>OY728131.1:1471813711-1473144294 GCA_963277665.1 Viscum album | reverse complement strand
ATTTAGAACATAGAATTGGTAGAAATTAATTTAAAATTAATTCCCGTTGTTAAAACAAAAAGTGTGTTTTTAAGAGATAATAACTATCAAAAGATTGACACTTGTTTATGTCCGGTTTAATTGTAAAATTATGTATAATGACCAAAATTATATTAAATTGTAAAATTATATTCTAAATATACTTTAAAACCACTAAAATTCATAATTTATCAATATAAATAATTTTCAATTTAAAAAGTTGTTTTTAATTAAAATTTAGTAATTTTCACTATTCATCAAATTATAAGTGTTATCTGAAAAGTTCCAAAATTTCACCCTAGGCTAAATTAGATATTCTGAATCCAAAAATGAAGTCTATTTTGAAATATAAAATATATATAATTTCAAAAATTAGGTATTGCTATTCATAACAGCTAGTTTAATCGCTTATGGTGTGTTAGAACTCGATGTTGCGTACAACACATGCTATCACATTATTCAAAGAGAAGCGTACCGTGGAAGCTTGGGGTGTTAAATTCTCCCCTCCTTCAATAAATTGTGTCCTCACAATTTTCTTTTTAAAATTGGGTTTGAGAATATAATAGAAAGTCCCACATCGGAAAAAGAGTCAATATAACTATCACTTTAATAGAAAGGAAAAGAGGTATAAAGGTCACCGAAGATAACCCATACTAGGATTCCATGTAGGAAAACATGGATATGGACAATAAACTAAGTGTTCAGTTCTAATAGAGAGGGATAAAAAACATGATCAGGAGAAAGTTAACAATAAGAAATTCACAAACTTGTGTTGGGACAAACAATCATTAGTCTCCTAGTAGGAAAAGTAAACGGATAAATTTTTTTTGTTTTAAGTTACATTACATAAGGATGATGAATTCATTTATGATATTGACTAAGAATATAAAGACATATACATAAATTTTAAGTAGTGTTTCATTCTTTAATAAATTTCCACCACTAACTCATTTTTTTTAAAACGATGAATATTCAAGAAGACTTGGTCACACTAGAAGAGCTAGAATAAACGTCTATAGAATCACATTATCCATTAAGGATAAACTATATATTTACATTGTCTTTAAAGATTAATCAAAACCAAAATAGTTAGTACAAGATCTAATGATCCCCCCAAAAGGATATTCCTTGAGAGAAATAAACACTAATCTTAATTTCTAAAATTAAACCAATAATACCCCAAAGTTAAATAAATACCATTCAATAATCAATTGTCCTTAAAATCCTTCAATATAATCCAACTAATATTGAAACCCAAAACATAGAAGAATTTGATTATGTAGTCTCCCATGTTAAATTGTATCTCCAAA
Source organism: Viscum album (assembly GCA_963277665.1). Classification (NCBI taxonomy): domain Eukaryota; kingdom Viridiplantae; phylum Streptophyta; class Magnoliopsida; order Santalales; family Viscaceae; genus Viscum; species Viscum album. The sequence goes on along the minus strand of OY728131.1, from coordinate 1,473,142,966 downwards.
TGACATTAATTACTCTTAAAGTCACATACTTAAAAGTAATTAACCAAATAATTTCCATAAATAACCCAAATCAATATAAATCCACAATAAAAACATAGATAAAAATCCACCATTACTCCTCAAATGAAATCCCATACTACTCTATTTTCCTTTGGCATTTAGGGTTCTCAACAAAGCAAACAACTTCTAAAATATCATTTATCACTTAATCACCAAATCATTTTCCTATACTAAGGGTATTCATTTGGTAAGACATAATATCCCAAATAAAATTATTATTGATCAATAAAATCATTTAACTAAAAATAATATTCACACTAACCAGGGACTTCACGTAGTCCAGTGGTAGGAGATAGATCCAAATCGCACATTCGTTGTGGGTTCGATTCTCATAGCTTTGTCCGGCGCGATGAGTTGTCACACGGTTTACGTGTTGTCCTTTTTCAAAAACTATATTTTATAATATTACCAAAATGAGATAAATTTCTCAAAATACCATAACATAATTTAACCACAAATGTTATATCATGCCCTGCATTTTCATCCCAAATTATAATAACTTATAATTCACTCAAACCCCAATGATCATATAAAACCAAATGGTTATTTATACCTATATCCACAAGAGAAGAGACAATTCTTACTCAAATATCATTCTCACATGGCAAACTGCGGGTTACAAATACAAGATAAAATTATTCCAAAGTAAACCCATCAACAAGGAGCACTAATACATTTTAAACATTTCTCCAACCATTTATTTCCACATAGCTTCTTCTTTGACCAAGAAAATATTATATAGAATAGGGAATTCACTCGGGTAATGGCCAGGTCCGCTACATTTATAGCAAATGAGTGTAAATGGACTATTGGGACCATTTTTATCTTCTTACATAGTACTCTTCATTTTGCTTCGGTAATTCTTCACTTTATGTCCTTCCTTCCCACATGTAAAGCATTTCTTGGTCCCATTGAGACAAATTCTCGGGTGTCTCCTACCACATTTATTGCATGATGGAAATTGAGGGCTCTTTTCTCCTTGGTCTCCATTGCTGGAGCTCTTATCATTCATCACCATTCTCTTCCTTGATGAGTCTGGGAGTTGGTTAATATATATGTTGTTGATCATATTTTTGGAAAACTGATTTTGCATAAAGACGATATCTTTTATGCCTATCAACATTCCATTTTGTTTCTCATTTCCACCACCGTTCCCACCTTGTACATCATTCTCAATGTCACTATAACTTCCTTGGAATCTAGCCATTGACTAAAACCATAAAGAATTGTGTGAGTAACAGTAGTCATAAAATCATTTAGAGATTAACATGTCACCATATTCTCAATTTGAAACATATTAGGATTAACCAAGGTCATTTACTCTCATCTCATATATATATATTACTTCAAATTGGTTTGTAATGAAAATGTAAATTATCCTATGCATATCCCCCAGGAGTGTCGTAACCAATAGTGCAGCAACGCCCGTTGTCATGCACCAGTTCCCGTTCGAGTCTAGCTCAAAGTGGTGTTTTCGGGTTTTACCACTAGGTACATATGTGCCAGAGCCACCTCTACCTGCTCGTATCCAGACAGGGATTTATTGCTCTAAAAAATCACAAAATCTCTACAATAACAAAATTCTAGGAAGTTATTCTATACTAATCCTCAAAGGTCATCTTAGGTCTACATGCTCTAATCAGTGTTTATCTAAATCTAGCTTCCAAGGTTTGTACTAAACTTCCTCTGATACCAATTGTAATGCCCGAACCTAGATACCCAGTGTCAGTGCATTATTACAAAAAATTGGCATGATCTCAAAGGATCAAGTCTCGAAAGACCGATTAGTTTAGTAGTCTTGGAATCACTAGATATATTCATAAGTCTTACATTACATCATAAGGTAAAAAAACTAAAACAACATCATGTCTTCATATCCCCTCATACAATCTTTTCAGGTCATTCATAAATTACTTCTTCTCATCCTGGGAAAAATAAAACACTGAAAGGGGTGAGCTTAGATGCTCAGTAAGGAAAACAATATAGCATAAGGTTTCATAGATAAGTATAAAAACTTAAATAAATTTTTAACTAAAACAAATGCTTTTTAAACTTGAACTTCACCCTAATATGGAAAAGATAAAATGAAATAATTCCATTTACTTATTAACATGGATATTCTACTAGTCAAACAGTCACATGAAATATCAATAACCACTTTCATAATGATGGAATGTATAATGCCAGACTATCATTACCACATAGCCAAGGCCTCATGCCAAGACTACAAATAAGATTTTGCCAAGGCCTTATGCCAAGACAGTAGTTTGTCTCATGAGACCTACCGATGCATCAGGGAGCTATAGCAGGCTCCACCCGTCACTTATTATGTCCAATTCATTCCTCATATGAACTGGTTTAAACATAACATAAACATTCGTATTAAAACTAGCATACTAAATGTCAATACTTTATCCAAAAACCATGAATGGTATAAAAATAGCACATCCACAGTCAAAAATAACTCATTCGATACAATATGGAAGATTGTATTTTATCATATTAACCTCAATCAAGAATAATGAAGGATATTGACATAGATGAAAATAATCATCAGAACTATTTGAGAGAAATATCCCCCGTTTTCTTGAAATCATTTAACGTCACACTATTTTTGAAGAAGCTATTTAAAAATAGATTTTTGAATCAATGTGTCCCATACCAATTTGAAACTTTTAAAAGGAGTTTTAATTTTAAAACATTAATGTCCATATAAATAAATCCTTAAAACCATTTTTAAAACATGGACATTAATGAGCAATATTTTAGAATAATAAGTCTTTAAAACATTTAAAAATGGTATTTTAGATATAGTTTCTAACCAAAAGAGAGACACTTGAATAAAAATAATTGAGGTAATCAAAACATTGTAATATCATGAGAATAAAGGAATTCATGATATACTATGTCAAAGTACATTATATACACCACATAAAAGTGATTTTGTGTATAACAACAAAGAAGTCTCAATGGAATGTAAGTTGAGATGAAATCTCTCATAAAGAATGTATCCTTAGGTTAAGGATAAATCAACGACATAATTATGTGTGACAAATATAAATACACTAAATATGATTGGATATTCAGTGTAAGACAATCAAAGGACATTCACACATATTCTTGTAAAATCAACACCAATGAATTGAATGTTTAACTCAAAAAATGTAGAATGAGTTAAAATTACTCTTATAAAATTCATATCAATGACTTGAGAAATTATCAATGGAGTGATTATGTGTATAAAAATTATATACATTGGAAGGGGAGTGGAAATTATGACATAATCAAATGAATAGTGATTCCACACATAATCTTGGGGTAATATAATCAATGAAATATGCGTAAAGCCAATTGAGTGGAAATTGAAATTTCAAATTCCCTTATCGATTAGGTAACTTATGAAACATACACCCATGAAAGAAGGATCATACCATGATTATGTAAATACCCATAAATTAATTTATATTACAAAATGAATACAATCATGGGCAGTACACATACACCACATGCAATAATTAAGTGGTGAACAATGGAATTCTCACGAAATTAAGAGTGAGTTAAGAAATCCCTTACCTTGTACTTTTCCTTGGTTGGGGGTAGGTTAACCTCCTGTATAATGATGAAATAATTGTTATTAAATTACTCATTAATCATATACATTAATATTATATCATATACGATCTTTTAACATTGCATTGTTAATAATATATTAGAATTATCGTCATTTTGGGTGTTAACTTAGTCGTTTTCTTTTATATGTTTTGTTACGTAAGCCATGTTTGTCATGGATAGGTTGTATCTTATTCATATCCAGAATTATATAAATTTCATAGAAATTATTTTTAAATCATCAAATGATAATTATACTTGAATGGATATGATGGAGAATGAATCTCATCGCATTCGTGGAGACGGTAGTCCCTACGTACGCGCGAGTGACAATATCATTATTTTGATATTAAAATAATATATAATTGGATGGTATATCATATATAAAGAATCATTATCATGTTATATTTATTATTTAAATGAGTTACACATCATTATTATACCCACCAATATAATAACATATTGAATAACAATTACACCACGACGTGGAGACGGTAAGTCGTACGTACGCATGTATGGTGACATGTTATTCAAAGGGTGGATAGAATACTGAATATGGTTGTACCATATTCATAATAACATCACAGTATATATAATATACTGGATTTATTATTTTAGAATTATAATAACAAAGAAAGAAGAAGTGGACAAAGAAAGGAACTTGAAAAGGGGTGGTGAAAACATTATCCCTTCTTTGAATTCTTCCTTTTGATTTGATCAAAAGGGCTCCTTAGGATGGATTTATGATCAAACTATGGCCTCTAGGTTGTATATTGGGATGTTTAGAGTGTATTTTGGCAGGGTTGGCCGAAACAAAATGCTTTGAAGGTGTGATGAAATGAGAAGGAGGAGTGCCCTTTTATAAGAGGGGTGTGGGGCACCTTTGGAAAAGCTAGAAATATTAATTTATAATAAATTCATATTCAGTTTCTAATGGCTAAAAAGTTGATTATTAAAAGTTTAAGGTGGGGATAGGTCGAAAACAATTCAACAAATTGAATTTAGATAGGTTTGGGTCATTATATTAACCTTATCTTTTAGTTTTAACTCTTAGTTAATTAGTTTGACATTTACGATGTCACTTTGTATTTTTATATTATATAGTTAATAAACATTCTATATACATCCAAGAGACCCCCAAGTGGTCCATTAATTATACACCTATCATGATATAAGTATCTTGTCCGTGCCTTAGATTTTTAGGACTTTAATATCAATTAATAATATAATATTTGTTTTAAAAACTCTTTTATGTCAATTTTCACACTATTCAATAGTTGATTTTTTTAATACTCATAAAAGAATTATTAATTCGAAAAAAGTTAATTAAATCCTTACTAACATGTCATATTAACATATAAAATTAGTGTAATTCATTAAATGTCTCAAATTATATTTATTTGGGTATTTATATTATCAATTAGTTTAATTTTTTACTATTATGGTAATTACTGCATCATCATTGTGTCATTAGTAAATTAAATTATATAATGTCTAAAAATTATAAACAAAATACCATTATGTAGTAAATCTATATATCTTTCTAATTAATATTTGTAGTAGAAAATCCAACATATATAACCCTATATAAAAATTTATTTTCTAAAAGATATATGCTTGTGTCATTTTTGTATTCATTTTAACTTAATTAAAATAAAGTGTCCCTATCACCTACAAGTGGCTCCATGGGGTCCCAAAATCGACCCAAAGATATCTATGGTCGAACATGTATCATCCAATACGTCTAGGACACGTTTTAGGATAAATTATTATTATTATAATATTATTTTTTATCCCTTATTTACCGGATTTACCCTTAACCATGGTAAATAAAATATTTACCGCAGTAATTATTCAAAATGTCTAAAAATAAAAGTTACCTATTCACACAATATGAACATCCTGATTCCAAATATGGAATCCATTTTTACAAATTCAAAACACCGAAGTGGCAGAAATTAATTTAAAATTAATTCCCGTTGTTAAAACAAAAAGCGTGTTTTTAAGAGATAATAACTATCAAAAGATTGACACTTGTTTATGTCCGGTTTAATTGTAAAATAATGTACAATGACCAACATTATATTAAATTGTAAAAATATATTCTAAATATACTTTAAAACCACTGAAATTCATAATTTATCAATATAAATTATTTCGATTAAAAAAGTTGTTTTTAATTAAAATTTAGTAATTTTCACTATTCATCAAAATATAAGTGTTATCTGAAAAGTTCCAAAATTTCTCCCTAGGATAAATTCAGTATTATGAATCCAAAAATGAAGTCTATTTTGAAATATAAAATATATATAATTTCAAAAAGTAGTTATTACTATTCATAATGGCTAGTTTAATCGGTTGTGGTGTGTTAGAACTCGATGTTGTGTACAACACATGCTATCACATTATTCAAAGAGAAGCGTACCGTGGATGCTTGGGGTGTTACAACCTTACTCACAGGAGTGTTATGATGTAACTAAAGACGAAAAATATTGATTCTTATATGTTGACATTGACAAAAAATGGATCATTGAGTAATTCCTAAAATCAAATTTCTATATACAAATCAATTTTATGGTTTACCAGAAAGAAGTATCAATGACGTCACTTCTATGCATTTTAAATAATTCCATAATTTTTTAATACATGCATTTCTAATAATGGTATTATCAAATTATTGAATTTAATCCATAATGAAATATTGATATCATCTGATGTTAAATATGGAATAAATCCATATTATCAGAAGAACATGTTTTTAGATTTAATGTGTTTATTATGAATATAAACAAACCATCAATATAGAATATAGATTTTGTATCAGTATTGGTATCCTAAAAATTCTATGGATATTATATAAATACCTGTTATTTTAAAATTGATATTAAACATGTAGAATATTTTAATAAAAAGGTTTTCATATCTCATTGTTAGATAGTTATAGAAATATTGACATAAATTTAGTCAACAAAAAAGATTCCCACAAAGCTGGAATATAAATAAATTCTAAAATATAATGCGGTATGAGAATGTTTCAGAGGCCAATAATGCATAAAAATTATTAATCCATGGTAATGGTTTTATATACATCATTTCCTGTGATATATTATTCATTGAAAATAATACATCCTAGAAGTAAAATGTATACCTAAATCAACCATGTTTGACAAGATCAATTAATATTTAGTAATGTATTCGATGTATCGAAGTGGAAAGGATTATTACTTTTAATAATATTGTGGGTATTCAATTGAAAATATACAATGATTTTAAATGCATGGTACCTATAAGGATTTATTTGTTACACTGATGTTATTCCAAAATACATTATACGTTTACTAGTCACAGTTACTTTATATGATCATAAAATTAGGCACTATATACCAGGACCACCAATCCCAGAAGCTGTCTATACAACCCAAATGTAAAGTCATGGTGACACGATAGAATTATTATAAGAGGTGAATGTTGTGAAACTATTTACTAGTATTATTTTATTAAACCAGATCATAGAATATTAATTCAGAATCAATTTTTCCATGTTTTAGGTCAATGAAAGAATCATTGTTATCAAAATAAAATATTTTTGTAACATATGAAAAACAACTATTGGTATTACAGTTAGTTTAGGATAAGATCAAAGTAATTATATAGAGATTGAATTAACGTCGTTACCTATGTTATATAGAATGATATCTAACAAGGTAGATCCAATGGTTCCTTAGACAAAGTTAATTATTTATATACTTAAAATGTATTAAAATAAATAAGTTGTAACAATTTTTGTGATATTTTTTTTCAATACCACATGGAATAAATATATCTAAGAAGGCTTATGCACGATATATGAGGAGATTAATGTGGTGATTATAATTCAATAAACTTCTATGATAGATCAATCAAATTTTATTTCACATTTAGTAGAATATGATATTTCTGGAAAATAATATATGATAGAAATTTTTAATTATATATAAGAGTACTATAGGGGAGGTAGTCAAAACTATCTAATAGTATTATAATACATACAAAGGATAAATACCTTATTGGTGTAATGAAACAGACACTAGGTTTAAGGGGCACACAATAGTAATTTTTTAGATCAATATAATCTATTATATAATTTGGATAATGTCATAAGTATTATAAGCTCATTTAATCAATTGGTAGCCATGCCTATAAATACCGATTGTGTTGTGGCTTAAATAACAGCTAAATAAGTAGTATATAATACATAATTATTTGTTTTAGTTCATGGAATCAAACCTAGTAAGTAAATCATTATCATAATATAAATTATGATAATTCTATTTCATGTACAAGCCAAAATATCATTCTTTTGATAGTGGATAAAAAGAAAAAACATTGGGATATCATATCTTGAGATGTCTTACTCAACGAGGTAAAGTCATGTATAACATAATTTCTATATAGAGGAAACATGGAGAAACACGATCAAATCATGTGAGTGCTTCCCAGGGCAGTTAAAAAGTCAGTTCTAGTGAATGTGACAGTGCAATAATTATGGGCTACTAAGACCTAACATGAAAAGTACATTTAGATCACCATATCATTTATAAATTGAGTTATTCATGATGTATAATTAATGTAATAGTTTATATATTTATATGTACACTATTTTATTGTTAATTTCCTAAGATTACATTTCATATTACATGGTTATAGTCATTCCTAGGCTATAATGTGAAACATGGGGTACTGTGACAATAATCAAAAATATTTTTTATACAGTCAAGATACATCATAATAACTAGGGATAGTTGATGTAAGACTATCAGTTGTTAGAGGATAATAAGTAGTGAGAATTCATTCCATCATGTTTTCACTAGGTGATATCTAATATGTCTCATTATGGGGAAATACATAACTATAATAACAACACCCTTTTATGTTAAACTAGTTATTCATATCTATAAAATTCTATATTATTATCCAAACATGATATAATAAACAATTTTTTCCATTTGATCACATACAATGATTCAAGTAAAAATAAATGGCAGTGAAGTTCCAACAAGGTATCTTTTATTGGAAGTGTATTTTATGTGAATAGAATTGTATGAATGCTTGTTATATAATTTTTCACTTTTGAGTAGAGATAGTGATGTCCTGGGCCTAGTTAGTCAGGATGGTAGTAAGTTCATCAAATCTAGGGACATGCTAGTTGATGTTAAATCAATAAAGTTATATCAAATAAAAATAGTTAATTAATGGCTGATGAAACATGTTGTACATCCTATATTAAGATATATCATATGAAAACGATGTTATATTACACGGTGTATGTTCATATGATGGTATTCATTTATATGAATTTTCCAAATCTTTTTAGGGTCCTTGATAGGTTTCTAGAATCTATGATTGGTATTTTAATAGTATTCATTTCAATTTAGAAAGGGACCTAGAGACTCACAAAAAATAATATATTCAAGTGTCTACCATATTCCATTGAATAAGTGGATAGGACATGAGGAACCCACCCATGGGGATTGAGTGTTTACCATGTATTAAAGATCACAAAAGAATAAATAAATTCATTATTATTTGAGTATATAGAAATTGGGTTAAATTAATTTATTGAAAGTGGGTACAAGTATTTATGTGAACATGTGAAAATATGTTAGATGATAAAATATAACAATAATTTTGAAGGTTTGTTTCATATTTCAAGAATTAAAATGCGAGTTAATAGACATATTTTATCAAATTATAATATTTAATACATATTACACGTATGTGATAAAAATATTTATCATATTATAACACATTTATTTAATCATAATCGTCCATTTATTGATTATTTAGTGGGTTTGACATTTATGGGGGCTGGGGAACCCCTTCGGGTTAATTACATTTCACAATATAAGCAGGAGATGACTCTTTTCCAGGAAAAATTTTTTACCAATGATTTTGAGGGATCCCATCTCTACATTCCTGTATACAAGAGATAGATTTTTCCCATCCATGTTTTTGATATTTGATCTTCATCAAAGATCGAATGGGCATGATCATTTTGATCATCATGATGTTGAAGGAGTCATCGAATCTATGTCATATCACCTATAATTCGATGATCTGTGTTCAAAAAAATAATTTTTCATAATATGTGATTATAATTTATCTCATGTTTTATTATAATAATATTTTCATAAAATATTTATAGCCCATAAATTTTCCTAAAAAGAAAATTTCAAAAATAATACACGAGTGATAAAGTATCAAAACATGTTATATTTCATTTATTATTGAAATAAAATTACTTTATTTATTTCATGGAATCCTTATAGATCCATGAGTATTGTTGTGTTGAAAACTATGATAACAAGGAAATGTACGAGGTTCTATTTTCTATATAATTTTTTTCTTCAATATTTTAAAAACACATGCTGGTCTATCCTTGCAAATGATGTCAATGAATTTGTGGTAAGACGTTTCTTACTTATATCAAGAAATCGTATAAACTAGTAGTTATGGTATCATTATTGTAGTAGAATGATTTTATTCCATTAATAATGAAATATTGTGGGTGTGAAGATCATCATGATTCCAATACATGACCTCTATTTCATTTATAATTTTTTGAATAAAAATATTTCATGTTCGATGGAAATTCACATATCATCTTTTGTTTTATTATTTATCTTATATGTAATGATAGGTTGTTTAAAAATCAACACCTTCCTGTGTCTCGTCATTAATTTGGAATATTTGTTCTTGGTCACATGGTAGGTGACTATCAAGGTATGATTATCAATTATGGGGTATTTTTTCTGGATGTTCAATAATGATGTAAGTGGATAATGGTATAATTTTTGTAGGAGAAAACTCTGTTCCATAAGGATTCTATGGAATAGATTGAAATTAAATGCCTTTTTGAATATGAGTATCATTCAAGATGATTCCTCATGGAAATCAAGTTGCCTAAAAATTTATTCCCATTTTATACCAAGTGACATATTTATTTCCTTATTAGAAGTTTTGAACTTTACTGACATCACCATTATCCTTCCAATGTAGAGATGGAACAAGAACTGTTGGTGGTGTTTGGTGTCTTTGTTAGCTCCAGAATACCATTTTTTTATTTTATGATGTAATTATTATTATGAATTTATTATATAAATGGAATTAAATAGTTTTCCATGAGACCATAGGGTTATAGATGGATTGGGGGTGCCATACTCTGTCTTGTTCTCACACCCAACCCATGAAATTTGACCAGCATGTCGATTTCATGAATAGAGATATGAAATGGGAAACATTCCTATATTCAATGGGTGATAAGAAGATAATGGTGTTACCAATTGAATAGGATAGTATCTAAAGGAAATTCAATTTTATTTTATTATTTTTATATAATTATACTCTAGTTTAACTTTCAACTTTGTGATCGTGTTTATTTTTATGATAATTATCCAATCATTAGATTTATACATGTTACATTGATTATTTAATTATGATATTGTTTAATATATTTTTTTTTTCAGGAAATGATATTTCGGGTATTCTCTCTCCACTGAAGTATATGTACCATTACAACCTGTCTTAAACATCTTTCATATAGGGGGAGGGGGCACTTATGAGGAAGCCAGACCCTATATGTTGGACCCAATGGTTCAGGACAAGTTGTTGCAAAATTATATCATAGCACCTATTTTATTCCTTTCATTAAAATAATAGAGGATATGGTAGAAATGATATAGCAATGTGGGAAATTGGTAGGGGAGATTTCATGTTCCAAGACAACCCATGCGTAACACACATATGAGTTTCCTTGAACGACATTATAGTTAAATTATATGAGATTTCTGTTAGTCATTGCATCATTAATAGACAAATTGTATAACATACCATATATATAGATGTTATTTTTTTGTATAGTAGTTCATTAAATAAATGTGTCTAAATGTACAATGTATTCATGATTGTTCCTATCATGTGTGATATATCTATTTTTACAAGTTTTTGTGATATATCTATTTGGAAATTAATTATTTGAAATTTCAACGTGATTTTTTTATACATATAACAATTGGACTAAAATTTATGGACATAACCAAACGATAGTTAATGGAGGGTTACACCTTAGGAGAAGAGAATAATTTTCAGGGACCCTTCATGATAAGATATTTTGATTATGGTTAATTATAAAAAATAGAGTTATTAAAAAGTGTTTCCTTTATTTTATAGAATATTTCAAATCTGTATAGTCTTATGAGACTACATGGGATGTAGGCCACAATATGCCCACAAGGTATAATTTTTCCATTTTACCAATAGTTGTATAGGAGAACTTATTTTACCATCCCCTTTACATTCCTAGTGGGTTTTCAAATATGACTTCTTCAAATAGACACATTTCACATAGTTCGTGTCATATGTGTACAATTTCAGTACTCTGAAGAATTATTCGTTGGATTTATACATAGAATTCTATCGCTTCTCACGGAACTGAAGGCCCACATGATTCTAAAAAATTGGATTAGACTGTTATAGGTATTTTCTATAAGGTTATACTTTGAGGGATCGACAAGTTAAGGTGAGATAGACCTTTATCTTGGTGCTTATCCCATTTTGATACCCCTATATCATATGGAACCAACTAAAATGAAGTAGATCATGCCAGATATAGATGAATATAATCAAGACTAATTTATTAGGGCCAATACTTTACTATGGGGTGCGCCTATGTTGTATCTAAAATAAGGTGTATTTTAGTCATTGAATTTGTGTCTATTACCAAATGATGAAACTGTTGATGGTGAATAAAAGATATTTATTTCCCAGGATCAAAGGAACTTTTGATCAATTACCATGATTTAGATGGTTCTTAGGATTGATTATTGATTGAGATACTTCCACATGCATGTCATAGAGGATGAAATTCCAAAGGCAATATTTTGGTGTAATTTTAGGATGTATGGATATATGTTGATGTAATTCGGAATAGATAATGTAGAGATATTTTCAATGGAACCCTTAAATAATATATATAAACCTTACCTATACAAATTTGTTATGGTGTTCATTGATGGAATCCTCATCTACTAACTTACATCCAACAGTAGGCCCTACAACATGAGATTTAGCTAAGTATGCATTGAGCATATTTTATTTAAACCGGGATATCAAAGTGTGATTTTTGAATATGGGAGGTGATGTTCCATGTAAATTTATTCTATAATATATGTATATCCATGGACTAAGTTAAAGTAGAGGATGTATTATCCTAGAAACATCATCCAAAAGAGTTATATATCAAAAAACATATATAGGTTTAACAAAATACTATTGAAGGATTATGAAGAATGTTTCTATAATATCAACAACTGTTAAAGTGTTGATGGAAAAGGGAGTGAAATTCTAGTGTTCATACAAGTGTGATGAGGAATTCATTGAGCTAATATGATGGTTGACTATATCTATTATGAGGGACCTCCCTATTCCTAGGATTGGCTATATAGAATACTATGGTGCATCTTGTGCTTTTCTTGGAGCAATGATGAAGAAGAGAGACAACGTTGTAGTGTATGGTTCATGCCATCTATGAACAGATGAGTGTAACTAACCTACTCATGAATTAGAGCTGATAGATGTGGGTCACTCTCTGAGGATTCTGAAACACTATGACATTGTAACTTTAATGATTATGTACATAAAACTCAAGATACTTTGTTATATATTAACATATGGTTAATTATAGGGCCCATGAACACCCTGATAAGGGAGGGGTGAATCTAGATATCAATTTTTTCTTTTAACGAAAAGGATCTTCTTTCCACATTTTTATTAACCTATTAATCATGTATTACAAAATCTTGGTGAAATCAAACATTCACATTCATAATTAAAATGTAGTAGTTTTACATGGTTCTACACAAAGGGATAATCCAAGGATGATACACCATTAGTGTGTCAATCATTCCTAAATCAACTAATATTCAATATTTATGGAATATAAATGTTTAGATACAAACGCTATTTATTAAAAAATACCTTTAAAATATTCTACGGATATAAAACTACATCCCTCAGAACACTTCCCTTAACTCCCCCATTCTCACTTCTTTGGGTGATTTCATACTCATTTTAATGACCTGATAGTCACTTTAGTAGATAGGAATTTATGACATTCCCCCAAAATATAATTATACCCGTCTTTTATAATTTTGATGAATTTATGACCTTTAAATCAATTTTCACAAAAACCAGAAGTTTGAAACTACACTTTGGGAAGATACTTCATGAAGCACACAACTTTCATGAAGATAAATTCCTTCATAGAATACTATTACACCACAAATGACCAGTCATCATAAAATTAATTATTTTTAGATACCTAATCATTGGTCAAGACTAAATAAATATTTTCACACTGCTCATGCTCACAATGAAAACCTGATTCATGAAACATTTAGCCTTTATGAATTCAGGTCAATTCATCATTTCCTCCCAAAAAATTTATATTAAATTAAGTTGGCGTATATTACTCTTTATAGGTTCAATATTTTAAAAAAATACCATGTCTCTAGTGGATTTCTCATGAACCTCCAAAAATTAGTTTGTGATGCTCCTTATGTTACAGCGATCCTTTAAATTCCACATGTTCAAAAACATCCATTGAAATTATATATTTTTACAAATCTTTATTGTAGTCCTAACGTCCACCTTCAACTCATCACACACCAGCGATGCACATTGTAATAATGATAAACATATTCATTCTATCCCGAGTTCCTGATGCTTCGTGCCCTCATGAAAATCAACCCTTTTCAAAACATATTCTTCTTGAAAATTATTCATCGTTAAACTTATGTCATTACTATAATTTATGATATTTTCTTCCAGAAAACATAATTTCATGAATCTTGATCCCTCCTTTAAATTTTCTGCCTAAAAATTTGAAAAATATTAAGAAATGATTCATCCCTAAACAATGTATTCATTATTTACAACAATATAAATTTCTTATTCTACTCCTTGACCATCCTTGTGTGGATTGACAAAAAAACTAGGACTTCTTTAAAATAATTAAAATCCTTAGTTTTTACAATCTACCCGTTGTTATTATTATAAATATATATAAAAACTCAACAATGAAACAAACACTATCAAATCTTAAAAAATTTTATCCAAGTAATCCAAAACTCGACGTTTTGGTAGAAAATATCAGTGAAGAATAAAAGAGGGGAAGAATGATCTAGGTTCTCATGTTTTGGAATGTTTAAATATTTCCAAGATAAGCTCTATAAATATATGAAATTTCTCCTCATGGCACCTAATTCTCATATGCTTTCTCATTAAACCTAGTTATCATTGTTTCATAGAATTGTTGCATGGTTATTCAAAAACCTTCAACCAGATAACATTTATAACATTGAATTTTTCCATTCCCCTCCCATTAGAAATAAACCCAATGAACTAGTATATGTACTTGTAGAGCTCAAAACACACTCCTCATGAATACTATCTCCCCTATAAACATTCATAACATAAACAAATAGATTAAATTAGTTAACAAAAACGGGGATATGGGACCACCCATAACCTCTTAATGTATTGAGAGGTAGCTAAAACCTGAGTTCTATCCTATGTTTCATTAACACATTTGATTCCAATTTCATTTTCAAAATTTTATCCACATGGTCATCAGTTCCAAAATGATCCATTTTAATAACACCTTGTCCTACTTTTATCTTGATGAAGTGTTATCTAGTCTTAACATGTTTGGTACAAGAGTGTTTAACTAGATTCTTCATAAGATGTATCATGCTCTTATTGTCATAGTGAATCACCATTGGTTGTTTCAACTCATCACCAATATCAATTTGTTATTTCTTCATCCATAATATCTAAGAGTAAACCTTTTTAGGAGAAATATACTCTTCTTCAACCATATTAATAGAATTTATTTATTGTTTCTTACTCTACCATCCCATAAATTAACTACCAATAAATAATGCTCCACTAATTGTAAAAGTTCTATAAACAACATTTCTAGCATAGTCAACATAAAAAAAAGATGACAATTCATTGTATCTTCATATAGTAAAGTCTAAACCAATATTGAGAGTTCCATTTGTATATAACTTGATTCTTTTATCTTCATCCAAATGAACATTCATGATATTACTTTGACAGAAGAACACAAATCATGTAGTAAAGAAGATATTGAGACATGTTATAGTCAATTATAACATGCTTCTAATAATTAACTTATATTTATTAGGATCCATCAAAGTCTCATCCCCCTGATTTCCATATTTTTTCTGAACAACAATAAGAGTCCATGTTGGTTTGGAGTCATGTATTTTGGATTTTACTAGAGTTTCTCTTGCATATTTTCCTATCAAATGAAGTAGTTATAATTTATTAATAACTATCATCATAATATGTATGTGAGTTCACCAGTCATAGAAATTTTAAAATCATATTTCATGTGATTAGAATATTCATCCACATATTTCATCTTATTTCTACGAAAAATAATATCATCCACATATAGAAAAACCATAATCTAAACATTCGTTTAATTATTCACAAATATATTATGGTTGATACATCCTCTTTTAAATTCAATATTCTTCCAATAAGCATAGTGTTTAGAATACAATACTCATGGTTCCAATTTTAAACCAAAGTGGGACTTAATTATCTAAAAAATTTATTCTCGTCATTTCCAATCCAAAATCCCACTCATTGTTCATTGTAGACTTCTTAAAGAACTCCATTTAATAATTCTACTTTTAAAACCATCTAAAAAACTTTTTATTCTCCTTGAATTTACAAGGATAGAAAAATCCTAATCAACTCTTGTCTAGATACAAGATATTGTGTTTAATTAACATCAATGTATTAATATTTTTCCTAGACATCAAACACTATGTGAGCCATGATTCAGATCAAATTTCTATACTCATCGAATTTTTAATGATCCAATTTGTTCCAATAACATTATGATTTTAGGTTCTCTTGAAAAGTCCTCATATTCTGTTATTTACAATTTAATTAATTTCTTCATTAATGGTCTTAAACCATGATTCATGATTCACTACTTCTTCAAATGAAATTATTTCTACAATTAACAGGTAGGATGAATGTAGATATTTCTTTATTCTCTTAGCCTTTGAGGGTCATTTCCAATCCACAATTATCATGAAATGATCAATTTCTACTATACTATTTCCCATATAAATTTTTGATGATTTCTATTCATCTAGAGATTCTTATTCTAATTATTTTTCTAAATCATCATCAATTCATGATACTGGATTTTTCAGATACCCTTCTTATATTTCTTCATTTGAAAATGACCATTGTCTTATTTCTTATTAATATTATATCATTTCAACATATAATATCCATGATGTATTAATGGTTTTATTTTAAATGATCCTGGCAACATTTCTTTCCACAATCCTTCTATGAAAATTAATTTAACATTTTTAGGATTTACTCTTCATTTATTGTCTAAATAATATTTCATAATATTTAGTGTCTCTATAATTTAATTTAATGACTTGTTTATTTCAGATGAATCATTTATTTCAAAAAACATGAATGTTGTTCAGATATGGATTATACCATGCCATAACTAAGTCGGTGTATTGGATTCTCCCAAAAAAATTCCCTGTTAAATTTTGAGTGTACAATGATACATGAAGATTATCATTCTAGTAATGACATGAAAAACAACTCCCAATATGTATTATTCTATCAATATTGTTTACCATTCAATTCCTGCTTTCAAAAAACATCATTTATATTGGTGGTTTACACTAAAGAAAACATACTATTTATGAAATGTTTTTAGAGGTATTTTTTTATTTCAATGGGTGTGTGTTCTCCTCTATTTTCAGATCATAGAGCATTGATTGTCTAGAAAGAATCATTATCAGCTATTTGATGACAACATATCATGAAATCAAGCATATGATAATTCTTATTTAAATTCATTACACATGAAACTATATTATAATAATCAATAAAAAAATTAAAATCCTCTCTCTATTTTTGATAACCACATTTGATGGACCACATATGTCTATGTGGACGAGATCATGTAGATTTGATGCTCTTTTTAATTTTAGCTAATATAAACTCCCGATCACCATTCCTAGCATGAAATAAACACATGTTATTTATAGATAAAGTTTTATATTTGAAATATATATAACTAAATTCTTAATATATACATTTTCCATTCTTTATTTATTAGTGTGAGACAACCTCTATAGACACAAGTTATTTTCTTCTTCATCTTTTAAGTAACTACTATTCCCTTTAATATTTACCTGGTACAAAACCCCATATGGCATGTGTACAGTATTGATTTAATTACCAATATTTCACTTGATAGTGAAACATTTTTATTAAATATCACTATCAGTCATGATTCAAAAATTTCACTCACATATAGATGAATGTGGTGTAAACCATCCACATAGAAATCTTCATTTTTCCTAACATTGACATTCCCCAATTCTGTACTTCCATTACCATTGATCTTCAGTGAAATATCAATTATAAATATCATAGTTCCATAAAAAAATTTGATAACATTTTTCATTATATTTTCATTTTCTGTCATATGGGATGAATATCAACGGTCGAGAATCTAGGTTATATTTTTCTTTATTTCATTAAGAGCTATTTCTGCAAGGTTGGACTCCTCAATTTTATTTTTTTACTTCCATGAGATACTTTATTGAGTAGAGTCTATATATGTAAATTTTAATCTATTTTCCTTATTCATGGGTTCATCACAATAATATTTTTATTTCATTTGGGAGAACGTGTTTTTAAGAGAAACTCTTCCTAGTTTGTGGGTATTGAATTTTCTCTGAGTTCTGCAGGCACTGTTTCGTCTATTCCTCTACCTACAATGAATATCATTATATACATATTAATAACAATGAAAATAATTTCCATATAAGATATTTCCCCTATATAATGAATGATATGGTATAATTCCCATTTGTTTCGATTTAGGCACTTTCCCATTTAGATATATCATTTCCTCTTAACTATATGACATTGTATGGACCAGAAAGCCAAAAATCTGAAATTTCATAGGAAGAAATGTCTTTTAAAATCCATACCTTCTAATTAGCCTTTATTTAATAAATTAATTTGACTAGTTATTATTTATAGATACATAAGGATAATTTACATCTCTCTATTCTATTTGATTTTAGGATTTCTATGTTAGGACCTCAGGTGACTTTATTGAATATCCTATATTATTATTCACATTATTTTGACTCATTTAATTTCCATCATTTGATGTTTCATAATCAAATACAATTCCAATTTTACCATACTTATGGATATTTTATCATTCAAGTATTTATTTACTCCTTAATACCCACATTTTTCTCTTCTTAACATTTCTACAATAGAAAATCTTGCCAAACATAATTTTTTAATTTTCCATTGATTTTGATTTAGTTTCAAGTATAATAATTAGAGTAAAAAAATATTCTTCATGTACCTAAACTATATTATTCTTATAATCTAATATAGAATTAAGTGTATTAATTTCATTATATCTCTCTTCAATATTAAGATTATATTATACAATGTCTTCTAGGCATTCAAGAGTTGTAAAATTTTCTTCATCCCATAATTCCAATAAATCAATCTATGCTTCATGTTAATCAATATATTCTGATTATTAATTGAGAATATCTCATAAATTTTTATTTATCATTCCTTGAAAGTAAATATTATCATGATAATCCTTATGTTCCACCTTGAGATCAACAATTCCAGTCAACTTATTACCATTATATATTGAAGGGTTCTCCTTTTCAACATTAGATATAATGGATTATTTAGTTTAGGAAATAAAATCTACTTCTGAATCATCAAAAAATAATTTATCATCATGTTATTTATTAGATGAGAAATTATTTATCTTCAATTTATTTCCTAATTTGATGTATCCTATTTAGGGAATCTTTTTTGTCGCTTCTAAACAATTCATGCTTTACATTTCTTATCATGAAACATACTTATACACATAGTGGAAATGTGGCCATCTATACCATACTGGAAACATGCTAGAAGAAGATTTTATTCAAATCTACATTTTTCACACCTAAATTTCATGACAAAACAAGACACAATTTCATATTCTTCATTATCTTCATCTACACTATCTCTGTAAACCACAAGTTTTTCCAAGGAGTTGAATGTCATTTCCATGATTACATGAGTTGTTTCATCTTCTAGTATGACGATAATTTCATAATCTACTAGAAAACATATTATATCATCAATATAATGTTTATACGAATCCATTTACATAAGGGTCAACACATTTGGAGTATATATAGGTGGTATCCTTGTCAAGATTTACTTCACAATGTAAATTTCATTAATTTGTTATATATATTCTTCTATTTCTCTAAAAAATTACGTAATTAAATTTAAAAAGGTATTTTTTTCTCTCATCCGGATGCCCTTTTAGATCATTACACCTATTGTGTAGAACATGGTTTTTTCCTCCTTAACATTTTTATCAACTTAATATAAATTTTATAGCTTTTCCCACATAGAATTAGATGACGTGAAACTTAGCACCTTCATAATAATTTTAACATGAATGGATATACTACGAGGATTTTGTTATTTGGAATATACCTCAAGCATTTTACTATCTCTATAAGTCATTAATTGAACTATCATATCAGTGTCATGCAACCCCTTAGTAGTTGAAAATGAACTTATATTCCAAGGGATCTTAGATGATATCTCATCATGTTCTTTAAAATATGGAGGTTTCTTTAATCAATGAGGGGGAATCCCATGAATTTTATTGAATTCTAAATGAACAAAACAGAGTATAGATTTAAATATAACAACCTTTATACACTGATACATCTTGTAGTACCCTAGAACACCATGAGAGATGAGATGTGAATAAGGGTGTCAATGTTTTATTTAAAAATGATGGATATTGTTCCCAAATTGGTAGAATATTTTAAAACCAATTCAATGGAATCATGTTATGATTAAACATTCTCATAATGAAGGGAACCAAACTAAATTTAAATGGTTCATGACTAAGGGATATGCGAAGGAGAATATGTATACATTGTGTTAGTCATAACTAAATCCACTAATCACTGATAGTTTTGGAATACTGGTGTTTAGACAAAGTTTCTCGGTGTTAGGCATGTAGTCTTTTCATTATTTTTGGGATAAAAAACTACCTCACTCAGAACACTTCCATCGACCCCCTTGATCATTGCTTTGGGTGAAGTCTAACTCAGTTTAATGACATAAAGGTTGCATCCATAGAATGAATTTATGTCTTTGTCCATAACTTGCATGAGACAATTCTTGCAACAATGTCCTGAGTATATGACCTTTAATGAATAGTTCAATTAAAGAATATGTTTAACACTGTTTTTTTGAACTTCATTGTAAAGATGAAAACCTTTGCGAAAGAATCTAACTTCATGGAACACTATATTATCATGAAAAACCAGTCATCAAAATATTCTTTTTTCTAAAAACCCTACGAATTAGTCAAGAGTAAGACTATCATTTCATGATTCTTAAGTTCACAGTGAATAATTTATCCAAAAATATTTCATCCTTCATAAATTCATATTTATTTAGAATTTTATCCAAAACATTTCATATAAAATGAAGTGGGGGTAGCATTTTTTTATAGAATCATCCTATCACAAATCTCCCAGGTCTCTACAATATTTTTCATGAACCTCCCAAAATTAGTTCAAGAAGCTCCTTCATTCAAGAATATCCAGTGGAATTAAACCAATTATCAACACTTTCTCATACTCATGAAGAAATACTTCAGTCATTGCGAACTTGCGATCCTCATTGTAGTCATAGTGAACACCATCTTTCTATCATGTTTTCACAATGATCCATACCTTCATGAATCGCAACCATTTAAAAATACAATCATGGAAAAATACATCCATCAAAAAACATATGGATTTACCATATTTTAAAAGTTTTAATTATATTGAACTAACATTCATGAAGCCTTCTCCATCCTCCATATTTTTAGCCCATTTTTTTTAAACACTATGATATAACATCACCATGATAACTATTGTCATCTTATACTGTAAGATCAGTTTATTTTATAAATACCTGATCATCCAACAGTGTATTAACAACAAACAAAAACTAGAATATTTTTCTATCAATTAAAATACTTGGTTATAAAAGGAACTAAACATGACACAAGTTATTATGTAGGGTATCCTTTTAAATTAAACTTTGATATGACTTTTTCAGCTGGGATGGGTAAGATCATTGAGAATTATGTTATCTGTATGATTTAGGTAGAGTATGATCTTGGAAAGAAACCTCTAGGGGAGAAACGGTGATCAATGGGATAGTTGGTTGATAGTAGGAGGGATGATTATCTATTTTTTATATCTAATAAATGTTCCCCCTTAGTCTCCACATATTCTCTTGTAGATGGTAAATAATGGTATGTATTCAGAAATATATTTTACTATAATGATAGAACAGCTAGATAGATGTATCATGATATTTTGGGTGGTAATTGGTTGATGATGATGTGGCCCTTATGCATCAGATAGTTGTAGTCCCAACATTAATCAATGTGTAGTTGGGGAGATACTTCTATCCCATGTGGTGGGTTGAACATCCAAGTGTGAAGAAGATTCACCATAACATCAGGGGATAGTTCTATTGGTCGGGGGATAGTGGACAATAAAGGGTTATTATCCTTATTTTTTACCTTTTATAGGGTAATGGTTGATAATTAATTTTATATTGGGTTTTTAAACACACTTCTAATGGCCATGTGGATGTGAAATGCTTTCATGATGGACTTAGTGATGGTGTCACCCAAATACCTGATGGGGAATGATTCTATATTGTAGATTAAAAATATATTGATGAAGTATTTCCACTTTTTACCAAACATAGATATTCATTTAGTGGAGGAACAATGAAATATCTACAACTGTGAGATTGTAGAATTACAGTGATTCCCTTGAGCATTGTTTTAGATATATATTTATGTTTCTTATGATTACTTTTATGGGTCTTTAATAAATCCCTAGGTTTCTAACTAAGATTGAGAATGTTTTACTATATTTAGAAAGGTGAGTTGTTATAGTGGATGATTTTCATACTGGAAGAAATGTTTATTGAAAACATCATTGACTAAAAAAGATCATTTGATTACCACTTAGACATGGTTGAGTTTTCTTTTAACACTAGTTACCAAGCATTAATTAAGATACAACATAATAGGGATTTTTATGGTAGTCCATTTCATCAACCACATTTTTCAAATGAGGTGGGTAAGGAATCAGATTGGTGCATAGACTATTTCTAGGTAACACTAATAGTGTATATAAAATTCCGAAATGGTTGATCAACACCGATAGAAGATAGATATCATAATCTAATCATATGAGGATAAATTTGGAGTACACTATGGGAGATCATGTTTTATTGAAAGTGACTCCTTGGTTATGACCATGAGAAGGTCAAGAAGTGTTACAAAGTAGGGATGAGAATTCGTTATAAGAGAAGAATTTTAAAATTTATAAATATTTGAAATTATTATCTAACCATCAATTTTTAAAAAATATAGATATTTTTATATGGAAGTTAATTTTTTTTGAATCATCTTATAAAATATTTTTTTGATTTATAAAAGGATAAAAAACTTATTAAAATAATGAAAATATTTTCCCATAAAACACTTTATAACATTTTTAGGGTTATTATCTGTGAGAACATGGGATTTCAAGACCTGTAGAGCCTCAACGATAACGAAATAATGATATTAAATATATTAAATCACATGTGAAATTTCTTTTAAAATAATAGAACATCGTCCAAATGGGTTTTATATGGGAAATTAAATACCGCCATTAAATCAAGAATATGAGTTTTATCATAGCTGTGATAAAAGAATTATACTCATCAGGTGTTTTTATTAACTGCATTATTATGCATAAGGGTAATTTATTTCCTTTTTTATTTCAATTTTATAATTTTATTTTTTGTTAATATCCTTTATCTTTCAATAAAAACTGATAAATCCACCTTCAATAAAAAATCATTGATCGAATATCAACGAAATCAACTAAATTTGAACTATTTAAATTTTAAACATCTTAATAAGATGAATTTAAACACTATGAAATCAATTTTTGGATGAATCTCAAATTTAATGATTTATTTAATTTTTTATTTGTAAATGAAGAACGTATACCTAATTTTGGTTTTAAAATATCTTAACCATTTGGATTTCATCATCCATTTATCCCATCATGTTTGAACGAACCTAAAACATACCTACACATTGTCGGTAAATCCTCTATCGATATGTTTTCAGTCTATTCATATAGTTCTAGGCATGTGACTTGTTCAACATCTTCATGTTCTGAGAATTTCACTGAATTGTTCTACTTTATTATTATTTATTTATTTTCATGAATTTAAATCCTTTTTTTCTTAATTTTTTTGAAAACATGCATGAATTTAATCTTAAATAATAAATCCAAAAATTTTCAAAGGATAATTTCAGATAATTTTTAAAGGATAATTTATAAAAAATATATAATTTTTCTTATGATAAATTATCAAAAGACACATACTAAAAAATCATTAGAATAAAATTACATCAGATTATCACATGATTATTTATAGAAACTACAACATGAAAAATTATAGAAATATTAGCAAAATATAATTATAAGGAATTAAAAAATGATAATTAAACCGAATTATGAAAATATATTCTATAAAAATATCAAAATATAATTTTTATAAATTGATAAAATGATAATTATAGAAAATCTTCAAGTGATAATTGTAATGAATTTTCATAAAATTGTTAAATCAAATTATCAATGGTTAATTAATAATAGATTATCATAAAATAGTTATATAAGAATAATAATATCAAATAATGATTTTTTTTTAAAAAATTATCAACGTATAACCATGAAATATTTTCTAAAGAGAATTTCGAATAATTAACTGAGAAAAATTATAAATAACTACCAAATATATAGTCAGAGTAGACTACAAAGATATATATTATCTCATTTTGTTTTATAATTATCTTTTAATATTATATTACTAGAGTACTCAATAGTCTATAATGATAATTTAGAAAATTAACTTGGAGTGAGAAAGTATCATCACATGTGATATTTTCTTTATTTTTAAATAAAATTGATGGATTTGTTTCTAGGAATCCTCAATGTTCCTTGAACATTGATGTGTCAAAAACTACAATAAAGACACCTAGGAGGGGGTGATATTTTCTTATAGAGGATTCTACTCTAGCTTTGGAACAACATAGGTTTAGTTATCCATATTATTAACATTGATGAATTTTAGGTAAGATGTTCCATATCTTTTTTGGGGATATTATATACACATGTTTAGTTGATATGATTATTTTAGTACCATTGGGAGGTTGAATTTTTGTGATGCCTATATATTTCCCTATCATAAATTAGAATTTTTATATTTTATATATTCTATGTTTGATGTTGATTCACATGTTGAAATTGGTTCTATAATTTTTGACAAGATCTCAGGCTATTCTTGTTATCGTGTTATACCATTTTTTGTATCATCTTTACTTTGGAGATTTTGTTTTTGATATATGTGACATGTTCCCATGGTGGTGTGTGTTTCCCCAAGTGGACAACTCAATATAGGGTTGAATTGAGTTTGGAATTTAGAAATTTCTTTTAATAAATATAAAAAATAAATCTCTCTATTTATAAAATAGGACCGGTAAAATAAAACTATAGAATTATATAATTTAATAATTCAAATTTATTTAATGAAGTTTAATAATATTTCAATTAAAATAAATTTTAACTATATTTAATCATTTGTAAAAAAATTACTTGAAATAAAAATTTTATATAAAACATGAGTAAAATATAAGTCTAAATTTGATGTTTTCATTAGTTTAAAAGAACTAATAGATTATTAATTGAAAGAGATAAAAATATTATTAAATCCCTATTGAAATAAATATTTTTTTTCTATTATATTTCATTATATAATCCCCTCTATAGGGAAAAAACAACTCTCAAGTAGTTTATTTCCGAAATAAACAAATCTATATCTTAGATTAGGTTTTTACATAATAAACTCAAGGATGTCTAGGAATAGGGATCGTTACACATTTCTTCAAGGGATAAAATAATTTTAGTCCACTCATGACCTCTTCCATAGTTACATGAGGTATAATTAATGAAAATAATTTAATGAGTGTGTCACAAAATGTCCAACTGTTTTTTATCTGAGTCAATATTTAAAAATAATGGAATTATAATAAATCACATCTCAAAAGTTTAGAATAAATGAAAATAGAAAGATATGATATATAAGAATATGTGGTACTTCTTAGTATCAATAGATTCAATTATTAAATATTCCTGGAATTTTTCTTTTAAATATTATTGAATAAGTCTCGATGTTCGTTCAGGAAAACCTAATGTCAGTAAGGGTATTGAACGAGTCATCTGTGTAGCATAGGTTCAAATGTATATTTCTTTATTGTTCCATATATATATCACAAACTTAATGTTCTTGATCAATTGTTTATCATAAAAAGGGATATATTATAATATATCCATTAGAAAAAAAATCCATAAAACATTAATTTCTCTATCTACAAAGTAAATGCTTCCAAAACCTTCCATTGGAAATTGAAAATGAACCTTTACTATGTTATAATTATTAGGCTCTATTCAATTGAAATAAGGTAAAATAATATCACAGTCAGTATGATAAATAAGTATAAATGTTTTATTCATTACTTCACATGGAAAAACTGTTTAATCATTTGTTATCTTCATGATTTCATACGGTCTGTTCATTTTTTTCCATTGTAGGTTCATTATATTGCATTGTATGTTCATTTATACTAAGGGTAGGTACATATTTTCATGTTGTATAATGTTTTTCTTATTGTAACTATAAGTAAAGAAATTTTTAATCAGTACAAGATGAAATAAATTCTAGATTAACTGATTCATAGTAGGTTTAAAATCATATTTTTACTGGAACATCAATGCATATTAGGGTCATCAACATAGTGTTATTTCATTAATTGGAAATATTTTTCTTATATGATTTACAATAGAGACATTTTCTTGTAGTGTGTTGGAGTATAACATGCGGTATGTTCCTCATGGTGTCTTTAACATCATGATAAGATGAAATTATTCACATAGTAACTACATTATAGTTTTGATTGGTTGTTTTGGTATGTTCCATTCTATTCTATTTCTTCTTGTTCGAAAAAATTTATTCACTAAATAAAACATTAAATTAATTATTATAACTATAAACAGGATTTTGGATTATTTAAATAATAATGATATGGTATAATAGAAATATATACCCTTTTTTTAAGTTACAAATAATTATATTTAAAATGGAATGAATTGAATAAATAAGAACAACATTTGCAATAAAGTGAAAAAATTATTATCCAAAATCGTAGAGTAGTAGAAAAGTGAAATGAATTAAAATTAATTCACAACCATATTCTTAAAAAATATATCTATTACGGTATTATGATAAAAGAAAACATAATAAAAAGTTAACTACAAATGAGATTAAATAATTATTATACACTTAATAATTCGAATAGATATTAGAAAATAGTTTTTATAAGAATTCCCAATTACGGTTAACAATTGATATATAGTTTGAAAAACGTTGGAGATATCTAAGTACCTATCTAGATGAAAAGAAAAAATTATTTATTGTATAGGATATAGTGGAAATATATAGAGACATAGTAATACATTGTGGATCCCACTCAATAGTATGAGCAATATAAAAGTTGGGTTGTATCATTACAAACATCCCACAAACCATGCTCTTTATAATTAGTAAAATCATCCATTTCCATGAAAAAATACCAAAATAGAGTCAAAACATTATGTTTAACAAATTCAAATTTAAAATTATAATTCAAAGGAAGAATTTTGATATCCATGGTAAGGGGTAAGAGCATACCATTAAAATATGAATTTTTAATGATTTAGTTTAGGTAACAGTCAAGATCCTTATTTATGGTTTCTCAATATTACCCAGCATGATTTATATCTTCCCTTAATAGTGTTATTTTTTTATCAACATGTGTTTGAAAACTATTATATATAGTTTCTATGGTTTGTATTAACACATCAAACAAAACCTTCAACTCATCATGTACGAGTTATTTGATCTTCTCTTCTTCAAAAAAGTATCTGAACAAGGGGATCAAGAGGAGTAATACTGGAAGGAGTAGGATGGAATAGTACATTGATGAATCATTGATCTAACTATAACACAATATCATATAGACATATTTTTAATAAACCAACATGTGATTTAAAATTATAAAGATAATTTATCATTATATTCTTTATAATATGATATTTATGTTGAAGATGATAAATAACTAACATCACTACACTTCAAGGATCTTATTATCTTGTAGGATCAAAAGTTTTTCCAAAACAATGAAAAAGATTATTAAATACCAACATCAATTATTATTTAAAAATCATTCAAATAATCTTTCCCACCATATAATATTGAAGGAATAGAATCTGATAAATCAAGATCCTATTTTCTACCCTCGAACATAGATAATCATCCACTAGTCTGGCCCTAAAAAACCGATCCTCAACTCTAGAATCATCATTAAATTTAACCTTATGAAAAATAGGGTCACCAACCCCACAATCTTCACCAATATAATCACCATAATTATTTTCCTCAATATATTTTGACAATGTAAGAATAAATATACCATGGAGTATTTTGTGAATGGAGGATATCAAAGGAGATACATCATGAAATTCATTAGAGTCTATTTTAGTAATAATAATTAAACATAGAACTCACTGAGAAAAGTTTTATAAGTTACAATAATAATAGATAGAATGATGTCATTATCATTATCTGAATATGGATATTTTCATCAAAAAATAAGATATATAGGGGGATTCGCCCATTATGAAGTTTGATTAGGTACATGGAATCTGGGAGTAATTTCAAAAATTTTTGATCCATTTGAAAAACCTTTAGAATTAATAAAGTCAACATACTCATTCCACTCTAATATATATCCCATATCAGATACCTCTTCATTAACCAAGTCATCAAATTGATTTTCTTCCTCCTATTATGATAAATCAAAATGAGATTTAGGTGGACTGTATGACCTGATAGGAGTGACTAGCATGTTATCCAGATTAGCCACCACTAATTCCTCCTTATGATCCACCATACCATCTCCATTATCCTCTTATATTATAAGTGTATCAACTTGAACTTACTCCACACCAAAAACCACTTAATTATTATAATATACTAATACCTCATATGGTAAAATACCTAGATCCACATGATTTCATGGTTTATGAGGGTACTTCAGTAGATGAAACAAGTCATACATATTTTCTGGGTAACCCTTCTTCTCCCTTTTCCATGGGTTCTAGTAAACATTCATTTTTATAAAAATATTTTGATAAAGTAAAAGACCATTTGATGAGCTATTATATTCCCCCCTTTAGTAACTAAGCCTATGTTCACCAACACGGATAAAATAAGATTCATGTTACCTAAATAACTAAAATTTGAGGTAGCATTATAGATCTCATACATATGTATCATGATATATCATCTAATATTTATTTCAAAAAAATATAAATAATAAAAATATATCATGTTTCTTCATGATGCTGAAATATAATTTTCTTTGACAAATTGGGGGTTGTATAAATTTGATCACTTATCTACATTAAATAATAATCTCACTAAAATTGGCATTCTCTAGGATCCATGTATATTTAGCTCATATAAATCATTTTAAGAATAAAATATAAAATTTTTGATTAGATATTTTCTCTAGTAATCCTCAAATTCACCTTTATATGACACACCCAAGCACCTTTCCCCACATTTCATAGAGAACTCGAAAACATCACAGTTATTTATTATCTTAACGATGTCATATTTTTTCTAAAAAATAACTCCTTATTCATATAAAAATTATTATCATGTTTAGTGTAGAATGTCTTACCATTATAACCAAACCAAACATCCCATCATTGATTCTAACATTCAGATCAAACTAGTGATCTTCTAGATTTCATAAATTATATGTTCTGTTAATTTTTTGATGAAACTGGATGATGGATGAGATGCTAACTTCATGTTTTATCATTAATTACCTTTACATCATTGATTATTTTTAAATTATTTTTATTAGGATGTTTTACTAGAGGTGGAAGAATAACATTGAGATTAATCCTTTACATTATTGATTTGACTCAAACTAAAAAGGATTAGTTTTATGGGGAAGGCTCAAAATTAAATGGTGTAGTTTTGAAAGTGGGTTTAATGAGAGAGGTTTTAGGTATAAAGTGAGACATAAAATGAAATTTTTTATATTTGATACATGTGTCAATTTAAATTTTTATTTTGAATTTTATTCCAATATATTTGGGAAAAATAATAAGTCTAAACGGAATATCACAAAAACGTTAATATGAAAAAAATTCTAACTATAATGAAAATATGGTAGGAACATTTACCATGGATATGTTATAGAAATGGAATGGTATGTATACTAACATTGACTTCATGTTAGGCATGCTAACGACATGAAAATCTTGTCATGGTTTGTATAATAATCATATGAGAAAGATCATAGTCAATATACTAGCCATTTGAACAATATATTATAAATTTTCTAGAAAATATTTGTCAATTGATGTTATGAAAATACAAAATTTTTTAAAGTAACTAAAATAGATAGAACATAATTAAATCAATAATACATTATATGTTATACCCAATTCACTTTTGATACAAATGATTCTGTCAACAGTCAAAGCATATATTATTATATCATCAAGATGATGTTCAATACCCAATGATTCAAAAAATTCATAACATTACTGAAAAAGGTATCATAAAAATAGATTTCTTATATTACTATGTTTTTTATAAAATATGATACAATATTCATATAAATATTAATAAAACTTTTATTATCAAAAGTTATTGGAAAATGATGAAATTTATAACCATAGTCATAAAATTTTTGTTTCATCCACAAAATCACCACCGAAAATTTTTTATAGATATGTATTTATCTTAAGTAGTTTATAAACAAATATAGTACATATTATTACTAAAAAGTGAAATATATACTTTCATAAAGATTGACATGTTCTGGAGTCTCTTTTTATATTTATCTAAAAATCACAAAACCATTATTTGAATAACTCACTAAGTAAAATTTCAGTCATTTAGAATCAATGTATCATAATATTATTTTATATTTTAAGTATTTTGAAATTATTTTCCTCATAGTAATATAAGATTATTTTAGATTTTTTGGAAACAGAGAATACGAACAGACAATAAACATAATGTATATTCAACTAGAAGTTGAGTACAGTTAACCAAAAATCAGACCTCTGTAACCAGTTGAATTAATAAGTTTCCCTTTTTCATTATGATTGAATTTAATAATGGTACTCATGGGAGTATCACATAATTAAGTACTATAAATACAAAAAATATAGAAGGTCCTCTATTGAAATTGATTGATTTAAAATAATTTTTTATTTATTTAGAACGATAATAATACCATATAATAAATATAACCCACACATTAAACTTATTTCCAATTCAATTTTAATTATTTTTAAAAATTCAATATAAAATTTATTCTATGAAGATATAAAAAATCATAAATATAGATGTTTACTAATAAAACCTCATTCAATATTTTTAATAAATAAAATAGTTATAGATATTATTTTTGAGAAAACTTTTGAATTAAAAAATAGGTTAGCTAATCATACCAAGCTATTGGATCATGTTTTTAACCATATAATGATTTTATTATTTAAAAAATTGATTTATAAATAGAGGGTTTTAAAATACAAACAAATATTCCAAAAAACATGCTCAACTATATAACCATGTATGATTTATATATTCAAATCCATTTTATATAATTTCAAATACGAATACATTGTATAGCCAAAAAATATTCTGGCTTTATTTCCAACTAATGGTATAATGGCTTCCTCAATATTAGTACCTTCTTCTAGAAAATATCCTTATGAAACCAACCTATCTTCATTTTTAGTTTTACTACATGAATCATCTACCTTGTCTCCAGGAACCCATTTAGTGTCAATTTTTATGTAGTCATTGGGTCCCTAAAAAATTTTATAGGATTTATTATATTCAAACTGATTCATCTTTTTGTTAGTTTCCATTACCTAGAACTCGTCATAAATTTCTTTTTTGATTCTTATATGTTTAATTTGTGATTTGAAATATTGTTTTTTTGATGTGTTTTAAAATATAAACTATAGCTTTCCCATATATATAATAAAACTTAAATTAAATCTAAGGGGTTGAATTCATGATTCCTAAAAGATATAGGATTTGAAATATTTGATACATCATTTTCATCATCAGGTTTAGGTTAAAACTATTTTTAAAAAATGGGTGATTTTTCTATAGTTGGTGTGAAAGAATAAATAATATTTTTATCATTTATATTTAAATTTGAATAGTCACCATCAAGATTTTATAAAGGGGTCATTGAATTATGTGGATCTATTTCATTAATTTTTTGATATAAAAATCAACCAGAAAACTTATCCCTTATATTTAATACCTTTTATGATTTATAGTATTTTTAACACTAGTGAAAAATCCTTTCCTAAAATTTGGATAAAAATTTGTCTAAATTTTCCTTGGTATTGTGTATAATGACATTACAAATAAAACACTAATGTAATTAAAATTTTTATTTCTACAATTCCATTACTCAAATGGGGAATCTTAAAAAGTTGACTTATTAAAACTCTATAAATAATATAATATTTGTAATTCACAGATTCTTCTGAAATATAAATATTTAAATCAATATCATTAACCATAGATCTTGAAATTTTTTGAAGGGTCCTATTTCTTATTCCAACAAAACCTTTATTCTATAGGTTTCTAGGAGAGGAATGTTTATGGGTATAATCATTTTGTGAGAATATAGATTCAAAATTTGTATTTTCAAAATAATAATTTGGATAAATTATAAATTTAATAATTATATGTCAAGTAATAATTTATACTAATTGTAAATACAATGATAAATAAGAACAAAATTCACTATTTTGACATACAAAATATCCATGTGTATCAATAGAAGTCAAATACCAAAAAATAAGTATATTCATTATCATTTAATATAGGAACTATAGAATTCCCAAACAAGTCATTGTGAACCAAAATTACTGATTGAGATGTGGAAACATTATTCAATGGTTTCAATGACATTTTTTGCTAATTTATTTTTGACATGGATTATACAATTTTTCTATCGTAAATTCTTGTTATGGATGATCTTTGGATAATACATTCCTAGTCATCTTATTTATTGATTGAGGGTTTTAACGGACTATTATTTAATGATAATTGCTAGACCCTTTTGGAAAGTAACTTAATCATGAAATATTTTTAATAAGTAACAAATATAACTCAACAATATAAAAATTGTATTTTAAAAAAGTAGTAAAAACTATAACATGTTTGGAGTAAAATACATGATAAGAATTATTTTAAAAATTTACATGATATCCATAAAAAATTATGTTTCGATACTAATAAGATAATAATTTTACTAATTAAAAAATAAAAAATTATAAATTTTTTATGTTCTAGTTTTTTAGATTTGATTGAGTCAAATTATTTTTCCTTTGGAACTATCACCAAAAGTGACATGTCTACTATCAAAATAGATAAGGATGTTGAAAAAAAGTAGTCTCTAGTCATGTGTCAATAAAATCCATTGTCTAGATATCATAAGTAATTATTGGTAATCTTAAAGATGTTTTCTTATATATTTTTTTATCATGAAATGATTTTTTACACATATTTCCATTAGTCCAAAACATTTAATATTAAATATTTATTAATACTAAATTATTTAATTGGAAAAAAAATATTTTAGTATTTAATATATAAATATTTGTTAGTTATGAAAGAATAAAAAATATTTTTAAATCTAATAAAACTATAAATAATAAAAAATATATTCTTAAATATCTTCATATGTCCATGTTCCTAAAAAAATTTTATATTGTATTTTTTAATAGTTTTCTTATAAATCATATGGGATCTTTTTTTTCAACCATTAGTAAACCATTTCAAATACTTCATAATTTTTTTTAAAATATTTATATTTATTATTTTCCTTTATTTTTTGATAAATCATGACATTCTCTATACCACATTGTGATTTAACATGAGAAGATAAGGGAGGATTATTCGATAAAAATTTATATTTATCTTTAGTTTCATAAACTGTTTTTTAGCATGATTCGTTATTCTAAAAAATCCCCAATGGAAATTTTTTCTTCACCATTATTTATCTTAGAATGATTAGAAGTATGTTTTGGATATTAATGAAAAATATTCGATAACTCAGATATTTTTACCAAGAATAACATATTTTCACAATCATTATTATAATAAAAATATAAATTATAATAAAAAAATCAATCTCCTAAGGTTCTATAATATTCTTTATATCCTTTTAATAATTTTACCTTTTCCACAATACATTTTCATATATTTCTTCTCTGGATAGTCTTCATTAGTGTGTCCTTTTATTTTTCACATGTAACATATTTCCTTCTTATTTGAACATTATTTGTTGAGCTTTTTTCTATTATATATTTTATTGTAATTGTTACCTATATAGTTGTATTTAATGAATAATGTATTATTATTGTAAATTTTTTATGGAGCATCTGGCTCGGTGATCCATTTATTCATTACTGAAAAGGGTAGTTCATCATCACATGAATTTTAGCCTTTTTTTATTTGGGTCAAAACTATTAAATGCTTATGACTTATGTTTGGGTTCATCATCATATTTTTTGACAAGTAATTCCTCCTCATACATCATGTGTTTTCGTATTTATTCCTTTATCGACAGTGTACTAATATCACTTGACTGCCTGATGTAAATTGAAGTTTCTCTACATATGTTATGTATACACCTAAAAAATCACATAACATGATATTTATCATCAATTTTATTTCAATGTGCAAGAATAAAATTTAATATTTAATTCAACCTGTGATACCTATCAAAAATATAGTTATTAGGATTTAACTTGAATGTATCATACATAATAATAAATAGTGTTTAAAACATTAAATTCAAAATTTAGGATCCCTCATGAGATATAGAAATAGATTTCTATATTTTAAAATTATTTTTTAGATAGATATTATACAAAATTACACTTTTTTATAAGAATAATATAATTCATTCATGGAATAAAAATTTTAGTGAATATAATAATTACTATAATCACTCTAATATCTTTAGAATACATTGTTTTTCTCATAATTATCTTCAATAAATTCTTAATGTCAAATCTCATACTTTATAAAGTAATGTTCATTTTGATTTTCCATTGAGAATAGTTTTTACCATTAAAATAAGAAGTATTGTTATTGTCATTTCATATATATATATCTATTTTTATAAATAAATGTTTTAAAATAGATATTTCATAAATTTAAATATCTTTTGTAAAACAAGGTTGCAATAAAAATACAATTTGAATGTGATTTTATAACAAACAATTGTTCCAATAAATTACTCAATAGTGGGGAATTGACTTTCCAATATAAAAATTACAATTAAAAACAATACAAAATT
Source organism: Viscum album (assembly GCA_963277665.1). Lineage (NCBI taxonomy): Eukaryota > Viridiplantae > Streptophyta > Magnoliopsida > Santalales > Viscaceae > Viscum > Viscum album. Next base: position 1,473,107,505 of record OY728131.1, on the reverse strand, counting down.
TAAATAACAAAAATTATAAAAAATTACTATTTAAAAATAACTGTAGATTTATATAATTTAGTCTTTTATATGTTTTCTTAGAATATTCATCAAAAATCAATTAAAATAAGTATTAACAGACTTTTATCTTTTGAAATTTTTTAGTTGAAAGAAAACAAATTTTAAAAAACATGTTAAAGCTATATAACAATGTAATGTTTTGATATTTTTTAAATACTAGTTTTTATTTAAAATATAATAAAAATGTAAAATCGAAAAAGAAAATACAAGGGTTTCAGTCTTTAGTAAAGACCAAATCCCCCAATTTTCCAACTAGGTGTTCCCTATATTTTATTATTAAATACACCAGTCCACAACCTAGATCATAATTTTTTAAAAAAGTAACTAAAGGATTTGTAGGTACAAATCATCTTCCATTATTCTTCATGGGATAAAAATATATCAATACACACATGACCTATTCTATAATTATCTTTAAAAAAATGAATAATCTTTATAGAGAATTTTATGAACTCTCTAGTTTTTTTATTAAAGATTATTTTTATTGAAAAACAGATTTTAATCAATTAGAACATAATCATTAAAAATAATTAGAAAGAGAAAGAGATAAGAAATGAAAATATGTTTTATATCATAATCCAAATAGCTTAAGTTGTCTAACATTCCATAAATGTTTCTTTTGAATGAGCTCGAATATGATTCAAAATAATTTTATTTAAACAGGCTATCCTACTCAGTTCTGGGTGAATCGATTATGTTTCACTGGTTCACATGTATTTTTTGATGTCTTCATTCTGTATATCACACCATTTTCACACATGATCAGTTCAATTTATTAAGAATGAATCCATTAAAATGTATTTATTCTAGGAAAATCAAAGTATCATTAATTAATTTGGCATTGTAATTATTATTTTTTAAAATAGATATTCGATATTTGAAAATGATATACTGCTAACCTATAAATCGTAGGTTGTATTCACATAAAACATGGAAACTTGAGCTCATTGTAGGTTGGCATGAAAATTATAAATCTCTGGTTAATTCATTCATGGTGAAGCCTTATTTTTAATTTTTAGAAATCTATTTTTATGGTTAAAAATAGATCCACCATAACAATATAGGAAACCAAAAAAAACATTTAAAATTCACAACTCAAATGAAAGGTAAAACCTGAACAGTCTCACAAACCTAAAATACCTCTATATAAAAAATCCAATTAATATATTATCACATTGTAATATTTATAAAAAAACATACATAAAACCATTATTCCTAACATGGGGAAATGAAACATATGAAAGGGTGATCTATGATTCTCAACAGGAAAAAAAGGAGACATACACATATTATGAGCACAAGGTTATGATAATATGAGAATAATATTTTAAAACCATACCATACATATAATTTATAATTAAATTGACTAATCACATTAGTTTTGGTAGTTTATAACACATGAATCATAGTGAAATCAAAGTAAAAATTCCATGACTACATAAAATTTAAAAAAAATAGATTTATGGAATGAAATATGAATATAAAAATAATTTCCATAGATTTCATGACTCATTCACAAAATTTTCATAATGGAATAGGTTCACTCCCCAAACCTTCATAGTAGTCATTATTCACTTCTAAGTCTATAATAGTTGAAAAGTTCATTAATCAATTGGTTTTACTCCCCATTATAGTCCAATTTATCTAACAAGATATTAATCATCCCCCAACTCCTTCGAGGTAGATATAGATCCCACACAACAAAAAATTATAATAAAAAATTGGTGTTCTAGAAGATCAAAAATAATTCATCATATCAGAACCCATTAAATGAAATAGGTTTTATATGAACTTCATAGTAGTAAAACTTGTGGAAAATAAATATGTTTCATAATCATTTAGTCATTTAATCAAAAAATAATCCATTGAAAAAGAAACTGAGTTCCATTATAATTTTATCATAGTATAACCAATTAAAAAATAAGTGGGTTTCATAATATTTTTATAAATGTATAACCCATATATTCGAAACTTCTTATATAAGTATTTTATAATCTGATACATATTCCATCCATGTAATGAATAAGAATAGTAACTTTAAGTCATATCCAATGTAAAGAATAAGTAACATCCATGAATTTCATCTTAGATGAAAGTTGATTTTAAAAGACCACAAGTGCCATTTCATGAGTAAAATATCCTTTCTACTTTTAAAAAACTTTTCAAAAATAATAATCCATAAAAATAATAAAAAATTATTTTTGTTTTGAAATAATATCAGAATCATATAATGGAATCATTAAAGATCCTTTATAACATTTATTGAGTAAAATATAATTTCCTATTTAAAAAGATTTTTAAAATATAAACATATTCGAAATAATTTTCCTTGAAAATGAAATTTAATACATAAAAAGGATTCTTGAAATAATATTATAGTCATTATGATGGGAGTTCTATTCAGTCAGTAAATTTTAAGGAAAATATTCTTTTAAAATTTCTTGTAACATATAAAATGGACTTTTTTTAAATCAAATGAATTTTATTTTCAAAACACAATTGAAATTGGTAAAAGAATGTATATAACATACATTAATGTATTCCTTTTAGAATTTAAAAACTATTTTTCTATTATTTTTAAAAAATATGGATATAGAAGAAAAAGGATTTTCAACTAAAGTTTGAAATAATTTTTTTTTCTTAAAACTATTCTATTAAAGTATTTAGTATATAAAGAGAGAAAAACAAAGGGAAAGAGTTTATTATTATGAATTAACCAATGGATAAGAAAATTCATCAGTTTTTATGATATGTATCATAATACATCATCATCTAAACTGATTCATAAATAATCCTAACGAGAAAAATGATATTGTATCATCAAACCCTTCAAATTTTGTAAATATTTAATTATAAGACCAATTAAAGAATAAAATAAAAAAAATAAATTTTATAAATATAGTGGGATTAATGATATATCATGTTGTAATAGCCTCGGTTTCTGGGGGCCATTACTTTGTGAAAATATCTTTTTGGGTTTTCTGGTCTGGGAATCACGGTGGTGTAGGCCTACCAGTAGCCTTAGCTTACCGGTAGCTGGCCTACCGGTAGCTCGGTCTACCGGTGGCCACATCTTACCAGTAGCTCTATCTACCGGTAGCTCCGTCTACCAGTAGATGTAGCTACCGGTAGCTCTATCTATTCGTAGCTCAGCCTATCGGTAGCTACAGCCTACCGGTTGCTCGGCCTACTAGTAGATGCAGCCTACCGGAAGCTGCAGCCTACCGGTAGCATAGATACCGGTAGCTGCCACCGACCAGTAGCTTTGTCTACCGGTAGCTCCGGCTACCGTTCGCTGCAGCTTACCAGTAGCTTAGCTACCAGTAGCTATCACCCACCGGTATCTCCCAGCTATGAGTGGCTCCGGCCTACCCCGCAGGTTATTTCCAGTAGTGCTCCCTTTTGCGCAAATAGGGTTTTAAACCCTATTTTTACCTGTTTGAGTTTGTTTTAATGACCCGTAATGCGCATAAGAGATTTAATTAAATACTAAATCAATTAATGAGTATGTTTAAACCACCCAACCCTCCTTAATAATGAGGGGAGCCGCGTAGTCAACCCACGACCCCCACTCGTTACGCAGTTTCGTGTTTTCACCTCAACCGTCTGCGGCTCTTATAAACTAAGGGTTAGTCGTGGCTTCTCCTTTCCTAGATCACGGATTTTCACAAATAGCTTCTGGTGCATCGAGTGCGCCGCATCGTTATCCGTAAAGTTTTGCGCCCAGCCTAAACGTCGATCATCTATCAACAAGTAGGGAATTTCTCCTTTGTCTCTCTCTTTTGTGTATCATGTGGGGTGGGCGTGTTTCTGTTTTGTAGAATTGGATAAACCAGATCTAAATAAAGATAATGAACGAATCCTATAAGGAATATAGGGGGGGCTATGATCGTTGATGTTGTTTATATTATGATCATCTTCCTAAGATGTGCTCGCATACACATTCTGAAAATCGAGGTAGTTGGTGGTCGTTGTCTGTGCACTAATGAAACCCTCATGGTGTTTTAAATGGCTTTTTTTTGTAATTATAATCAACTGCTGTGAAAAGTAAATTGGTTAATCACGTATAGCGGGCTGAATAAATTGAAAGCACCTGGATCAATCCCTTCTGTGCTAACCCCGGTCAAAACACAAAAATTGAAATTAGGGAGTGTGTTAAGTCGTTTAAATATGAAAATACCGGCATGGCCCTGACTTGTGTTGGTGGTGGTAGTTGGTTGTTTTCTTTTTCGGGCCGATTGATGGAGACGTGGGAGGGGATGGGATCCCCTATCTTTATACTCTCAGAGGTTGTGTGAAATTGGGGACGATATCCCCTGTTGGTATGGATTCGGTGGTTGTGAGTTTTAAGACCCGGTGGGTACTTGTTTATATCACGAATTGGGGTGGGATCCACTGTTGTTAAGAACCGGGCATGGGTGTTATGGTTGATGCTTTACTGGTTACATTCCTTGGTTGTGCTTATGGTTTATTTTCCAAGTAGTGCATAAACTTATTTGAACCTTATTACTGAACATGAAACAAGAATGGGATAAATGGGTTTTGGTTGACGTGGGTTGTGACTCGGACTTGAGTACTGTCGTGTTTTTAGGCTGGCTGAAGAAAAATCTGAACAATGGGTGAGTTCTTGTTACCTATACGTATATATTTTTTGTTTTGTGTTTCTTATTCACGCCCCACCCATGTTGATCACTTAGTGCCAAACACCCCCATTTCATGGGGGAGGGTGTTTTTCCCAACACTATTATTATTGGAAAGTTATTAGCTCCTTTTCTGCCCCCTTTCCTAGATTGCCCAAGTATCTTCGGGCAGGCTGTGATGTCCTGAGGTCCATTTTTAGCCGAACAACCTTTGGGCGTGGTAGTGCGGTGGTTGGCCAGGTGTGTGCGGCAGGTGGTTTCCCAGGTGTCTTCGGGATGAGGCCCAAGTGTCTTCGGGCGTGGCAATTGATCTTCTAGCCCTGGTGTTTTCGGGCGTGGTTACGTGAGACAGTTGTGGCCTAAGTGGGTACGGGCGGGATTCAGTAGTGGGACTGCGTGTTGTTGTAGCCCAGGTGTGTGCGGGCGGGTGTGGCAGTGGGACTGCGATGAGAATGGCGGGATTGGATCGAGGCGTAGGATGTCTCAATAACCAGTGGGAAAGTGGCGCGGGGTACCCAAACATCTATGTTCTCTGATTATATATATTACTTGACTTGCGTTATTTTGGGAGTGTGCCTTGGTGATGCCTGGGGTGGATAGTTTACCTTGATAGGTGTTTGGTTTACTCTTTTTCTCACAGGACTTTAGTATTTTCCCCCACTTCTGTACGAGAGTCTTCAGTTTTCCCTACTGAGTGTACTTGTATGCTCACCCTATGTATATAAAACTACATTCAGGTTTCCAAGAGGACTTCAGGGATCACGCAGGATCATACTATCTCGGACCTTTCGGGCAGTTGCAGTTCTTACTTTTCTTCTTGGGTACTTACCTTTGAAGTCACCTTTTGTACTTTGTGGCTTTTACTTTTGAAACGTGCATGTGGGAATGGTTTACTTTGGTTTTACTTTTCTTTTACCTTGGTGTTGTTGGCTTCCGTCATCTTATCTCCCGATCCTATAAAACAAAAAGGGGTAATGCCTTCCATTTTGTGAGAAATTTCTATACCCTTGGTGCTAGTCACCACTCTGGGACCTATTGAAGGCGGGTCTCAGGGGTGATTATCTCTCCTTCAACTTAAAGAAAGAAGGGCCTGGCAATCTGTTGACCCTTCCCTCCTTTTGCTGAAGGCGGGTCGTGACAGAATGGTATCAAAGGGAGGTTGAGAGATAGGATGGAGTCTGGTGTTAGGCACAGTGAGTATTGCATGGGATGGTAAGGCAACAGTGTTGGGTGCCTTGGCGCGTGAATTAGGTCGGGAATGACCGGCTAGGACACGGAATTTTAGGCCCCCCTGTGATCCGATGCGAGGACTCTGGACCTACCAAACGGCCAAGTGAGACCACACTGATTGTAGGGTAGAGACCCTAGGAAAGGTACATGCATCATAATGACTTGTGTTCTTGTGTTTCTGGGATATCTTGGTGATTAAGAATAAATTTAATATTTTATAATGTTTTATGAACGATATTCTGCGACTACTTGGGATTAGGCATTCCTTGTTTACCTTGCAGCTATGGCACCTGGATGGTGACCACGTGTCGTACAGGCGATCGAGGCCTTGGAGACTACTTTGGTCGATCGACCGAGAGGTGATCGAGAGGAAGAGGGTGCCCAGTGGCAGAAGACTCTTCGGGCCTTCCAGCGACAGGCCCCCGAGAAGTATGAGGCCAGCACCTCCGATATGAATACGGAAGGCTGGCTAGAGGAGCTATTTATAGCCTTCGGACTGATTCGGGCCCTGACCTAGTATTGGGTTCCTCGGGCCGTTATCCATATGCGGGGAGCGGCACATTAGTGGTGGATTCTTTACCTAGGGGAGAAGAGAGAGTCTGAGGTGGCTTGGGCGGATTTCGAGAGGGAGTTCCGGGCGGAATTCCTCTCCTTGATGATGAAGGCAGAAAAGAGGAAAGAAATACTCTACCTCCAGCAGGGGAGTATGTCCGTGAGGGAGTTAGGGATCAAGTTCAAGGACCTCCTAAATTTTTCTCTGGACCACTTTCTCGAAGAGGAGTCTCGGGAAAGATGTTTAGAGGAGGCACTCCGACCCTCCCTCTAGTATATTCTTACCCCCTTTACCCTGTCGACGTACTTGGAGGTCCAGAAGAATGCCGAAGTGGTGGATAAGATGCATGCTCTATGAGGAGTGTCACGAGAGGGGATCCAGCATGGACCATATAAGGGGAAGGTCGTCAGCACCAGGCCTCCAGTGTCAGGACCCTCTAGGCTCCGACCCACAGGGAGCAGGCCGCAACGGTTTCATTTTCGATACCCTGGTCCACGCCCCTTTCCTTCGGGCCCAAGACCGCGGTGCTTCATCTGTGGGAGCCCTGGACATCTCCGGAGTCAGTGCCCAGACTAAGTGTAGTACGACGGTGGTGGACAACCCCACCACCCGCCCCATCAGTAGCTTCCAGCCAGACCTTTCCAGTAGCAGCAGCAAGGAGAGAGAGCTCCCGCTCCTCCGAGGGCAGACATAGGAGGTGGAGGCCGACCTCAGGGCGCACCTCAGGGACCTCGACCGGGGCATGGTTGGAGAGGTGGCCAGCCGCCGAGGGGCAGAGGAGCTGGGCATGGATAGTTGCACGCCACAGAGTCAGCAGTTCAAGTAGGGCCAGAGGTTGTTCAAGGTACAATCAGTCTGAATAGCACTCTTTCTTATGCCTTGTTCGATACCGGAGCTTCGCACTCCTTTGTTGCACCCAGTCTAACCCATGCCTTGGGTTTAGATGCGGAGAGACTTCCAGTTCCCCTGGTGTTGAGCACACCAGTCAGAGGTCAGACGAACTTGTTGTTTGTTTGTCGGGGATGTACACTGATGATAGGGCCACATCAGTCGGTTAGGGATCTTCTTCATCTATAGATTCATCCATACGATGTCATCCTAGGCATCAACTGGATATTTTATGTGTGTGCCATCATCGACTGTTTCCGATGAAGGGTTGTGTTCTCGGACTTGGACGACCGGCTTCTACCTTTACCGGTGAGCGGAGCAGTCCGAAGGGAAATAGGCGAGAGGAACCTGTCCTCTCCTTGTTGACCGAGATGACAGTGGAATCAGTAGATGTTGAAATGGTGGAAGTGCCAGAGATCGTCCCTGAGTTTATGGACATCTTTCCTGAGGAGGTGACGACTCTACCCCCTCGACGTGATATCGAGTTTGGGATAGACCTACAGCCAAGCGCTCGCCCAATCTCGATGGCTCCTTACTGTATGACACCTTCAGAGCTACGGGAGTTGCGGATCCAGATTGACGATCTCATGAAGAGGGGTTATGTTCGCCCGAGTGCATCACCGTGGGGTGCTCCAGTCTTGTTCGCAAAGAAGTCAGTTGGTGGTCTCAGGTTTTGCATAGACTATATGAGGCTGAATCATTTAACGATCAAGAATCGCTACCCTCTTCCGAGAATAGATGATCTTTTCGACCAGATGAAAGGGACGGGATGGTTCTCGAAGATCGACCAGCGGTCTGGGTACCACCAGCTGAGGGTGAAAGAGAACGACATCCCGAAGACATCATTCAGATGCAGGTATGGACACTTCGAGTTCATAGTCATGCCCTTTGGTGTTGCGAACGCCCCGGTTGTGTTCATGGGGCTTATGAACTCCATCTTCCGGGAGTACATGGATCGGTTCATGGTTGTGTTCATCGACGACATCCTGGTCTACTCAAGGTCAGAGGAGGACAACGCGAAGCACCTGAGGACGGGTTTGGTGGTCCTCCGACAGCACCATCTCTATGGGAAGTTGTGGAAATGCATGTTCTGGACACGGGAAGTGCACTTCCTTGGGCACGTAGTGTCTGAGCAGGGGGTAGCAGTCGACCCATCAAAAGTTGAGGCAGTTGTTTCTTGGGCAGCACCCAAGAATGTGGCGGAAGTCCAAAGTTTCCTCGGGCTGGCAGGTTACTACCGATGATTGGTACCCAACTTCTCCCGAGTAGTATCTCCTTTGACGGCTCTAACCAAGAAGGACCAGGCTTTCGTATGGAGTGAGCTGTTCCAGTCAGCCTTCAGCTATATGAAGGAGAAGTTGGTCAGTGCCCCAGTGATGAGATTACCAGAAGAAGGGGCGGATTATGAGGTGTTCTGCGATGCTTCAGGACAGGGCATGGGATGTGTCCTGATGCAGCGATGCGGGGTGATCTCTAATGGGTTCAGGCAGCTACGTTCACATGAGCGTAATTACGCCACCCAGGACCTGGAGCTTGAAGCGGTCATTTTTGCGATAAAGTTATGGTGGAACTACCTCATCGGGGAACACTTTGTGGTCTTCACAGATCACAAAATCTTGAGGTATATCTTCTCCCAGTGGGACATAAACTTGCAATAGCAAATATGGGTGTAGTTCATCCAAGATTACGACTTTGAGATCTCATATAATGAGGGAAAGGGCAAAGTGGTGGCCGATGCCTTGAGTAGGAGGACGCAGAAGGATGTGGTCCGAGAGTCGGTGGACGCCTGGAAGGCAATGGAGGAGTTGGATGCCTTACACCTGGATGCGAAGATGGATAGCGGCAGAGGCTTCCTATATCATATGATAGTGCAGTCATCTCTGTTTCAGCAAGTGGAGGAATCTCGGTGGGGAGACCCGGAGTGCGAAGTGATGCGTGACCGAGTTGACAAGGGCAATGCTCCGGAAGGATGGACATAGGTTGGTCAGAACCGGATGCTTTTCCATAAAAGGTTTCTTTTTCCCAAAGGCGATGCGCGGCAAGGCTCTCAGTGAGTTCCACAACTCACCCCTAGAAGTACACCCAGGAGTTTCCAAGATGTACCCGGGATTGAAGAGGCAGTTTTGGTGGCCCGGAGTTAAACAAGCGGTGTCAGAGTTTGTGGCCAAGTGCTTAGTGTTTCAGCAAGTGAAGGCTAAACACCGAGTTCCAGGCGGCCTACTGCAGTCTCTAGATGTCCCCGAGTGGAAGTGGGACAACATCTCAATGGATTTCTTCATGGGACTACCCAAGGTCCAAGGAGGGTACGACGCTATCTAGGTGGTAGTGGACAGGTTGACGAAATCGGCTCACTTTCTGGAAATCAGGGAGTCGAGTAATGTGGATGCTTTGGAATGAATGTATATGGATGAGGTGGTGCGTTTTCATGGAGTTCTGAGGTCTATAGTCTCGGATAGGGATGCACGGTTTACCTCGCGAGTCTGGAGAGGATTGCAGCATGTGTTTTGCACCAAGTTAGACCTTAGCACTACTTTCCATCCCCATACATATGGACAAACGGAGCGCGCCATCCGTACCTTGGAGGATATGCAACGAGCATGTGTTCTGGACTCAGGAGAATCATGGGTGCAATACTTGCCTCTGGTAGAGTTTTCCTAAAATAATAGCCACCACTCTACCATCAGGATGGCCTCGTTTGATGCTTTTTATGGGAGGCCATGCTGTTCACCTGTGTGTTGGACCAAAGTAGGAGAGGCAGGCATCCTTAGCCCGGAGGTGGTGCAGGGCACGACAAAGAAGGTTCAGCTCATATGGGGAAGGATGAAGGCGGACCAAGACCGACATAAGTCGTATGCGGATACCAGGAGGAGGCCCTTGGAGTTTGAGGTTGGAGACCACGTGTTTTTGAAGCTCTCCCCTCGGCGTGGGCAGCGGAGGTTCAGTAAGGGGAGAAAACTCTCTCCCAGGTTTAATGGACCCTTTGAAGTGTTGCGGCGGGTTGGCGAAGTGGCTTATCAGCTAGCGTTACCACCATTGCTACTGAGGATACATGATGTCTTCCATGTGTCCCAGCTCCGTCGGTATCTGCACGAAGATTCACACGTCCTTGATTGGGGTGAGCTGGACATCGAGGATGATGTGGCCTTTGTGGAGAGACCAGTGATGATCGAGGATCGCAAGGAGAAGGTGCATTGTGGATGAACCATTCCCTTGGTTCGTGTGTTATGGAGACATGGTGGGATTGAGGAGAGTACGTGGGAGTGGGAAGCACAGATGCGTACCCAGTACCCAGAGTTGTTTTGTGTTTTGTTCCTTGTTGTACCTATTGTGGTAGAACGTTTTCTCTTTTGGATTTGAAATGTACTGGTTTTCTTTCCTCTATTTGTGTGTGAAAATCCCTTGCTATGGGGGAGGAGAGAACCCGACCCCTAATCAAGACGCATTAAGGTGGATGCGATTAAACCCGTGCGGGTGAGTCAGTGCCTCCCAAAGCGGATAATATCTTGATATGGGGGAGGAGACTCCCCAACCCATATACCCGGGCAGTTTTCCATGGTATGTTTATTGGTTCTTAGTAGGGAAATGTTTTAGTTAGCATGGGTTCGGTCCTAAGAGGTATCTTTCGAGGTGGTTGTTCGGACCCTCTCTTCCCTTCTGGTTTGTTTTGATTCTCGAGGACGAGAATCGTTTAAGAGGTATCTGATGTAATGGCCTGGGTTTTTGGGGTTTCTGGTCTGGGAATCACAGCGGTGTTGGCCTACTGGTAGCCTTAGCCTACCGGTGGCTGCATCATACCAGTAGCTCTATCTACCGGTAGCTCGGTCTACCAGTAGCTGCAGCTACCAGTAGCTCTATCTACCAGTAGCTCGGCCTACCAGTAGTTGCTGCCTACTGGTAGCGCGGCCTACAGGTAGTTGCAGCCTACCGGTAACTCGGCTACCGGTACTTCTGTCTACCGGTACCTCTGCCTACCATTCGATGCAGCTTACTAGTAGCTCAGCTACCGGTAGCTATCACCCACCAATACCTCTCAGCTACCGGTGGCTCCAGCATACCCTTCAGGTTATTTCCAGTAGCGCTCCCTTTTGCGCAAATAGGGTTTTAAACCCTATTTTTGACCTGTTTGAGTGTGTTTTAAAGACCCATAACACGCATAAGATATTTAATTAAATACTTAATCAATTAATGAGTCAGTTTAAACCACCCGACCCCCTTTAATGATGAGTGGAGCCGCGTGGTCAACCCACGACCCCCGTGCCTTACACGGTTTTGTGTTTTCACCTCAACTGTCCACAGCAATTATAAACTAAGGGTTAGCCATGGATTCTCCTTTCCTCGATTGCGGATTTTCACAAACAGCTTCTGGAGCATCAGTCACACAGCATTGTTATCTGTAAATATCCACACCTGGCCTAAACGTCAATCATCTATCAACATGTAGGGAATTTCTCCTTCGTCTCTCTCTTTTGTGTATCATGCGGGGTGGGCGTGTTTCAGTTTTGTAGAATTGGATAAACCAGACCTAAAAAAAGATAATGAATGAATCATATAAGGAATGAAGGGGGGGGGGGGGATGTGATCGTTGACGTTGTTTATATTATGATCATCTTCCTGAGATGTGCTGGCTTACGCATTCTGAAAATCGAAGCCGTTGGTGGTCATTGTTTGTGCACTAACGAACCCCGCATGGTGTTTTAAATGGCTTATTTTTTTAATTATAATCGCTTTCTGTGAAAAGTAAATTGGTTAATCACGTATAGCCGGCTGAATAAATTGAAAGCACCAGGATCAATCCCTTCTGTGCTAACCCCAGTCAAAACACGAAAATTGAAATCATGGATTGTGTTAAGTCATTTAAATCCGAAAAAACTGGCACGACCCTGACATGTGTAGGTGGCAGTAGTTGGTTGTTTTCTTTTTCGGGCCGATTGCTGGAGACATGGGAGGGGATGGGATCCCCTATTTTTATACTCTCGGTGGTTGTGTGAAATTGGGGATGGGATCCCCTGTTGGTATGGATTCGGTGGTTGTGAGTTTTAAGACCGGTGGGTACTTGTTTATATCATGAATTGGGGTGGGATCTTCAATTGTTAAGAACCGGGAATGGGTGTTATGGTTGATGCTTGAATGTTTACTTTCCTTGGTTGTGCGTATGGTTTAGTTGCCCAGTAGTGCATAAACTTATTTGAACCTTATTACTAAAAATGAAACAAGAATGGGATAAATGGGTTTTGGTTGATGTGGGTTGTGACTCGGACTTGAGTACTGTCGTGTTCTTAGGCTGGCTGAAGAAAACCCTGAACATTGGGTGAGTGCTTATTACCTATACGTATATATTTGTAGTTTTGTGTTTCTTATTCATGCCCCACCCAAGTTGAGCACTTAGTGCTGAACACCCCCATTTCATGGGGGGAGGGTGTTTTTTCCAACACTATTATTAGTTGTTGGTTATTAGCTCCTATTCTGCTCCCTTTCCCAGATATCCCATGTATCATCTGGCAGGTTGTGATGGCCTGAGGTCCATTGTGAGCCAAAGAACCTTCGGGCGGGGTAGTGCGGTGGTTGGCTAGGTGTGTGCGGTAGGTGGTTCCCGAAGTGTCTTCGGGATGCGTCCCATGTGTCTTCGGGCGTGGAAGTTGATCTTCTAGCCGATGTATTTTCGGGCGTAGTTACATGAGACAGTTGTGGCCCAGGTGTGTGCAGGCGAGATTCGACAGTGGGACTGTGTGTGGTTGTGGCCCAGGTGTGTGTGGGCGGGATTCGGCAGTGGGATTGCGTGTGGTTGTGGCCCAGGTGTGTGCGGGCGAGTGTGGCAGTGGGACTGCAGTGAGAATGGCGAGATTGGTTCGATGCGTAGGATGTCTCAATAACCATTGGGAAAGTGGTGCGGTGTACCCAAACATCGATGTGATCTGATTATATATATTACTTGACTTGCGTTATTTGTGGAGTGTGCCTTGGTGAGTCCTGGGGTGGATTGTTTACCTTGATAGGTGTTTAGTTTACTCTTTTTCTCACGGGACTTTAGTACGTTCCCCCACTTGTGCACGAGAGTGTTTGGTTTTCCCTACTGAGTGTACTTATATGCTCACCCTACGTATATAAAACTACTTTCAGGTTTCCAGGAGGACTTCGGGGATCACGCATGACGATACTAGCTTGGACCTTTGGGGCAGTTGCAGTTGTTGCTTTTCTTCTTGGGTACTTACCTTTGTAGTCACCTTTTGTAATTTTTGGCTTTTACTTTTGAAACATGCATGTGGGAATGGTTTACTTTTTTTTACTTTTCTTTTACCTTGGTGTTGTTGGGTTACATCATCTTATCTTATGATCCTATAAAACAAAAAGAGGCAATGCCTTCCATTTTGTGAGAAATTTCTATACCCTTGGTGCTAGTCACCACTCCGGGACCTATTGAAGGCGGGTCTCCGGTGTCATTATCTCTCCTTCAACATAAAGAAGGAAGGGCCTGGCAATCTGCTGACCCTTTCCTCCTTTTGGTGAAGGTGGGTCGTGGCACATGTAAAAGGGGATGTATATATACCATATAAATTATAATAGGTGCATAAAATAACATATGTCCCAATGGAGGAAAATTTGTATCAAAATCCCTTAACGATTTGTAAACCATTGATCCATAAACCCCATTAAAGGGATATCCTAAAATGGATATATAAATCCAGATAATTTTTAGGGTAAGTATCCTAAAAAGAATTCATGTGAATTATATACACCACATAAAAGAAACTCATGGTGAATATGTCATATGACGCATATTAAATAAACCTGAGATGGAAATACCTTTTCTTAAGTATCAAATTCATTCATACACTTTTGAACATCACGTATAATAAATATAAGATCATTATATATATATTATATACATTTAAATATATATATATAACACCATATATGATTTAATAATGATTTTTATTAAACGTTTACTAACAGTTCTGTGTTAAAGTAATATTTCATACTATAATTACTTTGATTTTCCTGTATTTTTTTATTTTTAATTTATTGACATCTTAAATTTATCATGGTTCCATAATTTTCATAAATTTTTACAATGATATAAGTACCACATATATTCAGTTATTATTAATTTAGATAAATTCTTAAATTTTAGAGATAGAAAATAAATTACACATTTTATTGAGACGGTAGGTCGTGTGTACAGATGAATGTTGTTTCAATTTTATCAAGGGATTGAAATAATGTTACGTAAATAATATATTTACATAAAAAAACAATTTTTAAGTTCTATATATGTCATATAATTATTTAAACATATCTTTATTTCCTTCCATATAAAGTCTATGTGAACATCAAATCACATAACTTTGTAAGGTTGTATTCTGTCGTACACATGAGAAAGGTTATCATATCCCCAAAAAATGGAAATAAAGAGGATGTATGTAATATTATAAAAATATAATTGAAATAATATAATTAATATTATATATATAAACATTAAATATATCACTATATCTATCCCTGAGAGATGGTTATGGGAAAATGAAAAACATTGGTTCACGAGGTGGTAATCCACTGTATACCAAAATAATGAGTTTGTTTCCCATTTCATTGAAGAGAAGATAAATATTAATAATGAAATTAAAGTAAATATATATATCGGTTATAATGGTTTTATTATATAATAATAATTGAATTATATTTGAATTACTATGAAAAATAATAAAAACAAAAACACATAGTTTAAAACATTAACGCTTTTTTGGCCATTCTCTTTAGCATTAACCTAATGCCTTACCATACTAGAATAACGATATAAAAATGGTTTCTTGGATGAGGATATGGATTTAAGGAGTGTATTTTTTTAGGAATGTGTGAACAAATTGGTTTTGGATGTTTGTTGAGGAGAGGAGAGTGGGTGGCCTTTTATATGTGAGAGAGAGGGCATACATGATTTTTAATGAAAATAATGTTACCCATATTTTTCACATGGAAATAGGATAAAAATGTACAATACCATATATAAGATCTAATACATTCTATATATCCACATAAAATTATATTTTAAACAAATTGAAGGTCATTTTAAAACATATCTTCTTAGTTGAACCCCTATGTAAACATGTTTTTACTCAAACCGTTATAATTAATTTTTACTACTATTAATATTAATTATAGTCCAAAATT
Organism: Viscum album; assembly: GCA_963277665.1. Classification (NCBI taxonomy): domain Eukaryota; kingdom Viridiplantae; phylum Streptophyta; class Magnoliopsida; order Santalales; family Viscaceae; genus Viscum; species Viscum album. The sequence goes on along the minus strand of OY728131.1, from coordinate 1,473,091,971 downwards.
AGGTTAACCATATTAGATAACAAAAAAATTATTAAAAATATTTGATCATTTTTCTTCCAATTACATTCAAATCCAATGAAAAATATAATTTAACATTATAATTGAATATTAGACGAGAATTTAGTTTTCCAAAAGGAAATTGTTTGATTGATTAAAAAAATTATTTAAAAAATAAATTAACAATTTATTAAAAGGACGTAAATTCAAAAAAAAATATATATAATTGAACTAATTTAACTTTTTTAATCATATTTAAACAATTTATATGTTTTCAAATTCTTTAATATAATTAAAAATTATTCATAAGAATAATTATTTTCAATATTCATAAAAAAACTTATCTTAGAAAATTATCAAAACATATTCCTAAGATATTTTTGAAATTAAGATTTAAAAAATGAATTTAATCTTTTCAAATATATTTTTTCCAAAAAATATTCAAATTAATTACAATGAATAAGTGTAAAATATGTGACAAAACGTCTTTTTTGAAAAATATACTTTTTAAGTATAAAATTGTATTTATTTCTATATTAAGCTTAAGAAACACATAAGATGAATGATAAATTTTATTATTGAATATATAATATTTATATTTTATTAAAACCATTTAATACAAGTTATTTAATTTTTATTATTATTAAACAAGTTTGTTCCCATAAAAAATTTTATACATAAAATTTTTTCCTTCATTTTGAAATGGTTTTTATTTTCATTTCTAACAATTTAGTTTCCAAATAATTTATTTTATATATAGGTGTAAAATATATATATTCCTAATATATTTAATCATATTCAAATCCTCTATTACAAAGGATTTTATATAACTATTATATTAAAAAAAATTATTTTAGTAGTATGTTATATTTTCATTGAACATGGATTAGGTATAAAATTATATATCAAAAAAATAAAATTTCCTTGAAAATAATTATTTCCCTGAATTTTGATGTGTTATCCTATAATCTAATTAAACATAATTTGTCTATTGAAATTTCATCCCTTTGGTTAAAAAATCAAGCAATACTTCTACCTAATTACATCTTATGGTTCCCACATAGATTCTTTATGCTGGTGGTTTCACCAAAAAACATTTACTAGGAGAGCAATCTTCCTTTTTTGTATTTTATTTGTATGATCAAAAATCTAAACTGAGTATTCCTTATAAGAAAGATCACACTCCAATAGTATATCATATGAGTTTAGTACATGTGATGGAAAGAATATTTATATTCATAGGAGATATACATGTAACACATTGGTGATTTGATAGAGGTTTGGTGGAAGTTCCAATTTATTTGAAAACATTTAAAAATGATGCATAATTTCAATGGTACCAATATAACTACGACTTAGATTTCCATTATATCAGAAGAAAATTTTAATCATACATATGTGGTTTTATCAATTCCTACTTCATCTCCTACTCCACAAAATTAGGTTGATTTTTTCATACCAGAAGAAATAAGAGAACACAAGTGTCATTATAAAATTATAATTCCTTCTATCATTGTGTAGTTATCATCAAAAAAAAATTTATAGAAAAGGTTATGAAATAAAGATAAATCATGATTTGAATAAGTATTACATTAATATGTAATCATCATCACAATTTGATCTTATACCATTTAATATACAATTATCCTTACGACCCTTCAAAAATACAATAGTTTGAATTAATATCACTAAATTTTTTGAGTCCACATTAACATAAATCAAAAAAATATAAACAAGTTTCTTTTAATGCGCACATACCAAAATTGGGAATACCATGATCATATATTCTCTTAATAAATAGTAATAACCAGAATTAGAATAAAAACTTAACAAAAACATACACAATACCTCATTACTTAAATGAAACAAAAAATTGTTGAATATTTCCCGCAACTCAAATAAATGATGTAAAATCCATCAATGATATTATAACATAGTTTTTCAATAAATCATTAATCAATTATAGGGTCTTCAATACTATCTTGTTTTGTATATCTATATTAATCATCTCTTTCTCCAAATGAATTACCATTTTTTAAAAATCATGAACATATTAAGTGTTATTATACCTTAATCATGTATTTTACATAAAATGCCATTTTATCATTAAATCACATTGGTAGGTCATAATTACCAGTCAAAATATTCTTCAAAATACTTAATGATAAAATTATAAATAATAATAATTATATACTTAAAAATTGATTTAATATAATTGTTTATTTTTTATGCACAAACTAATCAATCACTATAATTCCTTATTAATAAATTAACTAGGCTTCATCGTCATATTCCTTTATAAATATTTATTATGAAATGAGATATGAATCATGTATTTGTATTCATAAAATTCTATTTAATCTTGGTATTCATGTTTAATAAAATCTACACATTGAGAAATGATCAAACCATTCATAAAATGTACTTATTATCTTCACAATGAGAAATATATCTGTTACTCATACCAAATTTCTTAATCTATTCATGATATTTCCCCCATGGACATCAATTTTCATAATTCAAATACATTCCACATTTAAAATATTTTACGGTCAATGACACCATAGAGAGACCATTATTCAAAACCATTTAATTAACCAATGATTTTATTTTTACTAATAAATTACTTTTTTTATGTCCTTCCCCTTGACACTCAAACCAAATTCTTATACTATTGATAAATTCTATTGGGTGATTATTCCCACATTCTAAACATATTGGAAACAAAGAATTCATTTATCTATATTCTCTACCACCTTAGATCTTGGAAAACACCATCCTTCTCTACTTTGGCAAGTCTGAAAGTGTATAAATTTAGAACATATTAATTATATATTATGATAACTGATAAGGAATAATCAAAATAATCATTATTCCAAATATCTCCCCATCCGGTTTCCCATAATCACATTTTAAATCATGAAACCATATTTTCAATCGATGAAACCATAAGTGCTACCTTGGTAATTAATGTTAATTATTAAAATCCTTAATGATTCCTCATAATGTATTTATTAATTCATAAATAATATCTTCTGCAAGTTTCAAACATGGATTACACCGATGCCTATTGTCAGGCACCATGGGATGATTATGTACATCTCAACGCACACTTTTTAGAGTTATTACCCTTAGGTGCCATTATTCTAGATCCAAATCGACATTTAGTATCAAAAAAAATTTTAATTTCTTTTATATAACTACCTTACTCCCTATATAAAATTCAATGTCATTTTCCTATAACCTGACTTATCATTAGTCATATCATTAGAAATATACTTAATGATCACACTAATGTTTTTTAATACTAGTTTCCAATGGATTACTAAATATTTACTATTATTACAACTAATTATACCCAAACTACTCATACATAAATGTTACATCTTTTTTATGAATATTATATAAATTCCACGAATAAATTCAGTGATGGCTGTAAAGGTTTAGCGCCTTATGAGACTAGAAGAAAAATATTATTATTTCACGAATGATCTTCAAAATATCCCATAAATAACCTATACCATAGAAATATTCTAATACATTCCCAAATTGAAACCATTATTCATAACATGGGGAAATGAAACATAATAATGGGTGATATTATATTATTAGTAATTATAAATAGCATAAATATCAACAAATAATGAGAAAAACTGTATGAGAACCTTTTAATAACATTCAAAAAACAAACCCTACATATCATCGATCATAAACATGATTCATGTAATTAATATTGGTATTTCGTAAGACATGAATCAAAATATAATCAATGTACATAGTTCATAAGTTAAAAACATTAGAATAAGACATATATTTGTGGAATATACATAATAATAGAAAATAATTTCCCTAGTAGTCAAGGATCATTGAAAAGACTTCCACGATAGAATGGGTTCACTACCTAAACTATCTTATTAGTTAAGGTTTACTACCAAGACTATCATTGTGTAAAAATAACCATATTGAACTGGGTTCACTCTCAATTCTATTCATATAATTCTCATGTTATATTAATAATTACTATTGAATTAGAGGTTGATATTTGTACCACCAATTAAAAAATAAATACAATAAATATTAGTTTCACAGAATCATAAAACATTATTTATATTGGATTACCTGAATTGAAATGTTTTTAAAAACTATTTCATCATATCATAACCTTTGTAAATGAAATATGTTTCATAATCATTTCACAATTTCATCATTTCATAACCCATGACAAAAATGAAGCATCTCCCATAAGAATTTTATCATAGCTTAATCCATGGAAAAAGAATATGGTTTCATTATAATATTATCATGGTATAACCCATGTAAGATATATGGGTTTCATAAAAATCAAGTAATTATAAACAAAAACAATCAAGAGAAAGAATAATAATATTATCATGAGAGCATTTCCTATTTAAATAAAATGTAATATCTATAAATTTCATCTCAGATAGAAAATGATTTTGAAAAATAACATTGAAAAATTCTTGAGTAAAATAGTCTTTATAATTTGAAAAACACTTTTAAAAACTAAAAAATCAATAAACATTTTAAAAAGGATTTACTTTGAAAATATCCATAAAAACACACAAAGGAAGCATTAAATGTCATTTAATAATTTTCTTGATGAAAATATCCTTACATCATTGAAAAAAAAACTAGCATAAGAAACATTTTCCACACCAATTTCTTTTAAAATAACCTTGGAAACATATAATATAAGATTCAACGAAAATTATGGTCATGACTGCAGAAAACTCGGGTCAGTTCGTATATATCAAAGTAAAAATTTCTTCTTTATTTTAAAAGGAAAAAGATGATTGTTTCTTAATATAAAATAAATATTCCATTTAATAATATATAAAAAAGGTTAGACATGAATAAAATTTTCTTTAATATGTATTTTGAAATTGTGTATATCACTTTTGAAACAATTTTTAGAAATCAATGTTATATAAAAAAACCGATTTTAGAGAAAAGGGATAAATAAAGTCAATTTTTATTAATAATATTATTTTGAATTCATTAGTATATAAAAATATGAACTTAAAGGAAAAAAATTTAGAATATTGATATAACCTATGAATAATTTTTTTTAATAGTGTTTAGAGATATGGATTATAATATTTTATCACCAAAAGATTTATCATAAACAATCCTGATGAAAAAAATAAGATCATAACATTAAACCCTTACCAATTTGGAATGTTTTGAATCATAATAACCATTAATTAATAACATAAAATTAATAATTTAATATAATTAATATATTTATAATATTAATATAAAATAAAAAATAGGATGTATTTACATCTCATAAATATGTATAGGTTCATAACAGTACATATGTCTCAAATAATGGAAAAGGAGAAAAAATAACTTACCGTATTGGAAACCATAGAAATATAAATAAAATGAAGTATTGATCATCAAATGGATATTATTTAAACCATTAGTATCTTTTTAAGTGTCATAAAATAGATTAATGGGTTGTATACACAACACATTAATGCAGAATATGGTGAATAAGGATTTTGTCTCCTTGAAAATAAATGGGAGATGGAAATCCCATTCTCTAAATTTCTTCATACACATTGGAACCTCCCAAATAAAAAATATATGTTAATTATAAATATATTATATAATTATATATATATATATATAATACATTATATTATTTACTAATGACCACTTATTACCTGTTTACTTACAATTTTGATGTTAATGTCAGGTTTCATGTATTAACTACACTGTTTTTTGTATATGATCTTATTTTCTATTTTTATCCCAATTAAATTGATCATTTTCATATAATTTTCTCAATTTTATCCATTATATAGATATATCATTTATTCATTATTTATTTATTTATTTTAACCCATAAATTTTATAGACATAAAATTAAATACATTATTCCTGGAGATGATATTATATAGATATGAAGAACACAATTTCTATTTTCTCAAAGAATTTATTAAATGAATTTAAATAATATATTTAAAATATTAAATAATTTTTTTTATATATGTTAGAAATATATATTTAAAACCATATTATTTACCTTCTAGGTAGTTAGTATATGAAGTATGAATCACATCGCTTTTCAAGTCGGTAGGTCACCACACACAGAGGCGATGTTATCATATTCCCATGTAATGGAAATTAAAATATTATATGTGATGTTGTAAATATATAAATATAATAACATCATAAATATAATATATGTAATAATATAATATTTCATTATATTCATCGATGTTAGGTAGTGAAGGAAGATGAATAACAACGGTTCAAGAGCCCATAGTCCACTGTACACATGAATGATGATTTATTATCTTATTTGATGTAAGACGAGATGGATATCAGTTATAAAATTAATTTAATAATGTATAAATATACATGGGATATTGTTTTTATTATATCAGAATAGTTGATCTATATTTTATGGAGGTAAAAGAAGAATTAAAATAAAAACACATTGTTTAAAACATTATATCTTCTTCTGCCAACCTCCTATGATTAACCTAAATCCTTCCTAGATTGGGATTATGATATCAACTAGGACTCTAATAAAATTTTAGGGGTTTAATAAGTAGTTTCTAGCATGGATTTTCTGACCTAATGTGTTTTATAAGTGTTAAAAGGAGAAAAGAGTGTGCGTCCTTTTATGTTTGGGGGAGAGAAGACATATCAAATTTCTGAAAATAATAAATTGTATCTATTTAATCACATTTAAAAGAGTCCAAAATAAAATATTTTAGAATAATTTAGGTGATAAGTTATAAATATGGAAATAAAATTTATTTTTGTTAATTTTATAGGTAATCTTACACCTTACAATTTTAGTTTAACCATCAGTGAACCCACTTTTAACATAAATGTTGTAATTATGTTTTACTATTTTAACAACTAATTATAATAAAATATTATTTTAAGGTATTATATAATAATAATTATTCTTATTCATAATATGAAATCAATTTTCAAAAATTACATATTTAGAAGTATCAATATTTAGTTAAATATTAAACCCATAGAGGAGACGAGTTTAATACCAAAATCCAATTTAAAAATTATTATAATGACTTAAACTATATAAATATGTATATAATTGAATTAATTTTACTTTTAAATTTTTTGTTAATATTAATTGTTTAATTGAAATGAAAATTATTAATAAAAACCATAATTTTTCACTATTCATCAAAAAATTTGTCTTCTTATAAATTTTTCAAAACATCACCCACATATAAATTTTACAACATCACTTAAAATATGAATTAAATTTGGTAAAATAAATCTTATAAACGTGTAATTAACTAATTATAAAAAATAAGTTCACAATAAAAGATATAACTTCTTTTGAAAATATATATATTTCAGAACATAAAAATTCATTTATTCTAATATCACATTTAGAAAAAACAGAAGATGAATGTTAAAACATTTTAATTAATATATAATACGTAAATTTATTTAAAATAAATCAATAAATTTTTTTATTTAATTTAACGAGATAAATAATGATTATATCTAAAAAATTGTTATTCATAAAATTATTTCATTTTTTACATGGTTATTTTATTTTAATTACAAATTAATTAGTATGAAAATAATTCATTTTATATATATATGTAAACCATATATTTGATATTTTAGTTATTCATATTCATAACCCCCATTCTAATTTATAAGTCATAAATATAATATTAAATAATAAAGTTTTTGTTGTTTGTCTCATATAATTTAAGCTCAGTGTTCAATGTAACAAAATCTATTGAAAAAATTAAACTTATTTGAAAAATTAAATATTCCCAAAATCTTGGGGTTTTACTATGTATGTTCCATACATTAAAATTATCAAACTAGTTATTTTAAATTCATCATATGGTTAGTGTTTTAAAAATTCTGTAGGTTATAATGGTATATTCTACAATTATCCATTTATTCATATTTGGTTAGAAACTAATTTTCTAAAAGGAAACAAGATATTTACTAATAATATTAAAATAATGATCTGAGATCATTAAAATAATGTGGTTATATTTTAATAGAATAATATAGTTTTTACTTTTAGAGTATTGTTCTTGATATAAAATGTTGTTGGCGGTTGAGGGTAATTACCTTGTGGTTGGATGTAAATTGATTCCATGTGGATTCATTGATCATACAAAAACTTGATGCAATTTAAATTTTGATTAATATGCCAACTCAATTACTTATCGACTCAAGTAGCATGAATACTCAATTCCATTTGGGTTTTTTGTTATATATTGATATCCTTGTGCCTATTTCTTATATTTACTGATATATCTGTTCACTATCCAACATGGATTTGATGTAGGTATGACTAGTGTTTTTTGGGGGCATGGTTTGCGAATGATGACTTAGTTTTGGATTACATGATAATATTATTTTTATAACTTTACTATATTCCTAGAATACACATGTTATACTTGAGAACACTTTCTTAATCATGAAATTTTGGTATCCTTCTAAGTATTTTAACCATACAATACTCAAGAATCTTAGTGATCTTTTAGATTTCAATAATAGTGATCTGAAAAAGGGGAAGGGCATAGTTATTGATGTCCATGCAGAGGAGAATGGATCTGCCAACAAACTGGGACATACTCTAGAGGATCCATTTTTTATTTGTTTTTTTATCTATGAATTATAATTTATTTTGTCTTTCTATCTTGGGATACAATTTATTTGTAAAAAAAATCCATATTTATATTTTCATATGATACACTAATAATTTAATTTTTATATTTTTATAATTAGTTGTTCTCGAAAATTACAATGAGGGTATTTTCTCCTGACTGGTAGAATTATACCCACACCACTAGTTGGAAACATCATGCATATAATAAGGTGCATATAAGAAGGTGAATATAATTTCTTGGAACCATCAATATCAGACCTAGTGGTTTAGGGTAGGGTGTTACATAAATTATATAACATACTCTTATGAATTAGAATATTTAATGTAACAATAAAGTTTTATATTTCTTGATTCATAATTATAGGGTATTCAAAAATTAGCCACAAATTTTATGAAATAAATGAAACCAAATTTATATTATTAATTTCATTATAATTTTAATAATGAATACACTATCTAAAAAACATATTAACACTCGAAATAATATTAATTTCATTAATATTTCATGATAAAATAACGTGTGAGATTTAAAATCATAATAACGGTTGTGTAATAATATGATAATATATCTAGGATGTTATGATAAATTATAAAGTAAAATAATAAATTCTTGTTTCATTAGATCATCAATATTATTCCATGTTTCATCACTTGTAAATCATAAAAATATTACAATGGATCATTACAATGATTCCATATAGTCATAACTAAATGGCTAATAATTCATTGTATCAACAATATCAATCATTATTTAATTAATTATGGTTTGTTTATTTATGATCCTACAAATTCTATAACATATAAAATATTCAATGAAATGCATTAAGTAAAATTTCTTTCATTATTTCATATACAATAATAATCTAAAATTGGGGACACTATTTAATGATAACCTATAAATAAGTGAATTGGCTATTTATTTATGGAAATAATATATTCAATTTTTTTTTATCATATAGATATAATTTCATGTAAGTAAATATGTGATAATATATGGAAAAATAATGTAGAAATATAATCTAATGTCTTAAAGGTTTTTATTAATTGATATCCATGAAAATTAAGAATAACCCATTGATAATACATGCATTAGAAGAATACATTTCCAAATTATAAGATTATGGTCTTTAAAGGATTAAAAAATTGTAAAAATAATTAATTAGTGAAAAAAAAATCACCATAAATTTATGAGTTTGTTATATATATATATATATATATATATATATATATTATTCCCAATAGGGATATGAAACCCCTTATGAAATAATCCAATTATATTTAGAATTTATATATGTGGAAAAAAGTTTCCAAGTAAAGGTGTAGTTGTATTGGGAATAGGTAAATAAAAAACCAGATATATCTTATCACAAAATGATATATCTTTTAATTAAAAATTTAATATTCCTAATACCATATATATATGAGTTATATAGATTTTTAATAAAAAATGTTTTAACAGAATGACTGGAAAGATTTATATTCCAATTAAAATAATCTAAAAAATAATATATATGAATGTATTGGAGAATAAATATATATAATTAATGAAATGAAAAATAACAAAGGGAATATAAAATAATATTATGTTTATAAAATTAAATTTGAATAATTGAAATAAAATATAAATGAAAGAAAAATTGAGAAAACAAGAAATATTTTTTTTATATTCTAAATCATATGAAGGAACGTTTAGAATCCTTAGGAACCTAAAGAAAATATAATTAAGAAAAAAATTGGAGAAAAAAAATAATCATCATATGAATGTAGAAGTTAAATGTGTGAAAACATTATATTTATTGTTAAACATAGATATTGGATTATTTAATTTTGTTAAAAAATACCATAGGGGTTTTATAGATATTTTTGCCAAATGGTCTCTAAATTAAAGAAATGTGGTATTTTCCTATTAAAACAACAAAACAGATATCCATTATTAATATTAATTTACAAACATAAAGAAAAAATTATATAATATTTAAATTGAAAGAAATTAAATTCATCATTTAGTAGTTACTTTATAAGGGGGAGATTCATTATAATATTTGGAAATAATTTTTTAACCAATTAAAAATAATATAAATATTGGATATAATAATAGTAATTGATGCATCAGTTTCATATAAAATCTAATTTATAAACTATACAATACCTGTAAAATATATTTTAATAATTGAAAAAATAAGTTATTTATTGTAAAAATTGGAAAATATTTCACTATTATAATATTTTAAATTCTTGATAAAAAAATTGTATTCAAAATAATAAAAATAATTTTTTATTATTTCTATTTTTTTAAAAATATTATATCATATCAGAAAAATTGAATATAGATGAATAATATTTAAATATCATTAAAATTTATATATAAACACTACCCCTAATCATAGATAGAAAACCCTGTATGATCCAAAAATATAGCTTAATAGTAAGGTTGGAAATGATGGTAATTCCCTGGGAAAGTCATGATGAGACAAATTTCATTGTGACATTTACTTTCTTAAAAATATCATTTAGAATGTTTTATTAAATATTTACATTTTGGACTTTACCATGTGGTTGTTTTCTGAAAACCATAGTTATTACACATAAATATAAATTCTAGTTATGTTTACATTGGTTATAATTTTATTAAAACTGAAGGACATGATTTATTGATTATATATAAATTTTAATTTCAATATTTCTATTTTTTGTACTGGATCAACAATAAAATATAATCATTATATTAAAACATTTAACTTATAACAACTACAAAATTATATAATAATTATTATGTGATAACCATAAAATAATTCTTATTTTCTATAAATTATTTCTATTATAAACACACTTATCATTATCATTATCATATTTTATTTTATTATTTATTGTTTCAATTCCATAGATGATATTGTTTTATTTCTATTTTACTTTATATATGTATCATGTTATATTTGGATTTTGAAACAAGGCAATTATATATAATTTTAATGATTTTAATTTATATATGTTATCGAATTATACATATTTTGGTTGATATGGATTAATTATTTTTCTGGAAATATTCTATTTGTAATAAAAAAACTAAAAATAATTTATTTTTATCTATCTGATTATATGGATCCTGATATAAGGGTGGGGGTTTTATGTACACTAAATTAAAAAATAATTATCTTATTTTATACCCCCTTGGTTTTATAAATGAAATTCCATCATTGGATGTAAAATTTTCATTCCATATCGTTATATTAATATTGATATCACTAAATATAAAGTAAAAAATGTAGAATATAAACCCCATGCACACACAATGATTTTATTTTGTTCACCCTAAGGAAAAATTAGTGGAGTATTCAAGTGATGATGTTCCATTGCACTAAAATCCATTATAATATCATTCAACTAATGAATATTTTTAGGGTTATACACTTCATTTCAATGAATTCTTTCCTCAGATTGTTGTAGATATAATCATTAACAATCCAAGGGACACTCACTCTTATTAAACAACTACATATACTAATTCGGGATTGTAAATAGTATATTTATTTAAAATAGCATATATGCACATTCTTTATGTGAGTTTCATAGAATTGAAAATATATATTGGGTTATTTGAATCCCATATTTTATGTTCTTTATATTCTCCAAGTATTTATGATATCAAATCTTAAATTGGAGAGTTGTGCCTATATCTTCAAACAAATAAAAATTGGTTCACTTATTCATACCTATGTAGTTAATTTCACATTGTTGTTATCCTTTTTTAATCCATCATTAATAGATGGATGTTGCAGTATGTATCATGTACTCATCATGGGATATTAAATCAAAACCCAAATTTGATCAATAAAAATACTTCTTTAAATATCCTCCCCTCTTCTAACTAAACAAAATCACTCGATTTTCTCAATCACTTTTAACCAATCTATATATACTAAAAATAGTTTTTATTTCTTTTGATGCATAAATACCTTCATTCTATAGTGGGTATTAGTCATTATTCTTATAATTCACCACTATAAAACCATGTGTATTACAAAATTTAAATTTTTTATATTGTTCCAAAAAAACATATTCAACTCCATAAAATCTAAGGATATGTCTAATTTAAAATACTAATAAAAACTTCTAGATATTATTAAAATAACTTACTCATGGATTAAATTCTACACTATGTACAGAATATATACATTCGTACCATAATCACATTGAGAAAAACTTATTCAAAATATAATTCATAGACAAAAACCATGTTAGTCAAATACACACAAATATCATATATAAATAACTAAAATAGTACGTTGTGACCCCCCTTTAATTTGATAATTTCATTCTCCATCACAGTTGTAAAACAACCCCAACAATCCATATTAAAAATAATATCTTATGACTAATGTATATATGAATCAATTTAAGGATATATTATCAATGAGATTTAATTTCTGAGAGTGTAAACTACTCGTATTTATCATATGGTGACCATTACATATCATTATAGTGACGTTTATATGCCTTTATAATAACCATAATTTTACATCTAGATCACCTTTATGTATAATGATGTTTAAAAAATAATTTCAATAACCAATACATGTCACCATGGTTCCCTTTAACAAAATTCATAGTTGGGATTTTTTGGAATATATAATAGTAAATGTCTCTCCTATTTTTATCCTCAAATAAATTGAATCAATATACAAATTTATGGTTGTTTTTTTCTCACTCACCTATTACTAATAAAATACCAAAGTTATTTTTATTTTTATTTTTTCATTATCGTTTGTTTCATATAGTTTAAATATGTTTATCATATCACATTTTTTCACCCTTATTCAATGTATGATGTGATCGAGATTTTCAATGATCTCTATTGGAGTCCTAATGAGATACATTAATTCTCCATATTCATATAATTTCATATTTAGATATTTTTTATCCTAAACATTGATTAAATTAATTTTTAGCTCATTTGATATTGTGGTCTTCCATCTACTACCAATAACACCATGATATTCCAGTTTGACTCACCCTAAATAAATATATTAATGAATAACTTGTGATTTAAAAAACACTAATACATGATAGAAAATAATTTATTAGAAAAATGTTAACATAAATACATTATTTATAATCAATTTGAAAACAAATAAATTTACGAACAATAATATTTAATAAAAAATATGATTATGAACAATGGATGATTCAAATGAAAACTTCTAAAAACAATTATTTTGAATATACATTTTTAAAAATCAATAAATCAAAATATTAAAAAATATATTTTCTAAAATAAATATATTTTTTCAATCAAAATTATAAAATTTTCATTAATTTGATTTTGGGTATTCTTTGAAATAGTTTGTTTTTTGGTGAATATTAAAAATATTAGGTTTCCCAAATACTTTCACTTTTATGAAAATATCATGATAAATGAATTACATAAAATATTACAGAACCTTATTTATAAACCAAATATGTTTGTAAGTATTGAAATAAACCATTTAAATATATTAAGAATAATTTAAAATCATATGTAAAAAATTTACAAACCAAGTGATGTTTTTTTTAATATCGTAACTATATTTATTTATTTTCTATTAAATAAGATATTATAATATTCCGTTATTATTTTTAAATACACTAAATTATAAAAAGATCAAATTGTAATTATAAAATAATAATTTCATAAAGGTAAACTTGAAAAAAAAATTTGGTGTAAAATATTTTGTTTTCTACAAAATATAATTTCTAAATTACTATTTTCATAATTTTTAAATAATTATATTTTGTTATTTTCTTTATAACCTATAAAAATGAAATACCTTAAAATAGATTCAAAATTTTGAATCATAATATAAATATTATGTAACACACCAAAATTGAAAAATATAAACATCAAATAAAATTGTATATTAGTCAAAAAAACTAAGCATAGAATGGGATATAATATGTTGATAATTTTTGATATATTTTATATTTTAAATAAAATGAATACTTCATATACCTTAGAATACACATAAAACTATGTTTATCATTTGTTAAAAAAATAATGACTTTATTTAAAATGGATGTTATAAATGTTAATACATAAATTATAAAAATATATGGCTTAATTCATTGGTTAAATATTATTTAGAAATTCATATAAAAACCATTTGAATATAAAGTAAATGTTTATATAAAATACTTTTTTATAGACAAATGGCATTTTATCATAATAAATTAAAATAATTAATATCATAGGAATACATTATTGATGTTTATATATTATATATTCAATAAAGTTTTTTGAAATTTATTTGTAAGATTTAATGGGCATAAGATAATAAAAAAAATCAAATTTTACACATAAAAATCTATATTTTTCAAATTACATTTTTGATTTAGGTTAATAAAATTTATGATTAATTATTTTATTTTTCAAAGATGATTTTTTTCATTATTAGTGAAAAATACATAATTTTAATTGGAAACCGATTTTTATATAATTTATTTATATAGATAAATTATACATTAAATGGGTTGTAAAGTAAAATTATATAAATTATACATATATTAATCAAATTTATGTTATTTTTATAATTTTTATATAGTAATTTTCTATTAAAACATTGTAAAAGTTTGATCATTTTAACATTGAAATCCACTTTCTCGTTCCATCTATAGGAATAATTTTAAATTAAATTCTTCCAATTTTAGGAGACGAATTTGGATATAGGGATTCAATATTTGGAATGAAATGAATTTAGTTTATAAAATAAGTTGAATTTTTTTTTCTGACCACAATGATTAGTGAAAATAGTTAAAATTATTTAATGATTTTAAAGGTAAATGGGGGTCTACTGTTTTACATGTGTTCGTATTAAAACTAAATTTAAACATGCCCATGATTTTTATTTAATTAATTAGAAATAATATTTAGATTAATATTGTATAAATTATTTTTGAAATACCATTTTAATTATTATCTTAATGGATAGATTACATTAGTAAATAATAAGATACATGTTACATTTGTAAAAACAATAAATATAAAATTTAGTAAACTTAAGGACATAAGAATAACATGTTAAATAAATATTTATTTTATGTAGTGGAGGTATGGTTCGACCATAAAAAACATAACCTCTGTTATTGGTTAATTTTATAGGAACATGAGGTAAGGGTTACCTCCTTATACTGAATACTTTTGTGTATTTACCAGAATTCCACTTCTCCTCCATTATAAAATGGAGTTCAATATCTGCACTTCATCACAACTAATAGAACATTCGGATAGGAAAAAACTTACTAAAATTACTTTTTATCTTCCATAATAGCATCCTAAATTACTTAATTTTGGAATGAATTCATCTAAATAAAGGCCTTTAGTGAAAATAAAATCGAGATTCCAAAAGAAGAGTTAATATTTATCAACAAATGTTTTTTTTTATTTCATCCTCAAACCCCTTAAATTATTTTTATATATGGAAAATATACTAACATAATATTATTCAATATAATTATATTTTTTATGTTAAGTTTACTACCATAAATCACACACATATTTATCAAATGGGAAAGACAATCATTGTTTCTGTGTACAATGGACTACCTCTACAAGATCTGAAAACATTAATTTTTTCTGTTACCACATATTATGGTTGGTAATAATGATGAACATTAAATTTATATATGAAAATTTTTTTATTTATCATGTCATTATTCTTAATTAATTAATATATAACACATAAAATCATAATTTCCATTTTTTGAGAAATGATAAAATTTATCGTGTGTAAGGCTAGCTATCGCCTCATGAATCGATGTGATTCATTCACTCTTTACTTGGAAAGTAATAAAGATTGATTTAATTAAATTTTCTTATATATATGAAATAAAAATGATGTTGTGATGATAATTTATATTTATAATTTATTTTTCTTTAATTAAATATGGTATAAAAATGGAAATAACTTTCATGCTATGTTACGAACTACCGTCTCCATTAATAGTGTATTCAATTTCCTATATCCCAATTTTATGGATAAATATAAATAAATACACACTAGATATATATTATATTTTAATCATGGTTTAAATTTTGTTAATAAATAATAAATTATCTATGTAATGGAAATAAAAAAATAACATGTGAAATAATACTTAAAAAACATGGAAACTAACACCTAAAAGAATGATAATAATGAAATATTATTACAAACAATGTGATTAGATTATTTAAAAGGATTATATGTGATTTTATAAAATTTTAAAATAGTTCTATTATATGTTTATAACATTCTTATAACCATTTCACATGAGTTTGAATAATTTTCGATTGGAATGAAGTGTGAGGTGAGGGATTTCTAAACTAAATTACCACTCAATAGGTTAAACATATACTTCAATGATTATTCCTTGTTAATATTACATTTGTAATAAAATATGATTATTTTACATTTTATTTACACATGTTTTATGTTTATTTATTATTTGTACACATTATTGATTCAAATATTAATTAGAACTTCAATAATATGATCATTTTCATGGGTTATACGATAATCTCATTCTTATCGATATTATTTATTAATGAAATTAGTAGAAAGAGATTACATTTTAAATTTTTAATAAACCATTTAATTTTAATTTATTATTTTTATTAATTAATCTTTTGAAATAATACTACCATTTTTAAACTCTTTTTCACATAAACAGTTTTATAAAAAAATTTCCAGAAAACCTGAATTCACTTATCTATTAGGTTTGAAATTTCTTTTCTTCCAAAATAATGTTTTATAAAAGTGTTTTAAATGATGTTTCAACCTTTTTAAAATGGTTTATTAAAGTAATGTTCTACTATTTTTACACTTTCAAGAATATTTTGAAAATATTTTTTTAAAATAAAATTTTATTAAATATGTTTTTCAAAATTAAATGTATATTTTATTTTAGAATTTTATAAAGATATTTTTATAGTATTTATATTCCTAAAATGAAATAAAATTTATTATTACTAAAATGGTTATGTTTTTTATTGATGCTATCATTATTCTTTCTATGGATGGATTATGATTAGTTTAACCATGGATATTCAATTTTTATGCAATTTTCAATGTTTGATTTGGGTGGATTATGGTTATGTTCACACAACGCGGTTGTTTTAAAATTTCATATTCTATAATTTAAATAATAATATTTACGATGTTGATGGTTTAACACTTTATTTGGAGAAATGAAAGAAACTTAATATTTGATTTTTAGGGACCTTTATATCGCATTTACGCATCATTAGGTTAAATAACACATACTAGATATGGATTTAGATAATCCCCTACCCATTTATTAGTATCTTAGAATGAATCCTTAATAGAATTAGATTCATGAAATTAATCCTTGAAAATATTAGATTCTTGGAATGAATCCTCGATAATGGTCATGGAAAATTCCTCGATGGAATGTTTTAAACATCAATCGTTATAGATTCCATTAGAATGAATTCATGTATTTATTTCCATGTGATTATAATATAAGAAAAAAAATCCATTGTTATGTTTCATTATCATATGATTATTTTTATGAAATTATTTTATAATAATTTATTTATTCGATTTTAATATCATGTTATTTATTATGTGTTATGTTTTTTAGTTAATTTGTTTTATATTTTTCTTATGACATATTTATTCATAACATTAGATATACTTTTAAATTTAATGAGAATCTTATCTCACCCCTCTATTTGGTTTAATTTTCCCTAGGATATGAGGAATTAAATTTTGATTGATATGGAGGGATATGATAAGTAGGTTAATTAAATTATCAAGGAAAATTATTTGTGTATGTTTTATTTTAAAATGAAATTTTAACTTCAATTATGTTTCTTGTTCATCCATACTACAAAACTATTTGACCATTATGGAAGTGACTCATTGTAATCATACTAATTTAATTGGAGTGGGAACCATCCATGAGCTACTAGGGTATTTTTCTCTAATGTTGGTATCAGAGGGTGTTTAGTAGAAACCATCAAAACTAGATTTATGAAATGATATATTAGAGAACATAAAATTAGGATATACTTTGAGAATATTTAAAGTAAAACATCCCATAAAACATCCTTATGATTATGAGATTATATAAACATAAAAAGTTTAATTTAGGTCATGTATTTCATTAGTTTTGGCATTATAATTTGTATTTCATTATGATATGATTTAATCTAGAGTATTTAATCATTGAGAATTATCTCTTATATAATTGAATATGAACCTCACCAAAAAATGTTATCCAAAGAGTAATAATGTTCATATATTTTACAGGTTTAAGACAATATTTTGAAGGGAGCTAGTGTAACACCATGAGATTTTGTGAAATATATATTTTTAAATTAATCTAATCATTATAATATTATTGGTTTCATGAAATACTAAAAATATATTATTTTATGAGATTTCCTTAGGTTTTGTGAAACACCAAGTTAATCATGAACTACACATAACATAATATATTGATTTCTCTACACAGAACACCATGAATATATTGTGTCACATGAAATAATTACTTTCCTTTGTGGCTTATGTAACATGAATTACTGATTTTTGACCAAACAATTGTATATTATTAAAATATTATTACTTAATATAATAGGATATAAATATTCTATTCAATTATAGTTTATGAATATTGTTAAATAATTTGTTGAAATATATGGTTTATATAAATGTTATATGAAGTCATAGGATACTAAATAATTTGAATTAAATATGGAAACTAAATGAATAAAAATAAAAATATGAATATTTGTACGGTAATGAAGCTATTAGACACTATTAAATTAATTTAATTACCATTAATGAGTAAAAATGAGGTATAATATATTTTATATATGAAATAAAATACTTTTTATATTTATCAAATATATTTTATTGACATAAGATAAGAATAAACCCAATTTTATGATTCAAAATCTATATTTCTATTAATGAACATTTACTTCCTTTTTATGGAGAACCCATTATAAATCAAATTTTTGAAACTTATATATATTTAATATGTAAAAAGAAAGATTATATTTGAATATGAAAAATAATAATTAGGTTAGGGTAAATTTATGATATTTTTCTGTAATGTTTTATTTCTTAATTAAGAGTATTATATACTAAATTGTAGTTCAGAAATTATTTGTCATTAAATTATTTGTAAGGATAAATTACATTTTAAAGTTGTGTAAATGTTTACTTAGATAATATTATTATGAGTTAATCAAGTTTTGTTTATTGGAACCAATTTTATTTTGAAATTTGATATCAATACATGGAAAACTTTTTATTGTTTTTACTTTTATAACCTAATGTGTCATCCTGTCAGTGAGATTAAATTTAAATTAATTTCTACTACATATGATATTTAGAAAAATTGATTCCATATGTTTAATAATAATTATTTATAATGTATAATATGGTCAAATTAGTTGTTGACCAAAAATATAATTGAATTTAATTAAAATTAATGACATCGATTAAGGTAAAATTAAGCTTAGCTAAGTACTAAACCAAATATTTAAGGATAAAAATAACTTAGAAAACTATTAATGATCTATTTATTGAAAATATTTAGAACCTACCACCCCATTTAGAAAATTAGTTCCATTATTGGTTTCACCTGACCTGTTAAAACATCAATTGAATCCCATTGTCAAAATATTACAAGAGTGCCACTCCTCCTCCACTATAAAAGGCCTCTTCTCCTATCACCTCCTCACACCTATCAATCCCACTGGACTTCCCAAAATCTATTCAAATAAGATCCAAAAAACAATAATATCCTTCTAGAAGAATCACATTGGTAAGAATGTAATCCCTGGAAGCCTTTTGGCACAAACTAAAATGAGTTTCCCTAATAATAGGTAACTCATTCTCTGAAGCTCATTTTTTTATCTTTCTCCAACCCCTCCTCTATATTAATTAAATGATTGTATAAAAAAATATCTCTAATAAAATATTATGTTCTTATGCTTATGTTTCAACTTAAAATTACAAAAACATCCCTCAATGGGTAATAAAAATACTGTTTATGTGTAAATCGAGCTAACTCCTCACAAATTAAATATTGTTCATTTTTCTATACCACCTCTCATAGTGGAAATTATGATGAAACTATTTTTAATATAAAATATATTATATTAATTATGTATTTAAGATCATTTAATAAATTTAATACCCATATCATCATATATAATTTTTTTAATATGATTATTTCTTTTGATGAAGTGTCGACTATCGCCCCTTAAAGAAATGTGATTCATTGACAAGTTACAAGAATTTTGTTAAAGATGGGTTTGATGAATATATATGATTAATATGATATAATTAATCTTCATTAATATTTATATATATATATAAAAATATATATATATACACATATTTCATTTACCATATTTATTTCAATATGATAATAATAATGAAAAAACCGTAAGGCGTACGTATGACGTAATGTCTCAATGAATAATGTATTCCATTTCCAACTTCTATATTATATATATTATTATAAAAAAAATACTGAATATACATGTTATTTATATCATAATTTAAATTATTGAAATAATTATATAATTATAAGGAAAAAAGATATAAAAATTAAGAAACATGTGAAGAACAAAGCGAATATTACCCGATGTGAAACCTTGACATATGATGCATAAAAATATGATAATATAATGTCATAATAAAATAATATTTGATATATGATATTATATATTCTTATTTAAGATATTTATTATTAATTTATATTTATTATATTTTTGGATTGAATGAATATTATGATTCTCAAGACACAATATAATGGAATTTCATATCACTTTTCATTTCCATGAGATAAATGCTTTATTCACCACCCATTCCAATTTAGTGGTGAGTATAAAAACCATTTATGAATTATATTGTTCTTATAAATATATTTATTGGTATTTATAAATCCATTTCATGATCATTCTTTCATGGGTTTAATGTTTTAAAGGTTAGAAAAAAGTAAAGTTGTTTTGTGTCAATCTGTCTTCATTGAGATACATGCCATGGTCTGCAACTATATATTTCCATGAGTTGTATATAATAAATTATAAATTTTATATCATGAATATATTTCTTTTCATGTTATTTTATGATTCATTTGGTTTCATTTTATTAATTTGGGAGTATTATTCTAAGTTACTAAGTGGTAAGAGTTTATTGAATCAATGTAATAACATTCCAAGATTATTTATGGTTATTTTTAATTGGATGACATATTATGATCCATATGTCAATAAACCTCATTCATTTTATTCTCCTATTTCTATTAATTATATATTCATGTATTGGTACCATTTCTCTAATCTTCCAGACAGAAGATATTTAAGAATGTGTTTTTATGAAAGCTTGATCTTACCCTATGTTTGGTCAGAAATATATATTCTTTCAAAATCATGTTTTCTAGAAAGGTTTTATAATAATAATATAATATTACCCTATAATATTTAGAATTAATTTTTACCATTCATTTATTTTAAAATTCATTAACAGAATATTCTTTTCTCTTTTCAAAAAATGTTTTCTTATAACCTTTTTACCATGAAAAAAGATTTTTATTTTTACCTCATATAACTTGTATAGATTTACCCACCATCATTTTGGTGATGCTTAAATATCATGTTTAAAAGGATAATTTTTAAGAATTTTTTATTTAAATTAATTTTCATTAACATGGTTTTCAACAAAAATTTCATACTACTTTTATAATTTTTCAATTAATTTTTTTAAAAAAATCTTTTAATATTATTTTATAAGAATTTAAGGAAAATTATTCTCAAAACGTTTTCAATATACTTTTATATGTTTTCAAGGAAAATGGGTTTGAAGTAATTTTTAATAATTAACTATATGTTTACAATGATTAAGTTTTCCAATAAAGAATTCAAAACATTATTTATAATATTTTATGTTTATTTTTATAAAAATGGTCTTCAAAAGGTTGTATGTTATGAAGAAAATTTTTCGATGAACAAAGAAATTTTCCTAAATAAATGTTTCTTAAATATAAATAAAAATTATTTCCCATCTATGATAAAATATTATGGTGTTAATCCTTTATTTATAAGGAATTTATTCAATTTATCCATTTATATTATTTATTTTAATTGTTTTTGTTTTGATGTCATGTTGTTTATGAATCCTGTTTATCTTCCATGGGTTATATTTTTATAAAAACCATTTCTCTTTTATGTGTTATATGATTATGAAACCTGCTTCATATTACAAGATATTATTTGATAAAATGATTATGTAAACCGTATTTTTCCATGGGTTAAGATATTATTACATGTTTACGACACTGATTTTATTTCTTAGGTTTTGATATGATTGTTTATGACTTTTTGCTACATGAATGTATGATTTTACTATGAGATTGGTGGGACCTATATATACCTCTAATGCATTAGGTACCGATTTATATCTCATGAGGTAGACTAAGATGGTTTATTGAGTAAGCCATGACTACTAAGATGGCCATGAGAGTGAACCATCACTACCATGATGGTATGAGGAGGGAAATAATGATACTAATATGGCTATGGTAGTGAACCATGAATATAAAGATGGTATGATGAGAGAACCATGAATACCCTGATTTCGTGGGGAGTAATCCCATAACACTAACATTGTCTTGTTAGTGAAGCCTTGGCTACTTTAGAAATCATATTATATAATTATGTTTTTCCACAATCTGTTGTTTTATTCCAATGTTAGTATTTTATGGTTTAAATTATTTTTTTTTATGATTTGTATCTTATTGACATCAAAATTAATGTCATGATTCATGTTTATGATCTTTGAAGTGAAGCATGTGATTTCATATTTTCTTGATGACGTTCTTATAACCTCATCTCATGATTATGTTTACATGTTTACCTTGTTTACCCTTAATGAGTATCTGAGATAACCCCTTTTTATGTTTCCATTCCCATGGTTATGAAGATTCTTATTATGATTGATGTGTTAGAGAAGGGTTTTATTCATTAAGAACATAATGGGAGATAATGTGGCTAATTTTCATACTGGTGTTTATGTTTCCATGTTTTTAAATGAAAAAGACTAGTATGTTCTTTGGGTGTCATCTTGTATAATGTTATATGTATTATAAAATCGTTTTCTAATTATAATGTATGAAAAGAGATGGTTCCTATAACTAGTATCATAATCATTTTAATCATTTTAGGAAATAATTCCATATTCTAATGAGTTAGATAAAGTGTTGTCAATGAATTTTGGATTTGGTGGGATGCACGAGAAGAATATGATAGCTGTGAAAAATATCGATAAAGGGATGAAGAGAAAAATGTATTTTCTAATATGTGATATTTGTACAAGTAAACACATTGGTAAATTCTGTAAAGGAAAAGAAGTTGTCTTAAAGTATGAAGAAAATGTACACCATTATCATGATTGAAATTGAACGAAATAATTTTCTAATGTTTAATGATTCAACTCTAAAGATAAGGGTCACTATGAAAATTAATTCCCCAAGTGCCAAGGGAATAAACCTCAGAATAAGCTATGGGATCAAGGTCATGATTTTTTTATTAGTACCGATGAATTAAAATGATAAATTATTTTTATATGGATTCATGAATTAATTTATAAGAGTATTTTTTTAATCATTTTAGGATTATTTGAATTATAACATATATAAGGATTTTATTATTGTAATTTTGTTACGTATTTGATGGTGAATATTTAGTGGTATCGATGACCAAGGAGAATGATTCTGTGAAAAGTTAATGTTAAAGAAAAACAAATTCATGATGGAAAGATAAACCCTAATATGTTTCAAATGTTAAAATAAATAATTTTGGGGTAAATAGTTGATTGATATTGATAATGTAAATTTGATCGCAGAAACTACCATGGATCTGATTATGTTCAAGCTCATCTTATAAATTTTGAAAAATTCTTTCTAATTTTATGGATATTAATATTTTTCATTTGTTATAAGGTTAACCATTTATATAATTTTTAATTTTGAACTTTGTATCCAGTTTTATTGATCTATTTTTTATATTCAATAACTTTTTATCCATATTTTTTTTAAGGAAATAGTTAGAGATAAATGAAAATAATTTTCACTTATTTATAGATCTAATGATTTTTGAAAATTTAATCCTATTACATTAGAAAAATAATAATTTAGTTTTGGATAATTATTTATTGTAATAAGAAAATAATTATAACTTTATTGAAGAAAATATAAATCATGAAATTATCATTATGAAATACAAATATATCATGTAATTAAATTTCAGGAACTTTAGAAAAATGATATTGAAATAAAATTTTATCCTATTACCAGCATTTTTTATGATATCAATGACCTTTTCACACATATTAGATTTATGTATTTGAGTAAATAAACATTACATTGGTCACTCACATTCTTTTGATCGTATAACTAAATCACTCTCAATAAATATTTCTTCATTTCCACTATTTATAAATATTCTTTTGTCACTAACGTTCTTATACAGAGAATCCAAGTTATATGTTATCCCATTCGACCTTTGTAATTACCAACCTATATTATTAAGAGAATATTTTCTTCAGAAGTTTACTATGTATGTTTTTCAACAGTGATATTTTTAGGTATCAAATACTTAATTAATTAGATCATTATTAAATTTTTAGGGCACAATTTATCTAAGGTGGGGAGAATTAAAGATTTTTTTTAAATGTGGGCATACAATTTACTTGATTATATGATATTATTGATGAAGAGTATAAGGAAATTATAAAGTCATAAGACATTATGATATGTTTTATATTTTATAAAAATTAAATATATCACATATATTTCCACTCATAAAACATACAGTTATATCTCGTTACACATGACAAGTAATTTATTCGATAACTTTTGTTACACATGAAGGCCACGCTTTGTCAAATAATATTAATATTCATTTTTAAAATGGAAATTATAACATAGATACTAAATTTGGGTTTTAAAATAGGATTAAATAAATTATAGAAATATGTGGTTGAATTCATTGTTCTACAATTCATTAGTAATGAATATAAAAACCAATTGAATAATAATGATTTGTTTTTATAAAAAACTACTTATATGAACCAATGTTGTTTTATCTTAATTAATTAAATTAATTACAATTATATTATTATATTAATTAAAATTATATTATTATATATTAAATAATTTTTATGACATTTATCCAGTATAGTTAAAATATCCATAATATAATAACAAATCTAATTTTACTCAGAAAGAGATCTATTGTTTTAATAGAAGTTCTTCCTCCATTGAATGGAATATTTTTTATCAAAATAAATTTCAACTAAATTATATTTATTTATTTTTAAAAATAATCATCATTTTTGAACGTTTAATTTAAAAATTATATTAGATTAAAATTTTGATAATTTTCTATGAAGAATCATTTTTTATTGAATAGTGAATAATATAGAATTTGAATTAAAAATAGAATTTCCTTATAATTTTTTTAATATTTTTATCATTTTTTTTATATTGAGTTTAATGTAAAATTATATAATTTATAATTCTATTACTTCAATTTATGGAATTTTAATCGTTTTTATATAGAATTTATATGAAAAAACATAGTAAATAGTTGACTATTTTCATTTTAAAACCCCACTTTCTCAATCCGTCAGTGGTATTTATTTTAACTTAAATTATCCAATATTACTTAGATGAATATTTAAAAATCAATTATATATTTTTAATTAGAATAAATTATATTATATAAGAATTTCTTCTTAATTTTATAGTGTAATTATGAGGGAAAACAATTAAAACTAATTAACACGATTATGGTTAAAACATGGTATTACATGTTACATGTATTTATATTAAAACTATTTTTATTCATGTATAGTATTATATTTAATTAATAATACATAATATTTATAATCAATGACTATAAATTATTTATCTATTTAATTTTTAATTATAACCATAGTAGAATATATTACATTGCTAAATAAAAAGATAGAAGTTATGTTTGTAAAAACAATAAAGGTAAAATTAAATAATCAAAAAGTCTAAAGAATAAAAATTTAAAAAATAGTTTATTTTAGATGTATGAGTAATTTCTCCAAGAAATCATCCACTAAATTATTTTAAAAACTTTGAGTAATTATTGGTAAGGGAGACCTCCTAATCGTTAATTCTTTTTGTTAATTACAAGAACGCCACTCCTCCTACAATTTACAAAGGAATTCAGTCTCCCAACTTCTTCACACATATAAATCCATTTATATAGACCAAAACCTAAAAATAATAACATCCAAAATTCACTCATATCATATTATAATTCTTTATTTCGGTATAAATCCAAACAAGTAAGGCATTCAGTGCGAACCAAAAAAAGACACTCGAATAAGAGATAACGTTCATTAAATAACATTTGTTTATTTATTCCTCAAACCATTCAATAATTATTATATCATGATTGTATACTAAATTAATCATACTAAATATAATTAAATATTATTATGTTATGGATAATACAAATAGGATCACATAATTCCATCAAATGATATTTGAAATAATCACTTGTTTGTACGATAGAGAACTACCTCACGAACCGATGTCGTTCTATTTTCAATTACCTATTATTAAGGTCATTATTAATAGTGGAAATATGATTTATATATTCTCTATATAGTATATATGATGTGTTTAATAATCTTGAATTATTATATAACACATATCATCATGATTTCCATTTTGTTGGAGTTTAGTAATGCCTCTTGTGTTTTTGAAGATCTACGGCCTTGCGAAACGATGCGATTCACTCATGATCTTCATGGAATTAATTGAAGATAAGTTTATTAAAAATATAAGATATATATAAAATAAAAATTATACTATAAAAATAATATATATATATTTATTAATTTTAATAAATATGACAAGAAAATTGAAGCATAATTCAAGCTTACATACGACATACTGTCGCTATGAACGATATATTTCATTTACTATAACTAAATTTTATAGATAAATATAAATAAACATATGAAGAATAAGTATAATAATTAAAACATATTATAAATATATTATATTATGAAATATCCATCTATTTAATAGATAAAAATAAGAAGCTCAATCATACTCGAAAAACATGGAAATTACCACACGAAATAATGAAAATCATGAAATATTATGAAAAAACCAGTGATAATATATTATAAAAACATCATATATATTATTATAAGTATTAATATAGTTCTTTTATCATTTAATACCATTATTCAAACCATTATAATGGAGTATAAATAAGGTTTAATCAAAAAGAAGTGTGAGTTATGTGGTTTCTTAAATCAATTTTGACTCATTGGGTTAATATTGTACTTAGTTGTTTATCTATAGCTAATATTATGAATATAATGAATTATTATTATCCTATTTTTTATTCCCACTTATTTATTTGTATTTACATTTTATGCACACTATCTATTCACTTATTAATTCACACTTCTATGTTATGATAATTTTAATGGTTTATTTTAAAATTTCATTCTAATCGAGATTATTTGTTCATGAAATTAACTTGAAGTAAATTACAAGATAATTTAATAATAAACCCTTTAATTTTATTCTTATAGGATTATTAATGAAACCTTTCATATAATAGTAAAATTTCACCAACTATGTTACATAAAATATTTTATAAAATGTTTTTAAGAAAATCAGATTTCATTATGTATTCGACCAGAAATATGGTTTCTTCCGAAACAATTATTTAAAAAAAAAAATTAATTTTATTTAACATTTTCATAAAATATTTATTAATTAATATACACCAATTTTTACTTGTTATAATTTTTTAGCAATGAAAATTATTTTACTGATTTTTTTCAAAATAAAAAGGATATGTTCCGCAATAATGGTTTTATTGATATTTTTATGGTGTTTATATTCATCACTAATAAGAACCATTTATTCTTATTAAATGGGTAAATATTGTATTTTTGTCAACCGTATTCTTTATAAGGATGATTTATGATTAGTTTGACTATGGATGTCAAATTTTTAAACCATTTTCTCTATTACAATGAGTGCTTTGTAATAAGTTGCACTAATTAGGGAAGTATCTACAATATATAGGATAGAATTACAATAAACATTATCATGATGTAAATGTGATACCCCTTTAATATGAGGAATGAAATAGAATTATAATGTGATGATTAAGGCCTTTATATCACCTTGTTGTGTTGGTAGGTTATATGAGAAAAACATGGTATGATTTTTGTTGAGTACTTACCAATTTAGTAGATTTATTTCATGCCGCAGTGCTAGTAAAAGATTCATTGAATGAACCCTTGATTGTAACAGATTATTGGCATGAAGCATTTTCAGTGCTCCATGTCTTGGAACAAATCCACAACGGTATGTTTTAGATTTTAATATTTTAGCATTCCACTATTATGAGATATTCCATATGATTATTTTATTAGTTAGAAGATATATGGTTATGTTTTATGATACTGGGATTATTTATATTGTATTATTTGATAATTAGTTATTCCATCCTTATTGTGATCACGATATTGATTGAATGACGTGTATTTTTGTAATTAATCTTTATATATTTATAATTTTTTATATATTAATATCTTATTTTTTGATCTTACCATTAATAATCATTTTATCTCACCACTTTCTTAATTTTTATTTTCACCAGTATTCATGAATTTAATTTGTGATTGATATTCAGTGATACGATAAGGGGGATAATTGGAATTATCAATGAAAATTCACTGTATATTTTATGTTATGAGATCAAATGTTAATTTCAATTATGTATCTAGTTTACCAAAAATACAAAACTATTAGACCCTTCGGGATGAGATTCCTTGTAATCTTACTAATGTAGTGGTAAAAGGCAGTAACTTCGAGCTACTAGGGTCTATGTCACTATAAATTATTTTATTAGGATATTCCATTTTTCTCATAAAAATTTCATGCCATTCTAAATGATACTTTCCATTAAAAAGATTCCAAAGGATAAATATAGTATTAATGTATGTGTGAAATATTCCAATATCACTAAATCCTTATATTTATTTCATTGTATGAGTAGATTTTATCCATCAATTATAAAATTTAATAAATTAATGTGAAAAGGTTCCAAATGACATTGGGAAATACAATAAAATTATTTTAAGGGTATGTGTATTAACAAAAGCACCAACCCGCTAAATTATAAAAGGAATTATCCTCTCTTGAATTATCCATACACATTGTTAACCATATCCTAACCATGATTATAAATAATCACTTCCCAAAATATTGATACCATGCCTAGATACTCTTCTCTCACCAAAAGATCAATCAATGAAGGATAGATCCAAGATAAGATGTAATTCAAAGAGGTAAATGTTCTATATATTTATAAATAAATTTTAATTTTATATTATAAATAATTATTAATTTCATTTTAAACTATCCTTTAAATTCATTACTATAAAAACCACATGTTTTTACAAAATAATTTGTTTGATAATGTATATTTCACTCAAAACTGGGATGTAAAAAACCATAAAAATTATTAATTAAACACTGCTATAAAATAACCATTAAATTTTTGGGTGTGAATATATGTAACTGAGTTAAAAATATATAGAGATCAAGATAATTTTTTTAGATAAATTCCAAGGAAATAATAACACAATTTATAGTAACGATATTTCATTCATCAAAATTTATTCTCATCAAAAATGGTTTTCATATATTTTTGAGGGAGAATAATATAATTAAATTATATAAAATTTACATATTTTATTTATTATAAATAATAACAAATCAAAATTATCTTAGGGTTCAATTTTGTGTTCTTCCTAAAAATCATTCTATTTTTGTGAATATTTGAAAATAATGATTTTTGAAAAATATTAATTTTTTTGAAAAAAAAACCATTATGGTATTAAGTTTATCATAATGTATAAAAATATTATTTATCTTAATATTATAAAATCAAATAAATTTCAATATTCACTACAACTGTTATATTTATAAGTTATATTTACAATTTAAGAAAAAAATTTTTTATAGAAAACATTTTTTCATTCCATTTTACAAATTTATGTTAATATATATTTTATTAAATTATAGGGATTGAATTTAATTTAATATAACATATTTATGAATTCATAATGTCAAATTAATCAATGTTTTAATTTTTGGTATTTTTTAGATGAAATCTGTTTTTTTAATTATAAAATATTCTGTTTTGTTGAAATACTGTAACATTTATTACATATTGAAAACATAAATATGATATGAAATTTTCTGATAGATATTGAACGAATAATTAATGATAATATAATAAATATATCATAAAAAATAATAATATTGTAATAAAATATGATTTTATTTAATGACAAATACGAAAATCTATTTTTGTTCCAATGTAATGCATATTCATTTATAGAAAATTCCTATTTCGTAATCTAAAAATAATATTTAAGAATTTAGAATAAAATTATGGACACAGTTTTTTACACATGAGGTATTATTTATTTTTTTAATGAATATAAATTTATTTTGGAGTTATATTTAATTTGAATTATCCATATTCTCGTGCAACACTTGTGAAAGGCTTCAAAAGAACAAAATAGGATATAAAATAATTTTTCATGAAAGGGACTTGATTAAATATAAATATTTAATTAATATAAATGTTTTTTAGATATAAATAATTTATTTTTATTTTTTAATTTATTTTTCATTTTTTTTGTTGAAATAATGACTTTAACAACTTATATAATTCTGACACTATATTTGTAAAAATAGTATAATAAATAGGTAAATGATCTTAAGAATTATAATAGTAATATTTTTCTAGTGAGTTATAGTTTACCCTGGATTTAAATTAATATATTATATTATATACGTTTGAATGTTTTATCATCAATTTCAATTTTTTAGTTTTTTTAATGTAAAATTATGTGAATATTTCTTAAAATGACATTAATAGTATTTTTTTTAAAATATATTTTATTAAATTGTTGAAAAATAATTATAAAATAGAAGAAAAATTAATATTTTAAGTTTTATACAATTAAATCCCTTGGATGTATATGATACAATTGAAACATTACAATTAAAATCGTGAATGATTAGTTTTGATACTACCATTACCATGGTCATCATTAAAATTAGTTCACCATGTGGTTATACCAATGCTGGGTTTTTAAATGATATCTAAACATATAAAAAATTATTTTATTATCATATTAACATAGTTTATACATTATCATATAATACATGAAATCATGGATCAATTTTACACTTATTAGACACATATTATTTTATAATACTTCATTTATTTCCAAAACGTCATTTATGATATTTTATAGTAAAATTAATTTTATTAAATGATTCAAAATTAATAAAAAATTTATCATCATCCAATATAGAGGGATATTCTTGAAAATATGATCAAGGAAGAATTTATGGGTAAATTTTTATTTTATATAATCATTCATCACTAACAAAATGTAGAAAACATTAATATTATGTTAATTTTAAAAATGGTTAATATGGGATAAATATAATAGGTAATCATAAAAGCACAATAAGAACTTGTAAAAAAATTATTTAATAGTTAATATCCACCCAAAAGTATCTTATATTTTAATAAAATCTTTTGGATCCATTTTTCATTGAAAAATAACTCAAATTAATTTTCCACATTTAGTAATTCCTAATGTTCCCCTATTATCACTTCTATATGACTACAACCATGATTATATTATTAACAATGTTTGATCACTCTATATCAACGTAGACCAACCCTAATAACAATTTATCTTCCTTATCCACATCATATTGTTTTTTCCTTCCAAAACACCAACCATTCATGGCATAAATTGTAGGCCAAATGATGTTTCTTGAATACATGGTATAACAGTTTACTAAGAGTTAACAATTTAATTTCTTTGTATACCTCATATAAATATATATTAACCATTATAAAATAATTATTTCAATAAATAAAAAATACTAAATACTAATT
Organism: Viscum album; assembly: GCA_963277665.1. Classification (NCBI taxonomy): domain Eukaryota; kingdom Viridiplantae; phylum Streptophyta; class Magnoliopsida; order Santalales; family Viscaceae; genus Viscum; species Viscum album. The sequence continues at coordinate 1,473,059,251 of OY728131.1, read as the reverse complement.
ATGTGGATGTAACTACCATTATTCACCTTCTTTCCATCATATGGAAAGCGATAACATCATTTTTTTATACATATGAATTAACTTCTCTATATAATGGTATAATTCCTTTTTCATGAACCTAGTAATTAGATGATTATAAATATTAGTTTAATAAATTCATATGTTAATATTAATCTAGATTGTGACTTATTATTTTCCAATTGTTAATTTTATTTATAGAAAATTGAAATAGGGATCATGAGTACGTACAACCTACCATCTCAATGAATAGTGAGATTCATTATCCAATCACTAACTTTTACGGATGAGAGAATATATATTTGTTTATTATTAATATCGTTTTATGTATTATATAGACTATTTAGCTTTGATTAAAATACTAGTACTTGAACATTAGATCTAAAACCTCCCTAAAAAAAGAAACTGTTAACACTTGGAAATGGTGATTTTAATAATGTATTATTAATAAATCTATGTGAAAATATTATAGTTGGATCAGATATGATATTATAATTATGAACAAGAATTTTTTAATGAATTTTAATTAATTTAAATCCAATAGAGATGATGTTATTGAATTGATAATGCATGTGTAATTTGACTTAATGGATTTCCATCTCACTTATATTTTGGTATGATGTATACCATATTCCCCAATTTTTTATTTTATGTGGAATATATGCTACACATTCATATCTATTGTGATCCATCTCGCAAAAATTATTGGTATTTAAATATCCATAAAATGTTCTCTCCTTTAGTTGGTTTTTATTTTATTGTTACCAAAGTGATATAGGATTTATGATACATTCTTGTTGTTTTCTATGATTGTTTATGATTAAATTTATGATGATGAAATTTAATTAGAAACCTGAAAAAAAATTCATAATTTTTTTTATCATATTCATATTCTTGGTGACTACTTTTTTATTAGATTTTATATCTTTTTATATAATCATGTTTCAAGAATAATACATTATGAAAATATGAATTTATTTCACTATTTGGTGATAAATCAATTTTCTACAATGCCAATGTATCCTAAAAAAAATTATCAATAATGATTAAATATGTTTATATTATTGTTTAATGTAAAATTTCCCATAATTAGCAATTTATGAATGGTTTAGAATTAATATTTTTACCAATTTTCAAATTTGGTAAGTTTGAACGTTACTAAAAATTTGAATGATATATTTTTTAATATAAATGAAATCATCATAATTTATAACCATCAAAACTACTCATTGTTTTTAGATCTCCTTATATTTATTCATGGTTATTTTCAAATAATTTTTTCTATAATATTTTTAAAAAAAATATATTTTAATGACTAAATTAAAAAATTGTAATGGAAATTTCCATAATAAATATTCCAAGTGATATTTTAAAATAATTTATATCTAAATTGAAATCCTTTTATTTTAATTTTGATTTATTAGGGATATGTTTCAAGGATACAATCCTTATTCATTTTTATGGTTCTTGATTATAAGGGTGATGTGTTCATAAAGCCAATTTATTTTCACGTGTTATGCTATGATGAATATTTGATATGTTTATCTATCCCATTTCCTCACCATGGGTTATGAAATACGATGAATGGATTATAATTGTGTAGCACATAGATGAAGGGATTGAGATTTTTTGATTTTTCGCCTAAATTTATATAGACCTAAAACACTATGAGTATATATGGATGTATCATTAGATGAAAAGGAATGGAAGGGGGTGAGAAATTTTTGTAATGGAAATTTTCCACTATGATAGTATTTATAGTGAAATGTGATAATGTTATGACCCACTAAATATCATTGGCATAAGAATACAAATAGTCTTTACATGGCCTTAAGTGACATCCCCAATATTCCAAAGGATATAATAAATGCCGAAAGGCTTCAATTATAAGTGGGGCACGATATACAATTTATGGAATAAAATAATAAACCAACAAACTCTTACCAAACCATTCCCTAAATGATGCATGAATAAAAGAAACATAACTAATCATCTTCATGTATCTCAAAACCCCATTAAAGTTGGGAACCATGTAATACCAAACCTCTATCATATTAAGTAGTGGATAAACTGGTAAATATGATAAATAGACCACAAGACTCTATGATCAACATTATCCAAGATCTTCAATCACCGAATAACCCATGTATCACAAGGTAGTGCTAAAAATGTGGACAAAGTTACCATTACCCCTATCCTCGAAAATAGTATCTACAAAAGTACCAATGTTACAAAGAAGTGGTGAGTATAAAATGTAGTAGTTATCTACAATAAATTCTCTACACATGTCACTAATATAGAATGGTTAGAAAAATATATAAAATTTTTTATATAAAGCAATTTAACAAAACAATTTATAACCAAATTTAAAAATGTTTGAAAACCAAACATAACCAAGTGAAAACAAAGGTAAATTAATCCAATTTTTAGAAAGTTAATTTCTATAAAAATAATTAATCAAATCAGAAAACAAAATTTTATTATCATTTGGTACCATTCCATTATTCTTAACACACCCACACATGCATGCTTCAATTGAGAGTTCTATACTCATGAGCCGTCTATCATCCAATTAGCTTGTGTCATAATGACACGCATCCCAGATCCATGTTCATGTACATTATACACCAATGTTACTCATCCCTTATTAAGGAATTGTTAAGAATGAACATGAACCAACATCATTTATGCCCAATGTTTCCAATACAAAATAAACCACTTCAATAAAAGTAAAAATTTATTGAGAACCAATGAACAACCAATTTCAAAGAAACATTTTATATCAGTAAAACATTACCCTTTTTATTGAAAACATCTAATCCAATTAATTTTCTAACAGTTAAAAAAATAATCTTTTCAAAATGCATATTTCAAAACAAAGAACCAAATCACTCATTCAAAATCCCCAATTTTCTAAATTTCACTGCCATCACTCAAGAAGTTTTCCAACAAGTGTTCAAAAACCCAATCACAATCAATTCATCATAGTAAGATCAATTTGGAAGCATTATAATTAGTTATTGTTAGAGGAGTTTATATTGAATCCTCTTACCTTAAAAGGTTTTGATGAATACCACAACAAACAAAGAACACATGAGAACAACCTCGTCAATTATTCATGAACCCACTTTAGATCACTTCTCATACCAGGATCAAGAGAAAATATCATCATATTAAGCATCCAATAACCAAGATTTACTAATAATGGGGGTAGATATGAAATACTAAGATAAGAGGAAAAGTATATTTCAGTAGATAAAATAAACCAATCAAGAACATAGAATAACTATCACATAACTCAAGAATATTGATTCAATTCGCCAATGGAAGCTTTCAGATCGACTCCAAAACACTTGGGAGTGGTTCTCATATCATAAATAGAGAGTAATATTGAATTAGATCTATTTAGTTGCATAAAAAATAGAGGTATGGAAAATTAGTGAGATCCTATTTTTAATGATCTCCCACTTACTCCATGCATGGTATGACTGCATGGTTCGTTAAATCATGCGTTAATCGTGTGGTAGCCACTGCTCGCATAAATTACCCTTGTATGTTCTCCCAAACTATTCTCCAATCATGGTGGAGATACCGCCTCAAGAGGACCGCTGTGCACATTTTGGCTGCATGGTTAGGCAAATTATGTGCCTCATGTTTGACTTCCAACTGGCCCAAAACCCCTCCAAAGATCTACCAACTCTCCCGTCCATCACCCTTACACTTTATAATCATAAAAAAACAAGTAAGGTTTAAAACCATAAATGGGGGGGGGGGGTACTAAATTCTCCCAAACATTGGTCATTCCATCATCTATATTTTGAAAATGCTCCTCGATCTGAAAGAGTTCTGACCATTTCTATTTCATCTCCTTCTCATGTTCCCATGTCTCTTCCTGAATCTAACCATACTGTCATAAAACCCTCACAAAAAAAATAATTTTCGCTACAATAAATTCTATTTCACATCCAAAATCAGTACCGGGATATGGAGCAATGAAGCATCTAGCTATAGGTCAATGTGATCCCATCTAATCACATGGTCGGGATTGGGCTGATACTTTTTCAACTGAGATACATGGAAAACACTGTGCACCGAACTGAACTATGGCAGTAATTCCAAACTATATGCTACCTCCCCGACCCGTTCAAGTATCTATAATCAGATAATGTATCTAGGAGATAACTTTACATAATTCCTAAAATGAAGATGTCCATGTCGTGGAGAGATCCTCAAGAACACATAATAACTCATTGAAAAAGAGAACAACCTTCGACAATGATTCGTATAATATTTATGACAACACTGATTGGTCTCTGTAATCCTTCTTATTAACTGAATCTTCTCTATTTTTTAGGACATGGCTTGGCCCAAGTAGTGATGTCTTACCCATTTCCACCAATCACAGTGGAGAATGACAAGGATGTCTATAGAGTGCTTCAAACGGAGCCATATGTATCGAGGCCTGATAATTGTTATTGTATGAGAACCCCACCAATTGTACATTCTCTTCTTATGAGCCAACAAAATCCATTACAGAAGCTCGCAACATGTCATCCAATATTTGTATCATCCGCTCAGATTTTCAATCCATTTGAGGATTATATGTCGTAATCATATTCAACTGAGTGCCAAGGGTATTCTGTATGGATTTCAAGAAATGAGATGTGAACCTCAGATCCCTTTCTGAGATGATTAAAACCAGTATTACATGTCTATTTACCACTTCATGGATATATATTTTTGATAGATCCTCTATCATATGAGTTTTAGGAATTGGAATGAAATAGGACGACATTTTATGTCAGTACACTATCACCCAAATGTAATCATATTTTTGGTCAATTTTTTGATGAACTGTAACAAAATCCATCACTATCTGCTCTAATTTCTACTCTAGGATGGGTAAAGACTACAAAATACCCATTGTTCTAAGATTCTATGACTTAACTTGCAAACAAGTACGTATATAGAAATGAACTCAGCCACTTTCCATTTCATTCATGTCCATCAAAATTGTGCCTTCAATGTCTTATACATATTTTATGTTCCTGGATGTACATCCCATATCGAAAGGTGGTATGCAAGAAGGATTTGTTCTTGAACATCCATATATATATATCCATCTGATATCTAAAACACAAAAATGAACTCCCACCATGTTTTCATCCCACAATTGTCTCCGCGCCATTGAGTTTTGAACTCATAACCAGAAATTGTGCATCATATGTTTGTGCTTCTTTGACCATATTTACCAAATAAGGAATAACCATATATAAAAAGAAAATTTCAACATGACCATGGTCTTCATAGTAAATATGCATGTTATCTTAGACCAAAATAAACTACCATTCATTGGAAGCTTCATTCACCAACGAAAAATATGACTTTCTACTCAATGCATCTTCCACCAAATTTTCTTTTCCTGGTCTATACAAAAAGTCAATGTCAAATATCTAGATATACTACATCTATATACATTACCATAGATTAAAATATGGTTGTTATAAAATCTTTTTCAATCTATTGTGGTCCATGAACACATTAAATTTTTCAATAGAGATAATATCTCCATGTTTTCAAAGCATGGAAAAATTCAGCTAACTCCAGATCGTGTGTTGGGTAATTTTTCCTAGAACCCTCAACTACCTTCAACCATAAGAAACCACATGGTCTCCTTATAAGAGGACACAGCCCAAACCTAATCTAGATGCATCAAAATACACCACATAACCATGACTAGATTTGGGTAGAATCAAGATTGTTGCTGATGTAAGACAAACATTATGTTCCTAGAAAGTCTTTAGGATTTCATCTATTCATTAGAATGGAGCATTATTCTTTGTCATAGGTGTCATTGTTGAATCTAGTCATGAATAATCATGCACAAATTGTTCGTAGTAAGAATGTTGAAAAAGAAAAATTCATATCCGGAAGACATTCTTTGGTGGTTTCCACGAGATAACAAAATCTAACTTTTAAGGATCTAATGAAACACATTTTTCATAAATCACATGACCAATAACATTTACCTCTTGTATCTAAAAATCACATTTTAATAGTTTAAAAAAATAGTGATCTCTCATGATTTGTAACACTGTTTCCAGGTGATCCTCATGGTCAGCTATTGTATTTGAAAACACCAATATATATTCAAGAATCACAATAATAAAAGAGTCTAGATATATCTGAAATATACGATTCATCAAAGACTAGAAAATATCTTGTGCATTAATTAGACAGAAATACATTAGTATATATTCATAGTGTCAATATCTGCTTCTAAAAGCATTCATTGGAATATATCTATTCTGAACTCTCAATTGGTAATATCCTGATTGCAAGTCAATCTTGGAGAACCACTTAGCTCTCTATAATTGATCAAATAGATTATAAATTATTGGAATTAGATACCTGTTCACTATTGTTACTAGGTTTGTCTTACAAAAAAAAATATTGAATCGAATAGTTCTATCTACTTTCTTAATGAACACGAATAGTGCCACCCATGAAGATGAACTTGGAAGAATGAAACCCTTGTTTTCTTGTTCCACCAACTACAATTTCAATCTCTATAACTCTATTGGTTCTAACCTATAAGTCCGAAGGGAAATAATACTGGTCCGTGAAAGGAGATCAATGTTAAATTTCACTTCCCTTACTGGTCGTAACCCTGAGAAGTTCTAGGGAAATATGTCTGGAAATTGATCAAAAACAGCTCAAAAATTAATTTACATGATCTCTTCCATTGATGCCAAAGTCAACGTCACTATCTGGTAAGATATCATTCCCATCGTCGGAGCCAACGAGCTCTATTCACATTTCATTACCACCCTCACTCATATGAAGTGATCCTTGATGTTTTCCTTAGTAATGAAACTAATTGTTCTCCAATAATAGTCAATGTGATCCTTGAACATTTTCAACGAATGAATACCTAGGATTACATCATAGAAATCCATGTACAACATTGAGAAGCACCATTTCAGCTCATCTGCATCAACAATTTTAGCACATTATCAACACACAAAGGCTTGAAATTATCTTTCACCAAGAAGAGTTTGCAGTTTTAAAACAAAAGGCACCATTTCCAACTTTAAACATAGAAAATAAATTGCATGAGAATCAATGAAACAGTGAGATTCGCTAGTATCGAAGAGCACTTATAGAAAAGTGGAATTAAAAAGAATCGTACCTCTCACCATAGATGGGCCATCAAGATCATCAATAATCATATTCTCATTTCTATACAATTTCTTCAACTATGAACTATTCTCCTTGTCAGCATTATGAGATTTCCATGGTGGATGAGTCATGGTATTTATAGAATCACCATGGAAAACTTTTCTCTGCTTATGAGATAGATTCTATTGTCTTAGCCTTGTTGAATCATACGATGCTTGCGACACCTGATATGTGTCTTGAGCACCTGATCTTGGAGAACTGCAACAATATTGCTTAATATTCCCCATCTGTTTGTAGTTATGACATTCTCTAGGTTGGGTCGTACACTCTCTCTTTATGTGGTTAAGAGAACCACATTGAAAACTACTTTCTTTTCTCTTGGTTCCTTAGGAAGGTTCACTGATCCAACAGTCTAATTATGATTTCCACTTACACCAAGGTAATATGTGTCTCTTTTCCACATGCTCCCAATGTTTATGTTCCATCCTTTCCTTATAGGTATCATCATACCTCCTCTCATAGATCCCAACATATCACGTTCAACCACAGTATCTATGTTCACCATCTCTATATTATCCTTAATATAGAGAACCACAATCATTAACCGAATATCTAGCTATATCCCTGATTTAAAGATGTGTTCCTTTAAAGATGAACTTTTCACAACTTCTGGTGCCAAACACAGTAAACCCATGATTTTAGACACATAATATGTGATAGAGAGACTCTCTTGTTTCAGGCTGAAGAAGTCCGTCGTTTTCTTGATATTGAATGTGTGAGGATAAAATTGTTAGTTGAACAATTCCTCAAAATCCTTATATGTACGTCCTTCATCCAATTTATCTTGCACCCATAAATCCCACCACTGACTCACAAGATCCTCAACCATATATGTCACCAGTTTTACATTTATCTCCACCATTGTACCGATGAACTCAACGATATGATTCATCCTATGGAGCAAAACCTCCACCTTCTCAGGTTCAACATCACCCTGTATCTTTGGTGGATTCTTCTTCATGAACTAGATGGTATGATCGACTTTCTGTGGCCCATTACTCTAGTTCACTGTATACATAGCTTGAAAAGCTTGGACAATACTCTAAAACATCTCATTTTTTTACCCATGGTTTAGGTGAAACCAAATTCTCCGCAGTTTTTTCTGGTTGGTTTAGATGACGCCTATAAGGTTCCATTTTATATACCAACCACAAAATATTTCAATCTCCATCTCTAGAAACTGATGTCTTAGCATTTCAAATTATATCACATAATCTACCATAACTTTTTATTTACCCAAACAACATTTTTCTACTTCCACTATTTTTTGAAAATCTTATTCTCGTTTTTTAAAATAAAACCATTTTCAAAATACCTCAACCATGATTTTCCAAAAGATTTTATTTGAAATTAGATTCATCCATTTTTGCCAACGAGCCTGTACCCGATTGATAAGGGCTCCTGCTTGGAAAAAAAGGGACCCGGGTTCAGAAACGGGTGGATGCGAATTTCCGGGGTACTGTAGCAGTCACTGTAACAGCGATGTTGCATTTACTATTTAGTACTGTAGAATCTGAAACTATTCACCCGATTTGGGCCTTCGGGCCACCGGGTTGGGCCTACGGGTCTCCAGGGCCTTCGGGTTATCCATGGCCTTCAGGCCACAGGGCCTTCGGGTTACGTAGACCATGGAGTAGCCCAGTTCACACATAACAGTCCCCAAAAGAAGATCATAGCAATAGGAGTAGCAGCCACCAGATGTAGAGCTAACCGAATTGGAAGAATGAGAGGGTATGTCAACCGCCATCGGGACCAGGCACCGTGAAACTTTGTACCGGGAAATGCTAGCTGATCCGCAATGCAAGCTTGGGAGCTAAGGAGTTCAATGATTCAAGATGCTGGGTAGGGGATGTTCTAGTGGGATGGGCCTACGAGTCTTGTAATGGTCATGGTATGCCTCGGGGCCTTCGGTTCATGTATTGCGGGTCATGTCGGGCCAGGTGCCTTGGGCCTATGGGTCATGTACGGGTTCCCCATCAACCCTTAAAAGGGGGATTATCTATAATAAAATAAAAAGAAGGAATTCTGGCTATTCTGGCTAGGATTCATACATTTTCAAAAATCAACTGTATACACAACCTGAGTTATAACTTCAAATGATGTATTCAATCATATTGGGATGTCATTCCTCTAAAATGCATTTCATTCACGTCTCTTTGAAAAAACCCATGACAATGAGATTTCAAAAACCTATAAGAGTCTCCATAATATTATGTACCAAAATCAATGGTAAATTGATGTTCAATATAAAAGGGTTAGATATTCCCTTTTATGCTATACATTTCATGTTCTGACAATCCAACTCCAATTTATGATTCCAACCCATGGAATTGATGATAATTAATTCCAACTCCAAACCAAGAACCTTAATGACTACTTATTAGGAAAGGACTGAAAAATAAGAAAAAATTTACTGCACATTGGAAGGACTAGACTGATACCATTTGTATTGTAAAGAAGGACAAGACAAATACCATTTTACATGACCCACTAAATATCATTGGTTTAAGAGTACAACGAGTCATTATTTGGCCTTATGCGACATCTAAAAGACACCAAAGGATGGAAATAAATGCTTAAGGGTTTCAAATATAAGGGAGGGAAGATTTAAACATTAATAAATAAACTAATAATCCAACAAACCAATACCAACCATCTACAAAAATATAAATGAATAAAAGTAAGACAACTAAGAAACATAATGTATCTCAAAACCACATCAATGTGTGAAAAAGAATAAGACCAAACCAGTATAAAATTAAATAGTGGATAAACCACTAGAGAATCTAAAGATACCACAAGACTCCATGCTACACATTCTCTATGCTCTACAACCACTGAACAACCCATGCATCATGAGGTAGTTATAAAATATGGGAAACATTACCTTTTCCCCTATCTCAGAAAGTACCATCTACAAAAGAACCAAAGTGACAAACCATGGGTGAGTGTAAAACTCATTAGGTTTTCGCTAATGATTTCCCTACTCACACCACTTTGATAGAATGTTTCTCACATTATATAAAATAGTTTATACAAAGTAATCAACCAAAATAATTTATAACCAAATATAAACAAGTTCAAATACAAATCACAAATATGTAAAAACAAAGGTAAATGAAAACATTTTCCATAAATTTATTTTCGAGAAAAATAACTAATCTAAAAGTAATACCAATTTTTATTATCATTTGGAAAAATCATTCCATAGTTCACAACACACACACATGAATGCTTTATTTGATAGTTCCGTGCTCATGAGCAGTCTCTCATCTAATTACATTGTGTCCCAATGTCACATGCCCCCGATCCAAGCTCACGTACCTTGTACCCCATTGTTACTCATCCCTTATTAAGGAACCTTTATTACAGAACTCAAACCAACACCATTTATTCCCAATGTTCCAATTACCCAAATAAACCACTTCAATAAAAATGAACTTATATTGAAAACCAAGGCATATCCAATTTCAATGAAACATTTCATTTCAATTAATCATTCTTTTTATATTGAATACAACTAATACAGTGCATGCGACAACAATTCATAAAAATAACCTTTTTAAAATCCATATTTTAAAATCAAGAACCAATGAACTCATTTAAAATCCCCAATTTTCGAGATTTCACAACTATCACTCAAGAAGGTTTCCAAAAAGTGTTCAAAAAAAATCACAATAAATTAATCACAATAAGTTCAATTTAATATCTTTATAATTTGTTCTACTAATATGTTTTTAGTGTTAATCCTTCTAGATCGATTATTTTGATGAAAACTAAACAAATAATGAACGGAAAAGAAAAACAGGGTCAATTATCCAAGAACCCACCCCATATATATTATCCTACAAAGATCAAGAGCAAAACTCATCATATTTGGAATCCAAAAAACTAGATATATCCATAAAAAGTGTATATATGAGAAACCAAGATTAGATGTGGTGTTGATCTAAGTATATCTAACAAACTAATCAAGAAAGAAGAAGAACAATCACATACATCAAGAATCTAGCTTTGATTCACCAAGGGAAGCCTTCAGATCATCTCCAATATGCATGGTAGAGGTTATCCAACCATAAATGGAGATTAACCTAAATTTAAAACCATTATGGGGAAAAACAAGGGAGTTAATGAAAAAAAGTGAGAGCCTATTTTTAAGGATCTCTTTCTGACTCTGCACACGGTTTGACCACATGTTTAGGCAAACCATTTCTGAACCATAAAGTAACCACTACCCGTAAAACTTCCCCTTGCATGGTCTTGCAAACCATGCTCTAACCATTCTAGTGCTACTACCACAAGAGGACCACTACACATGGTTTAGCCACATGGTTAAGAAAATTGTTCACCACCAGAATGTCTTCCAATTATTCCAAAAACAATTCCAATGTTCTCCCAACTCTCTCATCCATAACCCTTAATCTTTATAACTATAATATGATAAAGTAAGGTTTATGTACCAAAAATAAAGGGTATTAAATTCTCCCCACCATTGGTCTTTCAGAACCTAGAATGCTGAAAAACCTAAATGATCTAAAAGAGTTTCATCCATTGCTCTTTCATCTCCAGCTCACATTCCCATGTCTCTTCCTGAATTTGACCATGCTACCATTATACCCGCACCAAACCAATGTTTTCCCCATAACACATTCTCCTTAATATCCAAATTCTATAATAGGATATATATTAATGAAGCATCCTGCTCTAGGTAAACGTGATTCCATCTGATCTCATGGTCAGGATCAGGCTGATACATTTTCAACTGAGATACATGGAACACATTTTCCCTGAACTGAACTGTGGTGGTACTGCCAAATGATATTCCACCCCTCAAACCTGTTCTGGTATCTCAAAAGGTACAATTTATCTACGAGATACCATTCCATGCCTCTCAAAACGATTATGTACATTTCTTGGAGAGATCCTCAAGAACACATTATCACTCACAACAAATGACAACTACCTTCGACGATGATCTGTATAATATTATTGACGACTCTAAGCCATATCCACCATCTTTCTGATAAATTCAATATTATCCATTTTTTCATGGACAAGTCTTGCTGAACTAGAAAAGTCTCACCCATTTCCTCCCATCATAGTGAAGAATGACATGGATTCCCATACATTGCTTCAAACGAAACCATATGTTTTGAGGCCTCATATTTTTTATTTTATGAGAACACCACTAAGGGAATATGATCTTTCCATGAGACACTAACATCCATTACAAAATCCCTCAACATTTATTCCAACATTTTCATCATCTGCTCATATTTCCTATATGTATTAGGATGATACACCGTGCTCATATTCGACTGAGTACCAATGTATTTCTTTAAGGATTTTCATGAATGAGACGTGAACCTCAGATCTCCATCTGAGATGATTGAAACGGGTACACCATGTCTCTTTACCAATTCTTGGATATATTTTTTTTTATAGATCCTCCACCATAAGAGTTTCAAGAATAAGAATGAAATGGACTAACTTGGTAAGCTGATCCACTATCCCTAAAATAGAATTGTGTTTCCAGACCATTCATGGAAGACCTATAAAAAAATCTATTACTATTTACTCACATTTCCACACTGGGATAGGTAAAGTCTGCAACATACTCATTTCTCTCTGATGCACTTCCATAACATGCTGACATGTTGAGCACATAGAAACATACTCAACCACCGTCCTGTTTAGAACTCTCCACCAAAACTATTCCCCGAATTCCATATACATATTTTGTGTACATGAATGTATAACCCAACTATAATGGTGTTATGTATGAAGGAGTTGTTCATGACAACCCATATCTATAACCATCTAATTTATAAAAAAACTGAAATCCCATCATGTTTCCATCCTTCAATGGTCTCCCTACCAGTGAATTTTGAACTCATAATCATACATTATTTATCAGATGTTTGTGCCTATTTGACCATATTTACCAAATCCGAAGAAAGCAGAGGGGAAAGGAAAACTACATCATCACCTCTATCATCACATTCTACATGCATGTCAGCTATGACCGACTATATGTACCATTTATCTAAAGCATCATTTTCCAACTCAGAATATGAAAGTCTACATAGTGATACCACCACCTAATTATCTTTTCCTGTCTTATAAATCAATTATATGTCAAGAATTTGGAGATACTCCATCCATATCCTATGTCGTAGATTCAAATATCACTGTGAGAAAATTTGTTTCTATCTATTTTGGTCCGTGAAGACAATAAATTTCTCAATAAAGAGACAATGTCTCCTTGTTTTCAAAGAATAAGTGAATGAAGCTGACTCCAAATCATGTGTTGGGTAATTATTATTATAAACCCTTAACTACCATTAACCATAAGAAACCACATGGTCTCCTTACATGAGAACACATCCCATCCCTGATCCTGAAGCATCATATTACACCACATAACCTCATCCTGATTCTAGAATATTTATGATTGGTGATGATATAAGATAAACTTTTAGTTCCTAGAATGTATTGAAGCATTCCACTATCCATTGGAATAGAGCATTCTCCTCTGTTAGAGCTATTAATGGAAAAGATAGTCAAGAAAATCTCACAAAAAGAATCAGTAGTAACCATCTATAGCATGAAAACATCGTATCTCGAAGAAAATATTTGGGTGTTTCCATGAGATAAAAAATTATTTCTATTTAGGATCTATTGAAACAACTTCATCAAAAATCATGTTACAAGAAAACATACCTCTTGTACCCAAAAATATCATTTTGACAAATTGGCATACAAAAGTTAATCTATCAATATTTTCAACACAATATACCTGTTCTCCTCATGGTCATCACATGTCTTTGAATACACCAATATGTCATCCAAAAACATTACAACAAAAGAGTCCATAGATTGCTGAAATAACCAATTCATGAAATCCCTGAAAACTGATGGTGCATTCGTTAGAATGAAAGGCATGACTAAATATTCATAGTGTCCATATCTGCTTCTTAAAGCAGTCTTCCGAATATCTTCATTCTGAACACTAAATTAGTAATATCCTAATCACAAGTCAATATTGAAGAACTACTGATCTCCCCACTATTGATTGAATTGATCATCAATGTGTGGAAGTGGGTACCTGTTCTTTATCGAAACTTTTTTAGGCTTATGATACTCTACACACAACCGAATAGTTCCATATATTTTCTTCATGAACAAGACTGATGACACCCACAAAGATATACTTGGATGAATGAAACCCATTCTTTCTAGCTCCTCCAACTACACTTTCAATTATTGTAACTCTGTTGGATCCATCCTATAAGGTGGAAGGAAAATAAGGTTTTCCCCTGAAAAGAGATCAATCTTAAACTATGCTTCCATTATAGGTTGTAAACCAGAGAATTTTTTGAGAAATATGTCTTGAAATTTATAAAAAAATGGCATAAAATAAATTTCCTAGATCTCTTTTATTGATGATAACGTCTACTCTCCTACTAGAAAGTTATCATTCCCACCATATATACTAAAAATCACTTTTCACCTTTCTTTACCATCATCTCTCCTCTAAAGAGATGTTTGATTTCGCCCTCAGACATGAAAATAACATTTATCCTATAATGGTCGATTTGAGACTTGAATGTTGTCAACCCATCCATAACCAGTATGAAATCATATACATCCATGTCTAACATTAATAAGTCCCATTTCACCTATGCTCCATAAATATTTATAACACATGATCAACACACATTGGCTGGACATTCTTTTTCACCAAGAAGAGTTTGCAGTTTAAAAAAAGGCATCATTACTATCTTTAATCATAGAAAATAACCAAAACAAGAATCAATGAAAGAATTTGATGCACTAGTATCATAGATCACTTTCATAATGGTAGAATTCAAAATAATAATACCACTCACCTTAGATGGTCCAACCTGGTCATCAAAAATCAACTTCTCAGATCCATACAATTGTTTCATTGTTTCATTGTTCTCCTTGTTGACATGCTGATATTTCCTTGGTTGTAGAGTCATGGTATTTCTAGATCCACTATGTCTAGCTATGCTCTGCTAATGAGAATGATTCTGTTGTCTTCTCCATATTGAACTATATGATGCTTGTGATGCCTGAGAATTGTCCCGAACACCTGACCATGGAGCACTATGACAATATTGATGAAGATGCCCCATCTTTTTTCTATTATGACATGCTCTTGGTTGTTCAGTACATTATCTATTTTTGTGGTCAAGAATACTACATTGAAAAAAACCTTCTTTTATATTGGGTTACGGAGGATGTTTCGCTGATCCTGCCATCTAATTCAGATTTCCTCTTCCACTTTGGAAATAGGTGTCCCTTTTCGCTTTCCCCCAACATTTATGTTCCAACCATTCCTTGTAGGTATCATCATCCTGATCGTATAGTTCCTGAGATATCATATCTAACCACAATTCCTATGTTAACAATCTATATATAATTCGTAATATATATCACCAAAACCATAAATTGAATCTCTTACCGTATCACTGATTCGAAGATACGTTCCTTCAAGGACGCACTTTCTACAACATTTGGTGTAAAGCGCACTAAATTCAAGAATTTGTCTGCATACTCTTTAATAGAGAGACTCTCTTGTTTTAGGCTAAATAAGCCTGTCATTTTCTAGATCAAGAATGTATGAGGATAGAATTTTTTGTTGAACAATTATCAAAATCCTCCCTTGTAAGTCCTTTATACAATTTAGTATGCACTGCTAAATCCCACCACTAGAGAACAAGATCCTTGAGCATATACATTTCATGATTGACCTTTATCTCCAACGGTGTACTGATTAACTTAAATATATTATTCATCCTAATGAGCTTAACCTCCACCTTCTCATGTTCAACATCACCCCAGAAGTTACTTGGATTCTTCTTCATGAACTAGATGGTATGATCCACATGCATTGGCTCATTCCTCCACTTTCACGTATCCACAACTTTAAAATATTTGACAATAACGTAAACCATCTCTTAGTTCACATGTGTTTCAGGTTCAACCAAATTTGTTGCAGCTTTATCGTGTTTTTTTCGACCATGCCTATCAGAGGTCATTCTATAATCCAAAACAAACTTCATCAATATCACTTTGTTGCAACTGATGGATTAATATTTCAAATTCTATCACATCAGCTGTCACAAAATTGTTTTCCAAAAACAAACTTTTACCATTTCTAGCATTTTTGAAAAATATCATTCTGGTATTTAAAAACCAAACCATTTTCAAAATATATCAACAATAATTTTTTAAAATATACCCTTTGAAACTAGATCCATACTTTTTCAAATATCAACTCTTTATTCAAATCTGGAATGATTAAAAAATGATGTATGCCCTCCTAGTGATAATTCATTACTCCAAAATGCATGCCATGCACGTCTCATTGGCTAATCCCAAGACAATTAGATTTAAAAATCCTAGAAGTGTCTCCAAACACTAATGTACCCAACTCCATGGTAACATGATGTTAATAATAAGAGGGATAGTTATTTCATTTTGTACTATACATTTCATGTTCTGAAAATCCTACACATGTCTAAGATTCCAACCCAAGGAATAAATGAGACATAATTCCGACTCCATAACGAAGAACATTCATGAATACTTGTTAGGAAAGGACTATGCAACCTGATAAAATTTGTACCACAAAGGATGGACAAGACTGATACCTTTTGTATTTCAAATGAAGGACTAGACTGATACCATTTTTAATTACCCACTAAATCTCATTTTCTTGGAAATAAAATGAGTCATAACTTTTCCTTAAGCACAATCTCCAAGACACTAATGGCTAGTAATAATTTATGAAGGGTTTCAAATAAAAGTGGGTGATAATTTACCATTTATGAAATGTACCAATAATCCAACAAACCATTGCAAAATTGTTCACTAAATGATTCATGAACAAAAGATAGACAATTAAATAACTTCACGTGTCTCAAAACAACATTAAAGTGTTCAACAATGGAAGAATAAACAAATATCAAAGTAAATAGTGGATAAAACAATAGAGACCCTCAAGAGACTATAAGACTCCATGCTACACAAGCTCTAAGATCCAAAATCACCAAACATCCAAAGTATCAAAAGTTAGTGATAAAAACATGGGAAACATTACCTTTTCCCCTATCCTAGAAAATAGCATCTGTAAAATCCACAATGTTCCAAAGAAGGGGTGAGTATAAAACATAGTAGGTTTTACCCAATGACTTCTCTACTCATGCCACTAGGATAGAATAGTTGGTACTTTATATAAGACATTTTATATAGGTCAATTTACTAAAACAGTTTATAACCAAATATTGAAATGATTGAAAACAAATCATAACAAATTGCAAACAAAGATAAATGAAGCCAATTTCATGCATTTTATTTTCCATAAAAATAACTAAAAATATCTTAAAAACAATTTTTATTTTTATTTAGAATAACTATTCCATTGTTCACATTATAGCCACACATGCATGCTTCATTTGACAGTTCTATACTCATGATCGGTCTCTCATCCAATTACTTTATGTCTCAATGAAACATGCCCTTAATCCGAGGTCACGTACCTTTTACCACAACGGTAATCATCCCTTTTTAAGGGATCGTTAATAAAGAACTCACACCAACACCATTTATGACTTGTGTTTCCATTACCAATAAAACCACTTCAATAAAAATAAACTTTTATTGAAAACCAAAGAACCACCAATTCCAAAGAGACATTTCATTTAAATAAAACATTCCACTTTTTATGGAAAGCATCTAATCCAATTTAGGTTCCAAAAATTCAGAACGATACCCCTTTGAAAATACATATTTAAAAGCCATGAACCAAATCACTCAATTAAAATCCCTAATTTTTTAGATTTTAAACCTTCACTCAAGATGGTTTCCAACAAGTGTTTATGAACAAAATCAAAATAAATTCAGTATAGTACATTTAAAATTAATGCATGAAAATCATTTCTACTAAGAGGAGTCAAGAGTGAAGCCTCCTACCTTGAAGGTTTTGAAGAAAATCACAACAAAAGAAGAACACACATGGAAAATCGGGTAAATTCTCTAAGAAAACAACTTATATCTCTTCTCCTGGAAATATCAAGACCAAAACTCATTATATTTTGGATCCAGAATCCTAGATCAACCCATAACCGGTGTAGATCTGAAAAATAAATAGAATATGAGAAGTATATCTATGAATATTTATGAAACTGATCAATAACAACGAAGAATGATCACATACCTCTTGAATCTAGATTCAATTCACGATGGGAACCCTTCAGATAGAATCCAAAACATTAGAAAGTGGATTTCCTACAATAAATGTAGAGTAATCATGAATTAGGGAAATTTAGGAGGAAAATTATAGAGTTATGAAATTAACTAGTGAGAACATAATTTTAATAATCTCATTCTGACTCTGTGCATGTTTTGACCGCACAGTTAGGCAAACAATGTGCTACTGCCCGCAAGACTTCCCCTTTCATAGACATCAAAATTGTGATCCAAACATGATAGAGATACTACCTCAAGAGGAACACTATGAATGGTTTGGCTATAAGTTTAGGAAAACTGTGTGCCTCCCTTGTGACTTCCAATTTCCCAAAAACATCCAATGTTCTCCCAACTCTCCCATCCATGACACTTATACTTTATAACCATAAAAACCATCATGTAAGGGTTAAATACTGGAAACCAGGGGTACTAAATTTTCCTCACCATTGTCCATTTAATCCTAATAATGTATAAAACCATCATAGATTTGGATGAGATCTGACCATTACTATTTTATCTCATTTTCGTCTTCCCGTGTCTT
The DNA here is from genome assembly GCA_963277665.1 of Viscum album. NCBI lineage: Eukaryota > Viridiplantae > Streptophyta > Magnoliopsida > Santalales > Viscaceae > Viscum > Viscum album. The sequence continues at coordinate 1,473,040,170 of OY728131.1, read as the reverse complement.
TTTCAAAATCCGTCCCTTCTACCATAAAACCCACACCAAACCGCTTATTTTCCCCATAAGAACTTTTATTTCCTATCCACAATCCATACGAGAATATGTATCAACAAAGCATTCAGCTCTAGGTAAATATGATCACATCTATTCACTTGGTCTAGATCACGCTGATACCTTTTCAACTGAGATACACGGAACATATTGTGCTCTGAAGTGAACTGTGGTAGTAATACCATCCAATATGCTACCTCTCCAACCCATTATAGTATCATGAGTGGCCTAATGTTTCTAGGAGGTAACATGACCTGATTCACAAAATTACTATTCCTAAGTCTTTAAGAGATCATCAATAACACATTATCACCCACTACAAATGAAAACGACCACCGACAGTGAGCCGTATAAGCTTTCTTATTACTCTCAGACTTCTCCCTCCTCTATATGATTAATTTAACCTTATCTATTAATTTATGGAAAATGATAGAACCAACAGGTGATGTCTCACCCATTTCCATCCAATACAATAGAGAATAAAAGGACTCTTATACAGTGATTCCAATGGAGGCATATGTATTGAGGCCTGATAGCTGTTGTAGTATGAGAACTCCCCCAATAGTATATGCTCTTACCATGAGCCACCAAAATCAATTACATAGGCCTGAAACATGCCTTCCAACATTTTTATCATCCACTCTTATTCCCATCCATCTAAGGATGATACGTCGTTCTCATATACAATTGAGTGCCAAGGGCTTTCTATAAGTATTTCTAGAAATGAGATGTGAAACTTGGATGTCTTTCGGAGACAACTGAAACTGGTAGTACATGTATCTTTAAAACATCATGGATATAGATTTTTTATTTATCCTCTACTGTATGAGATTCATGAATTGGAATGAAATGGGCCTTCTTGGTAAGTCGGTCCACTATCACCCAAATGTCATCGTTTTAACGACCCAAACTTTTTATAAATTTTTGTTTCCAAATTTTGTGAGTTATTTTATTTTATACTCAACAAAAATATTACAATTAATAAAATAAGTTTAATTAAAACTAGACCGTTGGGTTTCGACTGTTATATGACTATTTGTCAATATGACCATTGGAAACTAAATTTTTCGATATTTGCCTATAAATACAAGTGATCTTGGTTAATTGAAACAAAAAAAAAATTCGATGGTCCCATCTAGTAGTATCGAGCCGATTGAAGCCCATATGATGGAAGTTGGGAAGAAGGTAGCACCACTGGGCTTTGCTCTAGACCAAAACCAATCCTAACTTCATTGTTTGAAGCTAGAACAAAATCTCCTCCACGAGAAGTTCATGTTGATAGAAATCAATACTCGAGCAATGTTGGCAGAGCCCCCTAGATTCTATTACCTTAGCACACCTTATACTTTGGTCCTTTTCTGGTGTTATAAGGGGATATGTAACAAGACCATAACTAATTTGGGTAATCCTTTGAGATAAATAAAATTCAGATTTCTTCTTATGGTGAAGTTAATGAATTTTAAAATGCCCGGATAAATATAGTATGTATATTATTAATGATTTTTGAAAAGAAGGATATTTAAAAATATTTATTTAAACCTTAAATAATTAATGATGTGTAATGATTTTCAAAAAAATTGTCTTCTGGAAATGTGTTCAGTATTATATTTAGAGTCTAATAAGATCAACATAATTTTTGGTGAATAGTAAATTATGAATAGTAATTTTATTCTTATGAAGAGTAATGTGACCAAATGGATTGGTAACCTCACTTAAGGATTTATTAATATATTTTAGACATCTTTATTAGGTAATGTTCTTCAATAAAATAAGTAAATAACTATTTAATAAATTATCAGTTAAGTATTAGTTTTTTCAGGTGAATAGTGTTTTTATTTAAACGTTGAATTAAAAATAATTAGGAAATTATATTTATAAAATAGAGTTCATTTTTAAATTTAGATAATAAATATAATGTTCAGGTGAATTTTTGGGATTTCTCTGAAAATGTAAAATTTTCGGTGAATAGTTATAATAATGTTTTTAGTTTCAGGTATTTAATGACATCATTAAGGATATAATAATTATGTATTAATTCTATTCGACTTATGAATATTGAGATAAGCTATGAGGTGTACCATATGTCTAATACCAAGGGAAAATACCGTGGTAAATCCCATGGTTTATCCAATACCACCGATGAGGTGTCCCTTTGAAATTAATGCTTTGTTCCCTCACTTCTCCTATAAATACCATGCCATTCCCTCATCCATTTCATTCCAAAATCCCCCTAAAAAATGTTCTTGTCACTTTACATCCCAAGGAGTCCTCACAAGGTTCCCTCAATCTCCCCAAGGTTCCGACCTACATGTTTTCAAAGTTATTCTTCAAGGTAAAGGATCTTTTCACCCTCCACTTCTAAGTCATGATTTTATCTATGTTGTGTCTTATAGTTTCCTTCACATTATGTTGAGGGTATGTTATTCTATGTTCACATAAATTTCCATTTCATTTATAATTTTTGATATACCCTTTCTGCTCTCATCAATTTTTTTTCTTAATTTTTAAGTCATGCCGTTAGGCTGCCGAATTTCTAATAAAAGATTTCACATCTTCTCTTTCCTTTCATACTTCCTTTTCTTTTGGTATGTACATAAAATATTCTTACCATGTAATTATCTCCATGATAATATTTATTTATATTGTAATATGAGTTTATTATGAGTGGGTTACCCTTGTACCCCATCTTTCGACTATTTTCTATAACCATGTTATATAGCCGTTATGCTGCAGAAATTTCATCTCAAAATTTCTCCCATTTTCTATCATGAAATACTCTTGTTTTATTTATGTGAATACCCTGACCTATTTAGTTTCTATGGATGTTCATAAATATAAAAAATTATACATTTGATTCAGGAATTGACATATTTATAACCCTCACTCCCATTCAATGGTTTAGAAATGACATGATGATCTTATTTTTAAGTACTTTTTAAAACATCATGATTTTGAAATGAAACCCAATTCTTTTGTTCTCTCTGGGTTATTTATGAAATGTTTTATTATGATATGTGTGGATCAGATGAAACTATATTCATATTAAGGGTTATCCCTAATATTTCCCCAATTCATTGGGAAAATAATTAATCTCTAGAGATGACATGTTTCATGACACCCTGGTGAATAACATTGGTAATTTTTATGACACCTTGGGGATAGACATTGGTGATATCTTCATGAATGTATAAATGAAATGTTGTATCCACATATTCAAGTTATATTTCATGTTATTTTCATTATTATATTCCTATACTTCCATTTCTCATGTCTTTATGTTTTTATTCATGTTCTTATTGATATTAGAAGTAAACTGATTCCTTGTTTACCCTTACTGGGCCTTCTACTCACCCTTTACTTTGATGTATGTCTCCAGGATATGACATGAAGTAATTTTACATAGTATGAACATATTAAGAAGACATAAAAGGGTATTAGAAGAATTTTTTATGTTGTTTTCATATTTTATGTCCCTGATTTCCAAGACAGAAGACTTTAAAGATCCTATTTTTATAAAATGTAATAAAAAGATATGTAATTAAAAAGTTAGATGCCTTAGTTGGAATCAAAGGATAATTTCGTTATTTATGGAAATTAGGTGATGAAAAATTTAGGAAGAACCTTAAATAAATGTTTAAATATAGAAAAACATCCTGGTATTTTTGTAAGTATTGAGTAAGTGGTTTATCAAACAAATACATCCCTGTCTGGATACGAGAAGGTAGAGGCGGGTATTGCACAATTGTACATAGGGGAAAATCCTGAAAACACTGATTTGAGCTAGACTCTAATGGGAACTGGTGCACGACCACAGTCCTTTCTACACTATTGGTTACAAAACTCTCGGGGGATATGTTTGGTTAATCGTATGCTTTTTATGAATCCTTCTAATGGAATTATAGAGAAACATAATTGTCTAAGAATTATGTTTTAGTACATGAAATCATTTACAGATAAAAGATTCGTAAATGAAATAAGTTTCTCGCTATGGATTTATTCTTTTATAAAATATTGTGCAATAGGAGGAAAAGTGCAAATGGTGACCGCAATGGACCATGCGCTGACAACCCTCCATTGGAAGATGGAATGGAAACATTCATGTGTATGATGAACCAAATAACTCAAGTTATAGGAAATAACTTGAATCAAGTTGAGAGGTCGTTCTCACTATGAAAGGAAAAACATTAGGTTGAGTCCTTTATGAGTCTATGACCATCAACATTCTATGGATAGATTGATCCATTTATTGATGAGTAGTGGATAATATCTATCGAGAATATCTTTTATATGCTCTGCTGTTAAGAGAAAGAGAAGGCCACCCTAGGTGTCTATCTCTTAGATTGAGAAGCTGATCAGTTGTGTGACCTGATCCAAAACATGAGGCAAAGAGTAGAAGTTGAGGCTATGGAGTGGGAAGAGTTCAAATAGATCTTTATCAGTAAGTATTTCCCTTGTTCCATGATAATAAGAATAAAGGAGGAGTTTCTCGAGCTGATGAAGAAGGAGACCGAATTTTTCAGAATCTATGAGAGTAACTTCCCCTGACTTTCACGATATACATCTAGCTTTCTCATGGATCCAAATGGTAAGGTTGATAGATTCTTAGGTGGACTGAGACCTCATCTGCAAGAGAATCTATCCAATCAAGACTATGATAGCTATGAGGAGATCGTGCGGAGTGTGATGAAATTCGAGCTAGAGTTTGGTGAGATATAATGGTCTCATAAATCAAACATCAAGAAGAGATCATTGGAGCCAAGCTTAGGGTGGAGCTTCGGTCATGGAAGAGGGGTCAATAAATTACAACTTTCCAAAAGCTAGCATGTACCTTGTTTGATTCAAGTTTAACACATTCCTTTTTCCTCTAAGTTTGTAAGGAATATAGATTCAATTCCCAATTTGATATAAGTATATTTATCAGTCATGACTCCTGGTAGGAATATACAAGCAACGTCAGTATTTAGTAACTCTAGTATTTACTTTAGTGAGAACAATCTTATCATAAATCTCGTATTCATTCCCATTCTGGAATTCGACATTATACTATGGATAGACTGGATCTCATAGTATAATGCTAAGATCAATCGGAGAATCAAGGGAATATCTGTAGTCTTTAATGGAAAACCTATAGTTAACTTTCAATGCGATATATCTCAACCTTATCTTTGTCTAGAAGAACCTCTTATATCATTCTTTATTGAGTTGATCGGTGAAGAAGATGAAGGAGATAAGTGTTTAAGGATAGAAAATTTTCCTATCATTCAGGAATATGTGGACGTATTTCTTGAGGAGTTACCCGGACCTCCCCCTATAAAGAGAGGTAGAGTTCTCCATTGAACATTTACCAAGATATCATCTAATATGAAAGACCATGTATATGATATAAATGTAGAGCTGTATGAATTAAAGAAATAACTCCATGATCATTTGGAGAAGGGGATTATCTGACCGAGTGTATCTCCTTGGGGAGCACCGGTTTTATTTGTGAAGAAGAAGCATGGATTGATGCAGCTATGTATTGTTTATAGAGAAATGAATGGGATCATAGTGAAGAAAAAATACCCTCTTCCAAGAATTGATGACTTATTCGACCAAAATTATGGGGCTCGATTTTTCTCTAAGATTGATCTTCAATTAGGTTATCATCAGTTGAGTGTGAAGAAATAAGACATTCTAAAAAATTTCATCCAATAAAGATATGGGCATTATGATTTTGTTGTTATTCCCTTGGGACTAACTAATACACCTGCTGTTTTATGGATTTGATGAATAGAGTCATTAATGACTACCTTGATTACATCAATGTAATTTTTTATTGATGATATTATGATATATTGCAAAATTTTTATGGATCATGATGATCATTTAAGGGCTATTTTACAAACTCTATGGAAGGAGAGGCTTTTTGTGAAGTTCAGTAAATGTGAATTTTAGTAAAAAAATGTTACATTTTTTGGGCACATTGTTACCATTGAAAGAATCCCAATATACCCTTAAAATACAAAAGTTGTATAGGAGTGGCCCCAACCTACAACAATAACTGAGATTTGAAGTTTCCTTGGATTAACTGGATATTATAAGAGGTTTATGAAGAACTTTTCAGGACATTATAATCCATTAACCAAGTTAACTCCAAAAGGGGTCAAGTTCATTGAGACAAAGGAGTGTGAGGAATGTTTCCAAGAGCTGAAGAAGAGATTGGTTACTACATCCATGTAAACTCTTCCATCAAGTGGAGAAGGATTCGTTATTTTTAGAAATGCATCATTATACCCATATTTTATAGGTGGTAATGAAAAAAATGAATGACATTTTTCATGAGTTGATAATGCACCATACCCAAGATTAATGATTTTATAACATTTTTTGAGGAAGTGGGGATGGTTGTAGTTTATTACATTCAAATAAAAAAATATTAGTTTCAATAATATATTGGGGAACATATATATTAATGTTTTAATTATAATAGAATTAGGTGGAGGATTAAAAAATTGCTAAATGAAGAACATTACCTCATCCTTGACTAACCTTCTTATGTTTTCAAAAAACTCATTCCATGGTTGGTTTTTGACCAAAAAAGCGATTCTAGTACTGTGTGATAGATTTTGGTAAGTTATTTTTTAGGTATTTTATGAGAAATTTTTTTCAATTTTTTAACAATATAATATAATATGTGTCTATTTATATGTTATTATTGTGGAACACCTTTAATTTTTGAAAAGAAACTGATGTAACAACTATTTTTATATTCCAAAAGGGTAAAGGAATTGTGTATAATCGATCCATAGATATTATAGGTTATAATTATAAAAATAAACTATAATTTATATAAGTATATAGGAAATTTTATCTCTTATATTTTTAGTTTAACCCTCAATAAACAGACTAAAACTTTCTGTGCGGTAAATATTTATTGTCGCTTTCAATATTCATTTCAGTAAAAAATTATGTTGAACATATGATGTAATATAAATTATTTTGATTCAGATAGATAATTAATTTTTAAAAATCATATTCATGGAAATGGAAATATTTAATTTTAATTAACCTTGAAGATGTGAAAATAAAGTGGGTTTTCAAAGCGAAAATGTTCAAAAGTTTACAATGTTTTAAAATCAAAATTTATTACGAAATTGATTAAAATGACCTAGAATAAACTAATTGATGTATATTTTAACTAACTTTTCAATAAATCAAATTAATTATATAATTTATCTTTATAAATAATTATTATGAAATCATAGTTTTCAATTAAAATTCAGCATTTTAACTATTATTTATAAAAATGAAATAATTTAGGGAGATCCAATAAATTCACCCAAATTTAATTTTGATAAAATTATTTCAAAAATTAATTTTTTTCCCAAATTATTATAAAAAAATTAATAAAAATTATTTTTTAACAGTTTTTGGTATGTGTGAATAAAATATATTTTTACAAAATAATGGTTAAATAATATTATTCATTTAAATGATTATTATATTATTTATAAAAAATATGTAACTATAGTTTTCATTATTTATTTAGTAATATTAATTCCCACCAAATTAATGGTTATGTGATAATTTTATACTACATTTTAATTCATTTTGTCATAATTTTCTGTGATCCACAAGATATCAATGAGACTAAACTTATTGAAATACAATTTAGGTGTTATTTAAGAATGATGTTCTATGTCACATGCATTATTAAAAAGGTATTATTTTAAAATATAAGTGTTTTAAATTCTCCTCACCATATAGAAATTGTGTCCATATAATTTAAATTTTTTTTAATAATCAAGGGCATGGAATTCAGAAATACCATTATTGAAAAAACAACATTATAAAACAGTTAATGAAATATCTAATTAATAAGATAGAATGACAATTAAAAAGTTAATATAGAATAAAAAAAATTTGATTTCCTATAGGATAAAATTATTGGGACATAAATATATGGTCATGTAAGAAATGTATAAATATGTATACACAGAGAAATTGGCCAATGTTCATAAAAAATGAAGGATTAATGGTATGTTAAGGACATAAAAATAATAAATATATAATAATTTAAAATAAAATATTATTTATTGGTTATAAATGTAATATTATAAAACATTTATTTCATGATCCTTTTCCTAATTTTGTTGAATTATTTTACAATATAATAATATAAGGAAATATAAATAATTGATATGATAATATTTTATAAATACAGTTTAGACCATTGGTTGTTACTTTATAAATTAACAATTAATTTCTTATTATTGGAAATTAATATTCAAAAATTAATTTATTAGGCCTAAAGAAGAAAAATTCACTGCTAACAAATTGTAATATAAATAAAATAGTGAAAATCTTTCCATCATTCTCTAACTACTTTCGAAATCCAATGCAGTTAGAACATATTATCTTGTATAATAAATTGATTTGAAAAAAATAAAAAGTTACACCACAAGTTCATCATTATCATTATTTTTTCAAATATTTCAACTAATTAAATATTATCCAAGATGTCAAACAGACTAGTGGGAGGTATTAATCTCTTATCAGCACTCAATCATGGGTTTTCTCTCCATGAAATTTCCAGAAAATATGGACTTTCATCTGACCTTGAGGTTTAACATTATCTATAACTATATAAATATAATTTTTATAACATTTCCGATATAAATAGTATGTATAACCATAAAATAAAATAAACCTTTAAATAAAATCTTTTCTAATGTTTTTTAATACAATTGGTTTACATTCTCTAATAATCCTTTTTAGTTGTTATTACAATGTTATTAATGATAATATTATCCATAATGGTTATAAATAACTTAAAACTTATGTCTATAAAATCTAATGGAATTATTTCACAAATAAATCTTTCATATACAAAACCTATTATTTAATTCCAATAAATTTTATCCAAAAATATTATTAATCATGTTATATTCCTACCACACAAATTTTGAAAAGGGGTGTTTAAGAATTATAACTTATAATCAATATTAAACACATAAACAATGATGTTATCCATAAAACATATGTTAATGAAGAAAAATATTCTTATAAAATTTAACAAAATAATTATATTTTTATAGATTCTTATAACTAAAATTCCATTATTAATTCACTCTAATAATTTAATTCTTGAATAAAAAAAATCATATGTATTATTTAAATAGTAGTAATTTTTTTCTAGAAGATAACATTTTGATGATGGGTTTTACTCAGATAATTCCTAGGATCCCCACATTTTAAGATAATAAACTATAAACAAATCTTTAGAATGAGATTTCTTTCAATCCATCTGACTTTTTATTTTTCCTAGGTTATTAATTTTTTTATTACCTTAATTTATACTCATAAATAATTTTCTTATTATTTTAAGACACCTTATTTTCAATCAAAAACAATTTAGGTTTAACCTAGTCTATTCATTTTCATCATATACTCAAATCCTTCATAATATTTTATAACGAAAATGTGATTTATTTTTAGAATATCACATGGGAGTGTCAAACCAAGTGCCCAAAGGCATGTTTCCAAACAATGGATGACAATTTAATCATGAAAAAAGTTTCTTTAAGGAGTTATTACCATAAGTTGTAGCTGCTCCAGAACCACATAAAATTGTTGTATCCAAACAAGGATGCATTTCCAAGAAAACCACATAACCTATACCATACTAAAATTTAGTTTTTTTCTTCTATACTAATTATTGATGTCTAACATAGGGTTATGATCACTAATATTTGTTTTCCTAAATCTACTTTCCATGTTATCCACTAAACATCTTCTAAAACCAAATTTTGTTACCCTGACTGTAGTAGCACATAGCCAGTGCTCGCTTTATTACAATGCCATTTGATAGATGGAATCACATCTGGAAGGACTGAATAATTTAGTAGACTTTTATAACTAGATTCCTGAATTATTTCCATATTAAATTAGAAAACCCATATCAGAAAATATATATTTTTGATAATATTGTATATCCTTTACCTCAATCATAGTTCACCTCATGGATTCACGTGTATAGGAAAAAAATAAGTGTGATATAAAATTATCACTAAGGGTAAATTATAGATGAATTTATCATGAAAAAATAGTAATAATCAATATAAAAATGTAAATAACATAAAAAACATTCTATTTAATTAATAACATGGATATCATATTTAAAAGAAGCATAATATATATGGAATGGTAAATAACTCAAAAAATCCATTTTAACAATAAATTGGGAATCTAATTCATGCATAGATAATATCATTTTGAAAATAACTTTGATAATATTAACTATATTCTTAACGAAGTAAATTATTGATTAGTTGATGTCATGCTCCTAGGCATCATGATACCTCTACTATTATGATTTTTTACATGAAAATTTAAAACTACAAGTTGAATTGTAGTTATGTATAGCTTACAAAGTCATCTCATGAGACTACTAATACATCAAGGGGAAATATAATATCAATTACTACCACTCATTGCATATTCAAAGCATTGTGTATAAGAATATATTTAATTCATGAAGAATGCATCTTATCCTAAAATATCTATATTTATTAAAGAATAATAATTTATTAATATTTTACAAGGTAAAAAAATTAATTTAAATTTTGTAAACTGTATGGATAAATGATATATGGTTTGAGAAATAAATATATCCATAATAAATAATATTTTTATTTAGGGGAAATTTAATTTCCACCAAAAGTTGAATAAATGAATTAAATATTAATGACTGTAATAATGAATCAAAGAAGTGAATTTCAAAACATTCCTTGGGAAAAATGATTATAAACCATCCATATGATAAATAATACCAGTATCATTATAATATACACCCAGTGTAGTATAATAAAAATAAATGGTTGTTTTCATTGAAGAAAAGCAATAAAATAAAAAGGTCCTTAAAAACATTATTGAGGAAAATAACCTTTTGATTTTGAAAATCATATTTTAAAAATAAAACTCTAAAATTATTTTGAAAATTATTTTTATTAAAAATAAAAATTGGAACATATAAATTATGTTTTAAAACATGGAGTGGTCATGAAGGTTTAAAATTACATATAAGCTAAGTATGTTAAAATATTGATTCATTTATCATTTTTTGTAAAATAGAAACATTCCTTATAATGAAAATTTCTTTTAGATTTCAATAATTTTATAAAATTTTAAAAATGGGTATGTTTTTATTTAAAAAATTATTTTCAAAATGGATAATTTTTTTTCGAAAACATGGTTTTGGACGAAAAAGGATTTCCAACTGAAGAGTGAAATGATGTCAAGTTATATTAAAAAAATTTATAATTCATTTTAAGTAATAATGTCTATAAATTTGGTATTATTACTTGGAAAATATAATTAATATCCATAGAATAATAAAAATTAAGGGTTGAATAAACTATTATCAAATAATTAACTTTAATTGAAATTCAAGTATAAAAAATCATTAATAAAATGATATTGTGAAATAAACCCTAGAAAAGTTCTTAATGTTTGTTAGATAATAAATCAAAGAATCAATTATGGGTATTAAATTTATATCAGAAAAAATCAATTATAAATAAAAAATAATACAATCCTATTTCATTATAGACATTATCTTATAATATCAAAGACAACAAATATATAATATAACACAATGAAAATAAGTTGATTTATGAAATTATTTCTGACTAGGTATCGTTTAATTAGAATTAACATGGATAAAATTATAAAAATTAAAACATAAAATAACATGAAATAATAATTAATAATTACATTACATGTCAAAGAAGTATTATATACACTGTAAAAAAGAAATTAGGTGTATAACATTACAGTATGCCTCTATGAACAAGAAATTTAGATAAACTCCCTTACCTCATGCCTCATTTTGATTGAAAATTACTTAACCCCATGTATAGTTGATTTAAAAATGTTTTTAAATTTTATAATTACCATTTTAATATTTTTAATATCATATATAATCCCTTTATAACATCTTATTACCCAATCATTAGTAATATTCTATTATTTTTAGTGTTTTGCAGATTAATTATATAGTTTTATCAATCGTGATTTTTCATGAATGTTTTGATTATTGTGTATAATATTTAGATAAATAATATTAAGAATAAAAATAATATCAAAATAGTCATATTTAATCATAAATTTTACTTTTTATAACAAACATTAATAATGTTTTTGTGAAATGAAGTACATTACGATCAAAGAGATGGTAGATCTTACATGTGGATGAGCTGCATTTCCATTTTCCAGTGAACATTATGGGAAGGAATAAAGTAATATTTTATCAATAAATAAAATACAAATATCATAAATACAAAATTTTTCAATTAAATATACATATATAAATCATATTAGTGGTGTAGTTATGAAAATAGAGTCACATATATTTGTGAAGGTAGTAGTCCATAAGTACACCAATGATGTTATCATATTTATTTGGGTGAAAATATATGAAATAAAATGATAGGTTATTTTTTAATAATGATTTTTTATTATAATAAATATTTCAATTATATCATGTATATTCACTATAACTATCCTTATTATCTTACATATAAAGTGGTGGTGATAAATGAATCACATTGCTCTGTGAGTGGTTGTCCACCATATACACAAGAGATGTTATTGTATCCCTTATAAAATCGAAATGAAAATGGTATATATAATATATTATTACTAAATATTTTTAATTAATTTATAAATATCATATATATACATATATATATATAATCATAACCATCCATGAGACGTGGTAAAGAAAAAACATATGCCAATGGTTTGTGAGAAGGTAGTCCAATATACACACGAATAATTATATTTAAGACATTTAATGGAACTGTGTTTGGTTATATGTCATGAGATTAATATAAAAATGTCTATTTATACCAAAAATACTAATTTTATTATATAAATATTGTTTAATAAAAGCCGATGCAGGTGGAGGAATAAATAAAATAAATACCCTTGATGAGGAATGTTACATCTTTCATGGTAACCTCTTTATGTTTGTAAAAAATAATTCCATCTTTCACTTTATAACTAATTTTTAAATTACATCACGAGAATATGGACGTTTTAAATGATTTTGGATGGTATTGGACTGATAATTATAGGATATGGGGTTTCCTTTTATATGTGAGGTGAGTGGCATAGTTGTAATTTTTTTAAATAAAAAGGATTACCACATTTTTTTGATTCTAAAAAAGTTACAAAATAAATTATTATATAGTAATAGATATGGTAAGGTGGTAATATTTCTATATAATATATTTAATAAATGTTTTATTTCATTTTAAACCTATTAATTTTAGTTTATCCACTATTAAACCCATTTTTACCATAAATACGGTAATTAATTTTTAGTTTTTAGTAATAATTTTGTTTTAAAATTTATTTGTCCATATTTGATAACATAAATTAGGTTTCTTCCAAATGTAGAATCAATTTCAAAAAATTAAATTAACTACAGTGGAAAATTTTAATTTAAAATTATTCTTGTAGATTTGATGAGAAACTGGTGATTTGAAGAGAAAATTTTCAAAATCTTATAGAGTTTAATATAAACATTCTAAAAGAAAATGATTCAAATTACCTAAATCAGATTAATTGGTATCAAATTGAACTAGTTTTACTTTAAAACATATTTAGAATATTATTTAACTCTATTGATAATTTAAAAAAATCTAGTTTTAAATTAAAGTTCAATATTTTTTAATGTTAAACAAAAATCAAAATATTTTTTGAAAAATTCATTAATTTCATCCAAATAAAATTTTCATATTGTGCATGAAAAAATGAAGTTTATTTTTCCAAATATATTTTATAAAATCTGTAAAAATTAATTTTAAATTATTTAAAGAATGATTAACTAAGATATATTTAAAAAAAATTATAAAAATATCTATTTATTTAAAATTATTTGTATTTTATTAGCAATCATCATGTAAACATAATTTTCCTAACTTATTTAGGAATATTCACACCATAAATTTTAATGGGTTGTTTATAATTGTATACTTTATTATTGTTCATTTTGACTTGGTGTTGCATGTTCTGATACCTATTAAATAGATTAAATTTAATTAAATATATTTATTTTGTTGCCTGAAACTGATTTTTAGTGTCACATAAGCTAAACAAAATTTTATTATGTTAAAATCATGGGTGGCTATACATTTTGTTTATATCTGCTTTTATGTGAAGTAAATTATGGTAAACTAGATAGTGTGATAGTGATTGACTAAAAAAGAAGTATTTTTGGAGATATATATGTTCTAGACAAGGATTCCCTCTCAAGATAGTATCTAAAATTAATCCACGATATTTTTTTGAAGTTATATACATTATAAAATAATTTCCTGATTTATCATTGAGATTTAGGATATTTTGTGTGATGTCTTTTTGTGTTAATATATATGTAACTCATATGTTTAACATGATATATTATTTTGGAAGAATACAATTTAATTTTAATTGATTTAAAATGAAAGGTATGATATTACCTTTGAGTTTTAAACATTCATTAAGGTTTATGTTACTGATGTAATTTGAGATATTGGATAATATATATATGGAATGGCCTGATTTGAAACATTGGTGTTATTTTAGAAATTTTATGGTAAAATTTATTATTTCTTCAAATGAAAGTTTATAATGATTTTATATTACAATACCTTTGGATAACCATTTTGGGTTTTTATTGATATTTTCAGATATGCGTAATATCTTATTATTATTTTGTATATTATATGATTCTATATATGTATATATTATTTCATCAATCTCAGAAAAAATTTATCATAAATTCTTATCATTTGTATAAAAATATGAGATTGTGGAGTAAATACATTAATGGATAAAATTATAATTTTAATGTAATTACATTTAATTTTTATCTGTCTAAATGGTAGTTTAATATTTCAACTATGGGAAAAGAATTTCGAATAACATTCATCATATTACATTCAATTACGATAAATCATTATCACTTTTAACACCTCATAAATTTATGTTTTTTGTGGTCATTGACATTATCATTATCATTCAATTTATTGTGAAATGTATTCTATGTTACACTCTATTTTTTAAAAAATTAAAATTTCCTCCATGTACAAATGTACACTTTCCATTAATATTATTATGGTTCGAAATATAGTTGTTTTGTACTCTAAAAAATCCATAGTATTTCCCATTCCCTCTTCTGTAAAGAAATTTTTATAAACGGTTTTTCTGATGTGTGGTTTTAAAAATGAATTTTCAAATAAAAAACTATTCTTATTGAGAATATGTTAAAATTTAGAGAAAAAGGATTATTAAAAGGGGGCGAGAGATAATGTGACACCCTATGACTTTAAAAGTACACTATGTTTGAAAGTGTATAAGATATGAAACAATCAGCATAACAAAAAACAAAATTTTAATATTTTTTGACCATTATAACCTAACCGTTGATTGGGATGGTTTGAATTTACGAAATGAAATTATGAAAAATAAAATGGTCATAATCAAAAGGAAATTATTATAAATTAATATAAAATAATAATTCAATATGTAGTAATTTTTTTTAATTCCTCACAATATGTTTTCTTTATAAAATTCAATTACGTTTTTTATTCGTCCATATTATAAATAATTATTGAATTATTAAAAAAAATTAAAATAAAATCATATCAAAAGTAGCGGAGGAAATTTTTTGGGATTTTTTTTAAAAAAATTATTTTTCAGGGAATATATAAATTTAATTATTCTTATAAAACATCAATTTTAAAAACCCTGTTATTATTTTATTTTCCTCATAATGTCACATAAGACTTATATAGTTGAATATTATCGAATAAATTACATTTTAATAATCATTTCACTTGATTATATTTTACTATTATTTTTTTACTACACAAAACAATTAATAAGGGCTGAAAAATATAAAAAATTTATCAGATGAATAATTTAACATTATAAACCCAATAATTGAATTTATTTAATAAAATAAAAATCAAATAATTGTATGAAATAAAATTTAATATAAATACATAAAAAATTATTCCAAACCATAAAATTGAATTTTATTTGAAAATAAATATGAGAATCCTTTTATGTGTCAATGTCGTTGTGACACCCCAAGATTGCATAGTGTGTTATTTCTTCAAAATAATTCATTAACTTGCACTACACACAACACTGAGTTCAAGCACACTATGACTTACTGAACAAGCCGTTCAAAATAGGTTATGAATAGTACTAACTAAATTTTGATCCTTATATAATACTTATAATTTTCAAATCCATATTCTTAGTTTTTTAGACATCATGTAAGAACAAATCCATTTTTTCATATAAAAGAAGTAATTTTCAAAAATGCACTTTTTCCAACATTAATAGTGAACCCTTTTTAAATCCAATATTTTAAACATTTATATATTTAATTTGACTAAATAAATTTATTCTTTATAATGGTGACATAAAAATATTTACAATGTAACACCCCAAGCTTCCACGGTACGCTTCTCTTTGAATAATGTGATAGCATGTGTTGTACGCAACACCGAGTTCTAACACACCATAACTAATCAAACTAGCCGTTATGAATAGTAATACCTAATTTTTGAAATTATATATATTTTATATTTCAAAATGGACTTCATTTTTGGATTCTGAATATCCAATTTAGCCTAAGATGAAATTTTGGTACTTTTCGGATAACTTTAATATTTTGATGAATAGTGAAAATTACTAAATTTTAATTAAAAACAACTTTTTTAATCAAAATAATTAATAGTGATAAATTATGAATATGAGTGGTTTTAATGTATATTTAGAATATATTTTTTCCATTTAATACAATGTTGGTCATTGGACATAATTTCACAATTAAACCGAACATAAACAAGTATCAATCTTTTGATAGTTATTATATCTTAAAAAGACGCTTTTTGTTTTATCATCGGGAATTAATTTTAAAATAATTTCTGCCACTTCTGTGTTTTGAATTTGGAAAAATAGATTACATATTTGGAATCAGGATGTTCAAATTTTGTAAATAGGTAACTATTATTTTTAGACATTTTGAATAATTACTTCGGTAAATATTTTATTTAAAATGGTTATGGGTAAATCCGATAAATAAGGGTTAAAAATAATATTATAATAATACAAAATTACACTAAAATGTGTCCTAACCTTATTTTTTGTTAAATTTTCGACCATGGTCATATTTGGGTCGATTTAGGGACCCCATGGTGCCACTTGTAATTGATAGGGACACTTTATTTTAATTAAATTAAAATTAATACAAAAATGACACAAGCATATATATTTTAGAAAAAAAAAATTACATAGGGTTATATATATTGGATTTTCGACTATAAATATTCATTAGAAAACTAAATATATTTCCTACATAATGATATTTTATTTATAATTTTTAGACATTAAATAATTTTATTTATTTATGACAAATGATGATGTAGAAATTACCATAATAATGAAAAATTAAAATAATTGATATTATAAATACCCAAATAAATATAATTTGAGACTTTTAATGAATTAAACTAATTTTATAGGATAATATGACATATTAGTATTGATTTAATTGACCTTGGTAGAAGTAATCATTCTGTTATAAGTTTCAAAAAAGTCAACTATTGAATAGTGTCAAAATTGACATAAAAGAGTTTTTAAAACAAATATTATATTATTAATTGATATTAAATTCCTAAACATCTAATGTTCGGCCAAGATACTTATATCATGATAGTTTTATCATTAATGGACCATTTTAGGGTCTCTTGGATATATATAGTATGTTTATTAACTATATAATATAAAAATACAAAGTGACATAGTAAATGTCAAACTAATTAACTAAGAGTAAAAAGTAAAAGATAAGGTTAATATAGTAACCCAAAACTATCTAAATTCTGTTTGTTGAATGGTTATCAACCTAGACGCACCTTAAATTTTGAATAATCAACTCTGGAGCCATTAGAAACCTAATATGAATTTATTATAAATTAATATTTCTAGCTTTTCCAAAGGTGCCCCTCACCCCTCTTATAAAAGGGAACTCCCCCTTCTCATTACTTCACACCCTAAAAGCCTTTTGGATCTGCCAAACTCTGCCAAAATACTCTCTCAACATCCCTCACTACAATCTAAAGGCCTTAGTTTGATCAGAAAGCCATCCTATGGATCCTTTTGGACCAAATCAAAAGGAAGATCCCGAAGAAGTGGTAATGTTTTCACCACCCTTTTTCAAATTCATTTCTTCATCCACTTCTTATTTCTTTGTTATTATCATTCTAAAATAATAACTACAGTATCTTATATATACTCTGATGTTATTATAAATATGGTACAACCATATTCCGTATTTTATCCACCCTTTGAATAACATGTCACCATATGTGCATACGTATGGCTTACCGTCTCCACGTTGTGGTGTAATTGTTATTCAATATATTATTATTTAGATGGGTATAATAATGATGTTTAACTCATGAAAATAATAAATAAAACATGATAATGATTCCTTATATATTATATACTATCCAATTATATATTATTTTAATATCAAAAGAATGATATTGTTGCTCGTGCGCACGTACGAACTACCGTCTCCACGAACGCGATGAGATTCATTCTCTATCGTATCCATTCAAGTATAATTCTCGTTTAATGATAATAGTATCTAAGGACATGATATAATTCTTGATATGATTAAGATACAACCTGTACATTACAAACCTGGCTTACGTAACAAAACATATAAAAGGAAACGAGTAAGTTAACACCCGAAATGACGATAATACTAAGATATTATTAACAAAGCAATGTTAAAAGAACATAGATGATATCATATTAATATATACGATTCTTGTATAAGTTAATAAAAATTATTTCATCATTATACATGAGGTTATCCTACCCTCAACCAAGGAAAATTACAAGGTAAGGGTTTATTTCACAATCTCTTCATTATCCGAGGTTGTTTATACGTAATAATCTACTCGGATCTCTTTATCATCCACATCCATGTTCCTTAAAATTGTATTTAAAAACATTTTTACTATTTACTAGACAATGGTTTAAATTCATTTATACACTTATGTTTTTTGAAAGTAATCTTTCCGTCGTTTTCCAAACAAGGCACTTTTAACCTTTTCGACAAATTTAAGGTAAGAATTTTTTTTTAACTTATACGGTGGGTGTGGCTATTTACCGCCGTTATAAATTTTTCAAAGATTACCATAGTAGCTTATTAAAATATTTTCAATGTAAATGTTTTATTTTATAATTATGTGACTTTTAAATGCTTTCAAAATGAATATTTTAATAAATTTTCAACGGTACTCTTTATCAAGATAATAATTTTAAATGTTTTAAAGATTTATCTTTCTAAATATTTTTAATCAATTTCCATGTATTTAAAATGATTTTAATGATTTAATTATATGAACATGGACGTTTTGAAATGATATTTCATTTCAAAAGTTTCAAAGTGGTATGGAACACTTTGATTCAAAAATCTATTTTAAATTACTTCTTTTATAAATGTGTGACTTTTCAATGATTTCGAGAAAAGAGATATTTCTCTCAAATAGTTTTGATTTCATCTACGTCAACATCCTTTGATGGATTTTAAGCTTATTTGGAGTTGATTTATTATGATACAAAACCTTTGTATTTTATTGAAGTTTTTGTGTTAGTTTTTTTTCTGTGGATGTGTTATTTTTATACAATTAATGGTTTATGGAAAAAGTATTGACATTTCATATGATAGTTTTAATACGAATGTTTATGTTATGTTTAAACCTATTCATATGGGAATGCATTGGATTTAGTAAGTGACAGGTGGAGCATGCTATAGCTCCTCGATGCATCGTTAGGTCTCATGAGACAAACTAGTGTCTTGGCAGAAGGATTTGGCACAATCTTTTTTGTAGTCTTGGAACGAGGCCTTGGCTATGTGGTTATGATAGTCTGGAATTATGCATTCCATCATTATGAAAGTGGTTATTTATATTGAATGTGATTATTCGATTAGTAGAATATCCATGTGAATAAGTAAATGGCATTTTTTCATTTTAATTTTTCAATACTATGTTGAAGTTCAAGTTTAAAAGGCTTTTGTTTTAATTTATACATTTCCATAAAATATTTATTCTTATTTATGAAAGCTTCCGCTATATTATTATCCTTACTGGGCATTTGAGCTCATCCCTTTTCTATGTTTTATTTTTCCCAGGGTATAAAGAAGTAAATTATGAATGACCTGTAGGGATAGTATGTGGGGATATGAGAGTGGAATATGAAGAAAAGATGTTGTTGTAGTTTTCATTTTTATGATGTAATGTAAGACTTATGAATATATCTAGTATTTCCAAGGCTACTAAACCAATCGGTATTTCAAGATTTTATCCTTCTTGTGATCATGCCAATGTTATATAATAATCCACCGACTCTAGGTAACTGGGGTTGGGGCGTTACAGTTGGTATCAGAGAAAGTTTAGAACAAACCTTGGAATCTAGATTTAGATAAACTCTGATTAGAGCACATAGATTTAAGATGGACTTTGAGGATTAGTATAGAAAACCTTCCTAGAATTTTGGTATTGTAGAGATTTTGTGAGTTTTCCGAGCAATACATCCCTGTCTGGATACGAGCTGGTAGAGTTGGCTCTGGCACAGATGTACCTAAGGGTAAAACCCGAAAACACCACTTTAAGCTAGACTCGAACGGGAACTGGAGCACGACAACGGGCCTTGCTGCACTCTTGGTTACGACACTCCCGGGGGATATGCTTAAAATAATTCTCATTTTCTTTACAAACAATTTTTAAGGGTTTATGAGTATATAGTTTCTCAAAGGAGACATTTTTATGATTATGGATTATATCCATAAAATATTTACATTATGTTATGTGTTTTACAAGTTTGGGATTAGGTATTGTTATTCATAAACTAATCTATTGTATTCCATTGTTTAGAAATGGCACCCAGTAGAAGGAATGATAACTCCAGCAATGCATATGATCCAAAGAGAAAGAAGGATCATATCATTCATGGTCTTAAGCTTGAATTTATAAGAGAAATAGTCTCCCATGTAATATCATCATATGGAGAAATAATATCATGTGTTGATAAGATAAGTAGAGAGTTTACTGAGTCCTATGGCTTTGAAGGGAAGAAAGAGAAGAAAAGGATGGAAGAGAGAAAGATGGATAAAGGGAAGAGGGAAAAGAAGAATTTTCCCATATGTGATAACTGTGGGAAGAAACACCCTGGAACTTTCTTGAAAGGAATGGGAGTTTGTTATAATTGTGGAGGAAAAGGGCACAAAGTACGTGACTTCAAAGGTCAGAAAATGGTTTCAAATGTACAATGCTTCATTTTCATGGAGTTTGGACACTACACGAACCTATGTCCCAGTAATCAGACTATTCCACAAATGATGCTATTGGATAATAATAAAGTTATGATACTACCATAGATGAAGAGGAATGATTAGAGTTCTTATGTTGATTATTTAATTTGAGTGTTGTATCAACAATGTACTTGTTATAATAATTATAGAGTATATAAGGATTATACTGCAGTACTATTTCATTAAGGACTTTAGATTGTGTGGAACAAAGAAAAGTTACTCAATAGCAGGTTAAACCTTGGAAAATATATGGTTGAGAGAAAGATAGACAATAATATGGTTATGATACCAAGGTAGAGATTTTAGAACAATACATGATTGATTTGGATAAATTATTTTAGATATTCTTGACTACCTTGAAATTGATTAATGATTTGTATATTCCATCATTGTTGGGGTTTACAACATATTTGTATTGAAAGAGTATATCTATTATTCTATAAGGAATAAGGGATCATGAATGTAATCAATAAGTTTTTATGGTAATTCAGGATGTTGCAGTGTTTTAAAAGAATACACGATGAAGGTGATCACATTTATTACGTGGCAAAAAAGGGATCTTCATTGTGTTTACCTTCCTTATAAATTTTGGACTGAAGTATTTTGGATAGTTCTATTTTGGATTATTTTAGATTTCTAAAAAGGACAACCCGGAGGTCGGGTGGCAACCCGTCGCGTCCGGCAAGGCCGCGAGACATGAACCCACAACTGAAGGGCGACAAGGGTGTATCACCTACCACTAACCCACGTGATGTCCTGGATTGAATAATTTCATTTTTTAATGGTTCTTCTAGATGAATTAAAAATTCATTTTTTAACCCTATACGAATAGGATAAATAGAATATTATTTTTAAGTTCTATTATCTTTTAGAGTGAAAGATGAGTCTATGGTAGAAATTAGTTAGAGGATGGAACTCTACCTGTCAAGAATATATTTTTCATCTTCTCATATTCTATGAAGAAATTAATTCTAATACTTTATTTAAGGAAACCTAAAACCAAAAATGTGTTATCCTAATACCCTATGTTTTGTTGAACCGATGATATTACAAATCATCATAGATTGATGAATTTAAGTACCTCAATTTTACACTTGTTTGTGATTGATGACCTCAATCACTACCTATAAATATTTTCGTTTTTCTTCCAATTATATGTCTCTAATTTCCACCAATGTTCTCCTAATCGAGATCATAATTTGGTGGTGACCCTTTCATTTCTTTTTTCCTCATATTAAGACTAAATTTTAGTAACCCAATTTCCGATGTGGGTTTTCCACAAATATATTTTCTATTTTCAACCTTTTATTTTTGAAGAACAATTTCAAATTGCGAGGATGCAATTTATTGAAGGATGGGAGAGTGTAACACCCTAAGACTGCATAGTGTGCTATTTCTTCAAAATAATTCAATAACTTTCACTACACACAACACTGAGTTCAAGCGCACTATGACTTACCGAACAAGCCGTTCAAAACAGGGTATGAATAGTATTAACTAAATTTTGATCCTTATATAATACTTATAATTTTTGAATCCATATTATTAGTTTCTTATACATCATGTAAGAAAAAATTATTTTTTTTTGAGATAAAAGAAGTATTTTTCAAAAATGCACTTTTACCAACTTTAATAGTGAACCCTTTTTAAATACAATATTTTAATCTTTTATATATTCAATTTGACTAAATAAATTTATTCTTTAGAATGGGGACATAAAAAAATTTACAATGTAACACCCCAAGCATCCACGGTACGCTTCTCTTTGAATAATGTGATAGCGTGTGTTGTACGCAACACCGAGTTCTAACACACCATAACTAATCAAACTAACCGTTATGAATAGTAATACCTACTTTTGAAATTATATATATTTTATATTTTAAAATCGACTTTATTTTTGGATTCGGAATATCGAATTTAGCCTATGATGAAATTTTGGTACTTTTTGGATAACTTTAATATTTTGATGAATAGTGAAAATTACTAAATTGTAATTAAAAACATCTTTTTTAATCAAAATAGTTAATAGTGATAAATTATGAATTTCAGTTGTTTTAAAGTATATTTAGAATATATTTTTACCATTTAATTCAATGTTGGTAATTGGAAATAATTTCACAATTAAACTGAACATAAACAAGTATCAATCTTTTGATAGTTATTATATCTTAAAAACAAGTTTTTTGTTTTAACAGGGGGAAATAATTTTAAATTAATTTCTACCACTTCTGTGTTTTGACTTTGGAAAAATAGATTCCATATTTGGAATCAGGATGTTCAAATTGTGCAAACAGTTAACTTTTATTTTTAGACATTTTGAATAATTAATTCAGTAAATATTTTATTTACCATTGTTAAGGTTAAATCCGGTAAATAAGGGTTAACTAATAATATTATAATAATACCAAATTACCCTAAAACGTGTCCTAACATTATTTTTTGAAACATGTTCGACCATGGGTATCTTTGGGTCGATTTTGGGACCCCATGGTGCCACTTGTAAGTGATAGGGAAACTTTATTTTAATTAAGTTAAAATGAATACAAAGATGACATAAGCATATATCTTTTAGAAAAACAATTTTTACATAGGGTTATATATGTTTAATTTTCGACTATAAATATTAATTATAAAAATAAAAATATTTCCTACATGATTATATTTTATTTATAATTTTTAGACATTAAATAATTTAATTTATTTATGACACAATGATGATGAAGTAATTACCATAATAGTGAAAAATTAAAATAATTGATATTATAAATACCCAAATAAATATAATTTGATACTTTTAATGAATTAAACTAATTTTATAGAATAATATGTCATATTAAGATTTATTTAATTGACCTTGTTCTAAGTAATCATTCAGTTTTATGTTTCACAAAAATCAACTATTGAATAGTGTCAAAATTGACATAAAAGAGTTTTTAAAACAAATATTATATTATTAATTGATATTAAATTCCTAAAAATCTAAGGTTCGGCCAAGAGACTTATTTCATGATAGGTGTATCATTAAAGGACCATTTGGGGGTCTCTTGGATGTATATAGTATGTTTATTACCTATATAATATAAAAATATAAAGTGACATGGTAAATGTAAAACTAATTAACTAAGAGTTAAAACTAAAAGATAAGGTTAATATATTAACCCAAATCTGTCTAAATTCTATTTGTTGAATGTTTTTTGACCTATACCCACCTTAAAATTCGAATAATAAACTTTGGGGCCATTAGAAACCGAATATGGATTTATTATATATTAATATTTCTAGATTTTCCAAAGATGCCTCTCACCCCTCTTATAAATGGGCACCCCCCCTTCTCATTACTTCACACCTTAAAAGCATTTTGGTTCGGCAAAAATAAGCCCAAATACTCTCTCAACATCCCTCACGACAACCTAGAGGCCTTAGTTTGATCATAAAGCCAACCTAAGGAGCCCTTTTGATCAAATCAAAAGGAAGAACCTGAAGTAGAGGTAATGTTTTCACCACCCTTTTTCAAATTCATTTCTTCTTCCACTTCTTATTTCTTTGTTATTACCATTCTAAAAAATAACTATAGTATCTTATATATTCTGTGATTTTATTATAAATATGGTACAAGAATATTCAGTATTCTATCCACCATTTTAATAACATGTCACAATACGTGCGTACGTACGGCTTACCATCTCCACGTCGTGGTGTAATTGTTATTCAATATATTATTATTTGGATGGGTATAATAATGATGTGTTAATCATTTAAATAATAAATATAACATGATAATGATTCTGTATATATTATATACTATCCAATTATATATTATTTTAATATCAAAAGAATGATATTGTCGATCGTGTGTACGTACGGACTACCGTCTCCACGAACGTGATGGGATTCATTCTCTATCGTATCCATTCAAGTATAATTCTCATTTTATGATAATAGTATCGAAGGAATTTATATCATTCTGGGAATTATTATGATACAACCTTTCCATTACAAACATGGCTTACATAACAAAACATATAAAAGGAAACGAGTAAGTTAACACCCGAAACGACGATAATACTAAGATATTATTAACAAAGCAATGTTAAAAGATCATATATGATATAATATTAATATATATGATTCTTGTATAATTTAATAACAATTATTTCACCATTATACAGGAGTTTAACCTACCCTCAGCCAAGGGAAATTACAAGTTAAGGGTTTATTTCAAAATCTCTTCATTATCCGAGGTTGTTTATACGTAATAATCTACTCGGATCTCTTTAACATCGACATCCATGTTCCTTAAAAATGTATTTAAAAACGTTTTTACTATTTTCTAGACAATGGGTTAAATTCAATTATACCCTTATGTGTTTTGAAAGTAATCTTTCCTTCGTCTTCCATACAAGGAACTTTTATCCTTTTCGACAAATTTAAGGTAAGAATGTTTTTTAACTTATACAGAGGGTGTGGCTATTTACCGCCATTATAAATTTTTCAAAGCTTACCTTACAAGCTTATTGAAATATTTTCAAAGTAAATTTTTTATTTTATAATTATGTGACTTTTAAATGATTTCAAAATGAATATTTTAAGAATTTTTGAAAGGTACTCTTTAATAAGATAATAATTTTAAATGTTTTCAAGATTTATCTTTCTAAATATTTATAATTAATGTCGATGTTTTCAAAATGATTTTAAGGATTCATTTATATGGACATGAAAGTTCTGAAATGATATTTCATTTCAAATGTTTCAAAGTGGTATGGAACACTTTGATTCAAAAATATCTTTTAAATTACTTCCTTTATAAATGTGTGACTTTTCAATGATTTCGAGAAAAGAGATATTTCTCTCAAATAGTTTTGATTTCATCTATCTCAACATCCTTTGATGAATTTTAAGCTTATTTGAAGTTGATTTATTATGATACAAAAATTTTGTATTTTATTAATGTTTTTGTGATATTTTTTTTACTGTGGATGTGTTATTTTTATACCATTCATGGTTTATGGAAAAATTATTGACATTTCATATGCTAGTTTTAATACGAATGTTTATGTTATGTTTAAACCATTTCATATGGGAATGCATTTGACTTAGTATGTGATGGGTGGGGCCCGCTATAGCTCCTCGATGCATCGGTAGGTCTCATGAGATAAACTAGATTCTTGGCACAATGCCTTGGCAAAATCTTTTTTGTAGTATTGGCACAAGGCCTTGGCTATGTGGTTATGATAGTCTGGAATTATGCATTCCATCATTATGAAAGTGGTTATTGATATTCCATGTGATTATTCGGTTAGTATAATATGCATGTGAATAAGTAAATGCCATTATTTCATTTTAGTTTTTCCATACTATGTTGAAGTTAAAGTTTAAAAGGATTTTGTTTTAAGTTATACATTTCCTTAAAATGTTTATTCTTATTTATGAATGTTTCCGCTATATTGTTATCCTTACTAGGCATTTGAGCTTATCCCTTTTCTATGTTTTAACTTTTCCCAGGGTATGAAGAAGTAAATTATGAATGACTTGTATGGATAGTATGTGGGGATATGAGTGTGGAATATGAAGAAAATATGTTGTTGTAGTTTTCATTTTTATTATGTAATGTAAGACATATGAATATATCTAGTATTTCCAAGGCTACTAAACCAATCGGTCTTTCAAGATTTGATCCTTATTTTGATCATGCCAATGTTATGTAATAATGCACCGACTCTAGGTAACTGGGGTTGGGGTGTTACAGTCATTCTTTTGTAACATGAAAGGGGTTATACATGTGTACTAAAAATAGTATTTTATATGGATGAATCCATTTGTAGACATATTTATTAAATATGAAGTATTAAATTTTTTATTGATATAAATAACTTTTTTAGTTATATAACTGGTGACGTATCCTAATTCTTATGTAATGTTTTCCAAAGAAATAAAAGTGAAAATAAAATATTAAATATTTTATCATGACATATAAGTGAGAACTTATACATAATAAACGAATATAAAATTTTATTTTTAGGTTAATTAATTTATATCAATGATTTTAATTTATTTTTAATTTTTATAGATCATATAATTACATACATTCTTATAAAATTCCAATGCAATTAATGTTCATGTAGTATGAGAAACATGTAATTAATTTTAAATACACTAAGAGAAATATATTTTTGGTGAGTCAATGTGTCTTAATTTTTTATGATTAATATATAATATTATATATAAATGAAAGGTAAATATTAAATTAATAATTATATCATAGTATTTTGAATATAAAATTTTTTGAATTTCATTTAAAATTACATTAATATTATATTTTGTCAAATATTTATTTTTAATTTTTTTGAAAAAACAAAAAATTTTTACAAATTATAAGTAGGACAAGAAATCATAAATAGACTCACCCATTTTTCATTTATTATAATATTTTCACCTTATATGTCAAATTATAACTATTTAATGATAAAAAATTATTTAGTTGGGTTAAGGATGAAATTACTTAACCATGGTTAAAAAATTATAAAAATTATTAAAATGATATCTAAACGTATAAAAATTTCATTTGATGAATAAATTATGAAAATATATTAATTTTTTTAATATATTTTCATTTTTTACATTTTAAATGATTTGGACACATGTTATAGAATTATATTTCATGTATTTCTAAAATTGAAATTATTGAAATTTTAATTTAGAAAAAAATTATTAAATTATTTAAAAGAAAGAAAATTCCTATATTTTTTCAACAAAATGGGATGTGTTTGAATGTATCTAAAATATTTCATTTTATGGATCACATTTATTTTCTAGTAACATCAATTATCCATAAATATTTTAAAACAAGGACATTACACTAATGGTCTAAGGGTTAACAGGGGATAAAACTAAGTGATAAGGGTAAAACATTTACAAAAACATGCCATAATTTTAGCTGGAGTTTATTTAGAACCATAATTATATTTAAAACAAATTAAATCTATTTGGATACATTTTACAAGAAAAAAAATTTAAGATATTGTTATTCTTAAATTAATTTCAAGAGTGTCCCTCCCCTTACATAAAATTATTCTTGATATCCATTATTATTCATAATGTTTGGAATTCATATAACAACCAAATTCTAACCTAATATGATTATGTATTACATAACAACATATTAGATATTATGATCATTCCAATATTCCATTATTTTGTGTCCTAATATGGGATCCAAAAGTTGTTTCTCAATGATAGTAATAACCCTTAAGAGACAATTTCCAATTTTATTTTTTCATATACTTACTATAAATAAATGCTAGAAATTATTAAATAATATATTCAGTATCTTAAATATACAGAACATTTTTTATGGTGACATAAAAACCATTATCCACCATGTTTCCATCCTATAGAAATAAAAAAAACATCGTTTGTTTGTCCATACGAATTACCATCTTAAAAGAGTGATGTAATTATTTTTTATTGACAAATATAAATGGATGGTCATATAGATGGATTTAATAAATATTGATGTTAGTATTATTGTGAAAATTTTAATTATTTTTTACTTCTATTTTCTTCAATCTATCGAATAATAGAATAAGATTACATGTGTCTTTTTGAAGAATTATTTCATTAATGATATAATCTATTTTTCAATGTCTACCATTTATATATGACCATATATATATAATGAATATACATATTGAAAATATAAGATAATTATATAATTTTTAACATTTAATAGAGGATATAAAAATGATCTATATAATAGTACTAGAACTGAAGAACTGAAACATAAATGAAAAATGAAACAATTAAACTCTAAAAATGAAGATTATAAGGATGAATTATTAATAAATTGGTGTTGAAAAGTTATATGTTGATAATATAAGATACAAAAAGTATAGAAATTATTATTATATATATATATAATTAATTATTTATTATTAAACCATAGTTTATATAATTTTCAAATAATATGGAACTTGAGGTAATGAATTTTACTCTGACTTTTATTTTTGTGAGACACATCATATAATCCCCAGTTATTTATTATATATGATACAAATACATCAAAAAATTTATTTTATGATTATTGTTTTTCCAAAAAAAAGTTTATTTATATATATATATTAGTACCCTATATTATTAGGTGGTTATTAGAAAATTAACAATGTGGTAAAGGGATTTTATGACAATATCTATATTTACTTGTATTTTTAATGATTACTTTTATAATTTTTAAATTTATGATCTAAATATAATTAATCTCAATATTTTTATTA
The DNA here is from genome assembly GCA_963277665.1 of Viscum album. Lineage (NCBI taxonomy): Eukaryota > Viridiplantae > Streptophyta > Magnoliopsida > Santalales > Viscaceae > Viscum > Viscum album. The sequence continues at coordinate 1,473,010,422 of OY728131.1, read as the reverse complement.
TCCTCTAGTGATTTCATACTATTACATTTTTTTCATTATTTTATTATCTTATCTTACTCATGATAATTGAAGAATATTTTAAGGAAATATGTATTAATTTTTCTATCAGGTCAAAAATAATATTTCTTCCATATCTTTGTTTTAATAAACATTTTAAAGAATTTTTTTTTCAAAATATGATTTTTTAAATTAATTAGTACCCATGATATATTTTTCACGTAATGTTTTATTTTTTAAAATCATTTTATTTTAAAAAAATTCAACATTTTAATTTTATCAAACATGTGAAAGAAATCTATTTTTAACACAGAATAAATTAATGAAACTTATCACCATCATTAATACTATTGGTTTTGAAGAATACAATAAAAATTGACATGATTATTTTCAAATAAAATGTGTTAAATATATATTGATTTTTTTTAATTTAATGATTTCAAAATGAAAATGGTATTTTCCTCATGAAATATTCTATGTTATATTTGAATTCATTTTCATATAAGATAACATCATTTGATTTTACTTATTATTAATTGGAAATACATTCTTTTGATATTAATATTATTAATCGTATTTATGTTTTATGATTATTATAATGGGATATTTATGAAACCCATTAATTTTTTATAGGTTATGCAATATTGAATTGTTGAAATGTTTATGAATCACATTTTCTTTAGCAGGTTATAATATATAGTGACTGATAATGATATTGCGGTAAACATATGATTCTACTATGATTATGTTTTGGGTGGAACTATAATTATATAAACCTCTAATTTAATAGATAAATATTTATATATTAGGAGGAGAAATGGACTGGAATGGGGAGAGAACCTAGTTCAGTAAGGGACACTATCAACTAGAATAGTCTTAGTAGTGAAACTTTAATAAAGATGTGATGGAATGAAGAGTTAACAAAATTCACTATTATAGTATTAGAAATGACTAATTATTTACTAAATTATTTTCTATACTTATGTATATTCCATATACTAATTTCTTAAGATAATGAAACTCTCATGGATTATGTTATTTTATTCTTTTATGATTTATGTCTTACCAAATACCATTACATATTCCATGTATCAAGATCACGATATATTATATAGTGGATATGAATTTTAAATTTTAGTATCATTTTCTCAAACAATTATTATAATGTTACTCCTTAGTGATCATTGATATCATCATTTTTTTCTGACTATGAATAGAATATTAATAATTTATAAGATTCATTTCCTAAGTAATATTGATACTTTTTATGTTTGATATGTAATAAAAGGCTGATTGTTATGGTGAAATCGGTGATAAATTATGTGGTTATCTATTGAAATGTTTTTTGTATTCAAGTTTCGAAGGACACAAATCGTACACAATTTTGGTGTGGATCTCAATGTAATGAAATAAATATTTATCTATTAAGACATGATGCATATATTTATATGAAAAACTAGGGTCACTATATTCATAATGATTTAGAAGGAAATAGTCCAATTTTTTTTCATATGGGACTCATTTTTTTTATTTGAAAAAGTGGGAAAGGAATTTTTTTGTTAATGTTTTCCACATGAAATTTTTTTCCCTACAACTATTTTCGTTTTTAATGATTCGTATGACTTTAAAATTTTAATGGTTTTACAAGGTAAAATATTTTTTGTATTAATCTCTAAAATTATCATTAAATTAAAAGGAAGTGAGTAATCTTCAGTATTTAAGATATATTTTATTTTATAAATTTATTTTATTATCCTCCAATAAACATTTGATTAATTATGAATATTTTTTTTCAATATTAAATTAATGGATTTATTTAAAATAACTTTTTTAATTTATTCATGATATACCATTTAATGAGTTTTGTAAGTGATTTAATAATTTATTTTTTAGTGATGTTACAATTGATTATGAAACATTTTTAAATATTTGCATATTTTTTCAACCTCCATTTACAAATTTAATTTATTTAATAAAATACATTAAATTTTGATGAATTTGTAACCTCTATTAATACCCTATAGATTTATGATTTATAACTTATTATTGTACACATATTATGCACAACTCAGTCACTTCATTGAGTTTATTTTACTTATCACACCCGTTCATTCAATTGAAATTATGTCCACATTTTTTTTCATATATTTAGTATCAATTATACTATTTCATAATTGACCAAATCATATAACAATTATTATGGATAACGGAAAATGAAAGAATATTATTAATAACCTCATTTAATTAACTATGAAATTAATAATATTTAGCATACTTTATTAGATATACATATTTATTTATTTACAATATTATTTATTTTATTTTTATTTAATATTAAATATTTTAGGAATACATAGGACATCTGTATGTGACTTGTGGGTCCTAAGAATATATAACCCCTTAATACATGATGTAAGGTCAAATGACTCAGACATGTTTATGTTTGATGTTTGGATACACATGTATGTATATATTCATAATTATGGAATGTATTTTTTGTTTATAATGATAATGTGACTATTGTGACCCAAAACATTATATCCCTTGATGCACAATGTATTTTTTTTTGAGAAACTCATGTTGGAAGAACATGATTTTTATATTTATATTTATTTTATGCCTAATATAATAAACAAACATAGGATTCCCCATACTTGAGATCCTAAAACAGAATATGGAAAGGCTTAAAGGGATTTCCTAATGCCCAATGTCTAGAAATTAGTACCTTGGTAATGAAAAACATCTTCCGAAATTATTTTCCAAAATAAATATGCCAACATAACATATATTATATCATAATATAATCCTAATAATAGATTATCCAAATTATATATATAAACACCGGAAAAATTGAATAAAAAATACAGATATAAAAGGTATTATATGATTCCAAACTGTTATATAAAAAAGGAAAATAACATTATACAATCAGGACCCAAAATAAAATAAAATCAAAGCCACTATCCCCATGGGAAATTAGGGAAAGCATCCCACCATGTCCCAACCATCACCTGACCAAGGTGTTATAACAATAATATCCATATACTCTATTTCATCTGTTAATTTTCCTTAAAATATAAAAATTTCATCCTACACCTATGCTGTGTATGTAGGGTTTTAGAATAGTAGTGAAGTATTATTACACAAAAAAATAAATAGATAGTTAAGAAAACAAATGTTCTATTATCAAATAACATAAATGGAATCGTACCTTTGAAATTATAAATAAGATGAAAAATAAAGATAATAATAAAAAAAACAAAGAAACATTGGAATCCCTATAAATAATATTTTTGGGACAAAATAAAGGATATTAATACCCTTGGTCATCAAAAAATTTAGAACCATTCTTTCACAAGACCCACAAGGGATGAGAAATCCATTTCTTTAATCATAAACACATCCATAGAAGAATATATATTGTTTCCATTGTTTCATTGTAAAATATCTTGAGAGGTTGATCATTTCCATAAAGATAAATGTTTTAGTTATATAATGTAGATATTTTGGGTTCTGATGGGCCATACACTCTTCTTAGTTATTCTTCTTGTGTAGTCTCCAAAGAGATTCCACAACAAAAAAATATTCAATGAAAAAAACTATCAAAGAATATTTTAATTCATTAAAATAATTAATTATAATATATGGTGTAGAAGGAATTGAGGTACATAGATAATAATACTATTTTATAACATCAATATCCAATAAATCCTCCATGATTCTAGCTCTAAAAATTCATCCTCAAATCTAACATCCTCATTAACTCCTTCATTCAAAAATGAGTTTCACCAATATAACTATCTTCATAATGTGAATAACAATACCCATTTTCCTCATAGGATTGTGTAGATGTATGAACAGAGATATTTTGGAGAGTCTGATCAATATAGGGTCTCATATGAGATACATCACGAATTTTATAAGAATCCATGGATGAAATATGAGATCCATCATGTACCCTTTTTGTAAAATAAATGAAATGTACAACATGTAGATAGATAATTTCCTCATGATCATTATTATCTAATTATGGATAGTCAAATCTAAAATAAACAGATTCATGTGATTTATACCCATCATATGTTGCATCATGTACATGTTCTATTTGACTACTCTTAATAAGAGGATATCCATCTATACAACATTCATCTCTTTAAGATTCAAAAAACACATAACATTCATGTCTCTATCCACCGACTAATACTATAGTACCGGACATGACCATAAATTTATGTTCTTCCTCAAATAATGATAATGGTAAAGGAGAGTTCGGTGGTATACAAGACCGAATTTTAGTCACGAGCATGTCATCCTCAGAAGCCACCTTGGATTCCTTATTAAGATCCACCATATCATCTTTACATTATTCTACTCTTACAGATCATTCAATTCTCACTTCAATAACACCAAAAATCACTCCATCTTTAGAAAATATAGACACGTCATTAGGTTAATGATCTGGATCCATAATAATTATTAATCCAAAATTTTAATTATTTAGATGAAACCTTTAATACAAATTTTCTATGTAATAAATCCAATCAATTTTCTATGGGTTCCATTCAAAATAAAATATATTAAAAATATTATGAGTATGGAAAAATTATTTGAGGAGGCAATTTATTCCTCCAACAGAGGAACTAAGCCCAAATAAACCAACAATGATTAAATAATCCTTGGGTAAGGTAAATTACATTAATTTGAATTAGTATTCAAAAACAAAAAAAAATTGCCTCATGATGTATCAGTATATAATTATTTACAAATAAATTTCAATAAAAATAAAAAAAAATAGATCATGGTGCCTCATGATGTTGAAATATCATTTCATTAGAGATATTGGGTATTTAATAGACATGACCATCAGTATTCCTTCACCACAAAGATGAGAAGTATTTGGTCTTATAGGGGTTCCATTATTAGTTAGAAAATTAATATAATTTAGAAACGCAAAGTGATAATGGTTGATTAGAATTGAGCTTTTGAAATCATAAAATTATCCTTTACGAGGAACACCAAAGAAAATTTTACAAAATTTCAAAGAGAACTCATAAACATCACCATTATTTATCCTAATAATGATATATTGTTTTATTCCGAGAAATAATTCTATGTTAATAGAAAACTATTTAAAAAGTTTAGGGTAAAATGGATTACCATTCTTATTAAATCAATCATCCCATACTTGATTCACAATCGCATTCTGAACTAGTAATTTTCGAAATTTAATCCAGTGTGCCTCAACTCCTTTTTCCTGGTGAAACATGATGACATAAAAGATATAGATTCATCTTCTTATAAATATTTCTGAATATAGCTTTTATTACTTTAGAATTATTACTAGGAGGATATTTTAAGAGAGTTTTAGTATGCAAGGGAACATCAACATCATTATTATCAATTTGAGTTATACTCAAGAAGCTCTTTTTTTGGTGGGAGAGGTTCAAAGTTAAAGGTTTTGGGTTTGAAATGGGTTTCAGGAGAAAGGCATTAGGTAGAATATGATATTTAAAAAGTTATTTTTTAATTTATACCCACATGGATTTAAATTCATATTTAAATTTAATATCAACAAATTTGGGAAAATAATAATAATATGATTAAATGAAATATTTCTAAAAAATTTCCATTAAAAAAATTCTATGTATAAAAAAATGGTAGGAATATTTTCCATTAATCCATGATTAAAAATTTATATTAGGTATATTGATGATGATATCATGGTAGTTATGCTAACTACATGACCAACTAGTTCTGATAGGTAATCTAACCATAAAAAATGATATCATAGGTGGTATACTGACTCATTAAAGTACACATCACCATTATATGATTAAATTATCAGTAAATAGATTTTATGTAATTAAAAAAATTATTAATATAACTCGAAAAGAAAAAATGAAATTGAAACAATTATAAATAATTTATTATAACGAATTCATATCTTATATAATTGAGTCTATTAGTATTAAAAGGATTTTTAAATATTTCAGTCAGATGATGTTTTGTACTAATGAATTCTAGATTTATATAATTTTTTTATATTTATATCATAATCAGTGACGTCTTATATCATTATGTTTTTTATAAAATTTGATACATGATTCTTAGAAATATTTATCATACTCTTATTACCAAAATATAAACTGAAATGTTGAAATTTATATCTTTATTGTTGAAAAGATTATTTCATCCTCATAATCTCCATAATCTTCTTTCTACATATAATTATGCAACATCAAGAGAGGATATTGTATCCATGTTCTTGTTTTACTACACCACGAAACTAGATACTTCCCAAAAATTGAAATGTTTCAGAGGTGATATTTCTATAAAATTAACAACCAAAAGATCAATATATGGAATAATTACTTAATCAACTCTATTACTATAAAAATTGAACAATCTATAGTATTTATTAAATTTTAGATATTTTAAAAATATTTTCCAATGAATAAAATATGATTCTATTAGATTTGATTGTTATCGAGCACACACAGAAGCACTAATCATAATTTCTGGTCAACTAAAATTTATGTATAGTGAACCTCTCATCATAACTCAATAAGTGGTTTGACCAATAGGTTTCTAAATTTTAATATGAACTATTTTACATATTATACTCATCAGAGTATCACAGACATTATCACTATCCATAACAATATATTTCAAATGGTATTAACTGTAATTGAATTTATTTAAAATGATTCCTTATTTAGTTTAAAATTTTTGAAAACAAATAATATTTTTTAATCACCCATTAATTCCTATTGTAATTAATTTTTTATAATTTTATTGAATTCCATACGCACATTATTTGTGGAAGATCAAAAAAAATGTCCCCAATATCGATTTTTACTACTAAAACACCATTATAAATTCTTTTAATAAATAATATATGATTACATATTCATTTTAATATCATTTTTCAATAAAAATTGAAATGATACAATAATACTATGATATATGAGTATGTTTTATAACCTCATAAATCATTAATTCAATTTGGAAATATGATTTTCTATTTGAGGGTTTTGAAATCAACAGCGTTGTATCCCAAAAACATCATCATATAAATAACCATTTAAAAATTCAATATTGAAATATATTTATTATAATTTTAAATCTAAATTTTGTGTATACATAGGAAATAGTCTAGCCTCCTGTCCAACTATTGGAACAATGGTTTCTTCATTCTCAATACATTCCTCATCATTTTATCCCTTTTCAACCAATCTTTCATTACTTATAATTATTGTTTTTGAATCATCTACAATGTTTCAAAATAGACCTGCAGTTCAACTGGTCATGATGTTTTTGTGATTTTCTAAGATTTTTTGTGATCTATTTTATTCAAACGTATTCAACTCTTATTTAATTTCTATTACCAAAAATTCATCAAAAATTGCTTCTCGGATGGCAAAAAGTTCAATTCATGACACAAAATCTAGGTTCTTAATGGGGTTTAAAAATGAGAATCTAAATTTTTACCACCATTTAGGTATCCTTTAATAGAATCTAATGGAGTAATCTATATCTCCAAAATCATATTGGATTATAAATATTTGAAACATAATTTTCTACTTTTGAATTAGTTTCAAATTTCTATTTAGTGTTGGATGTTTTATCTATACTAGGATTTATTGAACCATGTTTTGGTTAATGATTAATATTTTAATTTGAAATAAAGTAATGAAGATTTTATAAATGGGTCTTTTGCTCATGTGGATCTACATCATCAAACATTACATGTACAAATTCTTCTATATCCTTAGTGAATTAATTAAATAAACTATATGATTTATAGGATTGTTACCATCAAATAAAAATATACTCAATATTTTTTCATGTAAATTTCACTAAACTCCATTTTTATTGTATATAAATAAATTGAAACCGAAAAAGTGAAATAAATATATATTTTTGACCATTACATTAATTACATGGGGACTTATTTAAATGTGTCCAGATTATAACTCTATTAATAGAGTTTAATTTATTATTCATAGATTCTTACAAAATGTAAAATTATAATTAATGATGATCATATATAAAATATCTTAAGGGTTACAATTACATATTCTATTACACCAATATACTGAGGGTCTTATGAAATGAATGGTTATTACTATATCAATGTTGTGATTATAGAGATTTCAAATATTTATTTTGAATTACATGGACATGATCACTTATTAATGCATTAATTCAAAGTCAACAATTATTTTCTACTAGTTATACATATTTATAAATATTATTAAATTGTTAAATATTAAGATATAGAAAGAATATCCATGTGTATCTAGAAAAATAATTTTATATAACATATGTATTGTTGTTAACATATTTTCTAGAATCTATAGAGGGATGAAACATGCCCTTCTGATGCAACATTAATGATATAGAAGTTGAAAGTTCATTCATTTTTTAAAATATATTTTGGACTTAACTCATATTTGAAATGGACTAGATACTTTTTCTTTTATAAATTATAGTTTTTGAAGATCGTTTACTAATAAAATACTTGTTATCTTCCTAACATAGTATAAGATACAATTGGTTATTCTCCTATAGTAATAGAAATATTGTTTGAGGACACTAAATAATGAAATATTTTTATATGGTAATTAATTTTAAGAACACCTTGTATATTATAGATTTGAAATTTAGTAAAATTTAAAATAGTTTTGGAATCGAATACTTTTAAAAGATTATTTTCAAAATAAACATGATATCTACCATATTATTTCTATAAGATACTAAGAATATTATATGTTAATCTATCTAAAAATAAAACATTATGAATAATAAATTATTATATTTACATATTTGACTGAGTACAATTATTGTTTCTTTTCCATTATCACCAAAATTTACTACTTTAGTAAGGTTCTGGAAACATGGGTTTTCTACTATTATGTTTCCCAAAAACCCATTTTATAAAAAATATATTTTATTACTAGTAATCATTACACATGTTTCCAAGAGTAATTTTTTTGGAAAATAAATGATTTTGGTACGAAATATTTACATTGGTCAATGAATTTTAGTAATAATATATTTATAATTACAAAATTGTTTAATTGGATTCCGGTAATTAGTAATTATGATTTTATATATAAAAACATTATTAGGTCTATATGAAAAAAAGTGATTTACAAAACAAGAATAAAAATAACTAGGATCCAATATATTCTAAAATTTATTCCTCATTGGATATTGGTAACCAATTGATGTAGTATGTTTAAGAGTTTTTTTCTTACCATGAATCTTTTTTAGAGTTTTTATCACATTATAAAAAAATTATAGATAATTATTTAATTGTTTATTATGAATTTTACATTCATTATTTTTTAGTTATCAGATTATCATTATAATCCTTTTCTACAACATAATCATATTTTACATGGGAAGATAAAGCATAATGATTTGATAATATATTATATTTTTTATTTTTGATCATTAAATGTTTCTTTCATTAAGAGGTTGTATTCAAATAAATCCAAAATTTAAATATTTGAATTTGAATTTTATTATCATAATGAATAGAAATGTGATTATGAGATTTAGAAAAAAAATTGATACTTCATTTATGATTTCCATAAAGATAATATTTTCACAATCATTATTTTGATATTTACATTTAGTAGAATCACATGAGATATCTATTGAAGATTTCCAAGAGGCTATATAACCTTTTAATACATTTTACCATTTTTTACATACAATATATTATATTATAAACTGTAATAGACTTATTTATTGTTTGATTTTATTCAATTCTCATTGAACAATTCATCATTAGTGGAATTCTCTATTTTACACTATTTAATCTATTTATTTTCTTTTAAAACATAATTATATAATTTTATTTCATCAAGAAATTTATTATCCAATAAAATTTGTTGATCCATCTTGAAAGGATATCCATTTACTCATTATTATTGGATTTTGATTGATCATCAGTTGGAATATTGGATTTGAAATTTTATTTTAGTTTTACTTAAATCTTTTTCACTTCATAATTTTCTTTGTTGAAATGTAATTACCCATAATATATAATGAGTTATCCTCTATGTTCCTTAATAGGTAGTGCACTGGTGTTAAAGGACTCCCTCTTATAATCTAATTTTATTATCCTTATGTCAAGTAGAAATCATAACAATAACATTACTTGATATTTTTTAGCTGTTGTCATTCCATGTAAATGTGTGGTATATACTATTTCACTTAACCTGAGATACATACTAGAAATAGATTTATCTAAATTTATCTATAATTTAAAATTAGTTATATTTTAATTTTTTTAAAAATATTTCATTTTAATTTGAGGTTTCATTAATAGATATAACTAAAGAATATGAAATTTCAAATGCAGAAAGACATGTAAATATTCTATTAAATTAAATTTCATCTAAATCACAATATTTTGAATTAGTGGATTTAATGTTTCAATTTAAATTAGGATTTTTGGAATCAGGTCAATCAACTATACTATGTTTCAGTTTTACATACTTATCTTAAATAAAAGTCTAAATATCAAACCCACTCAATATAAAAGAAGGTACACCTTCAATATACCTTGAGCATATAATGTACCATTAAATTAAAGAGTATGATTAGTTGAAGATCCATATTATCAAGGAATTTACATAAATAATTAGTACTTGATATTATAGAAATTTAAAAATATTTTATTAACTTATATTAAAGTGAACATATATATTTAAATTTATCTGATACCAAAAGTTAGTACTAAAGGACAACTCCATAGGGGGTAGATTTACATTCTCATATTAAAATATCTATTCAAAATAATTTAAATAATAATTGCCCTAATATTAAAAAGTAGTCCAACATAGCTAAAACTGTAGGATTATATAATTAGTTCTTTCAAATGGTTTAAATTTTTTTTGGACTCTGTAAAAAAAAATTTAAACACACTTTTTTCTTTTAATGTTTTTTATAAGAAAAAAAACTATTTATAAAACAAATGAAAAAACAACTATCGTTGTTATTATTTTATGTTAGTCATAATAATATAAATTATTTTAATTAAAACCAAATAAAAAATAGTTAAATAAAAACAAAACTAAATAAGGGGTTTTGTCTTAATCCCTGGCTTAATCCCCTCAAATAGGGAATAACCCACAACCAATATGTTTTTTATTAAATAAACTAATCCAAAACATCGATAAAGATATTATGAAAATCAATGAAAGATTTCTAGAAAAAACACTATTCTATAGTTATTCATGAGATAAAAGTATTTATGGTCACACATGACCTCTTCAACAATTATATGTTCAATTTCAAATGAATTGAATTTAGAGAGATTGTTACACACACAATAGTTATTTTACAATAAATTGTGTTTACAGATAAAAAAATTATAATAAAACAAAAATACAAATTTATGAATAATTAATATGATACATAGATAAGATATGAGAAGATATGGTACAAATCATTCATAATAGATTTTTTCAATGAGTCCATTATTTTTTAATTGGAAGGAGCTAAAATATTTTTCAAAATATATTTATCAATATAGAGTGACAAGAAGTGTTATGAATGAATCCATTGTGTATCACTATTTAAAATGTTATTGGTTATGTTCTTTTTATATATCACATACCATTATAAATCATGATCAGTTAAAATTTTTATGAAGGACTCCATTAACAACTCTCCATTAGAGAAAAATCAATGAATAATTAATTAATATTACTTTTGAATTAATCATTAAAAAAATAGCCATATATATTAAAAAACAATCAACTAATAACATAGACTTAGTAGTGTGTGTTCAAATAAAACATGGTATCATGAACTCATGGAAAATTAGAAATAAAATTGTCATGTTTGGTATATTTATTCATTTTTTCAGTCTATTTTTTCTTTATTGTAGGTCCATGACTCCATGCAATAAATTGAATATATCACATTGTATAATCAATAATTTACATAGTATGTTTTTTGGACTCATTATATATACATATCAAAATAATGTGGTTGTTTTTTCTAAAAAGACTATAAATAAAGATACACACGTTTAGTACAAATCATAAAGAATGAATTCTTATAACATTCATGATATTTTGATATTTTATGCACTAAGTTTAACATCAACACATTGTAGGTTCTTCAATACATGTTTAGTTCATGACATGGGAATAACTTTACCATATTTCATATAGACGACACATTTTTCATTGGTCAGTTGAAGTAAAACATGAATTATATACAAACCCAAACATATCATGCATATATTTGACCTATTTTTAGATGAATATTCAATAGAGGTAACAAAAAAACATGAGGACTGTAAAAGATTAGTTTCTATGTTGACTAGATAAAAAATTTGATTATTTCATAAATGATCTTAACCATCTACCATAAATATATTTTCACATATTAATTATCAAAGAATTACCCTAATATAAAACCATTATTACTGACCTAGGCAAAGGAAACATAAGAAATGGTGAGATCAGATGACCGGTAATTATAACGAAAAGAGATATGAACATATCATATGTATAAGGGTATGATAACATGCAAATTAAAACTGAATACTATACCCTAAATATCAAATATCATAAACATGATTCACTATATAAAATTTTTCAGTTCAAAAAACATGATTCCTAATGGAGACAAAGTTTAAATGATATGAGAGAATAATATTACCATATTACATAGACTTTTGGCATACAAATAAGAAAACAAATTATTTATTTAGTAATTAATTCTCATTTAAAAAACTATCATAGTGGAATGGGTAGACTCCCAAAACCATTATATTAGTCAAGGTTCACTTCCAAGAATATCATAGTGGTTAAAGTACCTTACAGAATTGGGTTCACTTCCAATTCGATTCTTATTTCTCTCATGGAATATCAATTTTTACTCAATAAATTATATGGGGATATACGTCCCACCAATCACAAAATGAAAATCATACATAAGAATAGAAATGATAATAAAAAATCCATGATATGACAACCCATGAAATGAAATTTGTTTCATTAGATTTTCATCATAGTAAAACTTGTGGAATGAAAATGTTTTCATATAAATTCAATCACATCATCATATCATAACACATGTAAAATTAATCTAGTTTTATAAGAATTTTATAATGGTATAACCCATGAAAAAATAAGTTGGATCATAATAATTTTATTATGTTATAACCTTTTCAAGTGAAACAGGTTTCATAAAAATATTTTCATTATTAACATAAACTATTATAGAATGAACAAGAATAGAATCCATATATTATTTCCCCAATAAAAGAAAAGGATAAATCATATAATTACTCATTTGATGATAATAGATTTTAAAAAACCACATTCAATATTTCATTAAGAGATAAACATTTACACTTTTAAAAACACATTTCAAAAATAAAATTCCTAAAACAATGTCAAAATCCTTTTATTTTAAAATAAACTTGGAAACTTATTTAAGAATAATTAAATACCATTTAAAACATTTGTTGAGTGAAATATCATTTCCTTAGTGAAATATAGTTTTAAAACAAAATATATTTTTCAAAGTATTTTATTTAAAATAACCTTGAAAACATATGAATGATTTTTTTAATCGAATAATAGTTATGATTATGTGAAATTTTATTCATTCCATTAATGACAAAAACAATATTCTATTCACATTTTTTGTAAAACCCAAAAAATCCATATTTTTTAAAATAATAATATGATTACTTTTAAAACACATTTTAAAATTAAAAAACATGGGTTAAAATTTCGATAATAAATACATGGATAATTTTAAAACATTTTTAACGCATTTTAGAAAATGTTTATAAGGGAAAAATTATTTATATCAAAAGAGAGAAATAAATTAATTTTTCATTGAAAACATTTTTTTGAAATCATTAGTTCATAAAGAGTTAAAAATGGTGGAAATACATGTATTATTAAGAAATAAATTGTGGATAAATAAATTCAAGATTTTTCTAGAGATGGATCATAATATTTCATCATTGAATGGATAATCTTAAATAATCCCGACGTTAAAATGAAATTGAAACATTAAAACCTAATATATTTGTTAACATCTTAGTCTTAAGACCAATTAATGGTCAAATTAATCTTATATATAAATAATAAAAGAATATTCATTTTAGAACAAGTAAAATGGGACGTATATACTTCTCAGAAAATAAGATATGTGTATATAATAATATATGTTTCGAAGAGAGAAAATTGGGACAAAAATACCATATCTATTTTCCATCTGTGGAACTATAAACCCAATGAATGGGGTGTCCTAAAATAGATATTTAAATCCAAAGAAATTATAGATAAATAATCATCAAATAAATTCATCACCATTATATAAACCAAAAAAGCGAAACATGTTGTGAATATGTCTAATGTCTTAGAGGAAATAAATACATGATAGAAATATTTTACCACAAGTCTCAACTTCCATGATTTTCATTAGAGCCTAATATATAATAAAAATAAGTCTATTATACTTATATTGAATATCTATAAGTAAATAAATAATTATATATATATATATATATATTTCACTTATTACTCTTTATTTCCAGTTTACAAACATTTCCTTCTTAATGCAACATTTTGGGAAAAAACAACATTTTTTCATATAAGTTTTCATTTCCTATTTTTTTTTTAATTTTATTATGGTTCCATAATTTCCTTATTTTTAACAAATATATAAGTATCATATATATTAATAATATAGTTATTTAGAGTAATCAATAAAACATTTAGATATAAAAGGAGGTACACTGTTCTTGGAGACGGTAGGCAGTACATTTGCATGAACGTTGATTCCATTTACATGATGGATTAAAAAGAAATAATAAAAATAATGTTTTACCATTATATAATAATTAATGTTTCATATTTTATAAATATAATTATTTAAACATGTCATTATTTACTTCCATGTAAATCATATTTAAAGAACGGATCACATCATTTTATGTGGTTGTAGTGCACTGTATACCCCATGGATATTTTTGTATCGCTACTTAATTGAATGTAAGTAAGTAAATTTGATATTATAATTAAATAATTAAAATAAAATAAAAAATATTATATATATATATATAAATTAAATCCATCACTATATCCTCCATTAGGGGTAGTAATGGATCACAAATAACATTAGTTCGCAATGCAATAATCACCTATAAATATGAATAATAATTTAGTATCCCATTTGATAGAATATAAGATTGATATAAGTTGTTAAATTTAAATAATAACACATATATGCATGTTATATATTTGATTTATTTAATCAGAATTATTTAATAATATTTTAAAGAGTTAGATAAATAAGTAAAATAAAAATGAATATTTTAAAACCTCACTACTTATTTAGAAATTCTAAATAGGTTTAACCTAAATATTAGTATATTGGATTTAATATCTCACTAAGGCATCTTAGAAGAGTGCAATGATTTTTGATGTTTATTGTTGAATGGATTTTATGAACTATTATGTTTTGGTTGTTTAAATATGAGATGAGATGGTGTAGAATTTTATAAGTGGGGGAGAGGACACACATGGAATATTGATATGAATGAAGTGTGCCCATATGTATCACATTAAAAGTTGATAAAAATATAAATTATAAAACCATATAGGTGTTATAGTCTAAATATTTTCTTTTAATTAGTTTTTGAAAAGTTTCTATGAATTTTTATGCATTATCTCTTTAGATTGACCCCTAATTATAATCGTTTTAACACTTACCATTGTAATTAATTTTCACTATTTTTATTATTTATTAAGGTAAAAAATTAATATGACCATAATAGATATTATTAATTATTATAATTAAAAATATATAATATTTTTTTAATCTCATTAAAATAAATTGAAAATTTTTATTTAAATTGAAACCCACATTCATAGTGAGAAATCCACTTTCCAAATTGTAAATGTTAAAATGTTCAAAATGTTTTCATATCATAATTAATATTTAAAATGATTCTAATGAAATATATTATACAAATATATATCTTATTAAAACAATTTTTCTTTTAAATCCATACTAATTAATTTATGTTTTAATTTCTTGAATATAATTTAAAATTATTAATAAAAACAAGTATTATTCAGTAATTATTAGCAAATCAATATTCTAAGAAAATTATATAAAAATAACCCCATGATTATTTGGAATGTTGATTTAAAAAATGAATATAATTTTTCAAACTCAATTTTTTTATTGATTGAAAAATTAATTTTAATATATTTGACTAAAATATGGGAAAATATATATTTTTAGGAAAATGTAAATTTTTAGCATAAAATTGGATTTATTCTTTCCTCATGATTATGAAACAAATATTTTGAATCTAAAAATATTTGATAAAATTAATAATAATTAAATTTTATTAAAATAAATCACCATATGTGATTTATATTTTTTATTAGGATAAAAAAATTGGGCGAATAAAAATAGTTTTAATAAAATGATTTCATTTTTTTAGAAATGGTTTTTATTTTCATTTATAAATAATTATTTTACAAGTAATTAATTATATATATGTACATATTTATAGCTAATATTTTAATAATTTAGTGATTTATGTTCATAAATTTAATTTAAAAGGATTGTAAGTAACTATCATAAAAATTAAAAACATTTTAAGAGCACGTCACATTTCATTTAAACATGGTGTTTAGTGAAACACCAGAAATCGAATAAATTAACTTTATTTGGGGAAATATTTTTCCAAAAAATATTGGTGTTTTACATTATAATCCCCTTAGAAAAATTTATCTAAAAAATGTCTCTTTGTTGAAGAAATCTAAGGAAACTTCTACATAATTACATCTGCATGTTCTAATATAGCTTCCTCAGGCCGGGGGGCTCGCTGCAAAACATTGATCAAGAGAGTGGTATTTTTTGTAGTAATTTATCTATATGGTCAATAATCTCAAATGATAGTTCCATATAAGAAGGATTTACCTCCATCAATATGACTTATGATTTCATTAAATGTAATGGATAATGTTTAAAGTTACATAAGTGAGATACATGGAACAACTTGGGGACTTGAGAGAGGTCTAGTGGAAGTGTCACTCAGTAGGCAACCACCATGATATGATCAATAATTTCAAATGGAACAATACAGCTAGGTATAATATACTGTGTTTATCAAAAGAAAAATTTATTCCTCTAGATATGCTTTGATCAAAATCCTCTTTATCTCATGCTTCATGAAATTAACATAAATTTTTGTTCCTAAAGCACCAATATATTAAGAAATATTTTTATAAAATGATAAGTCATTCCTTATATCTATAACTAAAATCCAAAAAATGGTCAGAGTTGGCTATCCAATATGTATAAAGAATTATATGATAAAATAATACATTAATCTATAAAACCACATCCAAATTGAAACATAAAACATTTCATAAATGGTTATCCTTATATCCCTTTAATAATTTATAATTTATAATGATGGTCACTATATTTTCAAATATAAACATAACCTAAATCACTAAAATATCAATTATGTGTTTTTTTATGGTCACACACCAAATATGTGAATACATATTAATATATTAACCTGAATTATGTCAATAATTAGAATTACCACAAACACTAGATGAAAACATATATTCTTACACATTCATTAAATGAAAACATTTATTATTTAATATATTACATAAATCTTAAATTGTTGAAAAATACATCATTAAAAATATATATCACATTATAAATAAATCATTAATCAGTTTTGGGGTAATGAATAATATGCAGTTTTCTCTATATATATTAGTCATATAATTATACAAAATTATCACCAGTTTCTCATAATTGATAACATCCTAAGGATTTTTCCTATAATAATGTGTTTTCCCAAAAATATCAATTTTAAATTATGTCACATTTCATGGTCGTCAATACTATTTGAAATATTTATAGAAATATATAATTCCAATATTCAATAGAACAACCTTTATATACTTAATGATTCATACACTATATTTTTTACTTCTTATATGCAATAAATTCAATCATTAGAAATCATTATTCAACCATTAATTATGACTCATCATCTTTTTACTTAATATAAAATTCCAATAATATGAAATATTAATCTTTTATTTAATTAAATAAACCAATATTTAATATTTTTATTATGTTTAACATAATAAATAATGTTAGAACAGGTCACACTGTTAATATTTCAATCATTTTCAATTCATCATCAGTAATATATACATTAATCAATCAAAATTTCAGATTCCCATAATGAATTTTCCCCCTAGGACATCAATATTCACTATTCCCATAAATTTCACATTTAAATCATTTAACCATCGATGATACCTTTGGGAGAATGTTATTTTCATCCATTGCATTAACTGATCTTTTCATTTTTCCTTACCAATTAATTTTGTTGTTTCCATACTTTCCATAATAAAACCATATTATCATCCCATTTAGGCATTCCCTTGAGTGATTATTCCCATATTCTCAACATAAAAGAAATTTATACTTATTTCCTTATGGTATCCTCCTCCCAAGCTCTTGGTGAACTGAACGCATCACTATTTTAGTGAGTCTTGTAGTTTTCTAAGGTGGAAGATATTAATTAAATCTATAATGAAAAAAAGTTAGTAATAATCAAAATATCCATAATACAAGTAATAAACTAATTTATTTACCACCAACACATTATCCATCACATCAAATGTTAACCTAGTTCAATCTAGTTCCCTCTATTAAATAAAAAATTATAGCTTTAGCAACACTAATCATAATATGAAACCACATTATAATAAATTTTCACATATATGATTTCAAAATAATAAAATATCATTTTTAATATATGGAATCATAGGTTTGATAGAATACATTTAAAGTTATTATTCAAATCCTTCATAATGGGTTTTAATGAGTTTATGAATTTGTAATGCATACCATATGATTTTCACAAAATTTGTGGGTAGTATAGAATGTTGTTGTGCATATGGTGACAATCCTATCCATCTCATTGTTCCCATTTTATATTACCTAAACCTATGTAGCTATATTATAGATCTGTATCCCCAATATAGTATCTAGACAAAGATATAATTACTTGGAAACTATTATCACTACGCTTTACCAAATATACACGACATTTTCCTATACATTAACTGATCCATAAATTTATCCACTGAGATATACCTATGGATATAAATAATGTTTTATAATTCTATTTTATGATGATAAACTAATCAACTCCTATGATACAAAATATAGAATACAAAAATTTTTTATTCATAATGATTGAATTTTTTTATGAAAATCAAAATCATGTCATCAATACCACCCTAGAACCATTAATTTAGAGTTTTTTAGAGACCATATACACAATATTCTTTTTTTCATGAATTATCTTCGAAAAATACCTTAAATATCTTTTCAATTATTAATCTTCTTATACATAGGCTGCTTAAAACATTTCTTCATAACCTAAGGAGTAGTAACATAAGAATGAATGAGCTCAAATTCTTATTAATGTTAAAAAAAGGAGATATCAACATATCATGACAAAAAGGGTTGGGAACATGATAATAACATTTGAAAACAATACCATACATAACATATATCAAAAAATTGAATAATGGAATAAATCATCGGAATTTATAAAAGAATAATAATAATGGAATCAACATAGATAATCCATGAGAGAATAAAATTTTCCTAAAACAAAGACTGATAGCATAAACCGAAGCATAAAAAATTATTTACTTAGTTGTAAAATGACATTTTTAAAACCACCATAATGGAATAGGTTAACAAAAAATACCATCATTATAGTAATGGTTCACATTGAATATTATTATAGTATATAGTGTTCCTTTATAAATAGGACTCACTTTGAAAATATATTAATTTTATCTCATGATATATCAATATTTACCCAATGAATTGGAAGGTGATATAGGACCCGCCCATTATAGAATGAAATTAATACAGTTGTGTGTAAAAATATCAAAAAATATTCATTATAACTAAATTAATGAAATAAAATAGTAATCATAAAAAATTAATCATAATATCGTGTATGGAAACAAAATAGGTTTCATAATCATTTTATATTTTCATCAAATGAAAACCCATTGAAGAAGAAGATGTTTTGATAATAATTTTTTCATAGTATAAACTATGGAAAAATAAGTTAGATTCATAATCATTTTATCATGGTATAACCCATGGTAGATAGACAGGATTCATAAATATCATATCATCATTGACATAAAACATCTAGAGAATGAATAATAATGGTCTCGTTGGATTAGAAACCCAATAAATCATAAGTAAAATCTAATATTTTTTTCTTAAATAAAAAATGATTTTAAAAAATAACTATGAAAATTTATTGATTAAAATATACTTTCCACATTGAAAATAACTTTTCAGAGCTAAAAATTCATAAATCATTTTTAAAATCATTTTCATTGAAAATAATTTTAAAGCATAAAATGTATGGTTTAAATATCATTTAGAAAAGTTCATGAATATAATATATTTCATTATTTTAAAAATAAAATTTAATTAAATAAAATATAATTTTTATTGGTAGTATCCTTTAAAAACATTATATGAATATTTAAATTAAATAATGGTCAAGATAGTGAAACATTTAGTTCCTGACATATATATTAAAATAAATATTCCTCTCATATTTTCATTAAAATCCAAATGAGCAGTTTTTTATAATGAAATTAATATTACATTTAAAACACAATGAACGCCGTTATAAAATTGGTAAAAATTTCTTTAATAAATCCTTTTATAAATTTTAAAACATTATATATTTTTTAGACTAATGTATATGAAATAAAAAGTATTTTGGATAAAATCAAATAATAAATCAATTTATCTTAATAATGATATTTTTAATATTTAATAAATAAAGACTGTTAAATAAAGGGAATGAATGTATTATTTTTACATAACCCATGGAGATGAAAATTAATGAATTTACATAGATTTGGATCAAATTATTTCTTCATCAAATGCATAATCAATAATATTCTGATGAAAAAATGAGATCGTATGATCAAAGCCTTACCACTTTGGATAATATTGAATCATGATCCTTATAAAATAATATAATAAAATGAAAAAATATCATTAATAGAATTTTATTCAATATATAACATGTAAAATTGATTTATATATATCTCATACAAAATTAAATGTGCATAACAAGATGTATTTACCAAAAAAAAATTGAGATAAAAATACCATACTTCGTTGGTTTCATTTGAAACATAAAAACCATGATTGAGAGATCGTAAAATTGATATTTAAATAACTATAATTTTTATAGTATGTATCATAAAATATATTCATGGGAATAATATAGACAAAATTAATTAAACAGTTGTTGAATAAGTCTGCTGTTTCATAGAAAATAAAAGTGAGACATAGATCCCTTAGCCTAAGTCTTGAACTACCTTAGGAACATTCTATCATAATGTATAATTAATATAATTTTTTTATAAATATATTTTATAAACATATGTATATATATCAACATATAATTCTATATATAATTTTTTATGACCTTTTATTACATGTTTACGAATAATTCCATGTTAGAGTCTAGTTTCTGTAAAAAATTTCTTTATTATTTCTCTATGTTTTTTTTCTATTTTTGGCCCACAGAATTTGATAATGGTCAAATAATTTCATAAATTATATCCATTATTTCAATATAATACTTATTCAATATATATTTATTTAGTTTAGTCCATTTATATTTGATATAGAAAATGAAATACAATGTTCATGGAGATGGTAGGTCGTACAAACACATGAATGATGTTTCAATATTCTCATTGGATTTAAATAAATGAAGGTAAATAATATATTATCATTATATAATAATATTTAATAAATATATATCACATAAATTTATAGAGACTTGTAATTATTATCATCCATGTAATGATGATGTGATGAAAAAATAACATCACATCGAAAGGCGATAGTCTACCAAACATAAGAGTGATGTTATCGTCTTCCAAATGAATTTAATGTAAGATGGAATATATAATATTATAAATATAAAAATATAAAAATATCAGAAATATAATATATTAAATCAATAAATACATCATCTTACCAATCCATGAGTGGTGGTGATGGAAGATGAATAACATTGGTTTGTAAGGGGTACTTCACTTTACACATTAACAATGATTTCATATCTCATTTGATGGAAGAGAAGATGGATATTAGTTAAAAAATATACATAATAACATATCATTATGTTTTAGATATTTTTTAATTATATCTGAATAATTTACGATGTTTTATGGAGTTAGAAGAATATGTAATATAAAAAGTTATAATTAAAAACATTACCTATTGTTTTTACAACTACTTTATGATTAACATAAATACATCCTATATTAGATTTATGATAGAGAACGTGACTCCAGCATATTGGATGGTATTTAGGGATTTTAACCAGGTATGTATTATCTTAACTAAGTGGGGTTTTATATGAGAATAGGTGAGGAGAGAATATGTCATTATATAAGTTCGAGAGAGGATACACATAGAATTTTTTTAAATGAAAAATGTGTGCTATCAATTTTCATTTGAAAAAATGTTAAAAAGGGATAGTTATTGAACCATAGAGGTGATAAGGTAAAAATATCTCTCTAAAACTTGTTTTTAACAAATTTATAGAATATTTGATACCTTTTTTTAGATTATCACCTGGTAAACCCATTACATCTTAAATTGTGATAATTAATTATTACGATTTTTTCTATTAATTATACTAAAAATCATATTGGTCTTATTAGATAATATAAATTATTATTATTAAAAATATTAAATTGTTTTTTTACAATTTTTTTATATTGAAGTGTAAAAATTTTATTTATAAGTAAACCCACAGATGTGATGACAAAGCAGTTTTCCAAAGAGAAAATGTTGTAATGTTTAAAAAGTGTTTACAAATAAATTTAACGTGATATTGGTTAAAATGAAAAAAAAATTATTAATAGATATATAATTTAACTAATTTTTCTTTTCAAACTATTTTAATGTTTTATTCTCAAAATTTATTAAATTAAAATACAATACGTAATAAAAACTATTATTTTTCACTATTCATTGAAAAATTTATCTTCTTAGAAAATTATGAAAACATCACCGAAAAATAATTTTGAAATTATGATTTGAAAAATAAATTATATTTTTTAGATAAATCATATTAATGTGTATACAATTTATTTTTTAAAATATTTCTGCAATAAGAGACAAAACTTACCTTTAAAAAAATATAGTTTTAATGCCTAATAGTGGATTTATTTTTATATAATTATTAGATAAAAATTAAGATGAATGATAAATATTTTATAAAATAAAAAATATTTATAATTAATTGAAATAATAATTGAAATTTATTTAATTAAATAATTGAGATAAAAATTGTTTTTCACATAAAAACATTTATTCATAAAATGATTACATTTTTTAATATGGTTTTTATTTTTATTTCGAAATTAAATTATAACCAAAGAATTCATAATATATATATATAAACAATATATATTCATAATTTAGTTAATCTTATTCATACCCAATATTTCTATGACTAGATGATAACATTCATATTATCATAAAATTATTTTAATTATATGTCACATTTCATTTAAACACATTGTTGCATGCATTAAATTATATAAAAAGAAATAATTTAATTTAGAAAAAGTAATATTTACAAAAATCTATAGGTGCCACAAGATTGGTTCCAAGTATTTTTTTGAATGTCATAGTTAGATTAAATTATTCAATTGGTATGTACCTTAGACATGTTGTATGTTATCCTGGTATGTTCACACATAGTCATTTTTGCATAATTGACCATAAAAAAATTTACTAATAAAAAATTATATTAATTAATAACATTAAAAAAATGATTTCATATCATTAAAATAAGGATGTTTGGGTACAATCCAATTTTAGGGTCATCCATTTTATGGGGACTATACATGAAACAAAATGATGATGATGGTGGAGTAAGAAAACCTTGTTGTTATCTGTTACATTATACTATGAGGATTCCAAGGACAATTCAAAAAATCAATTCTGGGAAAATTATGATTATTTATTCAACTTAATTCCATGTGGAAGCTATGTTCCATTACCACTCAAATTATTGTGTATTAAATGTTATATTTTGATAGACAAGTGACTAGTTCTGATCATTATTAATATATCCATTATCCTTCTAACATGGAGTCGAAGCAGACACGACCTTGGGTTTTGGGTCTACTAAATATCACATGGTAACTAATTTTTGTTTTATATGAAATATTTCATGTTTTTAATTTTTAAGACTCATTAAATTTATCCAAAATACTATAGAAAACATGGTTAAAGATGAATTAGTTGTGTCTTATTCGTTCTTGAACCCACACAATAGTCGAGAATTTTAGTGTGCTTGTTAATTTCATGACTTGTGATCAAATAAAGGGTAAGGTCCCAATTATGGATGGCTGAAAAATGGAAAATGCAACCTACAATATAATAGGATATATTTTATAGGATCTGTTATTTTATATTATTATTTATCTATACATTATACAATACATTGGCTAGCCACATTGAGATACTTTTCATTCTATTAAAAGTATAGATTATTTATATTTCTACTATATAATATAATTATTTTTTTAATATATTTCTTATCATTAATTGTTTTTTGAAATAAAATGAGGTTATTGTCTCCCCACTGATGAACATAGTCCCTCAATACTGGTCAATATCATCTTTTATATGAGGAGGCGTGCATGAGGTATGTGGTCATCCTGCTCATACTCATTGGTTTAGGCCATGTTGATACATAAAAGACAAAATATAGTCATATAAATTGAAATATTCTATTTAATACTAAAATTATTATATTTCCATAATAAAAATTGTAAGAAATTTTAAAATTAGATATAAAATACCTTAAATGAATGACAACAATATTTAATTAGAAAAATTTATTTTAATTTATGTGATGAATAAAAAATCTTAAAAACCTAGTAGTGTTCATTAATAAAATAATTTCCTAATGAAAAAATAAGATAATAATGGGTTACATTTACAATACTAGTATGTGTTAAATAACCATATGATAATGTATCGACTCTGGTATATACATAGGTAATCACGAGAGAAATCATAATCAAGGGTTGGATCAACGATAATCATGATTAAATAAAAAAAATCAAAATCATTAATATATATATGTAATTAATGAATTATAAATTAAAATATGAAATATTTTTATTTTTATTTTTATGTCATCAATATTTTTTCATTATTTTTCTCTTAGTAATCATTAAAATAATATGAACTTTAATTACTAAGTTTTAAAATAGTCAGAACATAATAATAAATAATTTATTATAATTAAAAGTTCAATCACTATTTAATTTGTTGGGGGATATATATTTGTGAAATAAAATTTTCCATAACAGATTAAAGAAGTATTGAAATATATTAAATAAAATTCCACTCATGATTACATTTCATAAAATAATGTCTAATTGGGAAGATTCGTTAATGGTAACTTAAAAACAAGTGAAATGGGTGTTTGTTTATAAAAATACACAATCTATTTGTTTCTGATGGATTCAATTATATATAAGTCAAAAATTGATTATGTTGGGAATATTAAAAGAGTAATTTACCCTCATGTATTAAAATATTCTTGTGAATGGATTTCCTAATAGGTCAAGAATAACCCCTGATTGTATTGGAATTGGAAGAAAACATATCTTAATGACTCTATAAAAACTTGTTTTTTCACTCTTGTATGTATAAGGCCCCATCCTTAAACCTTACTTAATCATGAGTTAATACAATATTACACATTGAGGATCTTTTCCGGTTTAGTGTTTTAGAGAATTAGATCGTAAAACTTTCATTACATTCCACATTTAAAGAAAGTGGTTACATAATGATAGTATTCATTTTTTCCCATCAACGGAAACATATTTAAAATAAAACATGGATTCTTTCTTGACACTTCCTTGACACTATCATCATATCATGTACCTTTCCCTTAACCTGCAAAAAACATTTCAAAAAACATGGGATGTGCATAAAAAGCCTAGTAAGGGATATAAAAATATGGAAAGAAACATAAGTACATGTACACATAAGAATCAATGAAATCATACTTTACTCATAAAACATAAGCACTTTAACATACCTAATCAAATCATGAATAAATCATAGAAATCATAAGACATAAAGGTAAATTGAGGCATTCATAACATTCTTACGTAGGGAGTAACCCTCTTGGTTATGCTTGAAATACCCATCACAGTATATTTCCTAAATCTATTTAGAGAAACCTTAACATTTCACTCCTTCGCATTACCCAATGAATTGGAGAGCTATATCGGGCTCACCCGCCCTTAGTTTATCACGGAACCACTCATATTCATTACAATTCCAAACAACCATAAAATAATCGTACCACATAATACATGCATAAAGGAAAGATAACATTTCCACATTTCAATCACAAGATATAAATAAAACACATTGATATAAAAAACATTATGAAAACCATTTTCAATACCAATATAAAAGAAAATTAAAACATGGTATTTATTTTTCTTTTAAAAAGAAGGTATGTCTTGTAGAGGAAGGCGAAACTCAAATAATGGTCATGGCAGTGGAGAAGTCGTTGTCTCCACATACGTACGACAAAAACATTCCCTTTTGTCGTTTAGTAAAACGCTTCGTATAAAAAAGATTCATTTTTGGATAAATGAAATGTCAAAGGGGTTTATACAACGTATAAAATATGGTTGTGTATAAAACAAAATATGCCTCAATGAATGGAGATTGAGACGAAGTCCCTTACAAAGACGGTATCTTTGGATTAAGGATAAATCAATTACATAATTATGTGTGACAAATGAATACACCAAATATATGTGGATATTAAGTGTAAAACAATTAGAGATTATTCACACATATTCATAGAACGACATATTCAAGGAGTAAATGTTTATCCCAAAGAATCAAATTTGGGTTAAGAAGTTCCCTTGCAAAAATTTGAGAGCCTAACGGCGTCATTAAAAAATTCAAAAAATGAGTTGATGATAGATAAAAGGGTATCGTATCACATGGACATAACATTTAAATCAATAAGTATATAGAAGAACATATCCCAACATAATAGTATGTGAATTAAAAGACATAACAAAAGAAGTCTTTTAAAAAGTGGAGGGTGAAAGTCTCCCTTACCGACATGGGTATCTTTCGAAACATACAACCCGTGAAAGAAGGACAATAAAACATTGAAGTAAATACTAATAAATGAATGTATATTACACAATGAGTAAAATATAGGGCAGTACATACACCACTCAAAGGAAATTGTGGAAAATGTAGCATAAATCTCACGAGAATAAAAGTGAGATGAAAAATCCCTTACGAAAACGCGGCAGCCTAACGGTGCCACATAAAACATAAAAAAAATGGATTGATGAGATCGAATAGGGTCTCTCATCATATTAACATAATGTTTAAAGAAATAGGAATATAAAATAACATCCCCCAACATATCAAATAAGATCTTAAAAGAAGTGAATAAATGAGAGTACTTAAAAAAGAAAGAGAGAGGTTAGATCTCTTACGAAAATTCGGCAGCCTAACAGTGCCAATCCAAATTTCCAAAATGGATTGATGAGATAGAAGAGGGTCTCTCATCATATGAACATAAAATTACAGTAATAATAATTTAAAATAACATCCCAATAACAATAAAGATGATCTTTAAAAGGAATGACATAAAAGAGTGTACTTAAAAAGAAAAAGAGGAGTAGGATCCCTTACCTCAAGTCCGACTTGTCTTGTACGTTTCGTTATATTCCTGAATAATAAACCTTGGTCAATTTATAATTGCCTAAGGACCTAATTTAAATATTATTATTATGTTTATATCACATATTATAATGTTATAATAATTGTTTAATAATGTTAGTTAATATCAGACATTTTTGCCGATGTTTGGTACATGAGTCAAAAATAAACTTGTTTGAAAAATGATTGCCCATGTAGTTATAAGTAAATAATTTCCCGAATATTATTAATGACTAAAATATCATATATATCCAGAACATATTCATTTTATACTATTCTATATCATTTGGAGATTAAAAATGAAAAGCACCGTTCATGGAGGCAGTAGGTCGTACGTACGCATGAATGATAATTTCATTTTTTATCATATTAATGGAATTAAAAATAAATGATATATATATATATATTATAATTCAAGTATAATATATATGTTATATAGGTCACATATGTTCATTAATTTGATTCTTTTTACATTCCATGTATTGCATGTACGAGTCACATCACTTGAGGGAGCGGTAGTCCACACTTTCTCATATGAAATTATCGCTTTTACACAACATGAAAAGATTAAAGGTATGTTTTAAATATAAAATACAGAAGCATATAGTAAACATAAATACCATATATATCATATATAAAATACAGTTACATCATAATGGCCACCTTTAAAGGTGTTAAAAGAATATTGAACAATAATCGTTTCATGAGGCAGAAAATCGCCAACCACAGAAACTGTATGTTCTTTAACCATTAGACGACGGTGTGTATATGTGTAGCTCAAATACTTCTTATAAAAAAATTCTAGTATATTGAAGATACTAGAGTTTTTACAAAGGAAATAAATAAAAAGAGTTTAGGGGGTTGGAGAAGCAAAATAAAACAAAAGGACTCAAGTGAAGACATTACCTTAAAATCGGGTAACTCCCTTTGGTTTGAGCTCAAAGGCTTCCTTGGGAAGACATCTGCCCAAATTGAGGCTTCAAAGAGTTAGAGAGTGACGTGGAGATACAAAATGGGCAGGGTTTGGCCGAGCCCAAGGCTTTGGAAGTGTGGGTAAGGAGGTAGAGGTGGTTTCCTTTTATATGAGGAGAGGAGGGGCACCCTTGGAAAGTAAACAAATGTTCGTTTATTTTAAAATGATTTTCGGATATAAAAGTTCCCACATTGATATAATTCTAGGCTAAGGTGATAATGGTTATAACTATACCCATCCAATAGGTTTTGGACATCTGTAGATCAGATATTTTACATTATCTTTTCATTTTATTTAAATCCTTTATTAATGAGGTAATCGATGCATCATCATGATGCAATAAATAATTTAAAATATTTAATGTCTAATTATTATAAAAAAACTATCATGATTTTGGAAATATTTTTATCTTTCTAATAAATTTTTATAGTAAATAATATGACTGGTATAACCCCATGTAAAAATTGTTTTATTAAAACATCTCATGTTTGTGTCATTTTTACTTTAACATTAAATAAAAAGTTAATTATGTCATTTACCAACCAAAGTGGCTCCATGGGGTCCCCAAGTTGACCTATGGATTTTCTTGGTCGGCCATGACACATAAAATGTGGGCAGGAAATGTGTCAAGCTCATCTCATATTATTAAAACATTATTTTAACCTTAAACTACAATAATTACCTCTAATCACGATTAAAAACAGAAAAGTTACTATTAACCAAAAAATTATTTTAATCCCATTGAACAAAATTTTACTTCTTAACGACAACCATGTATGTCATATTTTTGAAATTCAAAACACAGAGGTGGTAAAATTTCATTTATACCAAAAATCAGTTTCTTAAGTACTACTTAGTGGTTTCACTATTAATCAAAAATTGAAGTTTTCCAGAAAAAAACCAAAACTTCACCCTAAGCTATATTTGATATTCCGAATTCAAAAATGATGTCTATTTTACAAAATTCAAAACATATAATATGAATTAATTAGTTTAATAATTAATTCCCGCTTTCAGAGCAAATAGAGTGTTTTTATGAAACAAGAAGTATCAAAAGATTGACACTAGTTTAAGTCCAATTTCAAAGTGAAATTAATTCAAACGACCACTGTTGGATTAAATGGTAAAAATATATTTTAATTTTACTTTTAAAACAATTCAAAACAAAATCTAATAATACAAATAAATTAGATTAAAAAGTGGTTCTGAATTAAAATACAACATTTTTCACTATTCATTAAATAATGAACTTTATCGGAAAGATACCAAAACTTTACACAAAGTAAATTTTGATGTCCCGATTCTAATTAAGAATTTTATTTTGTCAAATATTATACATAAAATTTTAAAAAAATTTATTTAACAGAGGTTCGCCATCAAAAGGCGGTTAATCGACCTTTTAAAGAATATTAGAATGTTTACGCTTAAAATTGGATTAATTCGCATTTTTAAGCCTCTAACATTTGTTGTAAAAAGTAAAAATATTTACAAACATATATAATAATTTTGTAGTTATTTCTGTTTCTTCCCCCCATTACAATGGCTAGGTGTTAAATAATATTATTTTATTATTAGAGTGCAACATAAGATTCCCAAGAAACTCGTTGTTGCGTATGGGGTACGCCATCGAGCATAACGTCCCCTATAAAGTAATATTAATATTTTATTCACAAATATGGATAAATGTGAAAATTTCATATTCTTTATTTACCTGGGGTGTTACATCCTTCCCCCCTTTTGGGAATTGCGTCCTCGCAATTTTAAAATTGGGCTTGGAAACTTCATTTAAAATCCCACTTCAAAACAAGAGTCAGTAAAACAGTCACTTTAAAATAAAGAAAGAGAAGTACAAACGTCACCCGAGTTAACCAATAATAGGATTCCATGTAGGAAATTATGGATATGGAGGAGAAAACAAAGGGTCATGTTCTGATGGATAGTGATAGTAAACATGTCTAGGAGAAAGTTAACCATAACAAAATCACCAACTTGTGATGGGTTAAACGGTATTTGATTCCCCAGTAGGAAAAGTTAACAAATAAAATTTTGTTTTAAGTTACTCTTAATTGAGAAATTTATTTTTGAGCTTAACTAAATCATAATGAAACATACTTACTTGTCTTGTAGACTTTCAACTTTTACTAGATTCCTTAATCAAACTCATATTTCCTCCAAAAGGCGAGTATTTAGGAAGGCTTTTTCGCATTAAGAGTACTACAATCAACTTCTAAAGAATCACCTAATCCACAAAAGAGAACTATATAATTCCCATATCGTTAGACCTTAACCCAAACCAAAACCAAAAAGGTTAGTATAAGATCAGATAATACCCAAAAAGGATAATCCTTTTTAAAAAAACAAATATATTCTTAATCTCCAAAATTTATCAAACAATACCCAAAGATTAACAAAGACCATTCAATAAAAAAATTTTCCATAAAATACTTCAAAGTAAACTAAACTAATATTGAAACCCAAATATTTGAAGGATTTAGTCGCATAGTCTTCCAAGGTACAAATTAACACTTATCTCCAAATAACATCAGTTACTCTTAAAGTCTCGTATTGAAAAGTAATTAACCTAATCTCATATCCTCCATGACAGGTTAATAAATTTTCATAGATAACCCAAAATCAGCTTAATCTTAATTCATAAAATCGTCTAACTAAAAAGAATTAGTCAATCTTACCAGGGACCTCACGTAGTCCAGTGGTAGGCGATAAATACCAGTTGCCCTTTGGTTGTGGGTTTGATTCCCGCATCTTTGTCTGACGCAAAGGGTTGTCACACGGTCCGCGTGTTGTCATTTTTATAAAACTCCAAAAATAACCCTAACATGTTTTAACCACAATAGTTTCCTTATAACTCTCATTTTCATCCAAATTCGTTATGATCTCATCATCTTAATTCTTGAAGTATTATTTCACCACCATAAGATAAAATGAAATGATTCCCAAAATGAATAACATCATACCTTGATCATGGCATCCACTCGGTTTCCTCGTCATCTTTCTCACGTAGGTAGAAGTCCCATGCATTACAACAATGATTTAGAGATCCTTCAAAATCATTTTATTCCTCCATCTAAATACACCTTGTACAACATGGGTAATATGGGTGTTCACAGAAAAACAGTTTGGAAAATAATCATGTATGACATATAATTCGAAAACATCTGTTTAAACGTGATTTCTATAAAATAGTCAGACAGAATTTGACTTGAAACATTCTATTATTGGTCCTTTTAAACTACCATAAGTAAGTGCTGAGTGACTTTATTTTAAAAGCAAATATAAATAGGTTTCTCAAGGGTCTCCTTCCTTAGCACCATTTTTAAAATCATTATATGCTTCAAATTCTTGTGATAAGGTAAAATATTTAAAAATACCTTGACAATATTTACCTTTCTTGAAAATATTAGAATATTGTGAAAATAGAATTTGTCTAAAAACAACCCATGATCCACGATGATAACGAGGTATAGTGGAGGTGTTTGATATCTCAAACAACTACTTGCAAGTGAGTTGTATGCTAGAAAACGTTTCACAATCATCCGAACACGACATTGCAATAATTATTGCAAGCATGTCATCAGGAAGAGATAGGAATGTTGTTTGAGATCCTTTTTCTTCCATTCGTAACCGACTTTACTTGACCTGAAATAAAGTTATAAAACAATGATTTAACTGAAATAATAGATATAGGGACTAATCATGTGTCTAACGAAAACTCCAAATCCCTACAGTTGTCTAAACCGACCTCTGATACCAACTATAAGGCCCCATCCTTAAACCTTACTTAATCTTGAGTTAATACAAGATTACACATTGAGGATCTTTTCAGGTTTTGAGTTTTAGAGAATTAGATCATAAAACTTGAATTACATTCCACATTTAAACAAAGTGGTTACATAAAGATAGTATTCATTTTTTCACATCAACGAAAACATATTTAAATTAAAACATGGATTCATTCTTGACACTTCCTTGACACTATCATCATATCATGTACCTTTCCCTTGACCTGTGAAAAACATTTCAAAAAACATGGGATGAGCATAAAAAGCTCAGTAAGGGATATAAAAATATAGAATGGAAACATGAGTACATGTACACATAAGAATCAATGAAATCATACTTTACTCATAAAACATAAGCACATTAACATACCTCATCAAATCATGAATAAATCATAGAAATCAGAAGACATAAAGGTAACTTGAGGCATTCATAACATTCTTACGTAGGGAGTAACCCTCTTGGTTACTTTTGGAATACCCATCACAGTATATTTCCTATATCTCTTCGGAGAAACCATAACATTTCACTCCATCGCGTTACCCAATGCATTGGAGAGCTATATCGGGCTCACCGCCCTTAGTTTATCACGAAACCACCCGTCTTCATAACAATACCCAAGAACCATAACATAATCATACCACATAATACATGCATTAAAGAAAACATAACATTTCCAATTTCAATCGAAAGATATCAATAAAACACATTGATATAAAAAACATTATGAAAACCATTTTCAATACCAAAATAAAAGAAAAGTAAAACATGGTATTTATTTTTCTTTTAAAAAGAAGGTTTGGCTTGTAGAGGAAGCTGAAACTCAAATAATGGTCATGGCGGCGGAGAAGTCGTTGTTGCCGCATACGTACGACAAAAACATTCCCTTTTTTCATTTAGTAAAACGCTTCGTACAAAAAATATTTCTTTTTGGATAAACGTAAAAGGAAAAGGGGTTTATACACCGTATAAAAGAAGGTTGTGTATAAAACAAAATATGCCTCAAGTAATGGATATTGAGACAAAGTCCCTTACAAAGATGGTATCCTTGGTTTAAGGATAAATCAATTACATAATTATGTGTGAAAAATGAATACACCAAATATAAGTAGATATTAAGTGTAAAAAAATCCGAGTTTATTCACACATATTTATAGAACGACATATTCTAGGAGTACAACTTTATCCCAAAGAATAAAATTTGGGTTAAGAAGTTCCCTTGCAAAAATTTTAACAGCCTAACGGCGTCACTACAAAATTCAGAAAATGAGTTGATGAGAGATAAAAAGGGTATCTCATCACATGGGAATAAA
Organism: Viscum album; assembly: GCA_963277665.1. Classification (NCBI taxonomy): domain Eukaryota; kingdom Viridiplantae; phylum Streptophyta; class Magnoliopsida; order Santalales; family Viscaceae; genus Viscum; species Viscum album. Next base: position 1,472,976,411 of record OY728131.1, on the reverse strand, counting down.
ATTTAAATTAATAAGGATATAGAATAACATATCCCAACATAATAGTATGTGAATTAAAAGTCATAACAAAAGAAGTATTTTAAAAAGAGGAGGGTGAAAGGTTCGCTTACCGACATGGGTATCTTTCGAAACATACACCCAATGAATCAAGGACAATAAAACATTGATGTAAATACTCATAAATGAAATTATATTACACAATGAGTAAAATAATGGGCAGTACATACACCAATCAAATGAAATTGTGGCAAATGTAGCATAAATCATACGGGAATAAAAGTGAGATGAAAACTCCCTTACAAAAACTCGGCAGCCTAACGGCGCCACTTAAAACTAACAAAAATGGATTGATGAGATCAAATAGGGTCTCTCATCATATTAACAAAAGGTTTACAGAAAGAGGAATACAAAAGAACATCCCCCAACATAACTAATAGGAGCTTAAAAGAAGTGACATAAAGGAGAGTACTTAAAAAAAGAAAGAGAGAGGTTAGATCTTTTATGAAAATTCGGCAGCCTAATGACCCCACTCAATACATCCAAAATGGATTGATGAGAAATAATGGGTTAATTCATCATATTAAAATAAAATTACAGTAAGATTAATATAAAAGAACAACCCAATAACAATAAAGATGAGCTTTAAAAGGAATGACATAATAGAGTGTACATAAAAAGAAAGAGAGGAGTATGATCCCTTACCTCAAGTCCGACTAGTCATGTTCATTTATTTATATTCCTGAATAATAAACATTGGTCAATTTATTATTGCCTAAGTACAACCTTTAATGATTACTATTCCGTTCATATCACACAATATAATGTTATAATAATTGTTTAATAATGTTAGTTCATATCAGACGTTTTTGCCGATGTTTGGTACCTGAGTCAAAAATGAACTTGTTGGAAAAATGATTGCACATGTAGTTATAAGTAAATAATTTCCAGAATTGTATTAATAATTAAAATTTCATATATATCCATTAAATATTCATTTTATACTATTCCATATCATTTGGATATTAAAAACGAAAAGCACCGTTCATGGAGACGGTAGGCCGTACGTTGGCATGAACACTACTTTCATTTTTTTACTATTAATGGAATTAAAAATAAATGATATATATATATATATTATAGTTCCAGTATAATATATATGTTATATAGGTCACATATGTTCATTAATTTTATTTTTTATACACACCATGTATTGCATGTACGAGTCACATCACTTAAGGGGGAGGTAGTCCACACTTCCTCATATGAAATTATCGCATTTACACAACATGGAATGAATAAAAGTATATTTTAAATATAAAATATAGAAGCATATAGAAAATATAAATACCATATATATCATATATAAAATACAGTGACATCATAATGTCCTCCTTTAAAGATGTTAAAAGAATATTGAACAATCATCGTTTCGTAAGGCAGAAAATCGCCAACCACAGAAACAGTATCTTCTTTAACCATTAGACGATGTTCTGTGTATGTGTATATCGAATACTTCTTATAACAACATCCTAGTATATTTAAGATACTGAAGTTCTTACAAATGAAATGAATAAAATGAATTTAGGGGTTGGAGAAGAAAAATAAACCAAAAGGACTCAAGTGAAGACATTACATTAAAATCGGGTAACTCCCTTTGGTTTGAGCTCAAAGGCTTCCTTGGGAAGACTTCTGCCCATAGTGAGGCTTCAAGGAGTTAGAGAGGGATGTGGAGATAGAAAATGGACAGGGCTTGGCCAAGCCAATGGCTTTGGAAGTGTGGGTAATGAGGTAGAGGTGGGGGCCTTTTATAAGAGGAGAGGAGGGCACCCTTGGAAAGTAAAGAAATGTTCCTTTATTTTAAAATGAGTTTCGTATTTATAAGGTCCCACATTGATATAATTCGAGGTAATGGTGATAAGGGTTCTAATTATACCCATCCAATAGGTTTTGGACATGTTTAGGTCATAGATTTTACAATATGATTTCATTTTATTTAAATCCTTTATTTATGAGGTAAATGTTGCATCATCATGATGTCATAAATAATTTATTATATTTAATGTCTAAAAAATATAAAAAAACTATCATGATATAGGAAATATATTTAGATTTCTAATTAATATTTATAGTAAAAAATCTAACTTTTATAACCCCATGTAAAAATTGTTTTAGTAAAACATTTCATGTTTGTGTCAATTTTACTTCAACACTAAATAAAAAGTTATTTATGTCATTTCCCAACCAAAGTGGCTCCATGGGGTCCCCAAGTTGACCCATGGATTTTCCTGGTCGGCCATGACACATCCAATGAGGGTAGGACATGTGTCAAGCTCATCTCATATTATTAAAACATTATTTTTACCTTAAACTACACTAATTACCTCTAATTGTGATTAAAAACATAAAAGTTACTATTCACCAAAATATTATTTTAATCCCATTGAACCACAATTTACTTCTTAACATCAACCAGGTATGTCAAATTTTTGAAATTCAAATCACAGATGTGGTAAAATTTCATTTAAACGAAAAATCAATTTCTTAAGTACCACTTAGTGGTTTTACTATTCATCAAAAATTGCTGTTTTCCAGAAAAAAACCAAAACATCACCCTAAGATATATTTGATATTCCGAATTAAAAAATGATGTCTATTTTACAAAATTCAAAATATATATTTTTCATTAATTATTTTAATAATTAATTCCTGCTGTCAGAGCAAATAGCGTGTTTTTACGAAACAAGAAGTATCAAAAGATTGACACTAGTTTAAGTCCAATTTCAAAGTGAAATTAATTCCAACGAAAAATATTGGATTAAATGGTAAAAATATATTCTAATTTTACTTAAAAAACAATTCAAAACAGAATCTAATAATACAAATAAATTAGATTAAATAGAGGTTTTTAATTAAAATACAACATTTTTCATTATTCATTAAAAAATGAACTTTAATGGAAAGATACCAAAAATTTACACAAAGTAAATTTTGATGTCCCGATTCAAAATAAGAATTTTATTTTGTCAAATATTACACATAAAATTTTCAAAAAGTGGATTTAAAAGTGGTTCGCCATCAAAAGGCAGTTAATCGACTTTTTAAAGAATATTAGAATGTTTATGCTTAAAATTGGATTCATTCTCATTTTTAATCCTCTAACATTTATTGTAAAAAGTAAAAATATTGAAAAGCATATATAATACTTTTGTATTTAGTTCTATTCATTCCCACCATTACAACGACTAGGCGTTAAATAATATTATTTTATTATTAGAGTGTAACGTAAGATTCCCAAGAAACTCGTTGTTGCGTATTGGGTACACCAACGAGCATAGCATCCCCATTAAAGTAATATTTATATTTAATTCACAAATATGGATAAATGTGAAAATTTTATATTCATTATTTACCTGGGGTGCTACAGTATGGATCCTTTAAATTGGGTGTTAATATTTTTTTAGGACATAATATGGATTTCTATGATGTTATATAAGGTCTTCGGGGTTTTAGGGCCCCTTCGGAGCTTGGAAAACAACTTTTTGGGAAAATAGGCATAACACACGGTTTAAAATAAACCATGAAGGAAACCTGCATTTCTAGATAAAACCATACAAGTGGCATGTTTTTGTATAGAGCCTTACCACATGGTTAGCATAGGAATTCCCTAACAATTTGGCCTAACCATGCGAGTGCCCCTTTTTCCTAGGTACTCATGCATGATTTGCGTATGGAATGTCAAAAGGTGTGGACAAACCGTGAACATGATATTTTCTAGGTAAGAAAACCATTTTACCCTTAATGATATATTCTAACCCCCAATGTCTTCCCTAATACAAATTCCTATATTATTAACATATTTTATATCCTTTAGGAGCTCTTCAATGCATATGGTAGGGTCTGAATGATATCTTTTGTTCTAGATCTGATAAAGCATCCCTTCCTCACAAAATGTATGTTCTCATGTCCTTTTGAGATATTATTATCATCTATTTCCCATGACCTATATATCGAGGTCTAATCGTTTTCCCACTTTCCGTAGATTGACTCCATTCTATGCTATATTAGAGGGCGAAGTTGTAGGGGAATGATCATACAACACTATGGCAGGTGGTTTAAATCTCAACCAACATAGTCGTTGTGTTTGGAATTTCTTGTGTGGGGCCTACCGATATCATTTGGTTTCGTTATTATAATTTTTATTTTATTCTTATAATTGTAATAATTTTATGGTTATTCTCTTTCCAAATTTGTTATTAGTTTAAGATGGTCATTCCCACAATGCCCAACATCCCTTGTAGGATGATATTCTATTATTGAGTTTTTAATGTTTTGACACTCTTCATAAATCATTTAGATGTGCTTGACCATGACCATTTTAATGCCAGGAATCTTGATAATAAATTTATGTTATATCTTTAAATGGTGAATGGAATGTACCATGTCACTTCCACTTCACCCACCTAAGGTAAGTGATTCAAATGGATAATAAAATTTGAATTAATAAAAGGTTTCATGTTCTTTCACCTCATAAAATGTTGATGAAAGGTAGTATAGTGAAACATAATTATTTAATATCCCTTAAATTTGTTAAATAATTGTTTCATGGTACTTGTCCATATCACACTAATGAATGTAAAGGCTTTAACTAAATGTACATATTGATAAATTAAGAAATGATAAAAGGGCTCCATGCTACGTGGACTTTTCTAACTAATGAAAGGAATGGATTGAAAAAAATGAAATATTACATGACTTCAATATCTATTAGTTGTGGCCTATCATGCGCTATCCTTTGATTATTATTGGTGAATGACTTGAGAACTTGGGAACCCCATTCCGATTCAACAATACGACTTTATTAGGTTGAGACCCAGAATGATCTTGATCGTTGTCTATTCTTCGATGCCTGGTATGACATTATAGGATCCCTCAAATTGTATTAACGAATGCATTGGATATAATCATTTGATCCAGTATTGACAAGTAGGTGGCATGGTTATAACCCATAGGGATCTGTCACTACATATAATCTTTTTACCTTGGATTATCACCTGGGATTCAGCCGGGACATTATTATTTAATACCTAGGAATATGATCCTTGGATTACACTCTTAACCTTTCTCTAAACATACATACTACTGAGTTAGTATCCCTTGGGGTCTACATTTCCTTGGTCATTACCTTGTATCATCATTATTTAATATCATCAATGATGGTTTCCTTGTAACATCTTGAATCCATCACTATTTATACTATCACAAGGTTATGTTAGTGCTCAATATGCCTCACCTGACCTATAAACATAAATTTTTAATTACTTAATTAAATAAATGCTTACATGTTCATACCATAGCCTAGGGATGAATAAGGAAATTTGTTATATAGTTACATTTAACTAATTTACAATTTATATAAATTCTTGAACACTATTATATGATATTAGATAGAAAAAATGTAATAGACTCCATTAGTGGTGGCCCAATGAGAATTTTCTCACACCCTCTACAAGTTTTATTTCGTACCCAGAGTAGATTACATGAATGAAGGTGTTGATAAAGGGAATCATATAACTTCAAATAAGTAATTAATTGTTGTACATAATATAGATTGATATCAGATGAAAAATCCATATATTGGGTTTCTGGAGAAAATATTGTAATTTTTTATACTATTGTGGGAAATGTTATTTCAACTATATCATATTAATTTTTTTAGTTATCTAGGTACATGACATATCATCATAAGTTATTATATTTATTTCAGTAATTATTACTATTCTTTCCATTTTTATGTTTTGCCTTATATTTACTTATGTTTCTTCCACTATTTACCTTTTTTACATTTGTACGCAATTATCATCTTGGGAAATGGGGGCATAGTATCCCCACAGACACAACTTAGGCATTCATGGATAGTTGGAAACCTATAGTATTCAGGGAAATGTTCTTGAGGCCGTGTGGCCCACCAGGATTAGTGAACTTACTAACTGGTATTTAGGTATAGAACGTCACAAAATGGTATCAAAAGTTGTTCCATTGTTTTTTAACTATTTAGAGATAATATATTAGAGATTAGGAATGATGGGAACTTAGTCATATGTCATGATTGGGAGTCGTGAACCCTTGTTTTGTGTAAAAGAAAAGTTACATAAATTATAATTGTTGGTATGTTTTTTCCAATTATAGTTGAAATTAATTCACCATTAGAAGAAACACATTTTCTGTTGTGCTGTTGAATATTACTCTTCTTCAGGATTTTATTTCATCCTTGGGTGATGATCTAAGGGCATGTAGCATCATTACATTCATCATTATAGGCACCTAGGATTCACATGTCATGAATATTTCTATGGAATATTGGTATATTTCATTGTTTTCATTACTTGATATGCCTTTGATTTTTTACTGATGATGTGATAGTTACATTTTACACATATTACATTTGGTCTCAATTAAGTGTTTTATTGTCTCAATTCATTATGTGTATGGGGACCGATGGGTTGGATTGAGTAATTTACCGAGTATACCCATTATTCTAAAAATAAATGGGTGTCATTTCTAGTGAAAAAATGTATGAGCACTAATTCATCGGAAATGGATATAAATTATAAATTTAATCTTTTCATTTGAAATGAATTTGATTCACATTTTTATCAAGCCTTATCATGATTATGAAAGGTAAAGTAGTCAATGTGGTAACTAAATGTAAAATGAAATTAAACTTATACTTTAGCACTAACTGATATATGGACGTTTAAGGGGGTAGTCAGGGTAGTATTACTTGGTTAGTCAGTATTCATACATTAAACTTCTTCTTGTGATGTTATCTTTCTACTTAATCATGTAATGAATAATGGTCTTGGAATTTGTAGGCCAATGTCGCCACAACATCCTTATATCGTATGCTAGGAGGGTAGAGACGGCCATGATCCATATATGGTTGGCCTTGAGATACATGTATTCCTACTAGAAGTTCCACTAGTGGAACCATATATTGTAACCAATCCATGCACTCATGAAAAAGTTTGTGACAGTTTACTATGTGTGTCGCAGTCCATGCATGGTGGTACACTACTTGCACCTATGATGGCTAATATGACTCGTGAGTTCCATTAGAATAATCATCCTATATTCATAGGGGATGGAAGTCCATTGGTTTATGAGTCTTGGATAGAGGCCACCCTGTATATAAATGAGCATCTAAAAAACCTTTAGAGTATATGGTTAATCACTATACATACATGTTTTTCGATTCGCCCAGGTGCTGGTGGTATGTGATTACCCAGGCTGGTCGTCATCGGTGAATATTATAGGTTGATTTCCAAAAAAATGTCTACGATCATTTCATTATTCATACAATGAATACTAATATTACCATAGTGTTCATGCATCTCAAATTGGGTTCTATACTAGTCATATGGCATTCATCACATTTCAATGAGTTATTGGGCCTTTCACCGCATCTAACCGTGATGAGATTTCTCTTACTAGAGGTTTTAAGAAAAAGATCATTTATGTTATCTATAAACAGGTGAATTTCTTTCTCCTTCCAAACTTTTTTGAGATATTCAATCAGTCTATTATCACTAAGCATAACCTAGTGGATAAAAACTATACCAGTCATAGTGGACCAGTGCCGCCTCAAACTAGTAGTTCTTTTCGTTGCCGGAAGTGTTCTCTCAAGGATTCTAGTCAGGGTAATGACAACCCCATTGTCTATTTAGATATCACTTTAGTGTTTCCTTAGTGTGGAATTTTGGGGAACCTAAAGCATTAGTGGGATACAAACCCACTAGTGTTCCAGGGTTGTGGCCATACAGGGCATCTTCCAATATTATACCGGAACATTCTCCCCAGCTTCTAGTGGAAAAGTATCGGTTCCAACTATACCTTCCAGAGAAGTCTATTTTGTTCTGCTTCAAGGGTAGTTGGAATATCACCTATCAGGACCTATCCCCCAGGGCTCGTGCTGTGACTACACTGATCCCACCTTCCATAGGCCAAGGGCTAGCAACTAGCACAGAGTAGGCATATCAAAAAAAGAAACATCATTTTTCATTAAACATGTACTCCTGAACAACACTAAAACTATATAATGAAAACTCAAAATAAATCACAAATATCACTGAGAAAACTACTAAGTGTGTAGTAAAATTTGAAATTAAAAAGGGTCTAGAATACAAGAGAAAAATCATAATCGATATTAAAACTCCCATGGTCCATCCACTCGAGACCCAACCTGAATGGTAAGTGAAGGGTGGCTGCATAAAGCCATATAAGTACGCCCATCTGTCCCATATTAATGAGAACCACATATTCCTAGACCGTAAAGGTCAATGTCAAAGCATAAATCACTTACACGAGACATGAAAAGTGTGGGTGTATCCCATCCAGGGTTTAGTAACAAAATACTCAATATGGACACCAAACAACAAAGAATATATGACAATAAAAGACCACAAAAAATCGAATACACATAAAAGACCACACAATAAGGACCACATCACAAAGATAGGTAAAACTATGTATAAATCAAAGTATAGGAAGTAGAACAGTAAATTTTGAAGCTGAACAGTTGTACTTATAAGGGATTCATCATCTAGGGTAGCTCATCAACTAGGACAAAATGATCACTAAGAACAGGTCGTCTCTAGGGCCAGCTGGATCACATATACTCAATCATATCTATTCAAGCAAGTTCACGTCATCCTAGTAATCTATGAGCCATATGGATCATTAATACTCAGTTTTTCAGGGCATGATTGATCACTAAGACCTTCACATCATTGGGGAAAACTAGATCAGTTAGACTCTCTCCTCTCTGGACCAATAGGATCACTAATACCATTTCGTAACTGGGTCTAGATAGATCACTTAGACCCACTCATCTATGGGCTAGCTGAATCAATTAGACCCCCAAATCACTGGGTAAGTGGGATCACTAACACTTGCTCATCCTAACCTTCACATCATATCCATCTGTATGATTCCAGCTCATAGCGCTCATGATTTTTGGAGAATCTACTTCTCAATCCATCAGTCTCCTAAAAACTGAACAGAAATCTCACTCATAGAAAACCCAATGGAACTTCCCACCACACGGTTCCTAACACTATAGATTGAATGCCTATCGAACTCTCGATCTAAAAGATATTGGTGTTTTAGAAATCATGGTATGGTTGTGTCTGGGCCCGATTCAACCTGGTTGAACCAACCCAACCAATCCATCCAGGGGGTCCCACATGATCCGACCCTGGTCGGCTGACCAAACCCAACCTGGTGGGGTCTGGGATGGCTATGTTATGCATGGATGTTGGGTCAGGCCCATTGGACCTTGCTAGACGCAGCCCAGTTCGGCTGTGTATTTAGCCTACTAAGTCACCCATTGACTCAGTTTCATTTGGTCCGGCCCGCAACAGGCGGGCATGTTCATTCCTAGAATGGCCTGAACAGTGGCCTAGATTGTCCAGTCATCTGGACCCACATTGGTGGGCCAACGCTTCTCCATCCCAGGCTACCCTGCCTCCTGGTCCACACAAATAGCCAAACCCACATGGTGGTCCGATTGTCCCCCTACTTTGACACCTACTGGCTATCCAGTTCATGCCTCACATGGCCAGATGATGCCAACCGACCCTTCTTGACACAAGGTCCCATGGGGACTAGTTTCTAGATTCCTACTGCAGTCTACAGACACTTGCCACTCCTCCAACACGGTTCCCAAGTGGCATTGACTTTCTACACTGATCCTCTCACACAGATCAGTTTTCCCAGTGTGGATCATATCATTGTTGTGGTTCCATCTCTCTACCGTAGTCCCCAAACTACATGGCACCTCTAACGCATCCATGTGGCTGTATATGATAACCACGAACTGCCAACTTGTATTCTAGAAGCACCTGTCACCACAGTGGTATACCGCCTCTTACCTTCCACCGCAACCGAGGTGCTGCAGCCTGGTGCCACCGCTGCGGCCTTGTGTCATGGCCTAATTCCAGTGCCTCAACCCGCTTAGTCATGGCCCCTTTTCATGGAATCACCTCAACCAATGTGCTTCATCATTTCATCATGAAGAACATGAATGAATAAACGATAGAGGTGGGGAAGGAGTCATACACAAAAACACCAAATGAATTATTAGGGTCTTTACTCATGTTTACCCAGATGCGTTCTTGTTAGCAGGATCATGATGAAACATGAGATAGGGTAGAATAATCATAAAAAATTATATTCCCTTTTAATCCCATGGTAATAATAATCACATATGAATGATCGATCCATGAGTTAAATTTTTTATGAGTTAACCCATGTTTATCGTCTAAAATAAATAATGGGGAAACATAACAATTCACGTAAAATAAAACCCCTATCTCAGATAGGATTTTCGGTCGAGGTAGAAAAAGATCACTCAACTCAGTTGTTCATTATTAATCCATAGCCCAACGTTGTTGGAGATATTTATATGGGTGGAAGAAGGTGTGTTTGTCATCACCACTCACTATAGCCTCAGAGTGATTACAGAATTATGCCAACAATCCTGGATTTTTGGTTAAGTTATTAATTAATAAACATGAATTAGTGTTTCTGTTATGTTGAATTTCAACATCGTTACACTTAATCATTATTAAGGATCATTAATGAGATTCATCATCACCTTGTTTCTGCACAACAGTGCTGACGTGCCACTTCTAAATGGCATAGAAAACAATTAATTTACTTTTTATTTTATTTTATTTTTCTTCTAAAATGTAAAAAAATTTACATTCAACATAGAGCTACCCTGGGAAAAGTTATCCTCTGCCTAAGGGAAGCATTCCCTCACAAGGTGAATGGTACTCTCAAATTTTGAATCCGAGTTACGATTTGGGTTCTATATGGATTTGAAAATAAAATAATTTTTAATAAATTATTTTATTTACAATCAAATACTACATTATAAGGTTAGAGCGCACCGACCAATGTTAGTCCCTTTCTAAGAGAATCCTGAAGCTCTATGTTCAATGGTGCCCTTAGATTTGTGATCTTGGAACTGGTTTAAATGATAGAAAAACAATCTTGCACCTTTATATAATGACCTATATAAATAGTTCAGAAATATGTTCCAGCCACATCGGACCTTGAAATTACATTCTATCTTAGATTCTGGCATTTATATAATCCCATTTAGTATTTTTTTAAAAATTATCAAATTCCTGGGTATTACTTTACTCCCCCTTTTAGAGATTTATTTATTGTTAGGCCAAAAAGGGATAATCAAACAAATTGGGGTACTGATCATGAATCTGAGCCTCCCACTCCCTTGTGCTCACCTGCATATTCTTGTGCTAAAAATGAACATGCACCAGAGGTATAAACCATACACAAATGATACTCTCCCATTGATCATCTATCTCTATTGTGTACTCCACTAATTGAAACCCCTGGTTAATCCTTATATCTACATGGTCGTTGACTTGAGAATGGTTGTGCATGTATCTCCTCCGCTGGGATATGTGGATGATGTCATGCACCATCTCTAACTACGGTGTTAGAGACAAGATACATTCAACCTAATCCACTCTACGCAGTATCTAGAAAGTTCCGATGAACCTTGGAGATAACTTGCCTCCCCAGCCAAATCATTATATCCCTCGTGGATGAGAGACTTGTATGGATATGTTGTCCCCCTCACCAAACTCCAATGGACTATGTTGACTATCATCATAAGACTTATATCGACTCATTACATTCTTCATCCTATCTCGGATGACAAGAAACTTCTCAGGGGTATCCTGTACCATCTTTGGACCCAGGCGTGTTGACTCCCATGTGTCTGTCCAGCATAATGGTGTCCTGTAAGGTCGTCCGTACAATTCCTCGAACGGTGCCATACCAATGGTGGATCTATATCTATTATTGTATGACAACTCAATAAGTGGTAGGTGTTCCTCCCAACTATGACCAAAATCAAGGACAAAAGTATAAATCATGTCCTCCAAGGTATGTATGATTTTCTCTGTTGGACCATTAGTCTATGGGAGAAAGAATGTGCTCCTGCATAGATTAGTCCCAAATGCATGCTTGAATACCTTCCACAACTGAGATGTAAAGTGCATATCATGATCATTGAATACAGTTGATGGGAATCCATGTTGTCGAACTATATCCTCCACATAGAGGAATCAGAATCTCCCCATTGAGCCCAACTATCAAATTGTTAGGAAGTGGGGCGAAATGGTTAGTCGGTTTACAATAACCAAGACGGTATCATGACACCTGGATGTATTGGGTAATCCCATCACAATTTACATCAACATCCCACCCCACATTTACTCTGGTACCTTGAGGGATTGTTTAAAACCTACTAAAACCTTGTTCTCAGCCATCAACAATTTACAAGTGAGGCATCTTGAGACAAACTCTACTACCGCCTTCTTTATTCTCAACCCTATGTACTGGAGTCAGAGGTCTAGGTACATCTTCAACAAACCTGGATGTACCACTAAAGGGGATGTATGGAACTCCCTCAACAACTCCTCCCGTAGTGCCACTTGTACAATGGTGTGACGTCTGAATTGATTACATTCTCCAAAACTATTGAAAATTCATCACAATCGTGTCATGAGGACATCTAGGCACACAATGACCAATGTTAAACCACTTCTAGGAAAATCCTGACACTCTGAGTTCAATGGTGCTCTCATATTTTTGACCAAGGATCTGATTTAAAATATTGTAAAACATTCTTTCACATTTATTTAATGAACCTTAAAAATAGTTCAAATATATGTTCAGGCCACTCTAGGTCCCATAATTACATTTCATCATAGAGAATAGAGTCTAAATAATTCCATTTAGTTTTTTAAAAAACATTTATCAAATTCTTGTGTATTACATTACTCCTCCTTTTAGGGGTTTAGGTCCTGGTAATCCAAAAATAGGGATAATCAAACAAATTAGGGAACTGAGCATGAATCTGAGCCCCCCACTCCCACATTCACTCATGGAGATTAGCATCCTATAAATGAAAATGAACCAAATGTATTGAACATCCACAAAGGATGCTCTTATATCGATCCTCTATCTCCACTAGGTACACTACGAATTTCACCCCTTCGTTAATCCACATTACTCTATGTTCAATGATTTGAGAAGGGTCATCCACGTATCTCTTAATCTAGGATATATGGAATATGTTATTCACCACCTCAAACTAAGGTGGTAGATCCAAGAGGTATGCCACCTCACCCACTCTACATAGTATCTAGAATGGTATAATGAACCATTGAGATAATATTCCACCCCAACAAAATTGTCATATCCCTCATCAAAGAGAGACTTGTAGTAATACATTGTGCCCCTCCCCGAATTCAAAAGTTCAATGTTTCCTATTAGAATAGGACTTAAATAGGCTATATATAGTCTTCATCAACTCTCGAATGACCTGCAACTTCTCATTGTTAGAATGTACCATATTTTCACCCAAGAGTGCTGACTCACCAACGTCTATATAGCATAATGTTGACCTGCATGGTCGTCTGTATAGTTCCTCGAATGGTTCCATACCATTGGTGTATTTGTAGCTTTTATTGTATGAAAACATCACCAATGTTAGTTGGTCCTCCGAAATATCACAAAAATCAATGACACAACGATTAAATATGTCCTCCAAGGATTGTATGGATTGCTCTGTCTGACCACTAGACTATGAGAGAGTGGTGGTTCTAAAGAGTAGATGATTCCCAAAAATCTGTTGTAATTCCTTCCACATCTGGGGTGTAGAGTAAACATTATGATATATGTCTATCGTAAATGGGACTCTGTGGAGTTGAACTGTATCCACTATATAGAGGCTCCCAATCTCCATACGGAATCCTTTTATCAAATTTGTAGGAAGTGGACCGACATGGTGAGTCAATTTATGATCACCCAGATGGTATCATGATCCCTCGATGTATGTGGTAATACCATAAAAATGTCTATCAATATCCCATCCCACATTCACTTTGGTACCTCGAGGGGTTGTGTCAAACCTAATGGAACCTGGTTCTCAGCCTTCACCTGTTTTGACAAGTGAGGCATCTCGAGACAAACTCCACTACCACCTTCTTTATTCCCGAACATGAGTACTGGCAATAAGGGTCTTGGTATATCCTCACCACACATGGATTTACCACAAAAGGTGATGTATGGAACCCCCTCAACAACTCCTCCCTCAATACCATTGGTACTATGGTGCATCGTCTGAAAGGATGTCATACTCCACACCTATTAAAAATCCCTTAGGAGCTTGTCTTGAGGACAACTGACCCACATAACAGGTATGATTCCCAGACCACCATAGGATCTAGTGGATCCCTAATTTGATGGAAAACATGGTCACCACCTCCAACCAGTACTTTGTAGCCAATGAGTCGAGCTCACCTTAGAACCTGAGGGGTCTCTTTCACTGATACTTGTGTAAGTCATTATGCCTATGTGCACTGTACCAGTAGAGATGGTTGTAACTGATGGCCAATGGGAGGTGGTAATGGTATGATGTTTCTCCATGGTTCAATCTTGGGCACAATCACTATAACAAAGCCAAATAACTCTATGTACCATCCCCATGGACATGCATTGGAATCAGGGTTGGCTGTCTGCGTGGAGGCTTCTTGAATGATATCAAGATGAATCAAGATTAATAGATTATATCTGTTGAGATGAAATTGACTCTGAAATATCATGATAAAACATAAAAATAAGCATGAAACCATTGTTTTCATGTACCGAGTAAGAGAGAAGAATTCAAGGTCCTGGTGTATGGGTATTTTGGTCACCGCACTAACACAGGAATCCATGTCCTTAAATCCAAACTCGAAAAACATAACACCATTTCCCCAAACCAAACACATAGAATCTGGGTTCTTAAGGAATAAATAATTTCTCTTTGATACCACATTTTCATGAACCATCTCCCAGGGCCTCTTCGATGACCAACCCAACCCCCCATCCATAGACCATGGGCTGGCGACTAACCCCGAGTAGGAATGTCCCAAAAAGGGAAGGTATTTTCCTTGAAACAAGTACACATGCACCAAGCATAGACTGTGTAATGTATACAATGATTAAACTAAAACTCTCACATAGACAAATAATAAGAGTACAATACAAACTAAATGTACAAAGGGTCTAGAATATATATCCAAATCCACGAAGGAATGTACCACTTCCACGGTCAGTCCGCTCGAGACCCCACCTAAGGGTAGGTGATGGGTAGCAGCCTGTAGCCATAGAAGTATACCCATCCATTACATATCATTGACCACCACCAAGTCTTAGACCAACATGGTCTCTACTGATATGTCTATAACATTTATATGACATGACATGTGTGGTTGAATCCTGTGGAAGGGTGAGTAAAATAATTCTTAGTAGGGACTCCAAAACACAATTTAAATATCAAAAAGCAATACCACACAACAATACTACACAATAAAGGGGACACAACAAGGACCACACAACAAAAATAGATCAAACCAAGTATTACTAAATGTATAGGAAGTAAAATTATCATTCATAATTATGAAGATTTTTATTGGTGAGGGATTCATTATCTAATCCCAATCATCACAAGGGGTAGTGGGATAACTATGACCCGCTCTTCTATGGGGCCAGCAGGATCACATAGACCATCTCTTCTATGTGACAGCTAGAACACATAGACCTACACGTCTTTGGGTATTCTAGATCAAATAGACCCTATAATCAGTGGGATAGCTAGAACACTATGACCCTCTCACATATGGGGCCAACTGAATCACATAGACCCCCTCCTCTCTGCCCCAGCACGATCACTAAGACCAGATCCTCTCATGGGCTGGATCACATTGACAAACTTATCTATGAGCCATCTAGATCACAAATCCCCTCTTTTCTCTTTTCTATAAATATCACTATGACTTTTTTTACATATCCTTCGCATCACAACCAGCCATTGGATTTATGCACATAGTGTGCTTGATTTCAAGAGAATCTACAATCAATCCATCAGTTGAATCTCAATTGGAAAAATATCTCTAACAGTGTTCCTAAAGAATTGCATTGTTACATGGGTTCGAAAACTATAGAATTCACATCAATAGGATGATCGGTCTTGGTGATATTGAAGTTTTGGTAAACATGGGTGAGTTGTGTACATGCCCGGTCCGACCTGGTCGGACCGACCTGACCAACCTGGACTGGGGGTAATGCTTGACTTGACCGACTTCACCCAACCTAACCCGACTTGACATGGTGGATTTTAGCCCGACTTGGCCACTGTAACATGCCAATTGGGCTTTGCTAAACATGCCTTGGTTTGGCCTAGGTCTATCCAACCGGGTCACCATGTTACCCAGTTTCATTCATCCCATCCCACAATAGGCGTGCCTGTTCTTTCCCCTCCCAAGGCTCTTAATGGCTTGATTTGTCACATTGGCTCATCTTGGATTTGAGGGATGACTCTTACCAAGACTGTGATGTTAAGGGGCCTTGTTTGTGCCACCTACCTACTCACATGACATGTCAATTCACCCATTGCTCAGACAACCACTGGGCGTCTGGTTTGTTCTGCACACGGCCAATCACCCCTTCTCCACAAGAGGTCCTGTATGGACCACATGGCCACAACCTATTGTGGTCGACCGATGTAGCGAACTTCTCTAATCTAGAGCCCTAGGGAAGTATATGTCTACCGCATCCCACCGACATGGGCTACTATACTAAAGAGGATCCCTATTGGAGCTTCCCTATTACACCAATCCACTCACTCTGACTGGTTTCCCCATAGTGGATGAATTCAATTCATTGGGTCTAGCTCACCACTGTAGTCCCCTCTGACGCGTCCGGGATGTCGCGTCAGATAGCCCACCCCCTCCTGCCTACTAGCACGACTGGGTGCAACACCCTGGTGTCACCACTGCTTCTGGGTGCTTCCATATAAGGCCCCAGCCTTAAACCTTACTTAATATTGAATTAAAAGAATAATTCACGTTGAGGATCTTTTCAGGTTTAGAGTTTTAGAGAATTAGAACATAACTATTACAGCTCAAAAGATTACAAAGTAGTCACTTATACTAAGTTTCCATAATAAAAAAAAACTTTTGAAAGAAACATGCCCAGTTCCATGTTTTATATAGCATGAAATTCCCTTGATCCCATCCTTGACCTTATTCCACATTAAGTCCTTTGAAAAACATTTCAAAAAAACTTGGGATGCGCATAAAAATCTGAGTAAGGGATACAGAAAGAATGAAAACTGTTAGTTTTTCAAACATCAATTAAACCATATATACTCTATCAAAGTAATACATTCACCTTCATGAAGTAGTAAAAACTCTTCACTAAATAAAGTATCATTACTTACCTTTTTATAACCAACGTATTACCATAAAACCCATATAAAGAACACATAACATATATAAATGTAACTTGGGACATAAACATACTTATGTGGAATAACCATACGGTCGACTTCCACACATATCACTTAATGGAATAGCCATACGGCCAATTTCCATACATACTTAATGGAATAGCCATACGACCGACTTCCATACCCAATGCATTGGAGGTTATAACGTCACCACCCATCCTGGTATTCACGGCACCACCCGTCATATGGTTTATAACGTAACCACCCGTTAAAATGTCCAAGTACCAGTATAAAATCATAAAACATAAAACCAATATAATGGAATGATAACATTTACACATTTCAATCACAATATATCATAAATATATTGACATAATAGAATCCTTTTTCAAAACCATTTTCAATACCAAAATACATAAAAGAGTATATGGTATTTATTTTATTCTAAAAACATTACGGCTTGTTGAGAAAGCTAAAGACCAAATAATACTCGTGGTGGCGGAAAAGGTCGTTGTCGCCACATACGTTAAAAGAAACTTTCCTTTTTGTCATTTTGTAAAACGCTTCGTACAAAAAGATTCCTTTTGTATAAAAGTAAATATCAAAGGGGTTTATACACCGTATAAAATAATGTTGTGTATAAAATGTAATACGCCTCAATGAAAGGAGATTGAGACGAAGTCCCTTACCTCGGGTCCAACTTGACTCGATCGTTCTTTAACGTCCTGAATAATAAACTTGAGTTAATTTATATTTGATTAAAAACCTTTTTAAAGTTCATTATTACTTTTATATCACTTATTTACATGTTATAAACATTATGTAACCATTTAAGTTAATAATGTTTGTTTTGTCAATATTTGGTTCTTAAGTCAAAAGTTGACTTCTTACAATTACATGTTGTTCGTGTGGTCAAAAGTTATTTATATCCAGAATGAAATTCCTGATTTGGATATCATATATATCATATATATCCAGAATATACATGTATTTATAATATTACATAATCATTTGGAGGTAAGAAATGAAATGCACCATTCATGGAGACGGTAAGCCGTACGTACGCATGAACGCTACTTTCATTTCTTTGTCATATTAATGGAATTAAAAATAAATGAGAGGTATGTATATTTTAATTCCAGAATTATATTCATCATTTAGATATATCATTAATTATATATATCCATTATATACATTTACTTTTAATAGTACACTACATTTGGGGATAAAAATGAAATGCACCGTTCATGGAGACGGTAAGCCGTACGTACGCATGAACGCTACTTTCATTTCTATCTCATACTTTAATGGAATGAAATAATAATGATATAGAGGTATATTATAATTCCAGTACAAAATCATATATAACAACTTTAAATCCATCCTTTACACGTCCCACATATGGCATTAACGAATCACATCACTTTGAGAGGGCGGTAGTCCGCACTTCCTTAAATGAAGATATCGTGTTTACCCATAATGGAAACCATAAAGGTATGCCCAAAATGAAAAATACAGAAGCTTAAAGGAAAAAATAAATATATTATATATCATATATAAAAATAGTGACATCATAATATCCACCATTGAAGGTGTTAAATGAGTATTGAACAATCATCGTTTCGAGAGGCAGAATTTCGCCATCCACGGAAACCGTATGTTCTTTAATCATTTGATGTAGTTGTGTGAGAGTGTAGCATTAATAAATCTTATAAAAACATCCAAGTATATTGAAGATACTGGTGTTGTTACAAAATAAGTAAATAAAAAGAGTTTAGAGGGTTGGAGAAGAAAAATAAAACAAATGAACAAGAGAGAATGAATTACCTTTAAAAGTGTAACTCCTATTGATTTGAGCCTAAAGGCTTCCTTTGAAAGTATTCTGCCCAAAGGGAATCCTCTAGGATGAGGAGAGGAATGTGGAGAGAGTAATTGTGTAGGAGTTGGCCGAGCCAAAGGCTTGAGGAGTGTGTGAAATGAGGTAGAGGTGGGGGCCTTTTATAAGAGGAGAGGAGGGGCACTTTTGGAAAGTAAAAAAATATTACTTTATTTGAAAATTTGTTTCGGTTTTAAAAGGTCTCACATTGAAATAATTCGTGTATAAGGTGATAAGGGTTCGAAATCCACTCATCCAATTAGTTTTGGACATGTGTAGTTCATATATTTTACATTATCTTTCCATTTTACTTAAATCGTCAAATAATGATGTCATCGATGCATCATTATTATGTCATAAATAATTTAATTTATTTAATGTCTAAAAAGTATAAAAAATATACTATGATGTAGGAACTCTTTTTAGCTTTCCAATGACTATTTATAACAAAAAATCTGATCTTTATAACCCCATGTAAAAATTGTTTTTTGTAAAACATATTATGTTTGTGTCATTTTTACTTTTACATTAAATAAAAAGTTATTTATGTCATTTCCAAACCAAAGTGTCTCCATGGGGTCCCCAAGTTAAACCATGGATTGTATTGGTCGGCCATGACACAACCAATAAGGTTGGGACATGTTTCTAGGTCATTTAATATTATTAAAGCATTATTTATACCATAAACTACCCTAATTACCACTAATCGCGATTAAGAACTTAATAAGTTACTATTCACCAAAAAATTATTATAATCACATTGAACCACATTTTAATTCTTAATGACAACCATGTATGTCAGATTTTTGAAATTCAAAACACAATGATGGAAAAATTTCATTTAAACGGAAAATCAGTCTTTATAAGTACCACTTAGTGGTTTCACTATTCATCAAAAATTGAAGTTTTTCAGAAAATTACCAAAAATTCACCCTAAGCTATATTTGATATTATGAATTCAAAAATGAAGTCCATTTTAAAAAATTCAAAACATATAAGTCACATTAATTAATTTAATAATTAATTCCCACTGTTAGAGAAAATAGCGTGTTTTTATGAAACAATAAGTATCAAAAGATTGAAACTAGTTTAAGTCCGATTTCAAAGTGAAATTAATTCCAACGACCACTATTGGATTTAATGGTAAAAATATTTTCTAATTTCAATTTAATACCAATTCAAAAGATAATCTAATCATATAAATAAATAAGATTAAAAAGTGGTTTTGAATTAAAATACATCATTTTACACTATTCATTAAAAAATGAACTTTATCAGAAAGGTACCAAAAATTTACACAAAGTAAATTTTGATGTCCCAATTATAAAGAAGAGTTATATTTGGTCCAATATAATTTATAAGATCTATCAAAACTATATTTAATGACGGTTCTCTGTCAAAAGGTGATAAGTGGACCTTTCGTGAAAATTAGGGAATAAATGCCTAAAATTGAACTCTTTCCGTATTTTAAGCCTTTATCATTTATTGGGTAAATGTAAAAACATTTAAAAACATATATAATCATATTTTAGTTATTTCTATCCATTCCCACCAGTACAACGGCTACTCGTTAACTAACATTTAAAATAATATTATTTTATTACTTGTATTCAACGTAAGTTTTCAAAGAAACTCATCGTTGCGTACCGAGTACGCTATCGAACATAGAAACCCCTTTTAATTAAAATTAATATTTAATTCGTAAATATTAATAAATATGAGAATTCTTTATTCTTTATTTACCTGGGATGTTACATCCTTCCCCCCTTTTGGGAATTGCGTCCTCGCAATTTTATTCACTTATCAAAATAAGTGAGGGTATTTATCCCTCATAGCATTTTCAGATTCCCACGTTGCCTCTTCAATCACATGATGTTTCCACAAAACCATTACCTGATGAATCACCTTATTCCGCAACACCTGCTCCTTGTGGTCAAGAATCTGGACCGATTGTTCCTCATAAGATAGGTTCTCTTCCAGCTGAACTACCTGTAGACTCAAAACATGAGATGGATCTGGCATATACTTTCTCAACATTGAAACATGAAAAACATCGTGTACCTGAGATAAACTCGGAGGTAAAGCCACCCGGTATGCAACTGATCCAACTCTCTCCAGAATTTCATATGGTCTAATAAACCTTGGACTCATCTTTCCTTTCTTACCAAATCTCATCACACTTTTTCAAGGAGAAACCCTGAGAAAAACATTATCACCTACCTCGAAAGATAGATCCTTCCTCCGGTTATCCTCATAACTCTTCTGCCTGCTCTGAGCAGTTCTCATGTGTTTCTGAATCATCTGAACTTTTTCTACAATCTCTTCTACCAATTCTGGTCCCATCAACTTCCTTTCACCCACTTCATCCCAGAAAACTGGAGTTCGACACCGCTTCCCATATAATGCCTCAAATGGTGCCGTCTGTATACTGGAATGAAAAATGTTATTATAAGAAAACTCAACCAAAGAAAGTTGTTGGTCCCAACTTCCCTGATAATCCATAGAACAAGCTCATAGCATATCCTCCAATGTCTGGATTGTTCGTTCTGACTGCCCATCTGATTGAGGATGAAAAGCTGTAATAAAATTTAATTCCGTACACAACGACTTCTGAAGGCCTTTCCAAAAGTTAAAAGTAAACCTGGGATCACGATCCGATACAATGGAGAGAGGAACTCCATGTAACCTGACTATCTCTTTAAGATACAAACGGGAAAGTTGATCAAGAGAGAAAGTATCCCGTGTAGCAAGGAAATGAGAAAATTTGGTCAAGCGATCAACAATAACCCAGATATCATTATTACCTCGAGATGTCTTTGGTAATCCAACAACAAAGTCCTAGGATATATTCTCCCATTTCCACTCTGGCACTGGTAAAGGCTGAACCATCCCTTTCGGTAACTGCCGCTCTGCTTTAACCTGTTGACATGTCAAACACTTCACAGTAAAATCAGCAATGTCTCTTTTCATTCCATCCCACCAGTAATACTCCCGCAGATCTCTGTACATCTTAGTACTGCCAGGATGAACTGAAGATGGGGAACTATGAGCCTCACATAACAACTCATTCTTCAACTGTGAATCACAAGGCACACATAACCTCTTCCCAAACTTCAAAACACAAACACAAACTTATCCAAGAACTCATAGAAAATTTTATTCATAAAGTCCATGAATACAGCAGGTGCATTGGTTAACCCAAAAGGTATAACTACAAATTCATAATGGCCATATCTAGTACGGAACGCAGTCTTCAGAACGTCTTCTTCTTTTACTTTCAACTGATGGTACCCCGACCTCAAGTCAATCTTCGAGAAATACTGAGCTCCCTGGAGCTGATACCACTTCATTTGATGGCCCAACATCTACTGAAGTTGTTGCAAATGATTTCACCACCCCTTTCTGCTTGTAGTATGGCAGCATTCCCCCAGTTGAGTTCTTCGTTGGACACTCGTTTGCATAATGACCCATTTCATTACACTTAAAACATCTTACCGTTGGCTTTTCATTTCCTGCTTGATCATCATCCTTATAGTTACGAGCAATATGACCAGACTTACCACACCGAAAGCACTTACCAGACTTGGATAAACATTCTCCAGGATGAATTTTACCACACTTCTCATAGGATGGATATTTGGTTTTCTTACCTCCTTGCTTCTTTGATGAATTCATCCCCTTTGCCTGCCAACTAGACCTCTTATTCTGTTGTTTTTCATAGAACACCTGATCATCGTCAAACTCCATTTCCACCTTCTCCGCACATCGAACAAGTTCTTCATAACTTTTGAACTCACAAGAAGCTAAAGCCCTTCGATAATTTGGCTTTAACCTTGAGTAAAAATAGTTTATTTTACTATCAAGATCTCTTATGAAGTTTGGAGCATACCTTGCCAATCGAGTGAACTTTTCTTCATAAGCAGCCACTGAATCATCCTCCTGCCTCAATTCTAGGAACTGTTTTCCATCCTAAGACGTACCACCTTAGGAAAATATTTCTCAAGAAACATACCTTTGAATTCGTCCCAGTGAAGATCCTCAATCTCATCACTATCCCTTATATTTTTCACCATTGACCACCACTTATCAGCTTGACCATCAAAACGGTAAACAGCAAGACTAACCTTTTCATGTTCTGAACACCCCATGACATCAAAAATCTTCTCCAGTGCTTTAATCCACCGTTCAGCTTGCACAGGGTCAGATAATCCTCTGAATGATGGGGGATTTTTCCTCATGAAATGTTCCACCACTGACATGTTCCTCTGTGGTTGATCTGGCAGATCTCATGCATGGATACCACCACCATTTATAGCCTGAGTCAACTATGTCATCACTACAACAAACTGTTCAGTTCCGATTCCGACCATCTCAGGTTGCTGATTTGGAAGGTTATATTTCTCCTGATGTCGTCCCAACATAGCTGCTTTGTTTCCTCTGCGGAAAACCATTCTGAACACAGAAATATCTTAGGTGAGGCAACATGGTAATCCGTAAATGCTATATCATTTCAATCATATTATAATTTAACACTTTTCTAACTCCTAATGTTGTCTAAACCGTCCTTTGATACCAACTATAAGGCCCCAGCCTTAAACCTTACTTAATATTGAATTAAAAGAATAATTCACGTTGAGGATCTTTTCAGGTTTAGAGTTTTAGAGAATTAGAACATAACTATTACATCTCAAAAGATTACAAAGTAGTCACTTATTCTAAGTGTACATAATAATAAAAACTTTTGAAAGAAACATGTCTAGTTCCATGTTTTATATAGCATGTCATTCCCTTGATCCCATCCTTGACTTTATTCCACATTAAGTCCTATGAAAAACATTTCAAAAAAACATGGGATGAGCATAAAAAGCTCAGTAAGGGATACAGAAAGAATGAAAACTGTTAGTTTTTCAAACATCAAATAAACCATATATACTCTATCAATGTAATACATTCACCTTCATGAAGTAGTAAAAACTCTTCACTGAATAAAGTATCATTACTTACCTTTTTGTAACCAAAGTATTACCATAAAACCCATATAAAGAACACATAACATATATAAAGGTAACTTGGGACATAAACATACTTAAGTGGAATAACCATACGGTCGACTTCCACACATATCACTTAATGGAATAGCCATACGGAAAATTTCCATACATACTTAATGGAATAGCCATATGGACGACTTCCATACCCAATGCATTGGAGGTTATAACGTAACCACCCGTCCTGGTATTCACGGCACCACCCGTCATATGGTTTATAACGTAACCACCTGTTAAAATGTCCATGTACCAGTATAAAATCATAAAACATAAAACCAATATAAAGGAATGATAACATTTCCACATTTAAATCACAATATATCATAAATATATTGACATAATATAATTCTTTTTCAAAACCATTTTCAATACCAAAATACATAAAAGAGTATATGGTATTTATTTTATTCTAAAAACATTACGGCTTGTTGAGAAAGCCAAAGACCAAATAATACTCGCGGCGGCGGAAAAGGTCGTTGTCGCTGCGTACGTTAAAAGAAACATTCCTTTTTGTCGTTTTGTAAAACGCTTCGTAGAAAAATATTCCTTTTGTATAAAAGTAAAAGTCAAAGGGGTTTATACACCGTATAAAATAAAGTTGTGTATAAAACGAAATATGCCTCAATGAAAGGAGATTAAGACGAAGTCCCTTACCTCGTGTCCGACTTGACTCGATCGTTCTTTAACATCCTGAATAATAAACTTGAGTTAATTTATACTTGATTAAGAATCTTTTTAAAGTTCATTATTCCTTTTATATCACTTATTTCCATGTTATAAACATTATGTAACCATTTAAGTTAATAATGTTTGTTTTGTCAATATTTGGTTCTTAAGTCGAAAGTTGACTTCTTACAATTACATGTTGTTCGTGTGGTAAAAAGTTCTTTATATCCAGAATGAAATTCCTGATTTGGATATCATATATATCATATATATCCAGCATATACATGTATTTATAATATTACATAATCATTTATAGGTAAGAAATGAAATGCACCGTTCATGTAGACGGTAAGCCGTACGTACGCATGAACGGTACTTTCATTTCATTGTCATATTAATGGAATTAAAACTAAATGAGAGGTATGCATATTTTAATTCCAGAATTATATTCATCATTTAGATATATCATTAATTATATATATCCATTATATACATGTACTTTTAATAGTACATTACATTTGGGGATAAGAAATGAAATGCACCGTTCATGGAGACAGTAAGCCGTACGTACGCATGAACGCTACTTTCATTTCTATATCATACTTTAATGGAAATAAATAATAATGATATAGATGTATATTATAATTCCAGTATAACATCATATATATCAACTTTAAATCCATCCTTTACACGTACCACATATGGCATTAACGAATCACATCACTTTGAGGGGTCGGTAGTCCACATTTCCTTAAATGAAGATATCGTGTTTACCCATAATGGAAACCATAAAGGTATGCCCAAAATGAAAAATACAGAAGCTTAAAGAAAAAAATAAATATATTATATATCATATATAAAAATAGTGACATCATAATGGCCACCCTTGAAGGTGTTAAATGAGTATTGAACAATCATCATTTCAGGAGACAGAATTTCGCCATCCACGGAAACCGTATGTTCTTTAACCATTTGATGTAGTTGTGTGAGAGTGTAGCTCAAATAAATGTTATAACAACATCCTAGTATATTTAAGATACTGGTGTTGTTACAAAATAAGTAAATAAAAAGAGTTTAGAGGGTTGGAGAAGAAAAATAAAACAAATGAACAAGAGAGAATGAATTACCTTTAAAAGTGTAACTCCTTTTGATTTGAGCCTAAAGGCTTCCTTTGAAAGGATTCTGCCCAATTGGAATCCTCTAGGATGAGGAGAGGGATGTGGAGAGAGTAATTGGGCAGGGTTTGGCCGATCCAAAGGCTTGAGGAGTGTGTGAAATGAGGTAGAGGTGGGGGCCTTTTATAAGAGAAGAGGAGGGGCACTTTTGGAAAGTAAAGAAATATTAATTTATTTGAAAATGTGTTTCGGTTTTAAAAGGTCCCACATTGAAATAATTCGTGGATAAGGAGAAAAGGGTTCGAAATCCACTCATCCAATTAGTTTTGGACATGTGTAGTTCATAGATTTTACATTATATTTTCATTTTATTTAAATCGTCAAATATTGATGTCATCGCTGCATCATTATTATGTCATAAATAATTTAATTTATTTAATGTCTAAAAATTATAAAAAAAATACTATGATGTAGGAAATCTTTTTTAACATTACAATGACTATTTATAATAAAAAATCTGATCTTTATAACCCCATTTAAAAATTGTTTTTTGTAAAACATATTATGTTTGTGTCATTTTTACTTTTACATTAAATAAAAAGTTATTTATGTCATTTCCCAACCAAAGTGTCTCCATGGGGTCCCCAAGTTGACCCATGGATTGTATTGGTCGGCCATGACACAACCAATAAGGTTGGGACATGTGTCTAGGTCATTTCATATTAATAAAGCATTATTTATACCTTAAAGTACCCTAATTACCACTAATCGCGATTAAGAACTTAATAAATTACTATTCACCAAAAAATTATTATAATCTCATTGAACCACATTTTACTTCTTAATGACAACCTTGTATGTCAGATTTTTTAAATTCAATACAAAGTGATGGAAAAATTTAATTTAAACGGAAAATCAGTCTTTATAAGTACCACTTAGTGGTTTAACTATTCATCAAAAATTGAAGTTTTTCAGAAAATTACCAAAAATTCACCCTAAGCTATATTCGATATTACGAATTCAAAAATGGAGTCTATTTTACAAAATTCAAAACATATAAGTCATATTAATTAATTTAATAATTAATTCCCGTTGTCAGAGAAAATAGCGTGTTTTTATGAAACAATAAGTATCAAAAGATTGACACTAGTTTAAGTCCGATTTCAAAGTGAAATTAATTCCAACGACCACTATTGGATTTAATGGAAAAACTAATTTCTAATTTCACATCAAAACCAATTCAAAAGATAATCTAATCATATAAATAAATTAGATTAAAAAGAGTTTTTGAATTAAAATACAACATTTTACACTATTTATTAAAAAAATGAACTTTATCAGAAAGGTACCAAAAATTTACACAAAGTAAATTTTGATGTCCCGATTCTAAAGAAGAGTTATATTTGGTCCAATATAATTTATAAGATCGATCAAAACTATATTTAATGACGGCTCTCCGTCAAAAGGTGATAAGTGGACCTTTCGTGAAAATTAGGGTATAAATGCCTAAAATTGAACTCTTTCCGTATTTTAAGCCTTTATCATTTATTGGGTAAATGTAAAAACATTTAAAAACATATATAATCATATTTTAGTTATTTCTATCCATTCCCGCCAGTACAACGGCTACTCGTTAACTAACATTTAAAATAATATTATTTTATTACTTGTGTGCAACGTAAGTTTTCAAAGAAACTCATCGTTGCGTACCGAGTACGCTATCGAACGTAGAAACCCCTTTTAATTAAAATTATTATTTAATTCGTAAATATTAATAAATATGAAAATTATTTATTCTTAATTTACCTCGGATGTTACATTCCACCTCCTACTTCATGTCCACATCCCTTCCACCTGTTGTCTCCTCGGCTGATGTACCACCACCCTTGCCTCCCGATGAATGGGATGGATGAAATGAGAGAGGAGAGGAATGAATCAAAAATAGAAACTCCCAAAGAATGATCTGGTTCTTTTTTCATGTTTACCCATATGCATTATTGTTAGCAGAATCACAATGAAACAAGAAATAAAATGGAATAAAAAATCCTCTTTTTATCCAACAACATTAACCATGCCGCATGAATGATTGATCATGGGATAATTTTTTTGTCAGTGAACCCATATTCACCTTTTAAAAGAACGAATGTAGAAAATAAAAAAAAATCAATTAAAATAAAACCCCCATACATGGGATAAGATTGATGGTTGAGGAAGAATGGGATCACATGCCTCTATTATTCATTCTTGATATATAGCCCACCATCTCTTGGGATTCTCAGAAGGGTGGGAAAAAGTGCATTCTTTATTCATTATGGCCACCCACCAAAGACTTAGTCAAATTCTAGGATTGTCCCAAAAATCATTTATTGCCTTTTAGACTATTAATTGATGAACATGAATTAGCGTTTCTATTATGACGCATTGTAGTGTCTTTACACTGACACATGAATGAGGCTCATTATTATGATTTATCGTCTCCTCATTGCTGCATCGTAGTGCTTACAAGCCACTACTCAACGATAATGAAAACAGTTAAAATAACTTTTTATGTTATATTACTTTTCATCTTAAATCTCAAAAAATTAACTTTGAGCCTCGAATCATGCCAGTTGAGGTTATTCTCTACCTAAGGGAATCACACCCTCATGATCTCAACAATACTCTTCGATTTTCAATCCTAGTTACTGTTTGGGATTTATAAGGATTTAAAATAAAATAATTGTATCTTAAATATTTTATTTATGGAAAAAACTACCTTACACTATTGGCCTTTGATAGGAAATGTTTGGTCTTTTCTAGGTGAATACGGATGCTTCGAGTTTAATAGTGACCTTAGATTTTTGATCCCGGAACCAGTTTAAAAGTTATAAAATAGAACTCACATATTTATTTACTGAACCTTAAAAATAGTCCAAAAATATATTTTGGAGATTGCGGTCCATATAATTACATTTATTCTCAGAGCCTGGTGTCAAAATAATCCAATTAATTAATTTTAAAAAAAATTATGGAATTCTAGGGTATTACATCACCAATAGGACTGGATAAGGAGGATGCCGTGGACATGGAAGCTAAACCCCTGATCATCGGTATCACCAGTAGAGTATTTTTTATCATGGTGTTCATGATGTTACATAAGGTCGTGCATCAAGCCAATTTCATGCATTACAACCAACACCCTAGGATCAGGCTACATGACCATCTATAGTACGAGGTATTATTCTTATGGCATCTACTATAGTCTTTTCATTATTTGATACAGGTGCATCAAACTCTTTTATCTTTATATATATAGTCAAATATATCGCACTAGAGATACAATACTACTACAGTGTAATGACCCTAGATGCGCCATTTGGGGTACAAATAGAGGGAATACACTAGTGTAGGTGTATCCCACTGTGATAGAAAGCAACCATTTCTTTTGGAACCTCATTATTCTCAAGATGAATTGCTTCTATTTCATTATTGGGATGGATTTTTTGGTTCAGTATCATGCATATATAAACATCTGTCATCATAGGGTATCATTTACATATCTAAAGGGTAGGAGTTATCTACATAAGGGTGAGTGGGATGTCCATGCTAGTAGAGCGGGAATAAATCTACATAGTCTAGGTAAAGTGACTACCCATATTACAAATATCTTCGTAGTGTAATATTATTTATAATAATATTATTTTCCTCTAGTAGTGTATCATTTTTGGGGAATCTTTCCTAAGAAATTTTCAAGCTTATCTCCAGAGAGAGCGGTATAGTTTACAATTGATCTTGTTTTAGGAGAAACTCCAATTTCCATTCCTTTGTATAAAATGATACCTACATAGAATCGAGGGATCAATATGTAGTTAAAGAATTAATGGGAAAAAAGATATATACTTCCCATTATATCCTCTTGGGGTTCACCTATTCTTTTTTCAATGAAGGTAGATAAACATTATATAAATGCATGGAATACAGAAATTTGAACTAGCTTATGGTATATAACTAGTATCAACTGCATTGAATAGATGATATTTTCGACAAAATCCATGAATATAAGGTCTTCTAAAATATTTTCTTGAGGCCGGGTTATCATAATGTGATGGTCAGACCATCAAAAAAAACATGTATAACTGTCCATAGAAGGTATGGTCTTTTTGAGTACCTTGTTATAACATTTTTTCTTAAGAACATGGATGTTATTTTCATGGATCTGATGAGTTGGGTGTTCCACCCCTATTTGGAATCATTTTCTTGGTTATTGTAGATGACATCTTGCTGTATTCTCATAATCATAAGGACCATTGCAAACATATTTTAATCATTATCCATACACTGTAAGAGCATCATAATTATTCCAAAATTTCTATCTTCTAATTTTGGATTGAAAAAGTT
Organism: Viscum album; assembly: GCA_963277665.1. Lineage (NCBI taxonomy): Eukaryota > Viridiplantae > Streptophyta > Magnoliopsida > Santalales > Viscaceae > Viscum > Viscum album. Next base: position 1,472,945,955 of record OY728131.1, on the reverse strand, counting down.
AACTTATTAGGTCATTTTATCTCAGAATCAGGCATATCTATTGACCTATAAAAGGATAACACTATATTTTCATAGGCGATGACAATGAAAATGTTTGATATATCTAGTTTTTTGGGCTGGATGGATATTATAGGTATTTTATATAAGACATCTCACTTATTTATTCACCTCTTACTAACCTTACCATGAAGAGAGTTAAGTTTTGTATGGTCAGAAGAATTAAAGAAATACTTTGGGGAGTTAAAAGGGATGATTTTCTTATCACATATTCTGATTCTACAAAATCTGGGTAGAGATTATATCGTCTTTTGTGATACATCTTGAGTCAACCTAGGAGAAGAACTATTGTAGGAGGAAAAGGTCTTTGCATATGGATCTTTGAATTTGAGGCTTGATGGGAGAAATTACCCAACACACAACCATGAGCTACAAGCATGTGTCCATGCCATATAATTCTAGATACATTATATATTAGGTGAGAACATTGTGGCGTAAATAAAACACAAGGGCCTCAAATATATATTTATTCCGCATGACATAATCATTATATAGTAGATATGAGTCAAATATATATAATCCTTTGACTCTGAGCTACTCATATTTCTGTTATGGGAAATGTGGATACAAATTCACTGAGACAATATAATAAAACACATGACATACATGAATCCAATTATGAATGTATGTCAATGGACCTCTTTTCTAAAAAAATAGAGTTTCATGATAGTATTAACTACTCTTACATATCACCTTTGACAATTACCCCTTCCATCATTGAGAAGTTAAAGGGTGGAAACTTTTTGGTCCCTAAGGATTAATTCTCCATTGGAGTATATTTCAACATAACCCACGTCAATATTAGTTTGTGGAGATAGATGTCATCCTATATATTCATCGATGTTTCTAATTTCCTATACATATGATAAAGGAGTAAATGTAAGATTCACATGCTTCTTAGTGGGTATCTTATATAGGAATCACCATGATGTATCTAGATATGCAACACTAGTATTAGTGTAATGGGATGAATCGTTAGATTGAAGAAATTATCAATAGGTGTTCCATATATTAGTAGGTGAAGGCAGAGCACCAGAGAGCCTTAGGATTATCACTACCACTTCTAGTCCATTACTGAAAATGGGAATACATTTGCAAGGACATTGTAGTTGTCATTCATAGGTCTCTAAGGGATTTTGATTCTATATGTGTAGTTATCTACTATCTAAAAAAATCATCCCATTTTATTCCTATTATGTAGATGAGTTGGGAAGTCTATATGTCCATGAGATCATATGACCACAAAAGTTCCCAAATACCATTATTTTAGATAGGGATGATCATTTCAAACAATAGTTATAGAAAGTATTTTAGAAGTCCATTGGAACACAAGTTATTTTAAGAAAATCTTTTCACCATTAGATTGATGGACTATCGGAAAAGACAACACATGTTCTAGAGGAAATGATTAATGCATCTGTCTTTGATTTTGGTGCTTCATGGGAGAAGAATATTTCTATAATTGATTTCTCCTATTATAACTTATTTCAAAAAAAATTAGATGGATCCTTTTGATGCTTTATATGGGAAGTATTTTCATTCACCCCTGTGTTGGATAGAGGTAGGTGTGGCAACCCTACTAGTATTTTGTCTCGTTCAAGAGACTTTATAGCATTTTTAGATGATTAGAATGTGCATGACTAGAGTTTAGTCTAGATAGAAATTGTATGTCGATCGCTATCGATGAGAAAATGAGTTTGAGGTCAGGGATGATGTGTTCCATCAGATATCACCCATGATATTACATAGATGGTTATAGAAGCAATGTAAGTTGCCTTATCGTTATATAGGGGTTTTTTTGAGACTGTAGAGAGAGTCAGGATGGTATAATATCAAAAGATATTACCTAAGAGGTCCAATTATATGCAAAATATCATCCATGTTTCATAGATTATATAGTATCATGACAAACCATCTCATTCCTTTGATCCCGAGGAAGTTGAGTTAGATGTTGATTATACCTTTGAAGAGTATCTTGTATGCATTGTTGACCGAAGCATGTATGTTCTATGAGGCTAGTATGTACCTCTAGTACATGATCTATGGAATCTAGGACATTTGAAAGATGAAAACTAGGAGTGGGAATCTAATGTATATGCGCAGTGGCCATCATTGTTCTGAAATAGTTTTTCTCCACCACTAGAAGGCGAACTCAGGGATGAGTTCTTTTAAGGGGAAGACTATATGAACCTATTTTTTCAGTCATGTGTCGATCATTTAAATTTAATTATAATTCATTATTTATGATCTAATATGGAATCCTAATGTGGTAATGAAGGTGTCAGTGGTTTTTGGGGATTTTCTGAAACATAGAACATATATTTTTAGACAAAACATGCAAGACTCATAGTTCATTATAAACCGCGCAGGAAGGCCACACGGTTAGAGAAATCCATTCGGGTGGAATGTTTTTGGACAGATCCTTACCGCCTAGTTTGAAAAAGGTTTTATTAACCATGAAACTTAACCATGCGAGTGCAATTTTTTCACAGGCACCAATTCAAGGTTTTTGTATGGTTTTTCAAACACTACAGAAAAATTGTGAACATGCAATTTTCATTGTAAAATTAGCATTTTCCATTAATAATCGAGTTTAACCTTATCCTTCTACCATAATCCAAATTCCATGGGATTGGATTATTTTATCCTATATTATAGCTCATTGTAGGCCTAAGTTTTGGATTTAATTATCTCTTTCTTCTGTAATTTTATAGATACTTTTTTGGTCATGTTAGATGCATAATAGTAATTAATCGAGTCATTTTTTAGTCGTTCCTCTCCTATCTTTCTCTAAGACAAGATATATATGGGTGAGAATTTATCCCCTTTTCTCAAATCCAATTCGTGATAAGCCAATATAGAGGCTAATATCAGAGTAGAAGGATCATACAACCCTATGGTGGGTGGTCTTTAACTCTCCCCTCATGTTTTTTGATTGTGGAATTTGTCATGTGTGGACAAAAAATTCCATAGGGAGCCGTTAATTGAATTTATATTTTATTCTTATAATAATTAGAATTATATTGTTATGATATTTTCAAATATGTTATTACTTGTTATTGGTTACACCCAAAACTCCCAACAGCCCATGTAGGATGATATGCCATAGTTTTGTTTTTAGTGTTTTAACACTTTTGAGCTATCGTTTGGATGTGCTCAAACATGAAACGACTAATGGTAGGCCTTATGATAATAAATTATTGTTATATCAGGAATTGGTGAATGGAAAGTACCATATCACTTCATCATGACCCGCTTATGGTAAGAAATTAAATTAGATAATAAAATGTGAATGAATAAAAATTGGCATTTCTATAGAACCCCTTACCATGTTGATAGAAGTTAACAGAGTGAAAATTAATTATTGAATATCAAATAAATGAATTTAATAAAGGATTCAGTTTACTCTTCCTTATCCTACTAATGAATGGAATGGCTTGAACCAAACAAGATTATTGACAAAATATGAATTGATTTCAGGGTTGCATGATACATGGCCATGTCAAACAAATGAATGGAAAGTCCTAAACCAAATAATGTATTATATGAATTCATTATCAATTAGAAGTTGTTGGACCCATTATTTCCTTGGATTCTTATTGGATAATTCCTTGAGCACTCTGGAACACTATTCCATTTCAAGGATATGGATTTCCTTGGTTGAACCCCAAAAAGATACCGATCATTTTGTACACATGGTTGCTCGGTATGACACCATTGGATCCCTAAAATGTTATTGAAGAATGTAATGGATGCACTCTTTGGATCCAACACTGAAAAGTATGTTCCATGGTTACATTACATATGACCTTGTAAATTCTTATCCTCATATAACCTTAGATGAACACCATTGATTTGATATCAAGTGTGTTGCGGAAAGCCTTGGATTATGTTCCTTTGATTACACTCTTACCCTTTAGCTAGACTTAGATACTACTGAGTTAGTATCCCTTGAGGTCTATGTTTCCTTGTTCATTACATTGGAAATTAATTATTAAATATCATCAATCATGGTTTTGTTTTTATATCTTGGAACATTCACTATATATACTATCATGAGGTGATGTTAGTGCTCAATGTTTCTCACATGACATATCAAAATAAATTGGTAATTACTTATTTAATGAATTGGTTGCATGTTCAGACAAAAACCTATGGATGAAGCATGCTTTTGTGGATTTAGTTACATTGTACTAAATTACTTTATATATGCATGATTTCACATTGTTATATTTCATTACACATGATAGATGTTATATACGTCATTGGTGGTAGCCCACTGAGATTTATCTCACCCTTTCTACGGGCACTTTTTATTACCCCGAGTAGATTACATGAATGATGATGTTAATATAGGGAAGCATACAACATCAAACACAAGATTACATACTATTTTGGATAGAGCTTGATAGCTGACGATTGAGGTAGATCTTAAGAGATATAGATATTGGATTATATTTTTTAGTTAGAAAAAGGCTCCAATTGTTTCATCCAATGTAATTTTTATAACCACAAATGCTATCTATTTAAAAAAAATATTATTTTTACATAAGGCCATTAATGCTGATATCCATTAATGATATGAATTTAGACTCATGTTGGAATCATTATATAATTTTTAAATTGATAAAAATAAAAATCTTTATTTAGTAGTTACATTATATATGGGATCTTGACTATAATATTTGGAATGAAATTTCTTAAACAATTAAAAATATAATTAATCACATATATATTTTTATCACTTGTTACGTAATTTTAAATAAAATATAATTTATACACTATACATTATAACAAAAAAAAATTATATTTTATGTAATATTTTATTTTTAATTTTTTTTGGAAAAATTCACCATTAAACAATATATAAATATAGATTAAAATTTTAAATTCCACTTGATAAAATTAATTTTTTATTAATTATATATTATTACAATATTAAATCATATCATAAAATGAAATATATGTGAATCGTAATTAATTATAATTAAAATTTATACATAAATACTACAAGAGATCATAGATACATAATCATGTATAATTAAAAAAATATACCTTAATAGTATGTATGGAATATTGTACTTCCATGGTGATGATATAAAAACATTGAACTTATTTTGAGATTTAATTTCATTAACATGTCCTAAAGAAAACTAAATTAAATCTCTACAAGTATGACTATACCATAGGTTTAGTTTAAGGAAATCCATATTGATTGGACATTCATTTAACTTTTGGATATGTGTACCTCATGTGGAAATTTTATTATAACCATAGGCCATTATTTATTTATTATATATAAAATTATCCATTCTAATAACTTTATTTTTTAAAATTACATAAAAATTAAACTATTATTACAATATTAAAAAAATGAAAATATAAAAACTACATTATTAGATAATAATAATTATCTGATATCAATACAACCCATATAATTTATAATATTGTTTTCAACTCAAATTACCCTTCACATTATTATATTTTTTTTCATAATTTTTTTCAATTCCATGAATAATACGTTTTACAATCATTTCTAATTTTAATATTTGTCTTGTTATTTTTTCATTCTGACATAATGAAATTCAATCTTATATATATGATTTTATTTTACATATATTATCTACTAATATATAATTATGTCAATAATAATTTTAACAATGGACTTGGAATATTCAATTTGTAATCAAAACTATAATTATCAGTTATTTATACCTAGATAAATATATTCAACTTGAGGGGCAGCTAGGGTGAACACCATATAAATTTTTTTCTCTTCTTATAAACCCCCATGTTATATGAATCTTACTCCCATTTTGGAATTCAAATGTTCAATCATTCCCTCTATCATAATATCCATATAACTTAATATAAAGTAAAAATGCTTAATATAAACCATAGGAACATACTAGGATTTTATTTGGTTAACTAGCTATGGAACATAGAGAGAGAATTTACATGATTATGCTTTAAGGTAACACAATCCATTATAATATAATTTGGTTAATTCATGTTTTTATGTATTTATACTTCATACCATTGAACAAATTCTGTGAATGGTTACGGATATACACATTAATAATCCATGGGACACTCTCTATTATTCCACTTCACCATAAATTACTTCAGGGATGGAAACCGTAAGTTTATAAACAATAGGGTTTTTCCACATTAAGTATGTGAGTTTTATGGTATTAAAAATCCATATTTGGCACTACTTTGAAGCCCATGATCAATTTTTTTACTATCCTCCAAGGACTTATGAGATCAAATCCTAAATGTATTAGTTGAGTCTATATCATACATATGATGGATAATATATTTATTTTTTCATTCCGATGTAGTTAATTCTATATTGCATTTTTCTTGTTTTACTCCTTACATAGATGGATGTATCATTATAACATAGGTAATCATCACATATTATTACATAAAAATACCAATATGATCGAAATAATTCCTTTCCGTATCTTTGTCCATATTATTCTCTAAAATATATTTTTAAATATGTTTAATCTATTTTAAATATCTAGATCTACTATAAGAATATTTTATTGGTTTTGATAAGTCCAACACATGATTCTATGGATGGGGCTAGAAGTTATTCTTCTAATTCACCACTATCACACTATATGTAGTAAAAAATTATAATTTTTCATAATGATCTAATACAATTGAGTTAACGCATTAAAATTTCACACCATCTCTAATTTCAAACACTAACCAAATCATTTATATATTATAAAAGTAACATATTTATTGATTAGATTCCAAACTATAGTGGGAAATTATACCTACTTACCCTAATCTCATAATGAAATCAATCATAAAATTAAAACTTTCATTCAAAAATTGTATTTTAAAAATACACATAAATGTAAATTCTAAATTACTGAAATATTGCAGTGTGACCTTGCTTTAATTATAGAATATAATTCTCTCTGACAATTAGAAAAAATCCATCACTAACCATAATACCGAAAATATATTTTGATCATCATATATCACAATAAATGTATGGAGACAATATCATTTTTATTTAATGACTGGGAATGGAATCTATTCTTATTTATCATAAGGTGATATTTATATATCATCATAGTGACCTTTATCTTTCTTCATAGTTACCATTATGTATCATCCATATTACTTTCATATATCAATATGTTTAAAAATTATTTTTTGAAACCTTTATATATTTCAATAGTTCTTTTGAACACATTATAATACTTATTTTTTTTGAAAATACTATAGTGACTATCACCCTAATTTTTTACATCAAATACTTTGAAACAATATATATATATATGGTTCTCTTTTCTCACTCCCCCATAAATAAATTGATGTGTGTTATTGTTTCAATTTTATTTTCATTATATACATATTTAACATAGTATTACAGAGGGGTATCTTATTAGCTTCACTCACCCTTATTCTGTATAGGGCTTGACCTATAATTTAAATGTTCAGTATTAGCGTCTTGGAAGGATACAATTATTCTCTTTATACATGGAAATGTTTATTTATATATTTTTCTAAAATTTTCTTTAAATTATTGTGTAGATCGTTTTATATAAGTCTCTTTCAACCATGTCCATTAATACCTCGATATTTCAAAAAGAATCACCTAAATAAATATCATTTTCAATAACTTTTTATATAAAATACAATAATGTAAGGTGAATATTAATTTATTAAAAAATGGTAAATAATAATACATTATGAATATAAAATGTGAATAAAAAATAACAAACATTAGTATTTCATGAGAAATGATATTAAGAACACGTAATGATTGAGAATTAATTTTTTTAAATGTATATTTTCAGTATATAGATTTTAAAATCAAAATTAAGATATTTAAATAAAAAATATTTTCTAAAATAAACTTATATTTTCAATTTACCTTATCAAATATATATTAGGAAAATTGTTTAGGATTATTTGAAATAGAATTTTTTCAGTCAATAGTGGAAAATGCACTTTTTCAAAATATTTTCAATTTTATGATTTAATCCGGAAAAAATAATGAATTGAAAACTTTTATATTGACCAAAAATTAAATGTACAAATTAAATTTACACATTTAAATTTATTAAGATGAATTTTAATTTAAATGATAGAAATTTTAAAAACTAATTGATGATTTATTAAAATATAATAATTATATTTGATAGTTTCCATTCAATAAGTTTTTAAAAGGTATAATTATTCATTTGATGTAATTTAAATTTAAAAGATTCAATTTTTAATCATAAAACAATAATCTCACTAAGTTCAACATGAAACACGATTCTCATGTAATTTCATTTTGATGAATAAAAATCAATTTTATAAAAATCAATTTTGATTTAATTATTTATAATAATTATTAAATTTTATAACCACTTCTTAAAAATGAATAAATTAAAATGGATTATTTGTTTTGAATAATAATATAAAATTATTAGGTAGGATTAATTTAATTTTTCAAATAAAAATATTTACCATTTTAAATGCTAGTCACTTGTTTTTTTTAAATTGTTAATGTTGGAATTAACCTATGCGATACTGATTAAAATGACACTAAAATAAATATAAATATAATAAGATTACATGATATGAACCCTAAATTATAACATATAATAAATTTTGGCCATATGGTTCACATTACATTATGATATATAAATAAATTTTTTAATCAAAAAGGAATTTACAAAAGCAGCACCCCCTACACTTGAAAATGACTTATCCTCTCCTCATTTATCCATCCACATTAAGAACCTTATTTTTACATTATCATCCAAAATAACTTCGAAAGACCATGATAACATTCCTATGGACTCTTTTCTCACCAATAGAATAAAATTGGAAGGAGAGTTCCATATGGGTATATCAACAAAATATGTAATTAATTTAACCCAATTATTTCAAGTTTATATATACATAAACATCATAAAAATCTTCTATAATCATTAGAAATTAATGAAATAAAAATTGTTATATTAATATATTTTTATTATATTTATGTATAAACAACCATATTATTTCTTTCTATCCATTGGTAAATGAAAACATCCATCTGGTCTACAAGATTACTATATCCTCCATGAATGTTGTATTTGACTTTTTATAAACACGTAAAAAGTGTTGTTTTAAATATAGTTCCAATGAATTAGTATGTTATATGTGATAAAAATATTATTCTTAAAATATAAATCATTTTATACCTTCATTTAATTACATCACTTGAGAAATTAAAACATCACCCATGCAAACTTACAGAATGCCTCACCTGAGAAGGATATAGAGCATCATCAAAACTGGTCTATATAGAATGTTATAAAAGTATATTTAATAAATAAATAAAATATAGTTTTATTATTATAAATCTATAGGTTAGTAAAACAAGGTTTTGGTGCATGGACCAGAACTAACAAACAAAAACTTGTGTGGAAAATTGAGATGTTTACAAAAAACATTCATTTTAACTGGGGTTTAAAAATAAATTGGGAATGAGAAATTTTATCTAAATTATATATATTATTATAAAATTAAATTTTTTATAATTTTATTTATTTTTTATCTATATAAATTATATAGAGTTTTATATAATGTTTGATTGAGTAGATGTATGATGTAAGGGATTATATTTCAATATCAAATTTAGTCAAGATTATTTATATTTAAATTTATTTTGAAGGAATGAAATTATTTTTCTAATATAATATAATTATATTTTCTTCAAAATTTTATATTAGTTATTTTTACTTTTCCTTTATCATTTCATTCTTATTGTGATAAAAAATTAACTATAATATTTTTTTATAAGGAAAGGTGAACATACAATTTATTTTTGGTCATTAATATTTCTCATCCATGTATATGTTCTTTATATTGTTCCAAAAATTATCATTGTAGTATTTAAAATAATTTTTAAGGTCTTTTTATTATATCCTTTACTTTAATTTTGGTAACACCAAGATATTTTAATCAGAAATTATGTTTGATAGAGTATATTACATGAAACACCAATATATAATGAAGCATTAAATATTATTAATCTTCAACCACCATAAAATATAAATTAAATTACTAGGTATTAATATACTATATTTAAGTTTTTAATATATAATGTTCATAATAAATAAAATTGTGTAGATAAATTCCTAGGAAATAAGAATTCAATTTTTAGTAATGATGTTTCAATGTTCAAAATAAGTTATCAGTAAAAACATTTATCATAGATTTATGATAACTAATATTTTAATTAAATTTCTTAAATTTTCAATTTTTTTAAAATAATATCATATGAAAATTAACTGAGGGTGAATTTTTTATATTTTTCTGAAAATATTTATTTTTCTATGAATAGATAAAAAAATGATTTTTTGTAAAAATATCAATTCATTGAAAATAAATTCCATTATGGTTTTAATGTGATCATAAAGATAAATAAATATTATTAATTTGGTTAATTTATAACTAATTAATTTGAATCTTCATTATACCTTGTATCATAATATGTTCATTTTTGGTGTTGAAACACATTTTTATAAAAAAATAGTATTATATCCATTTCATGTATTTATATTAAAATAGACTTTTAAATCATATAGGTATTGAATTTGGGGAAATTTAATTTATTTAATGATTTATAAATTAAAATTATTCCTTCTATATTTTTTTAAATTTTTTTATTCAGTATAATTTTTTTTTGAATTGTAATGAAATATAGTTTTTATGATATACTATAACTTTTATGTTATCTCTATGAAATAAATATGATATAGAAATTTATGAAACATGAGGATAGAATTATCAATGATAATATAATAAAAAATAATAATATAAAGAAAAATTATAATTTATTTCATGGTACATCTGTAACTAATTTTTAGTGCCATCCAAGTGCATGGAATTTATTGGAAAAGTCAAACACAGTTTCCTAAAAATAATATTTAAGGAGGAATCCATTGTTCAACAAGGTTATTAAATATAAGATATTATTAATTATTTTAATGGATATAAATTTATGTTGGTTTTATATTTCATATAATTTATCCAAATTCTTTTGCAATGCCTGTGCAAGGATAGAAATGTCAAAAAGAACATATAAAATTATTTTTTATAACACAAATTTTTTTAAATATTCATATTAAATGAATATAATTTTTTTTCGAACCTAAATAAATTAATTTTTTTTATATTTTATTTTAAATTATCACTTATGAAATAATCAACTTTAATGGTTATGCAACAATAACACAACATTTTTCCAAATAGTAGAAAAAGCATGTATATGATTTAAAAATTTCTAAAATTAATATTTTTGGGGTAGTTAAAGTCCCTCATGAATCATGAAGAATAATATAACAAAATATTAATGTTTTAATTGTTTATATATTAATTCCATTTTTCTAATTATTTTTTCAATGTAAAATTAGGTTAATCGTTCTCAAAATTAAAATTACAGTATTTTATGTTAAATATATTTAATTAAATTATTTAATAATCATAAAAAAATAGAGAAAAAAATTAGGATTTGAAATTATGTTCAATTACATAACATATATTTTTATGATATAATTTATAAATTATAATAAAAATATTAACCCTTTAATTTTCAGACTGTCATTAACAAGATTACAGTAAAAAAAATTAGACCATGGGGTTAATGAAAATACTTTATTTTTAAATGATATCTAAACCTATTAAAATATAATTTTATTATTTTATTAATTTTGAATAAATCATTATTTTAAAATTCATTTCATTCTTGATCTATTTTACCTGAGGTATAAAAATATTTTATTATAATATTTTATTTACTTCTATAAATTACATTTAGAATATTTTATAATAAACACTATATTATTAAAGGATTTAAAATTTATAGATATTTTATCATCATCCAATATAATGGGATGTAATTTAAAAAATAAACAGTTATATATATTTATGGGTCACCTTTCATTTTATAGAATCATTTTTCACACATAAAAATTTGAAAACATATATATTATGATAATTGTCAAAAGGGTAAATAAGGGGTTAAAACTAATAGTTAAGGGTAAAAAAAATTTAAAACATTAATGAATGATGATATTTTTACCAAGAAACATAATATATTTTAATTAAATCTATTTTTATCCTTTCTTCATAAAAACTAGTTAATATTAATTTATTACATAGAGTAATTCCCAGAGTGCCCCTTTAGTCACTCATAAATGGACACATCATATTATAAATTATGCACAATTTTTGAGAATTCTATATTATAAAATAACTAAAATAATAACATCATATCTTACTCAAACACATCCTTGAGATTATTTTTCCCAATGGCCATCCTTTTCAGGAATAATATTTTAGAAAAACGAGGTTTCTCAACGAAGTGGTATAACTCTTAACAATGCATTATCAATTTTATTTCTTCTAATAAAACATATAAATATTATTTATCAATTATAAAATAAATATTTAAATAACTTAAAAATAATGAAGTTTCATTATGGTGATATAAAAACTATTATCTACTTTTTCTTTCATTGTACAGAAGGTTATAACATTACCTGTGCGAACATACACTTATTGTCTTTATATAGTGGTGTAATTAATTTTTCATCACAATAGTAATTTTATGGTTATGATTATTGATTTAATTAATATATATCTTTATATATTATTCTGTTAGTATGACTTATTATATTCCCATTATTAATTCGATTATTAAAAAAATTAAAATGTGGGTCATGGATGCATTTAAACTACTATTTTTATGAACAACGCATGTCAATTTCCTATTTATAACTTTTAACAGGTGACCCTATATATATAATATATTAATATTAATGTTATAGTTATTTATATTATTTATCTATGATCAAAATATAAGGATTGGAACATCAGAAATGAATCTTCAATAAAAAATAAAAGCAGTTAACACCAAGAGACGATGATTTTAATAAATAATTATAAATAAATGTTTGATAAAATGTTATAATTGGATCATATATGATATTATAAGTATTTAATTAATTTTAATAAAGAAATATACTAAATATAAAACCTATATATATGAGGATAGATCATTAAAAAATAGTGTAACTTGTGGTAAGAGATTTTCAAATCACATTTATTTCGTTGAGACACGTGCAACCTTAACTAGATGTTTATTTTATATAGAGTAAATAATTACCATGAAAATATAATATGTATATTTTAATGATGAATATATTTATTTATTATCTATATAATGTTCTCTTCTTATAGTATTTTATTGAAAATATACAATTTGGTAAGGGATTTATATGACAATCTCATTTTTTTCTTGGTTAGATTATGATTACTTTTATGATGATGAAATTTCATGATATTACTCTCAATAATATAATGAATATATTTATCATCTATTAATTTTTATGGATTATATTTTTTCTTTCATTTTAATAAATTAAAATGCTCATGATACTAACTTAATATTTAACGTAAATAAAAATTTATCTCCCTCTTTGGTCATAAATCATTTTTCTTCCATGTAAATGTTTTATAAAAATGTTTTCATTGATTATATATTACTCTACTATAATTTTTTAATTACTATTTTACATTCCATTGATATTTTTAAAAATGGATAAAATGAAATCATCATTTCTTTTTCTGAATGAGGTACAGTTAAATTTTATAGTAATTGTGAATAAAATCATTTTTTTGTATGCGAGATCCACACAATTTACAAACATCATGAAAGCTAAATGTTATAAGATTCATTAAAAATTTTCAACGAATATTTTTAAAATAAAATATTTTCCATAATATTTTAAAATTTTATATATTTTAATGAAGATATTTCAAAATGTTAAAGGAATTTTCTTAATGAAATATTCCAAGCTATATTTTAATGTAATTATCATCTAAGATTAAAAAATTTTATGTTATATTTACTTAATGGGGATATTATCAATTATTTCATCCTTATTTATTTTTAGAAGTTTCATGATTATGATGATGAGTTTTTTATGAAACAAATTTATTTTCCATGGGTTATGTTATTCTAGATTTTTGAAATGATAATGAATCAATCTTCCATTCCATGGGTTATAATAGTTGATGAAATATTTATAATAATTTGCCATGAATATGAATGTATTATGATTTGGGGATAATTCAGCCTATAATTATATATCCCTGCAACACATTTTGGGAAGATGGATATCACATAAGATTATTAATAATGGAATTCAACGTGATCTCTGTTCAATAATGCATATTTTCCACTATGATAGTTTTGGTAGTGAACTATAACTATAAATATGAAGTAATGGGGAGTGAAAACAATCCACCATGACATTTTTTGAAATGAGACTCGACTAAAAAAATATTTTTCTATTATTATGTTTATTCCACTCACTTACATACTATGAAAATTATATTATCTCACAGATCATGTTTTATGATTAATTTATGATTTATGCCTTATATAATTCCATGCTTTATGACATGAACCATGGTTATAAACTATTATATTTTCATTATGCTTTTCAGATTTTGATATTTTATTAACATACACTTATAGTCATTTTTTTATTTGTTTATCATTCATATATATATTTTTTAACGTTAGAGTGGATCTTGGATAACCTATTAATATGTTTAATTTACCCATGTTATGAATTATGATTTTTACTATGATATATTAATGATGGGTGATATTGTTTATGGACAGAGTGGGAGATGGTATAGATCTCACATTAATATGTTTTTTATTTACCGATGTTTTTGATGACATAAAAAATAAATTATTATAGAAAGGATATTAGCATTATGAAATTATTATTCATTTATTATGATGTGATATATATGAATTAACTGCTTGGGGTAAATATATTTTTTATAGTAGAATTATTTAGTTAATAGTTGGAGGTTAATATTTGGGATCAATGGTGAAACCCCTAGGGATAACTATTAAGGATATGATAACATCCTAATATCTCATAAAGATAGAAATTATATGGGTTTCATGGAAATTGAATATTTTATGGGTAATACAAGGGTATGTGGGTTTGGAACATTTTCATCTAGGATTAATAACATCAAAATATTGGTATGATTATATCTAAACCATTATTCTAGAGAATGGTGATTGGGTCCTTACTGCATACCCAGTTTGATATTCATGGGGGATATTCATGGGTTAACTCAAATTATATATACAGAATATTATGATATATTTGAATATATTATACATAATGATAAACTAAGATAAATCTTGAGTATCATAGAATAAAAATTGTGGGTCATGATTTAAACATCCTATAAATCATATTTAATAAATATATGATTTCTCAGAATGAAAATTGTTTTTGGAACAATTATTCTTCATTATAGTAAACAACTAAAATTATAATTTCTTATGTTAATTCATAATGTGACAGACATTGGAATGATTTTCCTAATGATAAACCAAATTAAACAGGTGATTAAAGGTGTAAATTTATGATTATATCTAATTAGTTATGTCATTATATGATTAATAGTCTCAACATGGGTGAGTTTTTGAAAGAAATAATAAGATAAAAATGATGTTTCCTGGAGAAAATGAAGGGAAGAAGATATACCATCCAAAATTTCAAATATCTACAAAGAATTACTTAGTTAAATTTCTCAAATTAAGGATTTTGTTAGTTAAATATGATAAAAATAGTGTATGGAAAGTAATTTATGAGGAAAATTGAAAGGATCAATAGTGGAAAATGACGTTTATCCTAAAGAACCATTTATAGTTAAATGTATTATGTTTGGGGAACATGGGAAATATCTTAGTTAATTATCTAAAAAATGATGCACCTTTTCTATGACAATAATTGATGTGAAATAATTTATGTGTTCATATATTGATTATTAAAGAATTATTTTGTAAAAGTGGTATATTATTGATATTTGGGTTATTAGAATCATGAAACAACTACTTATTGTCCCATAATAGTTTTTCAGAATGGATTTGAAATCAAATATACTAATAGTGGGTAGTTTATAGATACACATGATTGAGGGAAATCTTACCCTTAATATTTAATTTATATTGAAAAAATTACATTTATATTTGATAAAGATATAAAGAAATGAATTATTTCCTTTGATGAAATTGTAAATTGTTATTGATTTCATAAAAAAGTTATTTATTTGATATTTAGGGAAGTTTACTAATTTATAAAATTTATTTTTTATATTGGAATGTTTTTAATCATTTATTTTTTCATTGAGTTTTAAATATACCATTGAATAGAGGCTCTGATCCTAGTATCCTAGAGCTAGAGTATACTTTATTACATTTTCATAATATACATGGAATCATTTCTTGAAGGTCCATATATATTATTAGTCTTTCTAGACTGGATATGTATATATGATTCCCAGATTACATTTCAAAAAATAATAAATAATTTTTATTAATAATCAAGCATATTCATGAATATAATTAATATTAAACTGCATAGAATCTTGTGGAAAGGAAAAAAATAAGGGTAAAATCAAATTATCATTAATGGATAAGTTCAATGGAATATATCATGAATCAATAAATGATAATAAATATTACAAGGTAAAAAAATTAAAAGAAATTTCATTTAATTAAAAAAATTTCTATCATAATTAGATAAGTCGTAATCAATATGGAAGTGAAAATAATTGAAAATAAATTACATTTAATTAGTACAAAATGAATTAGAATCATCAGGTTATAATATCATTTTGAAAAACACATGGATAATAATAACTGAATTTATAATAAAGGATGATTTTAATTATTGTGTGTTAGGATATTTGGAATCATGATCCCTTAAAAAACAATAATATCCAAAATATAGTTTAAAACTACAGGATAAAACCCATTTAATTCTCGATTAATTATTTTCCTCAGGATAATATTAATCCATCAAGGGGGTATATAATTCTGGGCCCCACCCATTAAAAAATTTTCAAATAATTGTTCATTTACTAAATAATTTATTTTATTTCATTATAATATTTCCTTATAATCAAATATACACATTGAGTAAACAAATAAAAATATCAATTTATCCCCAAATGAATATATAACATTAAATATAGAACACCACATGTAGAAATGATATATGATTTAAAATATAAAAATATCTATGTTAAATGATTTATTTAATTGAGGGAAATTAAATGTCTTTAAGAAAGTGAATAAATCATTGAAAAGTAAATGACTACAAAAATGAATCAATGATCTTAATATGAATATTTTAATTGTTAAAAATGGACATAAAACACAGATTTAATGAATAATTATGGTATGTTAGGAGTATATTCCCAACATAATATGAAGTAAATAAAGGGTTTCTATCATTGAATATTTGAACTACTATAAGAAGGTCATTAAATTAATTCATGTGAAAAATATCATTCTTATTTTGA
The DNA here is from genome assembly GCA_963277665.1 of Viscum album. Lineage (NCBI taxonomy): Eukaryota > Viridiplantae > Streptophyta > Magnoliopsida > Santalales > Viscaceae > Viscum > Viscum album. The sequence continues at coordinate 1,472,928,477 of OY728131.1, read as the reverse complement.
AAAAATGATTTTAAATCTAAAATTTCACAAAAAATTATTAAAAATAATTCTTGAAAATAAAAATTAAAAAATTTTAATGTTTTTTAAAAATTCAAGTGGTTGTTTCAATAATATTTTTTGTAAATTCCAAGTATATTAAAATAAGAATTCGATTAATTTCTAGATAAAATTCAGAAAGAATGTTGTTTTGAAAATTACATGAGTATTCCATCAAATTTTTTTAAATTTTAAAATTTGTAAACATTTCTAAAATAAATAATTTTTAAATTTATAAAAAATATTTTTGAAAATATTTTTGAATACCTTTTTAGAAAACATGATTTTAGAAGGAAATACATTTATAATCGAAGTGTGAAAAGGAGTCAAGTTTTATAATAACTTTTTATCAAGCATATAAATTACCAAAGAGATTAAAAATTGAATAATTACTTGAAAATTTTAATGAATAACCAAAATTAAATAAAATTTAACTTTTTATTAAACAATGATCAAAATATTTTCCTTCAATTTAAATTCCATTATAAATAATCATTATTAAAATGAGATTATAAAATACAAGATTTTAATGTTCATAGTGTTGATAAAATGTTTAATAAATTAATTCTGTATGTGTATGAATCATTAATCCACAAAAAAATATGTTAAAATAAATTTAAATATAATAATATTTCATTTCATACATAATCACAAAGTATCAAAGTCAACAATGAAGTAATATAACCCAATGAAATGAGAAACATTTCCATTATTCAATGAAAATTATTGAAAGGTGTTTTGTAAAATTTTATCTTTTTGTAATTATCATATTATCATAAATACAAAATTTATTTAATATAATTATATATATCATCCATGTGGTTTGGTGATTAAAATAGAGTCGCATCGCTTAATGAAGGCGGTAGTCCACACTCCCAAAAATGACATTATCATCTTTTGGTGAGTGAAAATATAAGATATAACATTATATATTTCTTTTTTTGAATGATAAAATTTCATTAATATAGTAATTATTTACATTATATTAAATATATTCAATAAACTTATCCTTACAATCTCTATAAAAATCGTTAGTGAAAAAGAATCAAAAACACTCTGTGAGGTGGTAGTATGCGGTATAGATGAGCGATGTTGTCGTATCCCATATATAATTTAATATAAAATTGTATATATATTATATAATGATGATGAGGTATATTTATTCTATAAATATAATTAATATTCATTATATCCACCATTATAGTGATCAATTAGAAATGGTAATGGAAAAAAATGACATTGGTTTGTGAGGCGGTAGTCCTCAGTTCACATGAATGTTGATTTCAATACCCAATATATAGATGTGGGGATAGTGGTAGGTAACTACCATGACATAAAAATATATTAGTATATTTATGATAATTTGGATAATATATCATAATGTTTCAATAAAAATTAAATGATTTTGAGGATGAAATAAAAAAATTCTTGATGAAGAACATTACCTCTTCATTGGGTAACCATCTTAGGCTTGTAGTCAAATCCTTGAAATATTGGATTTAAAACCATAATAATGAATATATAATTAAAGTAAGGAGTTTGATAAGTTATTTCTTCAGGTCTAGACATCACCGAAAGGTTTTTAATGGGAGAATATGAGAGGATATGGGGTGTCCTTTTATAAGTAACTACAGTGGCACACTAGTAATTTTAGGAAAGATAAATGTGATCTAATTTTATAATCAAACCATATGGGTTAGAAATTGATTATTATAAATTATTATTCATTATAGACTTAAAATATTTTCATACAATAGATTTTATAAATGTTTTTTTGGAAATTTTATCCATTATTCTGTTATTTTAACCCTGTAGTAATCCCATTTCTTCCATAAATATGTTAAATAATTTTTACGGTTTTCACTATTAATTTTTGTAACAAATTAAATTGAAATTTATATATAATAAATAATATTATTATATAAACTATTGGATCTATTTTAAAATATTCCATTCACCAAATTCAAAATATTTAATATTAAATTAATGTCATAGATACGACGAGAAGGCGAGTTCTCGAAGGGAAAATGTTCAATTGTAGATAATGTTATTCTATGAAATCCAATATGAAATTAGTGTTAACAACATATATTGGATTAAAAAACATATATATATATTTTATCATTTTATTATTTAAAAATAAGAAAAATTATATTTTACCCCTATAATTACTTTATACCAAGAGGATATTTTCAATTAAAATTATTTATTTTTTAGTAGTTATAAAATTATAAAATATTTTACAAAACTCCCAAACACTAACTGTTAGATTGTATTATATTATTAATTTAAAAATGAGTTATATTTATTCAAATAAATTTTCTAAAATATTGACTAATTGAATAATAAATTATTTGAACAAATCACTACTATGTTTCCTCTTAGAGAAACTACAATTTTTTACAAAATTTCTTTCTCTTTTAAACAATTATTAATTTATTTATAATAAATATATAAAATAAGTATCATTATTTAGTTTTTAATATTCATAAACACCAATTTAATGGTTATGTTATAACTATATACCATATTTTGATTCATTTTGACATGGGTTTTTACATTAATCAAGCTATGAAAGAGATTAAAATTAATGAAATATATATTTTTTCATTTTATTATGCTCTGTGTTCTGTGTCACAAATTTCATCAACTTTTTTTCCAATTTAAAATATTTTGGTTTTAAATTATACAAATATAAAAAATTTCTATCCTCATAATTTTTAATTTATATAAAAAATCAAGGGTTTGGCATTAAATAATAACATTGTTTAAAAACCACCATTGTAAAATGGTTACTAAAATTGCCTCTAAATGAAGAAGAAAGATAATAAAAAATTAATATGGAATAACACATAAATTGGTTTCGATGTTATAGAACATTGGTGGTAAGTGAATATATGATTATGAAATAAGTGTTTAAATAATAATTGAGAGTGATATATGTAACTTATCACAATATAGTGAATGATCAATGGAATGTTACGGACCCCAAAACCATAAATATATCATGATTTAAAAGGCCATGCGATTGAATTGATATGATTGTAATATTTTCATTTTTTTAATAAATTTTTCTAAAAGTTAAATAATTAGTTTACAATATAATTATATAATGAAACATACTTACTTGATATTTTTTTATTTCATAATAACAAATTTATCATTTGTTTGTGCTTGAATCAATTTCAAAATCATTTTTTTCTCTAACATGGAAATATCAAAAAATGATTATTTTATCCCTAATGAACTAATATTCAATTTTAACACATCATATTTTATATAAAAGATTTAAAGTTACTTGTATATATATATAAATATTTTTAAAAACCAATATGGTTATCACAAGTTATCAAATATAATACATTGATCAGTAATTCAGAACAGTTTCACCATTGGTTAATCAATGAAATTTATTTGTAAAAATATTTAACTAGTGAAATGATAAAAATGATATCATGTAGTCTACTAGTAGGTGTTAAAATAATATTTTTCATCGGTCATTGGATCGGGGACCTCTATGTATCTAGATGTGATGGGTTGTCACCAAACATAAGGGTTGTCCTTTTTTACAATATATATAAATATAATTCAAATAAATTCGAAAAACAATATGTTGGACATCAATGAAATATAATCAATAATTAAATATAATTTTTATTATGTTTTTTAATACACCATATTTTATAATGTCTAATATTTTTATTTGACTGTTATTACAATGTAATTAATGATATTATTATCCCCAAAGTTATAAATACCATTAAAGTAATGTCTATAAAATTTAAATGTATTATTTCTTAAAAAATTATTTTATATAATAAATCAATGATTTTATTCATATAACATTTTTCAAAGCATATCTATATTCATGTTATATTCCTACAAAACATATTTTAAAAATTTGTGTTTATGAATTTGAACTTATAATTAATCTTAAACTAATAAACTATGATGGTGCCCACAACTCATAAGTTAATGAAGAAACCCGTTATTACCAAAACTAATACAATATATTGATGTTTAAGGATTATTATAACTAAAATACCATTGTATAAGTAAATATAAAATTTAATTTTTAAATCAGAATACATAAATAATTCATCAGTATTATTTCACTATTTTTCATTCTAGGTTCTAGAGGATAACATTTAGAAAAGGGAATTGACATGAATAATTACTTAGTTCCCCACATTTGGTGACAACTACTATAAATGGATATATATGATGATATTTATTTCCTTCTATTATAATCTTCTTTTCCCTTATAAATTCATTAAATTATACCCTTGTTTTTAATAATTTATAGATTTTATTATTCATTTGAGACACCTTATTTTCAATATAAAACACATTAAGATTAACATATGCGATTCTTTTTTCTCATAAATTACAATCCTTCATTAGGGTTTTTAATGATAATGTTAATTATCCTAGAAATATAACATTAGAGAGTACAAAAAGTTGCATAGTAATGCCCGTTATCATGTACTAGTTGATGATTAGTCCAATTTTAATATGCCATGTTTAGATTTTCACCCATGGGTATAATTGTTTTAGAACCACATCCCCTATTATTATCCATAGAGAGATGAATTTCTTTGTAAATCATCACACCCCTACCTTACTAAAAATATAGGACATTCTTCAATACTTTTCATTAATATCTGTGATTGGGTTATGATCCTTAATATATGTTTTTTTTAAATCTAGTTCCCATGTTTTCTACTATTAATTATATAATACCAAATTTAGTGACCCCTACCAAAATAAACAAGAGAAAGTATCTTCTGTATTAAATTTTCTTAAGATACAATGAATCACCTCCTGAAATACTAAACAGTTTATTAATTATGGTCAATTGGATACATAAATTATTCGCATATTATGTTTGAAAGGGAAAATTACATTGTAATTTTTCCCTCATGATTCTAGAATATACTTTCATATAAATGGTAGTCCACTTTATATAATTTTGGGAATGGAAACAAAATATTAATGAGATCAAATTCTCTTTAAGGGTAATTTAAAATAAAATATTTCTTTAATGAATTCAAATCAACCATATTTTAAGGTAGATAACTCAACCAAAATTCCATTTAATCAATAAAATGGATACAATAATTAAATAAGGAAAGATAAATATAGAAAGGTTAATAAATCCAAAAACATTACATTAAATAAATAAACATTGAATGGTATGCATAGAGAGATAAAATTATTATAAACATCCCATGGATAATAACAACTGGATTATTAAGGATGTAAATTCATAATTATTGGACATCATGATCTCAGGAATCGTGATACCTCTATCATCAATATATTTCATAAGATCATTTAATAATACATGTAGAAACCTATTTAATTACAACTTACTGGGTTTCCTCATGATACTATTAATGAATCAAGGGGCTATATAATTTTGATTCACATCTATCTCTGGATATCCAAACTATTCAATATTATAATCAATTTAAATCATTAACAATGGGACATATCATCATCATCATTCGATTTTTTTATTTATAAAAATAAAAATACCTGAAAAAACACCCCTTAGGGGAAGGCGAATTACCTAATGAGGTCTAAAATAATGATGGTCAAGGGCATTCCACTTAATCATGTTAACCCCTTCGGGTTTCAAAGTGTGCACATTACGGATGCATACTGGATCAGATCTAGTGACCTCCAGAGAATCAAGGTGATCTGAAACCCTATTCACCTCCCTCCAGGAGTGTCTAACATTGATGTTGTTGATGATCATCCTCAGGCCTTGTTTTTTGATATAGGAAATCGACTGTAGATTCAGGAAAAGGATATGAAAACTTTTATAAACGATTTTAAAGTCCATTTCCACCTCTGAGAAAACTATTACAGTCTAGTGGAAAGACTCAAGCCCTGTAATATAGCCTTTACTATGGCCTGGAGTGTAGAACCATTTCCAAGACGAATGGTGAAGACCAAAACAACAGAGCCTTGTGAGCTCTGAACATCTTCACCACTACACAAGACCCCTCTATAGCAAGAACCATTGGTATTGAGCTTAAAGACCCTATAGTGCACCAACATCAATATTTAAATGATATATTGATCAAGTAATAAACATATCGATGATAAATATTATCGATATTTTGGGAAAATATAATGTAAAAAACAAAGTGAATAATTCATGGGGAATATAAGGATGAAAAAAATGGATATATGAATTTAATATCGATACATTATATGGTGTATATGATCTGATACCCTCTTGAGAATTAATTATGATTATATTAGTATGATATATCACCAGTGAAGTATATGAAAAATAAAGGGTTGTTGTTTTTGATGAATTTAAATACCATAAAACCTAAATTAAAAATTTCTTTAGGAAAATGTCCATTTCATTTTGGAAATATCCTTTTGAAACTAAATTTTTACAACACATTATAAAATAAATTTACAACAAAAATAACACATGAATTTTATAAATTAGTTTTAAAAACATACAACGGTCATCATGGAAGGGAATTTCATTGATGATGCATATTTGAGGACAAAGACTCTTTTAAATTGTTGGTAAAATCTAATCTATCATTTTTCAAATGAAATGAATATTCCTTTTAAAAATAAAATATATATTTTTTTAAACATTGGTTAACAAATCATTTGGAAAACTGTTTAAAAAATTTATTTATTTTATTAATCTGAGTATGGCAATTAAATTGATTTCTTAGTGAAGAGAGAAATTATGTTAGATTTTAGTTGAACATTTTCTCAATCAATTTAACTATCACATAGTGGAAAATTGTATTATTAAATTTAAAAATACAATAATTACTAGAGGATAAGAATATAAAAAAATTTATTAAAAAATTATCAAATAATTTCTTTCACTGTAAATTCTATTATAAAAAATATCAATTATATTGATATTGTGAACTAAAACACTTTTGAGGATTATATCATTGAATTGAGAATTAATAAATGAATAAATTTTGGTAGAATTTTTTTTATTCATATTAATTTATTAGAAATAAAAAATAATAAAACCATATTAAATTACACACAATAATCATAGGACATCAAATAAAACTAAGAATTAATAAAACCCAATTAAAAAAATTGAGTTATGAAATTATTAACTAATTTGTACATTTCAAATAAAATCACATTAGATTAAATAACTAAAATTGAAACATAAAATACAATTAATTTTTATAGAATAATTTTATGTCATTTTAAATTGGATACATATAAACAATATAAAACTTATTAGTATCAAGACATTTAATATTCCTATGTGAAGGGATATTGAGATGAAGTCCCTTACCCCACACCTCCTTTGTTTTGATTGTGACTCAGATTCCTATATAATCATTTTAAAAATGTGATTAGATTATAAATAACTATATTAAAATTTATATCCCCATATTTGATATTTTATAACATCTTATTACCTATTCGTAAATACACAGTCATTATTTTCATTGTTTCAGGTGTTAATTACCTTGTTATCTCATTCATTATTTTTCATGAGTGTTTCAATTATTTTTCATATAATATAATTACATAATATTGATAATAATAATCGTGAAATAATTATCATATCTATCCATCAATTATATATTTTATATCAATCATGAAAAATAGTTTTAATAAATAAAATTTATTATGTTATTAGAGATGGTTGGTTATATGTACGCATGTGTAAAATTTCCATTTTTCAACGATCATTATGGAATGAGAAAATTAACATATTAAATATAATTATTGGTCATTATATCATAGTAATTGTGTTATTTCATTAAATACAATTACATATATCATCCATGTGGGGTGGAGATGAAAGGTGAGTCACATCTTTTCATGAAGGCGGTAGTCCACATATTCTGGAACAATGTTATCATATGTATGTTAGTGAAATGATAAATAAATAACATATTATATTTTAATAATTAAATATATTTCATAATTAAAATAATTATTTCTTTTCTACGACATACATTCTTTAGAATTGTCAGTATAGTCTTTCATGTTAAGCGTTATTGAAAAATGAATCGCATCGTTTTATGACAAGGTAGTCAAATGTACACACGATCGATATTATCATAGCCCAAAAGAAATGGAAAGTAAAAATGTTATATATTATATAATGACTCCAATGGGATAATTATTTTATAAATACTATATATGTAATTAATATACATCATTGTACCCATATATGAGATATGGTAATAGAAAAACATAGGACATCAGTCTGCGATGTGGTAGTCATCCTTGTACACAAATGATGAGTTAAAACCCCATTTATTGTAAGTGGGGATAGTTATAGGTAATTAAATTATCATAATAATATTTTATTATATATATAATTTTTATGTTATTATATAATCATTGTTTAGTAATAATTTAAGGTTGGGGTGGAAAAAATAAAATAAAAGGGCTCATTGTAGAAAGTTTTCTCTTCCTCAGGTAGCCTTTTTATGTTTGTACAAATATCCATCTATGGTTGGATTTATGAAACATCTATTGAATAAAAATTGAGATGTGGGAATTTTGAACATTATTTGGTAACGTAATGGTTGAATAGAAATGGATTGAAGGATCTATTGACATATCAATTATTTTTACCATTTCATCCTTATCGAGTCCCTCGAGCATTGGGATGGATACTCAGTAACGACAATGGAAGATTCAAATGATCATCTCAATAGATCATGCCCATTATGAATATAGAAATCAGGATCCATGGGGTAGAAATTTCCTTAACATCCTACTGTATTAATATAAATGGATTATTCAAGTCCAATGTATCTACACTCATAAATCAATCCACATGGGTGACTCTTACATGGAATATAAGTGGAATAAAAAACCCTAGTATTACAACAAAGTCATCCATTGCCATTTCAAATCACGTAACATTCCATTGATCAATTCACATGAATTAAAGTTACAATAGTATACAAAAATATATTGAAATCAATATAAACCTTTTAATAAATTTAATCAAGTCATAGTATGTAAACACCTAGAAAATTGAGGCATCACCATCTACAGATGAAAAAAATCTAATCAATTTAGTTCATTATAAGGCTCCTATTATTATGAAAGAATGAAATTTATCATTTGGGTTTTATATAAAATGGTAATATTAAAGACACTCTCATTCGGTGACCTTGGATTTGGAAACAACCTCCCAAAAGCCTCATGGAACATGTGGTCATCCCTAATAGGTTTTATTATGTTCAATTTATTTATACAATTTATTTTTGGGTCCACACCAGAATGTATAACATACATCATATTGGAAAATGGATCTATAATGAACTAAAAAACACAATGAAGGTTAAGGCCAAATGCCATAGGTCCATAGTAGATTAATCATCTAATATTATCTTATTATTTGAGACTAATCAGATGAAAATAGAATAGACAATGAACCTGGATATCATGGATATTATATTTGACCTAAATAAATATATTTATTCATTTTTATATGATTAATGACCTAAAAATAATGGATTACTCAATCATTTTGAATGAAAACCACTAAAGATTCTTATTTTTATTTTTTGCTGGAGGAACGGGAGAGAATCCAATGAATTTTCCTTTTAATGAGGATCCTATACATGATGTTTTTCTATAATAGAAGAATGGGGATTAGTTTTTTAGGTTACATAATTATTATAGTAAAATGATTGATTTTCCTCAAAATAATGGGCCTCATGATTTTGATTCATAGACATATAGACCTTTCATAAATTGTGCACTATATTCTATTCTATGTGGGAACCCTCATGATCACTATACATAGTTTCCCTAACGGTATGCAGACCATACATCTTGGATGTGTTGAAAATCGCAGGTCCCACGCATGGTTGTGTGCCTCCCGTCACATTGTTTTCTAATGACATGTGGGCTCTGACTTCCCTTCTCCCAGGTATCTCATTTTTATTAGTATCTATGTGCCCTCTCCAACCTGGTTTCTTCGAACCATGAATCATACCATATATTCCCAAATATCTTGGTAATTTTCTCTAAAAATCCTTGTATACCCATGAGACCCCCATAACATAAATGATTACTAACATTAATCAACAAAAAATTTTAATCTATTTATAAATGTATCTATTCCACTTAAGAAAATTGATGATAATATAGAATATGTAAAGGAGAGAGGAGAGGGTATGTCATTTTATAAGTGATGTTAGTGGAAAACTTGTGAAATTTTAAATGAAAATGGTGAAATAAAATTTGTCTTTGAAAAATGACCCAACATTGTGAGATTTTATATAAATATACATTATGTGATTGATATATATCAATCCATTTTTACCTTAATCATGAAGAATAATATTTATTATTTTCATAATAGAATAAAAGAAAAATTAATTTTAGCTTATGAGATATATAATTTATTGCGATTCAAAATATGAAATCAATTCTTCCAAGTTTAGTTATCCAAAGTGGTAGAATTTAGTATATAATGAAACCTAATGAAAAAATGAAAAATGTGTTTATCATGTAGTGTATCTTTCAAGAAATAGATGATTTTATATTTATCTATGAATATCAATAATAATTATATGAATTTAATTTAATATATATTGACATAAAATTAATATAATTCATTTAAATCATTCTTAATTAGTGTTACACTCCAGGATTTAAAAATAAGAACATTTTAGACGATTATGTGTGTGACACAGAACACCAATCATAGAAGAATATATAGAACCCTTTTTCATTATGATATATTTATTTTTAAATAAATTAAATATATTTAAAATATTTCATTTATTTAAATACTTATTTTATATAGAATTACATGCAAAGTTGAGTTTGGTTTTCATCATACGTAGCACTTAGTTTAGCTTTCCTTACATGAAACACTGAGTTTAACTGAATTGTGAAATATTTTTAAAATATTAGTATTTTATATAATAGATATATACTAGAAATTAATTTTGAAGTAATTAATAAGATTAGAGAAAACTATAAAATACATAGTTCACACACATTTATGTGTTATCTTTTTATTTGTAATAAAATGAGTATCTTAAAAAACAATTATTTTCTAAAATTATATATTTATTAAAAATAAGGATTAATAATGCTTTGACAAAAATATTTAAAATTAGTTTTCACCACATTAAATAAATATTTCTTTTAAAATAAAATGTATCATTGAAATTGGTATACGCAAATTATCTTATAGTATATTTTTAGTATGCTTAGGAAATGATTGTTTTTTAAATGAATAGTGAAAAAAATTAATTATAAATTGGATTTATGATAATGATTCTTGTATTTATGAATAATTATTTCGTATCATTTATATATTTATATGTGATAAAAAAAAGATAAACTATTGAACATTTCTCTTTCAAAAGGTGGTTGCCATCATATCTATAGAATTAATTTTTAATTAAAATTTACCTTTTCTATGAATGGAATTTCCAATAATGTATTATATAATTAGAATGACAATAATTTATAATATCTAATACAGTTAAATTAATTTTTGATCAAATATAATATTAAATAAAATACATATTTATTACTAAAGTTACTGTGAAAATACAGGTTACAGGTGTATAAACTAAAAAGAGAAAAGAAAATAAATAGATTATACACCTGTCCAAAAAATATTTTCTGAACACATTTAGAACATGAAACATATATGGTCAAATAATGGTCCATTTTTGACCATTTTAAACGTTAAAAATAATGGGTGAAACAAATTCATTACAAAAATACCAACTATGTCATCATCCCTAATTATAAATGGTTACCCATCTCCTATCTACATAACAGCATAAAAAAATAATAGATTGAAAAATACCTACCCAAATAACTTCCAAAATTCCCTAAACTCATCATATATTTATTTTTGAGTTTAAAAATTCAATTAATGAATTATTATGTGAAAACCCACAGATGATATCAGAAGAGGTGGTAATGTTCTTCAATGAGAAAATTTCTTGTACTTAATTCACCACCTCTTTAAATTTTTATTAAACCATGATGATATAATATCAATACAATATTAAATAGAATACGATTTTTTTTATATAAATTTCATAACCTAAAAACAACACATCTTAAATTAAATGGGTCATAAAATCTCTGTTCGTGTTTATGTCGGACTACCTTTTAACAAAATGATGTTGTTCATTTTTCTATTTGAATCGATCAATGTTGGGTATGATGGTGGATATAAATTAAATATAATATATTTATAACATATTAATAAATATTTATTCAAAATACCATGTTTATCTTTTTTACTATCAATTCTATATGAGATATGACAAGGATGCTCATGTGTATGGTGGACTACCGCATCATGAAGTGATGTGACTCACCTGTCTCTAGTGCTTAAAAGGGAAGGTGATAATAAAAAATGTATTAATTAATTGTGATATACATGAAATAATTTCAATATTAAGGGAATATATATCATTATATAATGATAATATATATATATATATCATTTTATTTCATTCCTTTTCACTTTGTTAAAGATGAAAACCTCATTTGAATGCGTGTGGAAAACTGCATTCACAAATCGATGGGACTACCTTTTCATCACCATAACATGTGTAAGATACATATAAGAATATATTATATTATTAATGATATTATTATCATCATAAAAATTTAAAATATTACTCACCACCTCTACATAACGATCATTGAAACATAGAAATATTACTCATGCATACGTATGGCCCACTATCTCCATGATCATAACATAATTCATATTTTGTAATCATTATTAATGATAAGGTGTAAAATTACTATTTATGTAAAAATATTATAATTATATAATTATTATTAATTTATATGTGATATCACTATAATATGTGATGTACCAGGTTCTTTCATGAAGAAACACATATGAGAAAATAACGACATTAACACCCGAAATATTGAATATAATGAATGATTATTAATGAATGGTTAATAAGTTGTCAAATATTGATCATATGTCGTATTATATATATTAATATGGAAATTTTATAAGTAAATATCATGTTTAAAACCACTATATGGAATGTTAATGAATATTCAATAAAAATGAAACATGGGAGAAGGGATTTGTTAACTCAATTTTCATTCATCTAGTTGAACATCCATTTAATTGATTATGTTATTGTAACATTATGTTTATAATGAAAATTGATTAAATTATCATTTATGTAAAAATTTTTATATGGATGTATATTCTAAAAAAAATATTTACTTATTAACTCTTGCTTCAATATTATAATCATATAAATGGTTTATTTCACAATCTAATTCTAATTTATATTGTTTACTCTCAAATTTCAATTGAAGAAAATTAATTTAAAATATACTAATAAACCAACTAAATTTTATTATATAGCAGTTATTCATAATATTTTCATGTTACTATACCATTTAACAATTTTTTTTAATTAAATTAATTAGGAAAATGTATTTATGAAAATTCAACTAAATTTCTCTTTTTTGTGAGAAATCTGTTTTCATCGAAACTGTGGTTTAAAAAAAAAATAATTTATAAAATTATTAAAATTATTTATTAATGAAATTGTAATTAAATTTTTTACATTAATTTTTTTTTCAAAATTAATCTTATTTAATTTTAAATGTATTTCTAATTTATCATTTATCATAAAATTTGATTGAAATCTATTTCAAATATTGTGAACAGTAAAAATTCTCAACCAGTTATAGGGAAAAAGAAAAACTCTATTTCGAATATATGAAATATATGTAATATACAATTTTCATTACCATAATTTATTTTTGTAATTAATTTCATTATTACCAGTTTATTATTTTTAAAAAGAATAAAAGTTACTTTGAATGAAATATAATTTCAAAATGTTCATCAAAATGAAAATATTATTTTCTTTATGAATTTTTTGAATTTATTTTATTGTATTTCAAATAATTAATGAATGTAACCCTTTATTGTTATTCCAATGGGTGTAGGTTGATTTCATCCTTGTTCTGGCTCTATATTACTATTTTTTACTATTTTCACCATGTATAATATTGAAATTCACTTCTTTATTTTATTTTGTTTTCATTGCATTCTTCCTAAAGTGTTCAGGTATTTTACATACTTGGATTACCCTCGTACTGGTATTTGGACCAGTCACCAAAAGACCTCAATCATGTCTCGTCGTATGCCCAAGGTTGATGAATAGTAGAGGGGGTGTGTGGATAGCCATTTGGGAGACTATAACAACATATTCAGAGTGCATAGTGGATATCGATAACAAACTAAGAAAATAGCATAAGCTGATGTAAAGAAATAGTCAACTGAATAAAGAATTTGGAAAACACCAAGTTATATAATGTATTCATGTCATGTTGATATATATCTAAAAGGATTAAATAAAACATCATTCTTTACATCTCAGTTTAGAAATACTGAAATGTCTAAAAGCAACAAGGGTGACCTCCACGAGCATCTCAAGATGCCACTCATTACCTTTATCCTAAATCCCAAGTAGAGGCAAACCAAAACAGACATGATTAAAGGTACTTCAATCATGTAGAGTCTACTTGGGTTTCCTAGTGTAATAGAATCCCGAGTATAGTGTGAAATTTAAATCTCAGTCGGTTGAGACCACAAGTGTATAACTCAATCATGAAAATTCAATATAATTAAACAGTGTTCATGTATTACAAAGTAATAACAAAATAGAATAAATAATCTATAACCCATTCATGTTCTTATGGGACACCTGAAAAATACATTTACTTTATCTCGTAGATAGAAATAAAAGTCTATTCAATAACTATAGATATAAAATTCATAAATAAAATTTTTGACACATTATTTTATATTTATTATTTAACCGATAAAATACTTATATTCCTATAGACACCCATATCTCAATACCTGTCTCCTACTTGCATGAATCTAAACCATTTCTCATATTCAATTTACTAATAATTACATCACATCATCTTTTATTAACCATTTAATTCAATTTATTTATGTCCATTTTGACCCACAATCCAATGATAATTAATGGGTGTATAACATCATGTCTAGAATCCTCATTAGTATTTGAATTACTAGTCCTTCTATCACAACCCTTGGGTATTTAGAGAATCAATAATTTTCACATAAAATAAAAATTTTCATTCATGATGTGTGTAGAATTCCATGTCTTGAACCCTATATGTATTTGGAGTATCAATCTCTACCTCCCAACCTATTTATCAATAACACTCACACACAGATCTATATATCATGGGTGTAGAATGACATGTCCATCAACCCCATGATATCATCCATTAATTAATTCATTAATTATTTAATCAATTCTATTGATTAATTGAATAAATCATTAGCAACATCGCATTCACTACAAACTCAAAAAATAGTTAAACACATCAATTCCATTAGTTAACTCAAAAATTAAGAAATAATTACTATAAAATTTATTAATTATATTATTAAATAATCTAATCAAATTATCTAGTTAAATTTACAATTAACTAATCAAAATGAAACCATCTCAATATTACACAATAAACTATATAATTAATTATCAAATAAAAACTATATATATATTAAATAATTAATCCTATACCTTATTAACACATAGAAAAAATTTCAATATTTCATAATTAATTCCAAAAATAATTATCTCGAGGGAACCATGAAAATATCACACAATGAATTAACAAATTATTTATCTCTAATGAAACCGTTTCAATATCACATAATTAATTCAAAAAATAATTATCTCAAGGCATTTATTTCAATATTACACAATTAATTCACAAATTAATTATCTCAACTTAGCCCAAATGAATTTCTCAAAATTCACCGCTTGATAAATTATCTATATTATAATCTCATAAAACATATTAATTTACAATTAATTATATAAACATAACCTGTTTAGTATCTCACAATTAATCCCCAGATTATTTATGATCTCAAAGAACATAATTAATTAATAATTAATCATTTCAACAAAAAAAAAATTTATATCTCTTAAATTAAACCCCTGAATAATTATCACCTCCAAGAACAGAATTGATTACTAATTAATTCTTTCAACTTAACCAAATTAGTATCTCATAGTTAATTTCATCATTATTTATCTTCTAAATGCACATAATAAATTCATAATTAATTATCTCATCATAACTAAATTAATATATCATTATTCATTAATGGATTAATTACCATCTCAACAGAAATAATTAATACATAATTAGTAATCTCAACATAAAAATATTAACTACTCATAATTAATACCTCAATTAATTATCATCTCAATGAACATAATTAATTCATATTTAATTATCTCATATTATCAAAATTAATTAACCATAATTAATCCCTCGATTAATTATCTTTTTAGAGCATAAAATTATTAAATAACTAATTATCTCAAGAGAACGAAATAAATTACACATAATTTATCCATCGAATAATTATCTTTTCAAAACACATAATTATTTAACAATTAAATATTTAAACTTAAAAAAATTAATATCTCACAATAAATCCTTCGATTATTTATCATCTCAGAGAAAATAATTAATTCATAACATTAATATCTCATCTTAACCAAACTAATTACTCATTACCCCTATAAAAAAGTTAGTCCAACATTATATTAAACTTTATCAAAAGTAGTAAATCAAAAAAACTACATTTTTTTAATTAAGAGAAGTTTCTAACCCTAAATCAATGAATTTGGCTGAGCCAAAGCTTCCTAACTCAAATTGTGTCTCGTTCGCATACACACACCTCAACAAAAGAACGCACACACTTAGAATTTATCGTCTCACCTAAAAACTAGTAAATGAAACCCATATTTAGTGCTGCGAGGAACACCACAGGCCCAAAACATTACTCACAACACTAAACAACCATAAAAAACATAATTAAATTGGTAAGAAACCCAATATTGGCTATATAGCCTCACCCAGGTTTGATGGTGGTGATCCTGATCAAGTATAACTGCCAAGACTTCAACAACGGTTGTCGAAATATAGACCAACATGTCATGAGACGTCTTCTACACCACTTAGAACTGAATAGAAAGGTAGAAAATGAATAAAACCCTTATATATGGTTCTGTAATTTTGAGATCAGGTGATGGAGAGCCCAAATAGTGCTTTGAATAATTAAATACATACATAAAAACTCAACTTATTGAGAATACTAAGATTCTTAAAGAATTTGTTCTAATCTTGTCTGTGGAGAGGGACCAGGTGATGGTGGTGGTGCACCTCACCATGGAAGAATAAGGGGAGGGGGTCACACATCACTCTATTATGTAGACCTCCATCAAATGCTCCCTCTCTCTAAAACAAAAAAATCACTAATTTATTATATAGATTAATATAATAACATTAATATTAAGAATCCCACTTATATTTTTATTAATAATTAATTCATTTAAAACACATCTCTATAAACCCTCAAACCTCAATAATAATCATTTAATTAAATTCATTCATGCTGCATTTAATAAAACTATTTCTCCAATTCATGTTATTTAATTAAATTATGTGAACACAATATAATAAAATTTAAAACTCCCAATCATCATCATTATTTAATTAAATTATCTCATTCTCAATTTAATTATATATTAACCTTCATTTCAAAATTATTAATTAAAATCTTCTTAACATTGAATTTAATTAAATAAAAATTTCATTTCACATTAATTAAATATATTCATTTTTATATTGAATTTAGCTAAATTAAACCCACCTAATCATTTATACATCATTTAATATTATAATTATATTGAAAACCCCAAACTCATCATTTTTATGTCATTTATTTGAATTAATCTTATCTAAATTTATTTATATAAATAATCCAACTCATCATCCTGTAAAATAAATTTCATAATTTTCATCTCAGTTTAACTAAAAAGCGTCTCCATATCAAAGTCATTTAATTAATTTCTCTCAACTTTAATTTAATTTAATTAAACCCCATCATCTTATTTAATTAAATTCCTTTCAACCATGAATTTAATTAAATTAATTTAACACGAGACCCAAAACTGGGTAAGACAAATGGTTTAACTCACATGGTCTGATAGATAGTTTGCAAACCATGTGCCCTAACCTGATACCTAGAGTATCATTCATGGATTACCAGCACTATTTGATTAACCGTGCACAACTCGTGCGAATGCCTCTGCCTAGCCTTTTGAAAATCGAGTTATTGGGTCTGGTGCTCCTATAACCCATCTAGTCACTAGGGAAACACCTAGAGCCTTTAATCAAGCCTGATATCAACAGTTAAAATGAACCCAAATCAGATAACATAATCATAAATCATGGTTCTAAAACCAACTTGAGCATTAAAAGAAAAAAGTTAAAAAACAATATTTTAACCTGGTTCAAAAAACACGAGACATTACAATCAACCCACATTAAGAACTTCTCATTCTCAAGAAGCCATTAGGAACTTCTATATCATCAACCAACTTGTTAAGGTCATGCAGTTTCATTTTTATAGTCTTGTTCTCTTTCAAACCACCCAACACACATCTAACCATTTTAGAACCCCATGCCACGACTCTATCCCTAAAAGGCATCACCGACCCCTGAAACCCATACTCGTTGTTAAACTGGAGATGTTCCATTAAACTGATTTCAATACAAAATGCATGTATAAGAAATTCCCTACCCAAATTATGGTGACCATCACAATACATAAAATGACTTGGTGATTTAAAAAAGTTTTCATGCCCGAGCACGAATAAAGGCATAACCGAAAGAAACAAGTATCCTCCGTAAAACCTAGATAACAACCACTTACAAATCCAAATGAATTTTAATTAATTACCAATGAATATGATCAACACTCTCTTACATCCTCTAGGATGAATTAATGATAAATGGAATGCTCTTTGAATATAATTGATCACACTTATAATACTTCTAGTTCACCAAGAATATCAGCCAAAATATCACTAGTCAACCCTTCACAAAAATCTCAGCTTCCCCTATTGATGAATCATCAACCAACACCTGGTTCCCATTTTTCCTAAGGATTATATGTTCATTTATATCATAACATTGAATACTTTCAAAAAATTATTAGTTTTTCCAAAAATTCGAGCACTCTGCCAGCCTTACCTTGTTGTGCTTCCAAGGAAGCATTGGCATTTCTATTAGAACAGATGTCAAACTACCCACCATAGGAGTGTCCATGACATGGAATGAAAATACTAGATTCTCCCAGGCTATCTATTTCAGAATCACCTTAAATTCATGTGTGGAATTCCATGAACCATGATAACCACATCAAAATCCCACATGAATGCTGGTATTTTTAAATAGACTGGCCTGTCATAATACCCATGTCCCAAAAATGTCATCCGGAGGAGTGGGCAGATCTTTCCATTAACACCCCAATCACTCTACTTCAAAGATATCCTGATATTGTCTTTAATTGATGACCACTATCGACACATTTCTAAAATTATGATTCAAGAATTATTCAAATCTTATTCCCAAAACATGATTCGGGATATAATTACCACCACTCAAAACAAGGGTTTAGTTCTTGAAAAACCATAAGTCTTACATGGGAAAATGACCCTTAAATATAACTAACATCAAAAAGCTCAAAGTGGAAACAAATCATCTCAAACTCAAAGGGTGAAACCTACAACAGGATAGTACATTATGAATCATACCCATCAACCCTGCCAATTGGTAACGAAAAAGAGAAACCACTAGGCTCAAAAAACCCTCTTTATTTTAGTCATCTCATTCATTCATTTCAAATTCTAAACAGTTTAATGAATTTGAACGAACCCACAAGTACTGTTCCTAATAAGTAACATGGTTTACAAAAAACTCCAAAGGAAAAATAGGAATTTCATAACAATCATCCTCTTTACCATTTAACATTCAGTGTTAATTCATCTTAAATAGGCATTTTAACATCTAAATTCCTTTTAACAAAGAGGTGACCTCCAAGGGTCCCATTTATTGAATCCAAGATCATAAAAAAGTAACCCACAACATTTAATTTCACAAAACTCAATTTTTTAAATTTATAACAATTTTGAACACTCTAGGGTTATAAAAGTCTTAGTCACATGGGTGGACCTCTACTAATTGAGAAGGTGTCCGTACACCATACTATTTTCTTTTGGATCCAATTTATAACAAAAATTTTCTGTAGAAACCCAAAGCTTGACATACATGGACAATACATAACTTTTGTAGAATAATTAATACATAAGAAAAACCAAAACTCAAGGATCATAATAGTTTAGTGTCTTTGGAAACTTAGAATATAATCTTCTAATCTTGGTGAAAGATCATAAATAACTCCCATAAAGATCATCCTTTTTTGTTTTCATAAATAAAACTTTTGTTTATTTCCTGGGGAAAATAAAACATAAAAGGGTGAGCTCAAATTCTCGGTAAAATTAAACATAGAGAACATAAAACAATCCATAAACATTTGAATTCAAGAACATGAACATAATATCTAAACATCAAAATCATAAGTAAAGTCATAAATCAAGGATGTACGTAAGGCATATATCATAAAGAAACACTAATCATGATAAAATAGCTTGGAAATAAAACTTGTAATTCTGGAAAACATTTAGTACATGATATGATTTCCATAGTAGCCAAGTCATTTCTACCAAGACCATCTTAGTGGACAAAGTCCCTTTCTGAATCGAGTACACTCATCATTTCAATCCTGTAACACTGAACCGGATTAACTTGCAGTTCCATCCATGTATATATCATGAGATATATTTCATTACCCAATTAATTGTAGGGATATATTGGTCTCAACCATCTCATAATGAAATCATTTTTACTTGTTCCACAAAAAATATAATTACAACATTCATCCTAACCCAAAGACAAAAATGGGTTTCATAAACCTCATCCCATCATCACATAATCCATATAAATAAAATGGATATTTCATTATAAGAAAAGTGAAACCATGTAAATCATAGATACATTACACTTGAAACATACAAATATGAAATAATGTCATCTTGTATGGAAAATTATTTTGATAAAACACTTGAAATGAATTCTGAAGGAAAATATCCTTTCTTCTTCAAAATCATCTTCTTTTCAAAAAATTCCAGGAAATTTTAAAATAAATGTATTTTGTTGAAAATAATCATAAAATATTGTAGATTAAGCTTCATGAAAATTAGGCATTATGAAACCGTAAAAATCTGTTCACGCTGTATAGGTTAAAAATAACATTCTTCTCGTACTTTTGCTGGAAAAGTAAAAAAGTTCCTCATGTTGTAAACAAAAGTAATATTCCTTTCATAAAATGTTGTAAATTTCAGAAATGGGTAAAAATAACATTAAAAATTCATGAAAACATTGTTAGAAAACATGGGCATGGTTGATAACAATAACCCCAGTAAATACTTATGAATAACAATCTCAGATAAGAAGGAGATTGAAAAATTATCCCTTACCTTATGTCTAATATGCTTCGTATGTATCTGAACCTCGTGTATAATGATTTAAATAATGTCATTGAGTTATTATAGAATCATATTAATTGTTATTATATCATATATGGTTCGCTCAGGTATTTATATTACCCTTTCATTTGACAATTCCATGTTAAAGTAGCATTTTCGGTAAAATCGTTTCATTTATCATACGTGTTTGGACTTATTGTTTTTGATAATTTTATTACTTAAATAATGATTTAAATACTTCCAAAATTTAAAACTTTATTTTTATATCATATATATTAAGTATATATATATATATATATATATATAATAGATAGATAAATGAAATGAAACACTTCGTTCATGGAGACGGTCGGTTGTACGTACGCATGAACGCTATTTTACATTCCTTATTAACATGAATTGAAGTAAGTAGATGACATATATATATATACATAAATCCAATACATTTATAATATCATATATTTTATTATTATTTCTTATATATACTTTATAATCATTCTTGAATGGTTAACATGGAGAATGAATCTCATCGCGTCGTGGAGACGGTAGTCCGTACGTACGCACGAGCGATGATATCGTTCCCATAATTATTGAATTGAATTGGTGTGGATGATACAGTATATCAGAATAATTTTTATTTTATAATAACTATTTATAGTTATTCTTTACCCCATTATACCCATCCATGTAAAGTGGTGTTGGAAAAACAGATTACACCACGGCGTGGAGACGGTATTCCGTATGTACGCACGCATTGTGATTTCGTTTTCGGTAGGATGGATAGAAAATGAAATGGGGTTGTTTCATATTTATAATTAAATATCAGTATATTAGTGATACTTATGTTATTACTTTATAATGAAACAACTAAAGAAGAATAAGTTGAAGAAGAAATAAGCTTGAAAGAATTGGTAGAAGATATTACCTCTTCTTCGACGCACCTCCTTTAAACTTCTTCTTAGGGCACTAGGGTTGGACTTTTGAGAAAAAAATAACCTATATGATATAACTACAGAGGTTTAGAAGCGGAATTGTCTGGGTTTGGATGATCTTCAAGGCTCAAAAGGGTGTGAAGAGAAGTGGGAAGGGGTTCCCGTTTTATAAGGGAGGAGAGGGGCACCTTTGGAAATATTAAAACTATTAATTTATAATAAATATAACCCCACCTACAAACCTCCAAAAATGACTCATATTAGAATATTATATGATATAGGGTTGTAATATCATCAACCAATAAAATTTAGACATGTAGGGAATTTATTTTGAACATTATCATCCTGATTTTTCCTTATTTAATCTATTAAATTTTATTTGTGGTAATAAGATTCTAAATTTTAAATTGTTATAAATATTTACATATGGGTTGTGAGTTATCCATAATTAGATAATGTATGACATTTTATACTATATAAATTTAAATTTATATTTTTTAAATATTTTTGTGATTTTTAAACAATTTAATAATATGTTATTTTTATAAAATAACAATAGTGTCAATTTTTACACTATTCATTAATTTTAATTTAAATATACTCCACACAAGAGATATATTCGAACTTAAGTATTTAATAGGTTCCTAAAATGTCATAGTATTCTATAAAATTAGTGTAGAACATAAAATAGTTCATATAATATTTATTTTACTATATATAAACCCAATTATTTGATATTTCTCTTTATAAAATAATTACTACAACATTTTTGCATAACTAATAAATATACATATTTGTTGCATAAAAATTAAAATAAAATACTAGGATGAAGATAAATCCTATATATTTTATAAAAATACATTTAGTTGGATTTATCATCTAAAACACCTAAATTTTACAATGTTATACTTATTAAATTATGAAGGTGACAACTTTGACGTCATATAAAATATAATAATACAAGTGTCATAATAACTATTATAAGACTCTAAATAGTCATATATTCTTTAATTGGATGATTATGGTTAATATATACACTAAAAATAAGTTTTTTTCAGGTTTTTGAGCCCTTTAATATGTATTAAAATTTCAATAAAAACAATAATATTGATTTTTTTTACTAAATAAATAATTTATGCATAATCAGTGTATAAGATAATAAGGTAATTAAATAACTCTTAAAAATTACAAATAAATAACCATGATAAATAAAAACATTTTATATTTAAAATGAGTATTTATAACCGAATTTTTATTCTTTATAACCATATATTAAAAATACTTTAATGATTAATGATTGAGTGAGACATATGTCACTTTCCTTTTAATAAAATAAACTAAAGGTCTTAATCACCTGCACGTGGGTTCTAATTGATTCCATTTTGACCTAATATGACTTAGGACGAAATATAATCATACAATTATATTAAGACAAGTGTTAGGGTAATTTTATAATATTATATTTACCCTTAATTACCCGATTTACCTTTTACTATGTTAAATAAAATTTACAGTAGTTACTATTTACAATGCCCAAAAATAAAAAGTTGTCTATTAAAATAATTTATACCCACTGATTTCAAATATGTAATCTATTTTTCCAAATTATATACACATATGTTGTAGAAATTATCTTAAAATTAATCCCATTGTCGAAAGAAATCAGGTTTTTGTTTAAAACATTGCAAACGATTGAATTGATTTAACCTACGAATTCAATTAAAATCAATGATAATGAAATTTATTATATTAAATGCTAAAAATATTTTCTATTTATACTTTTAAACCATTAATTATTATAATTTATCCACATAAATTATTACGATGAAAAAAGTTGTTTTAATTAAAATATTGCGTGTTTTTACTATTCATTAAAATATGAAAGTTGTGAGAATAATATGAAACATTTATCCAATGTAAAATTTTATATCCCGATTCCAAATAATAATTTTATTTTGTAGATTTTAACTTATAAAAAAGTCAAAAAATAGATTTAATATGGGTGCACCATCAAAAGGCGGCAAAATTGTATTTTTTAAAAAATATTTATTTTACCCGAAAAAATTATTTTATTCTCATACCATGTTCTAAAAAATGAGTAAGATGAATAATAATGTTATAAAATTCATAATTTAGTTAATAATATTCATAACGGCTAGTTTGTGATAATATTATAACCATATATATTTGTTTAGTGAAACCCAGTATTGCGTATAACACACGCTATCGAGGAAGGTCATGATTGCGTGTAATGCAAGCCAGGTCAGAGTTGCATGTAGTGAAATCTCCCTTTGGTGTCGCGTATAACATAATTCAAAACATATTTCATTTATACATTAAAAAAATATATACTTAATGTTGCGAAGAATAGTTTCTACAAAACGAACATTAAATTTTGGGTAACCCGAGCGAATAATAGTGTGGTGTATAATGCAAGCTAATACGGTGTTGTGTATAGAACAATCTAATTTTGGTGTAGCATACAACAAAATAAATCAATGAAATTAAAAGAATATTCTTCATAAAATCGTGGGTTGTTACATTCTACCCCCCTTAAAATGAATTTCTCCCTCGAAATTTGTTGGGGTTATAAATGGGTTACTACTTGAATGTTTCTTAAATAGAAACCAACATCGTAAAAAGGAATACCAAAACATAACTTTAAAATCTAAATTATGAAACATATTGGCTACCCAAATTAACTAATCACTGGGTTTCCACATTAGAGAACATAGGTGAAAAATATGGATATGGAAGAGAAATCTAACCACCAAGTTCTTATGGAGAGTGGTAGAGAACATGGCTATGAAAAAATAAAACAATCAAAAAGCCATAAATTTGTGATGATATAAGGTACCATCAGAGTCATCAGATATGAGAGTACTAGGACAATATTTTTGGTTTTCAAGATCATTTCCCTAATGTTGATGATTCTTTGTATAAGGATAAATACTTACTTGATTTCAGTGTAAAATCATCATTGGACATTCGATGAACAATTTCCACTTCATCTCTTATTTGAAGATATAAAGTTGAATATGACATTCTTGAAGTATTATAAGATCACCCGATATAATGATATGTCATTCCATCTGTCTCTATCACAATAAAAGTTGAGTATAATACATTAAATATACATAAGTCCATTTATGGGGAGGTTAATCATACATGGCTCCAAAAATGGACTTATACTTCATCTATCATACCACATAATAAAATAAAACTAATTTCTACAAACCAGGGACTTCCTGTAGGCTAGTGGTAGGCGATGAAGGCCTGTCGCACATTGGTTGTGGGTTCGATTCCCACAACCTTGTCCGACGCGACGGGTTGTCGCCCATCCTGGAGGTTTTCATTTTCTCTAAAACTATAATATCATAATGTCAAAACTCTCTATCCTTAAACAATACTATCTGATGTCCAACTTAATCCATTCCAACCATTTGGGTTTTCAAAAATACTTTCGTCAAACCTTATAGTATAAAGAGAATGATTACTAAAAAGGTCATATAACAAGCACATGAATAACATCATTTATCCCTCATATATCACATGATATATCTTTTTGATCGCATTCCAAACATGTGAATACCTTAGTCTTGTATTCTCTAGAAAATGAATTCCCATTGAACCATAATGAAAACAATAATGTGGTCAAAAGTTAACTCTTTCCACATAGAAAATCCCAAAATTTTGATATACTAAAACCATGATATCACTTTGTCCTTATATCATTCATGAGCTCATGAATACTATCAAACATTTTATTTTCACCTTATCCATTCCTTATGTGCATATCATATGCTTTCCAAAAATATATTAGTCACTTTTCATGGTTACCAGTACCATATTCTTATTGAAAACCACAATTGACCACTACATAGATATTCCAATATACCATTAAATTACCTCAAAAAAAATATTCTTTAATACAAATACATAAACACTTCAATCCATCCTCTTTAATGATTGTCGTGGAATAAGTCCATCCTTGATTTAAAAGTAACCTCTTAGGTCAGGGCATTGAGTTGGGTAATGCCCATGTTCTCCATAGATAAGACATTGAACTCCATAACAATCGGTCACTCAATGACCCTTCTCTCCACATAGATAACATCTTCCCCTCCATTTGATGTATTCATCAATGTTCTTATTACCTTCTTTAGAAACCTCAATCTTCCTTTCTTTATGCTCTTCAACATGCGAACATGCATAAAAGTTTATCTTCCTTTTATTTGATGAATTAGGAATACCACTAAATTTCAACTTGTTAATCATATATCGTGATGACTGATTCCGCATAATCACAATATCATTCTCTCTAGGAATTAAGAAATTTCGTTGCTCATAGTCACCAATTTTTCCTTTGGATTCATTTTTAACCAAATTCCTTCTGGTTCCCTCCATTGACTAAAACACAAAAATAATTTTGTGAGAGGAAACAATCATACAAGGAAAATAACATAATCAAGGGGGAGTAACTTCGACATATAACATAATAGGTTTAATTCTAATATCATTACCATAATTCTAGGACTATAACCTATACGTATACTTATCCTTAGGTACATCCCTAGACATACCTTAGAAATATCATTAGGGATCTCACTAATGTTTTTGAATCCTAGTTTCCAAAGGTTAACTAAACCTTTCCTTTGATACCAACTCTAGAGACCCAAAGCTTGACGTACATGGACAATACATTACTTTTTTGGAATACTTAATACATAACAAAAACCAAAACTCATGGATCGTAATATTTTAGTGTCTTTCGAAAATAGGAATATAATCTTCTATTCTTGGTGAAAATTATTCAACAACAACCATAAAGATCATCCCCTTTTGTATTCTTACCTAAAACCGTTTTTTATATCGTGGGGAAGAGAAAAAATAAAAAGGGTGAGCTCAAATGCTCTGTAAGGTAAACATGGAGAACATAAAACAATCCATAAACATTTGAATGTAATAACTTGAACATAAAATCTAAACATCAAAATATTGAGTAAAGACATAAATCATGGAAGTGTGTAAGGCATATATCAAAAAGGTACATCAATCATGATAAAATATCTTGGAAATAAACTTGTAATTGTGGCAAAACATTAATCACATTATATTATTTCCATAGTAGCCAAGGCATTGCTTCCAAGACCATCTTCGTGGACAAAGTCCCCTTATGAATCGAGTTCACTCCTCGTTTCAGTCCAGTAACACTGAACCAGATTAACTTACCATTCCAGCCATGTCTATATCATGAGATATAAATCATTACCCAATGAATTGGAGGGAGATATAGGTCCCACCCATCTCAAAATGAAATCATTCTTACTTGTGTCACAAAATAATCTTACAATATTCCTCCTAACCGAAAGAATAAAATGGGTTTCATAAACATCATCCCATCATCACATAATCCATATCATACAAATTGATATTTAATCATAAGAATAGTGATACCATGTAAATACTAGACACATTATACTTGAAACATACACATATGAAATAATGTCATGTTAAATGGAAAATGGTTTTGATAAAACACTTGAAATTAATTCTTGAGGAAAATATCATTTCTTCTTCAAAATCATTTTCGTTTCAAAAAATTCCATGCAATTTTAAAAGAAATGTATTTTTTTGAAAATATTCATAAAATCATGTAGATTAAGCTTTATGAAAATGAGGCGTTATGAAACCGTAAATATCCATTCACGCCGTATAAGTTAAAAATAACATTCTTCTCGTACTTTTGTTGGAAAAGTCAAGAACTTCCTACTGTTGTAAACAAAAGTAAGATTCCTTTCAAAACATGTGGTATATTTCAGAAATGGGTAAAAAGAACTTTATAAATACATGAATACATTGTTTGAAAACATGGGGATGGTTGATAACAATAACCCTAGTAAATACTTACGAATAAAAATCTCGAATAAGAATGAGATTGAAAAATTATCCCTTACCTTATGTCCGATATGCTTCGTATGTATCTGAACCTCTTGTATAATGATTTAAATAATGTCATTGAGTTATTACTGAATCATATTAAATGTTATTACATCATATATGGTTCACTTAGGTTTTTATATTACCCTTTCATTTGTCAATTCCATGTTAAAGTCGCATTTTGGGTAAAATCATTTCATTTAACATACGCGTTTGGACTTGTTGTTCTTTATATCATTATTACTTATATCATGATTTAATTACATCAAAAATGTAATACATGATTTATATATCATATATATTCAGTAAATATTTATATAATAGATATATAAATTAAATGAAACACACCGTTCATGGAGATGGTAGGTCGTACGTATGCATGAACGCTATTTTCCATTCCTTATTGACATGAATGGAAGTAAGTAGATGAAATATATATATATATATATACATAAATCCACGAGCTTTATAATGTAATTTATTTCATTATTATTGCTTATATATACTTTATAATAATTCTTGAATGGTTAACATGGAGAATGAATCTCATCGCGCCATGGAGATGGTAGTCCGTACGTACGCACGAGCGATGATATCATTCCCATAATTATTGAATTGAATTGGAGTGGATGATAAAATATATCAGAATCAGTATGATATTATAATAACTATGTATAGTTATTGTTAACACCATTATACCCATCAATGTAAAGTGGTGTTGGAATAACAGATTACACCATGGCGTGGAGATGGTATTATGTATGTACGCACGTGCGATGATTTCATTTTCTTTAGGATAGATAGAAGGTGAAATGGGGTTGTTTAATATTTATAATAACATATCAGTATGTTAGTGATACTTATGTTTTTAATTTATAATTAAAAAACTAAAGAGGAAGAAGTTGAAAAAGAAAGAAGATTGAAAGAATCGGTAGAAGAGATTACCTTCCTCTTCGACGCACATCCTTTAAACTTCTTCTTAGGGCACTAGGGTTGGTCTTTTGAGAAGACCAAACCTATATGATATAACTAGAGAGGTTTACAAGAGGATTTTTCAGGGTTTGGCCGACCATCAAGGCTCAAAAGGGTGTGAAGTGAAGTGGGAAGGGGATCCATTTTTATAAGGGAGGAGTGGGGCACGTTTGGATATCTTAAAAATATTAATTTATAATAAATCTAACCCCACTTGAAAACCTCCTAAAATAACTCATATTAGAATATTAGAAGAGATCAGATTTTAATCTCATCAACCAATAAAATTTAGACATGTAGGACATTTATATTAAACATTATCAACTTGATTAATCCATATTTAATCTATTAAATTTTATTTATGGTAATAAGATTATGATTTTTAAATTGTTATAAATATTTACTTATGTGCTTTGAATTATCCATAATTAGATAATTTATGACATTTTCGACTATATAAATCTCAATTTATTATTTTTAAATATTTTTGTGATTTTTAAACAATTTAATAATATGTTATTTTTATAAAATAACAATAGTGTCAATTTAGACACTATTCATTTATTTGAATTTAAATAAAATCCACACATAGGATATATTCAAACTAAAATATTTAATAGGTTCTATATAATTCCATATAAATCTATAAAATTAGTGGAGCACAATAAATAGTTCATATAATATTTATTTTACTATTTGTAATACCATTTATTTGATATTTCTATTTATAAAATAATTACTACAAAATTTTTGTATAATTAATAAATATGCGTATATTTTAGTAAAAAATTAAAATAAAAAACTTGGATAATGATAAATCTTATATATTTCATATGAATACATTTAGTCGGATTTATCATCTAAAACACCAAAATTTTAAAATGTTGTACTTATTAAATTATGAAGGGGACAACTTTGACATCATATACAATAAAATAATATAAGTGTCATAATCACTTTTATAAGATTTCAAAGGGCCGTATATTCAGTAATTTGATGATTATGGTGTATATATATACTACAAATAATTTTTGGTCAGGTTTGTGAGCCCTTTAATATGTATTACAATTTCAACAAAAAACAATATTATTGATTTTTTTACTAAATAAATAATTTATGCATCATTAATATATAAGCTAATAACGTAATTAAATAACTCTTGAAAATTACAAATAAATTTTCATGACAAAGAAAAACATTTTAGTTTTCAAATGAGTATTTATAACCGAGTTTATATTCTCTATAACCTTATATTAAAAATACATTAATTATTAAAGTTTGAGCGAGACATATTTCACTTTCCGTTAATTAAAATAAACTAAGGGTCTTAATCACCTCCATGTGGGTTATAATGGATTCATTTAGACCTAAATATGTCTTAGGACGAAATAAAATCATCCAATAGTATTAAGACAAGTTTTAGGGTAATTTTATAATATTATATTTACCATTAATTACCCGATTTACCTTTTACTATGGTAAATAAAATTTACCGTAGTTACAATTAACAATGCCCAAAAATAAAAAGTAGTCTATTAATATAATCTAGACCCACTGATTTCAAATATGGAATCCATTTTTCCAAATTCAATACACAAAAGTTTCATAAATTAAATTAAAATTAATCCTGTAGTCAAAATAAATCGGGTTTTTGTTTAAAACATTGCAAAAGATTGAATTGATTTAACCAACCAATTCAATGTAAAATCAATTCTAATGACATAAATTATATTAAATTGTAAAAATATATTATATTTATACTTTAAAACCATTGAATATTATAATTTAACCACATAAATTATTACGATTAAAAAAGTTTTTTCTAATTAAAATATAGCGTGTTTTTACTACTCATTAAAATATAAAAGTTATCAGAATAATATGAAAAATTTATCCAAGGTATGATTTTATATCCTGATTCCAAATATTAATTTTGTTTTGTAAAATTGAACTTATAAAAATGTCAAAAACAAGATTTAATATGGGTTCACCATCAAAAGGTGGTAAAATTGCATTTTTTAAATACTTATTTTACCTGAAAAATTTATTTTATTCTCAAAAAATGTTCTAGAAAATGAGTACGATGAATAATAATGTTATAAAATTCAAAATATAGTTAATACTATTCATATCGACTAGTTGGTGATGATATTATAACCATATATTGTTGTTTAGTGAAACCTGGTATTGCGTACAACACACGCTATCGAGGAAGGTCGTGATTGCGTGTAATGCAAGCTAGGTCAGTGTTGCCTGTAATACAATCTCACATTAGTGTTGCGTATAAAATAATTCAAAACTTATTTCATTTATACATTAAAAAAAATATACTTAATGTTGAGTTGATTAATTTCTACAAATAACACCTGAAATTGTGTGTAACACTAGATGAGAATAGTGTGGTGTATACTGCAAGCTAATACGGTGTCGCGTATAGCACAAGCTAATTTTGGTGTACCGTACAACACAAGACATCAATGAAATTAAAAGAATATTCTTCATAAAATCTCAGGGTGTTACATTTTCCATTTTGAATTTTAACATTAGCATCTAATTTTCAAATATTTGAATACACAAATTACACTTTTCCAGTTATAAGGTGCCCATACACCTTACAAATGCAACTGGATGCTGTCAAAAACACAACCAATCATTTTTCAACTTATGCATTCATTTACACATAAAAATATCTCTAACATGTTATCATAAGAAGTAACAACTCAATATGTTATAACACATAATGATGTAAAATCAATAAAAATTGTTAATTATAGAGGCACTATGTAATACAATCATCTAAACATGCTTATGTAGTTAAAAACATGGCATTCCACCCATGCCATATGATCAAAATTTCCAGGCATTATACTGATGAAACTACATGGAATGTAATATAAATGACATGGGAATCTATAAGTTCCTATGATGATGCATGTAATGTAACATCCTCTCCATATCAGGCCAAGAAAATTTTCCAAAATTCTAAAATTCACTAATCAGAGAAAAAGTACACCAGTCACTCAAGGTGAAATCATATCAACTATAACCTCTAACAATACAAAAATAAATTGCAATCTCTGGACACTTGGTCATGCACTGTAAAATGGGTTATCATTGTAAGGAATGGCTATTAACTTAGCACCAACACTTTCTTAGTCACATGTATATCAAGAAAAAATAGAAAAAAATGGAAAAAATGAAAGAAAAACCTACTCTAATACAATATTTTAATATCCAGGCTCTACTTACCATCGAACTAGTAGTAGGAACAGTCACCAAATTACCTCAAGAGCATCTCTTGGTACACCTGATCCGAAAAACTAGCTGTGAGCATCTACAAATAGTCATTGAGTATACTACACCATCATTTTTTGATTGTACATCGAAAATAGATAAAAAATCAAAAAAAAAACAAGCAGCAGATATTAAAAAATTGTAAACTGAAAAAAATAAAGTGGTCAATTCTAGTTTTTACATTGCATGCATGTCATGGTGATAAATATCTAAAAGTAATAAAAAAATATAATACTTTACATCTCAATAAAATAATAAGGAAAAAACTCAAAGACCCAAGGGTGATATCTATGGGAAATCCTGAGCTCCAACTTTATCCTTTTGTAATAACTCCAAATTGAAAGAAAATAGCAATAAGATTGATCAATGTTCAACCAAACAAGTAGATCCTTCTCATATTCCCATTGGAATGGTGTCCCGAGAAGGCTTTGAGATATAAATCTCGGTAGGGTAGGACTAATGGTGTCTATCTCAATCTAGAGATTTTAATTTATTTTTATAATGTACATGTATAGAAAAATGATAACAGAATTTAATAAATAAACTACAATCCATCTAGGGTCATAAGGGAAACCTGGAGGAGATGCAACCTTGAGCTCATAGTGGAAATAAGATTATGAATATTAAATATTGATATAGTTGCATAAATAATCTATTTAACACATAATTTGATATTCTATATTTAACAAGAAAAATCACCGGGTTCCCATGGACACTAGTATTTAAATAAGAATCTTGATGGTGTCAATGTCTAAACCATTTATCATATTGAATTCACTGATAATTACATCACACATGTTTTCATTATCCAGTTAATTTAGTTCTTGTATGACCATTTGGGCCCATAGTCCAATTTTGATTAATTTGTGTAAACCTCATGTCTATCACCCTTGTGAGCATTTGGAGCATCAATCCCTCTCTCTCAAACCATGGATAGTTGGAGCATTAGTCTCTATCCTATAAAAGAAAAAATTTCATACATACTGGGTGTAGAATGCCATGTCTATAACCCTATGAGTATTTGGAGCATCAGTTCCTAAATCACAACCAGTTTATCAATTATATATATATATATCATGGGTGTATACTTTATTGTCTAGAACCCCAAGATCTCATGTGTTAAATAACTCATAAATTAATTAATCGAGTCTATTAATTAATTCAATAACTATTTAACAAAAACACACTCACTACTAACTCAAAAAATAGTTAAAAACAATAATTGGATATGTTAACTCAACAATTAAATAATAATTACAATTACATTAATTAATTAAAACATTAATTAATCTTATCATCTTCCTTAGTTAATCGAACAGGTCACTAATCATAAGGACACCATCTGAATATCACATAATTAATTATATAATTAATTATTACTGGACAACCATATCAATATTACATAATTAATTTTACAATTAATTATTACACAAAAACCATCTCAATATTACATTATTAATTCTCAAAATAATTATCTCGAGTCAGTCATCCGAAAATCAAATAATTAATTCAATAAATAATTATCCATAATCTAACCATTTCAATAACACATAATTAATTCAAAAATTAATTATCTCTCAGAATATGTTTAAATTTTACATAATTAATTTAGAAATTAATTACATCAACTTAGCCCAAATCAACATCTCATAATTAATCCTTTGATTAATTATCTATATTAAAGTCTCCTATCATATAAATAGATCAAAATTATTTTCCTCAACATGAAAAGTTTAATATCTCATAATTAATCCCCTGAGTAATTATAATCTTAAAAAACCTAATTAATTCATAATTAATTATTTCAACATAAATAAATTAATTCCTCATAATTAAACCACCTATTAATTATCATCTTAATAATAATAATTAATACATAATAAATTATTTCAACTTAAAAAAATTAATATATGATAATTAATTTATCAATTAATTAACATCACGAAGATGATAATTAATTCCTAATTAATCATCTCAATTTAACCAAATTAATATCTCTTAATTAATTCCTCGATTAATTATCATCTCAAGGTACATAATTAATTCAAAATTAATTACCTAATACTTACCATGTTAAACAATCATAATTAATTCCACGATTAATTGTCATATCTAAGCACCTAATTAATCAATAATTAATTATCTCAACTTATACAAATTAATTACTAGTAATTAATCCATTGATTAATTATCATCTCAATGAATACAATTAATTCATAATTAATTATCTAATCTAAACCGAATTAACTACTCATAATTAATCTATTTTTTAATTTTCATCTAAATGAAAATAGTTAATTAATATTTAATTTTCTCAACTTAACCAAATTAATTACTTATAATTAATCCCCCGATTAATTGTCATCTCAAAGCACATAGTTAATTTAGAATTTCATTATCTCAACTTCTACAAATTAATTAATCATTCCCCCCAAAAAAATTTAATCCAAAATTACAGTCAACATTATCAAAATTTATAAATCAACAAAACATTCACTGATTAATAGAGAAATGTTTAATACCCTGCCTCAAAAAATTTTGCTGATCCAATTCTTCCTAACTCAGTCCATTACCCGCTCGTATACATACATCTCAAATAATGTGCACACACACTATGAATTGATCATCTCACCTAACAACCATTAATCGACACTCATAATTATTGAGGCAGGGACCAACTCACACCAAAACAATTACTGAAAACACTAAAAACAATACATAACTAAATCAAGGTGATTTGAAACCAAATATTGGGTATACAAACTTACTAGTGTTTGAAAGCAGTGAACTGAATTGAGTGAGCCACCACAACTTCGGTGGTAGTCATTGAAATACAGACCATTGGGTCCCGAGACATCTTATTCACCACCATGAACCAAAATAATGGAAGAAAACGAATCAAACCCAGATCTAGGGTTTTTTCCTATATAGATATGTTGATGGAGATAGGAAATAGTTTATTCACATTATAAAAGAAATGTAGACAGACTCAACTCACTATGACAACATGTATTCATGAATAAACCATTGTGATCTAGTGGGAATAGAGGGGATGTGTGATGGTGGTGGTGCACCTCACTATAGAATAATCAGTGGAGGGGATTGTACCTTAACCTGTTATGTGTATCTCCCTCTTCTACTCTCTCTCTCTCTCAAACTAAATTTAAAATAAACCTTAGTTAAAAATAGTGATTAATATAATAACAAAAATGTAACACCCCAAGCTTCTACGGTACGTTTCCCTTCGAATAATGCGATAGCGTGTGTTGTACGCAACCTCGAGTTCTAACACACACCACAACTAATTAAACTAGCCGTTGTGAATAGTAATACCTACTTTTTGAAATCATATATATTCTATATTTCAAAATGGACTTCATTTTTGGATTCGGAATATCAAAATTAGCCTAGGGTGAAATTTTGGTACATTTCAGATAACTTTCATATTTTGATGAATAGTGAAAGTTTCTAAATTTTAATTAAAAACAACTTTTTAAATCAAAATAATTAATAGTGATAAATTATGAATTTGAGTGGTTTTAAAGTATATTTAGAATATATTTTTAACATTCAATTTAATGTTTATCATTGGACATAATTTTACAATTAAACCGAACATAAACAAGTGTCAATCTTTTGATAGTTATTATCTCTTAAAAACACGCTTTTTGTTTTGACAGCGGGAATTAATTTTAAATTAATTTCTGCCACTTCTGTGTTTTGAATTTAGGAAAATGGATTCCATATTTGGAATCAGGATGTTCAAATTGTGTAAATAGGTAACTTTTATTTTTACACATTTTGAATAATTACTGCGGTAAATATTTTATTTACCATGGTTAAAGGGTAAATCCGGTAAATAAGGGTTAAAAAAAATAATATTATAATAATACTAAATTACCCTAAAACGTGTCTTAACCCTATTGGTTGATACATGGTCGACCATGGGCATCTTTGGGTCTATTTTGGGACCCCATGGATCCACTTGTAAGTGATAATGACACTTTATTTTAATTAAGTCAAAATGAATACAAAAATGACACAAGCATATATCTTTTAGAACAACAATTTTTACATAGGGTTATACATGTTGGATTTTCGATTATAAATATTCATTAGAAAGATAAAAAGATTTCCTACATAATGATATTTTATTTATAATTTTTAGACATTATATAATTCATTTTATTTATGACACAATGATGATGCAGTAATTACTAAAATAGTGAAAAATAAAAATAATTGATCTTATAAATACCCAAATAATTATAATATGAAACTTTTAATGAATTAAACTAATTTTCTATGATAATATGATATATTAGGATTGATTTAATTGACTTTGTTCGAAGTAATCAATCTGTTAGGAGTTTCACAAAAATCAACTATTGAATAGTGTCAAAATTGACATAAAAGAGTTCTTAAAACAAATATTATATTATTAATTGATATTAAATTCCTAAAAATCTAAGGTTCGGCCAAGAGACTTATATTATGATAGGTTCCTCATTAATGGACCACTTGGGGGTCGCTTGGATGTATATAGTAAGTTTATTAATCATATTATATAAAAATACAAAGAGACATTGTAAAAGTGAAACTAATTAACTTAGAGTTAATACTTAAAGATAAGGTTAATATAAGTACCCAAACCAGTCTAAATTCTATTGGTTGAGTGGTTTTCGACCTATCCCCACCTTAACCTTTGAATAGTCAACTTTGGAGCCATTAGAAACCGAATATTAATTTATTATAAATTAATATTTCTAGCTTTTCCAAAGGTGCCCCTCACCCCTCTTATAAAAGGGCACTCCTCCTTCTCATTTCTTCACACCTTCAAAGCCTTTTGGTTCGGCCAAAATCTGCCCAAATACTCTCCCAACATCCCTCAATACAACATAGAGGCCTTAGTTTGATCAGAAAGCCAACCTAAGGAGCCCTTTTGATCAAATCAAAAGGAAGAACCCGAAGAAGAGGTAATGATTTCACCACCCTTTTCTAAGTTCATTTCTTCTTCCACTTCTTCTTCCTTTGTTCTTACCATTCTGAAATAATAACTCCAGTATCTCACATATACTGTGATGTTATTATAAATATGGTACAATCAAATTCAGTATTCTATCCACCCTTTGAATAACATGTCACCATACGTGCGTACGTACGGCTTACCGTCTCCACGTCGTGGTGTAATTGTTATTCAATATAATATTATTTGGATGGGTATAATAATGATGTGTAACTCATGTAAATAATAAATATAACATGTTAATGATTCTGTATATATGATATACCATCCATTTATATATTATTTTAATATCAAAAGAATGATATTGTCGCTCGTGCGTACGTACGGACTACCGTCTCCACGAACGCGATGAGATTCATTCTCCATCGTATCCATTCAAGTATAATTATCTTTTGATGATTTAAAAATGATGTTTAAGGACTGTATATCATTCTGGATATGAATAAGATACAACAACCATGGCTTATGTAACAAAACATATAAAAGAAAATGAGTAAGTTAACTCCCGAAACGACGATAATTCTAAGATATTATTAACAAATCAATGTTAAAAGATCATATATGATATCATATTAATATATATGATTCTTGTATAATTTAATAACAACTATTTCACCATTATACAGGAGGTTAACCTACCCCAACCAAGGAAAAGTACAAGGTAAGGGATTTTCTTATCTCACTTTCAATTCCGTGAGATTTCCATTATTCGCCACTAAATTATTGAAAGTGGTGTATTGTGTACTGGAATTTGATATATATTATCATATTCATGTTATTCTGTAAATAATTTGGAGATTATTAACTTTTGGCCATACGACTCAGTTGATTAACGTGGTAAGGGGTTTTCATCTCACTCCTTATTCCCATGAGATTCATGCCATATTGCCACCATTACCTTTTGTGTGGTGTATGTACTGCCCATAATTATATTCTTTGTGTAATACACTCTAATTTATGTGTACTTACATATTCATTGTATGATACCTCTTTCATGGGTTGTATGTTTCATAAGTTACCAAATTGGTAAGGGTTATTTCACAATCTCTTCATTATCCGAGGTTGTTTATATGTAATAATCTACTGGGATCTCTTTATCATCCACATCCATGTTTCTTAAAAATGTATTTCAAAACATTTTTACTATTTACAAGAATATGGGTTAAAGTCATTTATACCTTTTTTTTGACTTTTTATAAGAGGTTTATAAAGGAATCTTTCCGTCGTTTTCAAAACAAGGTCCTTTTTAACCTTTTCGACAGAATTGAGGTAAGAATGTTTTTTTAACTTATACGGCGGGTGCGGTTATTTTACGCCGTTATAACATCTTCAAAGCTTTCCTTACAAGCTTATAAGAATATTTTCAAAGAAAATGTTTTATTTTATATGGATCTTAAATGATTTCAAAATAAAAGGAGATATTTCTTTAAAAAGAATTTTGATTTCATCTATGTCAACATCCTTTGATGGATTTTAAGATTATTTGAAGTTGATTTATTATGATACAAAACTTCTATATTGTATTGAAGGTTTTGTGATATGTTTGACTGTGGATGTGCTATTTTTATACCATTCATAGTTTATTGTGAAAGTATTGACATTTCGTATGCTAGTTTTAATACGAATGTTTATGTTATGTTTAAACCTTTTCATATGGGAATGCATTGGACTTAATAAGTGACGGGTGGAGCCCGCTATAGCTCCTCGATGCATCGGTAGGTCTCATGAGACAAACTAGTGTCTTGGCACAAGGCCTTGACAAAATCTTATTTGTAGCCTTGGCACGAGGCCTTGGCTATGTGGTTATGATAGTCTGGCATTATGCATTCCAACATTATGAAAGTGGTTATTGATTTTTGCATGTGATTATTCGATTAGTAGAATATCCATGTGAATAAGTAAATGGCATTATTTCATTTTACTTTTGCCATACCATGTTGAAGTTCATTTTTAAAAGGCTTTTGTTTTAGTAATGCATTGCCTTAAATGTTTATTCTTATTTATGAAAGTTTCCTCTATATTGTTATCCTTACTGGGCATTTGAGCTCACCCCTTTTCTATGTTTTATTTTTCCCCAGGATGTGAAGAAGTAAATTATGAATGACCTGCAGGGATATTATGAGGGGATAGTAGTGTGGATTATGGAGACATTATGTTGTTGTAGTAGTTTTTCATTTTATGATGTAATGTAAAACTTATGAATATATCTAGTTTTCCCAAGGCTAATAAACCAATCGGTCTTTCGAGATTTGATCTTTCTTGTGATCATGCCAATGTTATGTAATAATGCACCGACTCTGGGTAGCTGGGGTCAGGGCGTTACAGTTGGTATCATAGGAAGTTTAGTACAAACCTTGGAAGCTAGATTTAGATAAACTCTGATTAGAGCACGTAGACCTAAGATTAACTTTGAGGATTAGTATAGAAGAACTTCCTAGAATTTTGGTATTGTAGAGATTTTGTGAGTTTTCCGAGCAATACATCCCTGTCTGGATACGAGCAGGTAGAGGCGGCTCTGGCACAGATGTACCTAGGGGTAAAACCCGAAAACACCGCTTTGAGCTAGACTCGAACGAGAACTGGTGCACGACAACGGGCCTTGCTGCACTCTTGGTTACGACACTCCCGGGGGATATGCTTAGGATAACTCTCATTATCTTTACAAATCATTATGAAGGGTTTATGAGTATATACTTCCTCAAAGAAAAACATTTTTATGATTATGGATTATATCCATAAATAGTTCAATTTATGTTAAGTGTTTTATAAGTATGGGATTATGTATTTTGATTCATAAACTGATCTAGTTTATGCCATTTTTTTAGAAATGGCGCCTAGTGGAAGAAATGGAAACCGTATCAATGCACGCACTCCATGTAGGGATTGCCCTCCTGCTCAAGATAATTATAGTGGGGCTGGTGATGCAACTGGTGCTGATCAGCTAATCACCGTACTGGGACAACTTACTCAGGTTATGAATAATAACCTTACCCGTATGGAGCACCCTGATCCGCAGCGTGGAGGATCAATGTTAGATCGATTCATGAGACAACAACCACCAACGTTCAATGGGAGTACAAATCCCTTAGTAGCTGAGCAATGGATATTTTCCCTAGAGAAAATATTTCAGGCTTTGGGGAGTAGTGAAAGGGAAAAAGATACCATGGCAGTTTACCGCCTCACTGGAGATGCTGATCAATGGTGGTCATTGATTCAAAACATGAAGGAAGATGATGAAGTATCAAACATGGAATGGAGGGAGTTCAAAGATCTGTTTTTAGAAAAATACTTTCCTCGCGACCATCGAGCAGATATGGAAAGGCAATTTCTGAGTCTGAGACAAAAGGAGGATGATAATGTCACAAAGTATGAGGCTAACTTTACAAGGTTAGCGAGGTATGCTGGAGATTATATTCGCAACCCAAGAAGTAAGATTGATCGTTTCTTTGATGGGTTAAAACCATTTCTCCGTCGAGCATTAGTCTCACAATCCTTTTCATCGTACGAAGACATTGTCTCATGTGCTATCAAGACCGAAAAGGAATTCTCTAAGTCTTATGACTTTAAAGCAAAGCAAGAAAAGAAGAGACCTGCTGATCAATCTGGGAATGGAAATAAGGGGAAGAAGGGAAAGGTTGAATATCCATCTTGTGGTAAGTGCGGGAAGAAACACCCCGGTGCTTGCCTGAAGGGAATGGGAGTCTGTTACAAGTGTGGTGAAAAAGGCCACCAAGCTCATGATTGCAAGGGGAAGAAGGAAGCTACCAACGTTCAGTGCTACAATTGCAGGGAGATGGGGCATTATGCAAATGCATGTCCTAAGCGTCAGGAGAACTTACCTCAGAAAAGGCCAAGGGATCAAGGCCAGGCTTATGCTATCACTACTGCTGAGGTAGAAACTCCGAAAGACGTGGTGGCAGGTAATTTAATGGTTTCCTCAAGTTTAGCAAATGCATTATTTGATTCTGGATCATCGCATTGTTTCATATCTTCCCAGTTTGCTAAGAAAATTAGATATTTCCAATTTGATTTAATAAGGGAGTTGTCAGTTAAAACTCCTAAGGGAAGTATCGTTGCAACAAAGTTTTGTGAATCAGTCCCCATTAGAGCACATAAATTTTCTTTATCTGCTGATTTCATCGTCATACCTATGATTGAGTTTGATATAATCCTCGGTATGGACTGGCTTTCGGACTATGATGCGAATATTTATTGTAAGAAGAAAGAGGTTACGATTCTTGATGATAATGATAAGGAACACCTTATTTTTAGAGCAGAATCGTCACCACCTAATTCTTATTTAGACCCACCCCCAGTAGCTCAACTTAATTCAATTATTGGGGAGGAAGACAATGAAATAACTGTCGGTGAGGAAAGGAATGTTCAAATAGAGGATGTACCTGTTGTGAAAGAATTTGTAGATGTATTTCCGGAAGATTTACCTGGACATCCTCCAGAACGAGAAGTTGAGTTTTCTATTGATTTGATTCCTGGATCAAGGCCTATATCGAAGACCCCTTATAGAATGGCCACTGTAGAGTTAGTCGAACTAAAGAAACAACTAGAGGAATTGAGTAATAAGGGATTTATTCGCCCTAGTGTTTCTCCATGGGGAGCCCCTGTTCTTTTTGTTAAAAAGAAAGATGGATCTATGAGGTTATGTATCGACTACAGGGAGATCAATGCTATAACGATAAAGAACAAGTATCCCCTACCTCGTATTGATGATTTATTTGACCAACTGCATGGAGCTCAATACTTTTCAAAGATTGACCTTCGATCTGGATACCATCAGTTGTGTGTAAAGAAGGAAGACATTCCGAAGACAGCATTTCGAACCAGGTACGGGCATTACGAGTTTACTGTAATGCCGTTTGGATTGACTAATGCACCCTCTGTATTCATGGATCTGATGAATAGAGTTTTCAAGGAGTATCTCGATGAATTTGTGGTGGTATTTATTGATGATATCTTGGTATACTCCAAAACCTACGAAGATCATGAAAATC
The DNA here is from genome assembly GCA_963277665.1 of Viscum album. Taxonomy (NCBI): domain Eukaryota; kingdom Viridiplantae; phylum Streptophyta; class Magnoliopsida; order Santalales; family Viscaceae; genus Viscum; species Viscum album. Next base: position 1,472,885,789 of record OY728131.1, on the reverse strand, counting down.
ACTTGCGCATTATCTTGAAGACTCTGAGGAGGCATGAATTATATGGAAAGTTTAGCAAGTGTGAATTCTGGCTTCAGGAGATTTCTTTTCTTGGCCATATTGTCTCTAAAGATGGAATCTCTGTTGATCCTTCTAAGACCAAGGCAATCCAAGAATGGCCAGCACCTACGAGTATAACTGAGGTACGTAGTTTTATTGGCTTGGCAGGTTATTATCGACGTTTCGTCCAGAATTTTGCCCGATTGGCAAACCCATTAACGAAGCTCACACGTAAAGGGGTTAAATTTGTTTGGACAAAAGAGTGTGAAGAATGTTTCGAAGAACTGAAGAGAAGATTAGTCAATGCTCCTATATTGACTCTACCATCGGGGAATGATGGGTTCGTTATTTATAGTGATGCATCAAAGAAAGGACTTGGCTGTGTCCTTATGCAGAATGATAGAGTTATTGCCTATGCATCACGACAGTTGAAAATTCATGAACAAAACTATCCTACTCATGATCTCGAGTTAGCAGCAGTGATCTTTGCTTTGAAGATATGGAGGCACTACCTCTATGGTGAAAAATGTGAGATTTATACTGATCACAAGAGTTTGAAGTATATTTTCTCACAAAAAGAACTCAACATGAGGCAAAGGAGATGGCTTGAATTACTCAAGGATTATGATTGTACGATACACTACCACCCGGGGAAGGCAAACAAGGTGGCAGATGCTTTGAGTAGAAAAGACCATGGAGTTTTGAACAATATGAGAATTGAAAGGGATCCAATTTTCATGGATCTAGAGAAGATGGACATGGGAATAACCAGGGAAGGTGAAACATCAATGCTTTTTCAAATGGTTTCCAAACCATCTTTACTAGAAAGGATTAAGAGTTCTCAGACCAATGATGAAGAATTCCAAAAGAAGATTAAAGCTGTGAATGATGGGAGATTGAGAGACTTTGTGTATGAAGATGGAATTTTGAAATTCGGGAAGAGACTTTGTGTTCCCGATTTACCTGATCTGAAAAGGGAATTGTTGGATGATGCTCATAGTTCCAATTTCTCTATACACCCTGGGAGCACCAAAATGTATAGAGATTTGAAGGAACATTTTTGGTGGGACAACATGAAGAGGGAGATTGCTGATTTTGTGTCAAGATGTATGGTTTGTCAACAAGTGAAAGCTGGAAGGCAACAGCCTGGAGGAGTCATGCAACCTCTTCCCATACCGGAGTGGAAATGGGACAATATTACGATGGACTTTTTCATGGGGCTACCAAAGACTCCTAGAAGGAACGATGCAATATGGGTTATTGTTGGTCGTCTTACCAAGTCAGCACATTTTCTTGCTATAAGAGAAGATCTACCCCTGGAACGTCTAGCAAGACTATACATTAATGAAGTTGTGAGACTTCATGGTGTACCCCTATCGATTGTTTCTGATCGTGATCCCCGTTTTACTTCAAGATTCTGGAAAAGTCTTCAGAAATCCCTGGATACTGAACTTCATTTGAGCACTTCTTACCACCCTCAGACAGACGGACAATCAGAACGGACTATTCAAACCTTAGAAGACATGTTGAGATCTTGCTCACTTGATTTTCAGGGTATGTGGGATCAATATTTACCACTGGTAGAATTTTCCTATAACAATAGCTTCCATTCAAGTATTCAGATGGCACCATATGAAGCATTATACGGAAAGAGATGTCGTACACCAACCTGTTGGGATGACGTTGGTGAAAGAAAACTTGTAGGCCCAGAACTGGTGGAGGAAACGGTGGAAAAGGTGAAGGTAATCCAAAATCACATCAAAGCAGCTCAAAGTAGGCAGAAGAGCTATGCCGATAATCGAAGGAAGGATTTGGAATTTCAAGTCGGTGATCATGTTTTCCTGAAGGTATCTCCGTGGAAGGGAGTCATACGTTTTGGTAAGAAAGGAAAATTGAGTCCCAGGTACATCGGACCTTTCGAAATTCTAGAACGAATTGGGGTTGTAGCTTACCGATTGGCAATGCCGCCAAGTCTCTCCGAAGTTCACGATGTGTTCCACGTATCTCTATTGAGGAAATACATGCCTGATCCGACGCATGTACTCACCTATGAGGAATTAGAACTGGAACCCGATCTGTCTTATTGCGAAGAGCCCGTCAGGATTCTTGATACAAGAGAACAAGTACTGAGAAACCGGACGACGCGTCTGGTAAAAGTTTTGTGGAGAAATCATAAGATGGAAGAGGCAACGTGGGAACCCGAGGAACTTATGATGAAGAACCACCCGAGTCTTTTTATGCAGTAATACCCTAGAAATTGCGAGGACGCAATTATTTGAAGGAGGGGAGAATGTAACACCCCAAGCTTCTACGGTACGTTTCCCTTCGAATAATGCGATAGCGTGTGTTGTACGCAACCTCGAGTTCTAACACACACCACAACTAATTAAACTAGCCGTTGTGAATAGTAATACCTACTTTTTGAAATCATATATATTCTATATTTCAAAATGGACTTCATTTTTGGATTCGGAATATCAAAATTAGCCTAGGGTGAAATTTTGGTACATTTCGGATAACTTTCATATTTTGATGAATAGTGAAAATTTCTAAATTTTAATTAAAAACAACTTTTTTAATCTAAATAATTAATAGTGATAAATTCTGAATTTGAGTGGTTTTAAAGTATATTTAGAATATATTTTTACCATTCAATTTAATGTTTATCATTGGACATAATTTTACAATTAAACCGAACATAAACAAGTGTCAATCTTTTGATAGTTATTATCTCTTAAAAACACGCTTTTTGTTTTGACAGCGGGAATTAATTTTAAATTAATTTCTGCCACTTCTGTGTTTTGAATTTAGGAAAATGGATTCCATATTTGGAATCAGGATGTTCAAATTGTGTAAATAGGTAACTTTTATTTTTACACATTTTGAATAATTACTGCGGTAAATATTTTATTTACCATGGTTAAAGGGTAAATCCGGTAAATAAGGGTTAAAAAAAATAATATTATAATAATACTAAATTACCCTAAAACGTGTCTTAAACCTATTGGTTGATACATGGTCGACCATGGGCATCTTTGGGTCTATTTTGGGACCCCATGGATCCACTTGTAAGTGATAATGACACTTTATTTTAATTAAGTCAAAATGAATACAAAAATGACACAAGCATATATCTTTTAGAACAACAATTTTTACATAGGGTTATACATGTTGGATTTTCGATTATAAATATTCATTAGAAAGATAAAAAGATTTCCTACATAATGATATTTTATTTATAATTTTTAGACATTATATAATTTATTTTATTTATGACACAATGATGATGCAGTAATTACAAAAATAGTGAAAAATAAAAATAATTGATCTTATAAATACCCAAATAATTATAATATAAAACTTTTAATGAATTAAACTAATTTTCTATGATAATATGATATATTAGGATTGATTTAATTGACTTTGTTCGAAGTAATCAATCTGTTAGGAGTTTCACAAAAATCAACTATTGAATAGTGTCAAAATTGACATAAAAGAGTTCTTAAAACAAATATTATATTATTAATTGATATTAAATTCCTAAAAATCTAAGGATCGGCCAAGAGACTTATATTATGATAGGTTCCTCATTAATGGACCACTTGGGGGTCGCTTGGATGTATATAGTAAGTTTATTAATCATATTATATAAAAATACAAAGAGACATTGTAAAAGTGAAACTAATTAACTTAGAGTTAATACTTAAAGATAAGGTTAATATAAGTACCCAAACCTGTCTAAATTCTATTGGTTGAGTGGTTTTCGACCTATCCCCACCTTAACCTTTGAATAGTCAACTTTGGAGCCATTAGAAACCGAATATGAATTTATTATAAATTAATATTTCTAGCTTTTCCAAAGGTGCCCCTCACCCCTCTTATAAAAGGGCACTCCTCCTTCTCATTTCTTCACACCTTCAAAGCCTTTTGGTTCGGCCAAACTCTGCCCAAATACTCTCCCAACATCCCTCAATACATCCTAGAGGCATTAGTTTGATCAGAAAGCCAACCTAAGGAGCCCTTTTGATCAAATCAAAAGGAAGAACCCGAAGAAAAGGTAATGATTTCACCACCCTTTTCTAAGTTCATTTCTTCTTCCACTTCTTCTTCCTTTGTTCTTACCATTCTGAAATAATAACTCCAGTATCTCACATATACTGTGATGTTATTATAAATATGGTACAATCATATTCAGTATTCTATCCACCCTTTGAATAACATGTCACCATACGTGCGTACGTACGGCTTACCGTCTCCACGTCGTGGTGTAATTGTTATTCAATATAATATTATTTGGATGGATATAATAATGATGTGTAACTCATGTAAATAATAAATATAACATGTTAATGATTCTGTATATATGATATACCATCCATTTATATATTATTTTAATATCAAAAGAATGATATTGTCGCTCGTGCGTACGTACGGACTACCGTCTCCACGAACGCGATGAGATTCATTCTCCATCGTATCCATTCAAGTATAATTATCTTTTGATGATTTAAAAATGATGTTTAAGGACTGTATATCATTCTGCATATGAATAAGATACAACAACCATGGCTTATGTAACAAAACATATAAAAGAAAATGAGTAAGTTAACTCCCGAAACGACGATAATTCTAAGATATTATTAACAAATCAATGTTAAAAGATCATATATGATATCATATTAATATATATGATTCTTGTATAATTTAATAACAACTATTTCACCATTATACAGGAGGTTAACCTACCCCAACCAAGGAAAAGTACAAGGTAAGGGATTTTCTTATCTCACTTTCAATTCCGTGAGATTTCCATTATTCGCCACTAAATTATTGAAAGTGGTGTATTGTGTACTGGAATTTGATATATATTATCATATTCATGTTATTCTGTAAATAATTTGGAGATTATTAACTTTTGGCCATACGACTCAGTTGATTAACGTGGTAAGGGGTTTTCATATCACTCCTTATTCCCATGAGATTCATGCCATATTGCCACCATTACCTTTTGTGTGGTGTATGTACTGCCCATAATTATATTCTTTGTGTAATACACTCTAATTTATGTGTACTTACATATTCATTGTATGATACCTCTTTCATGGGTTGTATGTTTCATAAGTTACCAAATTGGTAAGGGTTATTTCACAATCTCTTCATTATCCGAGGTTGTTTATATGTAATAATCTACTGGGATCTCTTTATCATCCACATCCATGTTTCTTAAAAATGTATTTCAAAACATTTTTACTATTTACAAGAATATGGGTTAAAGTCATTTATACCTTTTTTTTGACTTTTTATAAGAGGTTTATAAAGGAATCGTTCCGTCGTTTTCAAAACAAGGTCCTTTTTAACCTTTTCGACATAATTGAGGTAAGAATGTTTTTTTTAACTTATACGGTGGGTGCGGTTATTTTACGCCGTTATAAAATCTTCAAAGCTTTCCTTACAAGCTTATAAGAATATTTTCAAAGAAAATGTTTTATTTTATATGGATCTTAAATGATTTCAAAATAAAAGGAGATATTTCTTTAAAAAGAATTTTGATTTCATCTATGTCAACATCCTTTGATGGATTTTAAGATTATTTGAAGTTGATTTATTATGATACAAAACTTCTATATTGTATTGAAGGTTTTGTGATATGTTTGACTGTGGATGTGCTATTTTTATACCATTCATAGTTTATTGTGAAAGTATTGACATTTCGTATGCTAGTTTTAATACGAATGTTTATGTTATGTTTAAACCTTTTCATATGGGAATGCATTGGACTTAATAAGTGACGGGTGGAGCCCGCTATAGCTCCTCGATGCATCGGTAGGTCTCATGAGACAAACTAGTGTCTTGGCACAAGGCCTTGACAAAATCTTATTTGTAGCCTTGGCACGAGGCCTTGGCTATGTGGTTATGATAGTCTGGCATTATGCATTCCAACATTATGAAAGTGGTTATTGATTTTTGCATGTGATTATTCGATTAGTAGAATATCCATGTGAATAAGTAAATGGCATTATTTCATTTTACTTTTGCCATACCATGTTGAAGTTCATTTTTAAAAGGCTTTTGTTTTAGTAATGCATTGCCTTAAATGTTTATTCTTATTTATGAAAGTTTCCGCTATATTGTTATCCTTACTGGGCATTTCAGCTCACCCCTTTTCTATGTTTTATTTTTCCCCAGGATGTGAAGAAGTAAATTATGAATGACCTGCAGGGATATTATGAGGGGATAGTAGTGTGGATTATGGAGACATTATGTTGTTGTAGTAGTTTTTCATTTTATGATGTAATGTAAAACTTATGAATATATCTAGTGTTCCCAAGGCTACTAAACCAATCGGTCTTTCGAGATTTGATCTTTCTTGTGATCATGCCAATGTTATGTAATAATGCACCGACTCTGGGTAGCTGGGGTCGGGGCGTTACAAAAAACAAAAAAAAACAATAATAATAATAATAATGAAAATTTTGTTATTATTATTATCAATTAATTTGAAAACATCTTTGATAAACCCCGACACCTCATTAATCATCTTTTAATTAAATTCATTCTAGTATAATTTATTTAAATAATTTCTTGAATTCATGTTATTTCATTAAATAATATGAGAAAATTTTAATTAAATTAAAAACATTTACTCATGAACAATATTTAATTATATTCACTCATAGAAAATTTAATTAAATAACAACCCCCATTTCATAAAGACAAACTAAATTCTTCTTAAATTTGAATTTAATTAAATAAAACTGTTCTTTTACCTTAATTAAATAAATTCATCTTTACCTTGATTTTAATTAAATGAAACCCCAAATCCTAATTTAAACATGATTTCATATTACTATTTAATAGATAACGCCAACTCCTCATTTACATATCATTTAATTAAATTCCTGTCAACTGAATTTAATTAAACAACGACTCAAACTCATCATCATTTAAAACAAATTTAATTCATCTCATATCTATTTATATGAATAAATCCTCCATTTCAACTTCATTTCATTATATTCCCCTCGCAATTAATTGAAATCCTTAATAAAAAATTTTATTAAGTTCCTTTAAACGATTAATTTAAATAAATAAATTTAACCTGAAACTAAAAAGTGGGTAAGCCACATAGTTTTTCTCACATGGTATGACGTACGATGCACAGACCATGCACCCCTAATGGATACCGAGATCATCCTACATGGATGACCCCCAATATTTGTTTAACAATTCACATCTCATATGAATGCCTCTGCCTTGACTTTTTATAACTGAATTTCTGGGACCGGTGATCCTGAACCATTGAGCCACCCGAGAAATTCATCAAGCCTTTACTAAAGCACAATATCAACACATAAATTAATATCAACTCATGAAACATCATTCTGAAGCACAATTATAAAACTGAACCCATAATTAAATGAAAAAGAGAAAAATAATCATATTTTAACCTGGTTCAAAAATATGATACTTTACAATCTACAAACCTTAAAAAAATATCATCCCCGAGAATCCATTAGGAACTACTAAAGATTAAACCAACCCACAAATGTCATGATGTCTCATTTGAATTTTCATGTTACATTTCAAAACTCCTAACAAACTATAATCCATTTAGAACCCCAATCCATGATTCATTCCTTGAATGACATCACCGACCCATGAAACCCATATTTGTCTTCATACCGGTGATGTTCCTTTAAAACTGTTTGACCAATAAATGAATATTTTCTAAATTCCCAACCCAACATATGGTGACCTTTTGAATCCATTAAATCACATGGATATTTAAAAAATTTGTAATGCCCCAACATGAATAAAGGAATAACCCAATGAACATCACATCTCATATACAACCCATATAACAACCAATTATAATGACCAATGACTTTTATAACATCATAACATCTTAATACCAACACTATCTTAGTTTTTTCAAGATGATGTCAAGATAATGGACATGCTCATATCATTTCAAAGATCACATTATGAGTAAGACTAGGTCACCAAGATGATCAGTCAAACTATCTCTGGTAAACCATTTCTGAAAAGCTCAGCTTCACCTACTAATGCATCATCAAACAAAATCTGAGGCTTATTACACCGAAGGAAACCTAGTTCATGAAAATATTACCACTGGAACTATTCCAAAAACTAACATATTTTCCAAAATTCTGCACACTCCAACAAACATATCAAGTTATGTTTCCCTGAAAGCACTGACACATTTTCTAGAACCAATTTCACACGACCCACCATAAAAGTGTTTGTGTCACAGAAATAAAAGACTAGTTTCTATCAAGAATTCAATTACAAAAAAACCATAAAAACAAGTTGACATTGCAAAAATCACAATCAACACATCAAAATCATGCATGAAGGAAAAAAAATTTAAACCGACTGGCATGTCCAAATACTAGTGTCCTAAAAAAGGCCTCCCGAATAGTTGGATGATCTTTACCACGACCCTCAAATAATCATACATTGATGATAACCCAAGAACATATTAAATGGATAACCATGCAATAGGCATGTCGAACATACTAATCCAAGAATTATTCAATGATTATTCCAAATCCAAGAGTCAATATACAACAATCACTCCCCAAAACAGGGGTGCCATTAATTAAAATCCAAAAGTAATACTTTAGAAAATGAAACATACATAGTACCAACATCAAAATGATCACAGCATAAGGAAATCATCTCATGTTATAATGGTTATACCTACCATGGGATAGTACATTACGAATCATACACGTCAACCCTGCCACTTGGTCACATAAAATAGAAATCACCAGGCTCAAAATCCACTCTTTATTTTAGTTATTTCATTAATTTATTTCAACCTATAGTCATTTGAAAGGATTTTAATAATATCATAAGTACAATTACACAACAAGGAACATGGTTTTCAAATAAACCATTATAGGGAAAAAAAATAAAGCCCTAAAAAACATCCTCATTAACATTCACACATTTAGTGTAAATTCATTTTAAAAAATAAATCTGACATCTACAATCCTTTTATCAAAGAGGCGACCCCCACGGTTCCCATTTAGTGAATACAAGTTTTTACAAAAGAAACCCCACAATATTTAATTTCAAAAAACCCAACATTTCAACATTTAAAACCATTTACAACACTCTATGGTTATATAAGGCCCAGTCACAAGGTTGTCCCTCTGCAAATCGATAAGGCTCTCATACACATTACTGCTTTCATTTGGCTCCCTTTATAACATAAAATTTCCCATTTTACATTTTAACTTTAGAAGCCTTATTTAAATGGTTTGAAAACATGGGTTACCCTTTTTCTAGTTATATGTCGCCCATAAACCTTACAACTAAAAATGTCTCTTGTTGTAAATGGAACCAATCAATTTTATACTTATGAATATATTTACACATCAAAACATCTCTTACATGATATTATATAAATTAACACAAAAACATGATATAACAAAGAAGCATGACACGATAGAAAAATATGCTAATTATAGAGGCAACATGGAATATAACCATCTAAACATGTTATACTAGTAGACATGCTTATGTAGTTCAACACATTTCATTCTACCCAAGTAACTCAATCAAAATTATCTGGCATCCTACTAATACATCTACATGGAATGTAATATGCATGAAAAGTAATTCTATAAGTGCCTAAGGTGATCCATGTAATGAAGCATCATATCCATATCAGGCCAAGGAAAATTTTCAAAATTATAAATCTCAATAAGAAGCGGAAAAATACACCAGCCATTCAAGGTGAAATCTTATAAACTATAACCTCAAACTGTATAAACATTAATTCCAGTCCTAGGACAATTTTTCATTTCCCATACATGGGGTGATCAATCCCATGAATGGATATTAGCTAACCACTGACACATTCCTAGTATCATTTCTACCAACCGATGAAAGAAAGGCAAAGGAAAAACATAGAGAAAAACTTACTATGATAACTCATTGTAATGTCCTTCTCGTCTTACCCTCAAACTGGTAGCTAGACTGGTTATCACAAGACCTCAAGAGTGTCTTCACATATGCCCAAAGCTACGGACTAGTAGCGTTGGTCTATGTATTGTCAGTTGGGAGAATATACCCTCATATCCAGAGTGCACAATGCAAATAGATAATAAACACAGACAATGGAATAAACACATATAATGTAATAGCCAATTAAATAATCATAGTGTACACCACCAATTTATACAATGCATTCATACCATAGTGATACTATCTAAAAGTAGTAAACAAAACAGATTTCATTACATCATATTAACGAAATAAAGAAAATACATAAATCCCCAAGGGAGATCTCCATGAGCATCCTGAACACCAACTCTATCAATTTCTCTGAACTCCCATGTACAATCAAACAGAAAATTAATGATGAAATGACCTGAAGACATGTAGAGTCTACTCAAGTACCCTAATAAAATGGAAGCCTGAGTATGGTGTGAGATATAAATTATAGTCAGATGGTACCATCAGTGACTTCTTCAAACTAGATATATCAATATACGTAAACATTGTGTAGGTATAATGAAGTAATAGTATAATTGAATAAGTAAACTGTAACCCATCTTGGATTCTATGTGAAACCAGAAGGAGATACCTATATCGACTCGTATCTAGAAAAATGATCTGAATAGGAACTATATATATAGAATAAATAAATTAAATGATTAACACATTATTTTATATTTTTTGTTTTACCGTAAAAATGCATAGGTTCCCCTAGACACCCGTGTATCAATACATGTCTCAGTCATCCTAGAATCTGATGATTTTTTATATTAAATTCACTAATCATTACATCACATCGGCTTTCACTAATAATTAAATTCAATTCATGTACGTCCTTTTAGACCCACAATCCAATATCAATTAATGGGTGTAGAATGTCATTCCTAGCATCCTCATGAGTATTTGGAGTAGAAGTACTTGTCTCACATCCCAAGGGAATTTTAAATATCACTCCATGTCCCATAAAAAATATTCCTTCATGTCGGGTGTAGAACACCTTGTATAACAGCCTTTGTGTGTTTAGAGAATCTGCCCCAATATCATAACCCATTAATCAATAATATATATATATATTTCATGGGTGTTGAAGGGCATGTCTAGCACCCAAAGACCCCATCCATTAATTAGATCATAAATTAATTAATCGATTCCATAAATTAATTAAATAACCCATTACCAACAACATATTCACTACTAACACAACAAATAGTTAGTCACAACAATTCCACTTGTTAAATAATTAATTAATTTACAATTAATATAAAATTAATTAATTCAAGCACTAATTAATCTCATTAATTTATCTATTTAATTTATCAATTAACTATTGAAATGAAAACAATATAAATATCTCATAATTAATTATACAAGTAATTATTACACGGATACAATCTCAATATTACATAATTAATTAAATAATTAATTATTACATAACAACCATATCAATATTACGTAATTAATTTAGAAAATAACTTTCTCATGGAAACCATCTCAATATCACATAATTTGTACACAAATAAATTATCTCTAAAGCAATTATTTCAATATCACATATTTAAATCACAAATTAATTATCTCATGGAAGCCATTTCAATATAACATAATTAATTCCAAAATTAATTATCTCAACATAGCCCAAATAAATATCTCATAATAAACCCGAAATTAATTACATTTATTAAAATCTCATAACACGTAATTAATTTGCAATTTATTAAATCAGCTTAACTTGTTTAATATCTCATAATTAAACCATGGATTAATTATCATCAAGGGAACATAATTAATTCATAATTAATTATTTAAACATAACCATATTAATATATCATAATTAAACCCCCAATTGATTATCATCTCAAATAATATAATTAATTCATCATTAATTATTTAAACATAACCAAATTAGTATCTCATAATTAATCTCTCGATTAATTAGCACTTAAAAGGACATAATTAATTCGTAGTTAATTATCTCAACTTAACCAAATTAATATCTCATAATTAATTCATCTATTAATTATCATGTAAAAGCACATAATTAATTCATAATTAATTATCTAAACTTAAAAAAGAAATTACTCATGATTAATTCCTTGATTAATTTTCATCCAAATACACATAATAAATTAATAATTAATTTTCTAATATTAACCAAATTAATTACTCATAATTAATCACTTAATTAATTATCACGTCAAAGAACATAATTAATTAATAATTAATTATCTCAACATAACCAATTTGATTACTCATAATTAATCCCTAGATGAATTATCTTCTCAATGCACATAATAAATTTATAATTATATCTCACCATAACAAAAATAATTACTAATAATTAATGACTAAATTAATTATCATCTCAACGCACATAATTAATTCATAATTAATTTTTATCAACTTATCCAAATTAATTACTCTTTACCCTAATTATAAATGTAATCCAACAATGCAGTCAACTTAATCAAATGTAGTACATCAAAAAAATTAACTTTTGTTAATTAGGCAATGTTTATAACCCTACCTCAATGAATTAGGACTAGGTAAATATTCCTAACTCAACCAGTAACCCGCTCACATACACACATCTCAACAAAAGCGCACATGCAACTGGGATTTATCATCACAAATAACAACCATTAACTAGTTCCCATAATTATTACAACATGACAAAAAAACCAAAACATTAACCACAACACTGAAAAACCATAAACAACTAAATTAAAGTTGTTCGAAACCAAATATCAGGTATATTGCCTTACCTGAGATTGATGTCAATGAACAAAATTGAATCGAACTACCAAATATTTGGAGGAAGTTGTTGAAATATGGACCACCATGTCCAAATAAATGTTCTGCATCTCTTAAAACTAAAATAAATGATGAAAACAAATAAAACCAGGATCTAGTGTTTTTTCCTACAAATATTGAGTGACAGAGAGAGGAAAAACTGATGTGAATAATGAAACACATCCAGAAAGAATCACCTTGATGGGATGAAAATTATTTGGGATGATGTTATAATGATCCATTGTGTGGGGAGGGTCTGGGTAATGGTGGTGGTGCGCCTTACCATGGAAGACCAAGTGGATGGGGGTCACGCCTCACCCTATTATGTGTGCCTCCCTCTTGTCCTCTCTCTCTATCAATCTAATATAAAAATAAACCCTAGTTTAATATGAAGATAATAATAATAATAATAATAATATAATAATAATAATAATATTCCATATTCTATTTTTATTATTAAAAATAAATTTAAAACACCTATTGGATAAACCCCGAAACCTCATTAATCATCATTTCATTAAATTAGTTCAAACTGATTTTAATGAAATAATTTATCCAAATCATGTTTTTCAATAAAATAATCTAAACACAGTTTAATTATATTATATTCTCAAAATCATCAACATTATTTAATTAAATTATCTCGACCTCAATTTAATTAAACAATTACCCCCATTTCGTAACGACTAATTAAATTCTTCTTACCACTGAATTTAATTAAATAAAACATCCATTTCACATTAATAAAATAAATTCATATTTACCTTGAATTTAATTAAATAATACCCCAACCCCTCATTTACACATAATTTAATATTACCATTTAATATATAACCCCAACCCCTTATTAACATGGCATTTAATTCAAATCGTCTCATCTCAATTTATTTAAATAAATACTCCAACTCATTATACATTATAATAATTTAATTCTTTTCATCTCAATTTAAATAAATAACCTCTATATATAACCAAAATTTAATTAGATTTATTAAACTATAATTAAATTAAATAAGACCCCCAATAAATCATTTAATTAAATTCCTTAAAACAATGAATTTAAATAAATTTATTTATCCCAAAAATCAAATCTTGGTAAGCCGAAAAGTTCGACTCACATGGTCTGACAAACCATGGACAGACCATGCACCCATTATTGGATACCAATAGTTTCTAGCATGTCTAACCAACACTATTTGACTAACTGTTTATTGCCTTTTTGAACGCCTTTTCCTTGCCTGTTTAAAACTGAGTTTCTGGGTCCATTTCCCCCAAAACCCATCGAGACAGCCCAGAAACTCCAAGATCCTTTATTCATTCTAGATATAATCAACTAATATTAACCCATCGTGGAAAAAATCATCTCAATTAATGGTTTTAAAACTCAATAGATCATTAAATGAAAAAGGTCAAAAAATCATATTATAACCCGATTTAAAAAACACGGGAATTTATGGTTCACTTTTATGTGATCCTTTGAAATTAAATATATCTTAAATATATATATTATTGATCATATATATGATTATTTCTTAACCATATCTCGTTTATAAATTCATAATTTAACTTTTTAAATATATTTATTAGACTTGGGAAATAATGATAAATATGTATTCTTTACTCAATAATGATATTTGATGACCTGAATATTTTTTTATGAATTAAAATGATTATTTGATATATGAGGAATTATTAGGACCTATAGTGATGGGTGGGGATCAATATAATATTTCCCCTCGATGCATCACTTCATATCATGAGACAAAAAATTTATTATATAATTAAATGGGTTTCTACCTCGAGTTTTGAAACCTTCTTATGAGGGTTTTTTATGGTAGTTGTATCATGATGCCTAAGATAATGACATCCTACAAATAAGGATTTCCTTAATTATGATTTTAGTTATCAATATCCATGTAACATATACAATGATATTATCACTAAATGTATTTTCATTTAAATTTTATGGATTAAATGGAATGAGTTTTAATTATTTACCATTCCATTTTGATTATTACTTCTCTATTCATACATTCATGTTTGGTAAATGAAATGTGCGGTTAGTTATTTATCTTTCTATTTTTATATTTCATTAATTTTATATCAGTTCTTCTTCACTACTAAACCCATATTATGAATTTTAACTCACCCATATTTTATTCTTTTATTATGAATCCATGAAATGAACTAGATTTGATAAAAAGGGATATTCATGATGAAGTATTGTTATTATTTAAAGAATATTATTATGATTACTCTATTAAAATGTATTGTAATAATCATGTATATATCTAGTTTACCAATACTAATAAATTATCTCATTCTTTGTGATGTGATTCAATGTATTATATTCCAATGTAGTAAAGAAAGAACTATCTCTAGGGTATAGGGTTAGGCTCTTTACATTTTGTATTAGAGGATTTTTAGTATAAACCTTGGGAACAAGATATAAGAAAACATAGATTAGGGATCATAGAGATATAATAGGATCAGGTTACAATTATAGAGAACCATTCTAATGTTTTGGAAATGTTTATACTATGTGGTAATTCATAGAAATAGATCCATGTATGGATACTATAAGTAGATGTGATTATGAAAGAGGTGTACCTATGTGTAATTATATCTAAAATGGTGTGTTGGGATTGACGTGATCATCACCCAATGCATGAAAATCACTTGTACTACAACTTAGTTTGACACTAATGGGGGATATAATTATTATAATTCATATTTATTTTAAAAATTCACTTTGGAGAATTGAATATAAAATGGAAATGAATGAGCTATGTTAAACCCTAGGATAAGGATGTACATATTTTAAAATATAAATGTTATATTATTTTTGGTATTTTGATTCAAGAATAAAATGTTAGTGTATGTTACAAATGGAATTTTGGTATTAAGTACCATGAGGAAAATAAATATTAAAATAAATTTTAGATGTAATTTTTTTTCACATTAACATAAGAGTTTTGAATAACGTCATCGATCAATGAGTTTAAGATTGATCATATGTTCAATACCTTAATCAAATATTTTAGGTTTTATATAATGGAGCTCTTCCAATGGTAAGGATATTTTGTGAGAATATTTATGGAATGCATTCGTTTTAATGGTAAAATTATATGAGGCATAATTCCATTACATTTTGTATAAATAAGTATAATGGTATTGATAGATTTGGTGGATAACATGATCAGTAATGAAATTATAATAATTGTTAAATATGATTATTATATTGACTGAATGATAGAATTTTTATTTATTTAAAGAAACTAGGATAACAATTAGAGGCTAAAAATAATAGTGGAGATTAAGGGAATATAACCAAATAATGAGACTACATTTCTTTTTAAATGATATTGTACTAAAAAATATGATGTTTTCATAAGGGCCATATTTACTAGATAAATCACCTACTAAAATGTTCCCTTCAAGACTTGTGTGTCCATACTTTTCTCCATGACCCAATAAACTCCTTCCCTTCCTAATCAGATAAGACAACACCCAAGAGGTCTACTCCCTTCCACAAATCATCCCAAAAAACAACTTTGGTGTTATTTTATACTTCATTGAGACCAATGTTATCTAATTGTCATAGTTTTTAACCAATAATCAAAGACCATATCTCTTCCCCTAAAGGGCTACCTATTATATAGTAAACACTGAAACCCAAAACAACATAGCCTCTGCTTTCCATGACCAATCCTCCTCCTATCATGTAACCAGCTAAAAATGACCCATCATCATTTTCTTTCAAGACAGTTTTAGGTGGGTTATATCAGACCCAATACCCACTTTTGTTTCTTAACGACCATTCAATAACAAAAACCCCATCAGTGATATGTTTTCTGAGGAAAGGGAAGCCTACCCTTAAGAGTGATGACCCCCTAGTTTAGCCACCAAATGGATCTTGTACACTTAAGATGATAGGATAGAGAATAAGTAGTTACTTCAATTTACTTATTACTATCCTCCCAAATAACCCGAAACACTACAAAAATCAGCATGACACATTCCATTAACTCTTCATTATATGTTTCAGTCACATGGAACCATTTGGATAAGAAATCCCAAGTTGGTTCCCCAAATCCTTTCACTCCAATGTATTTTTATATGAATTACCATATTTCCGACACAATATCACTTCATAAAGGATATTCCAACCTAATTCTAGACATGGTGAGGTGCAACACCAACATCTAGATTCTAGAAAAATCTCATTGGACTGAATGTTCTTCTCTATGGGATAACATTATTCCTCAAGAACCATATAATAAAAATACATTTTCACTAGGATCCATTTTCACCAGAGATTTGAAGCACACTAATCAGTTCAATGTCATACATGTAGAAATTCTTGAAGATCCATTCCTTTGAAATATCCAAATATTAAAAAGAACATAACACACCTCTCTACATCTCCATGAAATGTAATATTTCTAAACACCTACCACTTTTGAGGGTTGCGCATCATTTGAAATAATATCGGGAAGCCTTATGCCTCATTTGAAAGACATATCTAGAGCCAGACAGTTGGGGAAGAATATAGATTTACCACTCATGTTATCTCTCTAGTAACAGATATCACCATGCCTACCACCAATTAAACTTGGTCATCCAGTATATCTAGAAGAAAAATCATGATATTTTCCTACATAGACGACCTATTTATTGACGATTAACACTCCTTCCATCCATCTTCATAACCGTGTTTCATGATTTTCACACAATGTGTCTACATTCAATTATTTCCTAGGATATTTTTTTTCTTGTATGTTAAATATATTTCATATTAACTCCTCCTTCTTCGACTAGTTTATCGTATCTCCTCTTGCATGCCCATAGACATTTATTATTTCCATTAACATCCTAGTTCAACTTCGATGTGATTTTTTCAATTTCATCGATGGTTCCTTTTTTGGATTGAAAATTAAGAGAATATTCATCTTCACAGAGGAAATAACATTATTTATCAACATGATGTGTCCAGTAATGTGTTGGAAAATATTCTAATATTTTTATATATAGTTAGTGATTTTCCACATAATTTTGTTGAACAATATATTCATGATTCCTCCATTAGAAATATGATCCCCCATATAATTTATATGGATTTGCCTATCATTCATACCCAAATTATGTTGGATGACCTAGGCTTAGTGAGTAGGACATTTTCTTGATATGTAATCTATACTCTTCATTGAGATCACCTACTGTTCACATTTTTAATATAGACTCTAATAATTTTCATCCACCCATTAATAGATATATTCATATTATGAAGGGAAATGATCATATCATCAGCTAACATCCCATTAGAAATGATACTACGACCCTCCCTATTATTATATAGTATAATATACCCCTACACCAATTGATTTTTTATATTCCATTAAAGCGGGTCTTGAGCTATAATAAAAGGATTGGGTGATATAGTGTAACCCTACATCAAACATCGAGCTCTTTTGAAGAAAAAAAATTATTCCCCCTGAAGGAGATGTACATCTATATAGAAGAAAAGTACCTGAAAACTAGATATCAAGCCCGTGACATGAAAAAAAATGTCCTTAAAATTTTAAGGATGTATCCCCTAAGAAGCCTATCACATGCCTTATCCATGTATACTATTATAATGATAATAGATTTTAGGGTCTTTTTATTTATATCCTCCACTCTTTCTTATGAAATCCCAACCTCACCTTGAATGTGTCTTACTAGAATAAAATCATGTAGTTACATAGAATCAATTATGAAATGAAATATTTTTAGCCTTATATTTATAATATTGGAAGGAATTCTATTGACAAAGGTTAAATGGAAAATATGATGAAATTTGATGATTGGATCGGGATTCTTAACATTAGTTACTAGGACCACTCTTAAAGAACATGATGCCCTTGGAAGTTCCCCCTACCTTTAATTAATCACAAACTACTTGAATCTCCTGAACACTAAATATTTCCCATACATCCATAAAAAAAACCCAAAAATACGTATGGTCATAATGCACTATCTTATTTCATTCTACACACATATTATTTAACATCCTCTTCAGCTATTAACACCACTAAGATATCATTATTCCTCTCTATCCACCATGCAATGCACTATAAAAACTCTTCATTATCCTTATTTGAGTCCAGTCACCACCCAGAGTTGTTATTTAGCTCCACCAGCATGTTCTTAAAGATATACAAGGTTATATTTCCTGTAATATCAACATCATTATTGATATTCCCCTATTGTAAATTGATATTCAATTTCATTGACACTTGGTTCTCTTTAATACAAACTAAAAAATAGGTTATGTTCCAATCACCCCACATTAAATAGGTAACCCTATATTTATCTCTATAAAATCATTCAATATCCAAAATTTTATCAGAAAGATGACATTTCTTTTAATAGAGGGTGGAACAAAATCATCCTCCCATGATTGTTGTATGCCACCTTCATGCTTTTTTTCTCTTCTTGAATCGACTCCAATGCAGTGTCACTATTACTCCTACCTATATTCCATTCATAAACATCATTACTAATTCATAAAAGTTTCTTTATTTATATATCCTAGGGGATACAATCAACTAGATACAAACAAGATATATTGAAATTTTTTTAAAACCTGTAATGTTCTCCCAGCTTAATGAGTAGATGAAGCACACTAGGAACCTATGATCACTTGTGATATTTGTCACTAAAGAGGATTGATATGATAGTGTTCAAGAGAGGCGACTGTCCAGCTCATATGGAAAGGAATCTAATCACCAAATATTACGAAGGAAATTGTCAATTCTACTCTAAATTCTCTATTTACCCTTATGGTTATTACACCAGGTAAAATGACCACCAGTGTACACCATATTGGGTAATCCATTGGATTATATGAAATAATTGAAATCCTACATGGTGATACTCAAGGAGGATATCCCAACTTTCTTCTCCTAAGCATCTGCAATTGTATAGAAATCACCAATAACAAAACAAGATACATTTAAAGAATAAAAAATGGTCATGTTCTTCCACAACTCCATCCATCAAATAGTGTTATAGCCAGCGTAATAAAAATACACAAATAATTCCAACAACCCAATTTTCACTTTAAAATACATATGATGAAATGAGGAATCAACCCATTGAACCTCAACACTACACCTCCATAGGATATATATATATATATGTTTATTGCATGGGTTGGCTTGTAAGGAGTCTGGGAAACCCATCCACTTTAGAAAGAATTTAATATGATCTGATGACTTTTTGTGTTGCAATAGAGAGTGAAATGATACCTATAGGTGATAAGTTTCATTATGAATGTAGATAGATTTATAATTAATACGCAAAACCCTATCATTCCAATACATTAAATAAATCATTGATTATAGTTAGTGGTGGTATTTCAACCCTAAGAATAACACCATTCAAATATCAGTTAGCTAAAACCATGACATACACATGAGAATATAAGAGGGTTCTAGAACATCTATAAAGGTCACAACATCCAGGAGGAGAATTGATACACTTTGGATTATCCACCATATACATCATAATATCCTACAACTCCTCATTACCACTCAACTCCTCTATCACTTAGATACTTTTTGATGAGACAACTCCTTTATCAAAATCATCCCTAGAAAGACTCTTGAAATATGATCCCATAAAGAAACTGCAACAATGATGATCTGCAGTTGGAACTTTCTTTGATACTTTTTTATGACCCTATACATTCACAACAAGAGCCAAAAATAGATCTAAAATGCTATTAAATATATCTTTCATCACCATATTCTTCCCCAAACTCAGAGATCCTAGAGCCTTATGATTCGAGACCAATCCATGAATTTTATTGGGATTCGACCCAAAATACTATTAATTATATGAAACTAAATATAATTTGAAATATTTGATGATATACAAGAATTTTATGGATGAATTTGACATTATAGGGGTGAGTTAATTTAGTTTTTACAATGTAATCAAAATATTATGAATCTTGAAAAAAATTTATGGAATGAATAGTGTAAAAATTGACAAAATTCATATATTAACATATAAAATATTTAATCAAATTAAATAAAATTATAAAAATATATGATTTTGAAGAAAAAATTATTCATCTAAAAAATTCATTAATGATATTTTCATTGGTCGTTTGATGTCTTATGGTAATTATTTTAACCCTCAAAGTGTAACATACATTATAAAATTGAAAGAATTAAAAGGGGTTTATAGAAGAATAAAAGGTCTAAAAATAATCAAAATTTGAAGAATTTTAATAGGATTATGGATATCTGAACCAAAATAATCATTCATTTGAATTAAATCTGTTTCAGGACTACTTGGATTCTAATATTAATTTATACTTGTTTAATATTTTAATGGTTTCCATGGGTGCCCCTCCCCTTCCATATAAAAGGGAACACATTCATCTGTATTAATAACACTAAAAAAATATTTGGTTTTGTCTAGATCTACAAAAATACCATCCTATAATACCTCAACACATTTTTGTAACTATGTTTAGGAATAACACCTTCCGTAATGGTGTTAATGTGTTATGAAAGGTGATCATTAGAAGGAAAGGTAAAATTTATAATTAAGTATTTATATTTTGATTAATCTTTATATTCCTTCGATTATTTTCCAACCCTGATAGTATAATAACTCCACTAATCTCAACATACTAAGGTGTTATTATGTTAATATAATCACCCAAGTCTATCTCCATTTCCATCAAATTTGAAAGCAATTAATCCTTCGTGTTTACGTGTGAACTATCACCTCCACAAATCTATATAATATATTTTCCAAAATCATCTCTCATTAATAGTTATACTGAGGAAAATAATATTCCTATGTAATTTTCATGACATATTAATCATTATAAGATAATAATATGTCAATTATGTTCTTACATTCCACTCACATAAAAAAGATAATGTCGTTCATGCGTACGTGTAAAAAACCACCTCCATGAAGCGATGAGATTAATTTTTCATTACTACATTGCCTATATTATATATATATGTGTGTGTGTGTATACTTAAATGATTAATATGATATTAATTATGTTATGATAAATTTATAAAGGTTAAATAATACTTACCATCTTTTCGTAGTGATCAATGAAAAATGGAAATGTTACTCATGTGTATGTACGAACTACAATCTCCATGATTATAAAATTATCCATTTGGAATTAAAATAATTAATGTTTTGATTTAAAGTGAAATTGATGTATAAAAATGATAATTATTTCATGAATTTTATTCTAGAGATGATGGAATTATGTCTACAATGACTATTTACATAAAACCAAGTTCATTTTCAACTCATGTACTGAATAATGACCAAGCATATGATATGAGCTTAAATAATTATGTAATTGATATAACATGGTAATAAGGGATATTAAAGTAATAATAAACATGAAAAGGTGAAAAATATAGTAGAACATAACATATGTTCAATATTTTGGAAGATAAAGAATGTATGAGATGAGTCATACTTGAGGTAAGGGACATCACCAAAATCTCTTATCATTGAGGCCTATCTTGAGGTTAGGAAACATTACTATCATATAAGGTGTATATACAACCCTTTTAACTTGTTATATCATGAATAAGTATTTTATCATTATATTAGGTGTTTTTTTAATGATATTCTTTCATGATGTTTATTCAAGTTTTTCTCAAGTGGTGATGGATTCTTTATCTAAATCATTATTTTAAATATTTTAAAGCATGAATTTTATAAAAAAATATCTTTATGTTGAGTGAGTACTCCAAAAGATGACCCTTATAGAGGTAAAAGGCAATGAACCTGAATATATGAAAAAAATAATCATCATATGAACCTACATAGACATCTTTATCCCTCTTTGAATCAAAATATGAGTTTTCATACTGGAAATCAGAGTGACATATAATGGATAGAGTAAAAATTCATCCCATGTATGTGATATCATGTCTACCAGTGACCTTTGGGAAAAAACATAGGTTAGAAAACTCTACGACATTACCTTTCAATTTTGGATTCCTATTCGGTCGAACATCACCCTCATGTACTCCAAACTGATTGTGAGTAACCGAAGGAGCTTCATGATGTTGTTGGATACTTGTGTCAACAATTATCCAAACCTCCCCATTTGGTTGGTTTTGAAGAAAATTTGTTTCAGTGTTCATACCTTGTGAACCATCAACATTAGGGTTCCCCTTCACATCATCTGTAAGAACACAATAAATGTAGGCATTTGAAGGGGGAAATGAGGCCACCAAAGTGGAAGATACTACACCCATATTATCCACTGTAACAAAAATGGACATACCCTTATAATCAATAATAGGCTTTGGGATAAATGATACTGCAAGTTGAGTCGATAAGGGAAAAGTAGAAGGATAATGTATCATTATACCCAAAATCTGTAGAGTTCTAGAATGATAACTCATCCACACTTGTGATGAGGTCTTTTACAGATCCAATATTGATAGAGATCAATGAAAACCTGATGATGCACGATTTACATACCTTGGTGATGCATTCAAAAAAACCGGTGAAGCTGATTTTCAGTTCCTATTAACGTGAGGAGATTTCCAAATTGGATTCAAATGAGTAATATGAGCATTAGGTTGGGCCACTGGCCCATTACGATCTCTCCTCCCTTAAAGAGAGAATGAAGAATTACAATTTCCTTTATAATAGAAAATTGAATAGAAACCAAATGTTTCCATATAATTGATGTGTTTAAAAAAATCAAAAATTACCATCCACATGAAGACGGATATGACATGGGTGGGGCTTTGAGAGGACCACCTCGATACATATATGAAAAAACCAAAACTTCATCAGGAAGATGGTATGTCCATCAATTACTAGGAATCCACTGGTCCTTTAATCTATACCATTAACAAGATATGGGTTATGGAAGGGAATCAGAAGATGAGGAAGGAAAATCTAGACCAGTAAAAATTTACAGTCCTAATATCTATTGAAATAGACAGACTATCAGAAGAGAAAAAAGTTTCTGTTTCCACACTATCCAGAAATTGATGATGAGGAAATAGTAAAATAATCATATGAAAATAGGTGAATTTTAAGGTAAATATGATCCAGAACCCCCACAGTATCTGAAGAACCAAGGACCTCAGTCGTGTTGACAGAGTACTCAAATACTTCCACCAAAGGTTGGCCCAAACTTAATCTAGCTACAAGCGTATGATAGTGGAATCTGTTACCCTCTTGAAACACTAGTGATGAAAGAAAAAACTAATGGGATACACTGAAGGATGTTAGGTCATTATATGAGATCTAGACTAGAGGTAAGAAAGGAAACCAAGGGAAAACCATAGACGAACCAATGTTTAGGCAAAAGGGGGCTTGGTTGGTCATTGGTGAATGAGAGGATATGATTAGTTGATATGACCATCTGCACATATCCTATGGGAAATGTCGACACCATCCATTAATTTTTAATTATTACATAACCATCCTCATGAAAAGAGCTTCGTCATCCTCAAAATACATTATTAAATAATTTAAATGGTTTTAGAATTAAATTAAATATTTCAATATCCTGAAATGATTTCTTTTGATATAGAAAAATGTTTTATGAGTGGAATGGTGATAATTTAAAACTTTTATGAGTTATGGTTATGGTACTTGGATATTTGATTGGTGGTTACATGATAAACCAAATATTAGTGGTTCAATGATAATACATGGATGTGTTATTACATTATCACCTCCATCACATTGGGCATGGAAGTCGTTAATATTTCTATTCCATTTATGATAGTGACATTTATAGAATATGACTTCATGGTTATACCATTTAGGTATGATTATTTCCCAAGTTACCTTTATATGTTATATATGATTTATATAGATATTATGGTAATATTTTGATTAATAAATGGTAACAAATGATCTTATATTTGCTGAACAGTATTTACTACTAATTAAAAGTGAAAAGTATTATTATTTGAAAATATATTAACAGTTTACATGTTTTAACAAGGATTATTTTTTCCTCCTTTGTGTATCCCTTACTAAGACATATAGGCACATCTCATGTTTTAAAATATTTTTCATCTGTCATAAAAAGGATAAGGATAAAAAATATTTCATGATCAATGAATTGGGGATGTATCCGATAAATAATTCATGTTTTATTTTAGAGGGGTTTCCATTAGTAGAAAAGTGGATTATGAGTGTAACTATCCACATGTAATGTAGGGGTCTACATTGTAAGATCTTGGGATAATTATCTAAATATCTATACATGAAAAGATCCTCAATGTGAAATAATGTAAAATTATTCAAACAACTCATGATTAAGTAACGTTTAAGGATGAGTCCAAATAAGTGGAAGTTTCATTAAAATAAGACTCAGCCAAATGTAAGGGTTTTTACTGAGATCCAAAAAATCCAATTATTCTAGGTAAAAATATATCCTGATGAATCTAGGTTTTCCACTCTATCATACAATAAATCTAAGGGTGAAATGTAGTGATTATGTGTAAGTATGTTCCAAATGTATGAAGCAATCTTCTATATACTTAGATGGGAAAATGTGTGTCTTGATCCACAACAATAGACCTGAGAACTCAAGGTAGTCAAACATCATCATACACTTACGTCATTGGAAAAACATCCATCACTTCTTGCTCCTTGATTTCTATTATATTGGATTATTTCATCATCCATTACATGATCATCCAAATAGAATCAAACAAACACTAATCTCAGGGGGGAACTATTATATATTTTATTGATATTTCATCTCATTTTCAATTAGGATCATTCAAGGGTTGTATCAAAGAGTTGGGAAAAAATCTCTTCACTCGCCTTATTGAAAACTAAACCCAAAGACACAAATTCTACAACTAACCATTTCATCCAAGGTCACTAAACTGGATGCCACATGTGATGAAAAATATTATACTATCTTGGGTGTACATCCAACATTACACATGGAAAATCACCAAGGACACATCTGTGCTTCTCTATTGGAATGAATAGTTTTCCTGGAATAAATTCTTCACACCACTAAGACATCACCACAAGACACATTAATTAAAACCCGAATTTCATAGAAAATATGATATCCCCAGCATCTTCCGCAATTTCACTTTTGTGTTGGGTTTACAACTCCCATATTTCAATTCAAGAATCACTCGACTCATGAGAAACATCATTTTATGGATTTTTTTTCAAATACTTCTCCACAAAATTATCCTTCCCCAAGGATTAGGTGATCTCAATGATATAATTTGAAAAAAATCCATCCACCATTGTTTCCATAGATTTTTTTCTTAATGGTAAAATATATGCCTCAAGCTTATATGGGTTATATGCACCAAAAAAATCTACCAAATGATGTAATGTAAAGGAAACGTTTTATCATACATATCCAATTACATATTTAGTTCTTGGGTTTTATATGTATAATTTTGGGGATATAAATTCCAAAACCTATAATATATCACCATTATTTTCTATATCAATTAGAATCCCTATAAAAGATGAGTATCATAATTGATTAGCTCAACCATCAACCCTCAAATGGAAACTAAAACACTAGCGAATTGATTAGACATCAAATATTGTACTAAGATGGTACCTAACATAGACCATCGAGAAGATAATCCTAGTATATCTTAGCCTCGGATTTTGTGAATTTTTTTTTCAAATTAATTTATTATATCAAATATTTTTCATTACAAAAAATCATTGATTTTATATTCTGTTACATGAAACACCATATTAATCATTAGTTACAAAACAAATGGTATTATTATTGGTTCTATACAAAACAATAGGTTACCTTGTGTTATTCACGAAGCTTATTTTTAACAAAACCAAAATATAATATTAATATTATTTTAAAACAAACATTATACTATAGACATTTAACCAAGATGAACAAAAAGTTATAACTAATTTTTAAATATTATATTTAATGGTTTTATTCAATGAAAACATAGTAATATAAATTAAATTATTTTTTGAATATTGTTTTTATCTATTTTCAACATTCCATTTTTTCAAAAACTGTTCTTTTTATTTTTTTCGTGAAAGGTATAAAATTATATTTTCCCAAATTTATAAAATTAATTTTATAAAATTAATTTAAATTTTTTATTATACATTTCAAAATTAGATATTTTTTAAACTTTTTGATTTTTAAAAAAAATCATATTTTAATGTGAAATGAATAGAACTTGTTTTTAATTGAAAATTATGTTTTCTCCTGTGTTATATAAAAAGTTATATAATATTTTAATTTTTTTATAAAGTATAAATATTTATGTTATATATCTATTCATAAATTTTACGTCATTAAAAAGAATATAACATTGAAATTGGATATAAAAAAATAGTAATCTTTTGATCATTTTTCGCTTTAAAAACAACTTTTTTGTCACATCAACAGGATTAATATTAAATTAATTATTTCAAATTTATTTAATAGAAATTAAAAAAAAGATTCTATATTTGGAATGAACATATTTTATAGTTTATAATATTTTGAATTTTTATTTTTTCCAAAATTAATAATGAATGATGTAAATATTAATTACCGTGGTTAATGTAAAAATCAGATTACCGGGTGGTTAAACTAGAATGAAAAGAGTGACTATGACCCAAAATATTATCATAAATTTATTGAATGATTTTTTTATCATTCTCATCAATGTATCTAAAATATTTAATTTCATGTGACTTTCCTTTGAATATGACCCATATAATAATTTATGTAATGAAAAGTATAAAAAAATATTTTATTACATTCAATATCATTAAAACCATGGGATAAGGAAAAATATAATATTATAAGTTATATATATACTTTAGAAAAAATCATTTTTTTCATATCATGATAATTTATTTTAATTTTTTGCGCTGAAATATTTACATTCAATTCATTTGAAATGGTAAATAAATAATTATTTAGTTAAGAATGAAATATAATAAATGATAATAAAAATATTAAATGTTAAGTGAAATTTAATGAATTAATCTGTTACATTAGTTTTTTAATGAATATATAATCGTACATAGTTTAGAAAACAATTTATATGAATTAGATCATTATTTCGAAATTTTTAAAATTTAAATTAAACTAATAATGTAAAAATTGACATAACTATTATTTTATAATAAATGATATTTTGATAAATGAATTTAAATTACAAATTGTAATATCCTCTAGAAAATGATTTATAAATATGATTAAATATAATCTATGGTCTATTAATGGACCATTTTTTCTTCTATAATTATAATATTAATAGTTAAATAATAAAACATAATAATTACAGTTAAGACTAATGTAGTGTTTTTGCACATTACATGCACTTATGTTAAAATTTATAGCCTGTATACATAGGATTTATATTTTATAATATAGATATTTTATTATTATTTTTGGGTCAAAATTATTTAATCAATATAATTCTAATTCAGTATTAATGGATTAGTTAATATGGATAGAAAACATGTTAGTATTGTAATAAACAAAAAATGGTGAAAATAGGGATAATGAGAAGTTAAGGAAATAAATAATTAAAATATATATTTAATTATTATTTGGAGGTGTTCCTAGACTATATAATCTCCTAATATATTTAAGTATCATATTTGGATCCACTTTAGGAACTTTTGACATCCCAAAAGTGAATACTTTTTATTATTAACAAGAATGACTCTCCTCCTCAACTATAAAAGGGTACTCACTCTATCATCTTTTTTATGGATATAAAGTAGTTTGTATTAACCAATATCATCCAAAATAACTTCCAAAATTCGTTAACTTCATCATATAAGTTTTATTTTGGATATAAATACAACCAATAAGTGCTTTAGTTGAAACCATATAAAGATAACAGAAGTAGAAGAAACATGTATCAAGGAGCATTGTTGTTTTATTTCATCATCCACACCCTTGAATTGAAATTATAAAATTATAATAAAATAAAATCAGTATTCTACATGTGAGGAGAATTTATTAATATATGGTCATTTCGTACATGTGAACACATATCCATCTACTTGGTTTTGAAATCATCGTCTATGTACATGAAAGAGTATAGCCTCAATAAACGATGTTGTCTATTTATTATGTTATCACAAACCAAAGACGATCATAATTAACTATTTATTGTTTTATAAGATATTTAACATATTTATGATCTTATTATTGTTATTTAATTTTCATATCACACATAACTATATGCTTTCTATTTTGTGGGAATATGATAATATCATTTTAGTGTACAATGGACTATTACAACACAAAGTGATGTGATTCGTTCATGATTTATGTGTTATGTATTAAGGATGTGTTTAAGAAAACATTAAATTTACATGATATAAAAATTATTAATGATTATAATATATATAATTTAATTTTCTTTATTTCAACTTAAAAATAAAATGAAAACTTGCATTCATTTATATTTGTGGTCTATCATCACTATAAATGATGTATTTTATTTTTAGTCACTAAACTATATAAATTAATATATATACATAAATACTGAATATATATTTTAGAAATATAATAATTATTATTTTTATAACAATTGAACCTTGATCTATGTAATAGGACCAAGACTAACAAATCAAAGTACACATGAAAAAAACAGAATATTACTAGAAAGGTATCTTTAACATTAAATCACTAATAAACTTGTATTAAATGATAAAAATACAATCATATATGGTATTATATCTGTGAATATGGGTATTTAGTTAGTTTATAATAAGATTATTTATATTATTCATGAATCTTTAATGAGTATGATGGAAGTCAGGTTTTAAGGTAGCTGATTTGTACACTCACTTTTATTTCTAAGAGACTTTTTCCATATTCACCACCCATTTATTTTATTTTCTATATATATTTAGATATGAAAATATATATCACGAATATAAAACATTTACTAAATTTTTATCTTTATATTGATGTTATTATTTCATACGGTATAAGATTCAATGGTTACTCAAACATTAATGGATTTCCACCTAACATTTTTTACTTTCGTGAGACACATGTGAATTTCACCCTATATTTAATTTTTATGGTGTGTATAGTACCCACAAATTTATTTTATGATAATTTTACTGGGGATTATTTTTAGTTAAATATCTATTTTATGATCTCTCATTCATGGGGTTTATGTTTAAAAAGTTATCAAAACGATAAGGGTATTTTTGTCACAATTTTCATTCTTCGAGACGTAAATTATACTATGAGTATATAATCAATATTGAGGTTTATATAACTACTATTTTAAATATAATATAATGAATAAGGTCATAATAATTAATTTTGATGTTTATTTTTATGTAAATTCATTATGGGGATTATAATTCAATGCTACCAAGAAGTTAATGATTTTATGTTAATATATCATCATTTTTTGTAATTGTTTAACATTATATAACAAATGTTGAAATATATTAATTTAAATCTCAATAATTCTAATAAATTTTCTTCTCCTATGGTTATTAATGATGTATTAATTTAATGTATCTATTTTCCACTAAATTTTACTTATGAATAATAATATTGTTTTAATAATCCCCATATTTATTTCACTATTTGGTGGGAAATATATTTTCATTACAAATTATTTTTTCTAAAAATGTTTTAAAAAATGAATTATTACAATATTATTTTTATTAAAATTAATTTTTATTAATATTTGACATTTAATAAAGAAAATTATAAATATTAGTATCGTTTTCCAGACAATGCATGTTTGGATTTTACCAAAAAGGTGAATGGAATCTTCATTATAGAATGCACAACATGAATAGAATTTCCAGATATAATAACCAATAATCACATAGATGATTCCAATATATTTTATAAATTTTTTATTCAAATAATTTGGTTTCCAAAAATAGAATGTTTTAATATGTTTTTCAAATTAAAAAAAAGGATATTTTCCCCTAAATTTTTTAAAAAGATACATCAAAATCATTCTCCATATATGATGAAACTAATTTATATAACCTATTCTTTATTGGGTTATGATCCAAGGATATTTTTCATTTTATTTATATGAATGGGTTATATGTTTTATGGAATTATTTTATGAAACACATTTCTCTTTTATAGG
Source organism: Viscum album (assembly GCA_963277665.1). Classification (NCBI taxonomy): domain Eukaryota; kingdom Viridiplantae; phylum Streptophyta; class Magnoliopsida; order Santalales; family Viscaceae; genus Viscum; species Viscum album. The sequence goes on along the minus strand of OY728131.1, from coordinate 1,472,854,791 downwards.
TTATACTGTAATTAAATGATTATGAAACCGGCTTTATTTCACATATTATTCTAAGATGAAATGATTATGAAAATTATTTTTTTATATATTATATGATATTATTAAATTTTTATGAAACATATTTCATTTCATGTATTTTGATATGATTAGTTTTTTTTTATTTTTTGAAACACATGAATATGGTTTTTCATTATGAGAGCGGTGGGACATACATCTCCCATCAATTCACTAGGTAATGACAAATATTCTACGAGTTCTGATTTTAATTGGTTATTTTCCCATTAAAAATAATGATTGTAATAAAGTTGTTAGCCCGACCCAAAAATGAGGGTACACAACTGGCCAGCCCAACCCTAAAGTAGGTACATGAGTGGTTATCACAAGCAAATTTTTTTATGTCCTATTTGGCAGGTATGACATAATATTTTATATGATTATTTTTCCAAAAATCTATTTTTTATTCAAACTTCAACCAATAATCTCTCATGTTCTTGATTTCTATAGGATATTTATGTTATTAACATATATTATTTATTCCAGGTCTTAGGAATAATTTTATTGATATATAGGGCATGATTTTCAAATGTTATTCTCATGTCCTCATAGCCTTATGTTCATGTAAATATTATCTATATCCCTTTTTGACACATACAATGTAACTGAGTTCACACATTCTTATTTTTAATTACCATGGGTTGTGAAGAAATATATAATACAGGGTATGGTTTTTAATATTATCAAAGGTAAATTTATTTGGGTAATATGTGTACGATCCATAAACAAATTACAAGATTATGTTTCCATTCTTCTAAAGGCATAAAACTACTGAGATACTCCTATTTTTATTTCTGTAATATAATAAATATTCGTAAAAATCATTTAATAACTATGTATTAAATTATTAGGTCATTATAGATAGTATTAAAGGATATGTTCACGTACCCTTTAGAAACAAGGATAAGAATACCATAGTGATGTCCATAAGGACATTTCTAATGATAAGTCCAAGGAAAAGTGAATGTTTGAGAAACTATCTTGATATTTTGGTATAGGATAAATTTAGTGGTTTTATAGACTCAAAAAATATACATATACTTCAAGTGGATGTGGATATTGGAGAGATGTACGTATTGGTAATAGCCTCAAAACACTATATTGATAGAGACTCGATCCGGAACGGGTTCATGACAATGGGTCATCCTCCACAGCTAGTCTCATAATCTTAGGGGATATGGTTTTAAAATTCAAAAAAAATTTAAATCATCAATAAATATTTGAAAATATGATGACTATGAATGACCTCTGGTAAACTGAAAGGTTTCCTAGATTAAAATGTAGTATTAATGATTTAGGCCTCTTATATGTTATTTTCATGATTATTTAGATTACTATTATGATAATAGTTGCTCACACTATACTCTTTGGGGTTTAGTCAATTGCAGAAACCATAAGGAACTTGGTTAACATTGAATGTGTTGATGTTCATTCAATTGAGATGATGACTGGAGTGGAGGATTTTTTTTTCTCAATCAGTTATCACAGAGCATGTAGATCAATGTGCTCCTTAACAAAATCATAGACTAACCAATGAAGAGAAGGGTAATGTTTGCGGAGATTTTATGTAGTGGATACCTTTTATGAATGATGATTCAGTTTCCTATATATTGATAATGTGGAATGAAACAATCTCCAGAATTTCTCAATAGAATGTGAAGTTTTATTTTTTGGAGAATTAATTATTAGGATAATAAATTGATTACAGAGAATGAAAAGATCCTTGAACACAATGGATCAGAAAATTATTCTTCCTAAAATTAAATCAATGGATGAATGATTAAAATGTAGAACTAAGGTAATTTTTCAATTCAATGTACTACGGGGTAATTATTGTGAGGTAAATAATCAATTTTGTTTGAGTAATTTTTTTTAATAACAATGAAGAAACCTAAAATGGCATATGAATGGAATGGGTTGTTCTGATAGTAATGTTAATGAGAATGATAAATTTGATTTTAATGAATGTTGAGACATGAATCATATTTCATATTATAGGAAACAGGTATTACATACTATGATTATGAATCATAGTTAATATAATGATATTGAAGCGGGATGATTGATGTTTCTATGTTTTGGAATTGAAGAATTTTGTTATATAAATCATGAAGATTAATTTTTTATTTAATAATTTATAAAAATATATATAATGGATCTCAGGACTAGGAAACATTTTTTAAGGGAAAGAGTATAATTTTATTTTGGTAAGGAGACCCATAATGTTTTCCTGATGTTGATGAAATTTTGAATCATTTTGATAAATATATTATTTATATGGTTAATTAAATTTAATTATATTGATGACCAATAAACTGAAAATATATTTTGAAAAATTTATAATATTATAAAATTTATGGAGATTACATCATTTTTTAATTTAATGAATATATATACTATTTTTTTATGTTAAAATTAAAGGGGAGTGTGTTTTTTCAATATTATTTCATGGTAATTCATGTTATTACCATGTTTCGAAATATTACCTGGTGAAGGTATAATCATGTTCGGTATATGACTATCCTTAGAAAATTTTTGATATATGTGGGGTGATTTTTAAGATGATTGTTATAAATTTAGAATCCATATTTGTAAAAATTTTTTACTTCTATATGTTTGAAGGGTAACAAGGTTAATCATTTATGAGTTGGTTTATAATGAACATTGAATGAGGGTTTAGTGATAAATGATTTATTTCCCTACATGAATATTTGTGAATATTAGAAATCCTATGCTATCCATTTTTTATTAAGGATTATTAAATATTTATGGAATATATTATCATTGAATATGTGGATCTTATGATCCATTAATGGTCGAAGGCACAACATATTCACCCTCACTTAATAGAGTAAGATATAAAGGGGAAATTGATCATGTCTCAGCTATAGGGTGAGATTGTGATTATTAAATGGAATAAAATCATGCAAGTATATCATCTTGTGAAAATTATTTTAATTTAGGAAAATGTTCTTATAATGAAATGCAGGCATGTTCAATCATTTTTATTGATATTAATGACATTTTTTGATACACTTTTCAATGAGGACTTATATTTATTAACGTTCTATAAACCATGATATCAACCACACTCCATCAGTATTTTGTTGTTAGTTTTCCATTAAATGTCAATGTTTCCACATCCCACAAAAGGTATCTTATTTAGAAAGCTAGTATGTGTTATTCGTTATGGATTTCATACATCACCTTTTCTTTTTTGAGAGGATATTTTAATTAAACAGTAGTATAATGTTGTTTTGTTTGATTTGATTTTAACATTTTAAACCATTGATGACTAATACTAATTTCAATGGTGAATTTCATTTTAAAGAGATATAATGTAACCCTATGATATTTTTTCATATAATTTTAAAATTGTTTTTATAATTTCCATATTTTGTATTAAAAAAATTATAATATTCCTGTTTCCTATATAAAACAAAAATTTAATCTTGTTCTAGACACACCAAAATGTTTTCCTTGTGATATATGAATTACTGGGTTATCTTGTGTTACAAAAAACACTATGTTATAACAAAACCATTATATATAATAATATTATGTAAACGCGACTATCATAACATATCAATTGACCCACGAGGTATAAATAATAATAATAAATTTTTAACTATAATGTATAATGGATTTATAAAAATAGAGAATAATAATTTAAAATAATTTATTTTCAATAAACTCATTATATGTTTTGAAAAAAAAATTCAAAAAAATTCTTTTTATTTCTGTTTGTGAACGCTAATGAAATTAATTTTTCAAAATTATAGAAAATTATTTTCATAAAATAAAAATTATTTTTAATTCCCAATTACATATTTATCATAGGGTTAATCATTGGTATCATTGTGTAAATTTTCATTTTTTGATGAATATTAAAAAACAATGAAATTAATTGAATATTACATTTTAAACAAAGTTATTTACAAAGAAAGATTATATTTGTTACTAGTTTTGGAGTTTATGTCGTTTATTTATATATTAATCCAATTTATATCGTTGAAATCAATTTCATATTTAAATTTGAAATAAACACGATAATCTTTTGATCAATTTTGCATTATAACTCTTTATTCATGCCACATATATGGGATAATTTCTAAATTACTATTTTTACCTATTATGTGAATTAAATTTATACAAATAGTTTCTATAATTTTAGTCAGCTTATTATATTATTTCTCATATGGTCAAAATAATTTTTTAAAATAAAAATAATTGATGTGGTCAAAATTAATTACATTAGTTAAATTAAAAAATATTTTATCGAGTGTAACACTAAATTGATAAAAGTGAAACTGAATTAAAAGATTATATTCATTTTTTTAGTTAATTTATTTAATTCTTGGACATATTTTTATCTAAAATGTGTAAATTTCTTATATCTTTCCTTTGAATTTTTTACACATCATCCCTTAAATAATGAAACCGACAACAGGTATAATTTTATTATTTTTAATATATATAAAGGATTGAAATAGGGAAAACAAAATATTTTGTGTTATATATATCATTTTGAAATATAAATGTGATTTTGTTTTGAGTAATATTAATTTGTATTTTATATATTAAATAATTACTTTAAATTCGTATGAGACACCATCATAGTAATTAGTTAGTTAAATACTAATTAATGTAAATCACACTAATAATATTAAAAATGAAGTAAAATTTAAATACATATAACGATAAATTAATTTTTTAGAATAATTTCAGGTTAAATATTTGTGGGAACATGATATTTAAATTACATAATATTCCTGATATTTTTAAATTATAAATTTAATGAATTTTATCAAAATTGACATTAATGTTATTTTATAATTAATAATATTTTGTTAATGAAAAAAATTAAAAAAAACCATTTAAATTCCATGTGGATTTAAATTTTTATTAAATATCAATGATGTTCCATTATTGAAATTTTTTATATTATAATAACAATATTGACTATCAATGTGATAAAATATCAGTTTGCAGGGGTATGCTTAAAGTTTTTTTTTCTTTTAACATGCTCTTATGTATAAATTAGTTTGAAAAAAATTATTTATATTTTATAAATAAGATATAAGATTTATAATCATTGGTACCCAATTATAAAATAATGATCAATAAAATTTACTACTAGTTGATAAATTACAATGGTTTGAAACCTTGTTACTATAGTGGAAAACCAAAAGGGTAAAAATAACGATACAAAGAATTTAAGGAATGAAATTTTTTTAAAATATTTTTCATTGTTTTATGGAGCCATTTATCAACATTGTAATATCCAAATATCATTACTTTTCATATTTTGGATCCACTTTTTGAAAAATTCACATCCCAATTGTGAATAATTTTGAGCATATATGAGAATATATCTCCTCGTCAACTGTAAAAGGGAACTCACTCTACCCAATTATTCAATCCACTCATTCTATTTAGATCGAATAAGAACTACCAAAATAACATCCAATATTCCCTTCCATAAACCTATAATAAATATTTTAGATATAAATCCAACCAATAATTGATTTATTAAAAAACAATGGAGGATACATGAAGATTATGTAATGTTTATCAACTAGAATTTTCATTTTATTTCATCTTAAACCCCATTAAATTGTTATTCTACCATGATTATATATTAGCATCAATATATTAAATGAAATTTTATGTTTTTATGTTAATGGTATTACCTAAAAACCCACAAACATCTTTGAAATGTGTTATGAAATCATTGTTTCTATGTACGGAGGAATACCTCCTCGCAAACAGTTGCTGTTAGTCTATCCATTTCAACCTATCAAGGCCAATAATAATGATTGATATATTGTATATATTTTTTTTTATATTTTTTTTTTTATTTTTATTATTTAATTTATATATCACACATTCCTTAATGGTTTATATTTTTTTGGAAGACGATAATGTCGTTGAAGTGTATGTCAGACTACTACCTCTTAAAGTAATGTGATTCATTCATGATTTACATGGAATATTTTAATGAAGATTTTAATAAAAATTTCTTATATATTTTACATCACCATGATAATATAATGATAATATTTATTATTTACCTTTCAATCATTCAATCTAATATGAAAATGAAAATGAACGTTCATGCGCACGTACAACCAATAATCTCTATGTACAATGTATATCATTTTTTGGTGAATAAATTATTTATATTATAATAAGTACATATATAATGAATATATATGATATTTATATCATGTTTATAATTTTTAAAATGATGAAATCATGATCTATGTAGGTGTACCATGAGTTAAAAATAAAAAACAAACACGAAAAACTAAGAGATTATTACCTAAAACATAACATTAACATGAAATTGATAACAAAACGGAGATAAATGTTCATAAAAAATTATATTCTATGATTTATATGAATATGTTTTTATAATGGGTGTATTATAAAATTTTATTTTATATACAAGTTGTATGACTTCTAATGAAGGATTTAAATACTGAAGGTACGATATTTGTTGTATAAATTTTATTTCACAGAGACAGATTCCATATTCATGAATTATTTCTTTTGTGTGGGGTATATACATACCTATGAAGTGATATATAATAATTGAAATTCATTTAATTTTTATTAATGTTTCAAATTATTATATTATTTGAGTGGGAATTTATTTCAAAAGTTAGTAAATAAATAATGGATTTTTGTCTAAATTTTTACATATGTAAGACAAATTTCATTACCACCACATATATCTTTTGAGTGGTGTGTATATTTGACATTAAATTATTTTATTATTATTATAATAAAAATTAATAGTATTTAAATATTAATTTTACGAATTTTCTATCATGTGGTTTAATGTCTAAAAGTTAAAAATTCTATAAGGATATTTTTTCTCACTCAGCCTTAATAGAGATATATTTTATTCTATACACCTATATACAATCATGGGTTGTATATAAAATCCATTTTTCATGTAATCCTAGAAATTAATTCATATTTATGATCTTTTATGTTAAATTTAATTTAATTCATCGGGATTATTTTTATTCTATGTTAGCTTCCTGGTAATGATTTTATGTTGTAATGTCATCATTTATCACGATCATTTATGATTATGCGTCAAATATTGGAAGATTGTGATCTACCATTCATGAATTTTAAATAATTTTCATCTCCTTTAGTTATTCAAGATATCATAAATTAATTGTAATATCTTTCCACTCTTTGTTATTTAAGATAATTAAAAATTTATTTATATAATTTTACATTATTTATCTCTTCTAGTGGAAATAAATTTTTTTCCAAAACCACATTTTCTATATATTCTTTTATAAATTTCTTATTACTATTTTATTCATTATAAATTAATTGATTACAAATTTTTCATTTTTTTTAAAATAATTTATATAAATTTATAATATGTTTTCCAACCAAATCTCATTTGTATTTTACCAGAAAGGTGAAAGAAATATTTTTTTAACACATATGGAATAAAAAATTTATAACATAATGAAAAATGATTTATTCTATGATTATCTTATATAATCTTTTTTTTATCTTCTATAGAAACGATTTTACTTTTTTCAATTTTAATAATTTTTTTTCAAAGTGGATATGATATTTTTCTTGAGATTTTTTAAATTGTTGCACAATATCATTTTCCATCTTAGATGAAACCCATTTATTTAACCTATAACATACTTGAAATATGATTCAAGGATTAAATTATTATTCATTTTATGGATGTATTATATTTATTTTGACTTGTAATATCTCTCTCGCTTCTTCTTTCCTGTCTCTGCACTCTTCTTTTTATTAATAAATTTGGTGGTCCAAGCGTGCTTGGATCTAAATTTTCTGTATATTTATGATGAAAATATATCTATGAAAGCAATTTACCTTCCACAGGTTATACCATAAAAAATGATTGTGAAACCCACTTCATTTCATGGGTTATTATATTATGAAATTATTATTAAAAATTCCAAATTTCTGTGGGTTGTGATATGTTGAAATTTTAATGGAACACTTTTCATTTCATGTGTTATGATATTATAAATTTTTTATTATTTTTTGGCACAAATAATTATTGATTTTAATTATGATATTGGGGAACTATATCCCCTTCCATTTCATGGGTAAGGATAAACTATTTACAAGCTCCTAGTGTACATGGGTGGTAATCCCAATCCCAATAGGGGGGTACACCAGTGATCATTACATGAATGAAAATGAGGTTACACAGGTTTTTATCCAAATCCCAAATAAGATATATATGTGGTTAGATAAATCATAATATGTTTTGAATGTATTAGAATATATCCTTAATATAAAATTTTATATTATTATGTTTATTCCACATGGCTATGTACTAGGATAATGTCATATTCATATGGATCCTTATATTTGTTTACTTATTATTCATGTCATATGAATAAATAATTATATTTCCATGGCTTTGGATAATGTTTTTTAATATACATGCTATATTTTTCATATTTTTTTCTCAAGACCTCATACCCTCAGGTCCATGTTGTGCATATGTATCACCTTTTTTATAATTAATCAGAATACGATATCAAAATTTCTTATTTTTACCTTCCCCAATTTATGAAAAAAATATAATAATTATGATACGTTTGTGAAAAAATACAAAATGGGAAGATCATTAAGAGGGATATTTAACATCATTCACTATGTTTGAATATTATGCATCAATGTTTTAGAGTATGAAAACAATTAGTACCCTTATGAATGCTTTTTTGTAATGTATTAAATATTAAAAAATAGATTTCAAATCAATGTATAAAATTCCATGGTCATTATAAGGTATTACATATTAAAAGAAATCAAATACAACTCTATATATGAATAATTATAAATTCAACATTAGTAATAACTTAAAAGACCATGGAAGCTATGAACATCATAAAAATTATAATGTACATCCTATGAAATAAATTACATGAAAATTGATAGGAATATAATCAACAATATTTAGACATCATATTCAAAAGGAAATGAATAGCTTGTATACCAAACATACTCATGGACAACATTAAAAGGATTTTTCAGTGACGATGAACAAACAAGAAATATCTATGATGATCAGCATGTTCCTATTCTTATATCATATAAATAATAATTTATCTTATATAAATTTTGACAAAAATGTAAATGAATTAAAGGATCATAAATTTAACAAACACATATAGTGTTTCCATGACACTGAACATCAAGATAATGTATTAGTAGTACATTTACATGTATTTAACAGAAATAAGTAGGGCATCATCCCCATTCACATTCAATTGGTGACTTTCACACCATAGAGAATTTTTAAAAAACTCTATAGCTTCCATCAACTATTGAAAAATATTTTGAAGCCTCGAATGTATTTAATGATTCATGATCATCAATAAATGAATCCTATATTATTATATACACATCCTTATAATACAACCTCTTTATTGAATAAAACAATAGAGCACCCTAAAGCGACACATTTTTATGGATAAAATGTTTCTACATCAGATAAAAAATATAAATCCAAATATAATTTTACTAAAAAATTCGTATCTAATAAATAGATATTAAAATTGAAGAAGCACTAAGATGACAAACTATCGCAAACAACCCATCACATTGTGTAGGTATCCTCTCAAACTCTTATAAAAACACCCAAAAACTCCCTAAAAAACCTAAGATACACCAATATCCTAGAATAAAATGATTCCATAGATTAATCATCCATCAATTAAAGGATTGGTTGCAAAAATATACTAAGAAACTCAAAAACCATGCCTTCCATGAAATGTTGGATGCCGATCTTCCTAAAAAAACTCTCCCCTAAAATAGTTTATACTAGAATAAAATGAATACAACTAGTATTTATTGGTAAGGAAATATTGTTTCTATACCATAATAATAAAATACAACAACATGATTAATATATCGTTATAATCTGTCTGCACCATTGACACACATCAAAAAAATTAGTCGGATGATCCTAAACCTAGAAAGTTACAAACATGGGTATATGAGAAGATATCTCACCTATAATTCTATATATACCTTCTAGTGTTTCTTCCCCCAACACACGAAACTGAACAAACCCAACTTCGTTAAATATCTACTAATGGATTCCACAATAGATATTTTTTGTTTTACATCCCTGGAGACAAGGAACATATTGGTGCTGCATTATAGCTACTCTATCCCCTCAGAGTGGAAAAAATTATTATTTTCCATACTATTAATATGGCCTTATTAGTGGCAGCCGATGAAGCTGATACTGAACCAGACCACCTATACCATATTGAGCTCATTTAATTACATGGAAATTATTATGGAAATTTCCACTATACCCATAGAAAATATAAATTGTCCTAACAGTCATATCAAAATAATGAAAAATTCAACCTCAAATAGAATATATGAATGTTGTTGTGGTAGACTTTATTTTGTTACAAAAATTAAATGAAATATCGGCAAATACCTTTTACTAAAACAAATCTTCTCTATAAACCATGATGGCTCCCCTCTCATTTTCAAATAGAAATCAGTTTCACAAAATTTATCAACTCTACATTATTATGAACCTCCCAATATGTTTGAAGAATGAAAGTATTAACAACATATTAGATAAAAGGGCATAATTCCACCATATGAATTAATGATTGGGACTCATTATCCTGAAAATGACTATAATTAAAATGTAAATGCCCCTTAATCATAAACCTAATATCCCACATGAAAATACCCCCCTATAAAGGAGGGAGAATCCCTTATTAATTAAAATACCCAATGATTGACAAAATTAACTCAATGTTATACTCTATTTAGAATTTAACCCATGATACATATTCCTCCATCCAATCAAAAATATAAATCATCCTCCACTAACACACATTACCCCATATCTAACTAACTTCCAAAGGGAACAAATACTCTACTAGGTAACAGATCCACCTGATGGAGATCCTAGGCCCCTCATGTCAGATATATATCTACAGATGTGAGAAAATATGCTAATAAATCACCAAATCCTACCACAAAGAGGTGAAAACTTTTCTCGACCTATGAAAATATTTCATTTATAGGTTGGTCTTCTAATGATAACAAAAACAACCTATGGAATATCAACTATATATAATAACCATTTATAATGAATCAGACCATGTATGGATATATAAATGAGGATTTCATGTGACTAGTAGCATGTAATTGCTTTAAGATTCATTTAATTCATTATAAGTTCAAAAAAACCAATTCAAAAACTATCATGATTCAATAATAATGAAATTCCCTTTCTGTGATCACAAACGTATTATAGGTTACACCTTACATGATGATTTTTTAGGCATCGATTTCATGCATTAAATCATGAGGCCTCAAATTCCCATTTCCTAGAAAGTGTTTCCTAAGCCATGTCATGCATTAATATCAACAAAAATCATTTTAATAACAACCCATTCAATCCTAATGGTTCCTATATCTGAACTCTAATCTATCCCACATCCATATTCTTTGACACCACACTATTGTGACCCCTCCTTATAAGGGTACCTTCACTCGGACGACTATTAAAAATTATTGATAATTAACATTGAGTCCAACCTCTTGTACACAATGGGTTAGTAATTGACGTGCCTGTGGGGCGTCATTATTTACTAATTAGTCTAATAAAACTACAAATTTATAAACACTCATACTATGATACTCAATTAAATAAAATGTAGTATTTAGGAATGTTTTCAAACCAAACCACTGTGGTGGTGAATTAGTTTGATTTTTTTTAAAAAATATATTATTTAACTTGATAGAAGAAATAGGTGAGAAAATGATAGATTTTATTGATTGTTATGAAGAATAATGAAAATGAAAAATATTGATTGAATGGTTTAAAATTGAAAAGAATAACATGTGTGGGTTTTATAATTTAAAGGCTAAGGTGATGTAGGATTGTATGAAATAAAAAAATTAATTTATTTCTAATTTTTCATATTAAGCACGTCTTATATCCGACTATCAAGTTATCACATCCTTGAAATAAACACCCCATATTTTTGGTGGTCTTGTAATGTATTGTTTTATGGAATAAAACTTTTCTTGGTACCACATTTAAACTCAATTTCCCTAAATTTAAAAATGGTCATTCCTCATATAGTTTTTTAAGTTTCAAAAATATTAATGTTCCATTTAGATTAAAAAATCTCCATTATAAAATAAAAAGAAAAGGATTGGAAATTGATTTATAAATTCTATATGAACAAATAAACGAATAATGAAAAAAAAACAATCCAAAAACACATTCTCCATTATATTACACCACCCTAGAATAAACAAGATTTAACTTCTAATCCTATTGATTATATAATAATTGGGAAGGAATGAATAAAAATAAAATAATGAAAAATGAGATGAAATTGGGGAGGACACTACACAATGAAACTTCTCACTCCTTGATTTAGACCGTGATATTCTTTCTACAATATCATTCTAGATGCTGATTTATATGTAGTAGATGAGATTATATATTAATGAATGAAAAAATGAATGATTCAAAAGATGGTTATATGTGGGTCGTGGGTATTAGAACATGTTTAAAATTTATGATACCATAAATCTATAAATTTAAAACATGTAATAACTTTTTACATGAGGTGTAATGATTACAAAACATGTAAATACTAAATCACCTGTACAGTATTCATTCCATGTAGTTTTCATTCACTACATTCACTAGTATTGTACAGTTATTGATGACCTAATGTGTAACGTTAGTTTTAGTTTTTTGATGTTCTTTTTTTCTTTTGTTCTTTAGTTATGTGCCCTTGGAAGTGATCCATTATCATCGTAAAAACTATGATGTCATAATGTGAGATTTTCTCATTGCAAAAATTGTCTTATTTTTTTATTTTGAAATATTTTTTTTGCTTCCATAAATTAAAAAATGAATTAAATAATTCAAAAATAGGGAATAATAATAATTTAAATATAGATATAAATATATTAAAACATAATAAAGTACATTCATGAAATACAAATATCATAGAAAATCACTGATGGTATAAAATTTTCACATAAATGGATAGAAATAACCCCCATTATATATGGTTTAGTGATATGACATCAAAAATAAATTATATATTATAAATAATAGTAAAAAAATTAACCAAAACCGTCCAACATTGTATGAATAATCCATAAAAATACATATTCCTCATAATAAATTCCCAAAAGAAATATCCTACATAAGTGAATCAATTGTAACTACAAATATTTAGTTATAAAATATCCATCACGGAGCCAAATGTAATACAAGAATAACTAAACAAATTATATATATAAAGGATGAGAAAACAAGTATACTCATTAGGATTACACCCATGTCTATCATGAACACGTGAAAAGAGTATATTAATGCCTTAATAATCAAACAGAAGAGAGATATATGCCTAAACATGTCAAGTAACAAAACCAAACCTCACTATATAACCATCCTAAAAAATTGTATCCAATATCAATAACATAATAATAAACATTTTGAGAAATGGGTACCCCACACCATTATCACATGTATTTTCTCTTTCACAAGCAAATATCGTATGTCTTGGTTCTCCCATATCATATGTATAGTATACTTATAGAAACACACTATGGATTCACATCATTATATGAACCCTATTTGAAAGAAGAAATTACATCATGTCACATATCTCTTGTAGTTTCTCGATCCATCACATATCTTCGAAAAACATCTAGGCCATCACATCACATCACATATCGCTCAAAGACACCAAATAAACCAAATAAAATCTATTACCAGTGTAGTAGGGTATTTTTAATATACAAGAAAACAACCATGAAAACTCCTCATACTATGAATGATCCCATGCATAATCCATCTCATCAAACATCCCAATGTTTTAACTTCACTTATTATTTTAAAACCAATATAGGTCATTGTTTCTTATAAGACAAGTTTGAGACTCGAATGTAGTCATCCATCTATTATCACAATCGATATATTGGATGAACACCATCAAAACATTTGGTTTTTTGAAGAAAGAATTTTGACATGGGTAGAATGCATATATAATTCAAAAGGAACATACAATATATAAATATAAATATCGAAACAAAATTATGACAAATACGTTTAAAACAAGAGGACCAACCAACTCAAAACATCACCACTAAACATTATAGGAGTCACCACTTTTGAGGCCATCCATAAATGCGCAACACCATTCAACAATCCATAAGACACATTTCATTCTTTTAAATATAATTTAATTTCCATATTTTTGATTACCTTCCCATTTAACTTAACAATCAAATATATTTTATGTTAATCCTAAACTGAATTTCATCACAACACCCATATTGTACTATTTATTAGTTAAAAATTTCAATGCATTACCTTTTAATTCATCGTATTCAATTTGGTTCTTTCAATTACTAGACATTATGTAGAACACATCACAACACAATAACCTCCAATCATTATCATGTCTAATAAGTCATTTGATACAACCATTCGAAATACACATCTACCTACTCATCATAACTTCCATATACCCTGACCACATTATGTCACATTCACCCCACATATCACAACCTCATATTATCACCAGATATCATTTACACACATCATCAAAAAACCAAACATCACAATAACACATTATAATCACACATAACATATTAACATAATTGATTTAGAAATTTAACAAGTGGATCCTCACCCCATTTCAAATTACATTTCATAGAATTATCATAGAAGCCATAATTACATGGGAATCCATTTTGTTGTATTGATATTGGTGATAAAAATAATTATATTCAATGTGATAAAAAAATAACCAAAACAGGGTCTCCATAGTCACCAAAATAGTATCACAAGCATTTCCCCCAATGACCATGATTTTAAAATAGGAATAAATCTAATATAATAATAATATCATAATATCAATGGTGGTAATAAATGTGGTTTCATTCCCCATCCAAATTAATTTCAATTAAACCAATTCATTATCTTTATTAGGCTGGTGAATATTATCCTAAAATTTATATTAAGAGTATCACCACTCCCACATTATTCAAAAATATGATAAATAAAGGAAGACCTATTGGAATTAATATTTTTTGATCCGCTATCGAAGATTCTAATGAAAGAAATAAAATAATTAGGAACCATAATGGGATCAAACATATTTGTAATCCTATAACACATCAACATTGGATATATAATTTCAATTAAAATACCAAAAATAAATTCTCTAATAGAACCCTTCTACAGATGAAAATGTAATGAAAAAGATAGTGAACAGAGGAAAGGAATACACTAAAAAACACCATGAGTTGTTTTGACATGTTCAATGTTGGAAGACACGAATAGGGGATAAAATAAAACTAATTTATTCCCATGGGGAATCTAATAAATGGGAAAATTTTCTATCAAATGTGGTTGGTTTTTTATTTCCAACTTAAAAATCATAAGACCATGAGAAAACCTATATAACCAAGCTATAAAATTTACAAGAAATGTAAGAATATGGAATAAGGGGGTGGTCCATGGCAAATCATATCTAATTAAATATCCTTAGATAATTGAGGTTATCTACAAGGTATAAATTATATAAAATACTGAACGAGACCAAAACAAAACCAATAACACAATAATATAGAACCCAACTACTAGATAGGGTTCTACGTCACAACCATTCTCTTTGGCTTAACATCACCAAAATAGACAGAAATACCAAAACACAATATCCAGACTTCATTCCATAACCGAAACACCAATAACTCATCCGCATTAGTAGGTAACCCATAACTATTACACATCATCTTTGTAAGTTAAAAGTATGTGAAAATTGTCATAATTTTTGAAACAAGACACACTAAGGGTCTATGACATAACTGACCTCTCTATGCTATAATGACACTTCTACAAAGTGCTTCCCAAGCCTCAATTAAAAAGATCTATCCTCAACTAGTTGTAACATACATTTCCATCAATACTCTTTCGAACCCCCTCTAGACAGTTCCACCACCATAATTCATAGAATTTAATAGGTAAAATGAATGAGTGGTTAAACATAATTCTAGACATATCAAACCTAACATCATCGAAATTTTTTAAGAAATGTCACCTTAATTGAAATAACTTTGCTCAATACCCCAAGTAAATTATATCATGAGAACTACCAATGCATAATGGGGAAATTTTAACACTCAGAGTTGTTTAAATTATTTTCTAAAATTATTTAAAATTAATTTATAGATTTAAGTACACATAGAACAAATTTAGTCTTCTATAACATGTACAAATAAGTTATCTTGTGTCACATGCAACAATGAGTTTCCTTGATATCTTGTGTTACAAAAAATACTAAGTTTTACCAAAGGAAAAATATATTTTCATTCAATATATCATTTAGACATTGGAATGAAATACATGAATAAGATCAATTAACATATAAAATATATTGATTACAAAATTTCAAGTTATCAAATAATTATTTATTAAATAATAATCATTAAAAAAATGATTTTCTGAAAAAACAAATTTTCTCAAAATGAAGTTACTATCGCGATTTTTTCAAAAAATTTAATATTAATATTTGTGACCTTTCTAAAAGAAAAATGGAAACATATTTTTTTTTGAAATAAAAATTTAAAAATTATCATTCTTAGGATTATCACGAAATTTATTAAAGTTGTATTTTTTATGAATACTGAGAAAACTGATTTATAATTAAAATATTCCTTTGCATCTAAATTATTAATAATGTTAAATGATATTTTAATTTTTCATAAAGTATAATTTTCTAAATTATAAATATAATATTCATATTTATTTAATTATTATCGATTTCATTATTAATTTTTATATAAAAACATTATAAACAGATGACATTTTCTCCCGTAAAAACACACATTTTCTTCTCGCCTCCATGATTAAATTTTAATAAATTTTTTCCACTTATATAAATGAAAATTTTAAAATTGGATTCTATATTCGTAATAATAATAATTTATATTATCTGTCAAGGTAAATATAATTGTTTACAAAAAATAATAATGAATTCTATTGAAATTAATTTCCATATTTAAGTTAAAAATAGATTTTATTGGTGTTTAATTAAGAATCTGATGGTTAAAATGACCTACCAGTTTCTAAAATACCCATTTAATGGCCATATTTAGACCCATATGGAATTAAGCTCTAATACTTTTATTTTTTTCACACATTTCCATGAATGAGACTTATATAATAAGTAATTAATATAAAAATACAAAAAGTAACACTTATTCATTTTAATTTCTATAATGCTTTGGGATAGGGATAAAAAAATACAGTTTCGTATTTCAATATTATTTAGAATGAAAATTTAATTTTTTGTCATGATAACTTTTTTTTGCGATTGATTAATTACATTAAATTCCAACAAATGAAAACACATTTATTATTTATTTAATAATTAACAAAAATTAATAAAAGTAAAAATATTAAATGTGATATAAAATATGAATTATGGTTATCTATTTATTTTTATATGAATATATAATTTTATATAGGTTTTATCATAATAATCTGACACCATCATAGTGTTTATATTTTGTAAAAATAAAATTAAATGAATAATGTGAAAAATTATATTAATGTTATAACATAATAAATGATATTTTTTTAAATGATTTAAAATTAAAAAACACTATATTATTTTAATTAATTAGTAAATGATAGTAAATAAATAAAGAATTCATTAAGGGTAAATATTTTTATAAATACTATAATGACCCCTTAATAGTAAATTATTATTGTTGTTATGGTTGAAATGGTTTTTTTGCACGTTATATGTGTTTCTGATAAAATTAATTATCAACACAAATAAGATTTTCGATATAATAAATTGGAATATATATTTAGAATAAGTGGGTAAAAATAATCTTTTATATATTGGTATATTATATCTTTAAATTACATGTTATGTAGGTTTTAAAACAAGTTACGATAATGAAAACCAAAAATGGAAAAATCAAACCAAAATTATGAATTAAGGAATAAATGTCTAATAAATATTATTTATAATGTGATGGTGGTGCTTATAGACAAAAAAATTTCTAAAAACAACTCATTATGACACTTTTAACCACATTGGGTAATATTGAGATCACAATAGTGAATACTTCTGAGTATTTACAAAAAATGTCACTCATCATCACCTATAAATGGCCACCCTCTCTTGCAAGTTATTTACACAATAGCGTCATTTTTCTCATCCAATACCTAAAAACATAACCATTAAAAATCCATATATTCATCATATGAGGAATAGTTCAGTCATAAATCCAACCTTGTAAGGGTTCAATGAAATCCTATCGAGAATAGCCATAGAATATGTAACACCCTTCATTATGCATCTTTATTTTATCTCTTTATCCACCTTCACAATCAAATAATTTATATTTCAATTAAATAATTATAATTCATAAAATATTATTTCTTTTACTAAGGGTATGGAATAAATATATATTAACTTCAATCAAAAGGGTTGTAAAATTATCATTCATGTGTATGGTGGACTACTGCCTCGAGAACTGGTGTCGTTTGTTTTTCCATTACCACTACTCATTGATAGTTCTAATGATGGATTTAATATATTTATATAATATATATAAATTTATGAAATTAATTATTTTATTATAATTATGTCATTATTATATCAATCATACATTCATACGCTCTATTTTGTGGGGATATGATAACATTTTCGTACATGCGACAGACTACTACCTCATAAACTAATGTGATTTATTCATGCTTTATATGGCATGTATTAAATACGGGTTTAAGAAAAAAAATTATCTATATGGAATAACAATTATTATATAATTATAAAAAATATATATATTACTTTTATTTATTATTATCCAATAAGAAAATGAATAACATTGTTAATTCTTACACATGACCTACCTTTTCCATGAATGGTGAATTTCATTTTCTATTTTTATATTTTACATAATAATATAATCACATAAATAAATAAATAAATGGATATTTATATAATTTTTATAACAATGTATATTATTGAACAATGATTTATTTAATAGGACTATAAATATAAAAAACTGGAACATATATTAAAAATAAAGTGGTTATTCTCTAGAACGTTAAATTAAACATGAAATTATTATTTTATAGTTAATAAAAATGTCATATGGAAATAATATATATTATAATGTATATGAATAATGTTCTATAATATATTTATAATAATCGTATATTTATTATACATGAGTGTTTACAAAGTACGATCGTCCTCATGAATTATGGTAAAGGATTTCCACCCCATTTTATACTTTTGTGTGACTCATGCTATATTCAATACCTCCTTTATATATGTGATATATATAATACACATGAATTTATTTTATTATTATTATACTTAACATTCATGGTATTTAAATTTATATAATTTATTATATCTTTTTCTTTGGGATTACAGTTCAAGAGTTACCAAAATATTAATAGGGGTTTGTCTCAATTTAATTTCATTGAGGAAAACTTCAGGTTTTGTATCTATGTTCTTTCATGATTTGTATATACTTTCCCTTTGAAATGTAATATCACAAAATAATTAAACATAATTATATTTTATGTTTAATTTCATTTTACACCTTCATGGGTATTTTGATTCAATTTTACGAAAGTGGTGAGAGTTTTATGTTATAATCTCCTCCCTTGTGGGGATTGTTATGATTATTATTAAAATGATAAAATATTATTGTACACTTCTCAATATACTAATGAATTTTATTATAATATTGTTAATGTTGTCATTTTCATTTTATTGTACCATGTTTATACTCATTTGTACGCGAACCTATTGGGATAAATTATTAACAAAAGTATGACATTGTTTCCCCCTTTAGTCAGAAATATGATTTATTCTAAGACCATGTTTACTAAAAATGTTATCTCAAATGGTATAATTATTTTCCCATATAATAAATTATATTTTAATCCTGATTTTTTTAAATTATTTCAAAATATTACTTTATATGTTTAATTTTTTTACCTCAATAACTATTTTAAATATTCATTAAATATTATTTTTGAAAAAATATAAAATCAATTGGTGTTACATGTTTCTTAAATAGGACATGATACAGGGATCCCATTCTAATTTTTCCCATAATGTTTTATTTTGGCAATATTTTTATAAAAATAATTTCTCTTTAACAATTATACCATGATAATTTTCTAGTGAAACCTGATTATTTTTATATGTGTATGATTTGATGGAATGATTAAATGATTAAGAAACATGGTTATCATCTGTTTAATTTTTCATGAAACCAATTTTATTTCATAGGTTATGATATGATAAATTTTCTATGATATTTTGGATCATTTTTTAGGATTTTTATTTCCTAAAATTAGTAATGTTATAACAAAGGACGATTGAAATGTTATAACCATGGATGTTGGTTACCTTATAACCATGATGGGTAGGACCTATATCTCTATATAATTATCATGGCAACTATTAATTTTTTATGACCTCAAAAAGTTCATTGGAGGTTATTAAAATAATAATAGAGGGTACACGAGAGGTCAATCCATGCACGGAGCAAGTACTGATGTGGTTAGGAGAGTCCTAATTTGTTATGAATGTATTTGGGGGTAGCCATTCAATAAATTCATCCATTCATATTTGTATACCACAAATATATTCCTTATACCAATTTTATTTTATCATGGATCATGTTAATTATTACCCTTATTATTAATGAATTCTAAAAGTCATATCTTTATGTTATGACTCATGTTTTTTGATATACAATATGTAGAGTATAAAAATTTTAATTTATGGTCATTTTCATATACCCTTATTTATATCTTATTATTTAAAATAATCAAAGATTCATATATATATTTTTTATCAATACTATTAATCTATTCTCACAGTTTCATATGATTCCTTTTCCTATGCTATGAATAATGGTTTTATGTAGGTTATGGATATGAACAATTCTAATTGGGATGATATTTATGGGAAACATTGATGTTATTTCACAATAATATGATGATTTTTTTCGAGGATTAAATATTCACTTAACTATTATTATCTATAAGCATGTTTTTTTGAAATGTAATGAATATTCATAAAAATGATGTAATATCCATGTATTATATTTTTGGGTCACTATAGATGTTATCAAAGGTAAGGTGTAGTTAAAATTTGATTACAATAATGAGAAAACATTAGTGTGGTAGCTAAAGATATTTCTAGCGATATGTCTATGGATACCTCTAAGGTTTAGTCTATGGATAACATTAAATATAAGAAAACATGTTGCAATTTTATTAAATGATAGAGTGAGTGATTTTTAATATATATAATCTATGTCTAGACAGTATAAGTGGATGTGGATCTGTAATAGATGTAACTATAGGTGACAACAGCATAACCCATGTTTTTAGAAAGGCTCTACTGGCAATAGGTTCATGAAAAAAGAACATTCTGTCACCTAGAATGGTTTTTCTAGGGGATACATTATGTAAATTCATAAACATTTTACAAACAATAATGAATGATTTAAATCAATGATGTCTATGAATAATGTACAATAAACCAAAGGTTTCAGGGAAAGAAATATGGTTTCATGATGTAGAAAACATAGAAAATATTTTTCCGGATTATATGATAATCCACACTGATTATTGTTTCTCAGACTAATCATTATAATTGTAGTCAATTATGGGAAATAGAAGTAATTGCTTTAGCATTGAATGTGATATGTAATATGTTGATGGAAAACCTAATGGAATTTTTAATTGTGTGAAGGATTTTGTGATTATTCCCACTCATTTTTCATGATACATGATTAAAAATGTGTAACTTAACAAAATCACTATCTTAGTAAAAAAATATAATGAATGATTTCATTGAGGATTTAGGTCGTAAAGAACGTTGTGGAAATAATATTGAGTTTTACATGGGCCCTAACTATTAATGATTCAACCAAGTGAATGTTTCATAAGAACTAAAATATGTATTGTCTGTGGAGATTAGGGACATGTAATAAGTATCTGTAATGGGAAAAATTAATAGTTCATTTAATATAGTGGATGGTAATATTGGCCTCCAAAATATATCATCTTCTAGTGAATTCCTTCACTGTGGAATGTATGTGCATTATGAAAATTGGTGTTGAAAATGGGATGATCATAATGATAATTTTCATGGTTGTGTGAGTAATAGATATATTTATGATGATAAAAAGATAAAATATGACATACTAAATAAAATAAATATTAAGGAATAAGATAACGCAACATAATTAATAGTTCGAGAAGTATTTAGGGTAAATAAAGTATTACATATTATAATTAAATTATTATATTACATAAATCCTAAAATTTTTATGCATTGTTAATTATAATTTTTTCATTAGGAATTTGATAGCATATATTAAATGTTTTTGATGAACTAGAAGATACATTCAATGATAGTGTGATATTATTATTATAGGAAGGTAACACTTAATATGTTCATGATATTGAGAAATTTTTTTTAACATGTGTAATGTAAATTGGATAGTATCTATTAAATCATAAAGGAGAAAAGATTTTTTTGATTATTTAGTAAATTTTATCATTGTTTGAGTTCATATATTTTTTTAGGGAATATATCTTGAAATCAATATTATGTGTATGGAATGAGAATTAATGTAGGTTTTCAATAATTTTATATGGTAATTCAGTGTATTATTATGTTTCAATAGAATTAATGATGAAGGTATTTACATTTCTGGTATGTGACACTCAAGAGACAATTTATGATATATAGGAGAATACATTTTTGATGATTTTGAGAAAATTAGAATCCTATTATATTATTTTTTTAGAAATTAATGATTCTAATGTGTCAAAAGGTAAACCATTTAGGGAATTTTTTATGTTGGAAATTTACTGATGTTATGTAAATTATTTTATTAATACATCATATGAAATTTTATGCATATTGGATATCCAGTGATAATGATTTTGTTTTACTGATAACTAAATATATAATGAATGAGTTATCACTCTCTCTATATATCTTATGATCCACTACTACATCAAGCATATCAAATTTCTGTTCATTTTATCATCTATTATATGATGTTTAAAATAATCAGGGAAGAACCACATAGTGATATTGTAGTTTTGAAATGGAATGAAATCATTTAAGTACATCTTCTCCTGAAAATTACTTATCATTTGGAAACTCTTCTTGAAAAATATTTTCATCCTTTTATCATTATTTTTTTAATATAAATGATCTTTTTGAATAATAATTTATTATGTATTTTTTGGTCATTAGGTATCAATTTACCATTTTCTCAATGAAACTCAATTATTATTTGGGCATCAGTTTTGTCTTTAATTTCAATTTTTTCATTCTCCACATATGTGATCATATTTAGAAACATAATATGTGTTATTATAGTGACCATATTATACACCTTTTATCTTTTTTAATATGATGTTTTATTTACAATTCTCTAGCCATAAATAATAAATAATCTTGAGTTATGTCATGAATTAACATTGAGCATCTTTTTAGGTTTACAGTTTAAGAGAATTAGGCCGTAACTACAACATTACATCTTAAAAGTTATGAATTAGACTCTTATACTCTATCCCATTTTTTTCAAAATAATAAAACTACTTAAATAAAACTACTATTTTCTCTTAATATAAATATTTTTGAATACTTCCTTTTTCTTACCCTACCTTATACCCTGTGGAAAAAATTACAAAAACCATTGATGATCATAAAAATATCTGTAAGGGTTATAAAATAATGAAAGAAAACATTAGTCCATCAATACATACAAAACATAAAATATTTAACACACATCAGGAAATCATAAGATTTATGTATAACACATATTAATAATAAATAATAATGGTAATTTTTGGAATCTATATCATACATACTACAAGAAAATTTCAGCCAGATGCTAAGGCACTGACCATTTATTAGAATAATGTAAAATTACACCAGCAAACATTACAAGGCAGAAAAAAAATATATATCATAAAAGTCATACATGTCACCACATCCAAATAGATTTATTTCTCCATAGTAGCAGAATCCAACTCCACGATCTCATAGTGCTTCAATACCTTGGCATTCTTATTTTGAATATTTAAATTCTCCAATGAAATGATCTCTTTAACAGACTGCATAGCCTTTTTCAAGCCAAAGGCTACGCCACCTTTTTTCCCAATAGTAGACCTCGTAGACAACCACTTTGGAAGATATGAATAATCTTTCCTCAACCATCTTCGTGTTGCAACAGAAATGGGTCTCTCACTCCCAAAAATCTTCTTCTTCCCATCCTTAACAATATCACTGTATGAGGGTCATACTGTGCTGAAAACATTATCCTTGACACTATCAGATAGGTCCCCCCATTTTATAGTGAATCACACCTCTTGGTACCCCTAATTTGATCCCCGCTCCAAATGATATATACTATTAGCATCAATCATAGCCATAAAATGTGATTTTTCTACAAATTGTTGATCGCCATGTGTCCCCTTCTCCATTGCAATTTCACCAGAAAATGAATTGTTGATACCACATTCATTCAGTGTAGTCCTTTCCTCAACATTATAGGTCTTCTCATGAACCAATTATTGATAGAAATTACCAGTGGTAACATTTATGACCACACCTGCAACACCATCCTCCTTCCCTTTCTACACATCAACACAGGCATCCAAAAATCCCAGAATCTTACCATCCCCAGTAGCAGCAGGGTCCAAAATATGTTCTAGCCGCGAAGAGGAGCTAAATGCATCAACTGTGAGAGCCTTATCAATACAAAGATCACGCCTTAGAGTTCTGATTAACTGCCTCACCAATGAATTTTGTGTCCTCTACTACTTCTTCTTCCGAATATCCCCACCTACGGTCTTTGAGGGACCATACTGCCCCACTGCCTCAACTTCCTTCACCACGTACTGCACCTCAACCACTGTCTGCATGATGTACTTTCCTTCCACAAAAAACCTTACCATTGAGAGACTTCTATAGAACCATGTCATAAAGGCATCCTACTTGGTGGAACCTTCAACAACGGTATAGCCAAATCAAGTGCATCACTACCATTGTTGCCTATCCTCATCACCCGTTGTGAAACCCCAGCCAAGACATTGCTATGAAAAACTGTTTATATATGTCCAAACCGACCACAGTTAACATAATAAAGCATCTGAGATTCAAATCTTATATCCTACTTCCACATATATTCCTTCCCATTATTGATCCAAACCAACATCACCGGCATCCGTGCGACATCATTCTCAACACACATCAACGGAAACATGGGATGAAATACCACCTCCATTCGACAAAAAGAACACATATATCTACCTATCATGTTCCCAATAGCATAATGAATATAATGATTTTTGGAATGACAGAGGGAGGCTAGGGAGACTCACCGATGCTTCCATCATTGAGGGATCATGCATCATGTGGAAATCGAGACTCCAATGAAACTAGAAAAAATAGTTTCCATTGCATCGTTGATGGGATTTGGATTAGGTAGTTATCAGATAGTCCTTCGTCTCAAACCGAATCATCAAGGGTCATCTGTAAACTAATCCAACTATGACATGCTCTTAAAGAGACCAAGAGTTGAAAACCAACATAATGAATTCATCAACTGAAGGTATCTTGAGGCAAAATTGATCCACTAACGTGAGATTGCATAAATAAATTGAACAATTGAGCTTCCTTGGGGAAACGAGGAGATGTGGCTATCCTAGGAAAAGCTCATGAACTTTCAGTGAAAGCAGGATCTTCAGGAATTAAGGGAGATGCTTGATATTGGAGAATAGAAAGAATTAATTCTTTCCATGATATTTTGAAAGTAGGTATCCCACCTCTGACCAAGAGGGGGAAAAATACTCCATGACATTCGATTAGGGAATCACCGTGACAGATCACCACCTAAAACGGCCTCCTCCTATGAGGGTTATATTCAGCATCCATATCATACATACATTGTATCCTTCACAGATACATTGGAAAATAAGTTTGGAATACCCATACCAATATATTATCTAAATATATTAGGAGAAACCTTATCATTTTCCTCTATCACGTTACACAATGCATTGGAGGGCTATCTTGGGATCAAACACCCTATTTTTATCACAGAACTACCGATATACGTAAGCAATTCCCAAGAACCATAACATAATCATAACACATAACAAAATCATAAAGAAAAGAAAACATTTCCACAATAAAATTAGAAAATAAAAACTAATTATATTTACATAATAAATACACAATAAAAACCTTTTTCAAAAACAAAATATGTAAATAGAGTATAAGATATTTATTTTCATTTTAAAAACATTAGGGATTTTTATGGAAGATAAATATCAAATAATGCTCGCAGTGGGGGAATGGTCATTGTCAGTACATAAATAAAAAATAAACAGTCCCTTTGTCATTTTGTAAAATGCTTCCCTGAAAAATGATTTCATTTGAATGAAATTAAAATATCAAAGGGGTTTATACATCGTATAATGTAATGTTGTATATAAATCAAATTCTACCTCAATGAAAACAGATTGAGATGAAGTCCCTTTCAAAGATCATTTTATAAATAAAATAGTTCAATTATGTGTATTCATTATCGGTAAACATAAGTAATGAATAAATAAAATATATGAAATAAAAATTTAATTCATTCATAATCATAGAACGATATAATTAAAAGTATAAGACTAACCCAATGAATGGAAATTTGGTAAATAAGTTCAATAACCATGTCCGACTTGTATTGTTCATTCATTATCTACATGAATAATAAAATTAAGTTAATTATACTTTTTTTAGTACCTTGTTCAATTTTATTATTCCTTAAATATAACATATTACCATGTTATATAATTATTCAAGTTCATATTAGTCTTTTTGTCGATTTTAGGTACTTGATTAAAAAATGAACTTATTATAATTAAAATTTGTCCATGTATTCAAAAGTCCATTATCTCCAAAATTATATTAATTTTTTATCTATCATATATATCTAGTATATAAGTATTTATATCTAGTATATATATATATTCATAGTATTCTATAATAGTTGGATATAAGAAAATAGAATACACCATTTATGGAGATGGTAATCTGTACGTACTCATGTACTGAACATTCATTTATATTTCATTTTTAATAAAATGAATACTCAATGATACATAGATATATTATAATTAAATTATTATATCTATGTATTATTTATTATATAAGTTCATTAATTTCATCTTTTAAAAATTCTATGCATATCATGAAGGAGCCATATCACTTTTAGGGGGCAGTAGTCTGCACTTCCTCAAATGAAATTATCATATTTACGCATTATCGAAAGCATAAATTTTTATTGTAAATGAAAAAAAAGAATACTAGAGAAAATATAAACATAATATAACCCATATAAAAATATTTTACCATCATAATTTCCACCATGATATGTTGTAGGAGATAATTGAACCATCATCATTTCGTGAGGTAGTAGTTGGTCATCCATAGAAATAGTATCTTCAAAATCTATTAGATGAAGGTGTGTGTGTGCATGTGTAAGTAAAATACATAGAATAAAAACATACTAGAATATTTAAGATACTTTTTTTTAAAATATTTGAATAAAAATAAGTTTTGGGGTTTGAGAAAGGAAAATAAATGAAATAATCCTGAGAGAATCAATTACCTCAAATCGGGTAACTCCATTTGATTTAAGCTAAAAGGCATCCATGAATTTCCTTCTATCCAATATAAGTCTTCTAGTTAGAGGAGTTCGATATCAAAATAAAATTTGGGCTGATTTTGGACGAGACAAGGGGGATTGAGAGGCGTGAGTATGGGTTTGAGGTGGTGGCCATTTATAAGAGATAAGAGGGGCACTTAAGGAATATCTTGAAAAACTATTTTATTATAATTTTTATTTTGATTATAAATTATTATAAGTTCATTTTTTAGATGAAATGATGAATATAATACAAAATAAAATCATCTAATAATAATTAGACAGGTTTTTGAATTTTTTTATTATCCTTATATTTTTTATTTACCCCTTTTTTACTCTTACTAATTTATCAGGAATTTAGCACTTTAAGCATTAAAATATTTTTGAAAACATGAAAATTATCCAATTAAATA
This sequence comes from Viscum album, assembly GCA_963277665.1. NCBI lineage: Eukaryota > Viridiplantae > Streptophyta > Magnoliopsida > Santalales > Viscaceae > Viscum > Viscum album. The sequence goes on along the minus strand of OY728131.1, from coordinate 1,472,826,490 downwards.
TTTAATAATAAATTTTGGAATTATGATATCTCTTTGGATGAATATTATATATTTTTTAAAATTTTATAATATTGAATAAAATATTTTATATTTTAATATATGAATTATGTCAATTTTGACACAATTCATATCATGATTTTTTTAAAAAAAATTCATAAAAACATGATTATTTCGAGCAACCATCATTTATTCAATGATAAAAGGTAATAATCATCCATAATGTTTTTGGATATTATAATAAGTTTCAAAATAAATTTCTTTTTAATATTTGTAATCTCATTTATTTAAAATATTCATTAATAAGGTAATCACTATATCATCATTTTCACATAACAAATTTTTTTTATTTAATTTTTAAAAATTTTAAATAAAATATCAGGATGTATAATTTTATAGATTTGTAATTATTATTTGTATTCGAATTTATCATGTTTATAACCCATAATAAAAATTATTTTAGAAAAAGATATATGATTATGTTATATTTTTCTTAACATTAAATTAAAAGTAATTAAATGCAATTTTCCCACAAATGTTACTCCATGGGGTCCTAAAATCATCCCAAAATTCACATGGCTAGACATATCTCACAAAATAGGGTTAGGAAATGTTTTATGGTAATGTAATATTATTTTTACCCATATTTACCAAATTTACCATTTAACCATTCTTAATAAAATATTTACTGAAGTTACAATTCATACTGTATTGAAATAAAAGTTACCTATTTACAGAACTTGGAACTCCTGATTCCAACTATGGAATTCATTTTTTCTAATTAAAAAAAAACAGAAGCTGTAGACATAAATTTTAATTTAATTCACTTTATCAAAACCAAAAAACATGTTTTTATGAAAAACATCTATCAATAGATTAACATGTTTTTATGTCAAATTAAAATGTGAAATTACTTCCAATGAAAATCTTTGGATTAAATGGTAAAAAAATCTAATTACACTTTAAAACAAATTAAAAAGTTAATATAACCATAAAAAAAAATATGAAAAACAAGTTTGACTTAAAGTGGATTATTTTTCACTATTCATTAAAAAATGAACATTATCATTAAAATATCAAAATTTCACCCAAAGTAAATTTTTATATCCCTATTCAAATGAAGAAGTTTATTTTGTAAAATTTAATATATAAAATTAAGAAAAAATAGATTTAAAAATGGTTCGCTATCAAGAGGTTGTATAACTACCTTTAAAAAATATTAGATTATTGATGTTTAAAATTGGATTTATTCTAATTTTAAGCATATTTTTTTAATAATTGTAAAAACATTTATCAAACATGTTTAATCATAATATGGTTAGTTCTATTCATTCTCATCAATACTGTGGTTTGGCATTAACCCCCATTTATAATAATAATAATATATTATTATTTTTCATTATAACTCGACATTGTGTGCAATGTAAGATTTCAGATAAATCTGTTGTTGTGTTTTGAGTATTCTATCAGACAAAGAATCACCTTTAACATAAATTTAATATCTTATTCATAAGTATGAATATAAATCAGAACTATTATTCTATAAATACATGGTTTCTTATATCCTTCCCCCATTTTGGGAATTGCGTCCCTGCAATTCTATTAACATATGAAATAATTGGGGGTATTTTTCCCTCATAGAATTTTCGGATTCCCATGTTGCATGTTAAACCATGTGGGATTTCCAAAAACACTAAACCTAATGAGTCAACTTATTCCACAACACATTCCCTATATTTTCAAGAATCTGGACTGGTTTTTCCTCATAATAAATATTCTCTTCCAAATAAACTACATCTATATTTAATGCATGATATGGATCCATCATATAATTTTTAAACATAGACACATGAAAAATATTGTGTACCTAGAATAAAAATGGATGTAAATCTACTCTATAGGAAACTGATCAATCATTGTCCAGAATTTCATAGGTTCTAATGAACCTCAAACTCATATTTTCATTCTTACCAAAATGCACCACACTTATCTATTAATAATGTTTTTATAAAGACATGATCACCTACCTCTAAAGAAAGATCATTCCTTCTGTTATTTTCATAACTTTTCTACCTTCTCGGAGCTATCCTCTTATAATTATGTATCATCTAAACTTTCTCTATAATATCTTATACCAATTCTAGTCCCATCATCTTCTATTCACCCTTTTCATCCCAAAAAGATGGAGTTTGACACTACTTTTTATATAATACCTCAAATAGTTTCTTCTGTATACTGGAATGAAAACTGTTATTATAAGTGAACTTAGGAAAATAAATAATTTGACCCCAACTTACCTAGTAATCTATTAAAAAATCACATAACATATCTTCTAATTCCTTAATTTTTCATTCTAACAACAAATCTGATTGTAGATGAAAAGCTGTAAAAAAATTTAATTCAGTACCCAATGACTTCTGAAGTCCCTTCCAGAATGTATAAGTGAGCCTAGGATCACGATCAAATAAAATAGATATGGAAACTCCATACAACTTAACAATATCTATAACATAAAACCAATAATGTTTATCTAGTGAAAAATTATCTCGAATAGTAAAGGAATGTGAATATTTATTCATGCGATCTATAATAAACCAGATTGCATTATTACCTTGAGATGTCTTTAGTAATCCCATAATGAAATCCATGGATATATTTTCTCATTTATACTCTAGAACTGATAAATGAAAAAGTATCCCTTTTGATAACTACATCTCTACTTTAACCTATTGACAAGTCAAATGCTTCATAGTAAAGTCCGCAATAACTCTTTTCATTCATCCCTCCATTAATAATCCCAAATATCTCTATAAATCATAGTACTACTGGGATAAACTGAAAATGGAGAACTATGAGCTTCACATAACAACTCTTTGTCCATCTATTAATCTTAAGTAACACATAATGTCTTCCCAAAACTCAAAATACAATCATTTTAATTGTTAAACTCTTGAAACATACTTTTTGGACCAATTATACCATTTTCTGTAACTCATTGTTTTCCTTTTGCACTTTCTTAATTATATCTGATATTGATTATTTCTCTGATACATGAATCAAAATATAAGAATTTCCTATATCATCAAATTACAAGCAAAAATTTATCAAATCATTTAGCAAGGATCATAAATCATTTGTATCACGGTTAATATAACATTACTTATTTGACTCCAATTATCAGCCTCTTTATTTTCTTCTCTTGGATGGTAATAAATCGTGTAATCATAATCCTTGATTAATTCCAACCGTATCCTCCGTCTCATGTTAAATTTCTTCTGAGTGAATATAAATTTCGATCTTTTGTTGTCAGTATATATTTCATATTTTACTCCATATAGATGATGGCTCCAAATTTTTAAAGAAAAAAATGATAGATGTTAATTCCAAATCATGTGTGGGGTAATTTCTCTCATGAGCATTCAACTGATGTGAATCATAGGCAATTACCCGATCATTCTTCCTTAGGACACAACCAAGTCATTTCAACGAAGCATCAGTATAGATAACTAATTCACCATTTTCATGAAGTCAATGTCAAAACTGGAGCATTCACCACTCTTCTATTCAATTCATGGAAATATTCATCACATTATTTTGTCCATATGAACTTAACACCATTTCGAGTTAACATAGTCAGTAGGATAGATAACCATACATAATTTTCAGAAACCCTCTTATAATAACCTAATAAACCAAGAAAAATATTAATCTCAGTTATATTTGTGGGTCTTGGCCATTTATTAACATATTTTATTTTAATAGTATCTATAGACAATCCATTTTTAGAAACAATCTGATCACGGAATGAAATTTTTTGTAACCAAATCTCACACGTGATAAATTTACAATAAAATTTCGTTTCATTTATGGTTGTCAAGAAAACAATTAAATTAATTTTATGTTCTTCTTTAGTTTTAGAATATACTAAAATGTCATCAATATACACAACCAAAAACTTATCCAAGAACATGCGGAATATTCTATACATAATATCCATGAATATAGAAAGAGAAATGGTTAACCTAAATAAGATAACTAAAAATTCATAACGGTTATATCTAGTATGAAACACAGTATTCAGAATGTATTCTTCCTTTACATTCATCTAATGGTACCCAGACCTCATGTTAATATTCGAAAACTACTATGATCAGTAGAGATGAAAAAATAAATCATCGATATGTGGCAAAGGATACCTTTTCTTAATAATAATAGTATTAAGGGCTCTATAATCAATGTAAAGTCTCATTGAACCATCATTCAATTTAACAAAAAATAAATGAGAACCCCATGGTGATGTGTTAGGTTGAATGATAAATTTATCTAATAACTCTAGAGATTTATAATTTAACTCTAAAACTTCAATTAGATCCATTCGATAAGGGTGTTTTGAAATATGATTTTCATCTGGAACTATGTCAACTGTAAATTCAACCTCTTGATCCATTATTATACTAGGTAATCATCAAGACCAACATAAAGATAATCATTTACCATTGGCACATCAGTAATCTGAACAGTTCCTTTGTTTTGAACAATATATACAATGTAAAATTCATTTTTATCTTTTACTAGTTTGTCATCTTCTTGATATGTTATCAAAAGTAAGGGTTCATTCATGTAAAAATACTGAAATTATTTCTAAATAGAAACCACTTTAGATCTTCAGTCAATCATATCATGATAAACAGAAAGACAATCCAAACCCAAAATAACATCAAACTATAATAGAGGCAATACAATAAGGCTTGCTGGAAGATTCTTTCTACAAACAGGTACATGATGGTTCAAGTAATTTTATTTTGCACCATAATTTCCTCCTCTTTTTTTTACCATAAGTTCAACAATCATATATTGAGATATAATTCTAATTTTACTTGAACATTTTTCTGAAATAAAATAATGTGTAGACCCGAAATAAAACAACACATTGGCATAATATGGAGAAACAAATAGTGTAACTGATAATACTTCATTTTAAGGACCGACATTGAATGAAGTAGTTGTAGAGGATTCCAACACAACTTTTTTATTTTATTCCAGATGCTTTCCCTATTTTGAGTTCTTTGTTGGACCCTCATTTTCATAATGAACCATTAAATTTCACTTAATATATTTTAATGAATGTAAATAATATTATATCTTACCATTACCCAGATCTTTTTAGTGCAATTACGAGCCTTATGTCTCATTTGACCTCATTGAAAGCACTTATTGGAATTCAAAAGGCATTCCCTAATGGTATTTTTACCCTAATTTTCACAAACTATAAAATTAATTTTCATACATTAAATTTTTTTGATGAGTTCTTACCTTTTCATCTACCACCTACACCTATTATTTTATTATTTTTAAAGAACAACTTATTATTGGAAAACTAAATTTCCACTATTCCACATACGAAATGTTTCTCATAGATTTTGAATGTGTGAGAGGATAATTCTCTTCTATATAGTAGCTTCACTCCTTAGAAAAACATATTTATCTTACTATCAAGATCTAAGATGAAATTTGGAGGATACCTTTCCAGTGAAGTGTACATTTCTTTATAAGAATCATCTTATTTTTCATCCTTCCTTAATTCAAAAAGTTGTTTTTCCATCCTATGTCCAACTTCCTTAGTAAAATATTTCCAAATAAACATTCTTTGTATTATTCCCAATCAAGAGAAGAAATATCTTCACTATCCCTTATATTCTTAATCATCTACCACCACTAATTTTCTTCTCCTTAAAAACGATAAACAACTAGACTAAAATTTCTATTGTTTGTAAAAACCATTAAATTGAATATCTTTTAAAGTGCTTTGATCCACCTGTCTGCTTGAACTAGGTCAGATGATCCTCTGAATGATGGGGGATGTTTCCCCATGAAATGCTCCACTATTGACATGTTCCTTTGGGGTTGATATGGTTTATCTCATGCATGAATATGATGAAAATTTATATCCTGATTCAACTAAACCATTTCTTCAACAAATTTTTCTGTTCGGATTCTGACCATCTTGGGATGCAGATTTGGAAGATTATTCAACTATGTATGCCTTCCCAGCATTAATGCCCTATTTAATCTATGGAAAACCATTCTGAACTGACATATATTGGAATAAAATATGGTAATCTTCAAATTCAATATCATTTCAATTTGACAATAACGTAAAAATCATTTTTTAATATTCTTTAAATAATATCCTAACTCCTAAAGTTATCTAAACCGACCTATGATACCATATATACGGATTCATCCATAAACATTACATAATATTGAGTTATGTTATGAAATCACATTGATGATCTTTTTAGGTTTAGAGTTTTTAAGAATTAGTCCATAACTATTAGATTAAATCTAAAAAAATAAAAATCAGACACTTATACTCTATCAATATTTTTTCACAAAAATAAAAATCTTTATATAAAACAGGAGTTTTTTCCTGATAAAAATCTTATTGAATACTTACATTCAATTACTCTTCCTTATACCCTTTGAAAAACATTTCAAATACATCATATGAGCATAAAAATCTCAGTAAGAGTTATCAAATCAAGAAAGAAAACATTAGTCAATCAATATATAAAAAACATACGCTCTTTAGCATACCTCATGAAATCATAAGATTTATGAATAACACATAGTAATAATAAATCATTAAGGTAACCAATGGTATCAATTTCATACTTACATTGTAGATTTTACAACTATATAATTAGTTATGTTTGGAATGACCATCACAGTATATTCCCAAAATATCCTAGGAGAAATATTCTCGTTTACCTCTTTCATGTTACCCAACACATTAGAGTTCTATCGTAGGTTCTCCCACCCTATACTTATCACAAAACCACATGTATATGTAAACAATTATCAAGAACCATAAAATAATCATCGAATGTTAAACACACCTAAAATAAATATAAAACTTCCTCATTTTAGTTAGAATACAACATCTAAATATATTAGAATATTAAATACATTCTCAAAACATTTTCAATATCAAAATACATAAAAAGAGTATATGATAATTATTTTCTTTTTAAAAACCTTATGGATTATTAAGGAAGCCAAATGTCATGTAATTCTCACTACGGTAGAAATGTCATTTTCATAGTGTACATTAAAAAGAAACAGTCCCTTTTTCATTTAGTAAAATTCTTCATAGAAATATTATTCCCTTTTAATGAAATTAAAAATTAAAATGGGTTTATAAATAGTATAAAGGAAAGTCATGTATGAATCAAAGTATGCCTCAATGAAAGGAGATTGAGACGAAGTCCCTTATAATGATCATTTTGTAAATTGAATTAATCAATTATGTATATTTAATATTGGTACACATAAGTAATGTATAAATATAGGATATTACTAAAAAAATTATTTCATACATAATCATATCATGATATAATTAAAAGTTGATGATTTACCCAAAGAATAGAAATTGGGTAAAGATGTTTCTTTACATTGTCTGACTTGTCTTGTTCACTCTATATCTCCCGGAATAACAAATATAAGTTAATTTTAATATATTTAGAACCCTATTATCATTTATTATTCCTTTAATATCACCTATTAATTAACTATATAATTATTCATGTTCATATTGGTCTTTTTGTTGCTGTTCGGTACTTGTGTAGAAAATGATCTTGTTATAATTAAAAATTATCCATGTGGTAAAAAGTATATTATCTCTATAATTATATTCATGATTTAAATATCATATATATCCATTATATCTGTATTTATAATATTCCACAACATTTGGAAATAAGAAACTGAAATATTCCATTCATGGAGATGGTAAGTAGTTCGTACGCATGAACATTACATTCATATCTTTTTAATTTATAGAGGAATGAAAAATAAATGTTACAAAGGATTATTATAATAACTACTATAATATCTATGATAAATATGTTACAATGTTTTTTATTGCATCCTTTATATGTTCCATGTATAACATGAACGAGCCATATCACATTGAGGAGCGGTAGTCCAGACTACCTCAAATGAAATTATCGTATTAATGGGTTATTAAAAGAATAAATTTATTTTTTGTAATTGAAAAAGGAAAAAGAATAGTTACAATATATATAAATATATTTTCAGCTTAATGGCCACCATGAGAGGCGGTGGGATATAATTGAAGAATCATTGTTTTTTGAGGGAGTAGCTCATCGTGCACAAAAACATTCTGTTCTAAATCCATTAGATGGAAGTGTGTGTGTGTGTGTAAGTCTGATAATAAAAATAAAAACATCATAGTATATTTAATATATTATTTTTTTGGAAAATAATTAAATAATGAGAGTTTATTGGGTTGGAGAATGGAAAATAAATGAAAGAAGCTTGAGAGAAAACATTACGTCAAATCTGGTAACTCCTTTTAATTTCAGCTAAACGGACTTCTAGAATTTCCATCTACCCAAGTTAATTCATCTAAGAGGAATAGAGGAATGTTGGGAGCCTATTTGAGCAGATTTTGGATTTTCCAAGGGGGATTTAGAGGTTTGTGTAAGGGTTATGAGTGGTGAGCTTTTATAAGTTAGAGGAGGGGCACTTATGGAATATCTTGAATTTTTATTTTATTATAAAATCAATTTCGATGATAAATGAGCCCAAATTTAATTAGATTGAAGATAATATTAATATAAGACAAAATAAAATCATCAAATAATAATTTGATAGGTTTTTTAATTTTTTTATTCCTTATCATTTTTATTTAACCCTTTTTTACTCTTAACATTTTATCATGCATTTAAAACGTTAAGGATCAAAATATTAACCAAAACATAAAATATCTTATTAAAGAGTCATTAATATAAATTTTACTTATTATAACTGTTTGGTAGAATAATAGAATTTTTTTAATTTTATAATATTTAATAAGATATTTTATATTTCAAAATATGTGTTATGTCAGTTTTGAATCTATTTATATCATGACTTCTTTAAAAATCAATAAAAACAATATTATTTCAGAAAACATTCATTAATTCAAAGATAAAAACTAAAAATAATCCTTAAAATTTTCGTATGGAATACAAAGTTACAAAATAAATTTATTTTAATTTTTATAATATCATTTATTTAAATAATTCATTAATAACGTAATAACCACATCCCCATTGTGTCATAATAAAATTAATTAATTTAATTTCTTAAAATTATAAATAAATTTTCATTCTATTGAAAATATTTTTCAATTTTTAATGACTATTTATAGTCAAATATATAACTTATATAAAAAATATATAAAATTGTTTGTTAAAAGACACGTGTTTAGGTTATATTTTCCTTAACTTAAAATTAAATGTAATTAAATGCCATTTCCACACACAAGTGACTCCCTGGGGTCCTAAAATCGACCCAATAATACCCATGGTCAGAAATATATCATCCAATATGGTTAGATATGTATTAGGGTTATTTATTATTATTATAATATTATTGTTTACCATTATTTAACAAATTTAACTTTTAATCATGGTAAATAAAATATTTACTGAAGATACTATTTATAATGTCTGAAAATAAAAGTGAATAATTAACACAATTTGGACATATTTATTCCAAAAATCAAATCCAATTTTCCAGATTCAAAAAATAGAACTTTAAAAAATTAATTTAAAATTATTTCCCATTGTCAAAACCAAAAAGCTTGTTTTTATGAAATTAAAACTATCAAAAGACTAACATGTGTTTATGACTAATTAAAAAGTGAAATTACCTATAATGACCAAAATTGGATTAAATGGAAGAAAAATAATATAATTACACATTGAAACCAATTAAACAGATAATCTAACCATATAAATAAATCAGATAAAAAACAGTTTTGACTTAAAATGTAGTATTTTCACTATTCATTAAAAAATGAACATTATCTGAAAAATACCAAACATTAATCCAAACATAATTGTGATGTCCCACTTCTACAGAGAATGTTTATTTCGTCAAAATTAATATATAAATTTGAAATTGAATAGATTTTAAAAATTTTCTCCATCAAACTGTGGTTAAACTACCTTTTAAAAATATTAGAGTATTTATGCATAAAATATGATTCATTCTCATTTAGAGATTCTAAATATTATTTGATAAGTAGGAAAAAAAATTAACATACTTTTTTAATCATAATATGTTTAGTTCTGTTCGTTATCTCTAATACAACAACTAGGCATTAAGTACAATTTAAAATAATAATAATATTATATTATTTTTCGGTATAAATCAACATTACGTTCAATATAAGATTTAAAATAAATATTTTATTGCGTGTTGAGTAAACTAGCAGAAAAATAATCCCCTTTAATATAAAATTAATATCTTAATCATAATTATTAATATAAATCAAAAGTATTATTCTATAAATACATGGGTCGTTACATTATTATCCCTTTTTTACAATGTTGGTTTGTATGAATTGATATTTCTTATATTAAAACATTGACGAATAATATGAATTTTTAGGGATAAATTTATATTATGGGGAAATAACATAGCTCCCTGAGTTTTTAGGAATTATTTATTTGAATAAGTTTTAATTTGTTTGATGGGTTTCCTTACACACAATTCATATTTATTCTTTTTCTTCACGCAATAGTGGGAATGTTTATATTAAATTCTCCAATGAGTTTCCTATATAGCTTGCATTACATGAAAGACTGAGTTTTACCAAATGGAAGTATTTTATATTTTAATAATTATCCTAACTATTGTAATTAAGGATAAAAATTTGATAATGTAACTTATGAAAATATACAGTTTAGAGAAAAAATTAGTCTGTTATTTATTAACAATATATTTATAATAATTTAAATGATAAATATGAATTTTGAGAACCTTATTTTTCTAAAATGTGATTTAACCAATATTTTATCTCTGATTTAAAAAATAATAATTTTACAAACTTTTATAAAATTAATTTCATAAAATAAATTACATTATTTGTATTCCTAATGTCAAAATTATCTTATAGTGAATTTTTAGGATTTTCTTAAAAATAATAATTTTGTTCCAATATAACATTATTTCATATTTATATATATATATATATATATCAAATTTATGACATTTGAATAAATTTAATATTGATGTTTAATAGGAAAACATTGTAATCTTTTTAACATTTTCATCATAACAACCACTATTTTCATCGCATCTATGGGATTAATTTTAAATTAATTTTATCCACTTTTGTGAATTGAATTTAAAAACATTTGTTCCATGTTTGGGATAATTTAAATTAATATTTTCTAATAAGGTTTTCATAATAATTGAACATAATTAATATAGAATAATTTAAAAATTTTATTATAGCGGTTAAGGTATAAATAAGTATACTAGGGGTTAAATTTAGAATATAAGGGTCAAAATGACATACCAATTTCTAAAATCCCATTGGATGGACATATTTCAACCCTTATGTCCTTGGGATCTATTTTTATGATTTTTAGACACTATTACAAGAATTTCCTTTATATTTTTTTCATTAAATAAAAATAAAAAAGTGAACCTTTCTTCTTTTTAATTTCTAGAATGCTTTGGGATAGCAAATGTTAATATAAGATAGGTTATAAATATTATTTTAAAATATAAGTGAGTTGTTTATATGATGTTAATTTATTTTAAAAAATTTATTTGAGCAAATTAATTACATTAAATTTTTATGAAACATCAACACATTAATTATTTTATTAATAATAAAATAAAACATATGATATTAAAATATTAAAAGTGAATTAAATTGAATGAATTATTGTATTCTATTTATTGATATGATGAATATATCATGTTATATAGGTGTTAGTATAGTATATTATAATTTCTCAATAGTTTTTATATTTTTAAAATTTAAATTCAATGGATAATGTCAAAATTAACATAATGGTAATTTATAATAATTGATATTTCTTAAAATTATTTAAAATTACTATAAATCTCATATTTTTCTATGTGTTTTTTGGATTATAATAAATATAAAATATGTTTTATTCATGGACCAATTTTCATTTTACAATTATTATTTTGACCACAAAATTGTAAAAACCTATACAAGTGTAGTTATGGTTAAAATGGTTGTTTTTTCACATAACATGTTCTTTTGTTAAAATTAATTTTCATCAATCGTACGATTTTTTAATTAAATTTCCTTCATATTGTGAATTATTAGTTAAAAATTGTCAATTAATTATCATTTTATATAATTATTAATGTATAAATTACATATATATGAAAATACTAGTTACTATATAAAATTATCAAAATTTTAAAAATAAGTAGACATAGGTGATACGGAAGAAAATTCTAAGAAAAATGTGTTCTGTTATTTGGTTTTAGTATTTATCGACCATATAATCAGTATTAAACACTAATTATATATCATTTATCAATTTTAGGTATGATTGACCACCAAATATGAATCAATTTTTACATTTACAAATATTCCACTCTTCCTCAACTATAAAATACCACTCACTACATATTTCTTCAGACATATGAATCCATTTGGTTCAGCCAATACATACACAAATAACTTCTACAACTATATACCTAAAACCTAGATTTCTTATTTTAGGCATAAAGACAACCTAGACTGGATTTATTTCAAATATAATCAGAATACCCCAAAAGAGGAATTTTTCATCATTAAGAATCATTATTTTACCTTTTTATCCACCTTCTTCTATTATTTTTACATCTTTATTATATAATAAACAAAATACCATTGATATAATTCAATTTTTTATGTTATGTACATTAGTTAAAACCATCTCAACATCCATAAAATTGTTTATGAAATCATCGTTGTAGTGTATAGTGGACTACCACCTTACGAACAAATGTTGTTCATTTTTTCATTACCACATCTCATGGATGGTCATATCAAAGTATTTTTTATTTATATAAATGATATATATTAAATTTACTATTCTATTATGAATTTTTTATTATAATATCAAAAAACCATTAAACTGCTTATTTTTTGGGAATGTAATAATTTTTCAAGTGTGTATGGCAAACTGCTTCCACATGAAGTGATATGATTTCTTCTTGCATCACAAGGAACTTTTTGAGGATGTGATTAATTAATTTTTTTATATAAATGAATTATAAATTATTCCATAATTATAATATATATTTATAAATTTTTATTCTTCCAACCCAAAAATAAAATGTAAAACAACCATCATTGTGTACATATGGCCTACCTTATCCATGAACAATTTATTTCATTTCCTATCACTAAATTTTAATGGATTACTATAAATACATATATAATAAATATAAATGATATTTCTATCATGTAAATAATTATTTATTTTGTGGAAACATGATAAATGTATTAGGACCGAAAATGTAACAAACCAAAACTAATACAAAAAACCACAGTAGTTATTAACTGAAACATAAGATTTAACATCGAATTAATAATAAACAAGTAATAAAATGAATCTAAAAAAATATAACAATTCATATATACTTATATGACACTTTAATTTATGTATAAGAAACCTTTATTTATTATATACGAGATTTGACTGAGTACAACATATTTCATTACTTAAGGTAAAGGATTTATGTCTCACTATTTGCCATTCTGAGACACAAGCTACATTCACCACCACATTCATCAATGTGTATTATATACTAAAATTTAATATATTTTGTTATTATAATAATTATAATTATTGGTATTTAAATATCCATATAGTTTCTCTCTTCTATAAGGTTTATGGGTCAAAAGTTACCTAAATGGTAATGTGTATTTTTTACAATATTCTTTATTTGATAACTATATTATGTTATACACCTATGTTCATTCATAAAGTGTATATAAAAACCATTTGAAAATTAATATAATGAGTATTTTAATCTCCATTACATTTTATGATTCATTTATTGTTTTTAATAATGGTGATTATAATTCATGGTTACCATAGTGGTATATATTTTATGATACAACCTCATTGCTTATCCAGAATATTTATGATTATGCTTATATTAGTGAATTATTATGACCATTCTCTCATTAAACTCATGAAATTTCATACACACTAGTTATTCATCAAATTTTAAAGAAGTATTACCATTATACCAATCATTGTTATTTATTAATTGTGAAAATGTTTTAAATAAAATAAAACATGGTATATATCTTGAGTTGTAAATTTGTTTTCTTATAGAACCATATTTTTATAAAATATTCTTAAAATTTTTGTGAAAATTGTTTTTCAATGAAGAATGTATATTTTTCTCACGAAATGTTTTAGCTGATTTATAAATCATCCTTTATATGTATTATGTTTTTTTCATAGAAAAAGGTTTCTAAAATGTTTTTTCTTTTATAAATCGTTTATTTTCAAACAAGAATTGATATTTTCTACATGAAATGTTTGAAATATTATTTAATAATTATTTTCCATGTATGGTGAAAAATATTGGAGTTACATATGATATACTAAGGATATGAACCAGGGATAATGTTTTTATTAATTTTGAAAATATTTTTATTAAAATGGAGTTTAATAACCACATTCATATTCAACAATTTATATGATGATTATAAGATTGTGATACCTAATTATTTTCCACATGTTATAATTTGAGAAAATGATGATATTATTATGAAACATGGTTATTTAATGATGAAATGTTTATGATAAACATTTTATTTAATGGGTTATGATATTTTTAATGTTTTATGATCATTTGGCCCACATATTTATGATTTTTATTATGTGACAGTGGTTATGTTATAACCAAGGATAGTGGTTACTATATTTATAATGGCAATGGCTAAGTTATTTAAATGATGGGTTGGACCTATATCTTACTTAAATTCATTAGGAAATAATTAGTATTATATGATATAAATGTGATCATGGATGGTTTTACCATGTCTAGAATTAGATAAACTAGAGGTCATCATATTCCTGAAGCAGGTAAATGGCTGGTTATACCAACCCTAACATAATATTAATTTAATCATAGATAGAATTGTAATAACATTTTCTTTGATTATGTGTATTCCAATAATATATTTCTTGTGATAATGATATACTCTCATCGATCCCATTATATGATTCTCCAGTAATTCATTTCCTATAGACTGCCAATATGTATTCTATTTCTCAGGATTTATGATCTATGCCAAGTTGGGTATAAATGTCATAATTTATGATCATTATCATGGACCCTTATGTTTATAATATTTCAATATGATCATGGATTTATATCTATTTCCATTAACCTAAAATAAAATATATTGGCACCCTTTTTTATGTTTCCCTTCCACATATTATGATGAAAGGATTTATATAGCTTATATATATAATGAGTACTAAATGTTAAGAATATTTTGGTTAACATTAAAGGTTATTCACTAGATTACATGATTGTGTTCCATGATTCAAAATAAATTAAACTATTATGTTCCACTTTCATGTTTTTGTGGAATGTAATGAATATTCATCTAAAATGGTTTAATATCCATGTAATGTAATCATAGCGTTCTATAGCTATAATAAGACCACACACACACTTAATAAGTCTCTTTTTTTATATCCTATTATAGAGGAGAAACACGATCAATATATATAATCACATTGAATAACTAACATATGAAATGTTAGTAATACCTCTTTTTAAAATGATCATAGATAATTTTAAAAAAAGTTGATTTATGGTATCATTACAATATATTTTCATCGGAGTATATATAAAATAATTTTTTCTCTTTTATTAATATGTTTTCAACAGAAAATCATTAAAAAAATTCATGAAAAAAATTTAAATTTTACTATGAAAATGTCTTAAAAACTAGAATATTAGGGAAAATATTTCTTTAAAAGAATCATTTCATATTTTGAAGGATTCTTCAAATATAGGATTTTTTATGATAATGGTAAATTTCATTGTAGTATAAAATGTAAAAAATAATTATTATGTTCTCATTTTTTGAACAAATTTCAAAATGATCCATTTTTTAAAAATTACAAGAAAATTATGTCTAATAAATTATTTGTAAAGTAAAATGTTTTTAAAAATTAATTCTTTATGTCAATGTATACTATAAAAAACATTCCAGAATAAATTATAATTAAAATTTGGATATATAAGAAAATTATTCATGATCAAATAGAAAACAAAGTCATATTTTCATTAAAACAATAATTCGATCTATTTTGTAAATATAAATAGTAAAATGAAAGTAAGATATTTAATTTTTACAAAAATATATAAATTATAAATTAAACAGGTTTTAATTTTAAAATATAAAACAATTTCCCCAATAGATACTTACACATAAAAATTCTCGAATAACGATGAGATTTTGATAGAAACTCTTACCACTTTCGTAACATTTGAAAAATAATCCCATGAAAGTTATAACATAACTTGAAACAACAAATTAAATAAATATAAATTAAAAAATATATATCTTATCAAATGTCAAGTATAATCATTAAATTATATAATCTTGTGGTGAATATGAAAAATATCTCATCGAAACAGAAGTGAGACAAGAAAACCCTTACAAAGATCATATCATTGAAATGATAATGAATCAATAAAATGATTATGTGTTAAAAAGTTAATCCACATAATAATAATTGGAAATAAATTACATATAGTCATAGACAATTTCACATGTAATCATGGAATAATATATTAAATGAATTTTAAGTATAACACAATGAAATTGAATTGTTGTTAGAAACCCCTTACCTGAGGTCCAACTCTTC
This sequence comes from Viscum album, assembly GCA_963277665.1. Lineage (NCBI taxonomy): Eukaryota > Viridiplantae > Streptophyta > Magnoliopsida > Santalales > Viscaceae > Viscum > Viscum album. The sequence goes on along the minus strand of OY728131.1, from coordinate 1,472,809,751 downwards.
AAATATGTTCACTATACTCCAGAATAATAATCATGTGTAATTTTTTTATTCTTAATAAAATTTACCATATTTATTATTATTATTTTTATTAACATGTTATAATTAATTACTTCATCTTATATGTTTATGTTATATGTTCTATTGATATTTGATTTATATTCACAACAAGACTTTTGTAGGTTGAATATGGTAAAATAGACCATTGATCCATATCATATTTAATAATAATGAAAACATAATTATCATTTGGGTAATAAATTATAATTTTTTCTCCAATATGGAATGATAGACATGAAAATGAACAATTTTACACTCATGGAGATATTAAACCATACGTACGGTTGTGTAATGTTTTGATTTTTCAATGATAATATTTGAAAAAAATGAAATTATTGTTTTCTCGTTAATTAATGATTATTATATCAAGTATAAAACCTTTTTTAAATTAACTTATATATAACATCCATAGTATTCCTTGATGGAAAAATAATTATATATCTTTATGGGTGTTTTAGTCCACACATATGCACAAAATGACAATATCATTTTTCAATGGATGGAAAGGGAAAAAACAAGATAATATATTATCATTTAAAATTGATAAAAATGATAACAATATAATATATAGTGATTAAATAAATCATAAATATCTGCCATGATAGTATGTGATCGAAAATAAATTTTCTCGATTTGTGAAGAGGCAGTCCTCCGTACACATGAATAACGGTTTTTCTCCCATTATTTAGAGGAGGGGATTTATAGAGGGAAACCCATTAACATTAAACCATATAAATATGTATGATAACAGGGATACTAGTTAATTATCGTATAAAAGGATTTGAATGATCCAGAATAATGAATAATTATGAAATCTTTTGTTTCAAGCTATACCTCTTCTTTGGATAACCTATTTTTCATTACACCATTAGCCCCCAAGGGTTGATATTTTGGTGAAAATAAGTCTTCTAGAATGTGTCCTGACATGTTAGTATGGTATTTCGGTAGGTCATGGAAATAATAATTGGTTATCGACATTTGAATGAAATAGGAGAGGATGTTTCCATTTATAATTATGGTATGTGAATTACCTGGATTTCATATATATTTTATTAATATAAAAAAAATTTACATTTAAAATAGAAAATTTAAAAAATTAAACGATATGATAAATAAGAGTATTAATTATCTCATTCCATTAAATTTTGACTATTTTTGTTCAATTTTTCACTCTCATCAAATTTTATCCCCTATTAATAATTTAAATGATTATCATGGTATCAAAATTTTTTACACTAAATAAGTATGAGAAGTTACTATAAAATAAATTTATGCCCATAAATAGAAAAAGTAATAAATTTAAAACCATATATATGAAATTTTAATTAATACATATTTTTTATAAAACATAAATATTTTAATAAAATATGGTTTATTATATGTTTTAAATATTGTCAAATTGTAAATACATGAAATATTATAATATAATTTGTGTTTATATTGCCTAAAATTGTTAAAAATAAAATTTATTAAATGGTGAGGACTAAATTGTACAAATAAAAAAATCATTCATGTAGATTTTTTTTGAAAATCATTTTTAACCATCTCCTTTTGTAACCCGTTGGTTTACAAATTTTTACAATACAAGTGGTAATGCATTTTTCAATTTTAAGGGGGTATAATATTACATATAAAGTGATAATTGCCTCATAAAATGAAAATGAATGATATGTTTGAACATTAAAATTTATAATTACCCTATTTATTTATTTTTATAAATTTCATATAATTTAACAAAATATTAATAAAATAAAATTACATTTTTGTCATTTTTACCACTAATCATATACTTTTCCATTGAAGACAACATGAAAAATTGGAATACGAGTTTAAAATTTTAAATCAATTCTAATAATATATTTTAATCTTTTAGTTATTTTTAATAGTTTAACTCATGCAAATAATTTTACTTTTAGTGTTTTCAAAATCAATTACATGATTTTTGTACTCCTGGACAAGAACTATGTAGGTATTTTTTAAGAAATTATCGTTTTATTAATCACTAAAAAATTAACATTAGAATAAAATAAATAATTTTTAAAATAATTATTTATATCCAATAAAATGTTTTTATCCCCATAACATAATATTAACGCTATTAAAAGTAATAAAGTATGATTTTATAGAATTATATTTTACATAAATATGATTATGGTCAAAATAAAATAATTATATAACCAGGATTCCATATATTAAAAAATGGATGTAAATTGTTGAATTAAACTAATAAAATATTATGAAATCATTTTTTATTATAACTTTTAGTCCATATCAATTTATTTTATCCTCAATTATGTGATTTATCCATACCATGGTGATGATATTTCACTATGGTTACAATTCACAATGAGAAAAAAAATAAAGGGTTTGTATTTCTAAATTTAGAGACACAAATCAAAAATATAAAATAAAATATTCATTATTTTATTATTAATACAAAAATTAAAACAAAAAACGGGTTTTCTTTTAAAAATTCATTTTATGTATAAAAATGTTTTACGAATAATTAAACTATAAAATTGACTCTAAATAAAATAAGTGAATTATATATAATATAAGAAAATTTATGTTAATTCTAAACATTTTTTAAAAAAATGGAACTTTACAAATTAAAAAATAATATATTCAATGAAAATATATAGTTTTCAGTAAAAAATAAATCGATATTTTCCAAAAAATACCAAAAATCAATATTTTAAAATTAATACATTAGGATTTACAATATGATATTAATTTTATAATATATATTTAATAAATTTTCTGTAAATTAATTGTAATATTGACTCATTAGAAGAAATATATTTTTTTCGAAAAACATATTTTAAAGAATAAAATGACTTTATTGAAAATTTAGTTCTTTTTTATTAAGCATTAAAATAATACAATTGAATTGTGAAATTCCTTAATATAAAGATTATAATTTTATTAATAGTATTTATTCCAACAATTTCTATTAATAACATTATATTTCATGGGTTCTGAAATTATATATTTATTTTTCAACAATCACATTGCAAAAAGGGTTTGAAAAACCTTACCTTAAAATAAGGAAATAGAAATACAATGGTCATCTGAAAAAACATGTAATTAGGGATTCATATGACGTAACATTAGTGGGATATGAATATATGTACATGGAGAAAAAGATAAATATAATAATAATAACATATATTGAAATATAACATTGATCCCAAGAAATTGGAATGTTATAATAATGTTAATGATGAAAAAACCACAAATACATATGTTGTGTAAATGGCGATCGATTTAGCCCGAATGAATTTAATAGGAAAATATATTTTTTAAAGATCATTTGAAAAGTTTTAGGGAATTACATTACCACCAAAATGTAAAAAATTATTATATATAATTTCTTAATGTTTATAATTTCATTTATTAATAAATTTATTGAATAATATTATCTTTTTCTCTAAATTATGAATTTTCACGGTTAATTTTTCCTAGATAGAAAAAATATTCTAAGGTATTTTATAATCCAAAAAGAATATATATATATATATATATATATATATATATTCAAACTATCAATAAATTGTAACCCATGATGAAATGGTTACCTCTTCGTAAAATTAAATAAAAAATGTATACACCATTATATGATGAAATAATACAGTTTACATCAAAATTTATAGAATATCATTAATGGTTCAAGATAGATTATTCCAATCAAATAACCTTACATCCCTATTAAACTAAATTGACATAAAATTAAATTATATTTTATTAGTAATGGTGTTTTCATACGCTTTAGATCACATCTCCAAAAATATAATATAATTATTCTAAAATAATCCATTATATTAAACCCAAGGGTTATATATACCCCAACCAAATTAAAAATTTTCAGGAATACCATTAGTCACATAAAATTATATAAATTTAAAACCTAAATGATTCTATAATATGATTCATAGTATTAATATATTCATTACATTTAATAATATTTATATTTGAAAAATTCAAAGTATCCATGTAATGCCATTGTGTACTGGTAGGCACTGCACCATTTTCACACTTCAGTTGTAGGTTCATGCCCCGTGATAATGATAGATATTTTTTGCTAACCCTTATCCTAAAGGATTTTAATTTTTTTAATTGAATATATTAAGAAAATATATGTATAATTATAAAAGTTTTTTTATGAATATCCTAAAAAATAACATGAATCATCAAGTCACTTTTTACCCACTACTGTTTTCTATACAATATATTTGATTCGAAAAATAAAATAATATTTTTTGAATATTATTAATTTATCTTAAATGACCATAATATCCATAAATATTATCAAAAAATTTAAAAATTCTCCAAAAAATATAAAACCAGAATTCCTGGAATAACCTTTTCACTAAATCACATTCAAAACCGATGTATTTTATTCCAATAAATTACCCCCGAAATTCCTTAATCATGTAAATATCACATAAAATGAATCCTAAAATGGGTTATATATTCCATTATTATAATTAATGGCCTTATATTTTTCATCCCAAGATAATTTAGGTTTATTAATATTGAATAACACAGGTTTACATTGGTTATATTCTACTATACCTTTTAATTGTTCACAATGAAAATATGAATAAATCCAATCTTATCCCATTGGAGTGCCCAAATGGATGCGTAATAAAATATCAATAATTATGCACAATAAAGATAACAAGTATAAAATCTACAATACATTTTCATGGTTATTACACATATATTCATTTCTACAAAAATGAAAACAACATGTAGTATTTTTCTAGTGATTTATTTATAGGTAAAAAATAATCTATTCCTTCCAAAAACTTTTCGATGTTATTGTATACATGGAATTATCATCAATTATATCATATGGTTATGTTACATAATACAAAAAATAAAATTGGGCTATTAATGGAGTTTGAAATCATGATAATATTCCCAAAAACGGTGGTCATACCTTGCACGTTCAGTCACGTGTTTTTATTGCATAATTTTTCATTATGTGGTAAATATATAGGTTATTTTAATGATTAGTTTCATCAAAATAATGTTAATTTTATATAAAAACATGAAAATTCCTTCTAATACACAAGGAAGGATTTATTATAGGATCATATTATATACATTTTTACATTTCATAACCTGCAGAAAAGTATAAAACGAAATGGGTGAGCATGAGGACTAGTAAGTGAAATAGTTTACATTTCATCATGAGGAATATCCATAACAACATGAGGAATATAAGAATGAAATTAAAAATGGAAAAAATTATATCATTATTAAAAATCAATAATAACATGGAAACTTAGTCACAGAATTTAAAAGATACATTCATGATCATATCATAATGGTTTTTGAGATCAGAGTCACAAATGAACATTACTAAGGTTATTGACCAAGGTATCATAAAACATTCCATCTATCAAGACTAGATTATTTACCCAATTAATTAAATTAATTTATTATTTAACCCTTTATATTTCGAAATTAATATATTCCCCATAGAAAATAATTAAAAATTCTATTAATAACCCATGTAGAATTTAAAAAACTAGGTTCATTCAAAATCATGGAATTTCAAAAGTGCTTAAAACATGATCACTATTTTATTTTCATCCCATAGAAAGGGTAGGTAGATTTAATGAATACTAATACATGAATAAAATAAATAATTTTTATATTTAGTTGAATACCCATGGAAGTTAATATGGATTGGGTATTCACAAAAATAAAATAAAATCAAATTTCTTAAGGAGATGTGGGAAATTTTGAGAAGTAAATTCGACAGCATAACAGGTATATAATGTAATTTTAGAAAAGTTTGAAATGAGTGGAGAAATAGTATATAAATAATAAAATAATATTATTATATTTATGGGATAAAATAAATTATAAAATATAACTTATTTTGGAAATTGAATGGAAAAGAGATGTGGAGATTTCCCTTACCTTGAAGTTTTACTCCATGATATCGAATAATGAGGCCATGGGGGATTGTGGAATACATGGGGGAATAATAGGTATAATTTTCAGACAATAAATCTAGGTTTCATGAATTTTTATTAAAAATAAATGGATAAATGGGTGAAAATTTAGAGCAAAAGTTATAGATTTTTTAATAATTTCCAAATATATTCTATAGAAATCTTGGTTCTCTAAAAAGAAAAACCATGTGCTTGTGAATGGGGGTTTCCCATTGTTTTTTTAATTTGTTATATAATTTTTGATATTCTAAAACCCAATAACTAGTCATCATATTATACTACTTATTTTTTCATGGAAAAGAAAACATTCCAGATAATTAGATTTTTAAATGTTAATGTATCTATTTTAGAGTTTTGAAAGTAACTTATAGGTATGTAATTTGACAAAAAAAATATGAAAATAAGAGATATTAAAAGACACATTTCAGGTACTGGATTGTTCATAATTAATTATTACATCATTAATAAATAAATATAAAGTCATTGAAAAAACTAATGACCGAAAACTGTATTTTTACTATTCACTAGAAAATTAAAGTATATACGAAAATTCCTAAAAATTCACCCGAAATTATATTCAATTTTTTTATATGAAAATTGATATATATTCTATCCTAAAAATTCTATATATATTTTTATATTTACATTTACATATAAAAAAATATTGGTTTGAAAGAACATATTATAATTTTGGACAACTAAAATTATTCAATAAAATAATAAATTATTTTATCATTTATATTTAAATAAGAGTTATTTTATCATACTCTTTTATTAAAATAAATATTTTTCTTACTATTTTTGTTTATTATAAAAAAAATTAAATCCTTTCATAAATGTATAATTTGTGTATTAAAAATAAATATATAATTTTTTTTATATTTTTGAAAAAAATGTCAAACAGAATTGATGGAATAGAAATATTATTTTAAAAATGGAATAAAACATTAAGTAATTGTGGAGTATAAATTTAACCCCTTATAAAACCCACGTACAACCTAAGTGATTGGTGTGCGATGGTTATATATTCATGAGTATTTTTTGCTAACATTACACTAGTGCTAATTTCAACTAACTTGAACATAACTCATAGATGATTTCACTAAAGAATTACTTTTTGATGTTTGGATTTGGCTTGGTCAAGGGAAATCCCTAATGACACTATCTCGATCTAAATAACTATCAAATGATCTTCATATAGTGTGACACTTCTAGTTTTGGTTATCTCTCCTTATTTTCTGAATAAATTATCATTTGATACTTATAAACAGTAATTAAGATGTAAACATTATTACAAAGTGTATAGTTTCAAATAATAATATAATAGTCGAATCGAAATATTCAAATTTATATTTATAATCTCTTCATTATTAAAAATATACGTGTTTTTATGTGCTATATAATTTAACACAAATTTTCTAAGGAATCACATAACATTTAAAAGGACTAGGATGCTACATCCCCCCAAATAAATTACATCCCTGAAAGATCCTCTTGTTCTCTCAGTTGAGAAACGATGTGGGTAATTATGTCTCATTGTTTACTCTAGTTTTCATGTCACATGTTAATGTTTATTGTTCCTCTATAATACATTGATTAGGTGGGTTGAAATTTTTCATAAAACCTTATCTCTATGGTCCACGATCTATACTTTATGCCACTCATAGGAGACACCATGATCTAGTTCCACCATATATAGATTCAGTACACGTGAGGGATCATGTATGAACCTCATCAAGAGAGATGCATCGAATACACCATGGAAATGATCTATATTTAATTAAAATAAAAGACATTAAGAAACTTATCTTATGTAATCAAGGAATTAATATGGATCAATGTACCAAAGGACACAATATCCTTGTATTCTAAATAGCATGACTATATTCCATTGTGATATTCAAAAGAAATCATTTTTTCCAAAATAAAACTCGAAGTACCTTTGACTGTTGTAAGCATAGCTATTATGCTAACTCTGAGAAGTCTTTATGTGTTTCTTTATTAAATTTTCCTTTTTTATATTCTCATTACCAATATCAGCCACAAAAAAATCCTCTCACAAAATTCATCCCAACAAGATAGAGTTATACATAAATTCCCATATATTGATTTGGGGGGATCCATTTTGATGAATGAGTGAATGGTTTTGTTTTTAAAGAACACATATGATGGGAGGTGTTTATCTCATCCACCTTTAAATTTTAGTGATCATGTTTATATAATTTCATTGAGTATTAGAATAGTTATTTCATATTGACAATCAGTTTGGGAGTGAGAGTCCATAATAAAATTCAATAGGGTACTCAATTCATGTTGAATACATATCCTGAATATTGATGTAAACAATGGATCATGATAAAAATGATTGAAAAAATCACCCCATGTGACCTCAACACATCTATTACATAAATCATGGAAATTCAATCAATTGATAAATTTCTAGAATAGTAATGAAATGGGAATTATTAGTGATTTCTTCCACTATATGCCATATCACATTGATTCAATTGGATGTTTTTGGAGGAACAGTGAAACATATAATAGTGATATTGTCCCACATCTATGCTTTTATGGCTAGTGGATTCAATACCACTTTATGATGTTTTAACTCAGCCTCAACCTACTATCAGACCAACCACTTTAAAAATGTAGACAAAAATAACCCTCTTCATATTATCACAATAATAACGATCAAGAAGGTCCCTATACATTTTTGTGATTTTAAGATATATATATATATATATATATATATATATATAATCTTGATCTATGAGCTTCATCTATCAGTTAATTATTATTCTATGAAATGGATTAAAAAATAGTCTTTTAAACATTTAGGATCAATATTGATATCCAAAAAATTCTATTTCTTCGCAGCTTATATATTCTTTGGTAATAAGGGGTATTCTCATTGATGATTATCAATATTTTCTAGTAATAATAGTTGAGAAATCATTTTGTGTGAGTTTTTTGATGTCTGATACCTTATGATTACCATGTCTAGTTTTAATACATCATTGATCAAATGATCTCCTTGAATCCTCATCATTTCCAACATAACAAGGAATTTTTTACTTAATGCATCAGTGAATTTCTTTTCTCTTCTTTGGTGAGAATGGATTGAACAATAATTTACATTAAGAATATACATCCATCTTTATTTTCTCATGTTAAGTTCCATTTGTGTGAATATATACATTAAACATTGGTGTTCTATATTTGTACAATATTTCTCACTATAATTGTAGGGCCTCTATATTTTTATAGAAAAACCTATGACACGTAGTTCCAATTCATGTGTTGGATAGTTATTCTCATAATTGTTTAACTATTGATATGCATAAGCGTTAAAATTTTGATTTTTCATGAGGATGCATCCAATTCCTTTCTGAGATTCATCCCTAAAAATAACTAATCCTTCTTTGATAAAGTGTATATTTAACACAGGTTCTATAATAATTCTCTTATTAAGTTCGTGGAAGCATTCTTCACACTCTTTAGTCCAGATGAACTTATTACTTTTTTAATTTAACATTGTTACTAGATTAGAAATTCATGATATGTTTTTCCCAAACATTCTATAGTATCTTACTAAATAAAGGAAACTATGAATCTCATTTAAATTTTTAGGATGAGGACACCCCTCTTAAACCATTGTCTTTTCAAGGTTAATCTATATTCCTTATTTGGATAAAATGTTCCTCAAAAAAATTGTAGTATCCAAAATTCATATTTTCAAGATTTTACAAATAACCTTTCCATCCTCAGTGTCCTTAATAAATATTTTATATGGTCTTTATGCTCCTTGAATGTTTTTTAATATATCATCATATCATCAGTAAAACTACCAAAAATTTATTAATGTAGTCCTTAAACACTATATTCATAAAATCCATAAAGTCTATAGAAGTATTTTTCAAGATTAAGGGAATAAAAACCATCATGTAATTCTTATATCATGATCGAGAGGTGGTCATTAGAATATTCTATTAATTAACAATTAATTAATTTTGACGAGATCCAAGAAGAATCTTAGAGAATAATTGAGCCCAATTAATCTAGTAAAATAAATCATCAATCCTTGGTAGTTTGTGTTTGTTCTTCATTATGGTCACATTAATTTATCTATAATCAATTAATAACTGTATTTATACATCTTTCATATTCATAAAGATAACATGGTCACTAAAAGCTGACACAATTTCTTTAGATGACCCCCTTCTCTAAAATATTGGGAATTTGTGTCTTTAATTCACACATCTGATCATTTAACATTCTATATGACATCGTTGATATCAGCGTGGATCCATGTATGAGATCAATGGAAAAATCTACCACTCATTATATGGGAGGACAAGCTATCTCTTTAATAAGTATGTCAGTGTATTCATGGACTATGAAAACATTTCTTATTATTATAATTTCTTTTCCATCTTCTACATCACCAATCATCTCCATAAATAAGGCTATAATAGGTTCTTATAGATAAACCATAGGTCACAATATGCCTCCTTTTAAAAAATATATTGTTAGTTCATTCATAAATAGTGATATTTACTTACTTAAGTAGTTGATCCCATCATTATACATTGAGAGCCAGTCCATCCCTAGTATAATGTTAAATTACACCATGGAATTTACTAATAGATATTTTATTAAATTGTGCACAAAATATTCAACAATAGAATTCATATACTCTATTGATTCTTGGATAATCCCTCCAAGTGTCTTGAAGGATTTCTCTTTTTCAAGAATTTATGCGATGAATTCTATAGTATTTTGATGAAATATGGAAATTTTTGAATTAAATGAAACCAAAATCAGTCAAATTACATGTGATATTTGGTAGAACAATGAGATTAAATTCCACCACATAATTTGGATCTTATACTTCAACCATCATGATAGAAAAATTATGAACTTTCTTTCTCTGTATATATAGAGGATGATGATGATTTCATTCCATTATATATAGACTTGGATAGTGAAATGAAACTTACATCATATGTACACACTTCAAGGATTGGACGTCATGTTGGGCCTACACAATCTTCCTTACTTTATTTAGTGTTGATAAGTTAAGCCTTCACCACAACATGAATGTTCTGGGTAGTATGTACATCTATTAAAGACATGTAAGATTTACATCTCTCCAAAAAGAAGTTCATCAAATGATTATTCCCAGATTATTTCATATAGGATGTTACATTTTATTTCATCATTTTCTTTGATCAAAGTAAATACTTATGTTTGCCTCAAAGGATATCTTCTTTTTATTGGATTTTTTTACCACCACATCTCTTTAAAATCCAGTTTAAACGTCATATTACTCCGAAAAATCTCCTCATAGCATTCAGTGACTATATTTTATATATTATTCTATATATAGGGTCATATCCCACCAAAGTAACAACAAACCATTACATTAGGATACATAACAATGATATATTTTTAGTGATAAATAATTGTAATTTTTATCTCATAGCATTACACAAATTCAATTTCCTTATTCTTTAGGTCTATAATGTTATTCTTCATATTCATTCACATTGAATGGTGATAATAGTTATTTAAAAATGAACCCATAAGCTTTTCCCACTCCATAGAATAATTCTACCATTATTGGCTTCTTGTTTTTTATTAGTTCCTTCCTCTAATATACTTCTCCCTCTAATAATTATACATGAAGTGTGAATTTTACTTATTATAAACAAAAGATAATGAAAAGAATCATTTTATAGAGAATATAAATTGTTCTATAATCAATGAGTTGGTAAATCTACTGAAATAATGTGGTCATTGATGCATAAAGTACTCAATGAATTTCCTCCCATTAAGTCCATTCTTGTCCCTCAGCTTGATTCAAATAATTTTTCATAACCCAAGATAGTTGATTAAATATTCCTACAATGTTTCCCATTATGGATTTAATTTATGGTTCATCAGTTCATGGTATAGTGTGATCATAAATTATGTAGTTCTTCATATTTCATGTAATTTTTTAAAAGTATAAAAACATTGTGAGAAATGATTTTTCTTTTTAGAATAATCGTATTCCAAAATTATTTTATACCATAAAACATCATGAATAAATATTATTTTCTTGAACAAAAATTACATTTTCCATATTTCATTCATAATGGTTCATAAAAAACGTGTGATTAACCAAACATATCCCCCCATAGTGTTAAACCAAGATTTCATGAAGGCCCATTTTCATACATCAATTCCCATTCTATTATATCTCATAACGGTATTTTCTAGTGTTACACATAGACACATATATTCCAAAGACACACCCACTTGTTCGTATCCAAATTGGTATTTATTTTAATGGAAACCAATGACATAATACTTCACCAAATTAATGGGTTTTTTTCCAATATTTAAACTTCTCTCAACATTTCTGCTTATATTTTTCATATCCTAATTTCCAAAAATAACTAATCCATCATTTGATTCGAACTATGAAATCCCTCTTATTTATTATATAAATTTTCATTACATGGTACATGGAGAGGATTTTTTAAAGATTAGTTTCCTATAAATAAGATGCATTATACATGAAAAAAATATATTATTACAATACACTTTAAAGCATATATCATAGGTTAATCCTAATTAAATTATCTACACTTCATAACATGGAGACAAAAATAAATGAAAGGGGTGAGCATGAGGCCTAGTAAGAGAAATAATTTCAAATTGATCATGTGGAATATCAATATGAAAATAAAGAATAAAATTTTGTAAAGACAATAGGATATTAATGAATATAATAATATAATTAACCTGACTCTTAACACATAAATGTGGATATAAAAATCAAATGATAAATTTATAGTAATATCAACAAGGTTATTCACCAAGGTGTCATAAATGAAAATTAAAAAAGTTATTCACCAATGTATCATAAAACATGTAATATCAAGTGATTAAATTATTTTTCAATTTCATTGGCTAAATACCAGGTAATACCAATCATATTTTTTAATTAATTTTAACTACATATATCTTATTCATAAATTTTATAAATATCTCTTTGAAAAATAGAAAAACAGGTTTCATAAAAATGTCATGCTGTTTCAAATTGTCATAAAAACACGATCATTATGCCATTTTGAACCCATATAAAGCTATTTAGAGTTTTATGTATGTTAATAACATAATTAAATAAATAATTTTTACATTTAGGTGAATACCCTCATAATATTATGTGGCTAGGGTATTCATAATAAGAAAATTAATGTGAATTTGTTGAAGAGAAGATGGAAATTTTGAGAGGTAGATTCAGAAGCATAACAGGAACAATATGGGCCTTACAAAATGGGAAAAATCATATAAGAAAAGTTTATCCAATTAACAAACGAAATATTTTTCATTAATAGGATAATATAATTTTGATAGTATAATATTTTTGTGAAATTTTAGGATATAAAACATAAAAAGGGGACATGGATTGAAAAGAGAAGTGGGGATTTCCCTTAACTTAAAGAGTTACTCCATGATCATGAGGAATGGATAAATGGGGGATTGAGAAAATATTGGGGTGGATAATTGAGTGAAAAAATACCATAGATTCAAGGAAGAGGTATTTTTATTAAATGTTAATGGAGAAATGGGTTTTTATTTTTAGAAATAGTTGAATAATTGTTTAATAATTTCTAGATATAGGCCCTAGAAATCAAAGTTGTGGAAAAATAATCAAATTGTATTTGACTGTTCTTTTCCAATATTTTTAGAAATGTGAGACATTGTTAATTTTATTTTAACACAAAATAATCGATAATTATATTATATTAATTTATTTGGAATGAAAAAGTGAAGTTTCCAAAAAAATTGATATTTCAATTTCAATTTTTCAAAATTAGAAAATGAAAAGTAACATATAAGTTTGGAAATTGTTATAATATATCAATATAAATGATATTTATAAGATAACACATTTTAGGTCTGGTATTAGTAGTAATTAAATATTATATAACTATGATAAAATTATGAAGTCATTAAACATACTAAAAAACACACACAATTTTTTTTATTATACACTGTAAAAATAATGTCTTTCATAAAATTATCAAAATATCACCCAAAACTAATTTCAAAGTTATAATTTTGAAAAGTATTATTATTTAATCATAATATTTTTTTGACTAAGAATACTATCTTTTAAATATAGAAATAATAATTTATTGAAAAAACATTGGGTTTAAAATGCATAGAAATATTGCTGACATGTAAAAAATTCTGATGATATAAATAATTTATATTATAATTTTATTTAAATAATAGAGTTATTATTATACTATTAAATTGAAAAAAAATATTAGTTTTAATATCAGATTTTATTATAATAAATATACATTCTTTATGAAAAGTTTAATTTCTGTATGAAAAATCTATATATCAAACATAATTGATGGAATAAAAATTTTGAATATACAATGGAGTTACACATTATGTAATTAAGCCTTAGACACGTAACCCCATATAAATAACATATAATACCTAAGGATAAGGTGTGATATATTGTTAGATTCATGGGGTTGCTCGACTAACATCCACTAAGTGGTAATTTCTAATAACATGAACATCAGTCATAGGCATGTTCATTAATGTTTCACTTGATGAATCTCATATTGAGATTTTTCACAGGAAACCCTGATGATTCTACATCTTTACCATGTTTTGAAAAATGGGATTCATAAAAAAATACTCTACTAGTTGATTCCATCACTTCACCATTCAGTATTAATAATCCTTTATCATTTCTACTCTTAAAAACTAATTATAATGATAATATTTATTATAAGAGTAATGATTCCCACTATAATATTTGACAAATAATCATATAATGATTGAATCCTAATTATGATATTTCCCAATAAAATTCCATAATTATTAAAGAGGTATTGTTACCCTATTTATAATATAATGTAACATGAATTTTCTCAAAACAAATTATCATTTTTAAAGAAAATGTTGTCACATTGTGGCCATGGTTTGGAGAAAGCATATGATATATTATCATTAAAAAAAGGTCAAGATATGGCCAAATTATAATCTGTGGAAATATATTTCTATTTACATGGTTTAACCCATGAAAATTTCAAGTTATCTCCATAATTTTACCCTGGGTATTTAAGAATTCATCCATAATTTAATAAATGGTAGTATACCATCTCTTTTCTTGGATTAATCAATTGAAAAAATGAGGTATCACCAATGTTTTACTGTGGGTATTAAGGCATACTTTCATGGTTTAAAAATTAGGCCTAGACCATACATTTCTATGAATTAAACCATGATAATGAATTCATATCTCCAAAATTTAATATTTCTTTTATGGTATACTTCTATGGCATATATTTTGGTCATAGATATTTATTTCTACACGTTAATCTAATGAAATAGACATGTATCATTAGATTTTAACCTTGAAAATTTTATACAACACCCATGGTTTAAAATAGTGTAAATTGGATGCTACATCCATGGCTAAAACTGGGGATATATTCAGTATATTCCATAAAAAACTCATACTTATATCTTCATGAATTCATATCCTCCATCTCTTGAAGGTTACTACAAAAGACAACACCAATAAATTTCCCACTATCATGATATTGTATAACTTAAGGGTGAATTTATTTTGGGTGAGCATTATTTTATAGATACAAATTATCATTTATCTCTTTAAAATCTCTCAAAACTATAATGTTTATGAATATTTCTAAAAAAATTAAATATATCTTCATTATTTAGGAGGATGTTCAAATGAAAAATGCAACCAGTGAAATTAATTTTCATAAATTATGTTATCTCCTAGTTTAGTAAAGGAGAAAAGTCCTATTGGTTTCTATGAGTCACTCTCCTTGTCAAAAATTAGTTATTCTCCCTATTGTATAATAATATGTGGGAGGGTTTTATATGACATTAAATTTATTTACATCAAGGGAGTTGATAAAAAATATAACAAAGAGACTTATATCATCTTGATTATTGTATAATGTTTTCATTGATACTTCAAGAGATTAATTTCATTCAAATACTTAAATTGATTAGAGTGATAATTTTAATGTATTCCAAATAAACATATACTTCATATTATATTGGGTTAGGATAAAAAATAATAAATTAAAAAAACAATATTATGAATAAAAAATGTGATGTTCCAGGTATATCATCAATGAACCAAAAAGTAACAATATATAGTCATATGATATTGATATATTTACATAAAAAATAAAAAGTCAAGAAAATGTTATAATAGAGAGTGACCGCAAATAAAAATTATGATAGGGTGAAATCCTAGTACTCCTTGGTATCATCCTTGTTCTTACTATTATACTTCATATACATCCCAAGGGAATTAGTATAATGAATTATAATAGTGGGTATGTCCTTTAAAAGTGACTTGATATTCCACTTTATAATCGTTTAATGATATCTTATTATACACTAAAAAGATACTATGGAAAATTGAAATTGTTCGAGGTATTATCAATGAGATCATTTAATTTAATTTTTTGTGTTATAAAGTATCTATATATTTTGCGGGGATATGTTATCCGTTTTGGTTAGGAAAATGTGTGATCTGAAGGCATCCAGAGTTCTGGGAGCTTTCTTAATGCATGATCCTAGATCTTAAATGGTTGATCATAGTAACTAGTATGGTCGGGAAAGTAATTTAGTGGTCACTAATATGGACAATGTATCATCGAACATCAAAATTATTCACTTAAGGCCATTTAAACTTTTTGGCATTATAGTAGAGGCTATATTGGTGGTTGGGGTTTCTATTAGAGTATGGGTAAACTCAACATTCTCATGTTTTGACTCTTTCTGGATAAATAGATAATCTATGTACTTTGTATTGGGATCAATTAATGGAATATCTGATATATCTAGTGTCTTATGAGAAGTGGCTCTAATGTTAATAGGGATCCTTTGAAATGAACATTGAAATGGGGATAGAGGTGGGCTGAGGATGGAAGTGGGAGAAGATGGACATATCAATTAAAATTGGGGTATGAAAATTGTGGAAGGTGGCGGGTATTACTATGGATTATATGGATGGGGAAAATGGTATATGTTTTGTGTTTTGAGTTGGATCATGTAGTGGGTAATAATATAAATGTAGTGATATTTAGATCTAATTTTGTAGCTCTATAATATACTTGAATTCATATAAAAATAACTATTCAAATATTGTTAGGTGACTGCATGTTTTTTGGCATAGGTATGGGATTAATTTCATATCTTTAATGTGGGTGGAGGTCTAGAATATGTGTATCTATTGAATAAACCTCATTAGCCTCATCCTTCTCTATGAAGTAATGAAATTCCTCATCCTATATACACCAATTTCTTTTTATCATGAACAAAATATTATCTTAGGAAAACATGGTAAACTAATACACTAAATATTTACAAGAATGTAATTTGATATAGATTTCACAGAGGCACACATCATCTTATAAAAAATTAAAACTAATTACATCCCTTGATTTTAACCATTGACATCTTTTAGTAGATTTTCAAATAAAATTAAAACATCCCCACATTGTTAATCATTTTTGGTATATAAATTATATACAACATAAGGACATAAAACCAACTCACTTGTCCATATGAAACATCCTTAAAAATATAATAGCGGATGTTGTGCCAATATATAATCTACACGAGGTTTATTATCATGTTTTTTATCATCATATTGGCTATATTGAACATGTTCCCTAGGTCGTTGGAAAGGGATGAGCAAACTAATTTATGTTGAATCTAATAATAATTATATTACCCTTACTTTATTCATAGGATTACACAAATTTCATGTTTTAATCAAAAATTCCTTCCTTGAGGTTTAATACTAATAGGTTTTACCATTTTTCTCCCCTACTAAAATAGAAATTATCTAGGGTAATCTCACGATTCGATGAAAAAGATAACATTAACTATTGCAAGCCACATATCACACATTGATAATTTTCTAAAAATATATATCATATAGTGCAACCATGATATATTTTATAATTTAAATTAATACATAGACATAATATAAAAGGTTTTAACGATTTTCATCATTCACATCCACGGCTTCCTAATCCTATATCAATAAATAGGGTTTGTGAATCATAAGAAAAGATATAGGTGGAATTAGTGTCAAACCTTACTCAACATATATTAAGAGGTTGATTTCTTATTATGGATATGGTTGTGAGAATACATGGGGTAAGAGGATGTTATATAGGATGGATTTGATGGTATTTGGGTAGGCAAAGTCTTTTACTACATTGTTTGTTACACGAGTACATTCTTGGTTTGTTGAGGGTAGTAGTAAATTCAATATTGAATGGTGGTAAACTTGTTTTTGGTGATCCACAGAGTGTTTATGCAGTGATATATTAGATAAGGATTTGGGAATGTTTTATTAGAATTTATTTTCTAATTGAGAATGGAAGTATTGTTTTTAGGGGATATTGGGGGGTTTAGGGTTGTTGTTGTGAGATGATTCAATATATGTGTATTAAGAGATGCAGATAAAGATATGAATCAACTCATGTAGAGATTATAGGGTTTCCTATACACATCATGGTATTAGTAGTGTATTTGTGTGAGGATTTGGTGGCTTTGAGTTATATCCATGATAAGCAGAGGGTAAGGATCTTAGGATGAAAACAAGGGTTTATTTTGTGTATTTAAATTTATTTTAAATTTAATTATATGACACCATTAGAAATGGTATATATATATTTGGTTTCTTGATCGAGGATTTTTTTGAAAATATTTTCTCTAATGTGACTCATAGTTGGATAAGACATCTCAATTTAATAATAGTAATGAATTTTTTCAGTTTATACCTTGTGGGAAGACAAGTATCATATACTTACCCAATGAATGATTGTAACATTATGTTTATCTACACGTTTTTACTATATCCTGACCTATAAATCTACAAAAACATTTATCGTGGAAACATAATGTAGGGTTTCACATGGTTATATTGTAGAGTGACATATTATATTTTAAAAATAACTCTTCCCTTGTGAACCCTGAAATTTTAGAAAAATAAAATTGATGTGGTTATGAATGCTTCTCTATTTTACATTATTCAATTCCTATAGTTGTGTTTAATAGGACTAATTATATATAGAATAGTTAAAACCCCTTGTATCTATGGTACTCATCTTATTAGATGCACTATTGACAATTGTGGTGTGAAATGAGTTCCAACTTTATGATCCATATTTTATCAAAATTTAGAGGCCGGATATTAAATTATAACCGTAAATCATGTCATGATGGTAAGAGTATTTAAATTATTACCCTTATTATAAAATCATTATGATACTTCCATTATAGCATAAATTGGGTTGTATGGGAGATTCCATCATAGTATCTACAATGAGAAATTTTTTAACAAATTTTAACATAGCTTGTACTAATTTCAATCATATGTTAAATGAAAAAATGAAAAGTAAATGAAAAATATAATATAGTGTATATAAGTGACATAACTGATTGAAAGAATATCTTATCTCTCAAATTTTTTTTATAAATTTGATGACCTATTTTACAAAAAAAATATTGAGATAGATTAACTATCATCACTATCCAGTAGTTTGAATAGAAATGAGAAAAAAAGAAATGTTTTCGTTGGTAGAACAGGTAATGTTTTTTTGAATAAAATTCAATATATTTTCATGGAACCAAATGATATTGAAATATAGTATGTAACATAGATATCATATAAAAATTCACTGCCAACACATCGAATTATATTAAAATTATTTGGAATGTATTATCTATATTGAAGCTTATTTGGGATAATAACGAATAAAAATAAATAATATATGCACCATAGAAATTTTATAACTATAAACAAAAATATAGTATGAATCAAAGAATATTTTAGACTGTAATAATGATGTGAAACCAAAATATTATTTCTGAATTTTCAAAACACCTAAATAGTTTATGAATGTTTTGAATGTATTTTATATATTATATATATTTACTATATTCTATATTGAAAGTAAACTATAATCGGTGATATTTTTTGAGTGGATTATAAGATTTTATCTTTTTGATTGATTAATACATATCATTTATCTATATAAATGGTCAAAAAATACAACTGATGTGTATGTTTCTATATGAAAAAATATTCAAAAGTGAGAGTTATAGTCAAGGAATTTTATGTGTCATTTATGAAATAAGAAACTATCTAGGGACTATATTAGAAAAGAATGGTTTATATTGTTTGTTATAATAATAAAAAAGATGATAATGTATATGAATTGATTTAAAGAGTTTCCAAAAAATAAGGGTTGTCTAATTCTAAGAAAATACTGATAAAAAAATTAAGAATATGGTATTTGGAATAATTTTAATTATATATGAATGGAAAATATTTTTTGTAGTATAATATTTAAAAATACTTAATAAAATTGTAAGAATATATCACATTAAATTGGAAGTTCATTAATGTAAGAAACATTATTCATTGAATTGTATTAAATAGAATAAAAATTTATTTATTATTATAATTATATTTTTGAAATCTTTAAATATATTATAAGTAAATGTATGAATTTTTCATATCATAATGTTTAAAACTTCAGAACAATGTTTGACCGACATGATTTTTTTTTAAAATTTTTTTTATTTCATTTAACTATAGTTATGATTTCACTATTAACCATATATAATAGCCATGTTAATTTTTCATTAGTTATATGTTATTATTATCCTAAATAATGAGTTATCATTGAAGAGACAATTTTCACTCAATGACCTTGTATCAGTATTTTCATGTATAAATTATTTTTCAGTAAATAGAATGAAAGTAATATACCATTATTATATATGAAATATTGATGTATTTAGATTAATATTACATATTGTCTAAAATATACTACAATCGTAGATGTTGTAAATGTTTTATGAAAATTATATTAACCAATATGTATGTTCTTCAAATAATTCATACCCTAGTCATATGAGTTACTGATTTTCAGACTATCAAATGAAAATGGCCTATTATAAATGAAAAATATTATGGAATTTTTTCTTTTTATATTGAATTTTTAAAATAAAATCTAATAAAAGAAAAACATTTAAGTGGAAGAATCCCAATATATCAATAAGAATTTGGAAACTAAATCAGTTTATCTAGTTAAAGAGTGGATAATTTGTACTCAAATTTCTATATGTACTAGTCACCACATATGATGAATGTTATGGAATATATTATTGAAAGTAGACTATATAGAAAAATTAATGACAATGAATTGGAAATCATTAAATTTCTATAAGAATTGGAAACTACATGAATCTATTTCTAGTGAAAATATATTAGTCTCTAGTAAATATTTTAATAAATATATATGAAAAATGTTTATATTATACAGTCCTAATTTATGTTGATTTCATAATGATAAGGTTGGGTGGTTTCAGTTGTAATGACCTAAAATTTATGAAGAAGAATAATAAAACTTATAAACAATTATATCATATACTGTGTCTAAGTATCTCGTTCGTATAAATTCATATTTGAGAAATAACAAAAATTAAATCTTTTTATATATTTCACACATTGATGAAAAATAACATACCTTTTAATAAAAAATGAACTCATAATATATATAAAAAATACATATTTTAATAATATGCTACAAATGAATGCTATAGAAGAATAAACATTTAGAGTGAACTCAAATACAATTCTAAAAATTCATGCTTCTATAAATGAGTAATATCTTTGTATAAATTACTAAAAATTCAAAATAAAAGATGATAATTAAAACTCGTACCTTAGCACATATAATTAGCCACCAAATAAATCTATGAAATTAAATTTAATAAATTAGGATCAATTAATTATGGAGAGAGAACAAAATTTTCAGAGAATGAATCTCATGGAAACATTTCACTACTATAGAAGAAATAATTATACATAAGGAATAAAGGAAGGGGAATTTATTTCTATATTACATACAAAATAAATAAAATATAAATGAATAAAAATAATAATAAATGGAACAGAACAAGCCTAAATTGGTATACCTCCTCTCCTTCCTTTTGTTATTACTTAGATTTTTTGCATCCAAAATGACCAAATATTTTTCATTATGTAGTTGATTTATCATCATGTGAGGAATCATTTATGGCGTGTAGCTATAAGAAACCATAAATAATAAGGTCAAAAAAGAAAAGTACTGTTTTGGAAACAAATTTTAGTGTAATAAAAAGGTGAAGTTATCAATTGTAACTATTTTCCCATTTAGTTTAATAATAAAGTAATAATTTAAATTAATTTAACATAGTTTAAATCAGTTCTCTAGTTCATGAACCCTATAAACACTAAACCGTTATATTTCTTTTAATTCTAAATATAATTCCTGAGAGAGGACATGATTTTATGAAAAAAGTGGGGATGTAATGGAATTACTAATCTGTTTTATTAGTTCAATATCTTATAACTCATTAAATCAAGTATGGGAACTAACTAATAATTACTGTTATTAGTTAATAATTTAAGTTAATTTATCACGATTCATGTGAATTCTTATTCAGGAACATTTATATGTATTTTAATATACTATTTTTTGATGTTTTCTTCTGAATGATTTCAAATTTAATGTCAAATACATAGTCACTAGATTACTAACTACCTAGATCACAAATGATATATTTCTTTATACATAATGGAATTATAATAAGAACAATAATGCGTCCGTAATTTTAAAATTTATGTATTGAAATTATATATCTAGTCATAAGTTACATGTTATCACTTGATGGTACTAATTGATTCAAAATCATAATCAATTTATTGAAAAAATTGAAAATACTTTTGAAAAAAAAATTAAATTAAATATTATACTGCTAAAATAATCTATTCAGATTGATTAACAAAAAAATCAGACCAAAATAAAAGACAAAAAGTTATATTAGGAGACAAATAAATAGTAGATTAATAATATATATTAATACGAAATTAGTGTACTTGAATGAAATAAAAAATGAATAATTACATATTACATTAATTTTATTTAATAAAATTTAATAAATAAAATATTAACAGCTACTAAATTAAAATTTATAATTTATTCAAAACAATAATAATAATTGTATATAATGTGTGATAGATTGATATTGTAGATAGTAAAAGACAGATTATAATATAAAGATTATAATTCACAAATAATGTCATCGTTATTGCATATTAATATTATAAAAATTATAAACAAAGATTATATATTAATAAGATGTAAATAATATAATGAAACATTTATGTAAAAATTAAAAAATTACCTAAAAAAATTGTACTAGTCTAATCTAAACATTCATGTTAAAATTGATCCTTGAATTTAAAGGAATTAGTTACTTGTAAATTATAATTCGCAAATTATGTTAGGCTCCCTGCATTTTATTAGTTATAAAATTATTAATAAATGTTTAATTAATGAGATATTAAGAACAAACAAAAATTTTTATGTTGATGTAATAATATTATCTAGAGCCATTTATGTATAATAATCCAAGCATTGATCATTATGATAAAAATAATCATTTATATATAAACTATAATTCAGTAAATATTCATCTTAATTGTTGGTTATTAGTAAAATTATTATAAATAGAATATTTTATTAAATGATATGATGAATATAATGTAAAATTTATATAAGATAAATCAAATTATCTATAAACTTCTATGAAGTATGTACTCTTGAAAAAAGTAATACATCAATTAATGATGATTTCAAACACTCAAGGAATAATTAGACCATATATTAATTACAATTTTTAGAGAACAACATATGTATAAAAGTGTATGTAATTGGATATCATAACATGAATTGAAATATTTAATAGTTTGCTAATATAGAGATATACTACTGGGAGAATAACATTAAAAAATTTTGGGAGACACCTACAGTTTCAGTAACTTGGATACCTTTATTATAATAGTCTCTTACAATAGAGATATACATTATATAGAATTTTATAATGAACCTTCCACCATGTATAAGATAAATTAATAATAGTTTACATGTAATATAGAATAATCTAGTAGACACTCAATTAGAATAATTTGTATTTTCACATTAATTAGTGATTTAATATGTAGATGGGATCTAATGAAAAATATATTACTACTAATGAGAGAGAATGTGTACGCAATATATTAAATGGTGGGAACAACAACTTCCATATAAACCCCTATAGCAACATGTCTTATGTATAGTTCTTTTTCCCAATAGTTTATGAATTTTAACATTATTAATGAGAATGATTATCCTACTTTGAGTGAATAATAGATTTTCCATAATATATTTGTTAGAAGTTTTTCTAAAAAGTTCTATGTTTTCTCCATTAGAAACCATCAATAAAATTATTAAGTTACACAATCTGGGAATATCATTCATTTTCTTCAATAATTATTCCTTATTAGTCTAAAAAATATACAGCACTTATACAAACTCCTTCAACACCAACAAATGAAGTTTCCTAAACATGCTATAAACATATATAGATCTATTTTATTTCAACACTATATAGATATATTGTATCTGAACATTAATATTATATATATCACTATAATAATAATGTGATTTTTCTGTGTGTTTGTGTGTGTGTGAATTGTCAGATGGTGGTAGCTATACATTCATATTCAGGTTGGAGATTGCTACGACACTTACCATAATAGATTAATAGTAATATATTACACAAGAATTTTAGAAACACATTACCATAAAAACCTAATGATATGATCTTGTGAATCTCCTAAAGTTTCACCGTAATATTATATTTCTTAAAAAATTATATAGGATAACATAGAATTCCAATTAAATTTAAATGCATCAAAATGGTAAATATCAGTGTAGTGTTAACATTTATTGCTGATCAAAAAATTGATATTTAGTATACATACACAAAATAATTATGGAATATGAATCAAGATTTAATAATGTTTTAAAAAAAAATTCATTTATTACAATAAAAGAACTCAAAAATTAAAATAAAAATGTTATTATAAAATAAAATTCTTAATGATTATGGTATGGAATATTAATGTACAATGATATTTATATAAACCTATGAAAATAATTTCATCATTGGATATAATGATTTTTTAATATATTTTAATCACTATATAGCCTAAAACAAGTATTTATCCCACTTATAAAATTTTTAAAGTAAAGGATCAACACTAAAATAATGTTCTTATATTGCATATTGAGATATTACAAAAGCGTTTATCTATCTCTGAATACAATGATAAAATAATTATAAACTATTTACAAACTCTCAAAAAAGTTATGGATATTTAAATATATAATCATGATCAATTTAATACTCATATGAGTACACTAAATAATGAAACCACACTCACCAGTTCAATGTATTTAATCACAAATTATTTAAATATCTTATGAAAAAATAAGTATTATATTTTTTAAATTTCTTATTGTTTTTAGAAAAAATAAATATTTGTTTTTATAACAACATTTAGTGGGGTATATTTGACATTTAAAATTTTCATGTCTGAATAATATCATTGTCCCATGTTCATCAGTCATCTGCTTCAATTATATTCACTTTATTTGAAATTTTGATCCACAATTTTTTGATATAATTTTTGCTAAGCCTTATATGTCAATTCATTATGATTCCATATTATTTAAATTTATATATAAGTATGTTATGTATTTCAGATAAAATTAGAATAAATCATAGTGATTGTACCCCTAAAATTCCATGTAAATTTCAAAAAAAACTATGACTGTATATAAGAATGGGGGTGCAGAGGTGATATATATGTAGAAAATAATAGAAGGATTTCAGAATATTGATCATTATTATAAGTTCTTTTCTTTATATTTCATGTATTATAATTAAGAGACATATTTTTTTTAAAATATTCACTTTTTCTTATAGATAATAAAATAATGATGTTTATTGTAACCAAAGAATTGTGTGTTCTATTTTTTGGAAGTTACTTCCAATGATTTAAGATAAAATTGGAATGGTTGCTAGATTGTAAAAACAAGTGGAGATACAAAAAACATATACTTGATGTGATATAGGGAAACATAAATTTTAAAATGGTTGATATGGATACAATACATGGAGTCAAGCATAATGAGTGTGGTTAGTTTCCGTTATAAATGATTAATAGATTCTACAAGTGGATATGGAACCACATTTTTTGAAGAGGATCACATTATAATATGCGAATTTATAATTTAATTCTATCATTTAAAATTGTAAGAATAATCCTTAAATATATTATTTTATTAAGAGGCGTAACATTTTATTTGGTTATTTATTGATGTTTCAGATTTTCTAAATTCAATATATATGCATAGAAATATTTATATAATTTATTAATTATCTTTAATGTATTTTTTCATTTTAAATATATTTTTATTATTGTTGATGAATTGAGTATTTAGTATTACATTTTACAACTACTGTAGGGAAAATTGTTATGTATCATTGGATACGTCGATGGAGATAAATCATTTATAGAGTTAGTCATCCATAAGCATGGTTTAAAAAACACCCCATAATCAAACTAAAAGAGAGTGGAATTTCATATGACTAAATTTATTAAAAATTATATAAAAATGAAAATTTAATTTGATAAAATATAAAATAATATTATAAAATAATATTATATTAATTCTTAAATCACAATATATTGATGATTTGGTATGAAATAGATAATTGTTATATCTTGAGACATTGAACTCATTAATTGGATTAAATGTGGATGATTAGAGATATAATTGATAAAAATAAATTATTATTAAACATATATATATATATATAATAATAATAATAATTAAATGGTTTTCATATCAATATAAGAAAACAATATTCCTTTGAAACATTTTAAAAAATTAGGATAGAGAATTAAAAATACGAATCCCAGAAATATATGTATAAATTTTATAGGGAGGGAAAGAAGTATTGAAAATATTGTAGATAAAATAATTGGTAGGAAATATTAAATGAACATTAGATTGCAAATTTACCTAGAAAATATCTTCATACAAACAAGAGAAAATTGAGCTATGATAATAATGGATAAATATCAATTTATTATATTATAAAATAATCTATTGAAAATGTTCTAATGCTACCGGAAAAAATAAGAAATTGAAAATTTTCAGATATATTATTTCGTTAATATTTTATTACATTAAAAATAACAATGTCATACTAAAAATATACAGATTATATATGGTAAAAATTAATAACTGAATATTTTTCAGAAATGATTTTTTTCAAATTTATAAGATTAATATATTTTTCAGAAGAAATAATAAAATTCCTAAATAAATGATATAGATAATGTAAATTTTTTCATTATTTAATTAATTATATATTCTAATTAAATCATATTAAAATAGAAATAGAGGAATAATTTTTTATGGGTCTGTGTTTTTAGTAAATGGTGAATCCAATATATTCTAACATGATAAAAATTGTCACACTCAATGAAAATATATTAAATTGGTGTCATGATGATTTTTATAATTTAATGATATGATGTGCATTTGTTAAAATTGAAATAGAAAATAAAAGAATATGTTCATTGAGAATTGGAAATAAGATAAAATATTAAATAAATATATTATTCAAAACTATAGAAGGGTAGACAATCTAAGAAAATATTATGGGATTTATGATTCATATGTTATGTGAAAAAAAAAGATTTAAGGATGGAAAATAATAGTGGGGAAATTATTATTATAGAAAATTTTAATTCAGTGTTAATGTAAACCATTGAGAAATATTGATGGACTCCAATAAAGGTAATTTAGGGATTAGAAAACACAAGAACCCTAAATGGAGATATCATAAACTCTTAGAGCATCAATATGATATGGAGAAAACAATCACAATGAAAAGTTAGGAAGGAACTTAATGGGAATACTAAATTTAGATATAGAAGTACATGGGAAGTTGTGGAGATGAAATGGATATGAAAATAGTTGGTGGAGAAATTTTGAAAATAGATACAACATATCAAACCTATAGAAATTTGGTTTTGTGGATATAGAAGGATATATATAGAGATAAACAAAACCTATGTGTTTGGATGGTATTTAGTGAATTAAATGTTCATATATCTACACAATAAACCTTTAAGGGATTTACATTAAATTATAAAGCCATAACAATATAATGATGGTAAAAAGGAAGTCACATAAAATGTGAATTGGTGGAGGTTGAAGAAGTGGAGGAGTTACATATAGAACTATGTGTGGATGATTATATGAATTGGTTGAAAAAATGATGTATTTTGGGGTTGAGGGTGGTGGGGAGGAGGATATGGAAACTAGTTAAGGAGAAGTGGGGTGTGGATATGGGAATTGGAGATTTGACACATAGAGGGGGAGATCGACCAAGGGGATGGTTTGGATGGTTCAATCTCAATGAAGAGGGGATATGGTGGAGAGGTCAGTTAGGAGGGGAAGAAATTGAATGGTATTCCATGGTCTAATGTAAATTTTGAGAGTAGATATCATAATTCCCTAATTATAATAAAATTTGGAAATAGATGTATGAAAATATGCATTTTTCTAGATATGATCAATTTTTTTTTATAATTTATTCCCAATTTTTCCAATGAAACATCCTCTAATACCATACATATTGAACAAAAGAATATAATACAAGATATGGTGGTTACCTTATTACTAGATAATTGAAATTAAATCATAAATAATATTATTTTTAGTATTCATTGTATAATAGATATATACATTACTTTCCTTTTTAATTTCAAAATGAAATATAAAACATAATGAATGAAAATTTTATATATCCTATTACACATTTAATGATGCCATCTTCATATTAGGGGAACTGAAATAAAAATATTGGTTGAGCCAAAAATCTTAGCAACATTTATATAATGATAAAGATATCATGAGTAAATAAGTATGAATCAAAGTTGAATGTAAAATAAATGAAAGAAAATTCCTATAAATAAATAACATGTGCATAAAAAATAATATTGAAGGAATAATTGAATTTAAAATAATTTTATATAAATAAATAAATGATATATAATATATTCCAAGTATATAATAACAAATAAAATAATAAAACTGATATAAATATCTAATGTCATAATGATTGGATTCATACATCAAGATATCATAAATATTATTTCAAGGACATGGGTCATGAAATATGACATAAATTTGTAAGAACTCAACCAAATACAAAACAATATCTTGCCACATCCATCTAAGTTAAGCATAAATGGGATATAATGAGCCTTTCCCATAAAATACTATGTCCTATTCATTCATCATATGACATGTGAGAAACACGATAGGAATAAAAATTGGTACTAAAAAACTATCATACAAAATTTTAATAATTTCAAAAGACCAAATTATCATAAACCATATGAAGAATTAATTATTTTGAAGTAATTAAAACATATCTAATGAATAATTCATATAATATATAATTTTTTTCTCATAGATAAATTAAAACTCCAAAAAAATGTTAAGGAAATTCATGAAAAAATAATCTTATCACATTGAAAATAATTTTTTTTTTAAAACATATAAAAAATTACTAATTTTATTTCATTTAAAATAATCATGGATGTATGTAATGGTTTCACACAATACACTAGTGGAAATTACAGAGGGAAATTATTCTCAAGTAGAGTGTGTAAAAATAAATATTTCCTTTATATGTTTGAAATAACGTCAAAATGTTTATTGTTAAAAAATTAAATGAAGATCTGTCATTAAAATTATATTCAAATAAAATAGGGTAAAATGGAATAAATGATAAATTTTTAGAAAATTAGAAATATTGTTTAATTTTTTTAAGAAAATATGGAAATGAATGAAATGGCTTTCTGACCTAATTAGAAATTAATTATGTTTTAATTAAAAAATTATTTCATCTCATCTATTCTAAAATGTAGGGAAACGAATGTAAAACATGTAATTACAATATATAACTAGAATAGAATAAAATATAATTTGTCTAATAGAGAATGATAAATATTCTACCCTAGTGGAGACTTCAATATAAATAATCCATAATAAAAATGATATTTTGAAATAAAATATTACCACATTGGTAACATTTGAATCATTACCCCAATAAAATAACCAACATCAAATGAAATATTAATTTGAATAAATATAAACAGAAACTAGATATGTCATATTAATGGAGTAGTATATACAACAAATTAAATAATCACAATATATATTAATGTTTTTTTAATAGAATCAATGGTTAGAGTAGAAATCCCTTAAAATGACCATAGCATTGAAATGAGAATAGACTAATACAATTATAATGTGTAACAAATTTAAATACACATAAAAAATATAAAAAAATAATAATACAATCAAAGGTCATTTAACACATAATCATGGAATAATATGTTCAATTAAGTTGTAGTAGAACCTAATGAATTGAAATTATATAAATAAATATCATAATAAAGGTCTTACTCATAACATACATTCCTAATTATCATGAATAATAAAAATATTTTCATTACATATACTATTACATAACATTTACTTCTCTATTATAAATTTTATTTTATTAATGATCATGTTATATTTAATTTCTCAATGAATTAATTTCACATTCGATGTTCTGGTGATATTTGGTTCATGTATCCAAACAATATTTGGTAGGTTTACTGGTGTGAAAATGGTTATTTTTCTATCTTCTCAAAAAAAATCTGGATACTATTATCATTTTTATAAATTATTTATTCATTAAAATCCAAGCATGAATGATGGTTGTCATAATTGTATTATGTTTCAATCAGAGGGACATTGATCTGTTTGTACGCATGAAAAAAGTTTCCACATTTTATTGATTAGGATGGAAAGAATTTAATTTTTATGTAATATTTTTAGAATGATAATTTCATAGTAAATACCATAATATTTCATTACATAAACTAATTTACATCATCCATTGGATGTGGTAATGTAAAATGATTCAAGTCACTTCATGAAGCATGTAGTCCACAAGTATGCACAGATGTCATTATAAGATTTTAATGGATTGAAAGATAATAATTTAGATGATATTTCATCTTCCAATAATGATTATTTTGTAAAAAATATTATATATAAACATTAAATACATAATTTCAATCAATATTTATAAGAGGTTATTGAAAAAAATTACATCATTTCAGGAGGTGGTAGTCCCTCGCACACTTGAACAATGATGTCATTTCCAATTTGAAAAAGTGTAGATGGATATAGGGTTTTATGTTAATATAAAAAATATACATATATATAATATAATGATTTTATTATATCATTAACCCTTAATTATATTTTAAATATTTTTTATATAAAACAAAACTAACACATTCTGTTAAAACATATACCTCTTCATTGGACAAAATTATTTCCATTACAACTTATTCCCTATAGGTTTGATATTTTTCAAAAAATAATACATATAAAAAATGTAAAAATATTTTATTAAGGTATATGGGTTGGTATTAACAAATCAAATTGTCTATTAATGTTTGAATAAAAGAGGAGAGTGGGTTTACTTTTATAATGAGTGGAGGGCCATTCACAAAATGTTATAACGTATTAAATTTTTATATATTAATTTTAAGGTAAAATGGATCTAAATTTATGTAAATAAGAACTAATATTAGTTAATGTTAAATTAAAATAATGCAATAATACCTTATATATTTATTTTTTAAATTTATCATTTCTTACACCTCCTTAGTTCTATTGAAAAATATCATGTTAAAACAGTTTTTATATAAAATGATTCATGAAAGCTAAAATAATGGAAAATAATCCAATAAATGGACAATAGTTTATATTTTTAACCAAATATAGGTGATTCTAAATAAAAAAGTTGATTTTCACCTAATGATTGACTTTATGGTCTTATTTTTGTGCAATCATTCACGTTGAGTTTACTATTTCTGAATATTTTCCAACAAGTTCATTCATGGAACTAGAAACACCCAATCATTCTATAGTAATGAGGTATGTAAATTATAAATGATTATGCTCATTAGTGTAATTGGATAATGGTATTTAAGAAGCATAATTTGTTGAGTGGATGGGAGTATGGTCTTATCACACACTTTTGGGGGTGGGGGAATTGTTACCTACACCAAGACTCACATATAAATTTATAAAATATAAATGAATCTGTTATTAATTCCCATGTATGATGTGGGTCACCCTTGGATTAAAAATCCATTATTATCATGTAGTGAACATATAATAAACAGTATGTATTTGAGTTTATTCATCTATGGAGACGTATCTATGTATTCGAGGTTCTCCATCAATGGTATCCTCTTACATAGTGGTTATAGATTCATTTTTTGTTTTTATAATGATGTCTGTTTTAAGCAAGATAGTAGTGCAATTCATGGTGTATTATCATCATGGAAGATAGGATTATTTCTTTTTTAGATCAGACACATAAAATGGGATTCTTATGTATCCTACTGAATTTAATTAGAACCCACATAGATTAGGGCCACTTAATGGGGAATGGCATACCTTTTAAGGTCATGTGAAAAAAAAAATAAACAGATAATTTTAAATTGTAGTAGAATGGAAATTTAGGAAATGGGTTCCTTGTCAAATTTTGTTGTGGGACTTATGCTGAAAAGGATTAGACATCCTAGAAAGGATATGTATTTCTAGATTTAATAAGACGGAACTAAAAATATTGACCATAAAGGATTAGGGTTGTTTTGATGTCTTGGGTTTTGAAATCAGAGAGGATTATTATGTATCCAATTTGAATTGGAATCAAATCCCAAATTGTTTTGAGGTGGGGACCCACACCTCTAGAGGCTATTAGGTTTGACTTGTAGGAGTGTATGACCTTCTGAGAGGATTGAGTTGGGGCTTACACCTACCGACGATGCCTTCTAAAAGGGGCCATGGGAGATTCCCTGATTCATGGTGATTTAAAGGATTGTTCGCTAATTACACCAAAAAGAGTCACATGGATGGGTTGGGGCTTAATTTAAATGGTGATTCCCATAGGTTGTATTTTTGGGATTATTCTATAGGAGTATTCCATTGTTTGTTTTCGGGGATTATTCCATAAATGGATTCATTTTGAACACGTTCATTAGGTGGGAATCCTATGTAACCAGATTATTTTAAGATTTAGAGTTGTTGATGTTCAATAATTTAGGGATTACATACTATGGTCACCTTAAGTCTGGGTATCATGTGAATTATATGACCATTAAACACATTAAAGTCCAAGTGAATAATGATTGATGTAATAAAAAGGGAAATATATAAATATGTGGAATCAAATAAATTTTTCTCCATGTGGTTGGATACATGAAATGGGGACCAATGCCAATATATGCACTCTATAAGAATATGATAAGATGATTCAATAGAAGGTCCTCTACAAAAACATAAATTTGATTGTGTGTTTAATGTGATCATATATTACCTCTAAACCCACATGGGTTATTTTGATTCATTCATAAATGATAGGAATAAGGGGAATTAGAATACCTAAAAAAACAATCCCTCTTCCTATTGTGGATGACGATAAGGGTATGGGAGAAGAACATGTGGCTTGGATGTTCATCTTCCCTATACCATTTCGTATATAGGATAGTAATATCAGAAAACCCATGCAAAAAAAAACTTCTGGTGTTAAGAGGAGAGGTATTTAAAGTTAACATAATAAATTATAGGTGCTCATTCTAAGGGGTATTTTCCAAAAAAAAATTTGCAGGGAGGATGTAATTCCTTGTTTAAGGGAAAGGAAATCATGACCCTCACCATCCCCACCTAGAAATGGAAGCTCCTTATTATTAAGATGACTAGAGAAGGTCATGGTACTAACCCTTTGTACCCAAAACTGGGAGTTCAATGGAACCATCCCTACGGTTGGGGTACCCATGACCATGGGAATGCATACTCACATTCACCCTGAGGAACTTACCCATCTGATATTACAATTACGAGAAAACATTGACAGTGGGAATTTATATCCTAATAGGATACACACTGGTGTGACCCTTTCCATGTTTTCAAAAATCCAATTTTATTAGTGGGGATTATAGATTGATCCTCCTCAGTTGAGTGATCCAATGGAAAAGTATCATTACTATTGGTGGCTAGGAAGAGGACTCAATATGTTGTCGTGTAATGGTCCTATTTTAGAGAGTAATGGAGCCTCATGCATGTCCTAGGAGAAAATTGAGGAGATTTTCACCTGTATAAGCCTAGAAATGATGGATATTCCTTGGGAAATGGACCACCTGGGAAAAAACATGTGTCTGGATTTATCATAGGCATTATAGGTCTCCTCATGTGTTCTTGGATGAGGATCACAGAAAAACCTATTTTGGTTAGGGGCCTCACGTCGGTGGTTATTCACTATGGGATAAGGGCTCCTTCTATATTTTTCTTCTGTCTCATTCCTTGAAGGGATTTCTATCTAACTTATCACTCTTAAATATCTCTTACCTCATGTTTTGGAGGGCCAAATAAATATTTTTTTGGATACCTCGGTTATGGTGTTGTGTGACTAGAGTGTGGATGAATCTTCTGATTTTCCATTTTTGCTATTGTGGATCCTTAGGGTGATATTTATAGACATATAGGGGACCTTGGTCAAAGGAATATCCTAGTGAAGGTGTGGGGAATATGTACTTAGTACATTTTTCATGAGCATGGATAGGGTACATTTTGGTTCCATGCTGGGGATATTCATACCGTCTAATGTTAAGGGGTGTCCACACTGACTTGCTTGGGAATCTCCCATTAGTAATCCATGAGTATATTTACCACATTAACACTATAAAGGTCCTCTTATTTATATTTTAACATCAATTGAATAAATAGATTTTTAACAAAGGCCCCCACCTCTAGATTGGATATAATCAAAATAAGAGTGTCTATTATGGATGTAGAATAGGTAAAATATTAGGATGGTGGCACTGGTTGACCAATCAGGTCTTCCACTCTTGTCAACAGTGTAGGACCAGTGTTAAAGCCCATTTCCCATGTCCATGAAACATCTCCATAGTGAATGTCATGTATATTGTCTAGTAGTGTCTATAAGTACCACTAGACCCATTACTGATTACTCGCATTCGGTTCTTGCACATTTTACTCTCATCGCACACATCGTCCTCCCAGATGTTCCATAAATCTATTTCAACAAATTTGACCCAAATAATTTCTTAAAGAACAACCTATTGATAAATTGTTCTATGAAGGGAGAAACTCGTCGATGTGCATTTTTGATTTACCTAATTGGGAGGATTTGAAATTGTTCTTTATCGAAGGCCTCATGATTGGAACATAGACAAAGGGCAAATGCATGAAAAATAGACAAAGTTCCTTCATTTATCATTTCGATTACCAAAAGTTTTAATTCTTCCAATTAAAAAATTAATCATTTCTAAGTAGACATTTTAATTTAATGGTATTACATGATTCTTTTTGTAGGGTTTCAGTGGATCCTTTTATGGATTCTCCCATGTAAGCTACTTTACATGAATTATATATGATCATGGATGTTGGGATAGATTACAATGTTATGGTTTATAAAACACTTCTAGATTTAGAAAAATATTTTTCGCAATACCAAAAATGATTACAATATAAGATATTTCTAACCATTATACGATCAGAGGAATTTTTTGGAACCATTATCCTTAGGACATAGTGTTACCTTTGACATTCCTAGTTTATGAAGTACACCAATGACCCTTATCTAAGAATTTCCACCACAGGTTGTTATCTTACTTAAGGAATAGTTCCCACTAGTTGTTTCAGGACACACTATAGCTACACTTTGGATCCAAATCTTCACATCCAATAATCGAAGTCTCACTACAATGACTCAACTTTTCATGCATCATGGATAAATATGATACTAACCTGGAAATACTTGTATTTATATTCTATATAGGGAGGTAGGCATGAGTGGATGTGAATGTACTGGGTGCACTATACATGTGTTTAATTCAAAAAGAATCTACCTAATGTCCATATCTATAAATCATTTTTGGAAGGGAAAACTTATGTTTAAAATTAATTATAAGCCATCCCTATGCTACGGAGTTGATCGAGTCCTCATAAAAATTACATTCACCTGACATAATGTGAAGTTGGAATTAGTTTATTGGATGTTTACAAAATTTGCAGAGCCCCCATTATTTGGGAGATGTATTATGAGTTTGTCCCACAAATGATAATATGGGATGATGATGAAGGGAAACTAATATTGGAGCACATGTTTTTTAAGATGGAGATGAAATTATCAAACAGATATCATCAACCTAAGTGTGACATCTATTTGAGAACGTGGATTAATAATTTTATCAAGGTAGATAGATAAGGTCTCACTTGTAGGTTCTTTATAGGGTTCCCCATATCAGAGAATTGAGGTGATCCTAGAACATTATTGACTACAATGGAGAGGTAATGTATACCTGTTGGGGTTATAAGGTCAATCCAAAAATTGTTGCAAAGACATTCTTGGAAGGATACATTTATATTTTTATAACAATTTACCTTTTTATGGTCCATGAATCCAATGGAAGTGCGAGGACATTGACTTTTTTATAAATTCCAAACTAGATGATGGGAGGTATATAGACATGGACTCCCCTATCATGGAGATAATTTAATGGTTATTTCATAATACATACAATGGGATGTTGTCATTAAAAATATTTTGGCCATTTAATTTTCTATGAGGGCTGATTTTGGAGCACTTATGGTTACATACGGTTCTCATATTGGTTAACATATGTAAAATACAATTTCACCTATTTGTATATGTTGTATCTGGAATCCGATATATATTATGGACTTATAATGAAGTGTTGTGGATTCTAAATGTGTCTGTAGAATTCAATTTCTTCCCATAAGGATGTCCACTGATAGAGACATTTACTGATGATGGTAAGTAAAGGAATCACAAACTAAGGTCATATATGATAGCAGTCAAACAAAGATTTCTAGCGGCTCACATTGAGAGTGAAATCATATATGAGGCCTAAGTCCATATCGATTTTATGAAAAATTTCGTTTTAATATAATAATGATTTATCATTCCACGTATTCATGTTCGACTTGATAGAAATATTATGGTATCCCGATTGACCAGCATACATATGTACATGGAGTTTTCCAAAATTTAAATCAATC
The DNA here is from genome assembly GCA_963277665.1 of Viscum album. Classification (NCBI taxonomy): domain Eukaryota; kingdom Viridiplantae; phylum Streptophyta; class Magnoliopsida; order Santalales; family Viscaceae; genus Viscum; species Viscum album. The sequence goes on along the minus strand of OY728131.1, from coordinate 1,472,772,490 downwards.
TACCTCCATCAGATAAATAAATCAATCTAGAGAGTAGGTATACTAGTGTATGGATCTATTCATACACTCATGTGTTTTTGGAAAACAGTAATTTATATGTTTTCAAATAAGAAAACATATAGTGGTGTTATGAATGGTAGAAAGGCTTGAATCATAGGCGACGATGCCGATGATGCAAGTCCATTGACGAAATCTGAGGAAAAGACCATCAAAAATGATTAGGTTGAGAAGAAAATGTCTCATAGACCTAGGTGGTCTAGTCTCCACCTTTAGGTGGAGATTTGCATCCCATCCACTAGTTCATCCATGAATGAAATGAGACTGGAAATGGGATCCAAGATGAAAGGTTGAATGTCTTCCTCACATCTAACCACATCATAGCCAAATTATGTGTGATCCAATGTGATTCAATATTGGCCAGGAATAACTCATGATTTCAATGACACATGGATTCTTATCTAGGACAGCATGTGTATATCCACGCTTTGAAATAACAAAGAACCCTATAATCCTTACCCTAACAGATATTTCACCGAGGAGGGGAGATATCTTTAGGATATGTATGCTTTTATTTATGCAACTGATGATTAGATCCTGGTCACATGGTACGGGTATAACATGGTAGACTGAGGCGTGAATATGTGGGTATATAATCACCCCATCATATAATGGAATGAAAACATGGATCATTCTGATGTTTTTTCTATTTTCCCTACACTTATTCATTCTCTCTCATCCACTATTACAAATATATGGGGGATTTTGGTTTGAATCATGGGAGATGAGAATATGAATAAGAATTATTTGAAGTATACCTATATTTGATGAATTATGGACCCATGAGATAGCCCATCAAGGTTTTGAATGAGACCCTTGAAACCATGAAACTATCCCCATGTCATAGGACTATGATAGAGACAATGATTGGATAAGTTCTTCAATCATAACCCCTAGATTATATTTCTAATAAAAATGACCTGGACCCTTATCCATATTAATATTAGAACATAAAGAGGGAAATAAATTTGACCAACCACATCCACTATAGTAATTATTATATTTTACAATTTATTTCATGGGTTTCTCAACATTATCTTATGAACATGCTTTCTATTTACCGAATATGTAACTTTTTCTTCCTGTAATGGGTCTAACACTGGTCCTTCATGGATCAAGGAGGATAAATTGGGGGTGGCACAATCCCACACTGATGAATCCATTATTATTATGAATAATTCATCAATAGATACACCTAAACACGAATACATTACTATATATATGTGATATGGACATGGTAATTTAAAATACACACTTTTTGGTGTCATGTTATGTTTCTGACATTCATTTTCTCTTAATATTTTAGATTTGTTTCATGAAACATAAGATAGTACAATAATCAACATTGGACACATTGTCACTCTAGAAAGGGATGATAGGGATCTCAAATCCTTTAACAAAAGGTGTTGATGCTGACCCTGAATATATAGGACCTGACATTGTTGTTCCTGATGAGAAATCAATAGAGGGGATCAATAGTGGAGCCAATTTGGGTCATGCGAATTGTGTATTAGATACCACTAATGGTTAAGATATTGTGATTTGTGATGCTATGTATCATGAAATTATGGATCTATTTAATCTAGAAATTTATATTAATGGTTATATCTTGATTTTGAGGATATATATAGGGAATTGGATGTGCATAGGCATTATAATTCTTTTATTTCTCACAAATAAATTATTTTCTTTCACCTGAATCTTCACATCAAAGACCCAATTATTTAAAAAAATCGGTATATAATGCTTCTAAGGAACGTCATGAACAATGCATACAAGTCCACCATACTACTATTTATAATGTATTAATGGATTAAAATCCCAATATGGTATATCCTTGATTGCCTCATATCATAGATACTAAGTAAACTCAAGAGTATGGTCCTTGTCAATAGGTTTTTACTCTAGGAGTTGTGGTCAGGGGTACTTGAGAGGTAAAAATTCTTATAGAGAACCCAAAAAAAGGGTGTGTTATAAAATTGTTTAGTTTAATAATTTTTTTTCCTGTTTTCCTCTTGATGTTGACTAGAAGTTTCACCTTCTATTTAGTTCCATCGGCTATAGAGACATTGCACGACTGGGAGACGTCAATTCCATCTACACCACCATCAGATGGTAAAAGAATGGTTTGTTAAGATGGAGTAGAGAAAGGATATCATTGAGTACACTAATTTCATATTATTTATCTCACTCTAATGGAGGATTTGAGTCTAATCTGGAGATGGAAGATGTTTTTCTCTCTATATACCATATTTTTTTGGAAGGACATTACAAACATAATTAGGGATCGACCTGTTGAAGAAATTACATAATGAATTCACAAACTTATATTCAGGATTTCCATCTTGAGAAATAAAGGATTTAATTTCCACCAGATCCTTAATGAGATGAATTATATCATTCATCAATGGTAGGAGTCATATAAATCACAACAAGATGAGGTGTAGCTGGCATGCCAGTTTGAGGAACCCTTAGTAATTGTGACCATAAAAAATCTCCACCACTCCATGGAGATGGAGGAGTACCAAAATACCTACAATGAAAAGTCCCTCCAAATGGTTCACCTTCCAAAAAAATTAAATTTTTAAATTTAAGAGGCTGTTTAACTTCACTGATCATTGTGTGGGGATTTATATCAATGGAAGGATGCTGTTGGTGTAGAGAAGTAAAAGCTCTCTAAAGATAAGATATACTCCACTACTAAAATAGACAATCCTAGGTAAGAAATGTAAATTTATTGAGGTACATATCAACATATAAAAGGTTATTTTGAGGATATGAAATAAAATATGGATGATATGCTCTATAAATTGGATGTGACCCTATGTTTTGGATCATAAATGAGATAGATGTGTGCTTCCATTCATTTTTTTATTATTTTTCATTTTCTTAACCTTGATGTGATTTTAAAATTAGCTTAATTGATTTAATTAAATTTCTTTATAGTTAATATGAAAATGGTGAGATATAACTATAATTTTTTTTTGAATATGTTGTGTATAGGGGCATAATTTGATTTTTTATATGGTTATACTAATACCCTTAAATTTTTTTTGTTTTTTATTTTTTCACAATAATTTTTTCCTATTACTTATATGATAATACATAGCGAGTGATTCTTTGAAATATAATAGGATTACCTTGTCATGTTTTTATCCTAACAAATTTTCCTACTATTAATTTTTATCAATCAATCTTTTTATCAATCCTTATAGAGTGCACATCTATCAAGCTCATACTTGAATTATTTACAGAGTGTTTATTGTGGGTTTTAAATTATGTTATTAATGTGTATCTATTTATTGACTATTGAATGAAGTGAATATAGAATAATGAAAATGGTGTTTTATTCAAGACAAGATTGATGATATGTTTTGAATTGATGACCTAGAAAATTGGTTTTTCCATTAATCTTTCAAAACACTTCAGATTCCCGAAGGGAAATTTCGAAGCTTGAATTTAAAGTTTTAGAATCCAAAACATGATATTCTATAATATATGAGATATATCATAAGGATGAAGTAACCAAAAGTTGAAAAATCCATATTTTGGGTTATTTATTCACATAAAAATAGGGAATGTTACTGGATAGTAAAATTTTAAAATCCTTAGGACGAAAAGACTTTGGTGGGTGGCTTATGCAATTACAACTAGGACATGTTACATCATATTCAGGGAAATTATTTCTCAAGAATTTTGTAATTATATTATTCATGGAGGAATGATGTTTCTAGATATTCATATTTCTCAATACCAAAATGGGTGGTTTTTTTACGGTAATGAATTTGAGAATTAAGGGAGAATTTGTATTGGCATCAACCATAAATGGGAATCTACTCCAACATGAATTTAGTTTGAGTGAAAGGGTTTAATTTTTTTTAAATGGTCAATGTTATAGTGTAATATCCCTTTCTAACAAGGTTTGAATCATCATATAGTTTAATATCAAGTGACCAAGAGGGAGGTTTAAGGTGTAGGGTCAAATAATCAATGATCAATGTTAGGATTTCAAGGTGAGTATAGTGTAGTTTAACATCTTACGATGAATATGTTGTTGTATTGTTTAAGATCTTATAGCTAGGACATTATTCTATGTAGTTTAATGTTGTATAATATGTACATTATTCTATGAAGTTTCTATTCCTACTAAAAGGACATTTTAGGGTATATAATTTAAGGATTTTAGCTTAGACCCGAAGGATAATAATTATCCTATTTTATGGTAATATATATGGAAATATTAAATCACTCTAGAAATGAGGAAGGGGATGTTAAGACATATAATATTGGGATTCAAAAAATTTTAAGAGGTGTATGGGGTTAAAGGATTATATAAATAGAGGAGGTATCTATTGAGTAAAATGTTACAGCAGGTTGAAAGCCCCATTTTTGTGGGATACATTAGGAAATCCAACTCAGTCAGGTTTCATCATAGTTAGATTGTATTATATATTAGTTTATAACAATGTTTTGTGGGATGGTTTATGAAATTTAGAAAGATTTATGGTAAAACATAGTCATGTAATGGAGTTATAAATATTTATAACAATATATTGATTGTTGTTAAAGGATTTTTATAGAGATTCAGATTATATGAACACACAGTATATTTATTTAAAAGAAATTTCCTGAATAAGGATAGATCATTTGAATTAATCATTTCAAAATAATTTCTGAAATAGGTTCCCTATGAAGGTGTGACCTGATTGTGGGAAATGTGATGAATATATTTTGAGTTCATACATCTACAACTATGGAATTATTGAAATGATAAGAGATATATGGACAAAAATACTAGTCTCATTTGAACATATTTCAAACTGGTTGGGTAAATTATAAACTATGGTGTTGGGGGGTTTTCTGACTGAGATAAAGGATAAGGGAAAATTATGAGAGGGTTGACCAAAGACAAAATTTGAATAAAAAATTCCATCATATGTTCATAAATAAATAATGTAACAAAATTTTATTTTCCCAATGGTGAAGTTTATTCTGGATGAAAAACATGTTTTGTTGGATTTTTTTATGGATACTAAAATAAGGAGTGTTTCTGTATAGTCAAATAGTGGCATACCTCAGCTAAAAAAGTATTTTTTGTGTGATATTATGAATATCCATATGGGGTGTGTTACTGCATATTCTAGAAAATAATACCTCATGAATAATATTTGATATCACCAAGGGCTGTAAAAATATTATGTTGATTTGAGTGTGTCCTTGATTAGGGGTATGACACGTGGTTGTGTTGTTTATATTCTCAAAGAGAGAATTTGGAAAAATATTAGACATGAACTATAGAGTTCTATGTATATAACTGACTCATAAACAGATGTGGGACATCTCTATTTTTAGGGTAGACCCCCCTATAGGGGGAACCTAAATTTAGAGATGTTTTATAGATCCTTGTTTGAACATAGAACTGAGGGGATATTTATTTTCCAAGTGTCTAGGACTAGGACATGAGCATATGTATTAGTACACTTATAACTAGAATGAGAATCAAGCCACACATAGTTCTTATTATACCATACATTTTATTTTATGTGATGAGGACCTTTTCCTTGCAGTTGAAAGTTATATGGTAAGGATATTTTTTTTGTGCAATTTATCATAATGCGGTAATGAAATAGGTGAATTGACATGAAAAAATTGAATATTGAGGCTACAACAACGTATATGGCCTAAGCATCACTATATATCTTGTTGAATAATTAATCAAGACACTCATAGTATTAGGAAGGATTATCCATACTGATTGAATTCATTTATAGGAAAAATGGATTTTTTATAATATGTGATAAAAATGGGGTGAGACATCATATTATATCTTTTTATGTATATCTGAATCATACCTATTAGAATGGGGTAATTCATCATATTGTGTTGGGACTGAGTCTAGGAATACATAGTCAAACATCACTGCGTGTCTCATTAGGATTATAATAATGCCACACGTAGTTCGTGAAGAATCAATTTGTTTTATTATCAAACGATGAGGATATCGGGTGTTTCTTTTAAGGTATTCAAACTAGGTGCATGATACCCCTGATGAAAATTAATATGTCTTTCCCATATAGGGAACTAATTTAAAAAACACTTAATCCATTGTGATATATGGTAGGTGTCAGATAGAAGGAGTGGTAAAATCTTATTCCTATACACAAAGAAAAAAACAAAAAATTTGAATTTATATAATTTTGGAGTTTGGGATAGGATTCATGATCCACACATTAGAACATATATCATTAGTATGAGAATAAATCCATATGTAGTTCATGAAATCCCATGCATTTTAATTTCATGTGTTGATGGAAAATATGGAATGATGTGAAAGGGTGTGAATGTTACGGATGGTCCCATGAATGAATATATGAGCATCACTATATATACTTTCTTGGAAAGAACTATGTCAAACATAGTTTTTGAATGGGTCTTATTGTAGGTCTTACTCATACCCATTGAGTGGGGCATTTATTTTGTAAAATAACAAGACATAGGATTGGAGATATGAGCTTTACAAAATATAGTATTGAAATAAGAATCACGCAATGAATAGTGGATGAAAATATCATCTAGTTTATCATCATGAAAAGAAAGAATTTTACGTCTAGTTTAATATATTATTGTAAGGATATTGGTCAATTAAAATTGAATGTAATATTAAAACATGAGCAAGGGATATGACTCGTGCATCACTACAGATCTAACTGGTCCTGGAATCAAGACACTCAGATTTCATGTATGTAGATCCCCACATCATCAGGTTTTGATGTGGGGAAAATGATTTTATATTTTTCATAAGGATTTTTGGGCCTATGAAATGTAGTTCATGAATCATTACATATTTTATTTGAATGGGAATAAACCAATATGTAGTTATAGAATAGTTCCATGAGTATGTATGATTCAAACACATAGAAATGTTTGATTTTTTTATCATGGAAGGACTCAGAATGCGAGGTCCGATCATCACATGAAATATTAATGGAATAATAATGAATACTCACATTGTACATAGATAAATGTGTGGAAGGGGAACCAACACCTTTTATGATGATCCACCCAAGAAATAATGTGGTAATGTAAAGGCTGATACCAATAGAGGTGCCTAAGCACCACAATGGATTGGAAATGGTGTATGTGGGGCTTTCACATAAGAGATTCACATCCTCTCATTCTCATTTTTTTGGCCAATAGGGCATCTCATCCAACATCAGGGTTAGAGGGATGTGATTCAATGTTACACCTAAGATAGATGCTCATATTTAATCAACTGTATTGACTGTCTGTACTCATTATATTTCTTGGGTTTCTTTACATTAAATGAGAGGGAAGTTAACCGGGTTTTTTTTCTCATCTAGTGATGAAGAATAGTGTCTTTCAGTTTTAGGATACATGACTAGAACCATATGTATTGTATTGTATTATCATTCTACAAGGAAGATAATGCCACAGATTTTAACAATATGTGGAATGGATGTTATTTCATTCCTTTTACGGTCATCCAAAAAAGAGAAAATTTTGATTTTAACATATTACAACTTATACGCACGTTATGTGATTACACGAAGAAGTTTTTTATAAATCATTCAATGTTTGGGTATTAATGATGTATTTATCTACTACGATTGAGGAAGAAGATCTTTTATAGTGGATTTTGTGTATAGATTAAGTTCCCTCCCACTATGGTTCATGATTTAGAAAGTTCATTCCCAATATCATTCGAGTCCTGAGGAACAATAAATATCCTCTATGAATAATAAAACATAGGGTATCCTTCTTAATTAAGGTTTGAACTATCAGATTTCTATAAACCACAAAGTGATACATGGCATGAAATATTTCATTATACAATCACTCTAATTCGACCATATTTTTCTAGGATTGATCATATGGGGATAATTGGTCACAAATGGGAATTAAGAGAAATTGTAATTAAGCATCAACTAGAAACACTGATTCTATTTTATAAAATAGCGAGTATGGGGACACCTATGTGTTAGTACATGTTATTGTCAAGTAATACCAAATTTAATGGACGATATCATTAATACAACACATTTTATCTTTTCCCAAAATCATCTAGGTTATATTTGATATAGTCTTATTAAAGTCCTATATCTATCCATTAGTCTCTAAATTACATTTGGGGGAATGTTTTTATTAGATATTATATTCATAATATAGATTTACAACCTCTGATGAATAGAAATTGGTTCCATTTTCATTATCTATTGAATGGTGGATGAAGTATGTGGTAAGGAAGTTGGATTTCACAAACCATATAATGTTATTTTCTCTTACATTGTTAGGGGGAATTGGATCAACCAATTTGGATTACAAATATGTAGTAGTCAATATTTATTTGAACTACTTGGTTGTATCTAGAGGAAATGATCCCATAATATTTATTCCTTATATGGAATATAGGGAAGTGTATTTGGAGGTATGTTGAAAATACATGTGTTAATGGATTAAGTCCACATGGATTTGGAAAGAATGAAACTTCATGGGGATTTCAATGCAATCCACCAACATTCAAGGCCATAACTGTCCAATCAATTAGATTTGGTTTTAATGTTTTATCCTGATAGGTGGGTTCCACAAACTCTTGCATGCACTTAATTAATGGTAGTATTAGTACATTATCCATTAATAAATCTGAGAACGAATCCATATAATCCTTAATTATTGAAGTATGTATAGTGATTTAGGCAATCACATAGTGTGATGTTCAGTACTATTCATCAAATTTTCTCTTTCCTAGAATTATCCATTTTATGTGCTCCCCTGTGAATGTACCCATGGTGGGTATCATCCAACCAGTAGATGGAACATATGGTACAGGTACAAGGATGTCATTATTGGTCTCTTACACTCTTACATAAATAATAGGTGAGACCATTTTCTGATGGGATGTGATGATAAATATTTCATCCGAATCTAGATCCAAAATAGATATAGATTCATTTTTAACACACAATACATATAATTCTATGATAATGAGACATGAGTCAATGTTGGATATAAGGAAAACTCTTACATTAACCTTAAGACATTGTCATGTATGGGTGTTAGTTATTCTATTCTTCTAGAGTAATGCTTTTTGATATGTTTAATTACCAACATTGAGTAACCTTTGGACTCTACGTGGTCCATTTGTTTTTGGAATTCTTGTTCTATGCCTGAAATTGGGGCTTGATATGCCACATAATATGTAGTGGAAACTTCTGATAAAAATGAAAGTGTATGGTAATAATTGTTTCCCTGGTGAAATGTCCATAATCTTTATCCCACTATTATTAAGCTTAGGACCCTACATTCATCACACTTTTGGGATCTTAGATGCACCATCAAATTAAATTTTCCATTTTTCGGGTAATCCTTTGATGGAGAGAATCTCATCATCTGACAATTCAGTATTTATTGAATTTTTTGTTCATGTTGGTGTTTTTAAAAGAATTATTTCATGGAATGGACTTTCTCTAGATTTTTAGGAATGAATCTTATAACAAACAACTATATAAAAACCATCCAACTTTCCAGACATCTTGTCAATATAGGATATGTGAGCACATACATTAGTGGTTTATTGTGAAATATCAAATCAACGTCATTGTGTTACTGCCAATACTTCAATATTTTAACTACAAAGAATAATGTCAGGAATATTTTCTTGATATTTTAATAATAAGTATCAGCATTGAGAATTGTTCGACTGAGATAATATTTTTTTTATCATTCCCAGAATAATTCTTTTCCATAAGGAATGCACCCAATTATTACTCATTGGGCCATAATATCTAGAATGAGAGTCATTCTATCAACATGTGGAAATAATAATAGCATGATCAAGATGTGTTTCTTGAGTTTGTTCAATTCTTCATGACATTCACAGGTCCACTGATATCTAACCCCCTTCTTCATAAATTTGGATACGGAAAATAAATACTTAAAATCACCGGCTAAGAAAATCCAGATTTAGGAAAAATGTCATATGATTCCACTAAAAACATTATTTCATTGATGAGGTGACATTATAAGGATAATTTATTTTCTTTGGGTCATCTCGGAAGCCATTATATCGTACAATGAAGCTGATAAACATTTGTAAGGTAATCCTAAATGCACATTTTAATGGGTTTATCTTCATTATATATTTTTGTAGAATATTAATGATGGTCTCCATGTCAACCAGGAGGTATGAATGTTGAAGGGACATATCCAATAGATGCACAACATAAAATTTGAAAAATTCTAAATAAATGGATTGCAGATGTGAAACATGTCACATTGGTATGTGGAACTATTGTTATTTAAACCAAAAATAATTTCAAGATATAATAATAATACCTATGTGGCCTAGTAGGTGGTGGATTCTTGAGTTTTTGAGACTATCCAAATTTGTATTTTCCCTGAATAACCATCCGTGAATAAAAGTCCCTAATAACTAGCTATCACATCAATAAGGTGTTATTTGATTGGAAAAAGATCATCATTATTCAATAAGTGATTATTGAGATCAATAATGTTAATTAGAAATCTGATTTTTATGTTATTATTATTTAATGGGATGATGCTATCTAGAAATTTTGGATATTTTACCTCTTGTAAGAATTCTTCCGTGATGATATTGTCCACCAGATTCTCAATTTTAGATGGGTGAGTTTGGTGTGTCCATATGGCTGACTATTTTTAAACTAGATCATCTTCTGGAAAACCTAAGCGATAGGTTTCCACCTCATGAATTAGTAATAAAATCTCTATGTAATTATAGTAAAACACATATTGGTGTCTATTGAAGAAGGATATATACACCTCAGGTTCATAGAAATTATTTTCTGCACTAATCAAAGTGATTTGTGGATCTTCATCTATACCCACATTGACTACTCTTAGTTCATCCATGGCGGTGAAGACACCTTCATCAAATGTTGGAGGTGAGTCCCTAAGATCATTATCGACTTCCACTTCCTCAGCATTTACCTCTTACTCATATTCATATGAAGTAGGTTATTAATCAGGTTTCTCTGATTGATGGGAGTAGTAGATATTTAGACACCAATTAGACAATGAAACCATTTCACGATCAATTGATGGAATGATGAATTTTTGGATCTCTAAAGGGGGTATGAGGGACTCAGAATTAGAATATTCATTATCTCTAAATGATATGATGTCTTCTTACATCCTAGATAATGGGATATAGATTCATTGAAGATCATGGGAAAATTTCAAGATGTTTTCAACCATAATTTCATTACATATCTATGAGGTAATAACTGATATAGTGTTTCTATTCATGGTTTTAATGATTTAAATCATTCAAGTCATAAGAGATTTGCTAAAAATTGGACCCATAATTTCCATTTGGTTGATATAGAGAGTCTACTCCACACTGATCTATTTGAAATGGTTATCCAAAATAATCTCTGAACTAATAGGGGTATTTATTCAAGAAACATCACCAGTCACAGACTCGTTCCCCTCCATTTGGTAGAATTCTATGTCAATGTACTATGGCTCACAGGATTTGAATAGGGATTTGTAACCATGAAATATCCCAACTTTTATATTGATATAGAAATAGTTACATTGGTGGTATTATGAAGGTATAACTTCATGATAATTTTATAATGGTCTTCCTAGAAGAACATTAATTATTGTATCTTAGAAAACAACCATTTAATTATGAGGTAGACTCAATATCCAAGAATTATGTTTTGAGAATGATTTAACCAAGAGGATTTTTATCATTCTTGTCCAAACCATGTATCATTAAAGTGGATGTGTGAAAGTGATATTTTTCAAAACCATTTGATGATGTTTTCAGATTGTAATTATGTTGACTTAATAGCCATTTTATATAAAGGATCATTAGATATCAGTTTAATTTATCCATCAAAATATATACAATGGTGTGAAGTGTCCATATATTATGTAATCCTCATACTGGTGAGTGAAGAATATGGTCATGCGACATTCTGTAGAATCATTCTCTACATGATACACATTTTCATGAATGACACATATTTCAAATTCATAGTGGCTTAACATATCCTTTATGACTGCTTCTTAGATGACTTTTGATTGACACAAAGTATGCGGGATTGAATCATTTTCAAACACAAGGGACAATTTCTTCAAAAATACATACTAATGGTTCAAATATATGCACGTCCCATGACATGGATACTATAATATAGGTTCTATAGGATCATATGTTTGTGATTTTGATGGATTACCAACTGGAAAAAGAACTATAGGTGCTTCTTGTTTCTGTAGAATATGTAGACTAGTTATGCCTTCATTTTTAGGTTGACAAGGTGATGAAGTATCCAATAGAAATTTTTTTTGGATGATCATTTTCGAGAAGACCTGATTAGGTTTGGAGGAACATTAGTTATCCTACTGAGCTAATTGGAGAGCTCTCCCACATGTTTATTCCATGTATATGGTTTGATCAAGGATCTGGTTAGACTACTGACTCAGGGAATTTCCAATTTAATGAAGGGAATTTGGTTTCATAATTTCACTCATCTTATGAAAATGGATCAATAAATTCAATAAAATTAATTGGAAAAAATATGAAATCATCATCTGGTTGTGGTTATGTCTAGAAATATGACCCTTATTACACCATTTTATGTGGTGGTGCTCGTTCTTCTACAATTGTAGTCATCAAGTAAGCTAAATCAAAGAACACATTGTCTTTGGAACATGATCATCATCTTATGTTTTCTTCTTACTATTATATCCATGCATTTTTTGGATGACAGAAAATCAATGGATTATTACACTAAAGGATCCAAATATATAATAGTGAAATATTATATGGAAGAATTGGTTGGTTATTATCTGTTTAAAGAATAGCATGATTTCTGTTGATCAATGTTCTTAAAATCTAGTTTTTGAATATTTAAATAACATTTCTCTTCGCATACTACTATTAATTATCCTCCTCTACAACGGTGGTACAATCCCATGCTACCTAACCAGTTTCCCTTCCCAATGTCACATTCATAAATTACATCATATTTTATAGGTTTTAATAAAAAAACATAGTCCTGGATATTATTCCCCAATACCTGATGCATGGGTAAATAGTTTGGGATATTGTAATCACAATCATTTTTGGGCTTCCAATGATTTTTAAACATGATGATGTTGTTCTCCAATATAGGGTTGAAGTGCATAGTAACCTTTTTATTTTATAAAAAATATACCTTGTTATTCATCACCATGAAATTTTTTCATATCTACTCTATTTGATCATCTTAACATGGTCAAAATTGTTGTTGATGCTTAAGAGGTGGAATGATATGATATGGTGGAGGTTTTGGTTAATGGGAGGATACATGGGCCTATATAACTATAATAGTGGAGGCCATTGATTTCCCTATTAAATTTCATTTAGATTTTGCAATTACTAGGGACATGTATTTAGTATCTGTGATGAAGAGTTCCACTCATTAGGTAATTGAGACAAGGTCTCAAAACCGTCCAGTAAAATTCATAGTGATACATTACGAGTGAAAATTGTTTTGAAAATTAACTATATATATGGGAAATATGTCTTCATGAGGAATCAATATGAATAAAGAGGATGTAAATCCTTTTCATAGAGAAATTAAATTTTTTACACTTTCATTATCCTTATACTCTGAGTTTTAAAGGTTATGGACTTTTTTCATCTAATGAGGCAAGGTGAATTGGAAGTGTTACTTTTGTTGGATCTATTACCACCCCAAAATTGACTAAGTTGGAGAGCTATTGTAAGATAAAAAGACTAGGAGCTAAAGTGATAACACAGAGCAATAGATTTTCACTAACTATAATCGTTCATGGGTCCCAATCAACGGATAATAATGAGAGAAAAAATGCACCAATGATTCTATGGGTCTCTTGATGCATTAAAAATTTGAAATATAGTGTTCCCAATGTTTGTATGTGTATGATTTGAATCTACTAATTATGAGTAAGGATTATTTTCATGTTTTTTTAGCATGATCTATTCCTCTAGGGAATCCAATATCTCCATGAGTGAATCTAGATCATTCATGATCTCACATGGAATGTATGGATGAGCCGAAGCATGAATATGAGAAATGGTTGGTAGATCCCTCTATGAAGGCACTACTGTTATCTTCTATGGGTAAATAATATGGGAAGACCCATAACATGTTCCTAGATATGTTCTACATTTTTTACCCAAAAGAGGTAATTAATTGATTATTATCATGGGATAAATGTATATTAGTGGTAATTATTATATGTTTAAAAGATGTTCCAGAGATCCTTATTTCACTATAGCGAAACCTTTTTAGAAATTTACACTAGTTATGAGTATTTGTTGAGGATCTTATTATTTAGTATATATATAAGGAAATCTAATGTAGAGAAGTTACACAATGATTCTCATCAATTATTTCATATCATCCATATAATAAAAAAATATTTCCTATAGGGGATTAAAAACTCTAGTAGGTAGGTGAGTCACAATCTAACCCTTACCCTTATCAATTTTGGATGAATTCTGAGGATAAAAATAATGATTGTTTTAGAGACTGCCCATATTCAGGGAAATCCATTGGTTTTGGAAGACACACCACATTAATTTTTTTAGTGTGGGCCACATTATAAACCGAAACTTAATCCTTTGTATCCTCCACCAAATTATATCATTTTTAAGGTACAAAATGATAGTTTTGATAATTCTTTTGGATTCATAATTCATTATAGGCATTCTATTAGTTGCTTTATGAGAATTCATTTTTCATCACCCTCCACGAGGTATGTTCCTCTCCTTTTCTAATTATCTAGGAGCAACCTAGGAGAGAATAATATAAAGTGATTCTATATAAATTTCAGTCATGCACATTCCTACTGAGGAAACCAAATTATTTGATTGGAATAACTAGACAGATTCATTCTATGAAGCTACTTCTAATTTGGATAAGACTAATTTCCACCGAGGAAGAGGTTGTTGATGTAAAAAAATCACTCATCTCTAATGGATGGGGCTGTTTTTTTCCACATTCACAACCACTTGGTCTTGAAATTAAGAACACGACTGTTGGGTTATAAAAATCGGGTATCCTTGTCAGGTAGCATTTAACTTGAACTGTCATGGATTTAACTATTGTGGATACTATTCTGATTTTATTGATTTTTTTTCAAACATGGGTTGGGTGTATCATTTTTTATGCACATGAATCACCAATCTATGATGTTTCATGATACCGCATTCAATGGTCTTCACTGGAAAGGGAGAAAAGTGAAATGTAAATCTCCATGTTCACCTCAACCTATGCTATGACCAACATATGGGGATTGTTCTCTTAGTTGTCGTAGTAATTATAACATGTGTTTTCAAGTGTGTTGAAGAGATCCTTTCCATTTATCAAAAGCTATATGTCATTTTTCTAGGAGAGACTCCATGTAAATTTGGCATTGAATCTCTTCCACTACCTTGACATGAATCTATTAATCTTCATTGGGTAATAAATTTATTCTAATTGGAGAATATTTTTTCAATATATTGAGGTGGTCTTTGTTAAAAAAAACATCAAAAAATATCTCTAGATTGATTTTTTGTGGCATGGATAAAGAAAAAAAACATGATTGGTGTGTCATATTTTTCCAGTTTTTCCCTCTAGATTATCATTTCATCATTTTATTTTTTCAGAGGTAATTTAACCTAGTATGTCCAATGTGGATTCATTCCCACATCTTTATAATAAAAAAATATTGGTAGGGTCCCTATCTATCATGTTGCAAGATATGTGAACCAATAGTGTTTCATAGAATCGTCATCACCTTGGGCATTCTTCTAAATAAGAAATTTTTTCACATTTCAATGACAAAGAATCAAACCTCGCCATCCCCTTATTCTTTATAGCCTTATAGTAGTAGGTATTTCTTGTCACTAAAACATTAGGGGGAGGACCTTCTAGATGATGTGAAATAATTAATCAGAGAGAACATTCCAAAAATAATTACATCATGGGGAGGAATAACATGTTGGATTTCAAAAAGGGGAAGAACATATTTATAGTTGATCTTCATGACATGTGGAGGGTTTTCATGACTCTCTTTAGGATATAGAATCTCGATACTAATCAGTTTATGGTCATGAATAAAATCTTCATGTTTAAGTGGACTAAGAGCTCATAATTACAACTAGTACCTCTGTAATTTGGTGGCATGATATGTTTTTGTTGAGATTCCAAAGATAATATTTTGAGGGCTTCATGAAAACATTCATTGAGTAGGTAATTATCTTACATTGACTCTCAATTCTCCAATTGAATTTACTGAGGCAAATTTTTGTATGCCTTTTATAGAGGGACTTCATACACTTTCTTGGGGAAGTAGTTTTCAGGTATGGAATTTTGTTTTACTTTAAATATCATTGCACTATAAGTTTTCCAAAATGATTTTGGAATTTTCATGGGGTTTGTTCATACCATGTAGTGGCCGTTGTAATTTTTTGAGTTTATCCTAATGGAAACAATGTATATTCCTGATCTAGTAGAATATATGGAATAAGGGATTTTCCATATGACCCTTCACGATGGGAGAATATATTTGTGTCTATTATGGGGTGACATGCTGTTCATCCACCCCATTTTTAGGGATAGAACCATGTGACCATCCATCTATTTCTATTTTCATCACTATTATGACGTTCTTGAAGTGTGTTATGATATCAAGAGATATTTCTATTTTCCTTTTCAACACTATCATTATATTCATGGTAACTTCTTTGATTAGAACAACAATATATTCCCATCTCATATATAGAGAAATAGTATATTCCTACTACTATGATTGATTTTATGTCTGTGGATAATGAAACTACTTATGTGTGGAGGAAGAGAGTTTGATATTTCCCCTATTTATTATTTGGATTTTGCGGATGATTTCTCTGCATGACACTAGATGATATTGAAGTAATTCATTACAAATGAATGTAGGTGTGTTCACCTCTTTATTGTTTTTCTACAACCATAGATAGAGTGATTCTTTGAACACTTCTAAATAAGGCACCCAGAAGGGCATGATAAATGAAGGATGGTGATTGTTCATACTCACTATGTGACATCGTATTTGGTTAGTGGGATTAGTTGATTGTTTCCAGATGAATCTTCTAGCAGTCCATACATGTGTCGATAAGTGTATATTTCTTCTCCTGGATTTCCCATGAAATCGATAGGCAGGCTTCCGGGGTGCAGGTATGTGTTTGTACATGTTCATTGTGTGCCACCGTATTTAGATGTATGACTTCCTTCAATGCTACCAGATTCTATTGGAATTCTTATTGGGTACATGAAGTTATATGTTCATACTCACGGGGTGTCGCCTAATTTTAAAGGTTGGATTCCTCATATGATACCTATAATGTCTTCTAGATAGGTTAATTAAGGCATACAGGTGTATGTGACCACTCCCAATTTTCCACCAAATTTCGGTGGTGTGCTTATCTATATAGAAATGGGGTGTGGCGCTACTCCATTATGGTTGATTTAATTCATCAGTGTGTTGCCATTCACATCTAGGTCTGGAAGTCATGGTAGAGATGCCAATAATGGTATCATCATCATGTTTTAGGATCATTAATGTGTGGTTTTGGCATCCATGAGTGTTGAAATAATTCGATTTTAGGGACAGTTGTGTCTTCTGGAGGAGGCCATCCATGGCTTCGTGATCTGCCTCCATGAAATAATTGAGAGACTATTTGTTTTTTTATAAGGATAAGATCGTGAAATGGATTAAGATAACGTTTGGTAGCATCTACTCCTCAACCAATGGTCATCGTACATTAGACGATCAGTGGAGCATCACAAGCTAGAGGAATTATCAAGTAGCCTCCATGGTTGGGATTGAACCATTATGGATGTACTATCGGAGCACCGCATTCAAGACCCGTTATTATAGATGCTGGGTTAGTGACGAAATCAACTTCTTGGATGAAGACCCACCAATAACTATAGACGGGGCATGCATCATTGAGAGTTGGTATGATGAAATTAGAATGATGTGAGTTGTAAGATAATTTCCCCATGTATAGATGAAAGATACATGACTACCCTATCAAAATGGAATCTCTGTTAATTAACACATGCATGCTTGATTTCATATCTTGGAACTAATTGATCTAGTGAGAAAAGGGGGCCTAAAAAGTGGGTGACACTATAATCTTGGATTACAATAGACAAAAAGCTCGCTATTTTTTTTGTTTCCAATAGAAACACTCCATGTTCACTTGATGATCGATTGTTGGGGGTTGAGTTTTGTGAAATCATTCATGTCAAATTTACTATTTATGAGTGGTTTTTAATAGGTTTATTAATAATTTTTAAGACACAAAATGGTACTATATTCATGAGGTACCGTCTTTCTAAAGACGAAGTCTCATTGTGGAGTTTGGGCAATGGTACTAAAGAACACACATTGGTCGATATGATGGGAGGTCGGTCTCATATAAACACTTTTATGGGGGAGGGAATTGTTTACTCTCAAAGACACTCTTTTATATTAATGATATGTTCATGAACCCCTAATTAACTACCAATTACAATGTTGATAACCTTTCAAATTACAATCAATTAGTATACTGTATAGAATTTAGAATCATCTATATGAATATGAGGTTGTTCATCATTTGATACATCAATATGTATCCAAGGATCTCTATCATTGGTTCCCTTAAACATACTAGTTTGATATTCTTATGTAGTTGTTATGGAAATTCTAGTTTATATCCACATACATGGGTTCAATAGAGTGTATTTTCATCCAAGGAGACATGAACTATTTTGATGCTGGGATCAATCCCATAAAATTGGATTCCTACCTATCATCATGAAAGGAATCAGAACCCCCATAGTTTGGTGCCACATAATGGGGAATATAAAAACGTGTAAGGTCATGTGATAAGGAAAGAACAGTTTAGTTTAATTCCTTCTATCTCGTAGGATTCTCGGATGGTTTCTTAGTTATAAAGTGGTGTCATACTTATTTTAAAGCATCCTAGGAAACCTGGATGGAAAACAGACTATTTTTTTTGAATAAGACACTACTAGGAATATTTCCCATAGAGGATCATAATTGATTTTAGGGGTGGAGTTTGGACCATATGATGAATTAAAATGTATCCCATTTGGACATAAATCAAATACAACATAGTTTTTGGTGAGGACCCACACCCACATAGGTCCTCAGGTTTGTCTTGCTGGGGTTTATGGAAATTTGAGAGAATAGATTTGGGGATACACCAAGAGAGGATTACCATTGATTGGTTAAGGATTACTGTTGAGGGGGCTTCCCATATGTTTTGGGACTTATTCACTGTGAGAATTTCTTTGTATGGTTTGGTTTTAGATTATTCATTAAAAGGATACACTATGATCATTGGAAGTTGTTGAGAATCATATTTATCATAATTTTTTATAGAATTAGAGTTCATGTAGTTAAATAGTTTAGGGATTACACATTATGGATGCATTCAAGATAAGGATCATGTGGATTCTACGATCACTAACAAAATTTAAGCCCACATGAGTCATGATCAATGTATTAAACAAGCGGATGTGATGGTTCTAGGGAATGAAACTAATTTTTTCCCCTAAGGTTGGATAATTTTCATTGAGGACCCACACCTATGGAAGCATTCTGAAGGGAAAAAAGAGAAATATTCAGAAGAATATAATCTTACAAAACATGCATTTTATTGTGAGGATGTTGTGATTGAGGGTATCATGTAAGTATAAATAGTGCCTGAAGACTCATGCCGGAATGTGAGAAAAAAGTGGAAGTGGAATTTCAAGAAGACAACATGATCCTTCTTCCTTTGTTAGAAATGGGTGAGGGTATAGGAGAAGAAGAACGGGCTAGAAAGTGACCATTCTCTATCCCATTTTGAATCCAGTATTGTCAAATTTATGTACCCATAATGATAATACCTATTGGAAACGAGAATAAATATTTGAAGCTCTCACAAAAATGTATAGGGGCTTATTTCTTAAGGGATTCTAAAAAAAATTTCTAGTAGGAGGATCAAATTCCCTATCGAAGGGAAATGAAAACATGACTATCACCCTCGCCACCTATATCATGAAGCTATAGGTATTATTGAAACCTTGAGAAGGATATGGTCCAATCCCTAGTTACCAAATTGGTAGTCCCCTAGAACCACCCATAAGGTTGGGGCCCTCATGAATGAGGTATTTAATGGTAACATTCATGCTAAGAAACCAAACTATTAGGAAGGACAAGTTCAGAAAATTTATTACCATTCAAATGAATATCCAAATCTAATAAAATCTAATGTTCATCTTTCAATGGTTTTTAATGTATCAAGGTTTCATATGAGGTTTTTTATTGGTTCCCCACACATGATTGATCCAAAGGAAGATGATCCATTACCTTGGTGGCTTATAAGAGGACTCAAGTGGCACCTCATCCATGTATCAATTTAGAGATAAAATGTTCATCGCATATGGCTTGTGAGGAACTGGATGCGCTTCACACATGGGGTTATTGGCCTGTGTGAGCTAGATGGGCCCATGGAGTGGACCACCAGGTAAACAACACATGTCCAAGGATTTGTACTATTCGGTAAGGTTCTCCTCCGTTGTACATTGATGAGAATATTGTTGGTCACTTTTTATGGAAGGTTACTTGTGCATGTGGTTGTTCACTAAGAGATAATGTGTCCACACATAGGTGTATTGTGTTTTAAAACCTTATGATACTTATATCACACTTATCCAATTAATTATCTCAAAACTCATTTTTTCAATAGCTACATAAGGAATTTTTGGAGACTTTGGGGAAGGGGACTATGTGACAAGTGCTTGGAGGCTAATTTTGTGTTTCTTGTTGTGAAAATGAGGATCTGTGGTTTACTATTTATAGGAAAAATGGATACCCCAGCTGAAGGAGTTTCCCCAAGTAGGTTTTGGTCACAGGTACCACCGTGGGTGTCCTGGACAGGGATGTAATTCAATTCGGTGCCACACAGGGGGTTTTTCCATTCTTCTCATGTAAAAGGGTGTGCACACCGTCTGACTTAGGGAAATCCCTTTTGCTCTCATGGGTACTCTTTACGTATTTAACACTCTTAAGTTCCTCTTCATAATCTATCTACTACACATGAAAGAATATAGTTTTAAGAATTGGTCACTTATATTAATATAATATTCTATAAAAAATGTATATAATTTAATAACATTTTATTAAAAATTAATTTAATTTAATTTTTAGAAATCAATGAAATTTTATACAATAATATCACTCTATTTGAAGGAAAATGGTTCCAAAATGACATAGGGTTGAAGATACCAATTTGATTTAGTTAATAAATTATCTAAATAAAATTTATAATGATTTATATGTCATGGTAATATTAATCATTTCATTTGACCCCTTGGTTAACCAAATTTATCTTTAACTATAGTAATTCCTTTTTCACCATGAAATGGTTGAATTTTCCTTATAATCTAAAAATCCTATCATAAATGCGCATATTATTACATTAAAAACCATTTATCACCCAAACAATCATCTTTATTGTTGTTTATTGTGTGTAAATAATGTAATAAAATATATTGAATATACAATATCATTTATTACATTATTGAAACTATTTATATAAATTTATATTGAAAAAAACATGATATAAATGGATTTATAATGAATACATTTTAAAAAAAATTATTTTTATCATAAAAATTTGAAGTCCAATTTAAGAGAGTCATATAATATTACTTTTAAGTATATTAAAATTAGTTATTTTATTCATCTACTCCTCAAAGAAATTTTTTCCGCTTTAATTAATCATTTAAAGTAATTATTTATTCAAAAATCCTATTAATATAATAAAATGATTAAAATTAATTAATATTTAAAATAAATATTTATAAACAGACAATTATTATTTATTTCCAAGTAAAACAATTTATAGATCATAAAAGTAAGAATGTGAAATTATTAAAATAATCATTTTCTAAAAAAATAATAATGGTCAATGTAAATAAAATATATCACCACATCGAAATATTTTTGAAAAGGGTATTGATATTCATAAACATCACTCATAAAATATGATAAATAAATTTTTTAGGGTCCTTTTGCACTCCTATACATTTTTTTATCATTAATGAACCGATTTATCCTTATAATGTTGATAGTTATTCAGTATGATTACTATTCATAATGAAAAAATAAAAAACATATATTATTATGCCAAATTTTTGTTTTGGAAATATATTTTTTATAGAAAAATAGATGGATAAATGTGAGAATTTGATGTACATACAGATAAAAGAAACTTTTTTCAAATGTTTACATTCAAAATAACCCATCACACCCAGTATATCAGTGTGAGTCATTGAATATGATTAATTGGATGGGGGTTTTTGATAGAAATTCATAATATGAAGAAAATAGTTTTGTGTCTGGAATGAATGTTCTCATAATAATGTGATGCTATATTGGAGTATAATTTATATGTTATACCGGACGAATCTTTTTTGTTGTGTATTTCTCCGATTTCATTTGATTTATAGGAAACATATGATTCTATCCATGTAAAAGAAAGAGGGATAGTAAGTTCTTCCAGTCACATTGTGGTTTGGTTTGAATGAATGAAGTACTCTAAGGATGTTATGTTGAAATAAAACGCAATACAAGTCAGGCGATGATATGATGATCATAAACATGCATAAATCATTTCAAAATAATGATAAAAATTCAATTTGGGAAAGAGAATTTGTTGTGATTTATTCTCAATTCAGATCATTAGTATAGGTAATTGAAGGTAATTAGAAATAAATTGAAGATATTTTTGAATTCTGATTTCATAGAATGTATTGACGAAGGTTGTTTTTGAATTCTACAAAATGATCTCAATATTTTAACAGTTGTTTTTAGATGATATTAATAATATGTAAGAGAATAATTTCAATATTTACAAGAGGTTATCATAGTGTTCATCTTTAGTTTTTCATATTTCATAATTGTAATGATTAATTGGAATGAAAATTATACAATAGAATCAGATTTAAGAATGTCTATACGAATAGTGAAGTCTGATGATTTGAGTAGATTCATGATGATTCTAGAATCTACCAGAAATAATGAGAAGAGTTGCAGAATGAAAATATAAAGACATAAATTAACAATAAATCTAGAACTTGTGAATTTCATTGAGCAGGAAGTGAAATTTATTTTTCCAATTTTTCTATTTTGGATTGTCTATTAAAGGAGACATATGTACTTTTTCACTTTTCCAACTATAACTGTTCTGATTTTCAAGAGTTCGGAAAAAATATGGAACATATATTGAGTTACCAACAAGACATTGTTTTTTAATTTTAATTTGAGAAATATTATCACAATGAGGTTTAATCTAATCATCAAATCTAGTTCCAACAGATTACATTAAATCATAGAATGTCCATCTAAGTGAGACCAATATAGTGAGATCCATTAGATAATGGTTCAACAGATATATTTCAATCAGATAGAAGATTTTTGAGCTACTGATTGAGTTTATAATCAATTGAATAAAGTGGATCAGTAGAAATATACTAAGTATAATAGAATTAATAAAATCGAATAGAGGATACCAGACAGAGGTAGATCAGAATGAAATTTTCTAAGATATTTTTTCAGACAAATATTTTAGAGACTGTATCATGACCAACAAGTTCTAGGTAAAATTAGAGATTTTAATTAATATTTCACACTATTAATTATTGATTCATCGTACTTATGGAAGAAGAAAAGAATTTTTTAAGTGGATCATAATACATGGAAACTAAAGCTTCAACTATGGATATTTACGTGTTTTTTAATAGGATTTCCATATTGGGGTGTATAACGAGTTGTGGGAAAGAGGATACTAAAAAGGATAGTTGAGGGGTAAAACCAACTCTATTAGAAAATATTCTACTAAGAATCTACACTAATTTTAATTTTTTATTCTAGAAATAATATAGTGAAATAATCCTTATTGGTGGGACTATCATACATGGAATGGATTATGTAGTTGTATGGACCCTTTTAGATATCACGTTTTTCCTTATCTTTATATTTTTTACAGAAAAAAGTGTGGTTAAGAAGTTATATTTGAGTTTTTCATAAATATACAGTGATTCATTGGTTAATAATGTTTACTAATTAAGTTAGTAAAATTTTTTATACTAGAAAAAATTACCACTAATTCTCCCCCACCCCTTTTAATGTTCACGATCCTTTTTGGGAACAACAATTGGTATTAGATAAGGTTACATATGGAACATACATCTCTTAGAATATATAGTTTAAATTTAGTGAATAATAGGGGTTTTATTATTTTTAATGGAATGGTATATCATATTTGGAATAATTGGATGTTACTTACTCTTCTTTTAATTATCCATGAATATAGTGATGCATCAATGGTGGGATTTTTCCCATCAATGAATCTTCAAATCGATGAAAATGTTGGACAATTTTCGAAATATATATAAAAACAATGACAAAGTTAAAAAATACATGTTACAATTATAGAGAAGTAAACTTGAGGATTCTAAAATAGATAATGATGAACGTATTAATACACCCCTTACATGGGTAAATGAAATTGTAACTAACATCATATGTTTTATTGAAAATCAGAAAAATTCTATAATTTTTATGAATTTTATGAGAAAACATCCACATATATTTGATGGGAAATTTTCAACATTTTAATTTCATAATGATTTTCCTTTAGATGTTGTTCATTGTATTTTTGTGGAATATAAAATGATAAAATATACTTATATGGAAACAATGTATATATAGATATGGATTTTAAATAAAAATTAAATGTTAAAAAAATACAAAGAAGATAAATTAGAATCAATGGATTCAGAGGTGGGAGAAGAACATGAATATTTCAACATAATTATTTCCCTCCAATCAATGAAATACAGTAAGAGAAAATGTAAATGCAAAACTCTCTAATTTTTCAATTGTGATAGTAAACGAAATTTTGAAATAAAATTTTCCAAGGATGAATTTTGAAGAGTATGATTCCAAAGAGGATGATAAGAAATATTAAAAACAAATCTGTAAGAAAAGTACGGAACTGATTCCATATGAAAAGAAGAATAAAATTTATCTATGTAGAATAAAGGATAATAATTTCTCATCTAGTGATGATTAAGATTGTCAACTCAAATTTATATATCATTTTATAAATGGAATTAATTTTTCATACAGTAATGATGATGATGATTATAATCATGAAATAGAATATATTATTAAAAAATATTTGGAAAAATAAATTTAAAATAATACTCCAAAAATCATTTTATAAAATAATTTACATAAATATGTTAATCATTTATCTTTTTAGAAAAATGATTTAATAAAATAATTAGAAAGAATATCAATTTTACAATATCAAAAAATATGATTATTCGTGTGCTTGAATGAAAATTGTAAAGATGTAAATAATGATCAGCTGAAAATGATAACCTCAACATGAAATAATCAACACTTGTGGACGAAAATAAGAAGAACAAGTTAAAGATAGAATAATAAGAAAAGATGATATATGTTCAGAAATTTATTCATAATGAGAAAGAAGAATAGTAATCTTAATACAAATCAACTGTTCGTTCATCAAAAGGATAGATTATGAAAATGATATAAAAATTAACCATAGAAGTTTACGTTAATGGGGAAACTTCTAAATATGGTGAAATGAAATGATTATAAAACAAGTCATTGTTAAAACATATTTTAACATTAAATTTATGTATTCATTAAGAAATTATCCACCTGAGAAATGTGATCTATAATTTGTAAAAAATCAAGAATAACAATGTTCTGAAAAAATTAACCAATAGATCAAAAAATCAAGAGTTAGTGGTCCCTGTTGGTGTTGTGGAGTTCTTAGACACCTAAATTTGTCATGCTCGTATAATATTTCATTCCCATGAAACATGTATGAATTAAGGTTGCACAATGATGAGAAAATAATATTAAATATTTGTAAAAAATATATAGAACCAAAAAATAAATATAAGCATGTTAAGAATGTAGAGAAAAATATGTTGATTCCTAATACAATGACTTAATTGTTACTTGGAAAGAAAAATTTGACATTGCTATAAATTTAAAGGAAGAAAGCAATTAGATTAAGAATAGGTAAAGAAAATGGTTTTTGAATAAGTGATCAAATTTGATAAAAATTTATCAATAGATTACGGATTGAAAATTATAAAAAGTTGAAAAGGGTGTGAATAGGAATGAATGGTTAATAAAAGTTGTATAAAATTCTTACCAACCCATGAAAAATGTATGAAATAAATTTTAAATATAACATTAAAAAGGGTTACTAATTAGGAAAATAGTTTGGCATCCATATTAGAATAATATGTAGATGAAAAGAAATATATTACTAAATCTGAAAAGAATAAAAATAAAATAGAAAACACTTCTAATGAAAAATTAGACAAGAAGAATAAAAATTGAACACTAGGATAGGAAAAAGCGTCTAGAATCTGTTTCTAAGAAACTACAATGGTTCCTCTTTATTTGATGTTTTTTTACTGACATGAAAGGGATTGAAGGAGTTGAAATAAAGAAGCTGATATTGTAGAGTCTCTTACTCTTAATTCAATTTAATGAAATGAATTGACATATTTTTTTTATAAAACTAAACATTATGAATTTTTGTGAAAAGGGTGATGTTTATTTGTATCCTAATCAACTTTTTTCAAATATACCCCAGAAAAGAGAATGTTTCCAGAAAAATGGAAATTTAATACATTAAAGTTGAGTTATGTAAAACATTGACAACCTTGATTATGCACCCTTTTTGTCTACACTTGGGCTTCCCATCTAGATTTAGAGTTGTTTAATAAAAGGTTATTTTTAGGAAAACTCATGTGATACCTATGTTATCTTGAATTTTGAGACTAAATGATCCAACCCATAGATATATGATCACTTGCCAATAATGGGGTGACATCTCATGAAGTACACTGTGAATTTTAATGTCAATAAGGGGGAATGAAAAGTAATTAGGGAATGATAAGAAATAGGTTTATAAAAAATTGAGTATGGAGAAGAAAAGAAGATAAAATAAAACCAACCTTATTGATTTGAATTTGTTATTGAAAAAAAACTAAAATGGGGAGATTGTTAAGACCAATTTGTGTTTTGGTTCTATATCTTATCAATATAGCAATATATGGAAACTGGTGAGAAGATAATGAAAGTCAAGTTAAAATAAAGGGTTTTTCAAAGATGAAAACTACAACCACCTATTGAACTATGTCCATAAATGTGATTCATTGAATACGATTCATTGGATTATTGTATTTGATTGAGTATTAGAAAGTACTTTAAATATTAGTGAGTCTAAAATAAATTTTTTATCATAATAAGAAGTTCAATCAATGTATTCATTTGATACAAAATCTATTGAAGCTTTTATATTATTATTTTCTAAAATTTCATAAGTTGTTTGGGAAAATTATTAAGATAGACTTGTGAATGAAAGCTGGAGAAGAAGTCCTGCCAATTGTATTGAGGTTTGGACCGAAATAAAGAATTACTCGATGGATGGGAAGTTGCAATACGTCCCAATATAATTTTGATGATGTTATTCCAATAACAAATGTAATCAATGTATTTAGGAACCAATAAAACCTGTAAGAATATTTGGAAGTGATTATGAGGTCATGTATTATGGCTATTGATCACTTGTCTATGAAATTAATGAAAAAGATAAATGATTTAATGATATTTTTGTGGTGTGCTTGCTATCAATGTATTTATGAATGATGTTTTTGAATTCAATAGAATTATGTCCATATTATAACATGTATTATTCAATTAATATGGAGAATATGTAAGAGATGACCTCCAGTGTTTATAACATGTCATCGTAATAGGCTAAATCCATAGTTTTATGTCTTCATCATAATGAATAATCTGAATGAAAAATCAGACTGGTGAATTGGAATGATGAACATTTGTAAACATGTATAATTCTAAATATTTTAATAAATTTTGAAATATACATGAAGCACCAAAATTTATTTATTATAGATAAAGAATTCAAGGATACAGACATCAATGAATGAGAAATCTAGAATTTGTTAATTTTGTTGAGCAATATGTGGAATTAATTTTACCACATTTTCAGTTCTGGGGTTCCTATAAAAGATGAGATAATAACATTTGTACATTTCCATTATGATTTTTTCTAATTCACAGGATCTTCAAAAATTTTGGAACATGTATTGAGTTCCCAACCAAACATTTATTTTCATATTTGTGCAACGAAGTATTATTAGGACCAATTACGCAAAAAAAAAAATAATTGTATATTTCATATTCAATGAAAATAGGGGATAATATTAGTTAATACATCAATATTTTTTATTGGTTTCATCATCCATTTTCCATCAGTTAGAATCTTCTTATATGTTGAATTCATATAACTGGGCACTCCAATGATTTTTTTCATCCATGGATGTGGTTAATATTTTGAGGATGTGATGAAAAATAACGAGGTATCCCACATATATTGTTTTATAATAGGAATAAAAGCCCACATAGTTCATTAAAAAAATGATGTTTAACATTATATAGAAATATCATATATGTGGGGTACCTAGTATTTGAGATCAATCATCATGGAGGCATCCTATGTATCATAGTTCTGGTAAGAATTAGAGTTATGAAAGATTAATCATTCTCATGGGACGTTCCCCAAGATAGAAACCAGTGTATAGAGGGATAGTTATATCAGAACACTAATGAGGCCTACTCACTATTGTCTACTTGGATGGTAGAGATTCTTGATGAAAATAATTTGATCCTCGAAACTAACTAAGCCCACAGAAGAAATTCTTGGTGTGGGAAACATGGGATAGAAAATAATCAGTCTCAGTGCATATAGATTTGGAGATAATCTGATGATACCTCCCATTGTATTCTAAGTATTGATACTTGGTATTAGAAATATGACCTTCATATCATGGTTATATAACGAATCAAATTCATCATAGTTTACTTGATCTAGGCTTCTACAATAAGGATTCAATTAAATATGGGACATATCATTTATGTCATTGATCATGTATTATACACGGAGGATTCTCAATCATCATAGGGGAAAATGATATAAATGAGGTGATCATTTCAACTCTTTATGACCAAATGAGCTATGCTCGGTTTGATAATGAAAATATAGAATGTAACCAGCCTCATGGATTATAAATGAATGACTTATGTATTGGGAAATAAATTTCGAATTTTAAATATAGAGACAATGATTTAGTAAGGAGTAGTACATATCCTTGATATAATAGGAATCAGATTAATCATAGTTCATTTGATCGAGGATTATATTCTTAGTATTCACTTTTATACGAGACCTATCATATTATTCAATGGATAAAGGTTTACACACTGAGGTTAACATTGTATGAGGAATATAAAAGGTTATGCTAGAATCGAGTATTACACCAGTAGAATTCCCTTATATGCTTACTATGTAAGGATATAATTCCTTGAGATGTATTCTTGACACGACCTCCTTATCTTAATACACATGTGTAAATTTATTCATGGTACACTTAGTATTCTACCTGGAATCTCTGATTGTCTAACTAACCTGTCTGGTTTTCTAGATGATATTTCTTAGTGAAAATCACATGATATAGTTTATTAAATTAAAAAAATTTAACATATATTTGGACAAATATGTCTAGATACAATATCATCATCAGGGATTATATGCCTGTGGAGTTTTGTATAACCTAACTGACTTGTCTGGAAAATGTCACATGATCCATAATTTCATGAATGGTCAACATCACATGATGAAGGATGACTAGTCGTGGGGACATCTCAGTACCTGAATAACATGTCATAAAGTCATTGTGAGATCTTGGTGGTGATCCCAGAGGGAATTTGCAGACTCATGATGCATTTCTAAAGGGGAACACACAACATTGTTGACACATTGTAGGGGTTTCCATAGGATCTCAAAGGTAGGCCCATAGAGATCAATTAGAACTAACTATCATACATTAGTGTCATTCTTCAATAATATATTTTCATAAAAATGATTTTTATTTATTTTTTATGATAACAGACTATAATATTTTTTAATCTTTTATTATATTTATATTATAAATTTAAATTAATTTTTATAATCGAAATCTCATAATTTTCTCTAGGTGAATTTTTATGAATTTCCTAAAAATAAGGATTTTCATGGAATAATAAAAAATATTAGTTTTTTAAAGTCTTTTCTTATAAATGAATTATGTAATAAAAAAATATACATATTTATATTACATTTTTTGAACATAATTTTTTTAAAATATTAAAATTATTTATTTTATTTGACATTATATTTGTTTTTTGTATACGATTGTTTTTTGAATTAAAAATGTGGTTTTTAAAAAAAATTAAAATAAATAATGTTTCTCAATTTTAATTAATTAAAAAATTAATTAATTGAGAATGTCATAAATTAAATATATATATTATATATAATTAAATAATAATATATATTCATAAAATTATTATAATTCGTTATATAATTGATATAATATCTATTTTTTTTAAAAAAATATACTCTTCTGAAAAACCCATTGTCTCACCGCATCAATGAGATTAATTCTAAATCAAAATTTTCTACATATTTTAATTGAAGATGGAAAATGGATTAAATATTTAGTATCAAGATAATTTATAATTTATAATAAGTTAAACTTAAATTTTGAAAAAAATAAATAGTGAAGGCATTATAAATTATTTACTGCAGTTAGGTTAAAAATCGATTTTCCAGGGGTTTACCTAGGATTCAAAGAGTCAAAATGAATTAGAATAATATATTAATATTATTATATGTGTTAATATCATCATTTTAAAAAAAATTATCAAATACCAAAATTAATTTTCCCCATTCATGAATATGAACTATATAATAAGTTAGGATAAGAAAATGATAGAAAGAGATACCTTTCTTTCTTTTAATTTATGTAAATCATTAGGATAAGGACTGAAATAAAATTTATGTGTTTATAGATAATTTTTTAAAATTTAATTTATTTTTAATACTAAATAATATATTTTTTAATATATAAATAAATACATAAATTGATAAATAAATTCCAATGCTATAATTACACAGTTAGCAATTAAATGAAATAAATCATACTAAAAATAATAAATGTGAATTAAATTGAGTTATTTTATATCTCAGTATAATTTTTTAAATGAATTTATCATTTTTAAAGCATTCTTGAATAAAGTATTATAAATCTATCATTGTATTCATATTTTTTATATTAAAATTAAATTAATTATGTGTAAATTTACTTTAATGTAAATTTTTATTAAATTATATTTTTTTTAATTATTGATTATTTCTAAAAGTATATAATTTATACAATTGGTTTCTAAATTTTAATTAAAATTAGTAATTTATCATTAATTTATCAATTATACATTTAAAATTAATATATTAACCACTAATAGATAAAAATCATTGTTAGTACGGTTATAGTTAAAGAAGTGTTTCTCACCAAACATGCTCTTTATTAGGCTAATTTCATCAAACATTATATTTATTTTGATAAATTTGATTTCATATTAATAATAAGTTTTTATAAATTATCTAATATTTAAAACTTTAATTTATTCTAAATGGATAAATTATCTTGTTTCAAAATCTAGTTACTGTAGTGAAACCGAAAAATGGTAAAAATTTGTAAACATATAAGATAAGTTAAAAAATGCTTAAACATGTATTTAATTATTTCATATAGATTTATATTGACCATTTAATCCTTAGACACCAATAATTATAAATTTTTTATTTTTTATAGTTAATATTGAACTCATAATAGTGAATAATTTTTCATATTTCCAAGAAATACATGCCTCAACAATAAAAGGGAACTCACTCCCCTCATCTCTTTACACATCTCAATCCATTTATCTAGACCAATACCTATCCATATAAAATAACAAATTCCTTAATTTTATCCATTAATAATTATTTTGTGTACAAATCCACCCTTTCATGGATTTAGTGAAAACTATGTATGATACCTGAAAAAGTGGTAATGTTATTTTACTAGGATATTTATTTTACTTCTTTCTCCACCCCTACAAATTTTATTATAACTTATTATATAATAACGAAAAAATATTCCACATAATTATATATCGTTATGTTGTGGGTGATACCTAAAATGAAACACATTTCAATGAAATGAGTTACAAAACCATCTTTCTTATGTTCAACAGACTCCCACCTCATGAAACAATGTTATTTGTTTTTACACTAAAAACACTCACGTTTGGTTATGATTATATATATAAATTTTAAATTTGATGTCTATAAACTAATAATATGTCTAGAGTAACTATATTATAAATACTATTTTACATTCCATTCTAAATGGGATATTATTTCATATCTCATGTGCATATCTGATTATCACCGTGGGAACTTATGTTAATTTTTTACAAATTATTTACCTGGAAGGTAATAAGTGTAACTATAATAAATATATTTTCTATAAATTATTTTTTTATAATATTAATAAAATATTTATTATTTTGGAAATATCATATATCAAAATTTTATTAAATTTTTTCTGACTAGAAGAAATGATTATGTCATTTGTAGACATGTGGATTGTCACCTCTTCAAAGCGATGTGATTCCTGTATTCACAACCACTTCATAAAAATGATATATAGAACTACATAGAATTTAATAATTTATTATATATGATATTATTATAATTTTTTATAGGTAAAATTTTGCATTCCTTCTTTCAAAATGATTATTTAAATTTTGGAAATGCAACTCACGTGTGTGTACATCCTACTGTCTTAATGATAAAAATGTAATTTCATCTTTTATAAACATAATTCATAATTTTTATAGATTTATAATTTATGTATAACTTTTAAAATTATCTGATGATTATATTTTTTAGTTTTTTAAATAATGACCACTTTTACCATATTTAACCCACAAATGTCATTTTTGACACAACCGAAGAATATGGTCAAAAATATACAATTTAAATCAGTTAAGTAATTTTATATAATATTTTAATAACTGAAATAAAGGTAATAATATAGTAATAAAATGGTCACAATAATGTAAATATTTATCATATATTTATTATTCAGAATGAAAAATACATGTACATGTTTTCTCTGCTCAATTTTATTTCAATGAGATATTTTTCATATTCATCAATAATTATTATTAGGTACTGTATATAAATCCCATGATTATATTTTATGATTACAATATATATTTTTATTTTTATTTACCTATACATTTAATGATCTCACTTTCATGTGGATTATGATTTCAATGATACAAAGAGGTAAGTGATTTGTTTTATAATTTTCCCTCATTGAGATGTTTGTAATGTTATATACCTATATTATTTTATGAGGGTTATATATTTCCACATTGACAAGTAATATAATAATTCAATTTTTTTCATGATACTAATGGAATCATCTAATATTATTCTTTTACTTGGATTATAACTCATTGTCACAAAATTAGTATGATCCTTTTGATACAATCTCATTAAATAAATGAATTGTCTATGATTTAGTATCAAATGATGAAATCTTATAATTTTCCTGAATTATATTATAATATAGTTATTATTGATATTTTTATGTTATAATACTATTTTTTTCACTCTTTTATTTTTAAAATGTTTATGAATGTGTTTTTAGGAAAATTCAACTCATTTTTCTCTTATGTCGGAAATCTATTTTCTTTTTAAAACCAAGTTATATAAAAATATTTTTTAAAGTGTTTTTATAATTTCAAAATTATTTATTAAAAAATTTGACCATTTTATATTTTCTAAAAAAATTTAAAGAATCTATATTGTCATTTTTTGACCAATGAACTTTTATAAACATTATCGAGTGGAAAATAAATGATTGTTTAACATATATGGAATGAATGGATATACACACTGTAATGAATCTCATTTATTTGAAGTTTATTTTTCATGTTTAAAATATATTTTTTTAATTAAAATTTATTTCTTAATATTTTGGAAATATATTGGTTTCAAAATTAGTTTTCAAGTAAAAATATTTAGTAAATTTGTTATTTTTTAATAGTGATTTTTGTTATGAAAAAAATATTTTACTCAAGAATGTTTTTATCAATATTTTAATGGAATTTCAGTTCATCAATAGTAAAAATAATTTTTTTATTAATACCATGTATATATGTTGAATTTATACCATCATTATTCAATCTCTAAATGCAATATGACTATTTTAAGTAAATTACTATGGAACACATTTTTTTCCATGGGTTATCAATGTCTCAAAAATATTTTTATGAGACCTGTTTATTTTCAATGTGTTATGAATGTTTTAAAGAGAGTTTTACAGAACCCATTAATTTTCTATCGGTCAAAAATGTTTCAAATAAATTTTAATATACATGTTTCATTTCCATTAAATAATTATGTTTCAATGAAATTGTCAAAAAACTCATTTATTATCCCTCAGATGGTCAGGTTATAAAATAATACATAATCATTATATGTGTTTTATGATAGAATATCTATTTACTTGAATAATGATTTGATTACTAGATATTTTATAGGATGGGCCCGTAAAAATTGCATCATGTTATTGTGTAATTTTTACAAAATTATGGTACCCGGATATCTCTCTAATCCATTCTGAAATGATTTTCTTCTATATACAATTATATTTAGATAAAATCATATAGTTATTCACACTATATATGTTCTGTATGGGTTCTATATGTGTTCTATGATGATGGTGTCCTATGATACCAATGTATTTTTATTGGATTTCTAGGGTTTATGATGTGTTATTTGATTAAAATTGATATCACATGGCACATGATTATTTCTTAGTATAACGTTTTTCCTTTCACAATTCCTTATTACATGTTTTCATGTTTGATGATCTAAGAATTTATGGGTATGAATATTTTAATTTTAGACTCATACTTATTTATTATGTCATCATACAACTATACTTCTTTTATGCTCACTGATTGAAGTAATTTGTTAATGAATACATTTTACCATACATAGAATTTCATTTCACTATTATTATGTTACCTTTTCATGAGGTTATAACTAAATAGCCTGAAAGAATTATGTTTAAATGGGATTGCATATATATTAAAAAGATATATTAATGTGAAATTTTTTTCATATGTTTTATAAATTATCATGTAAATTTATAGGATTTTTTATTGTCTTATTTTTTCCTAATTCCAGGAAACTATATACATAAATGTTCCTCAAGAATATAAGTGAATTTTTTTTTCTATATATGATTATTTTTTTGGATGAAAAAAATCATCGGATATAATTATTATTATCAAATATGGAAATGTAAAGAATTATATTTCAGCACTAGATATTAGAGTGAGGGTTCACAGTTATTATAGTCGGTATCAAAGGAAGGGACAAATTAACTTTTTTATATTATTATGTTTTCATGTTATTTTCTCTGAAGAGTTAGGGATACCATCAATGGTCTATATGATTAAGGTTCATAATATGAACAATTTCATAGTAACCTTGTTTGGGGGATTTAACAAGAAATATATTTTTGGGTTAATGAAGATTTTGGATACATTGTTTTGGATGAGAATTTTTCACCTCTTGGATCACATGATTTATTATTTATAGGAAAATTATTTTTCATATTTAATGAAAATATATAGACAAACCATCACATCAGACACAGTAGGAGGGATTGAAACCTTAATCAAAGGATGATTGGTATTTCTTAACTACCACTAACCTACATTATCTCTTGTCTATTATGAAATTTTTACAATTAAATATTATTTATATTTCAGAAACATTTGATATTTTATTTAAGTAATAACGGTTTATAAATATCAAAATAATATATGATCAAATCATTCTAATATTTGGGTTTCGAACATCATCAGGAAATTTTCAATTAAATTTATGGATAGTTATTTAGGGAAATATTTAGTTTCCACATGGGGAATTAAATTTTAATTTTAAACAATAATGTAACATAAAATGGTTTATTAACATTGGGTGTTATCTTATCTTTTTCTATCAATATTACTTTTTGTAAATATATAATGATAGGTGAAATAAATTGAATATTCCTTTAATTGTCATGTGATATTTAAACGCTTATTTTACTGCTTAATACATAAAAAATTCATCTTAAATCCTCATCATTCAGAGGAAAATATGGTATTATGGGAGAAATTGGATAACGGATGTTACTCTATATGAAGAGTTAGCATGTTTTACAATTTTTTCAATATATATGGTGAAATAAGTCCTTATCTATAGGGAAAATATATTTAAAAAAGTATTATCATATTCTCTTAAATTATGTGGAACCCATTTTATTTTCATTCATCTTATATTTATTTTTTGCAGCCCCAAAATAATCATTGATAAGTCACTTTCTTGTGGCCTATTACATCAATAACTCTATATAATAATCTATGCTTTTCCACTGATCACACACATGTTCTCTTATTTGGAAAACTAGTTGTGCGTTATTATGTATGTCCATTGTACATAGTTTTCTCTTTTATGAAGTGGATTATTTATTCCCCCTTATTATGATGTGGCGTTATAAAAAAAGAATTTTCAAATGTCCAGCCTCTGATTACTGAGATAATTCTCATATTTCATGGAAATAATTTATTTAAAGGGGTAGGATGTAACACCCATAGTTTTTAAAATTAGATAATTATATTTTAATATTAAAATGAACTACAATAGTGACTGATATTTAATTACAAAAAACCATGAGTTTATTCAATAGATTTTTTTATAAACAAGACAGGGTCTTATAAAACTTAAACAACACATGATATATTTGATCATTATAACCTATTCATTATATTGAGTGGATATGAATAGTATTAACTACATTATTAAATATAAATATATTTATATTTATATTCACCAATATAAAACACTGCTAAATTGTTAGTAAATCACCAATTTCTTTTTAGTAAGTGATTTTATTTAGAAAAAAAAAATTCTGTAAAAAAAATTTCTATTTATTTAATGAAAAAATATTATTACCCATTTTTTATCATTTTAGAATATTTATTTGAAAAATGTAACATAATTTTTGGAAAATAAAAAAAAATATAATTTGGGTGAATTTTTTTATTTTTATGAAAATATGGATTTTTCTATGAATAATAAAAAATAATAAGTTTTTAAAGGGTGTTTTATGTTCAATAAATTATATAATTTAAATATAAAAATATAGTTTTCATAATTTTTAATATAACATAAGTCATATTTAATTAAATTAATTTTATTTAATAAATATATATATATTTTTATTATAATATTGTATTTTTGTTTACACCTAATTATTTCTAAAAACACGTTTAAAATGAATAATGATTCTTAATATTAGTTAAATTAAATATTACCTAACGGGGAATGTTTTTAATGATATTTATGTATTATATAAAAGTATAAATAAATTTATTTTCATATAGTGATTATTATGAGTCATACTGTAAATATATAATCATATTTTTCTTAAAAAAGTATTTTTTAAAAACACGTTGTCTCGCCGTGTCTACATGATTAATGGAAAATTAATATTTTCTAGTTATATATATTTAATTTGGACAAATTGAATCCATATCTGTAATCATCATAATTATTAATTTATAAAATTTTAATCATATTGTGTTTTATCAAAATGAAGAGAGAATATAATAATAATTAATTATTGTTCTTGTGATAAAAGTTGATTTGATGGGGGTTAAACTGGAATGATATGAGTGAAAAGCACCTAAAAGTTTTTATACATATTATGAGATTATTTTTACATATAAATAAATTCCTATGTATTATAGAAACTCTCGTCTCATTTATTTGAATATTACCAATATAATATATCATGTAAATGAAAAAATATATTTTTCTTCCTTTTAATTTCTATAAATATATGTACAGGGATTCAAATATCATAGGTAGGGTAATAGATATTATTTTGAAATATAAATTATTTCTATACCATAATAATTTAAACATAATATTTATATGTTATCTAATTACATAGAATGACAGATAAATTCTAACCTAGTAATTATTCAGTAAGAAATTAAATAAAATTAATGATAAAAAATTATTAATAGTGAAGTAAGTTGAGTTAATTCTTATGTTATGTAAATTTTTAATAATAATATATCATCTAACAGTATTGTGAGTGTAATATATTCTTTTTACATAAATTTCATAATATTTATAAAATTCAAATGAAATGAATAGTGTCAGAATTCACATTAATAATATTTTTTAATAAATTATATTTTAATAAATTATATTCAATTACATAAAATCATTTAATTACAAAATTTATTTTTATATGATAATAAATAATATAAATTTATTATTAATGGACATATTTTTATTTTATAATGAATATATTTACCCATAATTTGTAAAAATGCTCTATTAGTGATGTTAAGATTGATGTAGTGTTTTTTAATGTTACAATAGCTTTTGTTAAACATAATATTAGACATACATATGAATTTAATTTTTTATATTTTATTTCATATTTATATTCAATTTGTATAACATTTTAAATAATTTTAATTTTAATTTATTCATAAGGGATATGTTACTTATGATAGAAAATTGGTTACCCTAGTGAAATCCCAAAATCATAGAAATAAGGAAACAAATAAGTTCATAGTCAAGATTATGAAAAATGTTTTTTAAAGTGTTAATTTGTTTTTATTGAGAATTTTATTCTTTTAAACAATTAATTATAAAGCTTTTATACACTATATGTAATATGAACCTCCAAATAATGAATACATTTGAGTATTTACAAGAATTTCACTATTCTTCAACTTTAAAAGGGATCTCACAACCCTAACATCTCCACACCTCTCATTACATTGGTCTAATACATTTCCATCACCAAAAAATCTCAAAAGTTGTTCCCTCATTCCTGAATACATATTTTGGGAATAAATCCATCATTTCAACGATTTAGTCAAACCTATGAAGGGAACTCGAAGAAAAGTTAATGGTATTCATTGAGTATATAAATTTTACTTCATTCTCCACCTCTTTCAATTATTATTATACCATTCTAATATAATCATAAAATTTTTTCCAAATAAATATATGTTTTATGTTATGTTTACAATAAAAAACCACCCAAATTTCCTTTAAATATGTTAGGAAATCATCATTTGTCTGCACGGTTATCTACCTTCCCCTAAAACGATGTCATTCATTTTTCCATTAACCCCACTCAAAGATGGGTGCACTGATGGATATAGTGTTTATATGTGATATTGATAAAATAATTATTCCTATTGATTTATTATATCAAATACACCATTTTACATTACATTCCATAATAGAAACAATAATGTCACTCATGTTTATAGAAAACTACCACCATATAAAGCAATGTGATTCATTTTCCCAAATTGTGAATCCTTGAAATTAATAAGGATAAAAATTATATATATATGTGATATAAATGAAATTTTTATTATTTTTATGACATATTTATAAATCATAAAATATAATATACTATTTTACTTCTAACCTTTATCAAACGGAATTAAATGTTAACATCATTCGTGGATGTGTGGTCTACCACCTTCTCGAAGAGATGTCAATCATTTTTCCTACCACATCATAAGAATTGTTTATATAAGTATATAAAATTATATAATATATTATTTATAATATTAGAATAATTATTTGAATATAATATATTACATACCATTTTCCATATTGTTCTTTTAAAAATGGAAACACTACTCTTGTTTACGTATGGCTTATCATCTCCATGTTGGTAACACTAATTCCTATTTATTAATCATAAATCATAATCAGTTTGAAATGTATAATTAATATTTTAATATTTTAATTTTATAATTATGATTTAATTTTAAATATTTAAATAATCACATCTTTGACCATAAGAAACATACCAGTTCCATTTTTTACATAAAAGATGAATATGGTCAAAAACATCTGACATAAAATTAATTAGTTATGTTAAATTATAAGACATGTTAATAACTGAAATAAAAGTAATAATCAACATTATAAGGGTTATAAAGAGATTAAATTGTAAAAATAATTTTATTATTCCTTAATATTATGAAGCATGTGATAATTAAGACTCACAGAAATCATTTTATCATCTCACTTTCATTTACCTGAGATATAGACCATATTCAACACTTATTTTTTTGTTTATTATATATAATGACTATGAATTTACTATATTATTCTTATATATAATTTAATGAAGATTTACCTTTTTATTGTACGATAAATCTTTAAGGGGGTTTATGGTATCAATGTTACCATAGTTTTAAGGTATTTGAGTCTAAATTTTAATTATTTGTGATTTTTGATATGTTATTCACCAATTTTATTTTTTGAGGAATATATACTGATTAGTATCAATTTCATATCATGAACATAATTATTTTTCTGGATATTCTTTTTTTTAATTTGATGTTGTTATTTCAAGTAGATTATGATTAAAAATTTACAAATGCATTAAGAGTATTTTGTTATGATCAAATCATTTATAAGATTTGTGTATGATTATGTCTCTAGATTTTTAATCTTATAAATCCCGGAAATGATCTTTTCCGATTCTAATTCATTATATTATCATGAAATTTTACCATTTTTTAACTCATTGGTACATAAAATCTTTTAGAAAGTGTTTTTATATGAAAAACATATTTATTTACTTCCGCTGTCAGACATTAGTTTCATTTCGAAACCATATTTTCAAAATATGTTTATAATTTTTTTTAAACCATTACAAAAATATTTATGAAATAAAATTTAACCAATGGTATAATTTCTAAATTTTTTGAAGGGAACATTATTGTTTTTTTAATCAAGAATAATTGTTA
Source organism: Viscum album (assembly GCA_963277665.1). NCBI lineage: Eukaryota > Viridiplantae > Streptophyta > Magnoliopsida > Santalales > Viscaceae > Viscum > Viscum album. Next base: position 1,472,731,420 of record OY728131.1, on the reverse strand, counting down.
AAAATTATTCTGTGAAAAATACTATTTCTTTATAATGTATGATATATATGTAATTTATAACCATTATGAAAATAATTTCCTCGAAGGGTCAATTTCTATTTCACAAGGTTATTTTTAAATAAACTTTTCCCCATGTACTCATGAAATTCAATGTTTTTTTAGCTGTTTTAAAATAAAATGATTTTTAAAATTTAAATGTTTTAAAAAGTTTTTGACAATATTAAAATAATTTTTTACCAAATTATTTTTTTAATAATAATTTTATTTTATTTATATTCATCAATTAAAAAAACATTTTTTATTAATAATATGGTTATATGGTTTATAAATACCATGCTTTATTATTATCGGGATGGATTAAGATTGTTTTTAATAGATTGTTATGGATCCTGTTTCATTTCAATGGGTTAATCATATTTTAAAAAAAGTAATATATAACCCATTTAAAATAAAATTCTTATAAATGTTTCAGTGATATTATTCTTGAATTTTTTTCCATAGTTTAAACATGTAACAATGATATTTTTAAGGAACCTCTGTCATTTCCACGATTTATTATTTTTTCCATGAAGGTGACATGAAAGACATATTTTTTTGGTTGTATCACATATAATAAAATAATTGTTGTTAATATGATAATTGTGATGAAATAGAATATTTAAACTATTCCTTTTGTGGTTTATAGACATTATATATGATGGGATCACACAGATTGCACTATGTCATCCTGTTTTTTCATATACCATGGGTATGATTAGATAGCACTAAGATGAATTGGGTAATGAATATATTTTATATAGAATTATATTAGAAATTGGTTTTATGTTTATTTCAACTATAAGGGTTACATAAGAGTTTTAATTTTTTCATGAAGTTTATTTCCCAATATACGATCACATTTTATCTATTATTTCTATGGGTATATGCAGATTCATTTGATCAAAATTGATATCAAATAGATATTGATTATTCATTATAATTTAATTTCCCTTTTATAATTCCTTATGAAGTTTTTTAAATGATTTTTGATCCCATAATTATTGTGTATGACTATTCATATGTAAAATGCATGCACTTTGATTATGTCATTATACTCTTATACTATGATTTTTCTCACTAGAGGAATTCATTTGTTAACTATTATATTTTACCATATGAAGAATTTGAGCTCAGAATTCTTATGTTTACATATCAATAGGATATAATTAATGAGGTTGAATGAATTATGTCTTCAGATTATTTCATTTAGATATTTATGGTGTATTAATATGCAAGTGAGATGGGTTATTTGTGAGAACTAGGAATTTAATGTTATGGTAATTTTTTAATTAGGAGTGTTTCATAATTATCAAATACTATAAACCATATTGGACCTCAATAATATAAGTTATAAATGTTTTTATTTTTATGTTTTATGTTTTTATGGGTAAAAATTTTTGTCACAATTATATACATCACATCTTTAAATGTAATATTTATGATTTCAGCACCAGATCGTGGAGTGTATTTTCTAGGTTATTATAGTTTTTGTCAAAATTAAGGATTAGATAGATATGGATAATGTGATGTTTTATGGTGTGGTTATCTGATTATTTATATATACTATCATTGTTCAAAAATATTTATATTTATAATAAGTTCAAATACATAGAAACATCATTTGAAGGTATAATGTATATTTTTTAGGTTATTGATGTTTTTTTGAGAATTTATTATGATGAGGTATTATAACCCAAAGGATAAACATGATGTATTATTTAGGGATGAGTTATTTTCATTTTTAATGAAAATTTAGGACAACCTATATACTGGGTGATAACCCATCACATCAACAATGCAATAGGGTCCTAAACCCATGACCAAAGGATGATAAGGGTTTCCTGCCTACCAGTGGCCTACATGATTTTTGATTCAGTATGACACTTTTACATGTAATTATTATGTGTGTTTTTGAAATATGTGGGATTTTCTTTGATGAAACACATTTGATTTTTCTTGGATGAAAATTTGATCAAATACATATAATCCCTAGTTTCAGTACTTTGTCTGGAAGTTTTCGATTCATTATAAAGATAAATATTTATGGAATTATTTTGTTTAACATGACCTGAAAGTTAAATTTTTATTATCAAAAAACTTATATGGAAATATTTGAAACCCAATGTTCAATAATGTACAACACTATACTAACAAACAGACATATTGGAAGACAACTTGAGTCTATCGAAGGCATTATCCATACATAAATTCTAGGAAAGAGTTGATGCAAATATGTTTGGATCCTTGGTTATAGAATCTTGAAAGTGTTTTTTCTGGTAATCCCAAGCCTACAGGTACTCATCAATATTGATCACCCTATCATTGAAGCCTCTGATAAGGATAATATCATGCTTGTCAATCTAATCACCTTTCTAAATATTATTGTCCAAATGTACCAATATTCCCATCATACTCTGCTTATTTTTTTGGAATTAACTGTAAGGACTATCTCTATTATTTATTCTCATGAATGCATAGGAATTTCTATAACATGCTCAGGTTCTATAGAAACCTCAAAATGTTGTCATTTTGAAATGAATGTAGTATCTACAACCTCATCCTCCAACCCCACATCGTTAGACTGTAGTATATATATCCCCTAGATGGTCCCCAACCAACTTATCTTCTATATCCCCTTGAGAAAATGCAAAGGTTTTTGAATGATAATTCTTATTTACAACCTCTTTGACTTCACTTGTTTGACCATGATTCTACTTTCTGCCCTCTAATACCTGAAGCTCCTGTTTGTTTATTTAATGGCCTTTTTTTGTCAGCTGCATCTCCATTGGTTTAGGAAGGCCTAAGTAGTCTTTAAAATCCTTATTTTTCTTCTTGTTGTTGGCAATGAAACTCCCTAGATCCATATTTTATTTATTTTCTCTCATCATCCTTGAGCTATGAAGACCTGTACCATAATGTCTCATTTCATTGTCATCTGAAGTTTCATTTCCTGACACTTCTCTGGATAGTACACTACCGATGCACTCTGCACCATCATCATCACCAATGCGATCAAATCAATTATTACTATTATTAAAGGACAAGGTCCATATCAGTTGGTGTTATTATTTATCATTCAACAAGCTATAAAAGCCATGTATTAGTTATACCTAGTCATTTTCATCCTTAGATATTCCCTCCCTAATTGGTTGTGACACTCCTTAGAAATTTATACAACTTCTTTCTCACACATCAAGCCCTTTAGAGCCATGGCTGGATGTTTCATCCACACTAACCACACAACTTTCCATTAAGCCCAGGGGATCCTTCATAATAACTTGGAGGTTTCGAGATCCTTCTTTAAGTGTTTGAAAATTAATTCCACCTTCATGTTTCCTCTATTCACTTATCCTACAACTTCTCCTCCTCAGGCCAGTACCTAATGGCACCCAGTAATGATGGCTTCATCAGAACTTCTCCAGATCTGCAACAAAGCTATTATCAATAACTCCATAACTTGTATTTAGCTAACTTCTGCACCTAAAATCCATCATAACGGGACCCAGTTTCTTTAATGTAATGAAATAATCAGACCATGATTCAAAAAATACAGGTTGTTTCTAAACAGAATTATTCTCCAATTGTAAGCCACACAGAATCAGTTTGCCTTCTACACACATCATCTTACACACATATTCAATGTGATATTGGATGACATACTAACATGGTACTACTATCAGATCTTAGATTTATTACAACTAATGATTTTTATTAGAAATATTTCTAATATACAATCATCTTTCATTATAAAATTCTCTTCATAAAAGCCAACTATCTCAACATGTCTGTTGGAATATTGTTAAATTAAAAATATCCACATCTATGAAAATAATTTGATTAAATTAATTATATATTTTTAATCATAAAAATTTATTGTAACTAATATTGACAACATAAATTTCTATCCAAATTAATATGGAATGAATTAGAAATTAATTATAGTGGTCAACTTCAAAATTGATTTATCGGTGGTTAAACTAGAATGGTACGTGTGAAATTGGCTTAACATATTATGTTAATTTTATCTAATTAATTTATTTTGTATTTAGAAATAACTTTTGCTAAAATATATCCATTCCATTCCACTTTCCATTGAATATTTACAATATATTAGGGTCAAAAAAAGATAAAAATGATTCTTATATTATTTTTAATGTTTATAAAGCATTGATATAGGAATGAAAACAACAATTGTTAAGTTATAGATATTGTTTTGAAATATAAAAATGTATTTTTATCAAAAAAAATTATATTTAATTTTAATGGATGAAATAATAACTTAGAATGTGAATGGAATGCCAACATAGTGATAATTTTTTTAGAAACAAAATTAAATTAATGACTCTAAACATAATAAAAGTGAAGTAAATGAAATAAATTTTTCTGTTACATTAACAGTGTAGAATTATATATCATTTTATGTAGTTGTGTGAAAAATATTCTGTAATAAAATCATTTTAATGATAATTTTATATTCAAATTACATAAATATTGTCAAAATTGACAAAAATGTTATATTTTATAAAAAATATTCTATTAAATGATATAAGATTAATAAAAAACTGAGCAACTTCCATATTATTTTTAAATGTTAATAAATTTAATCTATATCCCATTAGTAGACCAATTATCCTTATATAATTATTTTATTGAAACATATTTAGTGAACAATCTATGGCAGTGCAGTTAAGGTTAATGGATTTTTTTGCATGCCACTTGACATTATGTTACAAAAATATTCAACAGACATTATATTTTAATTTTATAATATTTTTTTAATATTTATAATTATTGGTTCTAATTTTCCTAATAATTAAAACTTTATCTATTTATTAAAAGATAAATTTCATAGGTTATAAAACTAGTTACAGTATCGAAATCCCAAAATGGTAAAAACAAAAAAACGTTGAACATAATGTAAAAAATGTTTAGAAATGTGTTTAATTGTATTATAGAGGTGTGTATCGACCATAAAATTTTTAACAATCAATATTTATAAACATTGGAGACACATTAGGTTTTATTGACCTCCCAATAGTTAATAATTTATAGTTTTTATAAGAATTCCACTCCTCCTCAACAATAAAAGGGGACTCACTATGCTCACATATTTCCAACAATCCTGTTAATTGGATTATCCAAAAACATCCCAAATCATATATTAACTTTACTACCCTCATCATTGAAGCCTTATTTTAGGATTAAATACTTACTTTCTAGGCTATAGTGTAAACAAATGATGGATTCACGAAGAATATGTAATGTTCTTCAAAATGCATCATTATTTTACATTATTATCAACATATTTTAATTTTTATATTACCAAGGATATATATAAACATGAGAATATTCCATATAATTATATCTATTTATTATAAGGTAAATATCTAAAAACAGACACACTTCAATCATATGGGTTGTGAAATCATTATTTCAGTGTACGATGGACTGCCGCCTCAAGAAATGATGATAGTCATTTTTCCATTACAACCACCAAAACATGTGTATAACGCTACATATAATGATTATTTCTTTTATATATAACATATTTATACCTATTTATTCATTTTAACAAATATAATCTTATATATTCAATTCCTTAAGGGATACAATAATGTTGTGTCTGTGTATAGTGGACTACCACCATGACAAGTGATGTGATTCGTTTTTGACTAATTCATTACATGGAAGATAATAAGAGAAATGATTATGAATATATGATATAAAAATAACATATTTAATATATTTATTAAATATTTAAAATTATCTAAATATAAGATAACATTTTATTTTTACAGTTTGACTCACTGTAAAAGATTATAACATCGGTTGTCGATATGTGTACTACAACCACCTCAATGATTTGTTATTCATTTTTCACCACAACATCAAGATAATGACATATATTAAGTAAAAAGTTATTAACTAATATTATATTTCTGATACTATTATAAATTGTTAATGTAAAAATATTACATACCATCTTTTTATAGTGATCATTAAAAATGTAAATTTTACCCATGCATATATATGACCTATCATATCCATGATTGTAAAGTTATTTTTTTCCTAAACATCATTTATTATGTGTTAGGAAATTATAATTTATTTATAAATGCGATAATTATCCCTTTATTATTATATTGGAGATTTATAAATAATGACCTCTAGGACAAGGGTCCACCAACCCAATAAATTTTTGACACAGAAGTAGAATATGGTCAAAACATCCTAATTATTCATAATATATTATATAATTTTATATAACATGTTAATAATATAATTAAAAGAAACAATAAATATAAAAATATTATCATGAAATTAAATATTTAACCAAATTTTATTACTTAGGATGATATTACACATGTGAAAAGTTATAAACAATGATTGTGTTTTATCATCTAACATTTTTTCATGTGAGGTACATACAAAATTAACCACTTATATTTTTTCTATGTTTTATATAATTCCCATTTTTTAATTTTATTATGATTATAATTTAATTTATTGGATTTAAATAATAATTTTTTGATATCTCTTTCGTAGGGTTTACAATTTCACAGTTACCAATGTGCTAAGATATTTTCATCACATTTTTTATTTTTTTAGGGAATTTGTTATGTTATACACATATCTTATTTTTGTATGAGTATATAATGAACCATTGAAATAGATAATACTAATCTAGTTATTTTATAGGACATAATATGTTTCATTTATTTTTATTCAATCATGTGTATTATGATTCAAAGTTAAAAAAAATTTAAGATTATTTTGTTATAATGAATGTTATTCTCTAGAATGGGTATTAAAATGTATCTTATGATCAAATATCATAATTCGTATAAAATTTTATCTACTATGATAATCAATTATATTTTTATGTAAATGAATCATTTTTACATTCTTTAGTACAAACAAATTATTTTTAATTCATTTTTAATAAAATATGAATTCATTTCACTCTATAGTAAGGAATATTTTTTGTTTAAAATCCATGAAATATTTAAATATTTTAAAATGTGTATAAAATTATTTCAAATTGAATTATTAAAGAAATTTCTATTTATTTTCTGTTTTTAATACTTTTAAAAATTAATATTTTTCCCTTTTTCTGATTAAGAAACTATTCTAATCATTCAATAGAGCGAACTAATTTTTTTTAGCATATATGACATGTACATATTAACTCATTTCCCTAACCATCAATTCATTGATTTTTTTTTGAAATAAACCGTGTTTATTTTTAGGGAAACATTTTAATAATATTTGTAAAAATCATTATTTGTTAAATATAGTTTTCAATAAAAATGATATTAATTTTTTTATTTTCTAAAAAGTGATTCTCAACATGATCATGTTATTTTCATCAATAATGATTTTAAAGACAATGTAATGGTATTTTAATTAATATTTGATATCAACCATTTTTTATTAAAAAAATGGTTATATTATCTATTTATATCATTATTATTCTTTCTCTAGGTGGATTAAGATTATATCAAAGTGGTTATTATGGAACCCGTTATTATTTTACATGTAAACTATGTTTCAATGAGATTGTTATGGAACCCGATTCTTTTAAAATTAGTTAACATTGTTTCAAAGTGATTTTAAATGAAATAGTTTCTTTTCATTGGTATAACCATGTTTTATAGATATTATTATGTAATCCATTTCATTTGCAAAGGTTAATCATGTATCCATGAGATTTATTTTTATCCCATTTAATTTCTGTAGGTTGATCAGGTTATAACAAAAAAATTATTATTTCTATGAGTTTTATGATTAAAGATCTTTTCACTACATTAATTTCATGTTTATGGACATTATATATTATGGTTTCTCCCAAATAATTGTGGGTAATCATGTTATAGATAATACATTGGGTGAAACCAAATAGAAATCCAATTCATTAGGTAATGATTACATTCTCCGAGGAACTATATTTAAAGGGGTCCATATATTTATTCAAATTTTAAGGATTATGGAATAATTTTCTAACTATTCAATGAAGTTTTTGTCCCATGATACCAGAAATATTTTTCTATTCATTCTACATGATTATTATGTTTCATTTGATCAAAATTGAAATCAAATTGTACATGACAATTGAATCTTAGTTTCTTTCCCATTTTAATTTTGTATTCCATGTTTTCATGTTTGATGAAACTAGTATTTATCAGTATGAATGTTAATATACAATACTCATGCACTTTTATTATGTAATCATTACAATATTATCATTTCTCTTTCACTAATGAAATTTATTTGTTAATGATTATTCTTTCCCTTACTCATCTGTGGATCACTCCATTATTATGATTCCTTCTCCACAGGTTATGAGGAAATAGATTTATTGTATTATTTATAGAGGGTATTTCATATGGATAATGATAGTGACTTATTGTGAAAAATATTGTTTAAGTGGGAGAAATGATAATTTATAGTAATTGGAATTTTTTATGCACGTCTTTTTAAAAATTATCTAAAACAAAAAATCATAATATCCCATGAGAATATATGTGATCAATGTTTTCCTTTTGACGTTGTATATTGTTGATGAAAATAATGTTGGGTCACAATTATTAGAATAAAAACGAGAAATTTAATTTGAATGATTTCATCACTGGATCTGAGAGTGTGGGTTTTGAGTTGTTATATAAATTACCCAAAAATGGGATCAATTTTTATTCACGTGATCTTTTCCTAGTTCTTACCAAATAATCCATGTCAAACACCTATTTTGAAACATCACGAATATTTGTTTTAGTAAAATCCAAATATCTATACAAAACATATTGAATCAAATTAAATTTCAAATGAAAAACAATTATGGAATATGGAATTATATAACATAGATTGAATATTATAAATACATTGGTTTCAGAATATTTATTATTATTATTTATCACATATATATCCATAGTTTACATCTTATTGGATTAATATTGTTTAAAATATAATTCCTACGATAATTTTATATGACGTAAATAACTAGAACAATTATGAAATATTTAATGGAAGGGTTATAATATATTAAAAATAATCAATTAACAAATGTGGATATATTTATATTAATAATATCATATAAAATAGGTTTTGTGGAACTATTCAAATAACAACTCAAAACATTAAAGACGAGTTATCACTGAAAATATAATATGGTGAAGTCACTCTGTCCCACATATGTTACTTCTTTTATATCCTTATTTTCTACATTATCATTATAGTGAACCTATTGATAATACATTTAGTTTAATTAAATATTATTATAGGTATGTATGTACACTCCTTTCCTATAGAAATCATAAGGCTCAAAGGTAAGTAAATCACCCTCCAAATCTCAAATATCTATCTAATTCATATATAAGAAGAGGATGAATATTTTTTTGATAAATTATCTATAGTATAGATATTATTTCATCATAAAAAAGTGTATATAGCTCAAAATATTGAGACTATATAAAATATCATGTTGGATATCATGCCCAATCTAAGGGAATATGAAGTTGTGTTTCCTAATGAATTGTGTTTTCTTCTATGTAGGTAAGCAGATTAGTTATTGATAAAAAATATACATTGTTATTTATAAAATCAAACTATCTATATAAAATTAACACTATTCCAAATGATGATATGATGAAGTGACTATATTATAAGTTTGATAAGTGGATTATATGCTCTTGTGGTCTACTATGGGGTGAACTAGTCTATTTTGTCTAGAATAAGGATGGATCAATGCACATATTCATTTGTTAAGATGATATAAATGAGATCAAATAATGAGAAATAATTCATTACAATTGATTGAGGACATGTTTCATCAAATACATGGATCCCATTATCACTCTAATGTGGATCTTTGGTCACTAAATTATGAAGTTATAGTGAATAAGGTTGATATTTCCATGACTGATTTTCAAACAATGTATGGTCACCCCGAGTCCAAATTGATTTCATTTGGACTCACTAAATCTCTATATAACTTTAAATTCATATTGAATATATTTGATATGGACTACCTTGAACACATACTGTATTATTTATATAATATGATATTATCTACACCAAAAGAAATGATGAACTTGTGGATAATTCTAATTTTATATGAATTATATAAAAAATGGAAATTTATAAGTGATATATAGTAAATGTAAATATTTGATAAAAAAGTTACATTCTAGGGTAATTTTATAAACATAAAATGGATATTTTTTGATCTACCAAATGTGGAGGTAATTAAATAATTTCCTAGAATAACATCTATGAGTAAAATCTATTATTTCCATGAATTAACTAGGTACTATTTTTTATATATATGAAACTTTTCATGTCTGTAAAGTGTAAAAATCCAACATTAATCAATTTATAGTGATTTATTCTTGACTTATGAATCAATTGAATGATTTAATGTCTTAAAAAAAGGACAATCACACCACTTAGGATAACACTACCCACAAGTTGGAAATAATTTTTTTTCTATAGTTATGAGTCCAAAAATGTATTGGGCTGAGAGTAAATATAAATGAAAAAGTCTTAAACTATGTTACCAACTAATTAAATAACTATTACAGAACTACCAAACAGCTGATCTAGATTTTTTTATTATGATCTTCATATTAAATATTTTTTAGCATTATCTCTACTATGTAAAACTAGACATATATATAAATAATTAATAGAGAATGTAAATATTTAATTAGATGGAGCATAATGATTTCCCAAAAACATTATTAGAGATGATAAATGATTATGATTGTTCAATATAAAATCATACTAGTAAAGAGAAAAATGTTGTATAATTCCAAAGGAAAATGGATCCCATTACACAATGTATGATAATTAATAAAAGGGAACCAAATACCATGAACTTGTAAATGATGTACATATGAATCATAAAATATTCACCATACTATCATTCTAAAATAACTTATCTACTATCCATTTTTTAAAATATCACAGAGATCCAGAAAAAAAGTGATGAACTATATATAATTGTGGTGACTATTCAAGTGTTACACATTACTAAATATGTAGTTATAAGGTTTGGAACACCAATAAGTGTCCCATAAAAACTTGAGAAAAAGAGGTAACTTCAATATAATGTGCATATCTTATCCTTAAATATTCAACTTGGAAGCATTGAGTTTAAAAGATATCTTGTGAAAAAAATAATGATATAGCGTTAAGAGGGATATTGTATAATTAGTATCTTTATTATTGGTATTATATTAGATTAAAGTCTAATGAAATATTTTTATGGGTATGAAGAAACCATTTCCCATACTAATATTGAAATTGAAAAATATAACCATGGATTTTATAATAGGGCTATCATGAAAATCTAATGGAAATACAACTATCATGTTAGTAATGAATCTCTTTATAAAGTTTTCACATATCATTTTAATATTGGAATTTTTCTCACTTGAACAAAAAACTGTGACATACAAATGGGAGTGGTAAGAATTCATGGAGTGAAACTCCTCATTATACTAATCAAGATCCATGGATTGTATAAATTTTTTGAATAATCATTGATCAATCATTGGATACAAAAATCAGTTTTGGTAATTCCTAAAATAAAATTATTGATAGATTGTATGATGTAACCATTAAAACTCTTGAGGATATATATTTTTCATGTTTACAGAATATTCAAGTATATTTGGATAAACAAGTTTTCATATTGGAGTTTTCTTATAAAAATTGTTTCCATTATATCATTCAAATGTTACATTATATCCTATTCTATAGAAATACGATTTAAATTATAATAAACTACATTGATGTTGGAGAGTAGAAACTTATAGTATATTATAGTAACAAAGAGATGGCTAAAAATGGTAATAAAGTTCCATTTCATATGAATCCTACACAAATTTGATAGAAATGCAATGTATAAAATATTCAATGAGACATATATAATGAGTTTGGATATACGGTGTTACTTCAAATATCACCAAAGAAGAAATTCAGAAGGTTTATGAATATGGGAAATCATATTCCATGAAACATTGACCCCTTTGAGATCTATGATGTCATCAGATCTATGGCTTATCAAATGGCACTCCCACCAAACCAATCTCAATTACATTAAGAGTTCTATTTATACCTCTATATGTAGAAAATAAAATACTCCTCAAATAAACAAAATGTTTGTGTGCTACAATTGGATAATAATATATCATTCGGGGAGCAGTTGATGAAGATCATAGATCATAATGACAAAGATATAAGAAAGTAGAAAAATAACATAATAAATGCGTTCTTTTAAGACAAAAAAATTATAAACCGTCATTTGAACCAGAATATGTAATAAAACTGAAATACACACAACTATTTTATTGAATATAATAGAATTCAGAGGTGGGAATTTATAATGGTTGAATAATGAAATGAATTTTTTTTGTAAAAATAAATATCATTTTTGAATGGATAAATTCAATATTAATTAATTTAGATATATAAAACACCCTTACTATATTAATTTTTGGAGAATTATAATATATAACCTATTAGATTCTGAAAAAGATTAAGAAACATAACTACTGATAACATATACATTTAATAGAGACCATTAGGATTAGAATATTTTAGGTAATGAATATTTTGAATTGACATGGAAGGGAGAACTAATGTACTCAAACTATTGTATTATACCATTAAAATACAATTAATTAGAGAATATAAAAGAGATATAATTACTTGGATTTTACCATGACCAAACAACTATTGAATTGAAACAATTGAAGCATTAAAATAATATTTTATAACATATTTTATATCTTATCGAGATCATGAACAAAACCATTTTCACTGAACCACGCATGTTAAGAACTTCCATCACACGTCATACCCTTAGAAAGCATGTTAGTTTAATTAGGGTTTATGTTACTATACCCTAATAGTATAATTTTTCATGTTTTCATTTTTAATAAAATAATAACTAAATTTACGACTTTTAATTATTACATTATATATTCAATTATATATGAGTTGAGAAAATTTTATTTTTTTTAACAGCCCAATATTTCATATAATGAAAATATATTATTTTAATTAAAATAATATTTTTGAAAAATACAAGAATTTTTTATTAAATTTTACTTTCTATTATAGTCAATTATATAATATTTGTTTATATAAAAATGATATTATTATTTTATTTACGTAAAATAAAATCATTAAAATAGTTAGAAAAATATTTTTAATGTAAAAGAAAATTATTTTTAAAAAATTATATGGTGTCATTCAAAATTTAACATTTTCTTATATATTGAATTATTTGGATAAAAATATTATTTTTTAAATGACACATCCAATTTATCCACTAGTGAATTTAACATAATTATCAATGAGTGTATAATTATTAGGTAAAAATTTAATATAATATTATTATATGGTATATATTAGGACATCATAATCGTAAAATAAATGTAATAATTAATATAAAGGTAATATGTGGAAAAATATATATATTCACTTTAAATATATGCTTTTTGAATCTATTTTAGTAAAACATTAAATCATCATAGAATTGTATAAAACAAATATTATATTGTAAGGATTTATAATTAATTTATTAGGAACATCACTCAAATCCAAAAAAATTATTTTTTAAGGAGTTTTATTCATTGAATTATAAATTATAGAGACCCATTCAAATTTTGTACAATTTATTGGTTGAAATCATGGAACAGTTTTTGGGGTTGTTTATTTAATCATATAGAATGTTTACAACTCAGCAAATAATTACACTCTCATTTTCTATAAATAACCACCCAATATTTCACTCTGCATCATTGAATTTTTTTTCTACGTTAATTTACTCTCTCTATACAAATTTGAATAGATCATATGACGTTATGAAGCTCTTATGAAGATCCTTTGATTCTTTTAGAATTTCACTCTCAAAATAAAGAAATCAATTCTCTTTATTTCAATTACATTATTTTTAAAAATAATGTTTTTCTAATTTATCATATTATAAAATGTTTGTACACATAAATTTCACTATACTTTTGATTTCCATGTTGTGATATCACAACTTTTACTATTATTTACCCCTTACTTGAACTCTTATGTACAACAGTTTTGATTTTGAAATTATCCTCTGACTCTTGTTTCCAGAATTATATATTGTGAATACATTAATATATTACTACACAAGGTTACTCACTTATATGGACCTATACTTTATTGATTTATTAATTCCATGATTATAATCCAGACATCATATTTGTAGAATAAAATGGGATGAAATGGGTTCTTATGTTCTATGATCGTTTTGGAACCCAAATGCATGTACATGATATAAATGTGATGGGTTTGACAAAAATTATATAGCACCCCAATGTAGTGGGAATTTTTTTATATCATGAGATACCATGATGGGTGTAATAGAGTTTATCTTAATAACCTTATATTATGACTACTAAATGATTCTAAAAGAATTATGCTTATGATTTAAATTTTAATTTTTTTTCCAAAGTTCCAAATTTTCTTCATGTTATCATCTGGTATCATGATTCAGTGGAAATGTTTATACAAATTACCCTTTTATGACTCATTGATATGAATGATGATTAAATATCATTACATTACTATTTATACACTTTGATTATTCCCCCATTGGGATTTATAGAACAAAACAATCTAACGAACACTCTATAGTTATCTCATATTATATTAGAAGATCAATGGAAAATAAGAAAATGTTATTATGTTTTTATATATGTTTCATTATCATATTTTATGTTATTATGATATATATCTAATTAACCCAGGACAATCATCTGAAAAATATTTTGGGAATGTATTAAGTGTTTCTTTTTTTAATTAATAATGCAAAATTTGTATTAAAGATATAGTTATTCATAACATTCCTATTATGAAGAAGGGAATCACAATGTGATGATTTCAGAAAGGGGTGGCCCCTTCACTAGTGGTTCACTGGATAAAATTGTAGTTCAAACTATTAAATGTGTCTGGGTCCTTTAAAAAATGGGTCCAACCATCATTTTTTTGATGGAGGTTTTTGTTAGGGATGTTTTTCTGAAAGACATTTCCTTATACCTATGTGATACATGAATGTTAATTGTGTATTTTTGTGGGGATTCATAGTAATATCCCTTCTCCAATCTTGTTATCATTAACAAGCCTAGATTTTAAATGAGTACATTTATGGGTTTTCGGAAATTCTACCATAGAAATAAGGAATCAACATAAATCAAATGGTATTTAATGTTGATAAATTATAGGAGTAAAATAGATGATTTCTATATACGGTCAGAATTATATTCATAAAATAAAAATTTCTGAGTGAATTTTACAATTTATAGTGATTTTGAGAAAAAATATCGTTTATATTGGGTGTAACATTTGGGTATTGTTTACGGCCAAGATCTGAGGAAGTGTTCTTAGTAAACTAAATTCATATTCCTATTATTCTTAAAAGAGGTTAATTCCCAAATAGATTTCCAAAATTATTCTTATTAAATTAGGGTTAAATTATTTATAATAAATTATTATAATAAATTATTTAAATCTCTTTCTTTGAGGCATATACATAGGAGTTCATGATTTAAAGACTCTGGTTTTGTTGGTTTAATCCATTCAATATTTAAATATATATATCTATATTTTTTATCAGAGTAAGCATGGTTTTTAGATGACTTGGGACCCATGATTAATATATTCAAATATTAACATATTATAAAATAATGTTGTTTCACTATTTTATATTAATTATTTTATGATTTTTTGGACCTCATATGTGATATATTATAAAATTTTTTATTCTGAAACATGGGGTTTACCCTTGGTAGGACATATATTTTTTCTATGTCGAGCATTTGGTTGAGGAAACCGTTGATGGTTACAAGAAGTGAATTAATTAATTTATTTCATTTAATTAATTTATTACCATTCACCATACCATAATTTATGAATACATAATTATGATGATTCATCATGGTTAGACTCATATCCCATGCAGTATTTGAGATGTGATGTATCATTTTCCATTTGAATTGTTGAACCTGAGGAATCAGATAAACAAATAGATTGAGGTGGACCACGATACATATAAAGAACACAACTAATCATCTTATTTATTCCTAGAGATTTAATTGTTCCCTAATGAGCAATATATTATCTAAGTAGATCTTTTTAATTTATTTTTATAAACATTTTTGATAATTTTTATTGTATTTTTCATTATCTTCATAATTTTTTTACCCATGAATCACATGAACTAGATTAAATACTATTAATGACCAATTATTATAATTTTTTAAATCGACGTCACCCCTTTATTTACCATATTATGATTACTAGCCCTAATCACATCATCCTATGATGTATTTACATTTTTCTTATAATTCCCCCATCAATTTCACTTATGTAAAGATTTTTACAATGGGGAATAGTTTAGCATTGTTAAAGAGGAATCAAGTATGATCAAATGAAATAATTCTTATAGGATGAGTTAAATATGTTAAGATTGATAGTGTTATAATCGATTATGATTTTATATTAGATGTAGTTCATGGTTTCTTGTATTTAAGAAAAATTGTGTCAATGGAAGGATCTATGAATTTAATTTCTGGGGTTTGGTTTTTTGATTAACAACCATTAGAGGTTGGTGTTCAATGTAATGTGATGACCCAATTTGATTTCAGGTGTTAAAAAAGAATTATTTCAAGTTAAAAATAATGATCTAGAGTCCATGTAAAGCCGTGTGAAAATCATGACAACGTGGTATGTCGGTCGGAATAATACATCATAATTACATCAGTTTCTACTATGGGTAACATTTCATCTATCTTAAATAACACATGCTATATAGACAGTCCCACAAATGATGTGACCTTACGTGGGTGAATATGTCATGTTCCAAATATGCACACCCATTTCCATTTATGGATATAAATTCTATGTAACCTAGTGGGTACACCATGTATATGTACATGAATAGTCAATCCATGTTCCATGTGTATACGTCAAGGTCCCTGAGTAAACATACATTTCATGTATAGTTGATTATAAAAAATGTAGTATAACAGTTATTCAAAATTAATGTTCTTGGGTGATTAAGGTTTATATATCAACCATGTTCACACACTATGGGACCCAACATACAGACCATATAGTTATCCCATAAACATCTACCATCCATATATCCTTCTGTGGGACTTATACATACAACCACAAAGTATTTTATCTATAATGTTTCTCTAGGTATAATTTTATGGAATTCTTCTTTGGGGAATGTGATACATGATGTTAGGTTCTTTAAGCATTGTGTTTCTTCGGGAGAATCTTGATTGAGTGTAATGATCATGCTGGGTTATCAAAGAGATGCTTTAATCAGTAATTCCTTGTTTCCCCTGGGGGTGGGTCTCCACACTCATCACTCAGGTATACTTGGTACTCCCTCATTAAAACACAGTTTTAGTGTTGTCTATTTACATTATTGTACTCCCTCATCATCAAAATCATACAATAAGACGGTCCATTAATCATGTTTTGGCTCCCTTTTTTTAGATCATAGTGCTGAGGATTGGTAAACTCAATATAACTTTTTGTGCTTTTTTTAAATATATTATGTATCCGAGAGAGACCACTGAGATATTGGAATACTCATTGGACTAAACTATGTTGTGGATTTATAGATTCCCCACCTCAATCTTGTTAGGTTTTATTAGAATATATGTGTATGGGGTTAAGTGGTTATGCTATTTAAACTTCTATCCTCACATTTTGGTTTTCGGGTAATCCTATTGTGTATGTATATTTTCACCCCTGGATGGGATTGGTAATGTCTCAGACCCAGATTCCACACAATAGTTCCCTAAGACCTGTTGGACACGTGGCCTCATGCGCATCTCCCCAAACACTTGAGTCTACTAACTAGCAGTGAGGTACGAGATGTTTCTATGGGAACACTACTACCTCGTCACCAGAGCAGAAAACATAAAAATAAAATGACATAAAATAATGAAATTGATAATACAATCAAATAATATAAATCCACCAATATAGATAGAATAAAAAATACCAGAAGTAATTTCATAAAGAAATGATGGAGATACATGTCATATGCGTCTAATATATATCGAAAACAGGTGTACATGATATCAGTTCAATTCATATAATAAAATTAAAAAATGGTGGAAATGTATCCCAAATAGAATCCCAAGCCTCAGCTCGATCATATGCTGACCTGATCATAAATAAGAATGAATAAATTGTAGTAGTGTTCATTCCCTTATCCATTCCTAAAATCATATAGTCTCTTTAGGTACTAAAGGTGGCCTTGAATGGATATGGGAAATAATTCTAATAGGGTTCTACCCAATGTAGAGTGTGATCTAGTCAGTGAATATAGAATAATAGTGAGTAGGATGTAACAAAATATGAATGTAAATAATGAGATTAACAAAATTATAAAGTCTATGTCCTCATTTAATAACCATTAAATTTCATCAAATTTATTTTCAATGTATTTTTCTTAATTAACAATCAGTCAAGTGTCATTTATATCAAGTTCATCTATTTGATTATTCTCACATAATTAAAAAGTATTGGGACCTACCGTAGAGCCTAGCTTCCCCTATAGTAAAATTATTAATGGAATCAAAAACAGTCCAACCATAACATGTAAGATAGGGACCGAATCCACGATTGGTCATTGGCTTCGTGGTCAGGCCATATAAACCATTCCACACTTTATTCAAATATTTATCTGATCCCATCCTTGTAATTCATCATTTATAGTATGGGTATAACTCTGTGTATAATATAAAACAACACCCAACAATCACATCCATGGAGATCCTCACAAAAACACTACTATTTACCTAGGTGTGGTATAACATCTCAATGACTCGAAATTATCCTTAGGGTCCACTAAGGGATCCCAAGTATCACCCATGGAATATATATTGAACTTCCATCTATTTTCTTCCTTGGAAGTCCATAAGGAGTCCAATAATCACTTTGTATATAATAGTAATCGCCCATGATTCTATCGTTGGTAGTCCTTATAAGGATTACAAGTGTACTCAAGCATATGAATGACATAATCCAAATGAGTCTATTCATGGATTTCATATATGAATCAATATTTCACCTAAGGAATATTAGATTTTAATAAGTTGAATAATATTACATATATATCACTTAATCATGTTGATATAATATATCATGGTAATCACCATAAATAATCAATTAAATTCAAACCTCAAATAGTGTATCAAGGCATGTCAAAGCATATAATTCTTAGACTTCAATTTAACTCAAGTGTCAATTTCATTATAACAATTATCTAGTGATTAAATAACCAATACATGGAATATTCATAGGTAAAATCATTTTATTCCATATTCATTATCAATTCAATTCATAGTTGTCATTATAATTCAATTAAACTATAGTTAAATGTTTACATGCCAGGGCTCGGGTTAAAAATTAAACATCGAAGGTATCCAGAAAAATATCACAAATGGTTGTCCAATTAATTTTACAACAAATCTAAACGGGTTATTTAACTCCTTGTTTCTTTACCTCAATATATTTATAAATGGGTTCTATTAATTACATATTACATGACTATAAATTTAATTCAAGGATTAAACATTATTTTATTAGTTAAGCTAAAAATATTGGGTGCATGGGATAACAAAATATATATACACATCAACACTAATAGAAGATGATGATAACACCGGCTATATGTTCTTCGTGTATAGATCATCTAATGTTTCCTATTTATTTGACTCAAATGAAGATAAAATCTATGAATGGATAATGAACCAACAAATAAGACATTGTCACTTTCACCTAAATAGAATATTAGATAGAAAACAAAATAAGAAATAGAAAAAAAATCCATATATTACCGACATGGGTCCAATGAGAGAGGTGTTTCCTCATTCCGAGCTCATATGGACAGTCGATGGAAAATTATAGAATAGGATCGAAAATAATCTCTCAATAATATTAATCTCCATTGTTTGAAATTAGAAGGAATTAAGATTGAAATATATTTAAATAAGGAAAATATGTTAAATTCACCAAAAGGACTAGGCTACATGGTTTGACAGTGTGGTTGGCCAAACCATGTGCCAACTGTGTACCCTTTTCTGTAGTAAGGGGTACATTTCATGGTCTCCTCTCACAGAATTTCTAACCAGTATCAAAACATGTGGAAATACCATTTCAGAATTTTATTAATGACCGCACATCTATGATCCACATTTCTCATGATTTATCTAACCATGCATCATATAACCTCCCACTATCCAGCTTATTATAGTTAGAAGTAACCATGCTACCAACCCTGTATAGTTTATACAAACCATGAAACATTATATTTCAACTTAAATTATTGTTTTTGATCCCTGAACAAGACCCAGACACTCCCATTAGCTTCAAGACCTCAATAAAAATTCATATTTGGCCATAACTATGAATTTTGTCAAGAATTAACGGATGTTAATGATCTATACCTCAAAACATAACTGAATTCGTAAAAAAATCCCATAAAATTAATGCATCCCTAAATGGTCATCTTAAGGGTAGTCAATAATGTATGAGAATATCATTAGAAATTGCATTTACACATTACCCTCCCTCTTCAATTCCTCTTCCTATACTCGAATGTGCTTCTATAGCACCTATATTAAAGGAACTAACCATCCTCATAGAACCTTCATGATAAGATTCAAAATACCTATGATATTCTCCTTAAATTATTAGTCAACCTGTAGGTCACCCTTCTCTATATGAAAAATCATGAGATGGATCTAAATAGTAACTTTATAGATGAGATACATGTAGTACATGTTCATAGGTCAATACCTATGAGGTAACTGTAATTGATAGGCTATTGGGTGAAGTCTTTGTAGAATATTAAATGATAAGATATAACACAGTGAGAGCATACCATGTATCCTCACCCACTATGTCCCATCCTCAGTGAGACCCTTGAAAAGTACAAATCCCGAAACTTTAACTTCAAAGGTCCACAATGGTGATCGAATTAGGATTTGTGATGAAAATACATAGTATCATTCTTCCACTGAATCATGTTCACTAAATCTACGGTATAATGACAAAACTGATTTCCAAGAATAGCATCCCATCCCATATTTAACATAAAATGGGGTTATCAGCATGACCTACCATATGAAGCCTTATATGAGAAAATATGAATAGTATCCCAGAAGTTATTGTTGTATGATAATTAAATTAGTGGTGTATGACTATCCCAAGAGCCCCCAAATATTGGACGTCTTCTCATACTATGTGTTCAACACCATAATAATATTCTAGGACTTGGAATCCCTCTAATGGTGTTATGTAGTGCTTATATGGACTTGTATACCTAGTTCCCCCTTCGACCCCTTTCATAACTGGGATGTAAACTTAGTGTATCTATCTAAATTGATTTTATGTGGGAAACATTGAATTATTACTATCTCCTAAATATAAACCCTTCCAATATATTCAGTAATGGTGATTTCCTTGATTTGTAGAAATTTAGAATTCTTTGTGATCCTATTAACAACAATCCTTATTGAATCATTAAATCGATGATACCTTAGTGAACCATTCATGAAGTCCAATGCCACATCATTCCATTTACACTCATGAATAGGTAGCTACAACAAAATTCTGGATTTCTACTGTAATTCTTCCTTCACATGTAAATAGGTGGAACATCCCATGAAAGAAAAGCTTAAATCAGTTTATATACCCATCCACCTATATTAGAGATGTAAATCATGGTAAATTTTAGTTACATCGAGGTGTACATCACAAGATGAAGATTAATTTATCACATCATCTCGATGGGAATGTCTGTTAGAACCCATAAACATCCATGTATATGGAGAACTTTATCTTTTCATATGGTCCAAACAAGATGAGGGTCCTCACCTTCTACACTCTCCCTTAATAGTATGCCCTCTAAAATAGATAGTTTCCTTCTCCACACTATAACCAAAAGTATATTGGTAAAATCTAAGGATGATTTAATGTTCTTCCGATGACTATACATAACCTCCAAGTTAATCTTAGTGAACAAATATTAATCATCCACTATCTACTAGCCTACTAAATTTCAATAATCTAATTACTTCTACTTAGTTTATCACTACTGAATTTCTATTAGAAGGCATGTATCCATGCTCTAAATCAAAAGAATCTTGATATTTAACCAACCTTCACTTATTATTATTTGAGTCACATATTGTAAATATGTACTGGAAGATTTTATGGTCTTTTTACACAAAAATTCTTTCAATGTATGTAATGTCTCCAATAAACCAATATATGAGCAACTGTATCTAATTCAAGATCGTGTGTTAGTTAATTCTATCATGTGGCCTCCACAACCTAGAACCATACACCATGAGTCTATCCACTACATAATAACGTCACCAAGACCAATACCTTATGTTTCACAGTAAGAAATTTCACTCCTTCCTGGATATGAAAAATTCAGTATTTGTAATGAATTCATTCTCCTTTTAGTCAAAATAAATGATTCCTCATAGAAACCAGACCATATGTATTTTTCATAATTTTTAGTTAATCCCCTATGATATACTTCATTTCATGATTTGTCCTTTATTTAACACATATAGCAACCGGAAATCTCCATGAAACTCCACACGATAAAAAAATTCATGTGATTCTTCAATGAAACTACAACTCTTACCTGCTCTTGGTAAAATGATACTTTTGATAGTAAGATAATGTGAAAAATGAAGTGTATATGATCCATCTAGGGATATAAAATTATGAGATTTACATATTAATAATTCCATCTTAGTGTATTAAACACAATCTCATCATGATTTTAATGGTCATATTGATTGTGAGAATAAATTTTTTTATCATCCATGAAAACAAAAATAATTAATCTTTGTAAGGAAGGAAGACTCTGTTCATCAGCTCTATGAAGACAACAATGAATTCATGTGGCCAGAAAACATAATAAAATACTCATAAATACAATAACAACAATGAATGGTTGTTTGAGGTATATTTATTGTTATAAGACATACATGATGATAAATGGATCTCAAATAAATCATTAAAAAGTCCCAATATCCTTGGATCTAGTGGAAGAGATCATATATTTCATTAGAGGATATTGGTTCTTAACCACCAGCTGGTTAAATCTTCAGTAATCCATACATATTCTAAATGTTCCATCCATAATTTTCCAAAATGTACTACTGAATCCCATAGAGATGTTTTGGGTTGGGTAAAAGTCGTTACCTCTAAATCCTTTATCTTCCTCTTGATATACTGTATCTAAATAGTATCCATCCTATAAGTAGGAATGGATATCAGTGTCGCTCCTAGAACTATATTGATAAATAACTATAGCTCTCTTATTAGAGATAAACATAACAAATTTTATGGAAAATATCCATCATGTTATTAATCACTAGATATAAATATGTATGATGTGTTCCCATATTATGTAGATATAAAATCACAACTTCGGATGTCATCCCACCCATCCCACAATACTCTGCTCTAGTTCTGCTCACATGGACATCCCATTCACCCTTTTTAATAAACTCTGTACCCTTAGGTGATGTAATGGTAACCCTTCAGTTATATCAATTGAAAAAATCCTGAAATGGAACCAAACAATCCATCTTGAGAATGATATCAAAACCTATAAAATTGAAGAAATACAGGTCACATATGATGTGTCACCCACTAATCTCATGGGGGGACTCCCTACACTGACGTACCTCTTTCATTATAATCCCGATTAGAGTGTCAAGTGTAAGATAATAATCAAAACACTGAACACTACCACCAAAACACTCTAAAATAGGATTTGATTATTTCTTATATGTGAACCTATATTAAAATGAAAATATTCCTATATAGAGTCTTTTTAAATTTTACCTCTCATAGTTGAAGGTTCGAGATCATGCCCCTCATGGGATGGTTGTAATGTGTATATCTAGAATGAATATAAATCCCATGATACAACATGGATACCCTGAGTAGATGTGCTATGTTGTCCTTGGGAATTTGTAGTATGACTACTATGACCACAACCACAAACATAGCTTAATTGGATAACCGTACTATGAATCCTTGCTATTGAGAATCTTCTTACCCCTCCCTAGTGTGTGGAGTCGATGCATACCATCCCACACTAGATTATAATGGAAATTTCTTAAAGAAGTAGTATATTTGTCCCATCTTGCCGCATAATAATCACTTGACTGGTTCCCTCGTACACTATGTCCTCATATATCCCAGCCTAAAACACTACTAGAACATCACCTCTATACCTATGTATGTTCTCTTCCTACTAATGAAACCATGTGAAATATCTAGATGATTCTTTCTATACATGTTAATGTATCAATAGATCTAGAAGATTATCATCCATAGATCGCATCCCAATCTCTATAAGGATACTCTATGTGATAAGAAAATTATCCAATATTCTAAAAATCATAGTCTATTGAATGATATTCACCTTTTATTGGACGTAATTCCAAATTCCATCATTGAATCACCTAGCTATATATATCTCATAACCCATCAAAATAGGTACGATGAACTAGTGCTTAGAAAAATAGGTCGAATAATCCATAACCAATAGCCCAACGTACTCTAGTTGCATGAATTCTCAAGATCTATCGGAACTCAACATACTAGGATAGAATTAATCATCTCTTCAAATATAAGAATTACTCCAAGACATCTCCTAATAATGATCCATTTGACTAATAACATTCCACCCTCTATTAGTGGATCAAATGACATATATGTTGCGATATTTTCCCTTCTCTCATGAAGAGTATATTGAAGCTAGATGATGGATACAATGTACTATAGCCATGTATATGCAGCCTAAGGTTTCCATCCTGTGGAAAGGTGGGAAGGGGATACTATTGGAACTCACAGGTCAACTTTTCTATAGTCGGCACATGTCATGGTGTTCCCAGGAAGGTATGTAAGAAACTCCTAAATCATACATGTAATTTTACCTCGGCACTAGATTATGGTACTATCACTAGTGCCTCAAATGGATCTAAAGAACGATCCATTGTTTTCCCATGTCCCACCACATCTAGAGTTTGTTCACCACCACCCCCAGACATATGATTGGTGGTCATCAGGGTGGAATACGACTAAAATTCCAAAAACATGCCTATATTCGAGATCATTATCACTGTTCGCAACACAAAGAAAAAATTTCTAAAACTAGATAGGTACTAGAATCTCAATATAATAACACACCCCTTTTCCGGCTCCAAGGGTCCAGTACAGGGGACATATTGATCATATAAAATAATGATACACTACCTACTTTCCACTAATATGGTATAATTTGGTACCTGTTATCTAATATAATAATTATAGTTTCCATGTTATTCCATGTATATCATTTATGTACCATTTAAAATATTTCATTAAAATAGGATAAACCATGTGTTCAAAAAATTATGAACTATAAGGGCTCACACACCCTTAGAATCAAAATTTGGTTCTCACTCAATCTAACCCATAACACATTCCAACGTACCTATCATAGGAGGGGGTATATGTATCATTAAACTTGTCTTAAAAACATGAAACCAGTAAAGCATCCTAAGTGCCATCACATTATTCATTTCATAGGATTCTTGTAAAGAACCAAAAATTACTAATTAGAGGGAATATCCTCATTTAATTAGGTTGAAAGAGAATAGACCCCATAATAATATCAATAATATCATCAAAAATCAAGGGTATCACCCTATGGTGTAATCAAATCAACTGTAATAGGAAAAATCCAGAAAGTAACAATTTGATTCAAGGAAATTTATATTTTCCTATACATGGTTTAGCAATGCCTATACATAGATCATTAAATGATTATTATTCCATCATATATTTTCCTATTGGCGCCAAAATAATAAATCAAAATAGAAAATAAATCATTTGAAACCACTTTGTGATGTCCCATAACATGATTCTACTCAATAGTGCCCTGAGCCCTATTGGCCACATAGACTAAACTACATCCCACAAAATTCCATAGGATATTGTCTAAATGTGAATGACAGCATGTGTCTATAGAGAAACTATTCCCTAATCACCAGAGTGGAACACAGTGGGAATATAATTAAATACAACAACAGAAGCAGAAATAAGATCATACAATAAACATAATCCTAGACTGATATAGTAAATAACACTAGAAAAAATCTTATACATATATGGTTATTATACATGTCATATGTCTCTATAGAAAATCCTAAAAATGTATCCATGGAATTTTTACAATACATATAAAAATTAAAAAGAATAAAATGTATCATAAATAAATGATTTTGCATATTATCAATCCTATAATCCAGTACTTCTGTAATGAAATCATGTACCAATAGTAGGTCTTCTTCCCTTATCCATAGATGAAATCATATAGTCTTTTTGGTCACCAACATATGTTTAAATAGGTTGTGAGATAAAATCATTGTAGGAAACCACCATGGTTTAGTTTCAGCTAGATAGTGAATATATAATGATAATACTTATAATTATATAATAAAATATACTAGTAAGTACTAAAATTAAACATCTAATAAAGTCTAGGTATTAATTTAATAACCATTTAATTTCATTAATTTTGTTTAAAAGGTAAGTTTATGAATTAATAGTCACTAATGCTCCATTTATATCAAGTTAATTTAATAAATAAGTATCATTTAATTAATAATTCTTATGAACTAGAAAAAACCCTAGGGTCCCCCATAATAATATTCTCAAATGATGCTAAATTGGCCATCGGTGACATATAAGACAAGGAATGAATACATGATTGTGTGTTGGCTAGAAAGAAACATCCTAAAGACCATTCTTTTCTTTATTCAATGTTGATATTGAAAACATCCATTGAATTACACATTTATAATCCATGTATCTCTCCAGGTATAATAAAAACCAATACCCTAAATGCTCATCCATAATGATCCTTAAAAGAATCCAAGTATTAATCTAGGCGTGGTATAACATCATAAACACTCAATTCTATCCTTGGAAGTCCAATACGAAGCCCCAAGTATCAACCATAGAATATATAATCAACTTCTATATAATTATATCTTTGAAAAAACATAAGTAGTATAATTATTTCTCAATATATAATAGTATTATCCCATGAGTCCATTCATGGATGTATATATAAGGTGTTCAAATATCATATAAGAAAAATAATGGTAGAATCCAAATGAGTATGTTCATGTTATTTGTATGTGAATCCATTTCCCACCCATGGAATATAATCATTTAATCAATTAAATATCATTCATTTAAAATAAATGAATCAAGAGAATATAAAATCCCAAGGTCATCACCGAGAAAAAATTAATTCAATTAGCACCTGAAATGGTGTCTCATGACATTGATAATCGTAGAAGGCTTATACTTAAATTCAAATCCAAATTGAATTTCATTATAAAAACCATATCATGATTAAATAACCAATTCATGGAACATGTCTATTGACATGAAATCTATTTACCATTCTATATAAAGTCAATTAAATTGGATATTACAATTAAATATAATTACAATTCACTATTAACATACCATGAAATTGGTTAAATGGAGCATATAGAAGGTATCGAAACTCAAAAACCACCCTCGGAAAACTCACTTAAACAACACAACCAATGGGGTGGGTTCAATATTTGGTTCCTAAAATATATTAATTTATCAATGGGTTTTATTAATTATATAATCCATGTATATCATTTTAATTCATGTATTAAACATCATTTTAAGGGTGAAGCTTCGAATATTGGGCATGCAGTACAAATTAATATATGCATGTGGTACAAATTCATATATATAACACATTAACCTTGAATGAATAGCACGAGACCACCTACCATAGGTTTTAATTGGACAGATCATCTAGTATCAACTCTGGAATCGACTCATATTCGGTGAGAATCGATGAAGGAATAAATAACCTATAAATAATGAAAATTAGCATCCACCTAAATAAATAATATTATAACAAACCAAATGAGGTAAAATAAAAATGGAATCAATATCATACTAATTTAGATTCAATGAGACAAACAATTCTTTATTAAAAAGTCATATAGAGAGTCAGAGAAAAATACAAGAGTTAGCACCATAAGGAATCAATCAAAATTATCAATCTATACAATATATGAAATGGGAAAAAACAAGGATTGAAATAGATTTAATTGGAAGAAATTTTTTAAATTCAATAAAAACCCTGAGCCACTCAGTTTGACAAAAATGTTATGGAATTTGTTCAAAAAACATACGCCATTTTCTATTGGTAGGGGATCATCCCAGGGTCTCGTCACACAGTTTTCCTAACCATGCTCCAAACGTGGAAAATCCATCTTTGAAAATTTCAAACATCACAATTTGGTCTTGCATCTAATTTCACAATATTTTATCTTTCGTGCGGCTATTAGCCACTCATTTTACAACTAATAATGATTATAATTAATTTTTTGGCCTACCCCGCATTGTTTTTAATAACTATATGACATGTGATATTCATTAAAAATATTTTTTTGCAGATCAATAGCAGCCTCAAACACCCCCTTCACCTTCATGACCTCAATAAGGATTCATATCAGGACATCACAAATAATATAAACTAAGAATATATGGAATGTAATAGAAATATACCTCAATGAATAACTGGGTTCTTATAATATTATCCAAAATGTTTCATGTCATATGAAAATGAATAACATATTATTTTTGACATCACTAGATCATAGTGAAACATTGGTGCATTGGAAGGAGTTAGTTTTTATATATAGATATCTGGATTCGGAAATTCTTTAGATATCAATTTTCAATTTTTTTTTCAGGCTAGGAATTCATTTATACAAGGGAATGTATTTTTATCCATTATGGATTGATTTATATTTTCATTCTAGGATTTATTCCTTAGAGGTTATTACATGCATGGTTATATGATATATAATGTTGTATTTTATTATTTCTATTTGATATTTCATTGAGATTGTGGTGAATTTACATAACAGTACATAAGAAAAATGAATCCAATTTTATTTTATTAAATCATGTTTCTTCTCCATTCCCTAGTCTATTCGTGGAAGGATTTGGGTGTATCATTCAACTCATCTCTAACCATGTGGACCTGGTGTGTTAGGTTGTGGCAGAGTTGTATCATTGTAGTCCATCCTTGGGATGGTGTAAGAGTGGTACCCATGGTGAGGTTTGGTATGGGAATATAGGTAAATATTTTCAATGATATTATAGTATAGCTTTCATTCAAGGGAATCCAGTGATAGTGAGACAGCTGAGGTATCCATTCAATAAGACTCTCACTACCTTCTTTTCGACTCAGTATGCTGAGAAATCGGTTATAGGGTATCCAAGGAAAATTTGTCATATATTTATGATCAATTTGAATATCCTTTTTGATTAAAATCATAATATATATGAAAATTTAACCACTGTGTATCTTGACGGCATTCAGGATGCTTCATAAAGACAACCCATCATTTTACTGATACATGATCGTGGTGATGATATGTTGAGTGATGAGGCCTTAATTCATGGGGCATCTCGGGACGTGTTTCTTCCAAGATGGAAGAGAGAAGTTCATACACATATCAAGAATAATAAATTATGATTATTCTCATATAATTATTTTTGAAAATTAACATGCTAAGTGAGTAACAGCACCAAACATTGCTATGGTTTGATAATGAGAAGTACCCATAGGCATTGAAGGATTGGCTTCAATCATTAATCTAGGTCTTATGGAATTTCGTGAATGGTACTGATCATATTTATTTTCATACTCTTAAACTTCTTCATAGGGTTTTAGGGTTCTAGTTTATTCTAATAAAAAAATCTCATGATGATAAGTTTCAGTCATGGTTAGACTTTTAATAGTAATTTCACAATAAGTATTTCCTTTAATGATTACACTCCAAATAGATTTGGGGTATTCTTGAGCTAATGTATAGTTATTTTATGGTAATGAGTATGCCATTAGTTTTATTTACTTATCCTATTAAACCCTTAATATAGTATAATATTGATTATTATGAGAAAAAAAGTTTGATCCAGGTCTCCATGGAGATGTCTAAGCCAAAAAATTATCCTTATGAATTACAACCAATACAGTTCTGTTAGAGAAGGATCTTGGGATAAATAGTATCCTAGAAGTTGGATGATGGATTTTTGGATATGTTAGTGAATATTATGTGACTAATTCATCTGAAATATGTGGGGCACATTAGACATTGAGAACATGGAATATGAGTAATAATCATACAGAGACACGAACACACAAGTCTACAATGCAGGGTACATCTATAGGATCAAGTTTTCATGTTGAAGGATTCTGTTATTCTTTGGATGGGATATGTCAAATAAAAAATGATTTATTGAAAAAATTTGTTGATATGGATAAGTATACATGGTTAAACAACCACAATTAAAAAAGTGCCGTGCTCAGAGATCTCTTGGGGGTGAGGGTGGCCTTTTGGGAGTTGGTTCTAACAGAGGAGCTGGTGGAGCTACAAATAGAGGAGGCACTAGTAAAGGGTGATGTTTTGATATTTTCTCACCACAACCAATAGTTGGCCTATTACATGATTATATACCCGGATATTGAGGACACAAGTAGCAGTATGGAATAGAGGATAATTAATTGGATACTTAGGACATTATTTGAGGTAATATGTGTGTCATTTATTCACATTCTCTATTACCTATTGAAAAATGTGTGTTTTATTCTTTTATCCATGTATCCATATTGAATTGGAGGGATCTTAATATTGATTCTTTATCCTTGAATCCATGGTTATAAGTTCCTTCTAGAAGGGATTCTCTGATATAACACATTTTCCAGCAGTGAGAGTTGATTATAGATAGAGAGTGATTATATTCACTCTTATTAGTAACAATAACAAAAAATTATAAAATCACCTTTGGTTTGGAAAATTTTTCCACAGTGAATGATGAGATTTAATTTTATACTAGATATGTTTCTTTCCATCCGATATATGGGAGGAGATTATAAATTTTATGAGAGAGAGACTTCATTGATATGTAGTAAGTTTTATGAGAAGGTAGTTTCAAACTAAAACCCATGAGTTTGAAATCCTAAACATTAATTCCATGGGATCATCAGTAATCTATATTCCTTATTTTGTGTAGGGCTACAAAATTTCTTCAACCAAATATTTTTTTGGACAACCCTAGAGGTGAGAGATGTGAATTTTTGTTGACATACACCCTAAGATAATACTGATAAATTATACAGAATGTCAGATTTCCCATATTGAGAACCATGAGATGAGGGTTCATTTTTAGAACCATTAAGAGAATGGTATTATTAGAATCAATATTCCCCCATGGAATCCCATGTTTTATTCATTAAAAACATGGATGTGACATTGAGTATTTAGGTTCATTATCATCATCTGATCTTGGTAGCCATAAAGAAAAGTGCCCCTTTCTTATGATTTATTGATATATTAGACAAATATTAATGTGCATTTGGGTCTCAACGATTAATCCTATGACTAGATACTACCAATAGTGGTTTCAGAAGAATGGTATTCAAAACATTTCATTCTTATTTTCTGAGGGAATCTATGAGTTCCTTGTAATGCCTTTCAGTGTAATGAATTCCCAGACAATGTAAATGTATTCTATGAAACAGATCATTTAGTCATACTTTTATAAATTAAAATTTAGTTATTTGACAAAATAGTCATGTTTTATGTGTCATAGAAGGAGAATAAAAATATTCTAAGGATAGTTCTAGATTTACAAATGAAGAACCAGCATTATGGAAGGGTCTCAATGTACCAGTTTTTGAGACACGAGGTTCAATTTCTCCAGATTTCTCCACTGAACATGGTTTAAATATGGTCCCAGTGAATAATGATATGGTACTTTCAGGATATACAACCATTTTAAAGAAGCAGGTCCTGAATTTTTTTGGATTTGTTGAGTACTATTGGGGGATTTTGTAATAAATCTCTAGGATTAAAACCCTATCAACCTTCCAAATACGGAGTGTGTAGCTATTTACCTAGGCCAAGAAGATTTAGAGTTCCATAAAAGTGTTTATGATGTTATTGAATAGTTCTCATATGATGACACTACTAGGGGAGGATACAGGGTACATATTTTTTGTGATGCCTCTAGAGATGGGTTCTATTTCATGTTGATGTAAATGTAGAAGTGATCACATATGATTGAGGTAGTTTCTAAACCCTTGAGAATAAAATATTTGACTCGTGATATAGAGATAGAAATAGTGTATTTGTCATTGGTTAAGTGAGGACACTATCTTCTATGTGAGATTTTTTATGTTTAATTAGACAACCAGAGTCTATGGTATATATATACTCATATATATCATAACATGAGACAAATGTGATGGTCAGAGGTCATCAACATATATAACATGAAGATATTATATATTCTGAGTATGGGAATTGAGGTGGGAGATGATTTTGTAGAATGTACCAGAATCACTTTTCAGATGAATCGTCTAAGCAGTTTCTATCACCAGAGCCAACCCTAGTAAAGGAATGGGGTACAATGTTTCTTCTTCCAACAGTTGTGACTCAACCAAAATTAAAGAATATATGTTATGATTAGTTGGAGACATATATTTTGGGGTTCTATATGACAGAATATCCTAATATGATTCAACTGCTAGATTTTGTAATGTTCCTATGAAATTCATCATTGTTAGGGATGAACGATGGTTCCCATCCCTTTTCTTATGGAGGACATGAGAGAGATTCACACATACACATTTCTATATATATTTGTCAGAAAACTACGTACATAACAATCTAATGGTGTTTTTTATTATTTAATTATTAAAAGTATTTCTTAGTTTGTCTATTGATGTCCCACATATCATCAGGAAAAGGATGAGAACCATGATTTGAAATTATTCACATAGTCACATGAGTTCCCGGAGTGAAAATTGGATATCGTATACATTCCCATTGCGATAAGGCACCCATTTATAGGTAGTAAAAATGATGATGTTTTTTGTATTATATACCAAATTACCATGTTTAAACACATTCATCTATCCATGATCATAGTTGTGCAGAGAGTCTGTGTAAATTCAATCAATTAAATATCATCTATATTCATAGGGTACCCTTTATGATTTTCTTCGTAATTTATTTTAGTTCAATGAATCAGTTTGGGAGTGACATTCAAAACACATTTGGGACCCATTTTTTGATGAGGAAGACATTTCACCCATAGAGAGATGGGAAGATCGAGCAAAATAACCCCGTGTTATAGGATGTGATGAGAACCTATGTATTAGACATCGGCCAAATCTATGATTCTTACATAATATTGGTATATGTTTCTTATATTTATTGATACCAACCTACTATCGATAAAAAATCATTCCTGGACTATTACGGGATACCCTTCAATTATCCCCTATAGTGTATTGGGATTAGAGAGACATATCTTGTTGGGCTATAAAAGGTTTTAACGACACTAGAGATACTACATGTGATCTGTGAGTGTATAAGAAAATCCTTGAGAAAAAATTTATTATATAAATCAACATCATATTCCTGAAGTGTTCGATCAAATTGACCTTGTTTTCATTACATTCTCCACCTGATAATGATTGTATATATTTTTTTGGGGATAAAAGATATCACCATGGTTATTCAGGTCAGTCAAGATCCGATAAAGGGTTATATAGGTTTTATTCCTTATTTATTCACCCCATATTTGGATTTAGTACATGACTTCATCCATGATTCATATATGAGGAGATGAGTGTAAAACCAAATAATGGTTTTTGACAGGGGAGAGATGGACATAAATGATGGTTCCACTATCATAGAGTACATAGTGGTTATCTAGGTTTGGTAGGAGAGGATCTGTGTTGATGGACCATTCTATTGGTTCATATTTTTTGAATCATCGGTATGTGTTGGATAAATCCTAAGAAGGTGGGAGCCTGTTTTTGGACATGTAACCCCAATATTTTGGTTAGAATATATTTTTTTCTTGTTAAAATACTTTAATCAAGGAAGAATTTAATGAATCTACAATAGTTGGATTTGTTATTTAAGTTTTTAGGTATAAAATATTTTTTAGATAGACACAAAACTGTGTTTTGTTATCTCATGACCCATAGAATAGTATATTAAATATATTACTATATTTTAGAGGAATGTATGTTTGTTATTTATATATAAATGGTTTTTTTGAGATCAGGGATGTGATAGCTAATACCATAGTTGATTTTTAAAAGATGGGTTTACCCTAGGTGTAAATTAATGTTGGTCAGTAATTGATGTTAGGTTAAAGAAGATGTTGGAAAGTATGATAAGTGATTTAATTAATTTCAATAATTTATTTAATTAATTATCCATATTCCAATACATAATATAAAAACATGTCATTTTTATGTCTTTTAATGGATATCTATATAACCATTAAAATATTTGACAGGTAGAGGATCATTCTTTTTTCGCACTGGAAAACATGCGGTAATTTATTGAATAATAGATCAATGTGAACCATGATACATAAAATAAAAACAACATATCTTCATCTTCAATGCTGGAGAATTCATTATTATCAAATGATTGATCCATAATCAAGGTTATTCTTAATATTTTAATAATTCATCCCTTGTTTATTATTGATAATTTATTTTTCATTATCTTCTAAATTTATATCTAACAGAAACATTTTTTTCATTTTCAAAGTAGTCACTTTTTGGGATAGTGAGAACTGAACAAGAATTGGGAACAATAAGTGAGTCAGGCATGGATTCATGCCCCAGTTGAGACCCATCCAAAAGAGAAATCAAAGAACATCAAACATCAAAAATCCATAAACCATAAACAGGCCGGTCAGGAAACCCGGTCCAGGACTGACCGGCCCATGAAACACACACACAACCCTGACTATTACGTCGCTCGGTGCTAACAACAGTGCCGCCTGCAATCGTTGATCTGCCTCAACATGAACCAGAATGCCTTGAATGCATGTATGTTATGACCCCAAATCACCGTCGTCCCACCATCATCTATAGTAGGCAACAGTGACAGGAGCAAACAGACTAGACCAGAAAACCAGACCAGATCCGCACCGAACGAATGAGGGAAACAAACAAAACACTAAACTGCACAAGATGAAACTAGATAACTGCTTCCAAGATCACAGAGAGGGGAAGAGGATTCCCTCTGTGCCATGATATCCAGAGGATGCCACCTATGACCACATACTGACCCGACATAGGACGATGAATGTTCCAAAACCAAACCAGAAGATCGCCGAAACCGGTATGCTGCAATCCCTCTGAGACCATCGATGGAGGATTGATTCTCCAAAATCTGAACCAGGGGAAAGATCTAAGAAGCCGAAAATATTGGACAGAAGGATCGGTAGGAGAAATGGTGAGGGGGTGACTCCGACCCTGAGCGGTCCAGAGGTCACCATTCGCCACCATAGGATAGAGATAAATTTTCCCTGATGATAAACATCAATTTACTGAGTCAAGAATCATTATTTAGGTGGAAATATATATTTTGATTCCTCATGGAGACCTATGAAAAACATTACTACATGTCACATAGTGTTCATGAACACACATATTTTTCTTCGATTATTGTGCTAGATTAGGTTTATCCATATTTAAGGTTCATAAACATTATGTGTATCCAGAAACACCATGTGACCCAACCCATGTGTATATGTTGTGAAGTAGATGGACATTCCTTGGGCCCTGTGTGAAAAAAATGAAATGTTACCTTGGTGATCCTCTATGTATATGTATATGGCATGTTAAACCATGTTCCCGATGTACGTGACATAAACTGAAGGTAGACATACATGTCATGTTCCCTTGAGTACATGCGTTATAGTATGAAAGTAAATTGTAGTATGTGTCCCTTTTTTATAATTAAAATTTTATTAAGTGAATTCACATACCATGTAACCCCAATAACATAGTGTGTAGTACTCACATGAACTTCTACCATCCCTATATCATTCATCATGACTTATAATTTTACTTTTTAGTTTCTGATAATAAATATTTTTTACAGATATAATATTATTGTATCATTCTTTGGTGACATGTGGGATAAAATGTGATTTTTTCAATAGTGACACTTATTTCGGTGATTCATGATAGAGGGTATTGATCATGATAAGTAAACAATGAAATGTTGGGTTCAGTACTCCCCTATCACACATAGGAGAGAATCCCCCAAATATCTTACTTAGGTAGATATAGTTCTCTCCATACTATATTATAATTCAGTTCCTCTATCTATAGAGTGTTTTTCACATCATTAAGATCTGGTGGGTATAGGGTCCTCCACTATGGTTGTGGCTCCCGTGATTGTGGAGCACAACAATAAGGTGCATGCTCCTCCACATTAATTATTGTGAGTTTCCACATGAGTTTGGGAATTATGGAAGGAAATATTGGTTTATAGTAAGGTTAATTATACATAGTTGACAAGTGGATATGGATATCTCTGTAATTTGTTTCTATTAGGAATCTTTATGATCATATATGTGTATTGAGTTTAAAAAAGTTTCCTTGTATCTTTTAATAGATTGCTTTTTGGTTTTAGGGGAATCCTATTTGTTATGTACATACTCACCATTGTATTTTAATTAACAAATAATTTTTTTATGCATTAAAAATATATATCTTTGGATAAATTGGTATAGATTAGTGATACATGGGTGCATTGTTAGTGATTGGTGGTTGGAAATGGAGTTCTAAAATCAGAAATAATTTAGCATTCATTTTTCCATGTATTTTTCGGTTGTTATTTCATTTAAAGAATATCATTAATTTTATTCCTTTGAAATTCAGTAATTTTTTATACATTATTGTATTCCATTTATATTATTTCATTCATCATTATAATAATGATATTATATCCTTTTCTGTTCATATTCAGCATTTCATTTATTTGGTTGTTTGCATGCACATATGTACTTATGAAAAGGCCTCCCATTTTATTTTAAACTGTATTAGAGATTTTTAAATTTCCATGGACTCTTTTAAGAGGGATTGGGGTGTCAAAAATGGAATTACACTAGCCAAGAATGCCCTGGTGTTTCATCCCATTATATAGACCTTCTTTACAAAAAATTCCATTCAACCTTTTTTTGAAGGAGGTGCTTCTTCTTGAAAGGTACAATGACTGAATCCCCTCAATCCCACTATGATTCATTGTGGTTCTGGTGGAAATTAAAAGATATATAGTACAATTTCCACCCTTCACTCCTAGATTCCTTTAAATACATTTATTTAATGTGATTCCATTTGTAGGTTTAATAGGAATTCCATTAGATCATGATATAAGAAACTAATATATTTCGGGAATTTACAATGTAAAAGTAAATGCAGAATCATATAATTAATTCATGTTGTATGAAGTCGTTATAGAAATGATACATCACTTGATGATTTTTCCTATGGATTTTAGAGACATTGTGCAAAATCATCCATTGAATTTTGCATAAAAAGTTGGGATTTTTTACATCCTCGAGCAATGGAAGTTTCTAGAGTAAAAACCCTATATTTATTCATGATTCCTACACGTGGTTAGTTCTCATAAAGATATATATATGTATGAATATTTATTTTTCTTCAATAAAATTTATAATAAATATAATTATTTATTGATGCCTCTTTGAATGGGATCGGTTAATATGAGTGAATGTGATTATTTGATGGTTTTTACAAGGCTCTCTAGGTCATGTTGGTGGGTTAACTCTGGTGTTTATTGAGATGGATGAAATGGAACAAAACTATATGCATTTTTATTTAAAATATTTGATTATTTCATAATATCATGGATTCATTAATCTAATATAAGGACTAGTGGAGCCCTTGGATGAGATAATCTGGTGGATCTAAGACTCTCGGGATGAGTAAAGATCACATTAACTCTATATTTCAATTTCTAGGTTTCTACATAGAGAGGGTGGGAATTCGATAAAATGTGAGACCATGGAGGTCCTGGGATACAAGATGATGTGTTGGTATCCTATTACATTTTTCTTGGGTAATTTTTCATCAATAAGGATCTTGGTGTTGAATGGTGATAGGTGAGGAAGGAATGTGCATCTCAATTGATGAGGTTATCCCTCATGATTTTGTAAATGAGTCTTAAATTAATCATGGAGTTGGAGGTTTCCATTTAGATAATTATTTGGATAATTTGGTAGTTTTGGTTTAGAAGTGGAAAACATCTGTTGAGGTCACAATAAATATTTACTTAATGGATTGAAAATATCACTTTTAATGGAAACTTTTAATGATGAGGTTAATTTTGTGGATAGACCATAAATTAGGGTGATAGTTGGTTGGATAATACTTTTGGAGGTAATATACTAATTGGGTGATAGTATTATCAAATTTAGACCATAGAGGTTATAAAGGACCCAGTGGAACTCCCAATATTGGAGTTGATATATGGTATGATTATGGGATACGTCTTTAGTGACTAGCTTCCTGGGATATGTTAGTGAGATCTATGATATCCTATAGACATTTTTCTAATTAATGTTATTGATCTGACCTAAATAGAGGTAATATGAATGGGCCAGTATAATATTCATTCCCCTATGAGGGTATTATTTCATGATAAATACCATGTGTGGATTGGGCATGTGTTTATCAATAATTACATTAACTTCGATACTATATACTCTAGTGGTTGCGGAAGCGGGATTATCCATGAGTGATAATGTATGGATAGACATATATTCTGAAAGCGGGTGTGGGTTATAATAAGAAATAGAATCATTATAGGAGTATAATAGGTCATTAGAGAGGATTTAGTTTTGGGGATAGGTCACGGTGTGATGCGTGATGAGACTGATGCATCCATATTGAATAAAATAGATGGATTTAGGATTACGGAAATTTGACCGTGACAAATGTATTTGGGTTTTCGTTTATGATAAGAACACCTTACTTTCATTACTCATCATCTATATGCTGGTCATCGATAAAATTACAAAAGATGAGGTGATGGGTTGAATTCAAGAATTTCATCAAAGAAGGTATGATTGGATTCCATTGGGTATTTATTAGTAAATAGTGATCTTCTAGTATGGGATCTATGGTGGCCTAATTAGAACACAACAATTGAGGTTCTTTCAAGACTTGTTTAATTTTTTCATGCATACACATTAATATGGATTATTATTTTATAGGTTCTTATTGAGACCCTACTATGTTATATTCTTACTCTTTCATGGGATTCTTAGGGCACATGTAGAACTCATTTTGAATTTATGGTTACGAACATGATGTGAAATAGATTGGTCTAGGATAGTATTATGTGGATTTAGAGACATTTATGAGGGACATGTATATATATAGGGAAAGTGGTCTTCAATTTTATTTTGCTTATTTTGTATTTGGGATTGAAATATTGGGGGATTATCTATTTATTATTTTATAGAATCACTTCTTCTATTGGTTATGTTTATTTCTTATTTCATATAATCTAATTTATATTGTTGTGTATGAAGTTTGTTTAATTTTTGTATTATTTTCACTATGATTTGATGGAATAATATTCAAACTATATGGATTTTGACGACACTTATATTTTGAATCCTCTAGATTATGATGAGGCATGTTTGACGCAATAAGGCACGTCAAATGAGGCTGGTTCAAGGATGGGAATTTATATCTTGGAAAATTTTCATACAAATAAATTCTACAATTTCCATGATTATATGATAATATCTTCATATATATAAAAAATTGAATGATAAATTAATAAATTAATTATGATTATATATTGAATAAAGATGATGAGTCAACTTGTGGTTCAATCCCGGACAAGTATGAAAATGAAAATGTATCAATCTTAGAAAAATATATAATAAGGATTTTTTTGTTCAACATAAATTCTCAAATATACTTCAGGATTTGGTTTGTGAGTAAAGTTTTTTATGTATAATAATAGTTCATGATTTTTATCACCACCTAAAAAAAATTTTACCATCAAATATATTTAATATTTAATTACTAATAAGGGGATTCGTCTTTTTACCTGATGATATAAATAACATATCAATATTTCTTACAAAAAATTGATATTAAAGAGATATGTTCATCATTAGTTTTATTAATCATTGACATGGTACATATAAAAAATAAGCTAAGACCCATTTAAATATAAGGACATTAAAGTATTGATTTTCAAAATGGATTTTAATACTGGTTATATATATAAATGGATAAAGCCTATTTCCACGTTGTTTATATTGGAAACTAATGTTAATAAATTTAAATTAATCACTTCAAAATTTTCTATAATCATTGATTTTATAAAAATAAATCAATTTGATGATGGAATATGACTACGATTATTACAAAAAATGACATCGAAGACTATTAAAATTTAATTCATTATATTAATAATGTGAATTATTATTATTATTTATGAAAAATAAAACATTAACATAATATCAAATACTATTAAATATATGAGATTCATAATAGAAAAAAATAGTATAACAAAGAAAACAAAAAAACATTGAAAACTATTTCACAGAAATTCCTATTGAAAATATATTCTTAAATGATACATTAAAATATCAATTTAGAGTT
The DNA here is from genome assembly GCA_963277665.1 of Viscum album. NCBI lineage: Eukaryota > Viridiplantae > Streptophyta > Magnoliopsida > Santalales > Viscaceae > Viscum > Viscum album. The sequence continues at coordinate 1,472,690,676 of OY728131.1, read as the reverse complement.
TATTCATTCCTAAAAAATAGTTTCCATATAAATATATTTCAATGGTGTTTCATTTGTTCAATTGAATACGGATTATAACTTTTAAAACCCAATAAAAATTATTTAATTTCTGAAAAACAAATTCTACATAAAAATTGGATTAAATTATTAGATATATAATGGAACAAACCGTGTAAATTTTTTTACTATTCGAGACATGAGTGTCTCACAAATGAATCATAAAAAACTATATCAATATTAAATATAACATATTTTTTAATAAGAAGTCATGTATGATACAAAATTTAAAAATAGAACACACTATATATGTGTCCAAAAATATTAATGATACCAAAAAATATGTTAAATTTTACATTAACATAATTAATATCATTTTCATTATTTAAAAATAATTTATTTTAGTTAAGTGGGTTGATTTATCTATTATGTATTTATATATTAATTAATTAATAATATATCACATAAAGTGTTTATTATTTACAATTCAACAAAAAATGTTACAAACATCACCCACTAATGATCATTACAATAATGTTTTTTATTTATGTAGTTTTAATATGAATAACATCAAATTCAAAATAAATCATAAAATGAATAATAATGATTAATATTTTAATTTATATTACATCTTAACTATATTTTCATTCATAATATTTATTTAATTGAAGGGAGCACCACATAATATCTATATTTTCATGTCTTTAGTCATTATATTTCACAATAAAATTCATTCTCAGGTATTTAAAACCATTTAAATAAATTTTTTCTACATTAATGAAACAATTTAATTTCTCTCACATTTAATGTAATGAGTTTACATATACTAAATTGTATATTTATTATAAATATTTATTTTATGTTTTAAATTTTCGAACTAATGAAATTTTAAATTTAAATTTAATTACAAGGAAGATAAATGGGCAACAGGTATGAAAATCTAATCAATAAAAACAAAATACATGATGTATTACATAAATATTATTAATTAATAGTTTATCCCATTTATTTTTGTAATAAATATAATTTCATAATAACTCACGAATAAAAAATAATTCATTTGTACTTTATTATCTCAAAGATAAATATTAGAAGTATCTAAATTTACACAATCACGACTTTTTTTTTAATTTTGAAACAAATTATTTTATTTCAGATACTCAAATATAATGTAAAACTATGAAAAAAAACATGTAATTTAAATGTAAAAAAAAATTAAGAGAAAACCATGATCATAAATTAGTTAATGATAATGAATTTATAGCTTTGAAAAAGTAAAAAATCCTACACTATTCAACTTTTATCCCCACCTCACTATGAAACACTAGTTGAGTTTTTTGGATATATAATATAATGTGGATAAATCTTACTTGATCCCATTGTATAGTTTTATTGAATGTAGAAAATATGTATCTAGTATCACAGATCTAGTATTTACAATATTACATTGTTAAAATATAAAATAAATCACACTATCATGGATCAATAAATTTAGATGTCATAAAAACCTATATATATGAATGATTAAAATATTACATTGAAAATATAAAATAACATAACATAGAATATGAAATAATTATGTATATTTTATATAATTCATATGATACTTCATCAAATCTGGTGGAATGGAAAAATAATAATATTTGAACCCAATGGATTTGTAAGGTTTAATACATAAAAATTTATATTGATTAAATAAGTCATAATAAACATGGTAGTGTACAATCAATAAAAGTTTCGTTCAATAAAAAAATTATTTAAATCAGTAAACATGATTAATGTAAACAAAACAAACACATGGATAAATGAAAATATATTATTAAAAATTGAAAGGCCAAATTCTAGACATTATTTATTAATTACACTTATCCTAGATATCAGGAATCTTAATGTTGAGTCCTCTCAACAAATACATCATTCTTAATAAATGGGTAATCCTGCGCCAAATAACAATATAATATATAATTACAATTTTTGTCTCATGATACATATCAATTCATCTTAGGGCTATTGATAATGGGGATCCACCAGTCAAATGCATGTCTGATTGAATTCATCGATTTTGAATGATCAATACAATTCATTCTAAAAATTACTTATAATCCAATAATTTTATATATTTAATAAATAAATAAAACATAAATAAATCATATTAGTAATCCATAAAAAGAAAACGCAGGTTGGTGTCATTGGATAATTCCCCAAGCAACGTCTACTTTTCTTTTTATTGTTGAAAATACCTTTTAAAGATCATTGAATCATTCTATGATAAAAATATCATTTTCAATTTAATAGTAATTAAAAAATATATATATTTTAAATATTTTATAATTACTTTTCCTTAAAATGAAACAATAATAGTTGTTATATAATATTAAAATCCTTGAGTCATCATTATAGTGTGAATTTTTTTGATTTTTTGTATGATAAAATAGTTATTACTTACACAATTTTATAAAATAAGTTAAAAGTACATCATTCATAAAATGAAAGAATATTCATTTTAATAAAATAAAAAAACTCAAACATGGGATATAATTAATTTTATAATATAACAGGTAATAATAAATAAATCCTTGAAAATATTTTAATAAAAACATCAACAAGGAATAAAATTATTACTAATAAAAGATAAAATAATTTATTATTTTGAATATTTTTTTGCATATTTTTATGTACCCTACAGATAAAAAATATATTATTAACATAAATTTTCATGATTATTTATAGGGGAACCAAATTAATTTTTTTTTCAACAATTTATTATATAATTTCACTATATGTATATTCCAATCTATACATTCCCAAAAATAAAATTTGTTTGTATAAGGAATATGTGACCTAATGATTAACAATAATCATAGGGTTACATAAACTATAATATAATAAATAAATATTTATTATAATTATGAATAATGTTAATGTAAATACGTTTAATTTCATATATCACCCATTAATATTAAATCAATAACCTAATAAATAATAATTTTTTTATTAAAATAATCATTTTCTGGTATTATTCATTTTATTTTTCATGAGAATGTCTGTTAGGTAGTTCATGTCATTGTACATTGATCATGGTTATATCATACAAAATTAAATGACAATGAAATAAATATAATTTACATTAATTTTGTAAATTTATAATAATTCATAGATGCTTGAGATATAAAATTGAATTACAAAGTTAATGGATTTGTTAGGTATTATGTATGCATTTACACTATTTTCACATTATGATAGATGGATCAATAGAATGTTAAATATTAATTAAACAAAGAAGAATTTTATTATATCAGATATATCACATATATATTAATTAAATTTATCCTTATTACCATCCATATAAATGCTGAATGAAAAAAAATCACGTCGTTTCATGAAGTTGGTAGTACACATATATATGTGAGCAACACTACCATTTTCCAATACATAGAATGGTGATGAGGATTTGATATTGTAATTTAGAAACTAAATATAATGTCATAAATATTATATATAATCATTAAATCCATAATAATAACCAATCGGGAATTATTGTGAATAAAAATGAAGATTATATATACATGGAGGAGGCAGTCCACATGTATGCATGAGTGATACTTTCACGTCCCAATTGAATGAAATGTGTGTGAATAATGGTGGCTAAATAATCATATTAAAATTTAATTATATATAGGATACTTAATTTATTATTTTGAAATTAAAAAACCTATATTTAGATGAGATAGATTTAGAAATAAATTTAAAGAGGTTGGGTATGATGATTACATCTTCCCGGCAGACCACCTTTAGATCCCTTCACATGCACCCATGAAACAGTATTTTATGATAAAAAAAACATATAATTCATATATATGGTATTCGATTGTAGAATTAGGTATGTTTTTGTAGATATATAGGGATAAGTGTTGGGTAATTAAAATACATAATGGCTTTCCTTTAACAAATTATGGTTGTGGAAAACATGGAATTTCATAATGTATTAAAATAATATTAATCAGTTTTCAGGCTCAAGTGGATAGTAAATGATAAAATAAGAATATTGTATTACTATGAGACAATATAATATCATAAAATTAATTTTGGACATGATTTAGGGGTCTTTTAACTATTGTTTCTATGTTATAACCCCAGGTTTTTCGTTTTGACTATTAACACACCATAAAAGATTTTTCACTAATTATGGGTCAATAATGTTATTATTAAATGAAAATTAAACTATAAATGGACCATGTTTGATATTGGAAAAAATACACATTCACTTTTTTAATAATAGTTTTTATAAATATTTAATAATTTAATGAAAATAAATTTTTCATGAAATATCATTGATGTGATATTTGAAATAATTAAATTAATTTTACAGTAATGGAATCAAGAAAAACATTGAATATTAATATAAAATTTTAAAAACTCACTATTATGTTATATTGTCTAAATATTTTGTGGATGAAACTAATTAACCTATATTTTTTACCCTGAAATTTATCTGAAATAATTTCATAAATTTTCTATTAGTTTAATAAATACGTAGTCGCATGGCGCAAGAATCTATGTACTCATTCAACCAATAAAAATTATAAACTAATTACAATGATTTGAAAGTATTCTATAATTAAAATAAATTTTCATAATAAATATTATCCTATTTTATTCTTGTGGAAATTTTATATTTATTATAACAAAGAGAGTAAAATTTTTTAACTTATAATTAAAATTATATTATGGTTCATATAAAAGGATTGTGGACGGAAATTTCAAAATTTTGGAGCATTTTATGACATGATATAATAACACAAATCCTATAAATTTAAACTAATTATTTTTAAGAATTAATTTCTTTATGAAATTATTTTTAACATTAAATAACTGTATTACCATTGTTGAGGTGATACATATTTACTACGACTACTATTCGTAATGATTGAAAATAAATGACAAATATTTACAGAATTTCAACCAAAAAATATTAAATATGAAATAAAATTTTAGAGAATAAATTTATAAAAAAATTACCAAGCAATTATTAAATAAATTCATAAAATTCAATGAAGATAGTTTTTTGAAAATTACAATTTTATGAATAAGAATTAATAGATAAAATAATATTATTTATAATTAACATGGATTGAATAATATTATTCTAAAATAAATAAATAAAATTTAAATTCCAAATTAAATTTAAAATTCAATGGGAATTTTAAATATATTTATTTAATGTATGGAAATGGAATCATTTTAAAAATTTTGCTTTTCACTATTCCTTGGAATATCATTCATTTAAAAAAATCCAAACATCTACCCTAATATATGTTTTATTTTATTATATAAATAATGATATATATTTTAATAAAATTAATCTTCTAATACTAGAATAATTTAATTATAATATTCATGTATTTTTAAATGGAAATAATTTGGGATATAGAAAAAACAGATTTTCAGGAAATTGAGTAGTTATTTTCTAAGAAACATATTTATATAATATCATTATATATATATTTCTAATAATGTATATAATTAGAATATTAATTACTATTTTAACAACATGGTTATAAAATCTTAATATTTAATATTTCGTTTAGACTCATGGTTGGGTGTATAAAAGTTTTCATTGAAATTAAATTTATATGGAGGGAAATATATGTTAAAATATAATGTAGTTACATTTTACCCCGTATAATAATTTCATAATCAATGTTTTTTCAAACTAATTCAATAAACTAGAGACACATTTTCCACAATCAATACTTATCATTCCATGTATCATCGTCAATATTATTATTTCATCAAAAATCATTCAAGTGGTGAGTGGTCTTGTTTCAGATCACGTCCACTCGATGATAAAGAACCTAACCTAGTTGTTCCACATAAGTTAAATCTTTCTCTAGTGATATGAAATATGAGTTCAGTAAATGTGATTGATCAAATATTTTTTTATGAATGATCTATAAATGAACAAAAAGTCCATTTTAGCAATATTTGGTAGATGTTCTGATTGATATGATACCATTCCAGTAATATCATGAAATTCAAATAGACTGATATACGTTATGCATAACATCCCATTCTCCCAAAATCTTATAATCATTATCAATATCGACATTCATGTGAATGTTTTTCCCCTACATCAAATTCAAGATATCTCTCCTGATTGAAAGTATAAATTATATTTCATCTCAAATATTCCATAATGTGTTGTTTAATAGTTCTAACATTATCGTAAATTTCATTAACTATATCATGTAGGAATATATTTATTTCTCCATATTTATCCAAACATGTTTGATTTACACATTTTCTACCATAGATGGATTTATAATATTCTATATGAATTCTCAAGTGAAAACTATTACTGCATGAAAATTAAAATAAATGTAGGAATCGATCCCTACTACCATTGAAAACCAGAGAGAAATATATCAAAATCTAATCAAGTGTTTCAATGGACTTCTCAAATATAATATCTTTTTGAGGGTGATAAGTATAACAAAGAACTAGCATCATTTCTATGGAATACTGAAGAAATATAAAAAAACCGAGTCTCTTAGATTCATATATGATAATATTGATATTTAATACTATGAAATCCCGTGACATCTTTAATAAATAACTTATTAATCTGATTTAGAAAGAAATATACTTCAATAGTAATAAAATGTATTGATTTTATAGGTAGATCTATAACAAAACCAAAACCAGTATAAAAATATGTTGTGTCGGGTGATTTAATGATGAAATCCATGGTCATGATTTCAAATTTACATTCTAGTATTGGAAATGATCGTTAAACCCCGTTACAATTCTTAGTGTAAGGAAAAACCTATTGAAACACTAGGAATCATGTGACATAGTCAGAAATATACTTTTTCATGTTATCCCAACATAAATAAACATTTATATCTATGTATATGTTTTTTCGTCCATGAAAATATTTAATGATAAACTATGGGATTCATCTAAAATATCCCTTTTCATGTTTGTATTAATGGATCACATAATCGGTTTCTCAAACATAACATTCTAGCATGATCATGGATAAATTAAAGAATGTTTCACTCCTTCTTCTTTATTTCCACATATTACTTTCATTAATTCTAAATACTCTCACGGATGGATGGTTGAAAATTCATATGACAACGACATAATATTTCACTTTTCCTCATTATTTCATTATCTAGCCTTTATAAATCCATTTTTTGTACTCTTATAAAACTCTTCTTTGAAAAACATGCATGGTCTCTCAGACTCAATGAAACACCCCCATGTACTTATTACCAAGGAGGTAATGTATTGAGTAGTCATGATTAATGACCATCTCCTACCATATACTCTTACACATATTCAACACTTTTTGGGTAAATATACATTTCATTATTTTATGATTAGTATAGATTTCAATCCTTTCACCATATATATAATCCATAAATATCATTATTTAGAAAAATAAATATTCAAACTATAAACCATGATATGGTTAATTTTTATAATGATTGTGAAATTAGCATTGGGAATTAGCTTTTAGAATATCACTATGCTTTACGAAGAAATATAATCCTAACATTGATGCATCAGTTTATACCAGAAAACATTCTATGTGTTAGGGTAGTGTTAGTATAGGAGAACTGACTGACCTTTTCATCATTTATTAGAAAATCATCACATATTCATATTTCTATATTACCATACTCTATACAAAAAAAATTATGTTCCATTATCAGATATTCATGAGAAATATATTACAAAAAATCAGTACTGTTTAGAAAAACTAGTAAAACCTTGGATCTCAGTTATTTTGGTTGTTATAAACCCTTACTCAATGACACCCATCATGGAAGGATACAAAAATATGACAAAACATGAAATTATAGGAGAAAAGATTGAAGCTTATTATATCCAACATTCATTGTTGGTAAATTTGGACTATAACATTTCCATCCTTACAGTCATCATCTAATCTCATAAATTCTTTATTGCCTTCCATTCCAACACAATATATAAGAACATAGTTTTTTAAGACTACCAAAAAATAGATCAAGGTAGTCTCTAAAGTCACAAGTAATTAATTACATGATGATAGTGGGATAATTAGTAAATCAAAATAGAATTACAATAAAATATTAATTATCAAATCGTGTATGAATGTTTTTGTTGGTATTATCCCAATTCATAAAAATTAGTTGATGATATCCAAATTAGTTATCAATATTGGAAAAAATATTGGTCTCCACAAAATTGATCAAATAGAACATCATTATAGGTTACATGATACATTTTTAGATTTTAATTTTTTTTATGTTCCCAGTTTTCAATGAAATGATTCATTGAGATGGTTAATATTTTTTAAAAAATAACACATGTATCCCAATGTGAAGCATAATGTTAAATGAATCCATCATTTAAATTATTAAGTATTTTATTCTTCAGTCAATATAAATCAATTTTTACCTCTTTTTTAGAGTAAATGACATATGAGCAACCCGATGTATGAGTTCAATTGATAAAAAAAATCATGAAATAAAATCTTCATTGAATATATAAATAAACTCAAGTAGATATTAAAAATCACAAAATTTTGGTATTATCCCAAAATTTCTAAGATAAATATCCCTCTTCAATAGGAAGCAAAACCAATATTATTGATGTAACTTCACATTGGTGTTTAGTTGTATCAATATAATGGTAAATGGTAGTAGGTTGATTAAGAATATATAATGTATCATCCATTACTCAATAATAGGAATGTATTATATATCTATAGGGCCAAAACATGGACAAAATAAAAATAAATACAAAAATATTTTGTATAAAAATAATTCTAGGATGAAATTTAGGAGAAAAATAAATTATAGAAATGATATTGAAATGAGTTGAGATCATCTTACTGTTAGATGTTTTCACATCCAACTCAATATCTTATAATTGTGTTGGTGATATGATACCTTTAAAATTTTCATTAGAAATGAAATATTTTGAAGAACTGGTATCAAAAATTACATATTTACTTCATTTTTTATAGTTATTATTACTTTTACTACATCATTATGAAATCCTACATCAACAATTGTAATTTGTTATTATTGGGGTTCTCTACTTATTTTATTCTATCATTATATAACTCTATTCTTGTGACATTTTTTTAATTATACCCCATTTCATTATTATATCTAATCTCTTATATATAAGTATTCACTTTTATAAAATTTCATTAAAAAACCATTATTATCCCATAATACAGACACAAAAAAACTCTTGGTCCTGTTATGAATGTATCTATGTGTTTCATTCCATAGTTATCTAATAATTGAAATTTCATCAACCCATTATTATTCATTAAAAAATTCAATTTTCCCTATTTGTCTCCAAGAAACATCATTAAGTAAATTACATTAAATATTAATGATATATAATATTATTACACTCACTCTATTTAATATATGAATATATAATAATATGATGAAAAAATTATATACTAGTTCTATTCCGTGACTCAGCTAAATCCTATAATTAAAATTTTTAATCATACATTATGGATTATGTATATATTCAACAATATATATATATATATATATATCTATGTGTGTGTCTAATCACGTTATGTTATCTTTTTACACTACCACACATTCTTCTCAAATCGATATTAATGTTAGGAACATCATCTTCTTTTTACCTTAACGTCATCATGGGAAATATTTCCCAAAAAATACCACATTAAATATTCCCTATAAATTGGATTATATTTATTTAAACTATTTAGTGTTCTAGATCAACAAAAAATATTTATTGGAGTGACCATTTAATGAATACATTACTATAATAATATTTTCATGTTCATTATATCACAATGCTAGGAATATATTTTCTACGTACTTAATCATATTCCCGACTACTAATTTATTAGTAGTTATAATTAAATATTCAGGCTTATGCTTCCTGAATCAATCCAACATAGGTGAAAAATAATTTTTGATACATGTTTTTCTGTATGGGAATGGTCATTAATCATAACTCGAGTGATATTCCATACTATGCCTATGATTTTCATAGTTACAACACCAGTTGTTTTGGATTTCTCATATGAAAAATACGAACAGTGTATTCAGTTCTTGATTCCATTGTAACTATTGAGAACGATCAAAAAATTATGGAACCCACCAATTTATCTCATAATGATCATTATTATTGATCCAATAAATAAAAATCCTTATAGTGTTTAAATTTATCAATTTATATAAGGGATTATAAAAACTCTCATGTTAGCTATGCTCATTTAAAATATACATCCCAATGTCCTACAAAGCATCCTCTAATAGAAAATGTAGAAACTCATGATGTAATAATCCAAATATATTTTTTACTCTATTACATTCATATAAGACCCCATGAATCTCACTACTCAGGATTGATCAATTTCATAATATTGGAAAATTTGATATATATATATATATATATATATATATATTATTCCCGAATTACATTGGAAATACAAGTTATATGTATTATATCCTAGAAAAAATTCATGAATACTTGATATAATTTAATAATATCATTCATAAAATCAGAGGTATGTTATCATTAGTAAATAGAGAATAATCCATATGGTAGTGTTAATAATATTAAAAACATTATATTCAATAAACACATCTTTTCAATGAGTATCCATGGAAAATATGAACATATAAAAAACAATAATAATGAAATTTTTCATTATAAGATAAACTCATAATTATATAATATCCTGAACAAGGCCTCTTAGTCATTATATGTTATGGCCTTGCCTCTCCCAATCTATTACATTTCTAAAAACTCTATCGCACCAAAATGGTGTCACATGTCATGTCAGCACAGTGATGGTGGCATAGGTTACGACAACACCGTGATGGTGTCATAGTGATGGTCACACAACAAAATGGTGGCACTATATATGGCGTTCCACAAATCCGGTGGCACCGTGACGGAGACCCTATTACAGTGTCTCACCAAAACTATTTCTCACCGATTTCCAGTTTCCCGAGTATTTCCAGTTCCTCCCCACAACATATATTTTGGTGAAAAGTGTTTAATACCACTTTTATTCTATTTAAAACCTATAAATGATATCTAAAATCCCTAAGATTTGGTAAAGCATTGACTTACCAAAATGTATGGGGTTTCCATGCTGTCACGCTATTTTTCCCATTCTTCCCAATTCTACCATGTTACATGTTTTCCTATAATTAAAGGAGTTACTTTAACAGCCATCACTTATGGCCACCTATTTGATGATAATTATTAAATAATAATTAATTCCATCATGTGTAATCACCCTTCTACATGGTGAAACCAAGATACACCTTTTAACCCATTGAAGAATTCATATCCTGAAACTCCAATATATCACCTTTTTTATCACACATGAATATCTTCCACTTCTTCTTATTGGTTTGTTTCATTACATCATCTACTTGGTGTGCATGGAGTTCCACCTTCCTGAGGCATGTTTTGTGCCTATGTTGGAGCCTTCATACTCACCCTTGGAGTCCCCGATGTTCGTCCCATGCAAGTCAAGCATCCCAAGTTTACATTACATGGAGAAGAACTTCGATCGTTGATCATCCATGTATGCTACTTATTTAGTCTCTATTTTTTGTGTATAATGTGGGGTAGGTATGATATTGTTTCCACAATTATGGATGAAACTATAATTCAATGAAGATAATAAACAAAAATTTAACGAATGAAGTGGTGTGTTTGGTGAAGTTATTTTACTCTTTTACCATTAATTATATGTTGTGAATTGTATGGGATTATGTCCACTAGAAACCATGACCGTTTGTTGTATTTACTTTTAAAGTAATGAACCTTTGTTTTCTGAGTAATTATGTAATTTAATGGCAGTAACATGGAAATTGGTTAATCATGTAAACTCGGATGATTAAATAAATTTCTAGAAAACAATAATTCATCTGTGATCACCCTGGTTAACCCAAAAGAAAATAAGAAACTAAATGAATGTAGTTCTTAAATCTAGAACATCCTTTCCCTATAATGGTTATATTTTTGGTTGTTCTGTTTGATTCATGTGAGGGGGCATGGATGGGGATGGGATACCCTATTTGTTGTACATCTCGAACCTCTCGTTGTTTGATTTTCATGATCACAATCACTTTCTTTTTTATCTAACATTGTGTTTTAAGTGTTTGTGTTGATAGGCATTTGATTGCCAAGAAGTTGACCAAGGAAGAGGCAGAAATGGACTGAAATTCAGTCCACCGGCCGACCGGTGGCTTCACCACCGGCCGGCCGGTGGCACCCAGACTCAAGGGGTAGCTACTGCCTCCCCACCGGTCGACCGGTGGCTCTGCCACCGGTCGACCTGTGGCACCCAGCACAAATAGTGAGACCTACTGTCTTTCCACCGGCCAGCCGGTGGCTCCTCACCGGTCGACCGGTGGAGCCTGGATCAAGACTCTTCTTCTCTACCAAGGCACCGGCCAGCCGGTGGAGATGTACCGGTCGACCGGTGGCCCCTGGACCAGACTTCTCCTCCACTGCCAAGGCACCGGCCAGCCGGTGGAGCTGTACCGGCCAGCCGGTAGCACTGGTCAAACTAGCCGTTGGCTTTGACCAGTCAACTCCAAAAGCCTCCCAACGGCTCCGAGGCCTTTTCCAACGGCTCCAAAGCCCTCCAACGGATACTTGAAGGTTCCTAGCCTATAAATAAAGGCCTAGGAAGCCCCGGAACAATATACAAGCCACCGGACACATTTTTACATCTTTGGCGAAGCTCCGGCGGATTGTTCCAAGGAATCCTCAAGTGCTCCAACCATCTTCCAATCCAAGGAGCACCTCAAGAAGCTTGGGAGAGCATGCAACATCAACTCCAATCAACCATTGGCGCCCAAGTCTTCCTCAATTACGGGTTTTATTGTTTTATTTATTTTGAGCTTAAATTTGGGTTTGTGCCTACAAACCCCAACCCTTTTCTCAACCTCCCTTTCTTTTGGGTTTCACACCACCACTAAGGTGTGAAGAGGTTGTCAAGCCTTACCTTGTAAAAGGGGTTGAGATCGGTGAGCTAGCCTTCACCCGTAAAAAGGCTAGTGGGTTATTGCTAAACCATTAAAAGCAATTGGGTTCTTGCTAAACCAATAAAAGCAAGCTGTAATAGGTCCTAGTGCTACCTCAAAGCCTAGTGGGTTTCTTGCTATAACCATTGAAAAGCAAGCGGTAGAATCTCTCAACGGTTGAGTTGGGAGCGGAGACGTAGGCCGGGTTTTTGGCCGAACTCCGTTATCAATTTGCGTGTCTTGCCTCTTTATTTCCGCTGCACTTTACTTTGATTTTTAATTTGTTTTTTTTTTAAAAGGCAATTCACCCCCCTCTTGCCATCATTCCTTGGGGTGTTCTTCCGACCCAACAATTGGTATCAGAGCACGTATTTGAATAATTCCCTAACCGGTTTCAAATTAAAGATCCTTTTTGATGGCTTCTACCGCTTCAACCTCTTACGCCCCCGAAGGTTTTTCTTTGGATCGTGCTCCATTCTTTGATGGAGCCGATTATTCTTTTTGGAAAACCCGCATGACTACATTTCTTAAAAGCATTCGTTATCCTATTTTTAAAATTGTTATGCATGGTTATTCACTTTCTACTCCCGATGAATCTAAATGGACCCCCGTAGACATTGCAAATTTCGAGCTTGATGGCAAAGCCATGAATGCTCTACATTGTGGGTTAGATCGTAATGTTTTTGATTGTATTTCTTCTTGCACATCTTCGCATGATATTTGGAAATTTTTAGAACTAACCTATGAAGGTACTAGCGAGGCTCCAAAGCAAGAATCCGATCAAAAGCAAGAACCCGATGCAAAATCCGTACCCAATTGCCCACTCCACAAGAAAAGGGCCAAGAAAAAGGAGAAGAAGAAGGCTTCAAAGGAAACATGGAGTGATAGCTCCACCTCTTCATTCTCCTCCTTCTCCTCGAGCGACCAAGGTAAAAAATGCCTAATGGCAAAACATGAGGTATCTTCCTCCTCTTCCTCTTCTTCCTCCTCTTGCTCTTCAAATTCCAATTCTTTAAATCATTTATCTTATGAAGAACTCTCATTTGCTAGAGACCAATTAGAAAAAGGTTTTCATGAATTATCTTCAAAATTTGTTTCTTTAAAAAAGTCTTTCAAAAAACTTTCCTCCGAAAAAGACCAACTTCTCAAAGAGAAGGAGGAACTCTCCCTTAAAATCCAAAATTTTCCAAATGTTGATTCCATGGAATCAACCATCAAAGACCTTAGAGAGACCCTAGCCAAGTTCACCCAAGGTGAACAAAATTTGAACAATTTGATTGGTTCACAAAGGGTTTCCCGAACCACCAATGGACTTGGCTATACCAACCAAGCCTCCTCCTCCCATGCACCCACTGTTTTTGTAAGGGGGAGCTCTTGCTTTAAATTTTGTAACTATTGCAAAAAACCCGGGCATCTCATTTATGAATGTAATTGTAAAAACGCCCGGTACGGCCAACCCAAACCGATTTTCTATTCCGATGAATTCTATAGGAGAAGACCCGCTATGAGACAAGTATGGATTGAAAAATCCCTTCTAGCGAGTCTCTCCGGGCATAAAATTGTTTCTTTTCAAAATCCCTCTCCCCGGTGATTCATTGTTTTTATTTAGGGGGAGTTAGGATCTTTTAAGCTTTTTTTGTGTTTTCAAAATTTTTCATTTCATTTTCAACTCTTGGTTTCAATTCTTTCAATTCAAAATTTTCTATTAAATTTTCTTTTCTAAATTTCCATCAGTTGGTATCGATTTTTTTTTAATTCAAAACTTTCAATTCAAATTGTTCTTCAATTTTTGATTCAAACTTTCAAAAATTTCATTTGGTTTCAAATTTCAAATTTCAATTGGTTTTGATTCAAAACTTTCAATTCAAACTGTTATTCAAATTTTTCAATTCAATTTTTCATTTCAAAATTTTCAACAATTGATATCATTTTCAATTGATTTAAAATCTCGTTTTTTATTACTTCCCTCAATCAAGTTTTATGCCCCACTCTATTTTGATAATCACAAAGGGGGAGAATTTCTTGATTGATTGGGGGAGAAACTTTTTTGATCATGCTTTGCTTTACATTTCATTTTATTTAAGCATTCCTTTCAATTCATGTTTTTACTTTAATTGTTTAAGTGATTGTGATCATCAAAATAGGGGGAGATTGTTGTACATCTCGAACCTCTCGTTGTTTGATTTTCATGATCACAATCACTTTCTTTTTTATCTAACATTGTGTTTTAAGTGTTTGTGTTGATAGGCATTTGATTGCCAAGAAGTTGACCAAGGAAGAGGCAGAAATGGACTGAAATTCAGTCCACCGGCCGACCGGTGGCTTCACCACCGGCCAGCCGGTGGCACCCAGACTCAAGGGGTAGCTACTGCCTCCCCACCGGTCGACCGGTGGCTCTGCCACCGGTCGACCTGTGGCACCCAGCACAAATAGTGAGACCTACTGTCTTTCCACCGGCCAGCCGGTGGCTCCTCACCGGTCGACCGGTGGAGCCTGGATCAAGACTCTTCTTCTCTACCAAGGCACCGGCCAGCCGGTGGAGATGTACCGGTCGACCGGTGGCCCCTGGACCAGACTTCTCCTCCACTGCCAAGGCACCGGCCAGCCGGTGGAGCTGTACCGGCCAGCCGGTAGCACTGGTCAAACTAGCCGTTGGCTTTGACCAGTCAACTCCAAAAGCCTCCCAACGGCTCCGAGGCCTTTTCCAACGGCTCCAAAGCCCTCCAACGGATACTTGAAGGTTCCTAGCCTATAAATAAAGGCCTAGGAAGCCCCGGAACAATATACAAGCCACCGGACACATTTTTACATCTTTGGCGAAGCTCCGGCGGATTGTTCCAAGGAATCCTCAAGTGCTCCAACCATCTTCCAATCCAAGGAGCACCTCAAGAAGCTTGGGAGAGCACGCAACATCAACTCCAATCAACCATTGGCGCCCAAGTCTTCCTCAATTACGGGTTTTATTGTTTTATTTATTTTGAGCTTAAATTTGGGTTTGTGCCTACAAACCCCAACCCTTTTCTCAACCTCCCTTTCTTTTGGGTTTCACACCACCACTAAGGTGTGAAGAGGTTGTCAAGCCTTACCTTGTAAAAGGGCTTGAGATCGGTGAGCTAGCCTTCACCCGTAAAAAGGCTAGTGGGTTATTGCTAAACCATTAAAAGCAATTGGGTTCTTGCTAAACCAATAAAAGCAAGCTGTAATAGGTCCTAGTGCTACCTCAAAGCCTAGTGGGTTTCTTGCTATAACCATTGAAAAGCAAGCGGTAGAATCTCTCAACGGTTGAGTTGGGAGCGGAGACGTAGGCCGGGTTTTTGGCCGAACTCCGTTATCAATTTGCGTGTCTTGCCTCTTTATTTCCGCTGCACTTTACTTTGATTTTTAATTTGTTTTTTTTTTAAAAGGCAATTCACCCCCCTCTTGCCATCATTCCTTGGGGTGTTCTTCCGACCCAACACTATTGTGGTGTAGTTGTTGGTTTGTGAATTTGGGGCTCTCTGGGGGCCGTATGGTGGGGCTTGGTTTGGTTCCATTACTTCAATGGATTTCATGGATCCCTTTTATTGATGGACCTTATAAGAGAACCAGTTGTTAATTCCTAAATTTCTACTAGATTGTGTTTTCTTTTGTGGATTGTAGCTATGTCTGTTAAAATCCTAGTAGTGAAGTATTATTTAAATGAAATCACTTGATTATGAAAATAATAATGGGTTAATTGAGGAATTATTTTTTGGGAATGAGTTTTGACTTGATTACGTGCAATGTGCTTCTTATGAATGAATTGTATTGAGTATGTTTGTATATGAGATGGTTTTGGAACCCTTAGGGTGGGATTAGTGCTTCTTTACCTATATGTATAATTTATCTCTCATGTTTCTTATTCATGCCCCACCCAAGTTGTGCACTTTGTGCCGACCACCCACATTTCATGGGGGACGGTCTTTTCCCAAGCCTTTTATGAGTGGTAGGATATTATATTGTTTTATTCTCTCTTCCCCAGATAGCCCATGACTCTTCAGGCAGGCTGTGATGGCTTGTAGTCCATTATATCCCATGATTCTTTGGGCATGGTTCTTGTTGGTCGTTAGACCATGTTTGTGCGAGAATGATTTTTCCCAAATGTATTTGGGATGAGGCCCAAGTGTCTTCAAGCATGTAATTATTTATTCTATCCCAGGTTTCTGTGGGCATGGTTACATGTGGTTGTGGCCTAGGTGTTTGCGGGCCGGGTATGGTAGTGGGACTGTGGTGAAAAAATGCATTGGAGGTCTGACGTGTAGGATGTATTTAATAACCGGTGGGAATGTGGTACGGGGTACACAAACATCAATGTTTTATTAATATAACTTTACATGACTTTCTTTATTTGGGAATTGTGCCTTGGGGAGGTCTGGGTGGATAGTTTCTATGATTGGTGTTTTGGTTTTCTCTTTTTTTCATAGGGCATTAGAATGCCTCTCCACTTTTTCATGGGAGATTTTGGTACTCAATTTTTTATACCAGTATACTCACCCTATTTATATAAAACTACTTTTAGGTGTACAGAAGGTCTTTGAGGATCATGCAGGATTGTATTTTTTCAGTCACTGGAGCCGTTGATGTTGCTATTTTTCTTTTATTTTGGGTACATCCATTTAGAGTGATCTAGTATTTTATCACTTATTATTTTAAACATTAACATCTAAAATGATTGATTGGATTTACGTTGACTTCCATTTATTGGTGTTTTTTGGGACTAACTATCTTGTCTCCGGATCCTACTAAATAAATAGGGTAATTCCTTCCATTTTACGTGGGATTCTATACACTTGGTGCTAGTCTCCACTCAAGGTCCTATTGAAGGCGGGTCTTGGGGGTTATTATCTCCCTTTCAAATTAACGAAGGAATGGATTGGAATTCTCTTCTCCCTTCCCTAATCTTGGAGAAGGGATACTGTGATAGGATATCATAGATCTAACCTTGATAGCCTCTCAAACAATACATAAATCTTAAAAATTGTGTATATTTAAACCAAATAACCATCTAATATGTTATGATTTATAATTTTTCTCATAATACCTATCTGATGTAATGAGGGGATATTTATAGGCAACCCCAATCATAAATTTCATTACTTATGCATACCATATATTTTTAATAATCAATACATTTTATTCTCAAAATTATTTAGAATTTAAAAATTATTGATATTGAATCAAGAATATATAATATCAATAAAGAAATCATATCCCATCCAAATAATGAATAATGACATAATTGTTCTATAATATTCATAGTTACATAATTTTCTATTTTCAATGCAAATATATCATTAAATGTTCATTAGAACATGAATGTGGAAAAATTACATTTTTATTATGAAATTTCATATCAAAATATAAATATTTCCCACATATTAATGAAATAATTCCCGTTGAAAATTATATTTATCATTTATAATAGAATTATCTATTAATTGACGTGTCAGGATATTGTGGAATTTCATTGATTTTGTGTACATTAAAAATATGATTCCATACACATTTTCAATTTATACGACAAAAGTACCTTATTTATGAAAAGATAAGATAATTCCTTTTAAAAAATATGGAAGTACCCCATTAATGGTTAAACATGCATTAAACTACATTAGGGATATATTAAATATTTTTGTGATCATATTTTATATAAATCGTAGACATGGAAGAATAACATTCCAGTCTAATGAAGAAATTAAGTATGTTTTTAATAAAAAACATTTTCGAACTCTGTTTACGTACCTAATATCAAAAAATAGTATTATTATTATAAATAACCATGAATAACAGGATTATACGATAAATAGTTTTATTTTATATGTATCATATAACTTCCCTCAATATAAAATAAAACATAAATAATCATTAAATTAAATGAGATCGTAAAATTAATTCTTTTCAAAAAGTACAACATTCCATGAATTTTCTTTAGCCTCCATTAAAATAAATTATAGTTCATTTAACATCTATAATAAATGTAGGAGAATAATTATGATTTCAAAATGATCTATTTATACTATTTAAATCACCCATTTATTAATATTTTTTATATAAATACTAATTTTCAGGTATTATCCATTCAATATACATGAAAATTTTCATCTTATTATTCTAGTCTTTGTACTTTGAATATGGTCCCATCATCTAAAAAATGTAAATTTTGATATAAATAAAATATAAATTCATTATATAAAGAGATTCATATAAAAAAGGTAGATATTAAAATATGAATGTAGTTTTTCATGGATATAATATATCATTCTTAGTCTTGAAAAATTTGTAAACATTTCAATTGATGGAATAAAATATTGATAAATATTAATAGAACATTCCAATATCAATATTATATTATATATTCATAAATATATCTTATATTTATCATTAATACCATTATGGAGGGTAGAGATGAAAATATAATCAAATCACTTTACCAAGAAAGTAGTCCACAAATACAAATGAGGAACAATGCCATTTTTCAATAAATGGGAATGTTAGAAGGTATATATGATATCATAATTCCAAAATATTATAATTTTCCTAATTTACTGTTTATAAAAAACCCATAATATAATTATTCAAGAATAACGGTGATGAAAAATGAATTTTATTGCTATGTGGTGGTGGTAGTCCTCAATAATACATGAGAGATACTTCCACTTTCCATTTGATGGAAAAGTTTGTTAGTAATAGTGATTCCATTATTATAATAAAATATTATTATATTAATGATATATAAGTTGTTATTATTTGAATAAAATGTCATCATTAGGTGAGGTAAATGTGGAAATAAATTAAAAGTTGTTGGTTTGGATGATTTCATATTCACTGGTATATATCCTTAATATTAATTCTTAAGGACCCTTGGAATGGTCATTTAAGAAGAAAAAAACCTATAAGTAATCCATAGTGAGGTTTAAAATATAATTGGAAAGGGTTTGGTATAGATTTATGGGATAGTTTTCTATAATGAATTAATAGAATGGATTTCCATTTATATATAAAAAGATGTACTCGTTTGGAAGTACATATAATTTTAAATTATTTTAATTTAATAAACAGGTTCATGTTACTTTGAATTGTTATAATTAAATTCATGGATAATGATGAGTCTAAATATTCATATCCAATAAATTTTATATATTTTTTTGTTATATTTTCACCCATATCTCATTTTTTGAACCCCTGTTAACACATTTTACAATAACCTCATCAATATTTTTTTTACTGTTAAAGTATCACAAATGTTATCATAAATTAGATTGTGAAACATTAATGTACCATGGTAGATATTTTTATCCATAATAAATTAAAATTTCTGATAAATACCATTTTTACCTCTTTTTATTATATATGAAATTATTATTCTCTATGAAATAACATTAATTAAAATTTAATTGTTTTAAAATATGTTTCAATTAAAAATATATAAAATTAGTAAATAAAAATATAAACTGATACATTATATATAACACGTTTATTTATTTTATAAATTGAATAAGAATAAAAACACACCATAATTGTACAACATTTAGTATTTTAAAAATAATTTGTCCTGTTTGTTTAATTATTTAATTAAATCTATATCAGAATTTCAAAATCATTTAATGAAATTATTTAATCAATAAAAATTTAAAATAAATGTCCATAATAAAAAATCAATTATTTTTCATATAAATATTTAGAACTGATCAAATCAACTTTTTATGCTAACCCAAAAAAGTTAGCAACACTAGAATAAAATGAGTGAAAATTTAATTTTAATATTAAATTAAAATTATATACAGGTAACTACCAATAAATTGGGGAAATGAATTACAAAATTTTGGAGACTTATATGGGCTCTGTAAAAATATTTATTAAAATTATGGGAATATCTTAAAGAGAATTCTAGGTCCTATCAGAATTTTTATCAATAATTACATGATTTATCCTTACAGGATGTCAAATATTTTTTATAGTTATCATTCATATTAATTAAAAATAAACATGGCCTATTTACTAAATTTGGACATCATAATTAATCATTATGAATCCATTTTTCATGACTCAATTCCAATATTTGGAAAATTATAATTTCAATATAAATTTATGGACCAAAACGTAAAATAATGTTTTAGAAAAATATGTTTTAAAAAATATAAATTAAATTTTATCAAAATCATGAATATCAGGGATTGAAAAATAAATAATATTGATTATTATAAATAAAATTAATCATATTTCACTTTAATATTTAGTTAAATATATTTTAGGACATTTATAATATATAATTTAATAAAAATAAATCATATTATTTGATAAATTGGTTTCGTTGACAATTTAATCATTAATCGTCATTTAAAACTAAATTTATAAAATTATTCCTAATATAATTTATATATTCATAATAACAAATGTACAGCCTTTTTAGGAAATTAAATTTTAGACATTAGTTAAATTTAACTACAATATTTGTTCCCAAAAATGTAATTATACTTTATTGAGGAAGCATTATATAATCTTTTTGTAATTTAAGTAAACATTTCATAATAAATTCATTTGTATAATTTCATTAAAAATGTTCATCAAAAAGTGATTAATCCATTTAATAATTACACTTTTAATGTCTTTCTTATAATGTTATTTGATAAACTAGTTCCTTTTGAATCAGTGTCACCTATATCACAAGCTATCTAGAAAATTATGTTTATATAGAGAGTTATATATAGTAAAATCATCAAGTGTTACAATATGCATAATAAACTACATTATATAATAATATATAATCTAAAATATGTGAATGGGGATCCAAAAAATTAATCTCAACAAATATATCTTATTTTGAGTAAAGAGATAAATGATCTTTATAGGTTGGATAAATAGGATACGATGCATAGAAATTATTGGAGGGTGTGTATTGTTCGTCATTATTGAAAACATATTCTATATAAAATATTTTTTTGATATTCTATTAACTGATTTATCTCTCCCAAATCACTTATGATGAATATCATATCTCCCTTTTATTTTTTTCTCCATCGATGTTTAACTAGGTTGTATCAAAATTTTATTATTACAACATATGAATCACATTCTATTACACCACTGGGGTGTTCTGTAGTTCCAAAGTTAGTTTTAATACCGTCGACACATTGTTGAGAAACAATGTGAACCACTTTAATTTTATGTGAAATGGTATTTGTAAATAATATATAAAAATATTAAATTGTAGATAATATTGTATAGAAAGTTAATTTTTATGAAAAATATTAATTATATTTTTATATTAGTTTCATCTACTTAATTAAAAGTATATAAAAGAAAAATTCCATTATTCGATCTGTGCCCAATCCAATATCTATTAGAAATTAGAGGGATGGAGGCCCAAAATAATCTTCTTAAAACAAGATACTACGTGTAACTCATTATTAATTTGAGTTTCACCAATAAAATTTTCATACACGGACTCACACCATCCATGTGATAAACTAACATGGTATATAATTTATGAAGGGATACTATTGTGAGATATATTTTTCGGTAGTTATATATGAATAAATAAATATGTTTCCAATTTATAATTTTTTTAAAAAATAATTTTTTTAATAAAATCATATAGTAATAGATTCATTCCACTATATAGGGAGAAAATTCCACTAGGACTCAATAACTATAAACCCATATCCAAGGAATTTTTTTTCCTTTTGTTATTTCCAACAAATGTAATGTGATGTCATTTTTTCAAACATATCTATATAATATATTCAAAATATATCGACTAGTTTTTAATTTATTTTTTATCATGAAAGTAAAAGGATCTATTTAATTGAATAAATTAATTATTAATATAGAAATATATATTATTTATTGTATTTGAAAAAAATAATAAGATAAACTTAATTATTCAGAGTCCACATAATATAATATTATCCATCATATATATGATCATATAGTCAGCATATAAAATATCAATCATATGATGGCTCTATTTTGAAATATAATTTATTACCTCATTTTTATTCTTGATTTGTGGATATTTTATCACCATTAATGTTTTTTCACATCTTTTCCCCTTGGGAATGATAGAATATTGTGAAATAAGAAAATTTATTTTTTACCACAATTTAGTATATTTTTAATATAAGGAAAACTCTTCCTTGAGTGTCTCACCTGTTATGGTACAATTAATTTTGATACAAAAATTAATATATTTAATAAATTTATTACATCTTATTAATTAATATAAAAAAATATACACATTCCATTGTAAATAGACCTATTCCAATATTTATTTCATTTTAATATATTAATGAAACTAAACTCTATATACTTATATATTATTAAAAATAAAAGATTATTAGAAGTTAGAAAAAATTAAATGATTGAAAATAATATTTTTTAGGGTAATATATCTAATTAAAAATTGATAATTTTAAAATGTCGTAATCATAAATATAGTAAAATAAAAAAATTCATTGGTATTATTTAACCCTAAAATATAAATATATAAATGATGAATATATAATTTTATATAAAAAACAATGAAATTAAAATTATTTCAATTGAAATTATGCAGGATAAATAAACAGTTCCATTACATACAAGTTGTATGATTCAATAAAAATTAATGTTATTAGTACTAATTCAAAAAAATGAATGAATAAAAAATGTATTTAAATAAATATTTAAAAATAAGAATAAATAATAAATATAAATATATAAAAATATAGAAGCTATAATAATTATATTTACATGTAAATGTTTAATAAAATAATAATTTCATTTTAAAAAAATTATCTAAAACTGAAGAATATAACATTTAATTATAAAGTGAAAAAAATTGATCAATATGTGAAAAATTTATTATCCAAGATAGATTTATTACATGTATATGTCTTTTTAAAAATAAAAAAAATAAACAAATACTAGAATAATCAGGATAGTAATAGAGTGTTCCCCCAAATCTATTGTATCAGATAATTTTGAGATACATGAACTACACCAACATCATAGAAATAATTATCCTTATATAACCACGTAATAGATAATGTAATCTCACAAAATAACTCAATATCATTAATATTATTATCTCAAAAATTATTTTTTCCCAATTAAAAAATATGGACCACCGATCAATTGATTGTTCAAAAACCTTATAGATCTATTTTCATGCATCCATATGATAAATTTTTCTAATTTTACATTAATAAATTTTATATCATCATGTGCAAATCCATACTCATCTTTTATTTCATCCATATTTCACTTAAATATTAACACTGATAATTTACTATAATCAATCTCTAAAATATCGTTAGTTAGTCTAAAATATCCTATCGATGTAGAATAATTCTTTGTTTCATCAGAACTAATAAATTTCTGTTCTCTAACAATAAATATTTATCTAATATTTTCAATAAAAATCATGTCATCAATAGTTTTTCTGAAAAATATGATACCCTTAATAATAAAACAATAATATATGATTGCATTAATAGTTCAAAAATTAGATATATATTTAAACTTTTCTTATGAAATTAAATTACTATTAAATTATGTTATAAAAAATGAATCAAATATATTTTAGGTTTACTCACCAACCACATTAAATTTCAATTCAAAAATCATAACTCCAATCATGGAATTTATGATCATATATATGATTGAAGATCACCTAGGATTTTCAAAATATAAAATTTGAATTAATCACGTCATCATGTGGAAATATTTTTTACATAATAATAAATTTTAAAATTACTATTTAGTTTAAAAATTCAAAATATTTGGGTGAAAAAATATCTACTTTATATGAATAATCATCACAGAAGTTAATCAGCCCATCTGATTTATATTTTTTAATAATAGAGGCATCAAAATGTTATCGATTATTAATGTTCACATTAATAATGTTCTTATATCATTCAAAAGGATATATAAAATATAATTAAAAATTTCATCAAGTTCTTATCCCATAACCCATATTAATAAATATACAAACCATTATATCAAAAAGTCAATTTGGGAAATTATTTTCTGATTGTAAAATAATGGTAGTACATTTAATTAAAAAAAATTCTAAAAAAATTTATATATATGAATTTTTATCATTTATATGTTAATAATAAACACATAATGATGATATATTTTTTGATAGGTATAAAAATATGTAACATAATGAAACTATCAGTATTAATTTCATAATTACATGATAGTCTAAAGACATAATACCTATTAAAATTAAATCACTCAATGGATAATTTTTTTTTCATTTTTGATGAAATCCAACTTGGTACATTAATAAAATTCATGATTTGAGAGAAATTTCTCTTCAAAATATTTCATAGTGTGAAACAAGCTTAATGTAAATATGTTATTTCCTTTCATAGTTGGATATAAATCCAAATGTATTCCAACAGATGATATGTCCAATCTATTTTCCAATCCTTTTATTTTCATATCATTTTTGTATAACAATATTCTATCCAAAATAACACATATTTTTTTTCAACATGTATATTCTCAATGTAATTTTTTCGTCAATAAATATCCAATAAGGTACTCGAAATTAGACAGATCATTTTTTCTGTGTATTTTGTAATTACCAAAAAATAAATAATTTTCAAATGTAAAATGAATTAATTTAAATTGACATAAAAGAATTTATAATGAAGTAGTTATGGGGAAAATACATACTATTTTAAATAAAAAGATGTAAACAATAATCATTGAAAATAAATATCATGTTGAAAAAATAATTGATGTCTCAAGTATAGTTTCTTTCTCCCCTTCTACAATGAATGATATGAAGTCCCTTCATCACAAGTTGGAAACCATTTCTGAGACATAAAATTATTTAAAGCCATGTTCCCATATGAAATAAATTTTTATTTATTGAAAATTTCAACAACACAAAAAATCAAATAAAAATCCACATATTCATTCAAAACAAAACACCCCTTCTTCTTATATTAATTTGAAACCATCAATCTGTGGTGATAGTTAAAAATCAAAATCATTTATAAGATTTTTTGTTACATAAATAACCAATATCATCAAAGTATATTTTTTATTTAAATATATATATATATTTGGGGATATATCATACACATCCACTATAATAGGACATGTACTATAATGGATGGTGAGTCTTTAATATGGATTTATTCTATTCATGAATAGTAACATTTATGAGATTTATAAATTCATTTCAACAATCAATATATTTTTAATAAAATATATTAATTATGGTGAATTAGTATGATGGTATATGTTTCTATCATCGATTCATTTATATTAATGGCATAGTTTCTCTTTGTGTCAATTATTTTTCTATATATACATATCAAATAATAAATTATAAAATAGTGCAATATTTATTAAGTGATACTGCTCATTCATTTTCATTACAACGAATCACATATGAATTTATCATTAATTTTATATATTGTTGTCCCAAAATAAGGTCATTCTAAAAAATATTTATATTCACACATATACAATACAATGTGTTTAGGGAAAACATGAATTTTATTATAACCCAATCACATAGGAAGTTATATTTTTATGAAAAAAATGTGTTTCTAATCTACATTCCTTATTAATGTAATTATTTCCAAAGTTAAGTCATTTTTAATAATTAATTTTTCTCTAAAAACTATTTTATATAAATATTATAAATCCGAATAGTACTGATAACACTTTCAAATTAGTTCGTCTTTAAAAAAGTGGATTCTCAAAGGATCTAAACAGTTATTTATGATTTTTTATATTTTCATGTTTTTTAATCATACTTCATTTATTAATTATCTGATATGATCCATTATCCCATGTTAAAAATATTCATCAACATTACAACATGACTTTATAAATTTTTCAAAATCTAGATCTAGTGTAATATACAATGAATAAAACTATAAAAAATAATATTTTATTAAATTCCTATGTACTCTAAAACTCTAAAATTTGAACACTCCACCCATGTACATTAATTCATATCACGTTTTTCTATATTTCATTAAACATTTCCAAAAATAATCAACTCTATTATATTATTTATAACATTTACTTGTGAATTTATCCAATTGCAATCCATTAACTAAATAAAATTATAACATAGTAAAAACTATATAATATAACTTGTCAATTTATGTACATTTAATCATACATATAAAATATTAATTTAAAACCAATAAATTCAACTTATATATGCCTATATAAAAAACATGTCTCAAAAAAATTAATGTAATATATATGTATTCATACAAATTTAAAGAAAAAAATAAAAAATTATCATTAATATAATAATTAATAAATATAATATAGTAATTGAAATAACTATATATTTTCAAAAATGAAATCAAAACCAATTAATCATAAAAAAATAGTGAAAATAAACATTTATACCACAAAAAAATTTATATAATAAGTTGATGAACCCAATAAATTATATTTAGATAAAATTTATAACACAAATAATTAAATATGTACTATTCAAAACTCATAATTATTATAAATTACTACATGAAAATAAAATAAAATGATAGTTGAAAAAAAATAGATGGATACTTTATATCTTCAAGAATTTGTGACAAAAAACTCCCTGAAAAATATAAGATTATGAAAAATTAATTATGATCAGGGTTAATAATAATTAAATGATTAAAAATAAAATATATAATATATAATAATCCATTAAAATTTTAAAATATAAATTAATCAAAAAAATATATACTTTTTGTATATCATCAAGGATCATATTTAAAATATAACTAAATAGGCCGACAATGGAACACATTTTGTTTGGAGAATAGTTGAAAAAAATTAGAGATAAACATGAATGAGATAAAATTAAACCCATGGTAGGCCACCATGAAAATGAATCATAAAAAATTTCATTAATGGGAGAATGAAAAATGTGTAACATAGAAAATTCATAAGACAAAACACAAAAAAAGATGTAATCCAAATAAAATTAGTAGAGAGAGAGAATTAATAATTTAGGGAAGTTATGATTTGAGTTATTCTATTTTAATATAAGGAAATTTAGTAGTATAATTTCTCATGAATTTTTTATTTATAAAATGATTTAAATTTTTTTAGAAAAAATTACTCTTAGAATATATGATATAATATTTTTTCATTATAAAAAATAATTTAAATACCTCAAAGATACATATTTTCATATAATTTATAACAATACATTTCTTGAAGCAACCAATTATAATCCCTAAACATGAAACTTGAGCTATTCTATGAAATAATCAAAGGTAATTCCCAATCTATATGGGATAAAAAAGGAATCATAGACATAAAAAAATAATTTTTTGGGATATTTTATCAAATTAATAAATATGTGGCATGTTTATCAACATGTTATCCTAAAATGGAAACCATGATTTTTAGAGTTTCATTCTAGAAAAAAACCCCAGAAAATAATGTATATTAGAAAATTTTAATTAATAATAAATAAATATAAGAAAAAAAAAGATCCAAATACAAGATGTCAAACTACGAAACAAAATAGTTGGATAAAAAAATTTACTACAACATATTTTTGTAACCGCTATAGTAACAATACATTAGTCTATAGTACTGACTTTCTCATTGAGAGATAAACAAGTAGCACCAAACATAGAAAAATATATTAGATCTACTAATTTTTAGTGGAAAATTTATAGTGTAAGCGTAAAATATGATATTATTTAAGAACCAATGAATTAAAAATTTTCATTTACCTAATAATATCACAAATAGTAGTTTTAATATAGAAAATAGTATTATTTAATTATTTTAATAAAGAACACTGATGACACATTGACACATACCAATTTATCACCAGTATGTAATTATAGTATCATTTAAAAGATTGACATAAATAAATAATTTAAAACAGATTTTGTAGAAATCCATTCTTATTTTAAAAACCTCATCTTTCACACATATATGTAATTCAATATAAAAAAATAGGTAGACATCAATACACAATTAAGCCATTTTTATAAAATCAGGGACATAGATTAATATTTAAATTAAATTAATTACATAAAATAACAATAATGTAGATGGATTGTAATGATGAAATATGATGTATGTAGGAAATTATAAGATATAAATATTTATATGAATGTCATAATCAATATTTTAGGTTATCCTTCACATACCGGGGATATATCAAACGACTTAACTAATGATTCATTCCTATGTCTATAACAATGTTATTTCTGTAGGCTATCCTAATCAATCCTACATACATTTTTTCTTATAACAACATTAAGGATTTAGTTATTCAAATTAAAACTTAGATATTATAATCTCTAATCCTTCACTATGATTCTTAGGATCCGATGACTAAATTAATGGGTATGAATGGTATTAATTTCATACCAACAACCAATTTATTTATTTATAAATTACATTATTTGTGTCCACCATCTAACACTCATCAATGAAAAAAACCCTCTATGTTAGGAAGGTCATCCATAGAGGATAACCATCATTCATTAAAAGCCATTTTTAAATATAAAATTGCACCATATTAGTTAAAATTATGACTAAATATTCTTGAAATACTTCAATAATTAATTACAATTTAATGTATCAAATAAATCATCAGGCTATTTTCATAATGAGACAAACTGGACTAAAAGAAATAATTAATAAAGACACATTTAAAACATCATCTTACAAATAAATTGGAGGCCTAGAAACCATTTCAGTAATCCTTATTTTATTTTATGAAAGGGATTATATGATATTTTAATATATAATGTGGTATAAAACTATATTACCAGATCAATGAACATTTATACATTTATGTATCATATATATATATTCATAAATAAAAATATGTATCAAATAATGATTCATTATTCCGTACATTTTCCTAAAATATATTTCTTTAGTGAATCCACAATTAGAAAGAATATAAAATAATCTAATAAACTCAAAATTTAGCAACACACACAAAACCACATAATTTAATATTGCCTAATAAATATTCAAAACACACCGTAATACAATATAATGACAACTTATACATTGTGAAAAAATATATTCACATTTAAATTTCTAAATACATAGTCATAACTACTGAGGACCATGGAAAACACGTTTTTCCATAAATCCTTTAACATAATATGATTTCGAAACCAATATAAAAATCCAAAATATAATGAATTGAGTAGAATGATATTTAATCAACTGTAATAATTTTAAAATGTTTTTTTAAAGTAAAATTTTGAAATCACAGAACACAATTGTGTATGATTGTGGTACAAAATAAAATATAGGATTAATAAGGCCATCCATTTTACCAAATATGCAAAAAAAATGAAAAAAAAACATTATCTACAACTCACCCTATGGATTGAATTAAAATGAAATAGGTCAAAGAAGAAAAAAAATAAGATAATTAATTGAGAAAAAAATAACCAAGGTTTTACCTTTAATGTAGAAATGTGATACATATTATTAATACTCATTATCTAAGGGGATATGTATGAGAAGACCTCACTAGTGCTCATAGGTCATTCTAAGATAGAAGGAGGAGGGAATGGTGGATTAGGCATTTAAATTTCATATGGGGTGTTTAGAAATTTAAAATTTTATGAAAATAGTGAATGTAAGACTATTTTGAAACACATTTTACAATAATATATGAACATACCTTGTACCCTCCATTGAAATTACAAAATTGTCACTTGGGTAGAAAACATTTTTCATAATCCATGTTCTGATTATAAAAATTGTGTATAAAAATATCTAC
This sequence comes from Viscum album, assembly GCA_963277665.1. NCBI lineage: Eukaryota > Viridiplantae > Streptophyta > Magnoliopsida > Santalales > Viscaceae > Viscum > Viscum album. The sequence goes on along the minus strand of OY728131.1, from coordinate 1,472,659,866 downwards.
CACTCTCACATTCTTAAAACATTTTTATTATTAACTATTCATAATGGTTACCTAGATCATACTAAAAACATGTCCTTGCACACTATCCCCATGAAATCACCTAATTTGGACTCCATTATGAACTTTCCCTAAAGGCTAAACTAATAAAATAAAAAAAGAACTAAAAACACACATTTGCAAAAGTAGTCACATGGTTTCCTCTAAATGGCGTGTACATACCATTTGATAGAGTAAATAAATACCTAGAAACATTGAAATCAAAAAATTAGAAAAAAATTATAACAAAATATAAATAAAAATATCAGAACCATGTAGCTCAAAAAATTATAAAGAAAATAAAACATTAGACTGTAAAACATTCCCCTCTATCACACTTTCTACTTTGAGAATCATACAAAATTGAAAATGTGTATAATGATAGTTTTGTCAAATATGAAATAAATAATATCCTAAATAAAGAAAACCAATACATGAAAAATAAAAATTGAATATTTTACTATGGGGTGCTTCTTAACTCCACATGTCAAATATAACTAGCTCAAATGTCCAGAAATTAGATATTCATATTTGATCTCCTAACCTTAATGAAATATATTCACCTTATAGTTCATCTATGAATGTCACCCAAATTTTTTAATTAGTAAAAAAATGATATTCAAATCAAAAGGACAAAATGTTGTTACTAATGAAGTATAGTCTATAATTTACACAAATATCACCTATCTCAAAATATCAATGGGATACTAAATGTCCCAAAATAAACTCACAAACCAACAATAAGAAATGAAATGGAAGGTTAAATACAAAATGGAAATAAGGAAACATGGGGTTTAATAAAAATATTGAATGTTAATGTTATTTTTATAGTAATTATTGATAGGATTACATTTTCCACTACAATGTTCTTGAACCACGTTATTTTTTAGAAGCTCTAGTCTTCCACAACATCTATAGGTCTCCATATCACATAAGAAAGATGTTTTGTAGTTCTTGATCATGAATCAATAGAAGATTACATGTATAAAATACCACTTCATAGAATAATTTAAAGATAATGACGATTCTTCTAAAATAGGTTCCTCCTTTTTTCACTGTTCAATTAATCATAAAACTTCATGAACACCTAGAGAAATAATTTGACACCTTTGACTGGCTCTCCCATTTGTAGTTCCATAACCATATACATTATAAACTCGCATTAATACCAAATATAAAACTATTTATATAAATATCAAGACTAAAAAAACTAATAAATATAATTATAAAACATGAATTTATAGTACCATTTTAGGATTATAGAATTAATGCATTATGAGACATAAAAAAATAATAACTCCCTTGTTTTTTGAATTAATCATTAATATTCCCTACATTACATACAAATGTAATTAATCCACAATGAAGCTGTAATATCTCCCATAAAATAATCCTCATGTGTTATCCTTATATATGATACAATTGTAATATATTTATTAATAATCTAGAGAAATAAAAACATCAGAATAGCTGAGATCAAATGCTAAATAAGAAAAAATATACAACTAATGAAATCATGGAGTAATAGTGTAATAAATATTAGTATAGGAATTTGTAAACAACATGAGGATATAATCAATATAAAACAAGGAGGAATATATTATAATAAAAATAAAAAAACATTCATATCAATAATAAATATTTTATAATATGGAATTACTTTAGCTAAAAATAAAAAAAAACCCAAGACCTTATACCAGGACACTGTCCTTTTAGGTGGATAGATATACACCAAACCCAATATTGTTATATGTCATCAGACATATCAAATAATTATACATCTATATAATTTTGGGACCTACAAATCACCTAATTATGACCCATTCATTTACTATATAATTTTTTTTATTATCATTCATTCTATTCAAATAGAACCTTAGGATACATAAAACAGATTGTATACATATAATAAACATTATTGAATTTTAATACATAATAAACGTTTTTTAATAGTTAATAATAATCAATGATTTCTAATAATTTCACCGTATTAAAAGAATAGATAAAATGACCACAAACCATCAATTGGAAAAGGTAGCTGGTAAAATGATAAATATCCATCTTTCTAATTATCATATTCATTTTAGTACTAAGATATGAAATTCTAAGAATTAACCCCATTTCAATTAAATGTATAAGAATATCATGAAATATCCGGTGGAAGAATGTAGATGTTCGTAAAAAACATAGCCCATGAAGTGAGAAATATTTTTCAACAAGTTTATCTGATAGAAATGTATATCCCTAAAAACAATAAGATAATACAACTATTACAATAAAATTTTAAAATATGAAAATCATATATGATATAAGATCAATTTAGTGATCCTAACTCAACGGATGAAACATGAGTAACAAAATAAACGTACTAATGGGGGGACAACATAATCATTATACATTTGACTAATGAATACTTATTTTTGTTATAAATAAAATAAAATAATAAGTGTATGAAATAAATGTATCTATAGTCATTTAATATACTATACATTGAAATTATGGTGCACAATATGTAATATTTATCATAAAATTATAATTGAAACCAGTAATGTATTTATAGCTTTTGAAATGATCATATATAAACCCAATCAAAGAGAGGGGTTATAATTGAGCATATAATAACTCGATGAAGACATAATTCATGTTATGATATCTCAAATAGGATGTATATATACTATATAATTGAAATTAGTTTTTTAATAATAATCATGTCTCAATGTTAGTAATTTTAGGAAAAAAACCATAACCTTTGTCCTGATCCATTCTGCATGTGAAAAAAATATCATGACTAATTAAGGTAATTTCATTAAACTAATATCAAATAAATTTATTAATAACAAAATAAATTATAAACCAAATTTATAATTAACAAATATATTATGTAATTTTTACATATTATCAATACCTGGTAAATTTTTTATTTATCACATTGAACTAATTTCTAAAAATTCATATCAATATTTATATATTTTCTAAATTTTGTAACTATTAGATCATATGTGGTAATAGAATATTTAAAAATTGAAAATTTGTTTATATGACTATAACATAATTTTCATGATTTAAACATAAAATTATAACAATTTAGGATGCAAAGGATTAATTGTCCTAGGAAAACAAGGATTGTGTATCACATATATATAATTTAACATAATGTTTAATTTAAAATCATACTCTTTGTCTTTTTAAAGAACACATTCTAATTAGTATATTCATTCACCTAAGGATATAAATGATTGAATGGGGTGTGATAAAATCCTAGAAAGATAATGAATAATGTACATGAATCGATATGACATGTGTGAGAAATATCATCATTATCATCATAAAATAAGAATTAGATCATCAGTAAAATAATTTGGGAAACATTTCTTTTAATCAATATGTAAATGTGTCAAAATGAAACGCCATATTGTAGTGGTCAAATCGCACACATAGTTATAAACAGATCTATAATTATGTCAATGCATTACATATTTCCATAACCGTAACAATAACTTTGTGAAAGAAACTATCAAAATTTTCACTCATAATACACATCAAATCATGAGATACATAATATTACCTAATACCGTTCTAGGATTTATAATACTAATCCCACCCATCAGATCCTAATATTTACAAAACCATGCATGCCACATAGAAAATTTTATAACCATAGCTATAATGTTTCCCATGTAACAAAATGGGTTACATAATAACATCATCAATCATTATGCCCTAAATAAACACAACATTTCAGAATTAAATAGGATGAAATAATATGTTACAAGAATCACCATACTGAGAGAATAAAAAACACCTCAAGGGAAGTCATATTGGTGTTTTGGAAATAAGATTTCTTTTGGAAAATTGTTGTATTGATTATAAAATCATTTAGGAAACAGATTATCCTCGAAAGTAAAATGAAATGATTTATATGAAACATTAGTGGAGTATTCATAAAAATTATTTCATCAAATAGGGATAAACCAAAGAAATGTATTGGTTTTGAGAATCCTCTTACCATAATTATGTATTGTTTTCGTTTCTATTATACCTCATGAAAAATAATAATAGATTTAATAAACCATTGATCCATAAGTGAATTAAATTAATTTATAAAAATATTTTTCAATAATAATTATTTGATTATATTTCTTAATTTCCATTTATTAAATTGTTCCATATTTGTATTAAAAATTTCATAAAAAATTCTATTTTCTACTTATTTTCTCAATTTCTACTGAAAATCATTTATAGAAAGGTACTATTAACTATATAATCAAATCAGAGAAGTAATTTATTTTTAATATAATATATATTAGTAATAATACATTCCATTATAGGGGTTATATGATTTTATGGGAAATGTCTTTATAGATGGTTAACCAATCGTTAATGGGATGTTTTTGAAAGAATTGGAAAAGAATCTATTAAATTTAATTTTTCATAAATATGATAATTGTAGTTGGTTAAAATGCTTTATATTGGACTTTTTTGGTTTTTTATTGATGAAATCAGTGGTAATGATTTCCAACATCGATTTTAGTATAGTAAATAGTCATTAATATATCATATTATTATATTGGTAGTGTTACACATACAAACAAAGGATGCATCATGAGACATAGTCAGGAATATCCATTTTCTTGTTATACTAACAAAACCGCCCATTCAGATCTATTTTTATATTCATATATCCATGGTGAATATAGACAGATAAACTATGGGATTCATTTAACAAATACTATCCCATGATTTGTAATGATGGAACATATACTTGGTTCATAAAACATAACATTCTAGCATGGTCCTGGATGATATTAGGAAAATATCTCACCATCATCTCTAAATCCAAATCATTCATTCATGCCTTCTAAATCCTCTCATGGATGGATGGTTGATAATTTTTATGATAATAATTTCATCATTACCTTTTTCATGTTATTTCATTATCCACCTTCTACAAATCCATAAATATCAATACCCTTTTAATCCTAATTGTTTAAAAACATGCATGGTCTTTCTAACTCAATTCATTAGCCACAATGTTCTCCTTCCCATGCCTATTAATGAATTTATTAGTCATAATCATTGATCAACTCCAGCCTTATCATCTGACACATATTCATATCTTTTTGGGTAAATATAAACATCATAATTTTATTATAATTATTGATTTCACACCATTCACCATATATATAATTTATCTATATCAATAATGAAAAAAATCATTCTTTTAACTATAAATAATGAGATGGGTAATTTTCACCATGTGCATTAAATTATTGAAAGGAATTAACATTTATTGTATCATTTTCCGTGAGGAAGAAACCCAGTCCCAACATTAGAGCATCATTATATATAAAAAACCTACTCTACTGTAGGGTAGTTTTGGTACTAGAACACTAACCAACCCTCTCTTTAGTTCATATAAATTGTTTCCATATTCATATTTCCTCATAATCATAATCCCTAACAACATAAGTATGTGATAGTGATATATATTCTAGAAAAATAGTATACAATTAATAGGTAAAATCAAGATAACCCAATAAAAAATTGGATCCTAGTTACATTGCTAGGTCTAAATCCTTTCTCAATAACTTCCATCACAAAAGGATACAATAATATTTCCAAACATGAAAGTTTATTTTGGTATCAAAAAATAAAAAATGGAAAATTTGGTATATAGGATTTACTTCTTCAATGGAATCATAATACATCCTTTTATGTTCTTTATTATATTCCTTTATTTCTATATATATATAAAATATATTTTTCAAATACAACCACATCATATTGAAGTAGTCACTAGGACATAATTAATTAACTCGGTGGTTATTTCCGGTGAATTGTAGATTCTAAATGGCAATTCATGGAAATTATAACAACCACACATTATAAGAAAGTTTTTCTTGTGTATATCATCCTTCATGACCATTGCATAATGATATATAGACCAATGATAAATGCTATAAAATTATTAGGCTCGCTATAATTGATCTAATAGATCATCAATATAAGGTATATCATACGTTTTCTTGATATACATCATGTTATGTTCCATATAATCAATTAAAAGATGCATTATCACATATTTCTTCTTAAAAAAGAACAATTCCAGACCAATTTGAAGCGTAAGGTTGAAATAATTCATTATCTAAATTATAATAGGGTTTATTCTTCCATCCTAATAAATCAATATATGAAATTTTATATGGATTCTATGAAATTTGTAGAAGACAATGTATTAGTTCAACTAAAAATAAAAATTCACAATTTAGGGGATGAGTAAGAAACTCTTATAGAAATAAATAACCAAAATCAAATAAATTTATAATATATTTATTTATTGTATTCTACACAACTATTTGAGAGAAATAACCCTCTTGAATAAGATGTATGTCAAATATTACTGAACTAATTTACCATTGGAATTCAGGTTCATATTAAAAATGTTTGATTATTGTAGGTTGATTTAAAATATTTAATGTAAATTCCATTACTCGATAATTGATATGGGATCTACATTGAGAGGGATAATCCATGGTTAAAATTACATATAATACAACTAGAATGTGAATAATAAGATTTTCGTGAACCAATTTATGGAATCCGTCCATCGAAACCATTAATTTTTTTCACTTCCAAATCTACATCTAATCATTATAGTGGAGATGTGATAACATAAAAAAACATTAAAAAGTAATGAGGGAGTAGAACCTGAACTAAAAATAATATTTCCACATCATTGTGGATAGTAATTGTAAATTTTACTACATATTTTTGAACTCCATCATTTGTTATTGTAATTTCAGAAGCACGGTCATCTCCCCTTTTCTTTGTCAACGTTCAGTTCAATTAACTCTTGTGATATTGGGCTGAATTATTTTCGATTTATTGATAGTGGATACACTTTATAGAATGGTTTTCATTCATTTCTTATTATTAAATATAATTATGAAACAATTATCCACACATAAAAAACTCAAGTTCATATTATGATAATATTTTTTAATTTCAACATTATCTCATTATATTAATCCCATCCTCCAATATCTATTCTCTGACACATTCTATTTTCCTTTGTTATCATACAAAATCATCATTTTTGAATTAAAATGAAGATAAAAAATAGATATATTTATTTTACAACCTTGATAGAACATAAAACTATATATTCAAATAATTAAAAAAAGTTATAAAAATATTCCCTTTCTATAATTAGTTTAACCCCATCAATGAAACTGTAAATCATATATTATCGATACTATATATTGTCCAAAAAATATGGCTAATCATGTAATTTTACCCTCATAAACATCTATACATTATTATTCATTCAATTTTAATTTTAGTATAATCATATCCATTGCTACATGTTTTCATCGAGGGAATTATTTTTCAAATAATACCCCATATAGTTTTCCCATTCCTTGATTTATATTCCATAAAACAATATAATTTTTTAAATCAATGAAAACTACTAATTGGATTAATCTTAATAAAAATCCACTACCCGATTAACATTGTCACACTCATTATTTCCCAATTTCAGGAATATATTTTATAGGGATATAATCAATTATTCATTTAGAAATTCACTATAATTTACAATAAACTATTTCTAATTCTTTTTCATATATATGTATATCATAAGTGAACCCCACCATGCTATAAGATGTTGTTCGATTAGGGCATGGTTATTCATCATAACATGATTAAACATCCATAATAAGGATATGATCTTCTTTGTACCAATAATAGTTTTATTGTCTTTCACAACAGAACTATACCCATATTTTATTATGTTTCAGATTCCTTTTTAGTAATTAGGACCCATCACTAAACAATGGAACATATAGATTTAACTCACAATAATCATTAATCTGGAGCTAAAAAATAATGGTAAATGTTCTCAATTATAATATAGTATTAAAATAATTGTCATGTTATCTATTTTAATTTAAAATCTACATTCTAATGTCCCTAAAAAACTTCCTCTGCACCATGTATAGATACTCTAACTCTAGTATCCTAGAGATAGTGCTTACCTTATTACATTTGTATAATACCCAAGGAATATCACTAATATGGAACATTATATTTATCAGTCATAGAAAACATTATACATGAATGATTGACAACTTATATTTGAAATATTATTTAGACATACAATAAAATAGGTCACATTCATTCATCCTTGATATAATTTTTAATTTCCTTCATCAAATCCTAGGGAATAGAAAAAAAGTATATGGTGAGCTTTGAGGCTTAGTACGTGGTATGTTTAATGAACGCTCTCATGTAAAAATAATGAATAATCAATATATTACTATTAATAATAAAAAAAATTACATTCATTACACCCATGTATTCAATGAGTATCCATCGATAATATCAAAATTGAAATTATATTTATAATGAAATCCAATTACATAATAAACTAAATGAATAATTCTAGGTAATCATGATAAAATGAATCATACGTCCATGGCCTCTTAACCAATATATTATTTGATTAAAATTGGGAAAGTGTAAAACAAATTCCTTATTCTTTCTGTCACGACCCATCCCCCGAGGCCATGTCGTGACTACCCCATTACCACCTTCCCTAGGCTAGGGGATGGCAACTAGAATTGAAAATGTGTATCCATATAACGGGAAATAATTGTCTTTAAACCTGTGCAAACACACAATCCACGAACACAACAAGAAGAAACCAAAAATTAATCTATTATAGTTAAAAGTGAAATGAAATAAAAGGGTCTAAAATACAAGCCCAACTGAAATGTACATGTACAAATAGAAAATAAAAACTCTCCTAGATCATCCATCAAGGATCCTACTTGAAGGGTAGGTACAACACATCTCCAGATATTTCCACGTCAACTGTCAATGTCGTCTACCGACAAGTCCTAACTCCCCAAGTCATAGTCAAGGATTCATGTCGTCTGCACAAGACACAATAATGTACGGGTGAATCTCGTGTAGGGGTGAGTATAACAATACCTATTAGGGACCCTGAGTCCCCCGAAGGTCTTGCAGAATTCCACAATGGAAAACCAAAAATAATGATCACAATAACAAAGAACAAAGTAATAGTCACATATCAAACATATTCTCAGTTCAAACCAAGTATTTGTAAAATATATAAGTAAAGATGTTTATTCATGAATCTAAATCATCTTATTCTATCAATATGCACTATTAAAAACAATATAGATTGTGACCCACATAGAATCGATAGGTTCTAACCCCCACAATGAACCACACATGATAGGTATGCAATGAACCACACATTAGCACTGAATGATGACCCACATAGGATCTGGCCCACCCATGATTAGTATGCATTGACCCACACAGAATCGCTGAGAACTGAGCCACATAGGATATGACCCACACATGATCATAGATGGCCCACACAGGATCACTCGGTACTAAACTCCGTATGATATGTCCACAACCTCAACCACACTACCAGTCTCTGGATTCCTACTCATAAGATGCTTAATTTGGGGAGAACCACTCCTCAATCATTCAGTCATATATCATCAAGCACAATGTTTCTGGAAGAAGTATCCCAAAAGAAAAACCATGTCTTAATGGTTCCAACATGATAGACGACGCGTCAATCAGACTCTCGGTATGTAAGATATGGGCACTTTTGCAAAAAAATTCTTGGTTGGATTCAAGTCGGATCAAACCCAGGTCACATGTCCAACTCATTAAAAACACATTTAGAGTTTCTCCCAAGGACCTCTGTGTCATAGGGGTCCTTGTGCCAAAGACGACTCGTTGATCAGATGTCTGGTCTGCTAGTTACACCCCTTTCTGTGAAACGGTGGTGATGACACCATAGTCCAGCCCTGCTCAGTCCGGCCCACTAGAATATGCCAAATGGACCACTTCCTCAAAGGGGTCCTAATTCCACTAATGATGTGTCGATCAGACACATGGTTTGTCAGTTATTGTCATTTCTTTCTACAGGGATCGTTTAGGTTTGGACCCAGTCTGACTCGGTCAGACTTGCACGACGCATCGTGTCCCAGGGTCTATCATACCCTGCTCCGGTCTGGCCCATTGGGATCGGCCCAGTTTGTTTTGCAGGCCTGAGATATGGTTGGAACGACCCTTCGGGCAGGTCTCGGCCCACCTGTTTTGACCCGGAGGGCCGCCATTCCAGCCCGGCTTGCTGGTGGGTCCGACACGCTGGGCTATTGGTCCGGTCCGCTGGGCGGGTATTCTCTACTGGGTGGGTCCAGCCTGCTAAGCTGGCCAGTGTCAGGACTGATCTGATAAATGCAGACCAGTCTTCCAATCTGGCCCTATGAGTGCAGGGCCGTTACACCCATCCGGTGGGGAACTACCCGTACTTCATAATGGTCGGCCATTTTGGCCGACCGGGGGTCCTCCAACCAGGTCCAGTGAAAGGGTTTTTCTGCTCTCCAACTATAGCGCTACACGATAGCACGCTGCTCCGTCTCCGCCTTACATGGCATGCCGCTGTCGGATGCCTTCTTCACCCAATGTGGCTTCGATGACGACCCTTTCCCACTTGTGGCGTGCGACGATGCGCCACACCTCCTCTACGGTGGTCCGGTGTCGGCCGCTCGACCACCCTCCATGGCATAGTGTTGTGACCTCCTCCAACAGCACACCACCTCCATTGGGGCCGACCGGTTCCACCACGCCGGTGGCCTTCCATAGAGAACAGATGGGTAAACAAGGTATGGAGGGTTGAGGCCATGTTCATTTGGCATGTTCCCTCCACGTTATGTTGAAAGAAAGTGGGAGGAAAGGTATTCAATAATCACTTGAAACTAACAAAATAAAACACATTCATATAGATCATTGATGAACGCCCTAAATTGAGGAGGAGTCATCTTTTGACATCCCAACAATAGCCACCAACATTGTTGTTCAAACATCATCCTTCGGTTCGTGGTTCGGTGTCACTCATCATTGTCTGCGAGAACCAGCTTCGTCCTCCAAGTGATTGGCATCGAGACACTTTATCAGAAATATGTTGCTTGGTGACACCTTGCCAATACCTCTCCCAAAGCTCCATATAAATAGTTGACGGGGAGTGTATGTAATGCCCTTAGAATTAATGGAGGCTAATTTAATAGGAAACATCCTAATTCTAACGGTTCTGTTAAACATAATTTGATGATTCAATCCATTTAATGGATTGACACATAATTGGTCCTGCCTCTATATCTTGTTCATTGGAGGAAAAGAAATGAGAGAATAAAATAACTTTGTAATTTTATTATTTCTTTCAAAGTCCCAAAAATCTACCATTTTTAAACCTACTGCGGTCGAATTGAAGCATCCCTTATGCGAATCCCATTATTGGGGATTCAACGATTATCTCAGATTTTTGATCTGAGCAGTGAGTCAAATGATAGAAAATGCTGCACGCTCGTTTAGTGAGCATACCTGAAAAAACATCATAAAATAATTAACAGTCACCCTCAACCTGAACCGGTCAAGGATAATATCTTATTAGGGGAAAAATGTTCCAATGCTCTCAATGGTACTCTTGGAGTTTTAGTCTTAGTTTCCATTTAAATGTTATATATTATAACAATAAAATAATTGTTACTTAATTATTTTATTTATGGACAAAAAATAACTTCCGCTTGGGGCACGTGCCGACCAATGTTAGTATCTTCCTAAAGAAATCATACCATCATGAGCTCAGTAGGGGCTTATATTTTTAATCTGAGTCACCATTCATGAGTTATATGCATTTAAAAAATTAAATAACTTTGTTTAATTATTTTATTTAATATTATTCCATTTTCAGGATTTTCTCACAGGTGGTCTACGCCGACTAAAATTAAGTCATGCATAGGGTAAACCTGCCATCCTGAATACAACATTGCCCTCAAATTTCTGATATGGGTAATCATTTAAGATTTATTGCACTTTATCTGGAAAACAACTTGCATGCGCTAATTAATGCCTAACAAAACAACGACGGTTCAATTCGGTAACTCTGGGCCTCAGAATCACATGTCGTCAAATTTCACGATCTCATAATAATTTTGTATAATTTTAAAAAAAAATTATGGAATTTTTGGCAAATTAAATTCTCCCCACCTTGGGGCTTTACATCCCTGAATGCCAAAAAATTATAAAACAAATAAATGAGGGTACATATCACAAATCTGAGCCTCCCACTACCAAGTGCACTTCTAGAGGTTCTCGTTCTATCAGAGAATGCACACTATAGGTATCAATCATCCATATAGGACGTGATTTTATTGATTCTAAATCACCACTTGTACATCTGTAAACGTCGCCTCATCATCAAATTCCAGCTCATTGTGGTCGATGACCTGGGATGGGTCATTTACATATCTGCTAAGCCGGGTTACATGGAAGACATAGGGAACCCTCTCAAACTGCAGTGGTTGTGCCAAGTGATATGCCACCTCACCAATCCTCCGATGTATCTGAAATGGTTGGATAAACGTCAATGATAACATGTCGTCTCGGCCAAATCTCTATAATCCACATCGAGGTGAGACCCATAGGAAGACATGGTCTCTATATCCAATCATTATAATACTTATTTCAGCCCTGTGCAGTCCACATCTGCTCCAAGATGATTTGGAACTTCTCAGTGGTAGCCCGTACCAACTATATACCCATAAGTGCTGACTCCCATGGGTCTGTCCAGCATAGAGGTGATCTGCAAGGTCGACTGTAAAAGGCCTTGAATAGTTCCATACAGATGGTGAAGTGATACTTGTTGGTCTATGAAAACTCCACTAATGTAAAGTGATCCTCCCAACTATGGCCAAAATCTAGGACGTAAGCATGTATCATGTCTTCTAGTCTTTGAATGGTCCGCTCTATCTGACCATCTGTCTGTGGATGAAAGGTGATGCTCAAACATAGCTGAGTCCCGAACGTCTCTTGTAATCCCTTCAACAACTAGAATGTAAAACATGCATCACAGTCAGAGACAACCATCGATGTCACCCCATGAAGTCGTACAATATCATGTATATAGAGGCGTCCCAATCCCTTTACCAATCCATGCTCTTAGATAGGTTGGAATTGGGCTGACTTGATGAGTCAGTCGATGATCACATAGAAGGAATCATGTCCCCTTGACCTATGTGGGAGGCCTGTCATAAAGTCAATAGATATATCATCCCACTTCCACTCTGGTACCTCTAGAGGATTCACTAAGCCTACTGGAACCTGATGCTCGGCCTTCACTTGTTGGAAAGTAAGGCATCATGACAAAAAATTATGCCACTGCTTTCTTCATCTCTGGCCACTAGTGCTGACACTGGAGGTCCTGGTATATCCTCGCAAAACTAGGACATTCTGCCAGAGGGGATGTGGGGAACTCCATTAACACATCCTCCCATAGTGCCACCGGTACCATGGAGCATCATCTAAAACGGCTGATGTGCTCCCCACTATTAGAAAATCCATCAGGTTCTTGTCCTGAGGATATCATAGCACGTCAGGCCTCACAGTCAATGTCCCCATGTTGTGCCTCCCGAAACCACTGAAAAATTGGTAGAGTGACAATAATATAATGTAGGTAATCTTCTCTATATTTATCCATTAAGGATATCTACAACACGACTAGATGTTCTGACACCTCACTCTGTAGCTATAGACCAGACCTCTTATTGAGTGTTTCTGCTACCACGTTCCCCTTCCCAGGAGTTTAGAGTATCTCAATGTCATAGACTCAGAAGAACTCTATCCATCATCATTGTCTCAAGTCTAGGTCTTTCAATGGGAATTTATACCTGAGACTCTTGCGATCAGAGTAAATAGTGAATCGTTCACCCATCTAGTAGAGCCACCACATCTTCAGCGCAAATACCATTGCGGTTAACTCTAGGTCATGGATAGCATAGTTATGCTCATCCATATCTGTCGCATCTCCTAAAAGAATTTATGACACCTCTTCATTCATAGGAAAGGCTCTCACTTATTTATCATAGCTGAAAAGGGTTCCCTTACCATGGAGAAGTCCAGTTCAAAACTCATGTATAAAGCAGCCAAAGTAGAAGACCCTCTCCCTTTGGGGAGGTAATCCAGGATACATCTTTCCAAATGATATCCCCACACTCTACCACTCCTGTTGGAAACTAAAAACTAAAAACTTATGCTATAACGAGGGTATGTTTTTCCGACATAAGAGTGATCGTCTATGCCCTCCTATGAATGTGTTTCACCAGTGCTGCCTTGGTTTCGTTTTTCAGTGACCAAGGACAACCCAATTCCAGCATTGTAGATAATCCACAACCTTTTTTCCTATTACATTCCATGAGTGTATGAACTGTGAATGTCCATTATATACCAAAAATAACTTCATAAGGCCTCAATGCTTTTACCAAGAGGTTTAAACTGAAACTCTCACCTCAAGGGTCATATCACACCATTGGAATAAGTGTGATTTTCGAGTCTCCTCCCAAAGGTATATCCAGACGTAATGGTCATGTCAACGGTTTAATCAGAAAATCTATGTATTAAACTAGATTCGTGTTAGGAGGGAATGATTAGTTCTAATGTCTATTAATATATCAACTAGTAGTAGACACAAACCGTATCTCTGATCATTCTTGGATCTCTTGGGTCACACACCTTGACCACATGAAGCTTCTACCATCCCATGTCCTCCAACTCCCAGAGATTGATGGGGACAAAATTGGGGTTGTGGTTGTAACATATAAAAATGTATACCACATCATGTTGCTCTTTTATCTCCACTTCCATTTCTACTGCCACACAGATTCATCTGTCCCTAACACTTCCACTTCCTGAATCAATTTACACGCATAAGTCTTTGTGACATGCTTCAGTTTCCTGCATTCCAATTGCTAAAATTCACTGGCTGTATCCACTCTGCCAAAGAACATTCAACCACAAATGTTCTCTCTATCACCATATCTTAATTAGGAATTCATATAGGAAAAGTGATGGATTTGATGTACCTAAACCTAACTTGTTCGGAGGTCTGAGCCCTGAAGCACTGACCGCACTATATTCCTTGAGTACATGGGGTGGTCAGTACACCTCGATGAATAATGAGCTATTGACATGTCGTCATGACAATGTTGTAGAAGCACTAGGGAACTATCATCCCTTAGCTCTTTATGGAATGATACCCACTTCATTGATGAAGGATCTCATGATTTTCAATAGAAATGTCACCTCATTGCAAGATCAGGGTAATCTAAACCCTATCATCATTCTGCTGAGCCACATAGAAGGAACTTACCAGGACCACCATTTGATCGAATGGTAGCCTGGAATGATGGAAACATGGCCACCTACTCAAGCCAGTCCTTAGCCGACTATGATTTAGGCTCTCCTCAGAACCTGAGCGGTATATGATTCTGAAACATGTGTAAGGAACTAAGCTGACATGTGTCCTTTACTAATACCTCCAGTTGTTACAGCTTCCAAATGGGTGGTGTTGCTGTTGGTACATGACCTGAAGGTAACAAAACACTAAGATAGCGCTACACCAAAGCCTCATTGCTCGGTGGGCTGTCAACGTCTACTCTCTTAAGAATCCTAGTTGTCTATCTAGATGGTGACATCCTGATAATGAATAGATGCACCAATTTCATTAAGATATACATGGTGAGATGACTCCAAAGGAACCAAGGAAAAACATTTCCAAAACACATGTAATCAGTGTTTTTGTGCACCGAGACTGAAATCGGAATTCAGGGTCCTGGTGTATGGATACGTCAGCCACCACACCAAAACTGGACTCCCTGAAAAGAAAAACACACTCAAAACATTTAACACTATTGCTCCATTAGAAAGATCAAAGTCCTAGTTCATGGGTAGAACCAAATCCTCTAATACAACGTTCTCAAAACTCGTCCCCTGAGGATCGTGTCATGGCTACCCCATGCCCACAATCCATAGGCCACGAGATGGAATGTAGCACTGAAAAGGCATATCCCTATAACGGGAAGGCATTTCCTTTAATCCTGTAAAAAAAATAAAATCCAGGATCACAACAAGAAGTAACCACGAAGTAAACTACTATAGTAAAAAGTGTGTCAAATGTAAAGGGGTCGGAATACAAGCCTAACTAGAATGTACATGTACAACTAGAAAGAAAACAGCTCTTGGATAGTCCACTAAGGATTCTACCTAAAGTGTTGGTATATCCCATCTTCACAACTTTCCATGTCAACCATCATCACCATATACAGTGAAGTCATAATTTCTTAAGTCTCAATCAAGGATGCATGTAATTTTCATAATACACAACAAGGTGTGGGTGAAGCCCGTTCCGGGGTATGTATAACAATACCAAGTAGGGACTCTGATACCCACAAAGGTCTCTTAGAATTCCACAATGGAAAACCATAATGTATGATATCAATCACCAAGCACAATGAAATAGAAATAGCTCATATAGATTCTATGCTCAAACCAAGTATTAGTGATGTATAGATGTACAAATGATAAGTCAAAAAGCAAGATCACCTTATTCTTTCACGATGCTCTGCTGCAGACCATACAGAGTCTAACCAACACACGATCGATAGGTACTAACACCCTCAAGAACTCACATTGGATCTGACCCACCCGGAGTCGATCAGAAGTAACCCCCTCAATATCCGACATAAAATCTAACCCACAATGGATTGGTATATGCTAACCCACACAGGATCACTGAGCGCTGACCCACACAGGATCGTTATGCATCGACCCCCTTAAGATCATTGAGCGCTGACCCACACAGGATCTTACCCATACATGATCGGTATGCACTGACTCACACAGGATCACTGAGCGCTGACCCGCACAGGATCCAACCCACACAGAATCAGTATTGACCCACACAAGGTCACTCGGTAATAAGCTCTATATGATCCCTCTCTAACCTCCACCTCAATGCCAACCACTGGATTCCCACTCTTAGCATGCTTGATTCTGGGAGAACCGCTCCTCAAGCCTTCAGTTGTATTTTAACTGGAACGATGATCCATGAAGAAGTATCCCAAAGGACCACCATGTCATTAGGGTTCCAATGTGATAGACGGCGTTTCAATCAGACGTCTGGTCTGAATGATATGGGAACTTTTGTAAAAAAGGCTTAGTTGGAATATAGTATTATCAAACCCAGGTTGCACGTCAAACTCCGTTAAAACTAGCGTAGATTGTAAAAACCCGAGATTTTATTAGTATTATTCTTTTTAATTTCATTGATTTATTCTGTTGTATGCTAGACCAATATTATCTTGTGCTATATGCAACACTGTATTAGCTTTCAGTATACACAACACTATTCTTGGCTCGTGTTACACACAATTTCAAGTTCATTGTGTTGAAATTATTCTAAAAAACCTTATGTATAGATTTTGTTTAATGTATAAATGAAATATGGTTTTATTTTGTTATACGCAACAATAAAGGATTCTTTCACTAAACGTCACCCGGACTTGGCTTGCATTACACGCAATCACGACCTTCCTCGATAGCGTGTAGTACGCAATAATGGGTTTCACTAAAGAACGATATATTGTTATAATATAATTATGGACTAGATTTTATGAATAGTATTAACTACATTTTAAATTTTATAACATTATTATCCATATTACATATTTTCTAGAACATGGTATGAGAAAAAAATGAATTTTTTCGGGTAAAATAAGTATTTTTTAAAAAATGATGTTTTGTCGCATTTTGATGGTGCACCCACTTTAAATCTAGTGTTCACATGTTTATAAGTTCAATTTGACAAAATAATATTATTCTTTGGAATCATGATATAAAAATTTACTTTGGATAAATTTTTCATATTATTCTGATAACATTCATATTTTGATGAATAGTAAAAACACGCTATATTTTAATTAAAAACAACTTTTTTCATTGCAATAATTTTTATGGTTAGATTATATTTTTATTTGGTTTTAAAGTGTAATTATAATATATTATTACCATTTAATACACTTTCATCCATTGGAATTAATTTCACTTTGAATTTGGAAATAAATAAGTGTCGATCTTTTGATAGTTAGTGTTTCTTAAAAACATGGTATTTGTTTTGATATAGGGAATTACTATTAAAATTAATTAATTCCACTTATATGTTATGAATTTTGAAAATTAGACCTCATTTTTGAATTCGGAATATCAAATAAATCTTATGCTGAATTTTTGGTATTTTTCTGAAAAACATCAATTTTTGATGAATTGTGAAAACATGTAGTTTTTGGTTAAAACTGACTTTTATTTAAATAATAATTTATTAGATTTAAATTAATATTAATTCAATATAGATAAATAATACATAGATACGTTCAATGAAATTCATTGGAGTCATTTTATAATAATTTTAGATTTATAAAAATTGTATTGAACTTTTCACCGTCTTTTACCCACCTCCTAAGAGCTTTTGCTGTTATTCATAAAACTTAATTTTTCTGCTTTTGTGAGTTGAATTTAAAAAATACGATAGGAATGGTTAATATCAAGGAGTAAAATATGGTTCAATAAGATAAAAATAATTTTTGGTGAATAGTAACTTTTTACTTTTATTTACCACCGTTAAAAGTAAATAGGGTAATACAAGGTTAAAAAGGATATTATATTAATTAAAAATTACCTTAACACTTGTTCTAACCTTATTTGATATGTAGTGTCCGACCATGGGCATCCTTGGGTCGATTTTGGGACCCCATTGAGACACTTGGTAGTGATAATGACTATTTGGATTAATTAATTTAATGTAAAGACAAAATTGACAATAACAAAAATCTTTTAGTAATTAATTTTTATAATGGGTTATATAAATTATAATTTCATCTATAAATATTCACTGGAAATATAAAACGATTTTCTACTTGGTGGTAGTTTTTTTATAATTTTTAGACTTCATATAAATTATATTATTCATGACATAATAATGATGCAGTATTAACATCATTAATAAATGATTTAAATAAATAAGATTATAATGATTAAATATTATCCAAAACATGTCCAATTATGATTTTATGAATTTATTTCTACCATGAGTCATCTTATATTCATCTTTAATTATTTCTGGGCCTTTTGAAACCGAATATAAGTTTATAATAAAATAAAATTTCCACACTTTCCAAAAGAGCCCATCCTCCCCCTTATAAAAGGAGACCATTTCTATCAAATTCCTCACACCTCTCAAGCCATTAGGATCATCCAAACTCTACAAAATTAAGCTATCTACATCTATATCCTTCCCCTAGAAGCAATAAATTATGCAGAATGCTCTTTAAAATGTCTTTTTGGTTCAAACCAAAGGAGGTTACCCAAATTAAATGTAACAGTTTCTCTTAGGTTGTTTTCTTTTATTCTACTTCTCCAACCCCTAAACTCTTTTTAATCCTTTCTTTTGTAACAAAACCAGTATCCTAAATATACTATAATTTTGTTATGATATTTATTATAACTACACTTACACAAACCTCCATATAATGGATTAAGAACATAATGTTTCTGTGGATGGAAAGCTAACGCATCACGAAACGATGATTGTTCGATTTTCTCCTACTACCTATCATGGTGGCCATTATTATGACACTGTATTCATATATGATATATATTATGTTCATTATTTCTTTATTCTTCTTTACTTTCCAATTATATCATGCCTTAATGGTTTCAATAGTCGTTAAATACAACAATCTCATTTGAGGAAGTACGGACTACCGCCCCGTCAAATTGATTGATTCGTTAATACCTTATGTGGAATGTATAAAGGATGTGGTTAATGATATTATATATGATATTATACTTGAAATTTATTATACCTATGTATAATTATGTTTTAATTCCATTCAAATAATAAATATAAATGAAAGTAGCATTCATGCGTACGTATGTCTTACCGTCTCCATGAACGGTGCATTTCATTTCGTACTTCCATTTGTTATGTACTATTATAAATACATGTATATTCTGAATATATAATGAATATATATGATATATAAATCATGATTTACATTCTGGTAGTATGTAAATCATGATATAAGTAATAATAACATCAAGAACAACAAGTCCAAACACGTACGATAAATAAGATGATTTTACCCAAAACGTTGCATTAACATGGGATTTACAAAAGAAAGGGTAGTATAAAGACATAAGTGAAACTTATATGAAATCATAACAATGAATCTGATTCTGTAATAAGTAAATGACATTATTTAAATCATTATACATGAGGTTCAGATACGTATGAACCATATCAGACCTAATTTAAGGGATAACTATTCCAATCTCGTTTTTTATCGATGATTGTTTATACGTAAGTATTTACTAGGGTTATTGTTATAATCCAAGCCAATGTTTTCCAAAAAAAAAATTCTGTTTAAAGTCCTTTTACCCATTTTCTACATTTATAACATGTAAATAAAGGAAAAATGTTTTTGAAGGAGAAATGATATTTTCATTAAGAATGGAGTTCAAGTGTTTTATCAAAATTATTTTCCATCTAAGATAAAATAGGGTTCTACTTATATCCCTATTTATTACATTGATTTGAATTTTTTATGATGGAATTAGTTTTATGATGTCCTTTTATCTTATATATATTATGTTATGATGGAATGATGTTTAAGAATCCCATTTTTATTACATGGGTTATGCAATGATGTATGAGTTTTTTTGATTTTGTGGCACACATAAGAATGGTTTCATTATGAGATGGGTGGGACCTATATATCCCGACAATTAATTGGGTAATGATTTATATCTCATGAGATATACATGGATGGAGCGATAAGTTAATCTGGATTAGTAATACAGAACCGGAATGAGGAGTGAACTCGATTCCGAAAGGGACTTTGTCCACTAAGATGGTCTTCGCAGCAATGCCTTGGATTCTATGGAAATCATATCAGGTGCTTAATGGTTTCCACAATCACATGTTTTATTCCCATGCTATTTTATGAGGATTAATGTTTATTTATTATCTATGACTTACATATTTCTATGTTTTATGTCATTACTCAAGATCTGGATGTTTAAACATTGTGTTCATGTTTTTAATTTCAAATGTATATTGTTTGTTTTATTTTATCCATGCTTACCCTTACTGAGAATTTGAGGTCATCCTTTATTATTTTTCTTTTCCCCAGGATATTGAGAATGGTTTTAAGTAAGAAAACAAAAAGGGGTAGATCATTATGGGAGATTTTGAAGATCTTTCACAATGATTAGAATATTATGTTCAGAGTTTCCAAAGACACTAAACTATTATTGTCCTTGTGTGTTTGTTTTTGTTATGTATTAAGAATTTCAAAAAAGTAATGTAATGTCCATATACATTAAGATTTGGGTCTCTACATTTGGATTCAGAGGAAAGGATTACTCAACCTTTGGAAACTAGGATGCGAAAACTTTAGTGAGATCCCTTGATATATTTCTATGTTATGTCTAGGGATGTCCCTAAGGTTATGTATAAGTATAGAATACAGTCCTGGAATTATGGTAACGATATTAAAATTAAACCTAAGATGTTAGATATTGAATTTTCTCCCCCTTTATTATGTTTTTTTACCTATCATGATTTTTTACTCTCACACTATTCTTTTGGGATTTTAGAAAATGGTTGGAAACATGAAGATTCATGATAATGGAGAATATGATGGAAAATGGAATGATATTCATCATGATCGAGAAAATGAAATCAGATTTGGAAGGAGAAAGATCGTTATTATGACTAATCAGAAATCTCATAATATGATCAATAATCTCAGCTTTGGTACGTTTCCAGACTCACCTAATAAGAGAAATATGGAGTTTAATGATGATCATAGAGGAAATACAGTTCAATTTCCCTCATGTAAGCCATGTGGGAAGAGGCATCAAGGAGAATGTTTCAATGGAACTGGAAGATGCTTTGGCTGTGGAAAATAAGGACAAAAGGCTAGTAATTATAAAGGAAAAGGATCAGTTAACACCATGGACAAGGATAATGATTTTTCTAAGACATGAACAATGGTTATGTGTTTTAAATGTGGAATGTACAGCCATTATGCAAACCAATGCCCTAAGAGAAAATCTCATAAAGAGAATCAGTATGGTCATATGGGTAGTATTTATGTGGATGATGATGAAGAGACTACAAATGATATATGAGATGGAAGAAATGAAGAAGCTCATTTAGTGGTTTAAGAAGGTAGTATAATGATTGTATATTTATCAAGAATAATTTATGGTACTATGGAATAATGAAAAATATAAGGAAAGTTACTCTGTTGCCTTTTCTTGAGTTTTGAAACTATATGATGAATGGTACCGGTAACCATGAAAGGTTATTCAAATATATTTGGAAAATAGATGATGTGCACATAATGAAAGGATAAGGAGATAAGGAGATGTTTGATAGTATTAATGAGCTCATGACTAATATAAGGACAAAGTGATATCATGGTTTGAGTATAAAGAATTTTTGGGATTTTGGAATGTGGAAAGAGACATATTTTAACAGCATTCATGTTTTCAACTAAGGTTTTATGGTAATTCATGTTCCAATATAAAACATGATTAAGGAATTCACAAGTTTGGAATGCAACCAACAAGATATATTATATGATAAATGATGTTATTCACGTTCTTGTTATGTGACCATTCCATTAATCATTTTCTGTATACTATGACAATGGACAGATGTATTTTGGATAAGCCTAAAGATTGGAATGAATTAATTTAGACATAATATAGTATTTTTTAAGGCTAGAAATTTTTTTCGATATTATTATAGGAATGTTATTATAATGTAGTTTTAGAAAAAGGGGAAACATGCAAGACAAGCGACAACCCATTGCGTCAGACAAGGCTGTGGGAATTGAACCCACTACCAAAGTGTGATAGGCCTTTATCACCTACCACTAGCCAACATGAAGTCCCTGGATATTATAAACTAGTTTTATTTTATTAAGAAGAATGATAGTTGAATTAGAAATCCATTTTTTGGAATAATATATGGTTAACCTCACCATACATGGACTTATGTATTAAATAACTTTTTCTAATCATTTCTTTGAGACAGATGGAATGACCCACCATTCTATCACTTGATCTGCTAACACTTCAATAATGACAAACTCAACATCATTTCATTAAGAGATGATGTAGAAATTTTTCAATGCACAAACAACAGTGAGAATATACCGAAATAAAGTAAGTATTTCTTCTAATTCAAATTCCTCAACTTTAAAAAATGATATTAAAAACAAAATGTTTTCCTCGTGCTCTTATATCTGATGATTCAGATGGTACCTTAGATCATCAAAAATTTATGGCTTTGTGATTGTTGTCTTTTTCATAGCCCTGTTCACTACCACTCACCATCAGAACATGATCGTTAGATTTTTCTTCCATATCCATATTTTCACTTATGTTGTCCTATGTGGAAACACATTGCTGAGTTACTTTGGATGACCGTTATGATTATAACTTCCGTTTTTAAAATGATGTTTTATTATTCCTTTTTACGTTGTGAGTTTCTATGAAAGAAACTTTCAAGTAGTAAACCATTTATAACCCTTCCGAATTTCAAAGGAGAAATTCATTTAAAGGGGGATAGAATGTAACATCCCCAGATTTTATTAGAATTATTCATTTTAATTTAATTGATGTCTTCTATTGTATGGTACACCATGATTATCTTGCACTATACGCAACACTTTATGAACTTGAAGTATACGCGCCACGATTCTTGCCTTGTGTTACACACACTTTCAAGTTCGTTTTGTAGAAATTATTCTACGCAAAATTAGGTATAGATTTTGTTTAATGTATAAATGAAATATTGTTGTATTTTGTTATTCGAAACAACAAAGGACTCTTTCACTACAAGTCACCCTGACCTGGCATACATTACATGCAATCGTGACCTTCCTCGATAGCGTGTGTAGTACGCAATACCGGGTTTCACTAAACAACGATATATTGTTATATTATTATTATGGACTAGCCTTTATGAATAGGATTAAATAAATTTTAAATTTTATAAAATTATTATTCAACTAACAAATTTTCTAGAACATGGTACGAGAAAAAAATAAATTTTTCGGGTAAAATAAGTATTTTTCAAAAAATGCAGTTTTCCAACTTTTGATGGTGCACCCACTTTAAATCTAGTTTTGACATGTTTATAAGTTCAAGTTGAAAAAATAAAAATATTATTTGGAATCAGGATATAAAAATTTAATTTGGATAAATTTTTCTTATTATTCTGATAACTTTTATATTTTGATGAATAGTAAAAACACGCTATATTTTAATTAAAAAAACTTTTTTCATCATAATAATTTATATGGTTATATTATCTTTTTAATTGGTTTTAAAGTGTAATTAGAATATATTTTTACCATTTAATCCAATGCTGGTCATTGGAATTAAATTCACTTTGAATTTGGACATAAAAAAGTGTCGATCTTTTGATAGTTATTGTTTCTTATAAACATGCTATTTGTTTTGATAACGGGAATTAATTTTAAAATTTATTAATGCCACTTTTATGTTTTGAATTTGAAAAATATATATCATTTTTTAATTCATAATATCAAATATAACTTAAGCTTAATTTTTGGTATTTTTATGAAAACCTACAATTTTTTATGAATAGTGAAAACACTGAGTTTTTGGTTAAACCCGACATTTTATTTAAATAATCATTTATTCAATTTAAATTTATTATAGGTAAAAATAGATACATTATATATACATAAGTTCAATGTAATTAATTGGAGTCATTTTATAATAATTTTTGATTTATAAAAATTGTTTTTATCCTTTCACCGTCTTTTACGAACCTTCTAAGAGCTTTTGCAATTGTTTGTAAAACTTAATTTTACCACTTCTGTGAGTTTAGTTTAGAAAATCCAAGAGACAGAGTTAATTTCAAGTAGTAAAATCTGGTTTAGTAAGATAAAAATAATTTTTTGTGAATAATAACTTTTTTACTTTTATTTACCACGATTAAAAGTAAATAGGGTAATTCAAGGATAAATGGATATTATAATAATTAAACATTACCTTAACGCTGGTTCAATCCTTTTTAGATGAGTAGGGCCCAACCATGGGCATCCTTGGGTCGATTGTGGGACCCCATTGAGCCACATGGTAGTGATAATGACAATTTGGATTAATTAATTTAATGTAAAGACAAAATTGACAATAACAAAAATCTTTTAATAATTAATTTTTATAAGAGGTTATATATATTATCATTACAACTATAAATATTCATTAGAAATATAAACAATTTTTTTACATGTTGATATTTTTATTATAATTTTTAGACATCATATTAATTAAATTATGCATGACACAATAATGATGCAGTATTTACCTCATTAATAAATGATTTAAATAAATAAGATTATAATGATTAAATATTATCGAAAACATGTCCAATTCTAATTGGATGACTTTATTTCGACCATGTGTCATCTTATCTTCATCTTAAATGATTTTTGGACCTTTTTAAACCGAATATAAGTTTATAATAAAATAATATTTCCACACTTTCCAAAAGAGCCCCTCCTCCCCCTTATAAAAAGAGACCATTTCTATCCAATTCCTCACACCTCTCAAGCCATTTGGCTCGTCCAAACTCTGACCAATTAATCTATCTACATCTATATCCACCCCCTAGAAGCATTACATTAGGAAGAAGGAACTTCAAGAAGTCCTTTTGGTTCAAACCAAAGGAAGTTACCCAAATTAAAGATAACAATTTCTCTTATGTTGTTTTCTTTTATTCTACTTCTCCAACCACTAAAATATTTTTAATCCTATCATTTGTAACATAAAAATTATCCTCAATATACTAGGATTTTGTTATGAGATGTATTATAACTATACATATACACACCTCCATCTAATGGATGAATAACATAATGTTTCTGTGGATGGAAAACTAACGCCTCATGAAATGATGATTGTTCGATTTTCTCCTACCGCCACTCATGGTGGCCATTATGATGGCACTATATACATATATAATAGATATTATGTTTATGATTTCCTTATTCTTATTTAATTCCTAATTATATCAAGACTTTATGGTTTCCATAGTCGGTAAAAATGATAATCTCATTTGAGGATGTGCGGACTACCACCCCCTCAAAGTGATGTGATTCTTTAATACCTTATGTGGGATGTATAAAGGATGTGGTTAATGATATTATATATAATATTGTACTAGAATTATAATATACCTATGTATCATTATGTTTTAATTCCATTAAAATAAAAAATAGAAATGAAAGTAGCATTCATGCGTACGTACGACTTACCGTCTCCATGAACGGTGCATTTCATTTCTTACATCCATATGTTATGTACTATTATAAATACATGTATATGCTGGATATATAACAAATATATATGATATACAAATCATGAATTAAATTCTGGAAGTAAGTAAATCATTATATATGTAATATTAACATCAACAATAGTAAGTCCAAACACCTATGATAATTAAGATGATTTTACCCAAAACGTTGCTTTAACATGGGATTTACAAAAGAACAGGTAATATAAAGTCATAAGTGAACAATATATGATATCATAACAATTAATAAGATTCTTTAATAAGTCAGTGACATTATTTAAATCATTATACAAGAGGTTTGGATACGTACGAAGCATATCAGACCTAAGGTAAGGGATAACTTTTCCAATATCGTTTTTTATCCGATATTGTTTATTTGTAAGTATTTACTCAGGTTATTGTTATCATCCAAGACCATGTTTTCTAAAATTGTTTTATGTATTTTTAAATTCCTTTTTAACCATCTTTAACTTTTACCACATGTTAAGAAAGGAAAAATGTTTTTGAAGTCGAATGGTTATTTTCCTCAAGAATGGAGTTCAAGTGTTTTATCAAAATTATTTTCCATCTAAGATAAAAAAAAGGTACTACTATTATCCATATTATTTACATTTATTTGATTGTTTTATGATGGAATTAATTTTATGATGTCCTTTTATCTTATATGGATTATGTTATGATGGCATGATGTTTAAGAATCCCATTTTTATTACATGGGTTATGCAATGATGTATGATTTTTTTGATTTTGTGGCACACATAAGAATGGGTTAATTATGATATGGGTGGGACATATATATCCCTCTAATGCATTGGGTAAAGATTTATATCACATGAGATAGAGATCGATGGAACGGTAAGTTAATCCGGATTATTAATACAGGAATAGAACGAGGAGTGAACTCGATTCAGAAAGGGACTTTTTCCATTAAGATGGACATGGAATCAATGCCTTGGCTACTATGGAAATCATATAATGTGATTATTGGTTGACACAATCACATGTTTTATTCCCATTCTATTTTATCAGTATTAATGTTTCATTATTACTTATGCCTTATGTATTGCCATGTTTTATTTCATTACTCAAGATCTTGATGTTTAAACATTGTGTTCATGTTTTTATGTTTAAATGTATATGGTTTGTTTTATTTTATCCATGATTACCCTTACTGAGCATTTAAGCTCACCCTTTATATGTTTTATTTTCCCCAGGATATAATGAAAGGTTTTTAGGTAAGAAAACAAAAATGGGAAGATCTTTATGGGAGATGTTGAAGATCTTTCACCTTGATTAGAAGATTATGTTCCGAGTTTCCAAAGACACTAAACTATTATGGTCCTTGTGTGTCTGTTTTTGTTATGTATTAAGTATTCCACAAAAGTAATTTAATGTCCATGTACGTCAAGATTTGGGTCTCTACAGTTTGTATCAGAGGAATGGTTTAGTCAACCATTGGAAACTAGGATGCAATAAATTTAGTGAGATCCCTTGATATATTTATAAGGTATGTCTAGGGATGTCCCTAAGGTTAAGTATAAGTATAGGATATAGTCCAAGAATTACGGTAACAATCTTATAATTACAACAAAGAGGTTAGATATTGAAGTTACTCCCCCATTATTATCTTGTTTTACCTGTCATGATTTTTTCCTCTCACACTATTCTTTTGGGGTTTTAGACAATGGCTGGAAACATGAAGATTCCCGATAATGGAGAATATGATGGAAAATGGAATGTTATTCTTCATGATCAAGAAAATGAAATCGGGTTTGGAAGGAAAAACATTGTTATTATGCTTAATCATCAATCTCATAATATGATCAATAATCTCAGATTTGTTAAGTTTCATGAATCAGCTAATAAGAGAAAGATGGAGTTTAATGATGATCATAGAGGAATGAAAGTTCAATTTCCCTCATGTAAGCCATGTGGGAAGAGGAATCAAGGTGAATGTTTCAAAGGAACTGAAAGATGCTTTGGGTGTGGAAAAGAAGGACACAAAGCTAGTAATTGTAAAGGAAAAGGTTCAATTAACACCATGAACATGGATAATGTTATTGCTAAGACATCAACAACAGTTATGTGTTTTAAATGTGGAATGTATGAGAATTAAGAAAACCAATTCCCTAAGGGAAAATCTCATAAAGAGAATCAGCATGGTCATATGGGTAGTATTTATGTGGATGAGGATGAAGAGACTACAAATTATATATGATATGAAAGAAATGATGAAGCTCATTCAGTGGTTTTAGAAAGTAGTGTAATGCTTTTATGTTTATCAAGATTAAAAAATGGTACTATGGAATAAAGAAAAATCTAAGGATTGTTACACTGTTTCATTTTCTTGAGTTCTGAAAGTATATGATGAACGGTACCGGTAACCACGAAAGGTTCTTCAGATATTTTTGGAAAATAGATGATGTGAACATAATGAAGGGATAAGGAGATAAGGAGATGTTTGATAGTTTTAATGAGATCATGAATAATATAAGGACAATGTGATATCATGGATTGAGTATAAAGAATTTTTGGGATTTTGGAATGTGGAAAGAGACAAATTTTGAAAGAATTCATGTTTTCAACCACGGTTCTATGGTAATTCATGTTGCAATAATATACATGATTAAGGAATTCACATGTTTGGAATGTAACCAACAAGATATATTGTGTGATAAATGATGTTATTAACGTTCTTGAAATGTGACCATTCCAGTAATCATTTTCTGTATACTATGAGATTTGATAGATGTATTTTGGATAAGCCTAAAGATTGGAATGAATTAATTTAGACATAAGATAGTTTTGTTTAAGGCTAGAACTTTTTTTTGATATTATTATAGGAATGCTATTATAATATAGTTTTATAGAAAGGGGAAACCAGCAAGACAGGCGACAACACATTGTGTTGGACAAGGCTGTAGGAATCGAACCCACAACCAAAGTGTGATAGGCCTTTATCACCTACCACTAGCCAACAGGAAGTCCCTAGTTATTATAAACTAGTTTTATTTTATTAAGCAGTAAGATAGATGAATTATAAATCCATTTTTTGGAATCATATATGATTAACCTCACCATACATAGACTTATGTATTTGATAACTTTTTCTAACCATTTCTTTGAGACAGTTGGAATAACCCATCATTCTATCACATGATCTGCTAACACATCATGAATGATAAATTCAACTTTATTTCATTAAGAGATGAAGTAGAAATTTTTCAAGGAACAAACACCAGTGAGAATATACCGAAATAAAGTAAGTATTTCTTCTTATTCAAATTCTTCAACTTTAGTAAATGATATTTTTAAAAAACAATCTCCTAGTGCTCTTATATCTGATGAGTCAGATGGTACCTTAGATCATAAAAAATTTATGGTTTTGTGATTGTTGGCTTTTTCGTAGCCATGTTCTATAACACTCTCCATCAGAACATGGTGGTTAGATTTTTCTTCCATATCCATATTTTCTGTTATGTTGCCTTATATGGAATCCCAGTGCTGAGTTACTTTGGGTGACCATTATGATTCTAGCTTCCCTTTTTAAAATGATATTTTAGGATTCCTTTTTACGACGTGGGTTTCTATGTAAGAAACTTTCAAGTAGTAAACCATTTATAACCCCGATGAATTTTGAGGACGAAATTCATTTGAAGGGGGGGTAGAATGTAACATCCAGAGATTTTATTAGAATTATTCATTTTAATTTCATTGATGAATTCTATTGTAGAGTACAACAAATTATCTTGCACTATACGCAACACCGCATGAGCTTGCAGTATAGGCACCACTACTCTTGGCTTGTGTTACAGACAATTTCAAGTTCGTTTTGTAGAAATTATTCTACACAACATTAAGTATAGACTTTTTTTAATGTATAAATGAAATATGGTTGTATTTTGTTATACATAACAATAAAGGACTTTTCCACTACAAATCACCCTGACTTGGCTCGCATTACACACAATCGCGACCTTCCTCGATAACTTCTGTAGTACGCAATACCAGGTTTCACTAAACAATGATATATTGTAATAATATTATTATGGACTAGTTGTTATGAATTTTATTAACTAAATTTTGAATTTTATAACATTATTATTCATCTAACATATTTTCTAGAACATGGTATGAGAAAAAAATCAATTTTTTGGGTAAAATCAGTATTTATTAAAAAAATGCAGTTTGCCACCTTGTGATAGAGCACCCACATTAAATCTACTTTTTGACATGTTTATAAGTTCAATTTGAAAAAATAAAATTATTATTTGGAATCAGGATATAAAAATTTAATTTGGATATATTTTTCATATTATTCTCTTATCTTTCATATTTTGATGAATAGTAAAAACATGCTATATTTTAATTAAAAACAACTTTTTTCATCGTAATAATTTATATGGTTAGATTATCTTTTTAATTGGTTTTAATGTGTAATTAGAATATATTTTTACCATTTAATCCAATGCTGGCCATTGGAATTAATTTCACTTTGAATTAGGATCTAAACAAGTGTCGATCTTTTGTTTGTTATTGTTTCTTAAAAACACACTATTTGTTTTGATAATGGGAATTACATTTAAAATTAATTAATATCACTTCTATGTTTTGAATTTTAAAAAATAGACATCATTTTTGAATTCGGAATATCAAATATATCTTACGCTGAATTTTTGGTATTTTTCTAAAAAACTGCAATTTTTTATGAATAGTGAAAACTCTGAGTTTTTTGTTAAAACCGACTTTTTATTTAAATAATAATTTATTAGATTTTAATTTATTTTATGTAAAAATAGATACAGAATACATATATAAGTTCAATGAAATTCATTGGAGTCATTTTATAATAATTTTAGATTTATAAAAATTGTATTGAACCTTTCACCGTCTTTTACCCACCTTCTAAGAGCTTTTGCAATTGTTCGTAAAACTTAATTTTACTACTTCTGTGAGTTGAATTTCAAAAATCTGAGAGCCATGGTTAATATCAAGGAGTAAAATGTGGTTCAATAAGATAAATATAATTTGTGGTGAATAGTAACTTTTACTTTTATTTACCACGGTTAAAAGTAAATAGGGTAATTCAAAGGTAAAAGGATATTATAATAATTCAAAATTACCTTAACACTTGTCCTAACATTATTATATGAGTAGTGACCGACCATGGGCATCCTTGGGTCTATTTTGGGACCCCATTGAGCCACATGGTAGTGATAATGACAATTTGGATAAATTAATTTATTGTAAAGACAAAATTGACAATAATAAATATCTTTTAATAATTAACTTTTATAAGGGGTTATATAAATTATCTTTACGACTATAAATATTCATTAGAAAGATATGAATATTTCCTACATGGTGATTGTTTTTTTATAATTTTTATACATCATATATATTAAATTCTTCATGAAACAATAATGATGCAGTATTTACCTCATTAATAAATGAATTAAATAAATAAGATTATAATGAGTAAATATTATCCAAAAAATGACCAATTCTTGTTGTATTATTTTATTTAAAATATTAGTCATCTTTTATTCATCTTCAATTATTTTTTGACCTTTTAAAATCTAATATAAGTTTATAATAAAAAAATATTTCCACACTTTCCAAAAGAGCCCCACCTCCCCCTTATAAAAATAGACCATTTCTATCCAATTACTCACACCTCTCAAGACATTTAGCTCATCAAAACTCTGCCCAAATAAGCTATCTACATCTCTCTCTGCCCCCTAGAAGCCTTACATTAGGCATAAGGCACTTCAAGAAGTCCTTTTATTCAAACAAAAGGAAGTTACCCAATTTAAATGTAACAGTTTCTCTTAAATTGTTTTATTTTATTCTACTTCTCCAACACCTAAACTCTATTTAATCCTTTATTTTGAAACAACACCAGTATCATAAATATACTAGGATGTTGTTCTGAGAAGTTTTATAACTATACTTACACACACCTCCATCTATTGTATGATAAACATAATATTTCTGTGGATGGAAAACTAACGCCTCATGAAATGATGATTGTTCGATTTTCTCCTACCACCTCTCATGGTGGCCATTATGATAGAACTATATTCATATATGATATATATTATGTTTATGATTTCATTATTCTTCTTTACGTCCCAATTATATCAAGATTTTATGGTTTTGATATTCGGTAAAAATGATAATCTCATTTGAAGATGTGCGGACTACCACCCCCTCAAAAGGATGTGATTCATTAATACTTATGTGGGATGTATAAAGGCTGTGGTTAATGATATTATATATGATATTATAATAGAATTCTAATATACCTATGTATCATTATGTTTTAATTCCATTAATATAATAAATAGAAATGAAAGTAGTGTTCATGCGTACGTAAGTCTTACTGTCTCAATGAACGATGCATTTCATTTCTTACCTCCATATGTTACGTACTATTATAAAAACATGTATATTTTGGATTAATAATGAATATATATGATATATATAAATCAGGATTTAAATTTTTTATGTATTTAAATCATGATATAAGTAATAATTACATCAAGAACAACAAGTCCAAACACCTACGATAAATAAGATGATTTTACCCAAAACGTTGCTTTAACATGGGATTTACAAAAGAACAGGTAATATAAAGTCATAAGTGAACCATATAAGATATCATAACAATGAATATGATTCTTTAATAATTCAATGACATTATTTAAATCATTATATAGGAGGTTCGGATACGTACGAAGTATATCAGACCTATGGTAATGGATATCTTTTCCAATCTCATTTTTTATCCGAGATTGTTAATTTGTATGTATTTACAGGGGTTATTTTTATCATCCAATACCATGTTTTATAAAAAGGTTTTTATGCAAGTTTAAATCCATTTTTACCCATTTTTGACTTTTACCACATGTTAAGAAAGGAAAAATGTTTTGAAGTATAAATGATATTTTCCTCAAGAATGGAGATCAAGTGTTTATAAAAATTATTTTCCATCTATGATAAAATAGGGTTCTACTTATATCCATATTTTTTACATTGATTTGATTGTTTTATGATGGAGTTAAATTTATGATGTCCTTTTTTCTTATATGGATTATGTTAAGATGGCATGATGTTTAAGAATCTGATTTTTATACATGGATTATGCAATGATGTATGATTTTTATTGATTTTGTGGAACACATAAGAATGGTTTAATTATAAGATGGGTGGGACATATATCTCCTTCAAATTCATTGGGTAAAGATTTATATCTCATGATATAGACATGTATTGAATGATAAGTTAATCTAGATCAGTAATACAGGACTGGAACGACGAGTGAACTCGATTCAGAAAGGGACTTTGTCCACTAAGTTGGTCTTGGAAGCAATGCCTTGGATACTATGTAAATAATATCATGTGCTTAATGGTTACCACAATAACATGTTTTATTCTCATGCTATTTTATCAGGAATAATGTTTCTTTATTATCTATTCCTTACATATTTCCATGTTTTATGTCATTACTCAAGATCTTGTTGTTTAAACATTGTGTTCATATTTTTATGTTCAAATGTATATGGTTTGTTTTTTTTGATTCATGCTTACCCTTACTGAGCATTTGAGATCACCCTTTATATATTTTATTTTTCCCAGGATATAAAGAAAGGTTTTTAGGTATGAAAACAAAAAGGGGATCATCTTTATGGGAGATTTTGAAGATCTTTCACCATGATTAGAAGATTATGTTCGAGTTTCCAAAGAAACTAAACTATTATGGTCCTTGTGTGTCTGTTTTTGTTATGTATTAATTATTAACTAGAAGTAATGTAATGTCCATGTACATCAAGATTTGGGTCTCTAGAGTTGGTATTAGAATAATAGTTTAGTCTACCTTTGGAAACTTGGATGAAAAAACTTTAGTGAGATCCCCTGAGGTATTTTTAAGGTATGTCTAGGGATGTCCCTAAGGTTAAGTATAAGTATAGGATATAGTCCTATAATTACGGTAACAATATTAGAATTAAACCTAAGATGTTATATACTGATGTTACTCCCCCTTTATTATGTTGTTTTACATGTCAAGATTTTTTCCTCTCACACTATTCTTTTAGGGTTTTAGAAAATGGCTGGAAACATGAAGATTCACGATAATGGAGAATATAATGGGAAATGGAATGATATTCTTCATGATCAAGAAAATGAAATTGGATTTGGTAATTGAAACATCATTATTATTCCTAATCAACAATCTCATAATATGATCAATAATATCAGCTTTAGTAAGTTTCCTGACTCAGCTAATAAGAGAAAGATGGATTTTAATGATGATCATAGAGGAAAGAAAGTTCAATTTCCCTCATGTAAGACATTTGGGAAGAGGCATCAAGTAGAGTGTTTCAATGGAACTGGGAGATCATTTGGGTGTGGAAAAGAAGGACACAAAGCTAGTAATTGTAAAGGAAAATGTTCAGTTAACACCGTGGACAAGGAAAATGGTATTGCTAAGACATCCACAACGGTTATGTGTTTTAAATGTGGAATGTACGAGAATTATGCGAACCAATTCCCTAAGGGAAAAATCATAAAGAGAATCAACATGGTCATATGGGTATTATTTATCTGGATGATGTTGAAGAGAATACATATGATAGATGAGATGGAAGAAATGATGAATCTCAGTTAGTT
Organism: Viscum album; assembly: GCA_963277665.1. NCBI lineage: Eukaryota > Viridiplantae > Streptophyta > Magnoliopsida > Santalales > Viscaceae > Viscum > Viscum album. Next base: position 1,472,624,810 of record OY728131.1, on the reverse strand, counting down.
GTTTAAGATGGTAGTGTAATGATTGTATGTTTATCAATAATAATGTATGGTACTATGGAATAATGAAAAATCTAAGGATTGTTACACTGTTTCCTTTGCTTGAGTGTTTAAAGTATATGATGAATTGTACTGGTAACCATGAATGGTTATTCAGATATTTTTGGAAAATAGATGATGTGCACATAATGAAGGGATAAGGAGATAGCGAGATGTTTGATAGTATTAATGAGCTCATGACTAATATAAGGACAAAGTGATATCATGTTTTGAGTATAATTAATTTTTGGGATTTTGGAATGTGGAAAGAGACAACTTTTGATAGCACTCATGTTTTCAACTAAGGTTCTATGATAATTCATATTGCAATAGAATACATGATTAAGGAATTCAAATGTTTGGAATGGATCCAACAAGATATATTGTATGATAAATGATGTTATTCAGGTTCTTGTTATGTGGTCTTTCCAGTAATCATTTTCTGTATACTGTGAGATTGGACAGATGTATTTTGGATAAGCCAAAAGAATGGTATCAATTAATTTATACATAAGATAGTATTGTTTAAGGCTAGAACTTTTTTTTGATATTATTGTAGGAATGCTATTATAATGTAGTTTTAGAAAAAGGGACAACCTGCAAGACGAGATACAACCCGTTGTGTCGGATAAGGCTGTGGGAATCAAACCCACAACCAATGTGAGATTGGCCTTTATCACCTACCACTGGCCAACAGGAAATCCCCAGTTATTAGAAAGTAGTTTTATTTTATTAAGTAGAATGATAAATGATTTATAAATCCATTTGTTGGAATCATATATGATTAACCTAACCAAACATGGACTTTTGTATTCGATAACTTTTTCTATCCATTTCTTTGAGATAGATGGAATGACCCATCATTCTATCACATGATCTCCTAACACTTCAAGAATGACAAATTCAACTTCATTTCATTAAGAGATGAAGTAGATATTTTTCAAGGCACAAACACCAGTGAGAATATTCCGAAATAAATAAGTATTTCTTCTATTTAAAATTATTCAACTTTAGGAAATGATATTAAAAACAAAATGTTGTCATAGTGCTCTTATATCTGATGAGTCAGATGGTACCTTATATCATCAAAAATTTATGTCTTTGGGATTTTTGGCTTTTTCATAGCCATGTTCTCTACCACTCTCCATTAGAACATAATGGTTAGATTTTTCTTCCATATCCATAATTTTACTTTTTTTTTCCTATGTGGAAACCCAATGCTGAGTTACATTGGGTTACCATTGTGATACTAACTTCCCTTTTTAAAATGATTTTTTAGTATTCCATTTTACGATGTGGGTTTCTATGAAATTAGCTTTCATGTAATAAACCATTTATAACCTCGACAAATTTCAAGGGAGAAATTCATTTGAAGGGGGGTAGAATGTAACATCCCAATATTTTATTAGAATTATTCTTTTTAATTTCATTGATGTCTTCTGTTGTACGGTACACCAAGATTATCTTGCTCTATACGCAACACCGCATGAGCTTGCAGTATACACACCACTATTCTTGGTTTGTGTTACACACAATTTCAAGTTCATTTTGTATAAATTATTCTACACAAAATTAAGAATAGATTTTGTTTAATGTATAAATGAAATATGGTTGTATTTTATTATACAAAACAACAAAGGACTCTTTCACTACACGTCACCATGTCTTCTCTTGCATTACAAGAAATCACGAACTTCCTCGATAGCGTGTGTAGTACGCATTACCGGGTTTCACTAAACAACGATATATTGTTATAATATTTTTATGGGCAAGCCGTTATGAATATTATTAACTAAATTTTGAATCATATAACATTATTATTAATCTAACATATTTTCTAGAACATGGTATGAGAAAGAAATAATTTTTTTGGGTAAAATAATTATTTTTAAAAAAAATGCAGTTTTGCCACCTTTTGATAGCGCACCCACATTAATTCTAGTTTTTGACATTTTTATATGTTCAATTTGACAAAATAAAATTATTCTTTGGAATCAAGATATTAAAATTTAATTTGGATAAATTTTTCATATTATTCTGACAACTTTCATATTTTGATGAAGAGTAAAAACCATCTATATTTTAATTAAAAACAACTTTTTTCATCACAATAATTTATATGGTTAGATTATCTTTTTAATTGGTTTTAAAGTTTAATTAGAATATATTTTTACCATTTAATCTAATTATGGTCATTATAATTAATTTCACTTTGAATTCGGACATAAACAAGTGTCGATCTTTTGATAGTTATTGATTTTTAAAAACACGCTATTTGTTTTGATAACAAGAATTACATTTAAAATTAATTAATCCCACTTATATGTTTTGAATTTTTAAAAATAGACATAATTTTTGAATTTGGAATATCAAATATAGGTTCGGCTGAAATTTTGGTATTTTTCTGAAAAACTGCAATTTTTTATGAATAGTGAAAATAATGTGTTTTTTTCAAAACCGACTTTTTATTTAAATAATAATTTATTCGATTTATATTTATTTTAGGTCAAATTGATACATATTACATATATATGATCAATGAAATTCATTGGATTAATTTTATAATAATTTTAGATTTATAAAAATTGTATTGACCTTTTTATCGTCTTTTACCCACCTTCTAAGCGCTTTTGGAAATGTCCGTAAAACTTAATTTTACAAATTTTGTGAGTTGAGTTTCGAAAATCAGAGAGCCAAAGTTAATATCAAGGAGTAAAATGTTGTTCAATAGGATAAAAATAATTTTTGGTGAATAGTATATTTTTACTTTTATTTTCCACATTTAAAAGTAAATAGGGTAATTCAAGGTTAAAAGGATATTATAATTAATCCAAATTACCACAATAAGTGTCCTAAACTTATTAGATGAGTATTGACTAACCATGGGAATCTTTGGGTCGATTTTGTGACACCATTGAGCCACTTGGTAGTGATAATGTCAATTTGGATTAATTATTTTAATGTAATGACAAAATTGACACTAACAAAAATATTTTAAAATTAATTTTTCTATGTTTTTATATAATGTATAATTATGACTATAAATATTCATTATAATTATAAAACCATTTCCTACATGGTTATATTTTTTTTATAATTTTTAGACATCATATAAATTAAATTATTCATCACACAATAATGATGCAGTATTTACCTCATTAATAAATGATTTAAATAAATAAGATTATAATGATTAAATATTATTCAAAACATATCCAATTATGATTGGATGCTTTTATTTCGACCATGAGTCTTCTTATCTTCATCTCCAATGATTTTTTGACCTTTTGAAACCGAATATAAGTTTATAATAAAATAATATTTCCACACTTTCCAAAAGAGCACCTCCTCCCCCTTATAAAAAGAGACCATTTGGATCCAATTCCTCACACCTCTCAAGCCATTTGGCTCATCCAAACTCGGCCTAATTAATCTATATAAATCTCTCTCCACCCCTAGAAGATTTACATTATGCAGAAGGCACTTTAATAAGTCCTTTTGGTTCAAACCAAAGAAAGTTACGCAAATTAAAGGTAACATTTTCTCTTAAGTTGTTTTCTTTTATTCTACTTCTCCAACCCCTAAGAAGTTTTTAATCCATTCTTTTGTAAAAAAACCATTATACAAAATATAATAGGATGTTTTTATGAGATGTATTATAACTATACTTACACATAACTCCATCTAATGGATGAATAATATAATGTTTTTGTGGAAGGAAAACTAACACCTCATGAAACTATGATTGTTAGATTTTCTCCTACCGCCTCTCATGGTGGCCATTATGATGGCACTGTATTCATATTTGATATATATTATGTTTATAATTTCCTTATTATTCTTTACTTCCCAATTATATCAGGCCTTTATGGTTTCCATAGTCGGTAAAAATGATAATCTCATTTAAGGTTGTGCGGACTACCAACTCATCAAAGTGATGTGATTCATTAATACCTTATGTGGGATCTATAAAGGATGTGGTTAATGATATTATATATGATATTATACTAGAATTAAAATATAACTATGTATAATTATGTTTTAATTCCATTAAAATAAGAAATATAAATGAAAGTAGCGTTCATGCGTACGCACGGCTTACCATCTCTATGAACGGTGCATTTTATTTCATACCTCCATATGTTATGTACTATTATATATAAAAGTATATTGTGGATATATAATGAATATATATGATATATAAATCCGTATTTACTTTCTGGAAGTATGTAAATTAGGATATAAGTAATAATAACATCAAGAACAACAAGTCCAAACACCTACGATAAAGAAGACGATTTTACCCAAAACATTGCATTAACATGGGATTTACAAAAGAACGGGTAATATAAAGTCATAAGTTAACCATATATGATTTCATAACGATGAATATGATTCTTTAATAAGTCAATGACATTATTTAAGTCATTATACAGGAGTTTTGGATACGTACGAAGCATATCAGACCTAAGGTAAGGGATAAAGTTTCCAATCTCATTTTTTAACCGAAATTGTTTATTCGTAATTATTTACTGGGGTTATTGTTATCATCCAAGACCATGTTATCTAAAAATGTTTTTATGTATGTTTAAATTCATTTTTAACCATTTTTTACTTTTACAACATCTTAAGAAAGGAAAAATGTTTTTGAAGTAGAAAGGATATTTTCCTCAAGAATGGAGTTCAAGTGTTTTATCAAAATTATTTTCCATCTAAGATAAAATAGGGTTCTACTTCTATCCCTATTTTTTACATTGATTTGATTGTTTTAGGATGGAATTAATTTTATTATGTCCTTTTATCTTATATGGATTATGTTATGATGTCATGATGTTTAATAATCCCATTTTTATTACATGGGTTATGCAATGATGTATGATTTTTTTGATTTTTTGGCACACATATGAATGGTTTCATTATGAGATGGGTGGGACCTATATATCACTCCAATGCATTGGGTAAATATTTATATCTCATGAGATTGACATGAAATGAATGGTATGTTAATACGGATTAGTAATACCGGATTGGAACGAGGAGTGAACTCAATTCAGAAAGGGACTTTGTCCACTAAGATGTTATTGGAAGCAATGCCTTGGCTACTATGAAAATCATATCATGTACTTAATGGTTGCCATAATAAAATGTTTTATTCCAATTATATTTTATCAGGATTAATGTTTCTTTATTATCTATGCCTTACGTCTTTCCATGTTTTATGTCATTACTCAAGATCTTGATGTTTAAAAACTGTGTTCATGTTTTTATGTTCAAATGTATGTGGTTTGTTTTATTTTATCCATGCATACCTGTACTGGGAATTTGAGCTCACCCTTTATATGTTTTCTTTTCCCCAGGATATAAAGAAAGGTTTTTAGGAAAGAAAAAAATGGGAATATCATTATAGGAGATTTTGAAGGTCTTTCACCATGATTAGAAGATTATGTTCGGAGTTTCAAAGACACTAAACTATTATGGTCCATGTGTATCTATTTTTGTTATGTATTAAGTATTCCATTAATGTAATGTAATGTCCATGTATGTCATGATTTGGGTCTCTACAGTTGGTATTAGAGGAATGGTTTAGTCAACCTTTGTAAACTAGGATGCAAAAACATTAGTGAGATCCCTTGAGATATTTCTGAGGTATGTCTTGGGATATCCGTAAGGTTATGTATAAGTATAGGATATAGTCATAGAATTACAGTAATGATCTTAGAATTAAACCTATGATGTTAGATATTGATGTTACTCCCCCTTTATTATGTTGTTTTACCTGTCATGATTTTTTCCTCTCACACTATTCTATTGGGGTTTTAGAAAATTGCTGGAAACATAATGATTCGTGATAATTGAGAATATGATGGACAATGTAATAATATTCTTCATTATCATGAAAATGAAATCAGATTTGGAAGGTGAAACATCATTATTATGCCTAATCATAAATCTCATAATATGATCAATAATCTCAGCTTTGGTAAGTTTCCTAACTCAACTAATAAGAGAAAGATGGAGTTTAATGATGATCAAAGAGGAATGAAAGTTCAATTTCTTTCATTTATTCCATGTGGGAATAGGAATCAAGGAGAATGTTTCAAAGGAACTGGAAGATTCTTTGGGTGTAGAAAAGAAGGACACAAGCTAGTAATTGTAAATGAAAAGGTTTAGTTAACACCATGGACAAGGATAATGGTATTTCTAAGACATCAACAATGGTTATGTGTTTTAAATATAGAATGTACGAGCATTATGGAAACCAATTCCCTAAGGGAAAATCTCATAAAGAGAATCAGCATGGTCATATGGGTAGTATTTATGTGGATGATGATAAAGTGACTACAAATGATATATGAGATTGAAGAAATGATAAAGCTCAGTCAGTTGTTTAATAATATAGTGTAATGATTGTATGTTTATCAAGAATAATGTATTGTACTATGGAATAATGAAAAATCTAAGGATTGTTACACAGTTGCCTTTGCTTGAGTTTTGAATTATATGATGAATGGTACCGGTAACCATGAAAGGTTATTCAGATATTTTTGGAAAATAGTTGTTGTGCGCATAATGAAGGGATAAAGAGATAAGGAGATATTTGATAGTATTAATGATATCATGACTAATATAAGGACAAAGTGATATCATGGTTTGAGTATAAAGAAATTTTGGGATTTTGGAATGTGGATGGAGATAACTTTTGACAGCATTCATGTTTTCAACTAAGGTTCTATGGTAATTCATGTTGTAATAGAATGTATGATTAAGGATTTCACATGATTGGAGTGTAACAAACAAGATATATTGTATGATAAATTATGTTATTCACGTTCTTGTTATGTGACCCTTATAGTAATCATTCTCTGTATACTATGAGATTGGACAGATGTATTTTGGATAAGATTAAAGATTGGAATGAATTAATTTAGACATAAGATAGTATTGATTAAGGATAGAACTTTTTTTCGATATTATTGTAAGAATGTTATTATAATGTAGTTTTAAAAAAATGGACAACCTTCAAGATGGGCGACAACCTGTTTCCTCGAACAAGACAGTGGGAATCGAACCCACAACCAAAGTGTGATAGGACTTTATCACCTATCACTCGCCAACATGAAGTCCCTGATTATTAGAAACTAGTTTTATTTTATTAAGCATTATGATAGATGAATTATAAATCCATTTTTTTGGAATCATATATGATAAACCTCACTATGCATAGACTTATGTATTCGATAACTTTTTCTATCCATTTCTTTGAGATAGATGGAATGACCCATCATTCTATAACATGATCTGCTAAAACTTCAAGAATGAAAAATTCAACATAATTTCAGTAAGAGATGAGGTAGAAATTTTTCAAGGCACAAACACCAATGAGGATATAACAAAATAAAGTAAGTATTTATTCTCATTCAAATTCTTCAACTTTAGGAAATGATTTTAAAAACAAAATGTTGTCCTAGTGATATTATATCTGAAGAGTCAGATGGTACCTTAGATCATCAAAAATTTATGGCTTTGTGATTGTTGGCTTTTTCATAGCCATGTTCTCTACCAATCTCCATCAGAACATGATGGTTAGATTTTTCTTCCATATCCATATTTTCACTTATGTTGTCTTATGTGGAAACCCAGTGTGGAGTTACTTTGGGTGATCGTTATGATTCTAACTTCACTTTTTAAAATGATGTTTTAGTATTCCTTTTTACGATGTGGGTTTCTATGAAAGAAAATTCATATAGTAATCCATTTATAACCCCGAAGAATTTAGAGGGGAAAATTCATTTGAAGGGGAGTAGAATGTAATATCCTGAGATTTTATTAGAATTATTCTTTTTAATTTCATTTATGTCTTCTATTATATGGTACACTAATATTATCTTTCCCTATACGCAACACCTTATGAGCTTGCAGTATACGCACCACTATTCTTGGCTTGTGTTACACACAATTTCATGTTTTTTTAGAAATTATTCTACGCAACATTAATATAGATTTTGTTTAATGTATAAATTAAATATGGTTGTATTTTCTTATAGGAAACAACAAAGGACTCTTGCACTACATGTCACCCTAACTTGGCTTGCATTACATGCAATCACAACCTTCCTCGATAGTGTGTGTAGTACGCAATACCAGGTTTCACTAGACAATGATATATTGTTTTAATATTATTATGGACTAGCCGTTATAAATAGTATTAAATAAATTTTGAATTTTATAACATTATTATATATCTAACATATTTTCTAGAACATGGTATGAGAAAAAAATAAATTTATCGGGTTAAATAATTATTTTAAAAAAAATGCAGTTTTTCCACCTTTTGATGGCGCAACCACATTAAATCTAGTTATTTACATGTTTATAAGTTAAATTTGACAAAATAAAGTTATTTTTTGGAATCATGATATAAAAATTTTATTTGGATAAATTTTTCAAATTATTCTGATAACATTTATATTTTGATGAAGAGTAAAAACACGATATATTTTAATTAAAAACAACTTTTTTCATCATAATAATTTATATGGGTATATTATATTTTTAATTGGTTTAATGTGTAATTAGAATATATTTTTACCATTTAATTCAATTCTGGTCATTGGAATTAATTTCACTTTGAATTTGGACATAAACAAGTGTCGATCTTTTGATAGATATTGTTTCTTAAAAACACGCTATTGGTTTTGATAATGGGAATTACTATCAAAATTAATTAATTCCACTTATAAGTTTTGAATTTGGAAAAATAGACCTCCTTTTTGAATTTGGAATATCAAATATAGCTTCAGATGAATTTTTGTTATTTTTCTGAAAAACTGCAATTTTTATTGAATAGTGAAAACACTGAGTTTTTGGTTAAAAACGACTTTTTATTTAAATAATAATTTATTCAATTTAAATTTGTTTTAGGTCAAAATAGATAAATAATAAATACATAAGTTCAATGAAATTAATTGGATTCATTTTATAATAATTTTAGATTTATATAAATTGTATTGAACTTTTCACCGTCTTTTACACACCTTCTAAGAGCTTTTGAAATTGTTTGTTAAACTAAATTTTACGACTTCAGTGAGTTTAATTTTGAAAATACGAGAGCCTGATTAACATAAAGGAGTAAAATTTGGTTCAATAAGATAAAAATAATATTTAGGGAATAGTAACTTTTTACTTTTATTTACCACAGTTAAAATTAAATACGGGAATTCAAGGTTAAAAGGATATTATAATAATTTAAAATTACCTTAACACTTTTCCTAACCATATTTGATTAGTATTTACCGACCATGGGCATCCTTGGGTCTATTTTGAGACCCCATTGAGCCACTTGGTAGTAATAATGACAATTTGGATTAATTAATTTAATGTAACGACAAAATTGACAATAACAAAAATCTTTTAATAATTAATTTTTATAATGGGTTATATAAATTATCATTATGACTATAAATATTAATTAGAATGTTAAAACGATTTCCTACATGGTGATATTTTTTTTATAATTTTTAGACATCATATAAATTATATTATTCATGACACAATAATGATGCAGTATTTACCTCATTAATAAACGATTCAAAAAAATAAGATTATAATGCTTAAATATTATCCAAAACATGTCCAATTCTGATTCAATGATTTTATATAAACCATGAGTCATATTATCTTCATCTTAAATTATTTTTGGAAGTTTTGAAACTGAATATATGTTTATAATAATATAATATTTCCACACATTCTAAAAGAGAACCTCCTCCCCCTTATAAAAAGAGACCATTTCTACGCAATTCCTCCCACCTCTGAAGCCATTTGGCTCATCCAAACTCTGCCAAATTTAGATATCTACATCTCTATACGCCCCCTATAAGCCTTAAATTAGGCATAAGGCACTTCAAGAAGTCCTTTTGGTTCAATCCAAAGGAAGTTACCCTAATTAAAGGTAACAATTTCTCTTAAGTGGTTTTCTTTTATTCTACTTCTCCAACCCTTAAACACTTTTCAATCCTTTCTTTTGTAAAATCACCAGTATCCTCAACATACTAGGAATTTTTTATGAGAAGTATTATAACTATAATTACACACACCTTCATCTAATGGATGAATAACATAATGTTTCTGTGGATGGAAAACTAACGCCTCATGAAACGATGATTGTTCGATTTTCTCCTACTGACTCTCACGGTGTCCATTATGATGGCACAATATTCATATATGATATATATTATGATTATTATTTCCTTATTATTATTTACAAACCAATTATATCAATCCTTTATGGTTTTCATAGTCGGTTAAATTGATAATCTCATTTGAGGATGGGCGGACTACCGCCCCCTCAAAGTGATGTGATTCGTTAATACCTTATGTGGGATGTATAAAGGATGTTGTTAATGATATTATATATGATATTATAATATAATTATAATATACCTATGTATCATTATGTTTCAATTCCATTAAAATAATAAATATAAATGAAAGTAGCGTTCATGCGCACGTACGACTTACCGTCTCCTTGAACGGTGTATTTCATTTCTCACCTCCATATGTTATGTACTATTATAAATACAAGCATATACGGGATATATAATGAATATATATGATATATAAATCATGATTTACATTATTTAAGAAAGTAAATCAGAATAAAAATAATAATAACATCAATAACAACAAGTCCAAACACCAATGATAAATAAGATGATTTTACACAAAACGTTGCTTTAACATGAGATTTACAAAAGAATAGGTAATATAAAGTCATAACTGAACCATATATGATATCATAACAATGAATATGATTCTCTAATAAGTCTATGACATTTTTTAAATCATTATATTGGAGTTTGGATATGTACGAAGCATATCAGACCTAAGGTAAGGGATAAGTTTTCCAATCTCGTTTTTTATCCGAGATTGTATATTCGTAAGTATTTACTGGGGTTATTGTTATCATCCAAACCCATGTTTTATAAAAATGTTTTTATGTATGTTTAATGTCCTTTTTACTCATTTTTCACTTTTACCATATGTTAAGAAAAGAAAAAATGTTTTTTATGTATAAAGTATATTTTCCTCAAGAATGGAGTTCAACTGTTTAATCAAAATTATTTTCCATTTAAGATAAAATAGGGTTCTACAAATATCCCTATTTTTACATTGTTTTGATTGTTTTATGATGGAATTAATTTTACGATGTCCTTTTATATTATCTGCATTATGTTACGATGGTATGATTTTTAAAAATCCCATTTTTATTACATGGGTTATGCAATGATGTATGATTTTTTTGATTTTGTGGTACACATAATAATGGTTTCATTATGAGATGGGTGGGACCTATATCTCCCTCCAACGAATGGGTAATTATTTATATCTCATGTGGTAGACATTTATGGAACTGTAAGTTTATCCGGATTAGTAATACAGGACTAGAACGAGGAGTGAACTTGATTCAGAAAGGGACTTTGTCCACTAAGATAACCTTGACAGCAATGCCTTGGCTACTATAGAAATCATATAATGTGCATAATGGTTGCCACAATCACATGTTTTATTCCCATTCTATTTTATCAGGATTAATGTTGCTTTTTTATCTATGCCTTACGTATTGCCATTTTTTATGTCATTACTCAATATCTTGATGTTTAAACATTTTGTTCATGATTTTAAGTTCAAATGTATATGGTTTGTTTTATTTTTTCCATGCTTACCCTTACTGAGCATTAGAGCTCACCCTTTATATGTTTTCTTTTCCCCAGGATATAAAGAAAGGTTTTTAGGTGAGAAAACAAAAAGGTGATGATTTTTATTGGATTTGTTGAAGATCTGTCACCATGATTAGAAGATTATGTTATGAGTTTTGAAATACACTAAATTATTATGGTCCTTATGTGTCTGTTTTTGTTATGTATTAAGTATTCCACAAAAGTAATGTAATGTCCATTTAAGTGAAGCTTTGAATCTATATAGTTGGTATCAGAGTAAAGGTTTAGTCAACCTTTGGAAACATGGATGCAAAAACATTAGTGATATCCCTTGAGATATTAATAATGTATGTCTTGAGATTTCCCTAATGGTAAGTATAATTATAGGATATAGTCCTAGAATTACGGTAACGATCTTATAATTAAACATAAGATGTTAGATATTGAAGTTACTCCCACTTTATTGTGTTTTTTTAACTGTCATGATTTTTTCCTCTCACACTATTCTTTTGGCGTTTTAGAAAATGGCTGGAAACATGAATATTCATGATATTGGAGAATATGATGGACAACAGGATGATATTCTTCATGATCAAGAAAATGAAATTGGATTTGGAAGGAGAAACATCGTTATTATGCCTAATCATCAATATCATAATATGATCAATAATTTAAGCTTTGTTATGTTTCTTTACTAAGGTAATAAGAGAAATATGGAGTTTAATGATGATCATAGAGGAAAGAAAGTTCAATTTACCTCATGTAAGCCATGTGGGAGAAGGCATCAAGGAGAATGTTTCAAAGGAAATGGAATATGATTTGGGTGTGGAAAAGAAGGACACAATGATAGTAATTGTAAAGGAAAAGGTTCAGTTAACACCATGGACAAGGATAATGGTATTGCTAAGACATCAACAATGGTTATGTGTTTTAAATGTGGAATGTACATGCATTATGAAAACCAATTCCCTGAGGGAATGTTTTATAAAGAGAATCAGCACGGTCATATGGGTAGTATTTTTGTGGATGATGATGAAGAGAATACAAATGATATATGAGATGGAAGAAATGATGAATCTCATAAAGTGGTTTAAGAAGGTAGTGTAATTATTGTATGTTTATCAAGAATAATGTATGGTACTATAGAATAACGAAAAATCTAAGTATTTTTACACTATTTCCTTTGCTTGAGTTTTGAATGTATATGATGAATGGAACCGGAAACCATGAAAGGTTATTCAGATATTTTTTGAAAATAGATGATGTGCGCATAATGAAGGGATAAAGAGATAAGGGGATGTTTGATAGTATTAATGATCGCATGACTAATATAAGGACAAAGTGATATCATGGTTTGAGTATAAAGAATTTTTGGGATTTTGGAATGTGGAAAGAGACAACTTTTGACAACATTCTTGTTGTCATCTAAGGTTCTATGGTAATTCTTGTTGCAATAGAATACATGATTAAGGAATTCACATGTTTGGAATGTAACCAACATGATATATTGTATGATAAATGATGTTATTCAAGTTCTAGGTATTTGATCTTTAAAGTAATCATTTTCTGTATACAATGATATTGGAAAAATGTATTTTGGATAAGCCTAAAGATTGGAATAAATTTATTTATACATAAGATAGTATTTTTTAAGGCTAGAACATTTTTTCTATATAATTGTAGGAATGTAATTATAATGTAGTTTTAGAAAATGGGACAACATGCTAGACGAGCGATAACCCGTTGCGTCGGACAAGGCTGTGGGAATAGAACTCACAACCAATGTGAGATATGCCTTTATTAGCTACCACTAGCCAACAAGAAGTCCCTGGTAATTAGAAACTAGTTTTATTTTATTAATCAGTATGATAGAATAATTATAAATCAATTTTTTGAAATCTTATGTGATTAACCTAACCATACATGGACTAATGTATTCGATAATTTTTTCTAACCATTTCTTTGAGATAGATGGAATGACCCATCATTCTATCACTTAATCTACTAGCACTTCAAGAATGAAAAATTATGCTTCATTTCATTAAGAGATGAAGTAGAAATTTTTCAAGGCACAAAAACTAGTTAAAATATACCGACATAAAGTAAGTATTTCTTCTAATTCAAAATCTTTATCTTTAGGAAATGATATTAAAAAAAATGTTATCCTAGTGCTCTTATATCTGATGAGTCAGATGGTACCTTAGATCATCAAAAATTTATGGCATTGTGATTGTTGGATTTTTCATTTCCCTGTTCTCTACCACTCTCCATCAGAACATGATGGTTAGATTTTTCTTCCATATCCATATTTTCACTTATGTTGTCCTATGTGGAAACCTAGTGCTGAGTTACTTTGGGAGTCCGTTATGATTCTAACATCCCTTTTTAAAATGATGTTTTAGTATTTCTTTTTACGATGTGGGTTTCTATGAAAGAAACATTCATGTCATAAACCATTTATAACCCCGACGAATTTAGAGGGAGAAATTCATTTGAAGGGGGTTAGTATGTAACATCCCGATATTTTATTAAAAATATTCTTTTTAATTTCATTGATGTCTTCTGTTTTACGGTACACCAAGATTATCTTGAAATATACGCAACACCGTATGAGCTTGTAGTATACAAACCACTATTCCTGGCTTGTGTTACACACAATTTCATGTTCCTTTTGTAGAAATTATTCTACGCAACAATATGTATAGATTTTGTTTAATGTATAAATAAAATATGGTTGTATTTTTTTATACACAACAACAAAGGACTCTTGCACTACATGTCACCCAGAATTGGCTTGCATTACATGCAATCGCGAGCTTCCTCGATAGCGTGTGTAGTACGCAATATCAGGTTTCATTAAACAACGATATATTGTTATAATATTATTATGGACTAGACTTTGTGAATAGTATTAACTAAAATTTTAATTTTATAACATTATTATTCATCTAAGATATTTTCTAGAACATGGAATGAGAAAATATTAAATTTTCGGGTAAAATAAGTATTTTTAAAAAAATGCAGTTTCACAATATTTTTATGGAACCCCCACATTAAATCTAGTTTTGACATGTTTATAAGGTTAATTTGACAAAATAAAATAATTCTATGGAATCAAGATATAAAAATTAAATTTGGATAAATTTTTCATATTATTCTGATAACTTTCATATTTTGATGAATAGTTAAAACAAGCTATATTTTTATTAAAAACAACATTTTTCGTCACAATGATTTATATGGTTAGATTATCTTTTTAATTTGTTTTATAATTTAATTAGAATATATTTTTACCATTTAATCCAATGCTGGTCATTGGAATTAATTTCACTTTGAATTTGGACATAAACAAGTGTCGATCTTTTGATAGTTATTGTTTCATAAAAACACACTATTGGTTTTGATAATAGAAATTACTTTTAAAATTAATTAATTCCCCTGTATGTTTCTAATTTGGAAAAATATAAATCATTTTTTAATTTGGAATATCAAATATAGCTTAGGCTGAATTTTTGGTATTTTTCTGAAAAACTACAATTTTTTATGAATAGTGAAAACACGGAGTTTTTGGTTAAAACTAAATTTTTATTTAAATAATCATTTATTCGATTTAAATTTAGTTTAGGTCATAATAGATACAAAATATATACATATGTTCAATGAAATTAATTGGAGTCATTTTATTATAATTTTAGATTTATAAAAATTGTATTGAACCTTTCACCGTGTTTTATCCACCGTCTAAGAGCTTTTGCAATTGTTCATAAAACATAATTTTACCACTTCTGTGAGTTGAATATAAAAAATATGAGAGCCATGATTAATATCAAGGAGTAAAATTTGGTTCAATAAGATAAAAATAGTTTTTGGTGAATAGTAATGTTTTACTTTTATTTACCACAGTTAAAAGTAAATACGGTCATTCAAGGTTAAAAGGTTATTTTAATAATTCAAAATTACCATAACACATGTTCTAACCTTATTAGATGAGTATTTACCAACCATGGGCATCCTTGGGTCTACTTTGGGAGCCCATTGAGCAACTTGGTAGTGATAATGACAATTTGGATTAATTAATTTAATGTAAAGATAAAATTGACAATAACAAAAATATTTTAATAATTAATTTCTATAAGGTGTTTTATAAATTATTTTTACGACTATAAATATTAATTAGAAATCAAAAAATATTTCCCACATGGTGATATTTTTTTTTAAATTTTTAGGCATCATATAAATTAAATTATTCATGACACAATAATGATGCAATATTTACCTCATTAATAAATCATTAAAATAAATAAGATTATAATGATTAAATATTATCCAAAACATGTCAAAATCTGATTGGATGATTTTATTTATACCATGAGTCATCTTATTTTCATCTTAAATGATTTTTGGTCCTTTTAAAACCGAATATATGTTTATAATGAAATAATATTTCCACACTTTCCAAAAGAGCACCTCCTCCCCCTTATAAAAAGAGACAATTTCTATCCAATTCCTCACACCACTCAAGAAATTTGTATTGTCCAAACTCTGCCCAATTAAGCTATATACATCTCTCTTTTCCCCCTATAAGTCTTATATTAGACATAAGGCACTTCAAGAAGTCCTTTTGTTTCAAACCAAAGGAAGTTACCCAAATTAAAGGTAACAGTTTCTCTTAAGTTATTTTCTTTTATTCTACTTCTATAACCCCTAAACTATTTTTAATACTTTCCTTTGTAACAAAATAAGTATCCTCAATAAACTAGGATGTTGTTATGAGAAGTATTATAACTATAATTACACACATCTCCATCTAATGGATGACAAACATAATGTTTCTGTGGATGGAAAACTAACGACTCATGAAACGATGATTATTCGATTTTCTCCTACCGCCTCTCATGGTGGCCATTATAATGGAACTGTATTCATATATGATATATATTATGTTTATTATTTCCATATTATTCTTTACATTCCAATTATATAAATCCTTTATGGTTTCCATAGTCCGTAAAATTTATAATCTCATTTGAGGATGTGCGGACTACCGCCCCCTCAAAGTGATATGATTCGTTAATACCTTATGTGGGATGTATAATAGATGTGGTTAATGATATTATATATGATATTATACTAGAATTATAATATAACTATTTATCATTATGTTTTAATTCCATTAAAATAAGAAATATAAATTAAATTAGCATTCATGCGTACGTACGGCTTACCGTCTCCATGAACGGTGCATTTCTTTTCTTACCTCCATATGTTATGTACTATTATAAATACATTTATATGCTGGATATATAATGAATATATATGATATATAAATCATGATTTAAATTCTGGAAGTAAGTACATCATTATATAAGTAATAATGACATCAAGAACAACAAGTCCAAACACCTACGATAAATAAGATGATTTTACCCAAAACGTTGCTTTAACATGGGATTTACAAAAGAACGGGTAATTTAAAGTCATAAGTGAACCATATATGATATCATAACAAAGAATATGATTCTGTAATCATTCAATTACATTATTTAAATCATTATATAGGAGGATTGGATACATATGAAACATATTGGACCTAAGGTAAGGGATAACTTTTCCAATCTCGTTTTTTATCCAAGATTGTTTATTCGTATGAATTTAATGGGGTTACTGTTATCATCCAAGCCCATGTTTTCTTAATAAATTTTTATGTTTGTTTAAAATTATTTTTACCCATTTTTTACTTATACCACATCTTAAGAAATGAAAAATGGTTTTGAAGTAGAAAGGATATTTTCCTCATGAATGGAGTTCAAGTGTTATATCAAAATTATTTTCCATCTAAGATAATATAGGGTTATGCTTCTATCCCTATTTTTTTACATTGATTTGATTGTTTTATAATGGAATTAATTTTATGATGTCCTTTTATCTTATATGGATTATGTTATGATGGTATGATGTTTAAGAGTACCATTTTTATTACATGGGTTATGCTATGATGTATGATTTTTTTTATTTTGTGGCACACATAAGAATGGATTCATTATGAGATGGGTGGGATCTATATCTCCCTCCAATTAATTGGGTAAAGATTTATATCTCATGAGGAATACATGGATGGAATGGTATGTTAATTTGGTTCAGCAATACAAGACTGGAACGAGGATTGAACTCAATTCAGAAAGAGACCTTGTCCACTAAGATGGTCTTGGCAGCAATGCCATGGCTACTATGGAAATCATATCATGTGCTTAATGGTTGCCACAATCCCATGTTTTATTCCCACGCTATTTTATCAGGATTAATGTTTCTTTATGATCTATGCCTTACGTATTGCCATGTTTTATGTCATTACTCAAGATCATGATGTTTAAACATTGTGTTCATGTTTTTATGTTCAAATGTAAATAGTTTGATTTATTTTATTCATGCTTACCCTTAATGGGAATTTGAGCTCACCCTTTATATGTTTTCTTTTCCCCAGTATATAAAGAAATGTTTTTAGGTAAGAAAACAAAAAGGGGAAGATCTTTATGAGAGATGTTGATGATATTTCCCCATGATTTGAAGATTATGTTCTGAGTTTCCAAAAACAATAAACTATTACGGTCTTTGTGTGTTTGTTTTTGTTATGTATTAAGTATTCCACAAAAGTAATGTAATGTCCATATACGTCAAAAATTCGGTCTCTATATAGATTATCTCCCAAGGAAAACCTTTTCATAAGGGTCATTATGACATATATGATGCGTCGATCGGACTCACAACCTGTTAGTTACACACCTTTTCTTGAAACGGGTGTGATTGCACCTCAGTCGGGCCTGGCTTGGTCTGGCACACTAGTTCAGGGGGTCTGGCTCGTTGGGGTTGGCCCGGTTCGGTTCACGGGGTCGGGCCATGGTCAGCACGACCCGTTAGGTGGGGCTCGGTTTACCTGTGTTGGCCCACTTAGCCGCTGGTATGACACGACCCACTGGTGGGTTCGGGCTGCTGGGTCATGGGTCTGACGCAGCCTGCTGAGCCGCAAGTCCAGTCTGCTGGTCAGGTTCGGCCTGTTTGGTTGACCCGCAT
The DNA here is from genome assembly GCA_963277665.1 of Viscum album. NCBI lineage: Eukaryota > Viridiplantae > Streptophyta > Magnoliopsida > Santalales > Viscaceae > Viscum > Viscum album. The sequence continues at coordinate 1,472,605,986 of OY728131.1, read as the reverse complement.
CTGGTTGGGCCTGCCAAAAGGCGGACTGGTCTTCTCAGCTATCCCCACAGCTGTGGGGCCGTTTCAGCCAGCCAGTGGGGTGCTACCCCACCGCGTAAGGGTCGACCGTTTTGGCCAACCGGGGGTCCTCAAACCCAGTACGGTGTGATGGTCGTACCACTATCCACCTACCGCAACTTCAAGTCATTTCCTCCACCAGCATCTTGTGACAGCGCACCACTCCATCTCAAACTTCTACGGCCGGACCATTATGGAAGCCTTCTTCCCCCACCACGGCTTCGGCCGCATCCCTTTCCCATTGGAGGCGCGTGACGGGGCACCTCACCACCTCCACAGCCAGTTAGTGTCACCTTCTCTTCCAAATGCCATGACATAGAGTCGTGACCTCCTCGAACAACACACCGCCTCCATCGTTGTCAGTATGTGCCACCGCATCGGCAGTCTTTCACGGAGAATGCAATGGTAAACAAGGTAGTGGAGGGTCTGGGTCATGTTAGTTTGTCCTGTTCCCTCCATGTTTGTTTGAAAACACGAGGGAAGAAAAGGATTCAACAATCACTTGATATTAAAAAAATAAATTTCTCTACCTCAAAATTGTTGAATAACGCTCTCGATTGATGAATTGTTAGTGTTAATCTTCCCCGCAACAAGCCACCAGTTTTGCTACTCAAATTTACTCCTTTGGTTCATGTTTTGGTGTCACTTGACACTACCCACTGGAACTAGCTCATCCTCCAAGTGATAGGAGTCATGGAAAATAATCAGAACATTTTCACTTGATGAAGCAGTGCCAATACCTCTCCCTAAGATATATATAAATAATAGTAGGGGATGGTATGTAACGCCCATGGAATTAATGGGGGTTCATTTAATAGGATCCTTCCTAATTCCAATGGTGCTGCTACATAGAATTTGAGGAGTCAAGTAATTTAATGGCTTGACATGTCATTGCTCCCATAGATCCCACTTGTCCATCAGAGGAAAAGAAAATAAGCAATATAATAACTTTTTTATTTTATTATTTCATTAAATTTCCAAAAATCGATCTTCTTCTCCTGACCTAGTACGGTCTAAATGAAGCCTTACTTATGCAAATTATAGTGTTGCGGATTCAACTATGATCTCAGATTTTTTATCCGATAAATGAGTAAAATGATAGAAAATGCTGCCCGAGTATTTACAGAACATACCTGAAAAACAAAGTTCATAAAATTATTAACAGTCACCCTCGACCTGCACCGGTCAAGGTTAGGATCTGCCTAGGGGGGAAATGTCTCAAAAAACTCAGTGGTACACTTCGATTTTCAATCCGAGTTACCATTTAAAAGTTATGGATTTAAACAATAAATTAATTGTTTTTTAATTATTTTATTTACGTCCAAAAACTAACTTCCACATGTGGCCCACACTAGTCAATGTTTGTATCTTTCTAATGAAATCATACTATCCCGATCTCAGTAGTGGTCTCAAAATTGTAATCTGATTCACCATTCGTGTGTTGTAAACATCTAAAAAATAAAATTACATTTTTTTAATTATTTTATTTACAGTTATTCCATTTTCAGGTTTTTCTTAGATGAGGCATGTGCCGACTAAAATTAAGTTGCACCTAGGGTAAACCCGCTATCCTGAACCAAATAGTTGCCTCATATTTCTGATCTAGGAAACCGTTTAATATTTATTCCACTTTTTTAGGAAAACTACATAAGAACATTAATTAAACCTTAACAAAACATTGACGGATCATTCCAGGCACTCCAGGCCTCAGAATCATGCACCATCAGATTTCATGGTCTAGAATTTATTACACATAATTTAAAAAAATTATACAAAAATTCCCTAACATTACACTTTTTATTTTTTCTCATGATACATATCAATGTATTTGTGTGATATTTATAAACTACCCAGATTTTTAACATATACATATAATTCATAGCATATTTTTTTAACTAATATATTGAATTATTTGTCAGAATTCATGGTAGATCAACTATAAAACACATTGAATCAATAATAGTGTACATCAATAAAACCTAATCATAAACAATCTAGAGAATGAATAAATATGGAATTAATTGATCCTATACCAATTAATATCAATTTCAATCTTCATTGTAAAAAATACATTTAAATGGTCATTAGAACATGTCATGAAAAGAATTTCCTTTCAAATATGTCTTCAAATATTAAAAAATAAATATTTATGAAATATTAATGAACTCGTTTTCATTGTAAATAACTATGAAAACATATAGGATGTCATTCAATTATGTGATTGTTCATGATAGTAGGAAATTTTTTTACGTGGTTTACATTAAAAATATGTTCCAATTTCCATTTTTGGATTAAAATTAAAAATTACATAATTTAGTAACGATTAAGAGGATTCCTTTTAAAACATTTTTAAATAACCGAATCAGGGATAGAAATGATTTTAAATAAATATTGTAATATTTAAAACCTCTTTGAAAATATATTTTATAAATAATCAACATAGATGAAAAATATTCCTGACTAAAGAGAATATAAATCCTAGTTTCTATAAAAAAATCTTCATGATAGATTTTGGAACCTTAGGTAGGAAAATGGAATTATTACATCAAATACCCATGAATAAAAAGATACTAAGAGAAAAATAGTCTTATTTTGTATGTATCATATAAATTTTATCTATATACATTCAAACATTAATAATCCAGAAATAAAATGAGATTGTAAAATAAATCCCTTACATGAAGTTTGAATTACAATGTAAGTGATTTTATCCGCTAGTATAATAAATTAATATTTACTATAAATCTATAATATATTCATATAAAAACATATAATATCATATATGACCTATTTATAATATTTTAATAACTTGTCAATTAACAATTTTTATTATATTCACATATTTAGGGTATTAAATGTGTTGATTTTCTTGAGAAAATTAGTTTTATGTTTCTGGTCTATATATTTTAAACATTTTATCACCCCAATATGTTGATATCAAGTATGTTATGTTCTCTATTTTTGGATTCCATTTTTTTTGGGTGAGTATTTTTTGCCCTAAATTATGAGTATTTATAGGATACTATTGTTCATGATTTGATGGATTTTTATCAATTCCCGCAATGTTTCTCCGATTCATTAAAAATTATCATTATTTGTAATATGATTCCAAAATTTGTAATTTAATTCAAACTCTTCCTATGATTTGAATTTAGAACGTGAGAATTTTTATGTTCTTTAATGTGAAAATCTATGTTTTAATTAAAAATGGGAATCATTTTTTTGGTGTTATTTAAATTTAAAGAATTTTCAAAGTGTAAAATATTACAATACATTTAATTAATAAATTTTTAGTTTTTAAGGTGTTGTACGAGTGTTTTACTCATCATTTGTTTTCACATCCATCTCCCCTAAATCACATCTCTTAACATAGGTGATTTAGGATGACCACATTCACTTTGGATTGATTATTTCAACGATTGATCATTAGGGTTGGGTATATCATCTCTCCAGGTCAGAAATCATCTCTATTTCCCTACCATTTGTGGTTGAAAAACTTTTAATTATTTATATTGGTAATTAGATTGCGTTTTCTATCAATCATTTTCAGTCTTTGTTCGTGCCTTTTTCTTATGAAGAAAGATCTTGTGGTTTCCAATCTACATTTTCAATAGTGGTCAGGTTTTCTATTATTTTTACTTATGTGTATTTGTTTAAATTTTATAATTTAATGAGTTGATTATAGATCTTATAGATTCCCTATGATTTGAAAATGGATATCATGTCTTTCAATTGAAAACAGAATGGTTTCATGTATTAAATTATTTTTTCCATTGAAAACCAAATTTACATGATTTGAAAAGAAAAATGGAGTTTCGATGCTTGAAGTATACTAGTATGGTATTTATATTATTTAATAAAAATGTGACAAAGGTTCTCTAAATACAAATTCAATAATATTGAATTTATGGATTCTTGATTAAGTTGATATAGAGACACTTGAAGCCTTAGTCTGTGTGACACCACATATGGGTAACCTCTTATATGTTAACGGTCTATATATGGCCACGATATTAGAAGGATAAAACCTTTTTGCTTGTTAATCTTTATTTGGTCTAGTATGTATTTTCCCATAGGCTATAGTATTAATGGAATATTCATCTTTTTTCTTTTTGTTTATTTCATTATATTATATTTCATGGATTTTGGATTACATTTATATTTATATATTAGTATCTTCACTTATTTTTTTTCTTTTAGAAAATATGGAATTCAAATTATTAAAAATAAAATACTATTTATGGATTTGTTTTAAACTACGTATTTATTAAACATCATGTAAAATATATTATTTTCAAGCTTTGAATTGTGAATTATTATTATTAAAACATATATAGATCTCATGGTGGTATCCTACTATGATTTGTTTCTCACACCAAAATTTTATTTTTTGGTGGTTTTAGACCTTTTTCCAGATTTAGGAAAAGGTAAGTTCATTATATACAATTATTAATTCTCTATACGTTATTGTTTTTTAAATAGTTTTGAGGTGGTAGTTGATCAGATGGAGGTTAGTTTTTTATAGAGTATATTTAATTCTGGTTTAGTTTGATTGGGTCAGTTTCATATCCCTTTGTTTTCTCTATTTACTCTTGTTGTATGTCTTTTTATGATATACATGACTAGTTTTTCTATCATTATTACCCCACCTTATGATGGCCCGACCTAGATGACCAGTTTATTTAACCTAGGATGGTCTATTAAAATTTGGTTTTAGATCCATACTCGACATAATGTATGTCATCACTACCTGATATATTTTAGTGAATTTAGTACATAATATAAGTATCATGAGAAATTTCATATTTATTGTTGAGTGGGGGCCTACCCATCTCACTCTAATTACTGAATCTGAGTTTCAATGGGTGGTTGAAAAATCCAAACTATGTCTAAGAGTAAGTATATAAGTTCATTTGAATAAATTATATGAAATTTTTAATAAATTAACCTAACTATAATATATGAGCACTCGTTGTTTTTAAGTCCATTTGAATAAACTATGTGGGAATATTTATATAGATGGACACATTCCATTAAAAATATGTATCCTTTTGTGTTATAATTTAAATATTCATTAAATTATTATTGTTTTAAATAGTTTTCTTGGATTCTCATATTTGGTTTGATTGTTTTGTAATTTACTCAAGGATGATAGGTAATTATCTTGTGTTTAATGGAATATCCCTCCAAGAAGATATATACTAAATATATGATGGGAATCCATGATGCATGTTCCGTAAGATAATAATCTAACAGAACCTTTTTTAGTTGAAGAAGTGATTTTTCTCATTAGGACTCTTGGGTAAGTGGGAACAATGAACCAATAATAGGGAGTAGATCATTGTTCAAGATTTACCAAGAATATCCATCCATTATTATATAGTGAAAATCTATCACAAGAGTCATATGAGTGGCTTGAATGAATTCAGTGGATAATCAAATTTTTTTAAGACACATGAGGATTATTTTGTGGTATTTTTTGTGAATATTCTTGAATTAATATGAATAATTTTGTGGGACTCAACAATTAATGATATGTTGCATGAAGTCCATACCCGGGGTTCTGTTAAGGATAATTTTAATAAGAATTTTTATCCTAAGACTTTATGTTTGAAACAAAACAATGATTTTCTACAATTAGAGAAATGAGATCATACTGTATTGAAGTACCGCACCCACAACGCTGAGTTGGTGCATCTAGAACCAGATCATTTCACCAATAATTACCCAAAGGATCAGAGTCTTGAGATTAGGAAGAGGGTCGATGTTTAGTGCATCCTTTTTATTTGGTTCCTTACAACCATTTTAGAGATAGTGGATATTTTATATTTGGTTGAGGGAAACAAAGTTGAGAGAACGGTCTTGGGTGAATCATTAGTGGATTTAGTGGTTACCTATGGTGTTTCTTTCGGTCATAAATTTTTTTAAGATTAATGATTTTTATTGTACCAATTGTAGGTGCTTCTATATGGAAGTAATATGTTATTTTAAACATGTTTAGTAGAAATGATTACACCATTCCTCATTGTATGAGGGATTGAAAAACATGTAAAATTTGTGGGTGATCTACCCATATGATGTAATTCATTGATAAGATGTCTGAATACAGTAAGGTGGGATATACATTCACCATGGGACCACAAGTTAAGGTTGATTCTTCCAAGTGTGGGGGCATCATTCTATATCCAAGAGGGGTGTTATGGTGGATAATATAGAAATATTTATTCATATGACTGTGGGTAATAAGATTTTGAGGAAGTTTCGGCTACTATTATAAATAAGATGTTTATTTTGACTTCCATGGCACTTGATCTATTCTATAAAGGCTCTATGTGTTCTATTATATCGTCAATTTTGTTATAAATGTTGTGTTATTATTCTATTTATTTTTTATTTTTTATCATTACACACCTTTGGGAAAGAGGTTAGAATGGGGTTTCATATGTCCCATGATTCAGGTGGTGGTAGTGGACTTTTAGGAGGTTTGGAACTTCTTAGTGCTTGATCATGATGTCTTTGAAATGATCATTTGTAGGGAATTGCTGATTAGCATAAAGGAATTCATATAACTTTAGCATTGGTGGGTATAGCTCATCTCTACTAATGGGTTCACTCGTGTTTTCTAAGGTGAGTGGGACTCTAGATTGGGAAGGTTTTATTAGATTGTTATATATGACTATTTAATCTCATACCAACTGTTAGAAAAAGTTCTAGATGCAGTTGACTCATTCATGGGAATTAATCTACTTATTCTTGTGTGTGTATACCCTGAGGACTATCTAGACTATTTTTTCTATTTTTCCACATTGAGAGAGGTTGGGTTCATTATTGGCCAATTTTCTAGATTGATTAAAATTTATATGAAATTTTATCAAATGTAACCTTTTGAGTTATTGAAAATTTAATATCATGCTTGAGGATTATGAGGTGAATGGATTTATTAATCATATCATATCACTATGGGATTTACATGAACTTTTTTAAGAAGGAATATGGAAATATTATTCATTTTTTTGGCTATCATAAGTTGAACTGGGTGACCTTTAATAACAAGAATCCTCTACCCAGAATTAATGATCTCTATCATTAGTTGAGGGGGGATCATTGGTTTTATATGATTGAATTGTGGTCGGGTACTACTATTTGAGAGTCTGAGAAAAGGATATATAGAAGATTTCCTTTCATTGGTAATATAGTCATTTCAATATTATAGTTATTCCAATCATTCTGAGTAGATATCTTCTAGTATTCATGGATTTGATTAACTGAATATTTCATGGGTTCTTGGACACTTTTTTTCTTTTCAAAGATGATATCATGGTGTACTCCCAGAAAAAAAATGATCATAAATATTAGTTTGATATCATTCTATGAACCTTGATGGAACATTGTATATAAGATATTCATTCCAAGTCTGAATTTTGGAAATAGGAAGCCATGTTTTTTGGGCATGTGATATCTAAATGGGCTATATAAGTTGGTCCTAAAATGGTGTATGATGATATTTATTGGGAGAATCCAAAAAATTTGTTTGATATATGATGATTATTTGGATTATAGGGTTAATATAAAATGTTTGTTTAGGTATTCTACATGATCACATCTTCGATGAGAACATTATAATATACGGGTTTAATGTTTAAATGAAATGAAAAATGTCTAAGCTATTTTTAGGTGTAGAAGTTGAGGTTGACAAATGAACAATTTTGTATTATTCCATAATTATGTTTATGTTTTGATGTTTTCACTTGTTGCATCAGGTATAGGTTTGGGATGTGACATTATATAGGGGAAATACGATTTGTCTTCTATCTTAGGCTAGTTATGTTTTCATTGGATGAACTACCCTACCCATGAACATGAGAATGAAGATATTATGCATGAAGTCAAAATGTGTCATCACTATCTCTTTTTCAAGAAATTTAAGGTATATTCTTCTCAAAAAAATGAACAATATTTTCACATTTAGTTATCTTAACATGTGATAGAGAAATTGCATTGATTATTTATAGAAAATTTTATTTGATATCATATATACCCGTGTGAAATGGAATGCGGAGTCTGACCTATTGAGAAGAAAATTACCAACACGAACTATTAAGGGGTTAGGTGAACAATAGTCAGTGATGATTTGGATTTCTGAAATAATTTTGGGAAAATTACCAATGGAAACTATTAAGGGGTTAGGTGAACAATAGTCAATGATGACTTTGATATATAAAATAAGATTCGGATTGGTGGAGGATGGTGGATAGGTGTTAATGGAATCAAAAAATGTTTACTCATAATTTGATTAGTGAGTTTTATTTGAGTATAAAATATACACAATTAGATGACGTTTAGGAAAATCTAAAAATGTGGGGATACCTTTTTCAAGTTGTCTTGTCCTCCCAATGGAACTTTTTTATTTCATAGTATCTTGGTTGTTCTCTTCTACTTGATTTAGTAGTTTCTAGATATTTGATACTATTATTGTTAGTATGTGAACCCTAGGGCTACTAAGATGTACCGTGATTTTGGACATTGGTATTGGTTGTCAGGGATAAGGCAGTCAGTTGAAAATTTTGTGTCTTGGTGTCATAACTATCAAATTGTAATGGTATAACACTAACTAACTGTAAGTTTGATTTATCTTTTACTCATTTTTCTGTTAATGTGGGATGAGATTCACATGTATTTCATCATTATATAACCACAAATTTGTTTTCTCAAGGAATTTTTTGTGTGATTTTTAATAGACTCACAAAACCAATGCATTTATTTCTAATAAAAGAAAACATGAAAGTGTAATATCTTGTGAAATTTCATGTCCTTGAGATTATGTTATATTATGAAGTTACCTTTAAATTTGTTTTTTAAAGGGTATCAAATTTGACATCTAGTTTATGGAATGGTTTCCAGAAGGAAATGTGTTCCTAGTTGAAATTTAGAATGGCATATCATCCACATACAGATGGAACGACGAAGTTGAATATCCATCTTTTTGAGGATACGATCCTAGAGTGTGTTCTTTATTTGATGAATATGGGTATATAAATTTGAATTTGGTTGAGTTTCACTAAAGCAATATTTATCAGGCCTCGATCAGAATAACTCCCTTTTAGGCATTTTATGGGCGATCAGGTCAACCACCCTTATATAGGGAAGATATGAGAGATATTTCCATGGTTGGGTTGAGTGTGGTTTATGGGAAAACAAAGGTATTAGAGTTTTACAAAGGAATTTTATCATCTAATAGAGTCTCCTGATATCATATATAGATCATCTTTGTCGGCCACTAGAGATTATGGTTGTTGATCTAGCCTTTCTCAAAGTTGTACCTTGCTTGGGACATCATAGGATGCATATGAACTGTATGTTGGCACCGATATTTGTGGGACTAATAGACATCACTGACTGAATGGGGAGGGTGGCCTACCAATTTCTGTTACCTTCTATTTTGGATTTTATATATGAAATGTTTCTTATTTCCAAGTTGATGATGTATACACCATATCATTCCCATGCGATTATTTGGGATGATGATTTTCATGATCTTTATAAGACATTATCTGAGTCACCAGTTTAGAATCTAGTCTTCCGGGATAAGGTACAACCTGGTAAAATGTTCCCCTCAGTCTGGGTACTTTGACAGTGAATACATGATCTCCTTCAGACATTGGATCTAGGGTCATTGATGAGGCCACAATGACCTTCTCTTTTTTCTGTAATATGATCTTGATCTATTTATGGGGAGAAAAATCTTATCTTGTGGGGAGATTATAACACTCCATTACCATTATATTATATATTTTATGATCTATAATGTTGGATTGTATTATTTCTATGGGGTTATTATTTTTTACCCTAAAATGGTAGGCTACATTTAATGGTAAATTTGGTTTTTTTTTTGGATTTTCTGTTTTCCCTTGATGTTCTTTTTGTTTATTGTGTAGTTAAAAAATGGGTAATGAGGTTTCCCGACATGTAATTATATCTAAACAAATCATGTTAGTATACTTCACTACATGTGACTATACACATTGTGTAAGGGTTAAATGACATACAATTTGAAAATCTCATGTTTAAATAAATAAGTGATGTTTTTTCACAATATAAATTAAAAGGATTCACGATGAGTAAAATACTTCACATTGTGTGGTTCAGTAAGTATCAGTTATTAGGGTCTCATTCTAGTGTTTGAGAAGAAATTTAATTTTATATACTTCTTCTCTCAGATAGAGCTCTTACCCTAGGTGATTTTGGGTGAAATCCTTCTATCCAAATTGTTTTATTCAGTGATTGATCAACAGTGTTAGGCACATTGTCTCTCATGTTATGAAATCCTCTCTCTTACCCTCTCATTTGAGTGTGTGGAACTATATGACAAAGATATTGGTAATTTAAATTTTTCTATCAATAATTTTATGACTTTAGTCATTCCTTTTCTTACATAGACAAATCTTTTTGTTTCTAATCCCTTTTGTGAAATGTAGATATGGATTTTAGACTTTTGAGGTATGTGAAACAATTGAATTGATAAAATTTCAAGGATTTGTTATTATTATTATTGATTCTTAAATATTTTAAATCTAATTACATGTGTCAAAATTGAAAATTGGATATTTTTATGTTTTAAAGGGTTGTATTCCTTGAAAATGGAATTTGAAGGATTTTAAATTGTAAATGGATTTTAAAACCCATAAGAATGTTGTCTTGTATTTTATATTGTTTTATAAAATGTAGGGAATTGGTTTTAAAACAAAAAATCTCAATAATTTCATATAAAAACCATGGGAACCTCAATATAGAGACACAAATATCTAATGTGTGTGTGAAATCAATATAATTCAACCACTTGGATGTCGATGGTCTATGAAATGACTCATTATTAGTTAGATGCAACCTTATTCGTTGTTACTATTTGATTGTCTTGTACATATTTCACCATATTCTGTATCCCAAATGTTAGGTTCATTTTTTTCTGGTTCATTTTATGGATGATGGATCACTTTTATATTTCTATTTTTAAATCCTTACATTCTTTGTTTCAGTCTGTTTAAATCTTTTCATGCAATTTGTGAAATATCAGTTATTTATTGGTAATGTTTTACAACATATTATTTTTAAAATTGATTGTAAAATTTCTTTTTAAAGCATGTATTGTTACTCATGTTATTATAATTATAATATATCTATTGGATGTATCAAAAATATTTGTAGTTAGAATCCCATTTCTTCATGTGGGTGGATGTGGACCTTATTTCGTAAGATTATAAAAAAAGAGAAGATCACTATATAGTATGAATGATTCTACTTATGTTTCTATTTAGTTTTGAGATAGTTCGGTGTGACATTTGATAAGACTGTGACTAATGTTTTATAGACATGTATTTATTTTTGGATCATCCAGTTTGGCTCAGTTGTTTCACATGTTTTCTCACTCTTTACTATAGTTGTATTCCTATTTCCTCTTATATATGAGACTAGTTCTGTAATTATTTTTACCCGACCTTGTGATTGGATAACGTGGGTAGCTATTCTAGATGAATTATGATAGTTTCTTATAGTCATGGTTCTATCATCTAAAAAATTTTAATTCTTATATAAATGTAATATAAATTAATTATATATAGAGATTCACCCATAAAATCTAGATATTGAAAAATTATTTACATTGTTCATGGAGATAGTATAGATTATTTGGTTCACAATGATGTATTCCCTTTTTAATAGATGGAATAAAAGATTTATAAATATTAATTATCCTTTACAAAAACATTATTACGCAATATATTCAAATATATATTTATTATATTAACCATTATTAGCGTCATGTATGGTGTATATGAAAAGGTAATCACATCACTTTATAGAGATGGTCATCCGAATGTACAATCAAAGGAAACTGCAATACTTCAATGAACGTGACGGAAGAAGGTAGATATGATTTTATAATTACAATTGATTATAATTTAATAAATATTTTTTTTATAAATAAGATCCATCATAATAAATTACCATGAGTAATCGATATGAAGAATGAAATGTATTTTTATTCCATGTTGGTAGTCTACACATTTACATGAGTGATACTTCCACTTCCCATTTTAGGGAAATGTTTTTGAATAATATTGGTTCCATAATCACAAAAAAAAAATAAAAAATTTATGATAAACATGTTATTAATTTATGATTAAAATATCTAATTTATGGGAGGTAAAATTAGAAATAAATTAAACGATATCGTGTTGGATGAATACATACTCCCTAGAAGACATCCTTAGGATTGATTTGTGAGGACCCTTATAATGGTATTTCTAGAAGACTAGACCATACAAGTAATATTTAGGTATTTTTAGAAGAAAATTTTGAAAATTTTGATAAATATAGTTTTATAAAAGTTGTTTAATGAAATGATATAAGGAATTTCATTGTATAAGATAAAAGAGGTGCACATTGGAATTACATAAAATATAAAATTAATTTAAATAAATTTTCTTGTTCTTGTGTCTAGAAAATAAAATAATTCAATGATATAATAATAATAAGTATAAATACTCTTATCAAATAATTTTTTTAGAATTTGTGGTTTTTTTTCACACTTGTCTCCTTATTTTAAACTTATTTAACTCGTTTTACTATTATATCAATACTATTTTTCTATAATTTATGTTTCATGAATGTTATCATAACATGGATAGTGAAATGTACATGGACCTCAATGGATATGCTTAAACATATTATATTCCATCTTATTTTCATAAAAAAATTTATTTATAAATTATATTTGAATATATTATTTATCATAAAATACCAATAATTTTATTTTTATAAAAGTCATATAATTTTTTATTAGGGATATCTAGAAAGGGAATAAATTTAAATTTAAAATTATGAAACATAGTATTATATTTATTTATCTAAAAAGCTCATGGAGAAAAATAATTCAAAAAATTGTAATAAATTTAATATTTTTAAAATAATTTATAATATTTTTATAATATTTTTTATTATACTATATCGGGGATGAAAATCCATTTAATGTAACTATCCAATAACTAGAAAAATAATATAAATGAGCATGATATTTTTTTTTCAAATAAGCATGTAGAACTAAAATAATCCACTTTTTATAATTAGTTAAAAGAACATAGAAAAAGTAAAATTAAACTACTAACAATTTAGATTTATTTCTAATTTAAAAATATATTAAGGTGAGAAGAATTTATCCAACCATAACCTATATAAATTTTTTTGATCGATATTCTATTTACTGATTGATATCTCACAAATAATTTATCAATTGTAATGTATCCCCCTTTTATTTTATTCTAACTTTATATTGTATTAGGAAGACATAAAATTTTAGAATAAAAATATGTGTATCATATACTCTTACATGGTATGGGTATTTTTTCATTCCCACTGTAGATTCTAGAATTCCTATATATCCCTCCGGGATAAATTATAACTCATTAAATTTCTATGGAATGGTATTCATAAATAAAATATAAAAATATTACATTACACATCATAATTTGTGGGAAAGTAGTATTTATTATAATAATAATTTTTTTTTAATATTATTATCAACTAATTCTTTAGATTGATCTATAACAAACCTTTTATTTTTGGTATCCACACCGATTCAAATTATTCATGGAATGTGTGGGAGGCAAATAACCAAAATGATTCTCTTCTTTCATGACACTACATGTAACTCTTAATCCAATATATTTTTCACCTATATTTTTCTCCTCTTGTGACTAGATCCCTCCCCATGATAAACATTCCTGGTATACATTTTTCTCCTGGTTATCATTCTGAGATCTGCATGATGTAATTTATATAAGTATATATATTTTTTAGGTAATTAGTACCTAAAATTACTAATAGACTTTATTATCAATAATTAGCATATACTAAATGCATCCTTCCACCATATGGTGAATAAATTCTGTCATGTATCACTAACTATGAACCCATATCAAAAGATATGTCTTCCATATTGTTATTTACCAAAATTTATTTTTTATTCCCATATTTTAAATAACCTTATATAATATATTAAAAATGTATGCACCATGTTTTAAATTAGTTTGATTCTTTAAATTCTTAGGATGTGTGTAATTGATTAAATTAAATATTAGTTATGAAATATATTATTTATAATGAGTTATAAAAATATTGAATCTATGTAATTTTACAATTATAGATTCCCAAAATAGATTATTTTCTCTCTTATATAAGCTCTTATAATGAGAACATAATATATAAATCTGATAATGCCACTATTTGGTAGTATAACATCTAAAATTATTTTTAATCTAGATATTTTGATTATTATCACCATCAAATCTAATTCACATCCTCTTCCCCACACGAGCATATTAAACTAATGGTAAACATGAAATTTTTTTAACTTCATTTGGAATCATATTCATTGAAGGATATGACTCGGCCATAAGATTCTCACCTATAGTGTTAAAATTAATTTTGAAAATAATAAGTTTGTCACACATTTTATTATTTCAAATATATAAGAAAAAAATTATACACATGACACAATAAATTCTATTCGTTTATTATGTATGTCATTTAATTAGATGAATGAAATGAAATTCTATGTCCCAATATATTATTAGAAATAAATTATTATTATATTTTAAAAAATTATTATATATAAAAGAAAGAAGTTATATATATATATATATATATTTGGTGATATAGGTGAATAAAAAATAAACAAATAATAATTGTTAACACATAGATATAGGCACATGAAAGTAACATTAGAAGTATTTTTTAGCCATAAAATATATAAATAAAATTTATTTGTTAATATATTAATATAAAAAATATTGAAATTATCATCATTTATAAGTATATTATACAATATAAATAAATAGTGTCATTTATTATTCAACAAAAAATGATGATATCAATTATTCTTAAACAAAAAATACATAACGATAAATAATAAACTAAAATAAATATTTAAAAAATTATTTAATTATTAATATATATATATCCATGGTTAGAAAAGTGTTTTTACATGTGTCTGTTTTATATAAAATATTATAAATTTTTTTAAAAAAATAATTGAAACTAAAGAATATAATATTTAAATAAATGTGAAAAATTTTAAAAATTAATAATATAATTACAGATCAGTTATAATGTTTTAACATGTATAACCTCCCTAAATTTTTAAAATAAATATTTACATAAATTACTATGAGAGTTATAGAGTGTTTCCCCATATCAATTTTTATGATCATTTCATAATGAATGAACTATAATGACATTGTAAAAATATTTATCATTATGTATCTTCATAATAGTTAAATAAATTTTGTAGAATTACTCAAAACCATCCTAATTCCTGTCATGAAAATGAATTTTTTAACATACAATATGTTTGACCACCGATAAGTTTTTAATCAAAAACCTAATTGAACTATTTTTCATACATCTCCATGATTAAATTGTCTTCTATAAAATTAAATATTTTTAAATCAGAAAGAGTAAATTTCTACTCAACATTTATGTAATAAATTGTAATCATAAATATTCATAATCATATTTTTTTTACAATCAATCACCTTTATTTCATCAAAAAAATAACAAATATCCTATTTATATAACAATTATGTTTTGATCATTAGCCCTCGAAAAATTTAGTTCATTAATAATGAACATTTCTCCACTATTGAAACATAATTATATCATCCATGTTTTTTGTGAAAAATATGTAATAATTAATAAGTAAAGCAATATATATAACCATATTAAAAGTTCAACTAGAATTATAATATTTAATTGTTTCGGATTCAGATAAATTTCTCCTCAATTTCTCATTAAATTGTGAATAAAATGTATTTTTAGGTTCACTTATTAACCAAATTCAATTTAATTTAATAAATAATACATCTAATAATGAAATATTTGATAATATGCCAACGAGCCTATACCCAAGTGGTAGAAGATCCTTCTTGGCATCCAAAAGTCCCAAGATCATATCCGGGTAGGGGCGATTTTCCAAGGTATTGTAGCAGTACTGTAGCAGCGGCAACACCGTAGTAGCGACAGCACTGTAGCGGCGGAGGGACTGTAGCAGATACTATAGTAGTGGTGGTACTGTTGCAGGTACTATAGCAGCACGGGTACTGTAGCAGTACTGTTCACCGAGGGGTCCATTGGGCCATTTAAATGGGCTTTCAAACGTTGTATTCAGGACACATGGCCTTGGGCCTTCGAGTTATGTAATGGGTCTCCCTCTACCCAGTTTAAAGAGGTATTTGCTTTCAAATAATAAATTGAGGCTTCAGCCCCAAACTTTTTAAAAATGAAATATGTGATAATATATATAGTTTATGATCAAAAATTTTTGTAACATCTTAACACTAGTTACCTAGAGTCGGTACATTATTACATAACATTGGCATTATACAGAGAATATTGTACTAATGGACCGATCAATTTAGTAGACTTAGAAGTAATAGATACTTTCATTAGTTTTACATTTAATTATGAAATGGAAAAATAAAAAAACATTGTCCCAGTTGAACACACTCTTATCCCTTAGCTTATTTCTACATGTTAATCATAATATATTTCATCGCATCCTAGGAAAAAGAAAACATAAGAAAGGGGTGAGATATTATGCTCAGTAAGGATACCAATATAGAGGAAACTATAATAAATAATCATATAAATGTAAGGAAATGTATAAGGCTAAAACACAGGACTTTTAATCATAAACATCAGAATAATATGGAAAATATAAATCAAAATAACTCCATTTACATCTTCATATATATATTATACAAGTATAATAATCACATGTAATATCAGTAGATAATTTCAGACTGATGGAATGCTTAATGCCGGACATCATAATCAGATAGTCAAGGCCACATTCGAAGACTACAAATAAAAATTTTCCAAGGCCTTATTCCAAGACACATGTTTGTCTCATAACACCTAGTGATGCATCAAGGATCTATAGCGGGCTCCACCGTCACTTACTAAGTCCAATGTATTTCTCATTTTAAAATTTTGAAACATAACATATACATTCATATTAAAACAAGCATACAAAATGTCAAAACATTAACCATACACCATGAATGTCATAAAAATATCACATCCATGGTCAAACATTTAACAAAACCTTCAATACAATATGGGAGATTGTATCATAATAAATCTACTTCAAATAAGTGTAAAATTAAACAAAAGATGTAGAAAAGGATGAAATCAAAAATATTTTGAGAGAAATATCGCTTTATATTTTGAAATCATTTAAATGTATTGTAATTATAAAAAAAAATATTTTGAAGATATTGTTATAAGAAATTATGGGAAACATCGATGGTTTTTTAACAGTGGAGAATATCTTCACCTGCCGTATAAGTTAAAAACCATTCATCCCATAATTTGGTCAAAATGGTCCCAAAGTACCATGTTTGGAAAGCGACATAAAAATTATATTCAAAAATTTTAATAAAAAGTCAGAGAATGGTATAAATGAATTTAACCCATAGTCATGTAAATAATAATAAAAATTTGAAGTACATTTTGAAGAAACGCGGATGTGGATGATAAAGAGGTCCCAATATATATTTACGTATCAACAACCTCATAAAATGATGAGATTGTAAAATTAACCCTTAACATTTACTTTTCCTTGATCGAAGATACATTAACCTAATGTATAATGGTTAAATCATTATTATTAAATTATACAAGAACCACATATTTAAATATTATATCATATATAATCTTCTAATATTGTTTTGTTAATAATATTTCAGTAGTATCATTGTTTCATTTGTTAACTGATATGTTTAACATTATATGTTTCGTTATGTAAGTCATATTTGTTATGAATTGGATGTATTTGATAAATATAAAGAGTTATTTTTAGTATATAGGCATTATTTTAAATCATAAAATGAAAATTATTCATGAATGGTTATGATGAGGAATGAATATCAATGCGCTCGGGAGATGGTAATCTGTACGTACGAAAGATTTAAAATTCATTCTATTGATGGTGAAATAGTATATAATTTGATGGTATAGAATATATACAAAATCATTAACATTTTATTTTTATTATTTACATAAATTATAGATCATTATTATACCCATCCAAATAATGAAGTGTATAATAACAAACTACACCACGACACGGAGACGGTAAGTTGTACATACGCACGTATGGTGACTTTGCCATTTATAGGATGGATAGAATAATGAATATTTTTGTACATATTTATAATAACATCAATGTAAGTATAATTTTCTAGTGTTATTTTTTTTAAATCAACAAATAATGAGGAAGTGGAATAAGAAAGGACTTAAAAAAGTTATCAAATATTTAACTCTTCTTCGGGTTCTTCCTTTTGATTTGATCAAAAGGGATCCTCTGGTAGGTTTTCTGATCAAATTAAGGCATCTAGGTTAATTTTAAGGTAGATTAGAAGATATTTTCTGTATGTTTTGGTGGAGCCAAATGGCTTTAAAGATGTTATTTTGGGAGAAGGGGATGTGCCCTTTTATAAGAGAGGTGAGTGGCACATTAAGAAATGACTGAAATATTTTTTTTATAAAGTAATTTTAAGATTATAATATATTAAAATAGAATTAGTTATAGGATAATGTGTGGATTGGTATAACAAATCTCAACCAATATGTTTTAGACAAGTTTAGGTCGCCACATTAACCTTATCTTTTAGATTTAACTCTTGGTTAATTTGTGTAACAATTACCATGTCTTCTTGTATTATTATAATAAATGTTTAATATACAAACAATAAAAATAAAATATAACCCAATGTGGTACAGTATTAACATATCTAACTTTATCTATGTTATTTTTCCGATCCTTAGATTTTTTGGAATATTATATCATTTAATAATATTTTATTTGTTTAAAAAACTCAAATATGTCAATTTTGACACTATTTAGTATCTGGTTTTTTGAAAGTAATAAAAACTCTATCACTTTGAAAAAAAATTATTTATTCAACCCTAAAATGTCATAGTAAACTATAAAATTGGTGAAGTGCATCAAAACACTCAATTTACGAATATTTTTATTTTTATAATATCAATTATTTTAATCTTTCATTAATAAGGTAATTACTGCATCATTATTGTAATATAAATAATTTTAATTGTTTAATGTCTAAAATTTATAAATAAAATATCATGATTTATTAAATATATTAATCTTTATAATTATTATTTCTAATAAAAATTATCTTATTTATAACTCTATATTAAAAATGGTTTACTTATTAAACTTTGAATTTTACACTTTTAACTATTCATTAAATAAAATAATAACAAATGTCATATTCTAATCAAGGTGGATCAAAAAGGATCATTTTATATTCCTATGTTTTATTCTGGACAAAATAAACTTATCCATTATAATTATGAAATGTTTTAGGGTAAATATAAATTAATTTTTACCTTTAATTTCCTTCTAAATTTTTAGTCGTGGTAAATAAAATTCAACATTTACTATTTACCAAATATTATTTTCATCACATTGAACTAAATTTTACTTACTGATATCAATTTTTTCTCTTAGATTTTGGAAATTCAATTCGCAAAACCTGTAAAATTATGTTTTATGAAAATTTAAAAATCTTCCAATTAGGTGGGTAAAATACGGTAAAATGCTCAATAAATTTTTTTATACCTAACCTTACTATAAAATGAAACTAATGAATTAAATTTGAAATATATTAGTGATATGTGTCTATTTTTATTTAAAATAAATTTAATTAAGATCAATCATTATTTAAATTAAAAGTCGGTTTTAAAGAAAAATGCAGTGTTTTTAACTATTAATCAAAAATAGATATTTTACGAAAAATAAAAAAAATCAATCGAACCTAATTTTGATATTCCAAATTAAAAAATGAAGTCCATTTTGGGAAATAAAATATTAAAAATTTTAAAAATTTTGTATTTCTATTCATAATGGCTTATTTGTTTGGTCATGGCATCCTAGAACTCGAAGTTGCATACAACGATAGCAATTGCATTATTCAAAGAGAATTGTACCATGGAAGAATGGGTTGTTACATTCTCCCTTTCATAAAATTAATTTTCCTCGCTATTTCTAGAATATTACTGCATAAAAAGAATCAGGTGGTTCTTCATCATAAGTTCCTCTGGGTCCCATATTTCCTGTTCTATTTTATCATTTCTCCAAAGAACATTTACCAGATGAGTTGTCCAGTTCTCAACACTATTCTCTTGTATCATTAATCATGATAGGCTCTTAACAATAATATAGATCTGGTTCAAGTTCAATTTATTCATATGTGAGTGAATTTGTTTGGTCTGGCACGTATTTTCTAAACATTGAAATGTAGAACACATCATGAACATTGGAGTGATTTGGAGGCATTTCCAAATGGTAATCTACAACTCCAATTCGTTCTAGACTTTAAAAATGTCTACTGTACTTGAGACTTAATTAACCATTCCTACTAAATTGTATAACACCCTTCCATGGATATACCTTCAAGAAAACATGATATCCTAATTGAAATTCCAAATCATTCATTCGGTTATCAGCATAGCTCTTTTGCCTATATTGAGCTGCTTTGATGTTAGTTTGGAGAATCTTACCTTTTTCCATTTTTTCCTCAACATGATCTGGGCCTATGAGTTTTCATTCCCCAATATAATCCCAACAAGTTGGTGTGCGACATCCCTTACCATATAATGCTTTATATAGTGCCCACTAAATACTTGAATGGAATGTATTGTTATAGGAAAATCCCAACATAGGTAAATACTGATCCCACATACCTTGAATGTCATGTGAGAAATATCTCAACATGTCTTCTAATGTTTGAAAAGTCTGTTTTGATTGTCCATCAGTTTGAGGGTGGTCGGAAGTTCTCACACAAGGATCAGAATCTACGGATTTCTAAATACTTTTCCAGAATCATGATGCAAAATTTAGACCATGATGAGAAACAATAGATATGGGTACACCATTATGTCTTAAAACATCATTAATATACAATATTACTAAACATTCAAGTGGTATATCTTCTCTTATAGAAAGAAAATTTGGTGAACTAGTAAGACGGTCAACAAGGAACCATATTGCATCATCCCTTCTATGTGTCTTTGGTAGCCCCATGATAAAGTCCATCTTAATACCATTCAATTTCCACTCAGGTATAGGAAGATGTTGAATGACCCTTCCAGGATGTTTCCTTCTAGCCTTCAAATGTTTACAAACCATACATCTTGACACATAATCAATAATATCACTCTTCATTTTGTCCCACCAAAAATGTTCCTTCAAATCCCTATACATTTTAGTTCTACCTAGGTGCATAGTGAAATCGGTGCTATGAGAATCATCAAACATTTGCCTTTTTAGATCAGTTATATCGAGACCACAAATCCATTTCCCAAATTTCAAATTTATATTTTTATATATGAAGTTGATCAATCACACATCATTCACAACTTCTATTTTTTTATGAATTTTCTTATAATTACACTGATAACTTTTTAACCTTTCTAGTAATATAGTATGGAAACCATTCGAAATGTAATGATGTTTCATCTTCCATGATTATTCCCATATCTATATTTAATAGATCATAGATCATAAGATCCCTTTAAACTCTCATATTGTTTATAACTCCATGATCCTTTCTGCTCAAAGGATCTACCACCTTATTTTCCATCCCCAAGAGGTAGTGTATAGTGCCATCATAATCATTGAGTAGTTCAAGACATCGTATTTTCCTCCTGTAGAGTTATTTTTGTGGGAAAATATATATTAAACATTATTATCTGTATAAATCTCATATTTTTCACCATAGAGATAGTGTTTCTATATCTTTAGAGCAAATATTACAGCTGCTAACTCAAAATCAGGAGCATGATTGTTTTATTCATGAATTTTTAGTTGTAGTGATGAAAAGGAAATAAATCTATCATTCTGCATAAGGAAATAACCATGTCCTTTCGTTGATGCATCACTATAAATAAAAAACCCTTCATTCCCTGATGTTAATTTCAATATAAGAGCATTGACTAATTTTCTCTTAAATTCCTCACAACATTCTTCATAAACTTTTTTCCAAAAAAAAATTACCCATTTATATATGAGCTTCGTTAATGGTTTATCCAATCGGGCAAAATTCTGGAAAAAATGAAAATAATAACCTTCTAATTAAATAAACCTATGTACCTTCGTTTTAATCATCAGTGCTGGCCATTCAGGGATTTCCTTTGTCTTTGAAGGATCAGTAAAGAGTCTATCCTTAGTGAAAATATGGACAACAAAATAAATCTCCTGAAGCAATAATTCACACTTTGTAAACTTCCCATATAGTTCATTTTTTTCTAAGAGTCTTTATAATAGTGTGCTAGTGATTTTCATGATCTTCATAGCTTTTAGAGTATACCATGATATCATTAAAAAAATAAAACTAAAAAGTCAGCAATATATTCATTGATAACTATATTCATTAGAACCCTAAAGCCATAGGGTGCATTTGTTAGTCCAAAAGGAATTACTGTAAACTCGTAATGCCCATACCTAGTATGAAATGTTATCTTCGGAATGACCCACTTCTTCATGCACAACTGATGTTATTCAGAATGAAGGTCAATCTTTGAAAAATATTGAAAACTATGTTTTTGATCAAATAATTCATTAATGAAATATCAGGGATACTTGTTCTTTATTGTTATAGAATTTATCTCCCTATATTTAATGCACAATCTCATAGATCCACATTTTTTCTTAAAAAAAAGAAAAGGGGCTCCCCATGGAGAAAGACTAGGGAGAATAAATACTTTATTACTCAATTATTCTATTTTTTATTTAGTTCCACTAATTCCACAATTTCCATTATATAATGGGTCTTAAATATGAGCCATGAACAATGAATTTCTCTTTCTAGAGGATGTCCACATAAATCCTCTGGAAACACATCAACATAATCTTGAAAAATATGTACATCCTATATTTGAACATTATTTTCCTAACCCATAGTTATTTCACTCCCTTCCCCCATAATAATTTAATTTAGTAGATCTACTAGGGGTTTATATAGATATGAATCAGATTGTGACATTTCTCCTCTAAAGATATGGTATTCCTTATCATCATCAAAAATTATAACCTCCTTAATCATACAATAAATTCTAACAACATGGTCTGAAATACAATTTATTCTAAGTATTATATCAAATTCAATGATGGGAATGATAGTAAGATCATCAGATAAAACATGTTTATATGCCATAATGGTAACTAATTCACAAAAGTTTTTGGAATGATACTTCCCTTGTGAGTTTTGACTAACAAAACCATTGTTAAATCAAATTTGAAATATCTAATTTTATTGTAAAACTAGGAATATATGAATGAATACAATGATCTGGAATCAAATTTATCATTGGAAAAATTTGAGGAAATGATAAATGTACCTTCCACCATATCATTCGGGGATTCAACCTCAACATTAGTGATTTTATAAGCTTGTCATTTCACCCTTGGCATTTTATGGTGTAGGTTTCCGTGATGCATAGGACATTCATTTGAATAATGACGCATTTCTCTACAATTATAGCATTCAACATTGAAAACCCCTTTATTTCCTTTCCAATAGCTTGCTTGGTTCCCTTTTTCATCACACTTATAAGAAACTACCTTTCCCTTCAGGAATGTACCAGGGTGTTTCTTCCCACATTTATTGTAGGATAGAAATTAATATTTTCACTTATTACCCTTATTTCCATTTCCATAGTGTTCATAAGATCTATTTTTTCTATGACTTTTCATTCAAGTCATAAGACATACAGAATTATTTTTATGTATTGATAACACATAAGAAAATATCTTCATACGATGAGAAGTATTGTGAGACTAATTCTTGATGGATAAATGGTTTTAAACTATCAAATAATCGATCAATATTACTCATTGGGTAACGTATATAATATACAGTACGCCTTTATAACCTTGTAATGTTTTCCTCGTACTTTGTGACATTCTCATCCTCTTTTTTCCTTAGACATAAAAATTTCCTTTCTATATCTGCTTGATGTTCACAAGGAAAGTATTTTTCTAAAAAATCACTTTAAACTCCTTCCATTCCATATTTTATACTTCTTCGTCTTCCATGGTGTTTTGAATTAACCACCTCCATTGATATTCATCTAATGTGAGGTGATAAACTTCCATGAAAACATCTTCCCATTCATTACTACCCAAAGAATGAAATATTTTCTCTAAGGAACTTATCCTTTTCTCAGCTAAAAATGGATTTTTAGTCCGATTTAATGTTGGTGGTTGTTTCCTAATGAAGAAGTCAAACATTGATCCTCCACATTGTGGATTAGGGTGCTCCATACAGTTAAGGTTATTATTCAAATCCTATGTGAGATATATAATTATTGTTACAAGATGATCAGCATGAGTTTCATCACTAGATCCACAATAATTATCATGACGAGGAGGGTGGTCCCACCATGGATTACGTATGTTGATACAGTTTCCATTCCTTCTACTAGGTGCTATTTCAAAACAAGGGAATACAATAAATTATTTTAATAATTGCAATACATAATTAAAAACTAGTAAACATCTAACATAATTTGAAAAATTTATGTATATAATCCTTATTCAGAAAAAATGTTTTCATTAAGGAGGTATTTACTCATAAATTATTCCTAATAGTTTGTAACGAAAATAGGAATTATCCTACGCAGATCCCCCAGGTGTGTCTTAACCAAAAGTGCAGCAAGGCTCGTTGTTGTGTACCAAGATACCCAAGGACAAGCATGAAATTCCTTGACAGAGTTTTCACTCATAGGTACATCGATACTAGAGCAGTCTCTACCTCCCCATATCCAGATATGGATATATTTCTCGGAAAACCCAAATATCTCTACATTACCAAAATTCAATGATGTTATTATATACCAATAATCAATGTCTATCATAGGTTAATGTTCTCTAATCAGTGTTTTTCATAATCTAGTTTCCAAGGTTTGTACTAAACTTCCTCTGATACCGACTATAACACCTCGACCCTAGTTACCTAGATTCAGTGCATTATTACATAAATTTGGCATTATACTTAGAATCATGTCCCAAAGAACCAATCAGTTTAGTAGCCTTGTATGTACTAGATACATTCCTAAGTAATAAATTACACTATGAAATGGAAAAAATATCAAAATTTAGTCCCCATTGATCACACTCTTATCCTTTAGCCTATTCCTGCAGGTTAATCCTAATAAACTTCTTCTCATCCTGAAAAAAACAAAATAATGTTGTGATCTCAGATGCTTAGTAAGAATAACAATATTTCATAAACTATCATAACTAAGCATCGACATTTAAGGGAATTTATAAGACTAAAAAACATTCCCTTTAAACGCAAACATCAGAATAATATGTCAAATAAAATTAAAAATAATTCAATTTATTATTCACATGGATATTAAAGAAGTTTAATAATAACACGTAATATCAATAGATAATTTCAAAATCATGGAATGCATAATTACAGTTATCATAACCACATTGTCAAGGCCTCGTTCCAAGACTAAAAATAATATTTTGTCAAGGACATAAGGAAAACCATTTTTTTCATTTTCAAAAAAAGTCGGTTTATGGGTATCTGGTACCCATAGCTTACAACCACCAAGGCAAAAAGAAATTTCAAAAATCAAATTTACAAGATTCATGACCAAACTACTATCCATGTACCACACCACATGTCAAAATTGAGTCGTGATCCCATCATCATGTGTCACTATTAATTGCAGGTCGTCGATGAGACCATCAGTCCGTTGTCATCAGACCATCCTCATTAGGTCAAACCACCTCTTTCCTCACATCCCACAGGAGATTCAAACCGTGATCACCAGCACACCGATCTTCCTCCCACCTTATGCATCCAAACTCAACATCATCGCATTCACCAGTGTCCCTCACCGTTGGTATGTCTGCAAAATTTGTCCACAACCTTGTCACCTCCTCCTCAAAGTCGGATAACACGCTATGCAGATCAAAAATAAACATGACAACAGAGACACCAACCCTTCGCAGACCAAAATCAACACCAGTTGATCTCGAAATCACCTCCTCAAACCAGGAGATGAGAGAATTAAATGACACAAGATCTAGACCAATCACGAGCATATCCAAGAAAACAAACAAGATTCCACCATAAACGAAGACATACTGCACGAGGTTTGAGGAACCTTCGAAACAGATCATGAAATCAGGGTTAAATCAAATGTGGTACACTCTCATTCTTATCCACCTCAAACCATCTTCCATCTGAGGTAACCAATGATTATCAACATCCATGTTGATGAAGCAGAAAAAAAGAGAACCCTATATACAGTAGGTATTTATCGTCGTAGAGGAGGCGGAAGAAACCCTAGAGATTGTATAGCGACGGGAGCGATGGGAGAAGCCCATTACGAACCGATTTTTGTCAACGACTTATTCTAAGAAACTATTTTTTCTTCCAAAGACCTACCGATTCTTCGAGGAGCTATAGCAGGCTCCACCCGTCACTTTCTAAGTCCAATACATTCTTCATATGAAAATGTTGAAACATACCATAAACATTCGTATTAAAAATAGCAAACAAAATGTCAATACTTTAACCATAAACCATGAATGGTATAAAAATAGTGCATCCATAGTCAAACATATCACAAAACCTTCAACAAAATATGCAATATTGTATCATAATAAATCAACTTCATATATGTGTAAAATCCAATAACGGATGTAGATATAGATGAAATCAAAACTATTTTGAGATAAGTATCTCTTTATATATTGAAATCATTTAAAAGTCGAGTAATTATTAAAGGAAAAATTTATTTTTAAAATATTCATATTAGATTGTATGAGAAACATTTAAGGTGCTATAATTTTGGATAATACCTACACCTTCCATATAAGTTAAAAAAATTATTTCCATAATTTTTGTCGAAAAGGTCACAAAATACATTATTTGGAATGCGACAGAAAGATTCATTTAAAACCATTTTATAAAAAGTAAAAAAATGGTATAAATGACTTTAAACCACAATATAGTAAATATTAAATATGTTTTGAAATACATTTCTAAGAAACACGGATGTGGATGATAAAGATGTCCCAGTATATACTTGCGTATAAACAACCTTGAAAAATAACAAGGTTGGAAAATTAAACCGTACCTTGTACATTTCATTGGTAGAGGGTACATTAAACTGCTGTATAATGGATAAATAATTGTTCACAAATTATACAACATCCCCATACATAAATATTATATCATATATTCTCCTATAATATTCCATTGTTAATAATATTTCAGTAGTATTATCTGTTTGTTAACTAGTTTGTTTTCTTTTATATGTTTTGTTACATAAGTCATGTTTGATATGGGTAAGATGTATTGGATTCATATCCATAATTAAATTAATTTCATAAACATTATTTTTAATCAGAAATGAAATTATTCTTGAAAGGTTATGATGGGGAATGAATCTCATCGTGTTTTTTGAGACGATAATTTGTACATACGAAGGAGCAACAATATCATTCTACTGATGGTCAAATGTTATATAATATATAAAGAATAATTAAAATGTTATATTTATTATTGAAAAATTATATACAACATTATTATACCCATCAAAATAATTAAGTGTTGAAAAACTAACTACATCATGACATGGAGTTGGTATGTCATACGTATGTACGTATGGTTACATTATCATTCATTGGATTTATAGAATATTGAATATTGATGTACCATATTTATAATAACATAATATTTTGTATAAGGTACTGGAATTATTATTTTGATTTGGAAACAACAATGAAATAGGAAGTGGAAGAAAAAAAGAACATGAAAGAGGTGATAAAATATTTACCTCTTCTTCGGGTTCTTCCTTTTGATTTGATCAAAATGACCCATTTGGTAGGATTTGTGATCAAATTATGGATTATAAGTTGAATTGAGGGTATTTTGGAGGATATTTGAGTAGGGGTTGGATGATCCAAATGGCTTTTGAGGTGTGATGTTGAGGGATGTGGAATTCCCCTTTTATAAGGGAGGTGACGAGCACATTATGAAAAGATTAAAATATTATTTTATTCTAAATTAATTTTCAGTTTATAATGGATCCAAATTAATTTATTTCGAGTATAAGGTGGGGATGGGTCCAAAAAATCTCAACCGATCGGTTTTAGATATATTTAGGGTACCATATTAAGATTATATTTTATATTTAACTTTTGCTTAAATTGTTTAACTTTTACCATGTCTTATTGTATTATTATAATAAATTTTTATAAACATACTATAAAAATACAAGATAATCCAAAGTGGTTCATTATTAACATATTTAACCTTATATAAGTCCTTTGGCTGAACAATTGATTTTAAGGAATATATTATCATTTAATAATATAGTATTTGTTTTAATCACTCAATTATGTAAATTTTGACACTATTTAGTATTTGGTTTTTGTGAATGTCATAAAAAATTATCTCTTGGAAAAAAAATTATTTAATTAACCCTAAAATTTCATATTAACATATAAATGTTGTGAAATTAATTAAAAGTCTCAATTTATATTTATTTTAATATTTGTAATATCAATTATTTTAATCATTCATTGATAAGGTTATTAAAACATTATTATTTTGTCATAAATTAATTTAATTATTTAGTGCCTAAAAATTATAAATAATATATCATTATATTTTAAATAATTTTAGATTTATAATAAATAATTACAATAGAATTTATATAATTTATAACCCTATATTAAAAATGCTTTAGTTATTAAGCATTGAATTTTACACTTTTAACTCATCTTTAAAAAAAATAATAAAAAATGTCCTAATCTAATCCAAGTAGATCAAAGAGGATCAGTTTTTCTCTCTAACATTGATTTTGGTCGATATAAACATATCCAATGGAATAATACATGTATTAGGGTAATTATAATATCATTTGTACCTTTAATTACCCTATTTACTTTAAGTCATGGTAAATAAAATTCAATATTTACTATTCACCAAAAATTATTTTCAACCCATTGAACCTAATTTTAAATACTGATATCAACCGTGTCTCTTAGATTTTTTAAATTCAACTCATAAAAGTGATAATATTATGTTTTATAAAAATATTCAAATATTTCTAGAAGGTGGGTAAAAGACATTAATATTTCAATAAAATTTTATATACATATTCATATTCTAAAATGACTCCAAGGAATTAAATTGGACATATATTGGTATTATGTATCTATTTTGACATACAATAAAATAAAATTAAATAAATAATTATTTAAATAAAATTTTGGTTTAAAAACGCAGTGTTTTTCAATATTCATAATAAATAGAATTTTTTCTAAAAAATACAAAAAATTCACTCGAAGCTAATTTCGATATTCCGAATACATAAATGAAGTCCATTTTGGAAAATTAAATTTAAAAATTTTCAAAAAGTGGGTATTACTATTCATAACATCAAGTTGGATTGGTTGTGGTGTACTAGAACTAAAAGTTACCTACAATGTAAGTTATTGCATTATTCAAAAAGTAGCATACTATGGATGTTTGAGGTGTTATAATTTTTTTCTGAAATGTATAAATGTGGGAGAACAAATTCATCAGATAGAATATATTATTCCTTAATAGAAAGAAACTATTTACCAACATTATTAAATATTGAATGTAAATATATATTAAATATATATTTTATATAAATTGTAATTACATTACACAATAACCAAATTTGATATATATTTTTGAATAATTGAGCTCCCTATACATTTTTGATTATTCACATACACATTTAAAATAATAATATATCATTCTAATGGATACATCCAATGTAAATAAATATTTCAAATTATTCATATATCTTACATAAAATTAGTCAATAGATGAGGAATTATATAATAGAGAAATGGAAATTTAATTTTTATTGGAAAATAATGATGATAAAATTAATAAAAAACATCTAAAATAATTATTTATGAATTTGTAAGAATTATAAGAGATAAATTAACATAACCTAATGATATAATTTGTTATATGAAGAAGAAAATATCTATATAGTGAAACAGGTTTTAGTTTTTTATAATTACATGATATTCTAATGACATAATACCAATCAATATTTAATCTTCCAATGACACATTATTTGTCACTTTTGATGAAGTCCCACTAAGGCATCCCATGTTTTTGGGTTTCATGACATTCAATGGGATTTTGATTTTTTTTCATTTGGAGGATGGTTTGTTTTGATAAATGATATTCAGAACGAAATTACTTGAGTATGAAGAATTTATTGTTTTGTTTTTAGACTTTCATAAAGTCTCGAGGTGTTTTTATAGAGGCTCATTGAGTTTTTGAGGCACTAATGCCAAAAATCACACATTATGAGGGTCTGTATTGGGCACATGATTTTTTCTGAAACCATTCATCCCATGATATAAAACCATTCAGACTATTTTAGAGAAGAAGAAGTTATGTCACATTCTACGCACAATTAAACCAATTCATGCACCTAGCCAATGCAATTAGTGATACTTTGTATATAACCTCAAACTATTCATCACAAAGTTGGTGCATAGTTTGGCCAATCCATGTGGAACGACATTCCTACCAACATTTGGTGTCAAAATTACTATTTCACACTAAATGAAATGAAAAACCTATCTTATCCTCCTCCTCTCTTACTAGTCATGTGAAACAACACTGTCTTTCTCATGCTCCTACATTCTTCATACTCTATGAATTTTAATATCTCCTCTGTTCATTTTTTGATTCAAGTTCCATTAGTTTTATCGATTCAACATGGTATTATCTTTAAACAAAAATCATATATTTATATGATCTTATTCCATATACTGTGCTATTTTTTTTAAAACTTTTTCCCTATTTTAGTAGTGTTTTAAAAAACCAATGAATTAAACTTTTATGGGTTTAATCAATCCAGGATAATTGGTGAGTGATACACTAATACAACAATGTATTTGGTCTTCTTAATTACCATTCATTTCATCAAAAAAAATTGATGTACCATTGTGACATTCATCAGACCCTTCCTGTGATGATTCGTCGTTGCTAAATAAATCAATTGAATTTTATTCCCTTGACCATTGCGTCCTACGAATATGGAGAAATAAATTTTTATAGATGTATCATCATCCTTTTCCGACCATTTGGTAGTGCCTACACTCTATTGTATATTTTTATAATTCTTTAAATTTTAAAATATTCTTGGCCCCATTTTTTCATTAGTAAAATGACTTATGAAATGAAATTTATTAAGATGAATGTTGAACTTTGAGTATGAACCTTGAGATTCATGACCCACACTTTATTATCAAATTTCATATGTTTAGTGCTTCAAATTATATGCTATGGTTATCTTTCATTTGGTTTTATCGTTTTTCACCTGAGAGTTATTACCTCTTAATAATATTTTATGAGTGATTAATTAATTTTTATATGGGTGATGAACCATGCATTAAATCCCCTAAACATATCTGGATGAAATTTATAAATTAATACCATATATAATGTGCTTAATTAATTATGCTTTATGCATTGGATGTGGAACTAAAATGGCAATATATAGTCTAAAATTCCTTGATGTTTGAAATTGTAAAACATGTAAATTGGACCCTTTTTCTTATGTTATTATAAATTAAATTCTTGTAGAATAGTTTCATCATAGTGATAGGCTAATATGAGGGGTTATTAATTAATAACCCATTTTATAGACTCTTTTTACATCATTAATAATTGTCAATGGTTGGAAGAAATTCAATGAATGACACCATCTATAAATGGGATGAGTATTATGAGAGTTTATTATATTTATCTAAAGATGACTGATGTAAGTTCCCTAGGGGAGACACCACAGATGGGTTCAACAGAATGATTGGTTAAACCATTTCTTGAGGGTGAATCTAGTCCCAACGTGTGATATCATGAACATACTAATAGGATAGTACATGACACACCATGCTTAGTGTTAATAATGGGACTTCATTCCTATGTCACCATGGATGGACTCTCTGGATTTGGTCATATGTGGAGCCCCTTGAGCGATACCTAGTATGTCCAACAAGATTTTCATAGATTGTATCATGGTGTCTCACTATATATTGAATGTGGGTTCAAATTGAATTAATTAAAATTCAAATGATTTTTCTCAAAATGGGAATTGATCCATAGGTTCTCAAAACATAGGGAAAATCCCTTCATATCCAATCACAAGACTGGGAATATTACACCTTTGTACACATTATCTCACACAACATACCATTATAGGATCTTATGGATCAGAGTCACCAAATTTGTCCGAATCATGTAATTGGATGGGGGTACAAGTGGAAACCAATCCAATTCATTTTTAAATTTTTTATTTCTAGAAATCATTTACATATTATGGAACATTTCTTATTTATAATGAATGAAATTGAATTTCTTAGAAACCACCAGTTCTAACCTACTATGATTGTATGTAACATTTTTCTTAGACACTATTCGTACATGAGTATACATTATGTTTCTACGTAATGACAAAAGGTTGAAGACAACTTGAAATGATAAATTTTCATTAATATGATGGAGTTGGGCCTAAAGACCGAGATGGTACTCCGGATTCTTATGAAGATTTTTATTTTTTTGTTATTCATTTATCACACTATACTTACCTATTTTATTTCCATATCATTGTTCGTGTAGAATCTCACGGACTCGCAAGCATTATAGTTGTAAATTACCACATGACACTTTTATATTCAGTTATTACATTCATTTATCTGATGTTTTTTACCAATCAATACCATATATACTGTTGTTTTACTCTTAATATTAGGGTACAGTCTCCCCAACATTCAACCATTGGACCATCACTTTTATTTGGAATCCTCAAACATACGTGGTAGTGCGATTGAGCCCATGTGGTGAATGGTACTGCTACTATTTCCATAGTATATTGGGTCAGGACATTACAATGTGTTGTTAAAGGTTGGTATACATTTTTTCATACTATTTTTGAAGGTTATATTGATGACTATGAATGTGTTAGTTCATGGTAATTAGATTTTAATGGGAGTGATCAACCCGATTATGGGGAAAATTACATGTTGCCAAGGATCGTGTTAATTTTTAATTTATTGCTATTATAGTAGATCATGACTTCACCTTCAGTGAATGCAGTACATTCTACTACTTAAAAATTAATGTGATATAGTAGTTACCATTGAAATGGTATTAAAATGTTGAATCATTTACATTAATCATTATAGGCACTTAGGAATTCACATTCTAGCCATATTCCATGATCTATAGTTTTCAGTGTTAGGGTAATTGGATAAATGTTAATGTTCCTTGCGTGTTTTATAATCAGGTTTTTTGGTTTTTTATTGTTTATTTTCTTTCCATGTTTGGGTAATTTATTATTCTTCTTGCTCTGGATTATTCATTCTTCTATTCTTGCTAACGTAGGATGAAATTTTCTTGTAGTGAGTAAATTGGGATGAACATCAAATTCATAATGTGTATGGGCACCGTATATGTTGTAATGTTATAAACCATATAAAGAAACCCATATTATTTTGATCAATATACATTAATACTATCATATAAGATTACATGGCGATAAAATTACATCTTTTATTTAATATTGGATGTGGTTAAATGGGATCAAATGTCTAATTGGTAGAGTGTACGGGTGCTTTATAAATTCTACCATGGTGACCCATATAATCGAACCAATTTAGAGTAAACATTAATAATTCAAGACTTCTAATAAGTGTTATGTTTTTTGACTAGACTATTAAATCCATAATTAAATGGTTTTGGTTTGATGGGAGACTCCCCCAACATGTAAACAATATGTTATCATTATACATTAAGGGTGGTAAACCAAAAAAATAAAACATATGTTGTGGTATTTATCATTAATATTAATGGATAATGTAAAATCATATATCCATTAATGATTAAATTTCGCAATTAATTTATTTAACATTATTTATTTTCATTAATGACCTATGTTGCTAAAATTCTAAATTCTTAACTAGACTCAAAAAGGTTTTTGTGGCATGATGCATTAGGAATGAACCGCTTAGTGTGCTTCAAATGATTAATGCTAAAAAAATTAGGACTATTATACTTGAACTGATAATTTCCTATAGGATCCCATGTTGTCCACCACGTATTTTCATATTCCTTAGTTTTTAACTCTATGGGGGTATGATTATAACTTGTATTAATAGTCATTTAATGTACCATAACTATATATGTGGGGTTTTCACAAAAACATATGGTGTCATTCTTTTTGAATTCAATCCATCCTTTAATTATTATATGTCCTTTTTAATTTTCTAGATCTCATTTGTGTAAATAATTAATATTAAATTAATGGTTCTCAAATGGTTTATGTGATAGAATAAACTAATTATAAATGGATTTCACCTAATAATAATGACATAGAGGTTTGTTTAAAACAACTTATTGTTTTTACTTATAACATGTATTTTCTTCATTATAATGGAACATTAAAACAATTAATGAATCCTTGGGTTTTAGTTTAATAACATTAAATGGAACCTTATGTGGATTTTTATCCTAATTCCTATATTAGGTTAGTTTAAATCCTTCCATCCTTCCTCCTTAAAACAGGTGTTTTAGGGTTTCCAATTGGCATATTTTCCTATATTTTGGGATTAATCATCACTTCCTGTTGTGATTAGAGATATTGTATTACAATAATTACATGAAGGGTTGGTGATTTTTGTTTTTGTTAGGGTATATCCATTCTAGTTAACGACCTAATATATTAAAACACATGCTTTTTTATTATGAGAAGATTCTATTATGTGTTATTATCTGAGTTGAAAAGTCCCATGGTGAACTCATAAATTCTAAAACGATACCTTGTGTCGAGGGTGATCCTGTGTTGTTTATCCTTTTCTATTAGTGTGTGCATTATTAAATAATCAATTCCATTGGGATAGTCATTCTAAGGCCATGATCTGTTGTTCTTTATTTTGGGATACCATTCTTAATCATCTTCAATGATTGCCAAACTGACAAGTCATTAATCATGTTAATATACGTACAATGTAATATGGGTTTGGGTTGAACCACTTCATGGCCACTGGATAATTGAATGAATATGGATGATAAGCTAATGGAAAGTATCAAGGATGTGTCTTTTTGTCATTTAATCTCAGGGTATTATGAATTTATATACACAACACCTATAAAAGTGTTAAATAGTATGTTGAATACTTTGAGTTCATTTTTAATAATTCAATATGTAGTTATAATTCTGTTACTGTCATTAATCTATGGAGTAAAGTGAAATAATAATTGATAAAGGTCCTCAATCGACCTAATTTTCCGGATGATGATTTATTGGGAATCATGATTTTGAAATGATGGTCAATTGTTTCTGATTTTTTGTCAATTTCATTTAAGTGTTGGAACATTATTCATGGTAGTGTCATATGTATGATTATGTGTTATTATAATCGAGCATTCTTCAGTGGATTTTTATTTTTATCTCAACTATTGAATACTCATTAAAGTGTGGTGGACACCTCTAGGACCAGTGGTCAGTGTTTGATGGAGTGTGTGTCATTGAATGAATCCATTTCTCTATTAAATATGTTTGTATGGACACCCATAAGGTGGGGAGAATCACATCAAAACTGGTTAAATGTTTTGGTCCATTTAAAAGGATCACAACTCTAAGAGCTGTTTTAAAATTGAGGGACTCTCTTGAAACACCATGGGTCTAGTGATACCTTGTTTAGATATTTCGTTCTTGAGAGGATGATTATGATTGTCATGGCTGTAGCACAACTATAAAGACTCAATTGTTCGATAATAGGCCATGGTGGTTGTGTATAGGGGACTATGGAATTCCTCAGGTGGTGAATGTATCATGGTTTGGTTGTAAATGTATCACTATATATAGCTATGATCTTCTATGAAAGTCTACCTATAATAGTTTAATATTCTTTCCATTTTCTTTTGTAATGGTTGTGTTTTAATGTTAAGGAGCACTCCACTCCCTTAATGGAAAAAGTTTCTTTGTTATTTTTTATAGATAGTTAAAACATATTAGTGTACTCTAGGATTTAAGGATATCATGTAACATATCTTATTATCATATGAGTACAATGATAGAGAACAATAGTCTTATGAAATAATAATTTTTTAAAATCTATTGGGATTTTAGGGTGGTTTTTATAAGAGTGAACTCTAGAAGAATAGTTGTTTATAAATTAATTAATGGCCACAAGTGATATATAGGTACTTAAGTATCAATCCCTCAGTTAGACTCATGGAAACTATCAATTTTCCTTTGAATTTTTTGACATGATTTTTCTTACTTTGGACATAGAAAATATTCATATAATTTGGTAGTTTGTTCTGGTACCAATTACTCTTTTATAAATTTTGTTCAATTTATTTTCTAAGGATATTCTACATGGACTCCATTTTTTTATTATGAGGCTACCCAGAACAAAAATCTGTATCTTATTATATTTTTAAATGAAGGTGATGGTCCATGTAAGATGGTTATGTATTAAACCAATATATGTGCTAAGGCTTGACACTTTAAAAGGGTGTTTTGACTATAATAGTCACTAAAAATAGATTTCATGAATCAGTGATCGTGCTCGAAGAATTCGTGAAATTACATCATTTAGAGGCATCCAGTCTACATTTTGTTATGAATTAGCCATCTAAGTTGGGTGCCTCGAGGTTAGTTGACCTCATTTGGTGAGACATGAAATCTCGCTCTCATTATATATGAAATAGGTGAGGAATTGATTCATGTACTTATTAGTTATTATTCTACTTGAGGTTTTATTTTAATAGTAAATGGCTGGCTTGAGATTCTACAGCATACATAACGTATGCTAATGTGATGCTCGGATGAGCGTTGGGAATGTGATAAATAGCGTGGATATTAGAACAATACTCCTCGATTCGAGTAGCTTTACTGATGTTCAGTTCATTTTCCCATTTATTCTCTGGGATTTTAAGTTCTAAGGAGGGGAGATTTGTAGCATCCCATATTTTTTAGACCATATGATATTCCAAGGGATTCTGATTATTTTTCATTTGGTGGATAATATATTTTAATATTATGATTCAAAATAAAATTTTGAGAGTTGAAAAACATCAAGATGTTGTTTTTTAGTCTTAAGTAAATTCACAAGATGTTCTTGGGGTGTCTTGTTGATTTTAGAAGGTTCCGGGGCATAAAAATTACATGTTTGGATATAATCTATAGGGCACATTGTTTTTATAAAACCATTTATCCCATATTCACAAATCAGGGATCCTGCTTCAGAGGAGAGGAAGGTGTCGCATGGGCTACACATATTATACCCAAACCGTGTAAAAATCTTAGATGATTTGGTTCACATAGGTAGTAACCTCACTTCTGATCGCATTACTGTTTCACAGGTTTGCAAAACCATGTATCCAAACCCTGATACCTAGTTTTGGGGTAAAAATTACCATTTTCCCTTAATGATATTAATAACTAATCCTCTCTTATTTCTCTCATTCCATTTGAGTACATCACCCCTCTCCCACTCATGTTTCGCATTTCCTCCTTCCGTATGCATGATGATATCTCCTCTGTTCTTTAGTAGATTCATGTTTCTCAGTTCCTAGTAATTTCTCTCAGTAATCTTTTTGATCAACCCTCTTCTATTTATAAGATCTTCATACATTAGTTGGTCTATTTTGATGTGGAATATTTTCCCATGATTTATTGTAATTTGTCCAATATTTTAATTTCATAGGTTCTAATTCGAATCAAGATTCACTAATATAATCATAGGGTGATACTATATAAAGGTAGGCGGTTCGAGAATTTCATTTTTTTCATCACATGTTAATTGACATGTCGTTGTATAAATTTCCCAAACCTCAAAAAATGATTCCTTGCTATTAAATGAATGAATTTAATTGTATTACATTGACCTTTAAGAGTATATCATGTGGGAAAACCCATTTTTGTGGTTCTCTCTTCATCATTGTCCGCCCATTTGGATGTACCTACCTTCTATTTCATATTTTTCATACGCTTTAAATAAGAAAATAACCTTGGGTGTCTCTTTTTACATTATATGATCCATTAATTTAATAAATGGATTAAGATGACTAGTGAAACATGAGTTTAAAACTTTTGAGTAATCCCTCACAATTTATAATTTAATTGGTTATTCTTGGAACATCACCTTAGAATATAAGATTCTCATTCATTTCAATCTCTAAAATTCCACTTCATGGGTTTTTAATCCTACTAATATTACATGAGTGATTAATTTATTTTTATTCCTGTGATGAACCATTTGATAAACCCTCTACCAATACCATGATGAAATGGTTTAGTTAAACCAATAGGATAAGTGGTTAATTACTTATTCTTCATGTCTTTTATGAGCCATTAAAATTTTAATTTTTAGACTAAAATGACCATCAGATTTTAATTTCATGGACAGGTTAATTGGAACCTCATGATTTGGTTATTACAAATTAAATTATTTTTTATTGTTTTTATCTTTTATAAAAATGAAATTAAGGGTTAAAATAGAAGGAACCATTGGATGTACTGTTTTTCCTTCAATTATCAGTATTAACGGGTTGTAGAAATCCCTGTAATGAAAATAGAAATGCATGAGATGTGTCCACAATGTGTTATTTATATTTACCTCCCAATTAGAGATTATAGTTTCTTATACGATACCACGTAAAAAATATCGATGAAATGATTGGATGAACATTGTATTGAGTGAGACTCAGGACTCAAAACTTTATACCAATTATGAACTCAAAAGTTTGTACAAGACTTTACACACTATTATATAATTGACATGTGGGACATTATTTCTAGGTCACCAGGCATGAAGTCCTTGGGTTTGGTCATATGTGGATACACTTAAGCGATACATGGAATGCCCTACCATATTTTTATCGATGGGATTAGGGAGTGTCTCTATATTTTTAATGTTGTTATAAATTAAATTAAACAAATGAAAAATGAATGTGTTGAAAATGAGAATGTATCCCTTTGTTTTTAAAATGTAAGGTTGTTTTATTGAATCCTAATAACATGATTAGGGATATTGAACCTTCTTACATATTATCTTAATTAATTTACCATTATATGATCATTTAGTTTAGAATCAATGGATTTGGCTGAAATTGATAATTGTATGAGTTCTCAATATGGAACCCAATCCTGTGAATTTATTTTAATTATTTTTTTCTAACAGGTATTTTCATAATATTTCAGACAAGATTTTTTTTCTTAAAGTGTAATGCTATAGGAAATGTAGATAAAATAATAATAAGCTTGTTTCTCACACCGTGGTCAGGAATAATTTGTACCTGGGTAGACTTCAGGTCTACATGTAATGATAAGGAGAAATTGTTAGCTTCTTATGCATGATTTTCATTTCTATGGTAGAGTTGTGAAAGAGAAACCTACCATTACTCAGAAATATCTTGGAGATATATGTCCATCTATTATTATTTTATCATTATGTACCAGCCTACAGTTTCTTTGTAATTTTTTCAATACCACAACTCTTGGACATACATGCATCGTAGTTGTAAATTGGTGTTAAACACAGTTATTTTCAGTTATTACATTCTATCATCCACTATATTATACTAATATGGAACAAATATACCATTTTTTTAATCTGATAAAGATTTTTTTCTCTCCACATCGATCCACCATTCGACCCTCGCTTATATTTTGTAGCCTTCGATGTATGGGGAGGAACAGACGAGGATATGTGGCCACCGGTTCGGAAATTGTTTCCATAGTCAGTGATGCATGGAAATTACAACAACTATGTAAATTAATTTCATAAATATAATATGAAAAATTTGTCTTCCAACTATTTCTTAATGTGCTACATTATATAGGTAAATGTAATCTGTTTCCCATCATAATGGAACATAAATCCAAATATATTTCCACAGTTATTATATCCAAACTAATTTTTGATCGAAATTTATAATTTTTATTTATCATTCGCAATGTTATAGTCAAACTATCACATAAATGTGTCTCAAAATGTATAATGCCAGTGTTATATATTTCCTCAATAAATATCTAGTATGATATTCAAATTTAGATTGACCATTTTTCCATGTATTGTTTTCATTACAATAACATCAATTATTTCCAAATGTAGAAATAATATTATTTATCATGAATTTATGGGTATAGTTCATACTATAATAAACAATAAATTAAAATTTTAAATATGCAATAAGAACAATCAATTTGGAAAAATCATTTGTTTCCCATGAATGATTTCATTCTTCCATTCTACAACTGATAATATGAAGTCACATCATCATAAAGTTTAATCCCTTTATGACCAATAAAATTATATCTATATATTTTCATATGATATAAATTTTATTATAGTGATAATTAAAATAACAAAAATCATAAAATACACATCAATGTATATATCGACAACTATGACACCTTCTTTTTATACAAGTTTGAATTCATCAATCAATAGTCATTGATAATCATCATTATTATTTTTATGATGATTTTTTCTATAAATTATTAATATCATCATAATATATTTTTTTCATTACATATATAATTGTGAATATTTCATACAGCACCACTAAAATATAAAATGTACTATGAAGGATGGTGATTTTCCAATGTGGATTTATTTTATTTATCTATAGTATCATTTTTATATATATTAATTCATTTTCAAAATTAGTAAATTCTTCAGAAAAATATCAATAATTATGGTAAATTAGCAATATGGTATATTTTTCTATAATTTATTTATTTATATATATGTTATATTATTCAGTTCATGTAATTTAAATTTCAATATATAAATGTAATATAAGAAATTATAGAATGATACCATATTTCAAAAGGGGGAGTGCTACTTCATAGTCCTTATAATGAATCATATATGGATTTATCGTCAATTTTATATCATGATGTCCCACATTTAGGGCATTCTTGTAATAATTCATGTTCATTCTAATAAAATAAAGTGTTTAGAGACGTCATGTATTTTTTTATACCCTAATTCAATTAGAAATAATATTTTTTATACCATAGTTTGAAACATTAAGTGTTTTCCTTATAAAATAAACTTTTAAAAAGATCAAGAAGTTTTGTGAATATTTTTTCCTCCAAAAAAGTATTTCATTAAATATAATCTTTCCTTAAACTACATAAAACAAAATAATATCAGTTCTCCTTAGAAATAATTATTTTCAAACATCTTAATAAAATAATTCAATCTTTGTTTATATCAACATGTACATTCATAAATTCTAATTAATTATTCTTGATGATCGTATATCATAATCTATAAATTTTCATCATCATTAAAACTTGAATTTCAAATATTTTTACATTCTATATCCGCTGTGAAAAAATATTACTAAAACAATAAAAAAATTTTATTTCTCAATACCCTAATTTTCATACATTCAAACACTTCAGGCATTGACCAAAAATCGAATCATGGTTTTCTTTATTTTCACTAAACATTTCCACAAATGGTCAACCCCATTCTCTTATTCAACAGTATTTTTCATGAATATATATACTTATGATCCATTAACTAAATTATAATAAAATAAGGGGTCAAAATGTAAAAAAATATTTAAAAATATAAATTTTGAATCATATATCTAAAAAAATAATTCATAACTTATATATTCAAATTATATATGTACATAAAAAAAATCCTCAAAAATTCATTCAATTTTATAATTATTCATATAACATTAATCAAAATAAAAAATATTAAAACTAAATCATTAATGTAAAAAAATATGAAATAATATATAGTAAATAAACTCAACATTTATTTGAAAATAAAAAATCCAAACCATTTATTCATAAAAATATAACAAAAAAACTATTCAATAATATACATATTTAAACAATAAATATATTAACCTAATATAATTAAAGTATATATAAATTATAAAACTATAATTCAAAAAATAATATCTTTAATCATAATTTTTCAAAAATATTATATGGAAATAAAAAATGTAATGGATTTTTTGGTGAAAATTGTATATTTGTGAAAAAAAGAAAAAACACCAATGAGAAAACATCAAATTGTGTAAAATTTATTTTGAACAAGGTAATTAATATGTAAATGATTTAAATTACAAAAAATATATATAATAAACCTCTAAAAATTTAACATATTTATTAATCATTGAAAATGAATTTGAAGTGATTATATCATTTAGGGTCATAGTGAAAATAAATGTAAATTTGGCACAAATGAATAAAATTTTGGTGGGATCATGGTTGAAAAATATCAGTGATAAGATTCATAGAACTCAAATTAAACCCATGGAAGACCATAGAGATAGATAATTATAATAAATTTCATTGATGTGGGAATGAAAAATGTGAAAAATAGATAAATTATAGGATGAAACTGTAAAGACCCGTAAAAATCAAGGGAATTTTTTTTTAATTTTCTTTGGGATTTTACAAGAACGCAGTTTCAGACGGCACATGATTCTGAGGCCCGGTGTGCCCGAAACTTCAATCTGAAGTTTAACTCGGGTACGTTCAGTGAACGAAAGAGCGGACTTTTCTAACTTTTGAACCGGTGCTCGGAATCAAATTCCAATGGCACCAATGGAACCGTAGTGCCGATAATTTCTTAGGAACACCTGTTTCGTAGTTGCGTTTTCGAGAGAGTTGATGAAAAAAATTGTGGAAGTTTAATTTATAATTATTCTACAATTTTTATTTTACTCTAAGTGATTAATCATTTAGATGGAAGTTGGGTAACTACCAAACCTCCCTTGGGAGGTTATGAGGGTGGTGGGGCCCACACGAACCCCACCCCTTCATATCCTCTAACCCCATCAACTCTCATTTATGTTGTTAACTTAAGTTTATTCAACTTATGGCATTAATGTAGTATGTTTAATGTGAGTTTTTGAAATTCAAACCCTTGAATTTCAAAAGGCTTGTAGTGTTAATAAAATAAGAAAGGAGCTTATCTTATTTTGTTGTTAGAGTTTTTTCGTTGAGAGATTTTGGGAAGAACATCTTCTTCATTAATGAAGAACGTGAAGAACGAACGAACTCTGACGTGGAGAGTCGAGCCCTCAGAGACCGTCTTCTGGGACACCGACCAGTGACGCGACATCTTCTTCCACGACATCTTTCTCCCATGACATCTCTTTTCACGACGATTTTCTTGCGACGAAATCTCCATCAACGTCTTCGAATCCTAACTTCGTGACGCCGACGTTCGTCATCTCTTTAATCAAGGTAGGGGATTTATTTTATTTAATTATTTCCATCCAGGATTCTAGTTTTCCGTTCTTCGTGGTTATACGAC
Source organism: Viscum album (assembly GCA_963277665.1). Lineage (NCBI taxonomy): Eukaryota > Viridiplantae > Streptophyta > Magnoliopsida > Santalales > Viscaceae > Viscum > Viscum album. The sequence goes on along the minus strand of OY728131.1, from coordinate 1,472,562,443 downwards.
TAAATGTTATCACTTAACGAGAGGGGGCCGGACCGCACAAACACGGCCGACCCTCCTCTTTATCCTTGTTTGATACTTTGTGGTTTGGACGGAATGGCGTGGTTCTGTCGCACCACGTGGGAATCGCACGACAAGTAATTCGAGGTGCCGTCGCAACGTGCCATGAAGTTGAACAAGGACGCGACGCCGTCGCTCCACGTCGAAGAAAACCGAAGACACCGCGGACGGAGAAGTGTCGCGGCGGAGGGGCGCGGTGCCATCACACCACGCCGGACAAATCAATCCGTGACTTGTTCCGGGCTGCGGCAGAGCAGGGTGACCGGCGGCCGGTTCCGGGCCGCCGGTGTCGGTGATGGAGGAAGGACCGGCCGTCGCCGGTCCTTGTCGGTAGAACCGGCCGGCATGTGCGGGCCGGCCGGACAAAGGAGATCTGGGGGAATTAATTCCCCTGGCTGGCCAGATCAAATGGCCCCCATCAATGGGGGGGTCGTGGTTCACCGTGGGGGGCAGCCACCCCCCTGCCAAAACGGCTCTTCCGTTGGCCGAGCTGGCCAGCGCGCTGGGCGCGCTGTGCCCAGGCCGGGCCAGGCCGAGCCGTGCCGAGCCGGGACAACCCGGACCCAGGGCGGGTCGACCCGGTTCGGGCCAACCGGGGGGGGTCTCCGGCCGGGTTGGTTCGGGCCCGAAACCCCCATTTTCGGTCCGTCTTCGGTCTTTTGTCCATAAAATGGCCTACGGACCTCTGATCGGTGCACCGTCAGTTGAGATGCGATCCTTGAATCGAGGAAGTCGTTTCCTTATATCGCACTAAAGGTTTTGGATTACATTGAGTTCGTCCGGGTTGGTTCGTACACGAAACCAATCGGGCCCTCGGAGCGGAAACACTCATATCTTAAGCTCCAGACGTCTGATTGGCGTGCCGTCAACTTTGTTGGGTTCCTCTTAGTGAGACAGATCATTTGGCTAACTCCGCCCGAAGTTTGGATGCAGGTGGAGTACATTCGGGTTGGTTTTGCATTAAAAACCAACCGGGCCCCTCGGATGAAAAGGCCAATAACTCTCAGACCGGGCGTCCGATTGACGCGTTGTCTGCGACGTTAAGTTCCTGTTGACGATTTAGAACATTTGGATACATCAACTCTGGACTATGTGTCAGTTGATGTATCAGCCTCTCGGCGCGTGGAGCGGACCCTCCCGAACGATCTTGTTGTGTGCGGGAACCCTAGAGCTGGCTGTGACTGCTACTGTGACTGTGACGACGACTGTGCAGAGATCCTCAGGGGATTCGACGATGACGACTACAACACTCAGTGATCCTGTGTGGATCAGTACTACCGATCCTATGTGGGTCTGATGTTGTGTGGGTCTGCGCTCAGCGGTTCTGTGTGAGACAGTGCCTACAGATCCTGTGTTGGTCTGATCCTGTGTGGGTCATTGCGGGGGTTAGTACCTATCGATCCTTTGTGGGTCCGACGACTTAGATGGATCAGTGATCATTTCTATCGTCTTTCGAAGAAGTATTCCTGTGTGAGCTGAATCCTGTTTTTCTTTCATATGTGGATTGTGTTGTGCTATCTTGTGTGGATTATGTTTTGATTTCCTGTGTGGAATATGTATGCTTTCCTATGTGGACTGGGTTGTACTTAGGCTTGGTGGTTGGAGCGTATTGGAATTGATGGCTTAGGTATATGTATGGGCATATACCTAAGCAGTGTCGGTTGTTACTTTGTGATTGTATCTTTCCATTGTGGTTTATCCTTGGTGGATTTTGAGAGACCTTCGGGGGTCTCGGGGTCCCTACTAAGTAGATTATACTCACCCCTGCACGGGCTATGCCCACACTACGTGGTGTTGGTTGCAGACGACGGACAGCGTTGATCGTGGTTGAGGCTTGCAGAGGAACACGGTACCTGGAGGTGGACCACTGGGCGGGACATACTCGGAGCGGACGGCGGAACCCGAGGAGCACTGGAGCTATCTGTACCCACCCTTCAGGTGGAATTTTCAGTGGACAGCTCGGCATTATGACTTTACTTTTCTGTTGTTGTTTTTCCTTTCCAATTGTACTTTAATTTGAGTTTGGGTTTGTATACTGGCCCACTTACATTTCCGCACTTACTCTTGTACCAGCTTTTACATAGTGTTTACTTCTACTGCTTGTTTACTCTGTGGTGTTTGTTTATTTTACAAAGGAAATTCCTTCCCTTTTTACCGGGATTTACGCCTTGGTGCTAGTCGCCAGCCCCTGGCCTATGGAAGGCGGGCTTGGGGTACTCATGGCACGGGCCCGGAGGACGGGTTTTGACAATTGGTATCAGAGGAGTTCGGTTCTACCACAGAACTTGGGACTCTGATCTTTTTCTATGTTAAGCAATAATGTTAAGCGTATTGGGTGTGGTTATCAGTCCAGGGAGTCCATTGTTGGTGCGGCGGCTGACATATCTGTACACCCGGACCCTGACTTCTGATTTCCGACATAATACACGAAAACATTGATTGCATGTGTGTTTCAAGTTTTCATTGTGATTACTTTGTACCAGCTTGCTAGGTATACTGTTCTGACCGTGGTGCACCTCTTTCCTTTTCAATATGGCCCCACGATGGCAGCCATCTAGGGTTCCGAGAGTTGTACGTGACGACAGCCCGCCGAGCGACGAGGCCTCGATGTAGGGCCCTTTGTCCGCAGTAGCACCGGCGGTACCTCTACCCACCGAGCCACCGATGCTTCCAGCCCCAGCCGCTGACGATGCACGTCGCCTCAATGCACTTCATGAGTTCCAGCGCCAGCAACCGCCCAGGTTCTGCGGGGAGACGGACCCCCAGGCAGCCGAGGACTGGCTGGAGGCAGTGGTGAGAGTTTTCCGGTTAGTGAGGACACCATCACACCTAATGGTGATCCTCGCAGTGAGCCTACTGCAAACAACATCAGGACGATGGTGGAGCTTGATGCTCTATGGTCACGATGAGGCATCTCTTATTTGGACGGATTTTGAGAACCTCTTCCTCTCTGAGTTCATCCCAGCCACCCTCCATGCGGTACGCATTCAGGAGATTCTTCAGCTGCGGTTGGGCATCATGACAATCGCCCAGTACTCAGTGAGATTTACTGATCTATCGCGCTACTCGACAGACATGGTACATGACCCATTCTTCCGGGCCCGGACCTTTGAGCATGGATTGAGACACGAGATCAGGGCATCGCTGATCTCCCTCAGCATTCCGACTCAGACAGGAGTACTGGAGAGAGCCCTTTTGATCAAGAGATTTCTTGCTGAGTCTACACCAGCATCGAGACCCACCGCAGGGCGGCACGTAGCAGAGACTTCTGCAGCAGGCAGTCGACGGATGACTCATGGGTCCAGGCAGACCAGACCCTCAGGAAGACGACCTCAGGACACTGGCTCAGTAGTTCGGGACACACATCGCGGAGCCAGTCTTTCGAGAGGTAGGCAGTGCTACTCATGCGGCGGGCAGGGCCACATGGCTCATGACTGCCCGACCCGTCGTGCTGAGGAGCAGCACACGGTTGAGGGACCACAGAGGCAGAGTCAGAGGGTCGACCGTGGTGGTCCACAGGGACCATGAGGACGAGGCAGAGAAGCTGTCTGAGCAGCAGGTGGTGGGCGACGCTTTGAGGCTCTACACCACCACCACCAGGAGGTCCACCCCGACCACAGGGAGCTGGCGGGAAGATATAGGCACAACTCCAGGTAGCGGAGGCCTATGACCATGGCGCGCCCGTGATGATTCGAGGTACTATCTGTGTCTATTCCACCATTGCTGCAGTAATTATAGACACAAAATTGAGTCACTCTTTTATAGTCGCTGCCCTTGTTCGGAGCTCGGAGATTCCAACAGAGTCGTTGGCTCGATCCTTACGGCTAGAGACTCTTACGGGAGCAGACTCGACGATTACACACTGGTGCCGGCAGTGTGATCTTACTCTAGGAGGCGAGAGCTTCGGCTGGGATCTTCTTGTAGAAGCGTCGAGGCCTTACGACATCATCTTGGTCATGGATTGGTTGTCTACATTCCATGAACAGATTGACTGTATTAGGCGCAAGGTGCGATGTGTACACACCGATGGGAGCAGGTTCACCTTCACCGGTTAGAAGGGAGCCTTTGTATCACATGATGGACTTCTGCGGAGGAGAGGATAGCCCATCACTCATCAGTTGGCTAGTCTCATCCTGGGAGTAGTTGACGTGCGGAGTCCTGGTTTTCCTGTAGTGGTGGATCAGTATACGGACGTTTTTCCTGACTACCTTCCAGGGCTACCTCCACGCAGATAGGTAGACTTTTATATTGACATGTACCCCAGGACAGCCCCAATATCTACTCTAGCATATCGAATGGCCCCCACTGAGTTTCGAGAACTGTGGGTACAGTTGGAGGACTTTCATGGAAAAGGGTTCATCCGACCCAGTGTTTCACCCTGGGCTTCCCCGATATTGTTCGCCAAGAAGGCGGACAGGAGCTTGCGACTTTGTGTCGACTATCTTCACCTGAACCAAGTGACAGTGAGGAACAAGTATCCGCTAAGGAGGATTGATGACCTCTTCGATCAGCTCAAGATATCACAGTGGTTCTCGAAAATAGACCTCAGGTCAGGCTATCATCAGCTAAGAGTTCGAGACGAGGACGTGCAGAATACGGCCTTCAGATGTCGGTATGGCCACTATGAGTTCTTGGTTATGCCTTTCGGCGTAACCAATGCTCCAGCAGTGTTCATGGCCCTCATGAATAGGATATTTCATCCATACCTTGATCGATTTTTCGTGGTCTTCATCGACGACATTTTGAATTACTCGACGACTGAGGAGGATCACGCCTACCACTTGCGGGTTGTACTAGACACACTCTGAGAGCACCAGATTTATGGTAAGCCCTAGAAGTGCCAGTTCTTGATACGTGAGGTCCACTTCTTGGGACACGTCATCTCTGAGGCAGGAGTTTTCGTGGATCCTACGAAGATCGAGGCAGTCCTAGCTTGGGAGCCACCCAGGAGCGTGACAGAGGTGCGGAGTTTCTTGGGACTAGCTAGATACTATTGGAGATTCGTGCCAGACTTCTCCAGAGTTGCGTCAGTACTCTCAGCTTTGACGAATAAGGGGAAACCCTTTGTGTGGTCAGGCAGATGTTAGCAGAGCTTCCAGGAGCTAAGACAGAGATTGACTAGCGCACCTATCTTGAGGTTGCCTGAGGAGGGAGTAGGGTACGTAGTCTACTGCGATGCATCGGGGAACAGACTCGGATGTGTCCTGATGTAGGATCGGGCAGTGATCGCCTATGGATCACGTAAGTTGAGGCCGCATGATAATAACTACACTACCCATGACCTAGTGTTAGTAGCAGTGGTCTTCGCTCTGAAGACATGGCGACACTACCTGAAGGGTGAGCGCTTTATAGTCTTCTCTGACCATCAGAGTCTCAGATACAACTTATCTATGAAGGATCTCAATCTGAGACAGCGGCGATGGATCGAGTTCCTCCAGGAATATGACATTGAGATAGTCTATACTCCTGGAAAGGGGAACGTGGTAGCTGATTCCCTTAGCAGGAGGACAAGCATTCAACTACTTGAGGAGGTGATAGAGCAGCTTGCCTCTTTGCAGATATCCTTGGTGGATAGAGATGGAGCAGCCTTCCTTAAGTCTCTAGCAGTCACTCTTCCACTACTGTAGTGGGTCAGAGAGGCACAGCGTGGGGACAATGACTGTGAGACGCGGCGTGCACAGATATCCTCAGGACAGACACCTGATGGTTTCTCCTCTAGAGCAGAGCACGACATCCTTTTCAGAGGACATACCTTGGTACCAGTCGCTTTATGAGAGGAGGTGCTGAGAGTGTTTTACACTTCTCCTTTGGCGGTACATCCTGGAGTGGCGAAGATGTACCAGGACCTGAGACGACAGCAATAGTGGCCGGGCATGAAGAAGGTTGTGGCAGAGTTCGTTTCACGATGCCTCACCTACCAGCAGGTGAAGGCTGAGCACCAGGTACCAGAAGGCTTGGTACAACCCTTGGAGGTCCCGGAGTGGAAGTGGGACGGAATATCTATGGGCTTCATAACTGGACTTCCACGCACTTCTAGAGGTCACGACTCCATCTGGGTGATTGTCGACTGACTCACTAAGTCGGCTCACTTATTACCCATCAGAGAGCAGGGCTCAGTGGAGAGTTTGGGACAACATTACGTTCAAGAGATTGTACGGCTTCACGGTGTGCCATCGCCTATCGTCTCTGATCGAGATGCTCGATTTACTTCCCGGCATTGGAAGGGGTTGCAGGAGGCATTCAGGACACAGCTACGTCTGAGCACAGCCTTTCACCCTCAGACGGATGGTCAGACGGAGAGGACCATTCAGACTCTCGAGGACATGCTCCGCGCATGTGTCCTCGACATTAGTCGCAGCTGGGAGGACCACCTACCCTTAGTGGAGTTCGCGTACAAGAATAGCTACCACTCCACCATCAAGATAGCACCATACGAGGAGTTGTACGATAGACCTTGTTGATGTCTTTTGTGCTGGACAGACCCTGGGGAGTCAGCACTTGTGAGACCAGAGATGGTCCGGGGCCACGACAGAGAAGGTCCAGGTCATCCAGGATCGGAAGAGGATAGCACAATGCCGGAAAAAGTCTTATGATGACAGGAGGCGGAGGCCACTAGAGTTCGAGGATGGCGACCACATCTTCTTGCGTGTCTCACATCAACATGGATTACAGAGATTTGGCCGAGGCGGCATGTTTTCTCCACGCTTCATCGGACCATTCCAAGTCCTCAGCAGGATTGGCGAGGTGGATTATCGTCTGGCTCTACCACCTCGGTTGCACCGGGGGCATGACGTCTTCCACGTATCTCAGCTGAGGAGATACGTGCACGACCCGACACATATCTTTGACCATGGGGAGTTTGACATTGATGATGGGGAAACTTTTGCGGAGGTCCCAGTGGAGATCGAGGATCGACAGGAGCGAGTCCTACGTGGATGGTCGATTGCTCTAGTGCACATCAGATGGCATCACGGGAACCTCCAAGAGAGCACATGGGAGCGGGAAGCTCAAATACATGCTCAGTACCCTCATTTGTTTCCCTAGTTTTCGATGTATCTTTATGGGGACGTAAAGACCTGAGTTGGGAGTAATGTAAAGACCCATAAAAATCAAGGGATTTTTTTTAATTTTCTTTGGGATTTTACAAGAATGCAGTTTCAGAAGGCACTTGATTCCGAGGCCCGGTGTGCCCGAAACATCAATCCGAAGTTTAGCTTGGGTACGTTCAGTGAACGAACGAGCGGGATTTTCTAACTTTTTAACTGGTGCTCGGAATCGAATTCCGAGGGCACCAATGGAACCGTAGCGCCGGTAATTTCTTAGGAACACCTGTTCCGTAGTTGCATTTTCACGAGAGTTGATGATAAAAATTGTGGAAGTTTAATTTATAATTATTCTACAATATTTATTTTACTCTAAGTGATCAATCTTTTGGATAGAAGTTGGGTAACTACCCAACCTCCCTTGGGAGGTTATGAGGGTGGTGGGGCCCACACGAACCCCACCCCTTCATATCTTCTAACACCCTCAGCTGTCATTTTTGTTGTTAACTTATGTTTATTAAACTTATGGCATTAATGTAGTATGTTTAATGTGAGTTTTTGAAATTCAAACCCTTGAATTTCAAAAGGCTTGTTGTGTTAATAAAATAAGAATGGAGCTTATTTTATTTTGTTGTTAGAGTTTTTTCATTGAGAGATTTTGGGAAGAACACCTTCTTCTTTGATGAAGAACGCGAAGAATGAACGAACTCCGACGTGGAGAGCCAAGCCCTCGGAGACCGTCTTTCGCGACACCGACCTGCGACGCGACGTCTTCTTCCACGACATCTTTCTCTCGCGACATCTCTTTTCGCGATGATTTTCTCGCGACGGAATCTCTGTCAACGTCTTCGAATCATCGCTTTGTGACGGTGACGTTCGTCATCTCTTTAATAAAGGTAGGGGATTTATTTTATTTAATTATTTCCATTCATAATTCTAGTTTGTCGTTCTTCGTGGTTATACGACTAAATGTTATTGTTTAACGAGAGGGGACCGGACCGCACAAACATGACCGACCCTCCTCTTTATCCTTGTTTGATACTTTGTGGTTTGGACGGAATGGCGTGGTGCCGTCGCACCACGCGGGAATCGCACGACAAGTAATTTGTGGCGCCATCATGCCGCGTTGTGAAGTTGAACAAGGATGTGACGCTGTCACGCCGCCTCGAAGAAAACCGAGGACGCCGTAGCCGGAGTGGGTCCGCGACGGAGGGGCGCGGTGCTGTCACACCGCGCCAGACGAATCAAGTTGTGGCCAGTTCCGGGCCGCGGCGGAGGCGGGTGACCGGCGACCGGTTTCGGGCTGCCGGTGTCAGCGATGGAGGAAAGGCCGGTCGTCACCGGTCCTTGTCGGCAGAACCGGCCGGCCGGTGTGGGTCGGTCGTTCAAAGGAGATCCGGGGGAATTAATTCCCCCGGCCGGCCAGATCAAATGGGCCCCATAAATGGGAGGGCCGCGGTTCACCAGGGGGCAGGCGCCCCCCCCCCCCCCCCCCCATGCCAAAACGGCTCGGTCGTTGGCCGAGCTGGCCAGCGCGCTGGGCGCGCTGTGTCGAGGCCGGGCCGCGCCATGCCATGCCGGTCGGCCCGGGCCAGGCCGACGTGGAACCGGGGCGGGTCGACCCGGGTCGAGCCAACCGGGGGGGTCTCTGGCCTGGTCGGTCCGGGCCCAAAACCCCCGTTTTTGGACCGTCTTCGGTCTTTTTCCCATAACATGGGATATGGACCTCCGATCGATGCACCGTCAGTTGCGATGAGATACTTGAATCGAGACGGTCGTTTCGGTATATTGCACTCAAAGTTTTGGATTACTTTGACTTTGGTCGGGTTGGTTGGTACACGAAACCAACCGGGCCCTCAGAGCGAAAACACTCATATCTTAATCTCCGGACATCCGATTGACGTGCCGTCAACATTGTTGGATTCCTATTAGTGAGACGGATCTTGTGGCTAACTCCGCCCGAAGTTTGGATGCAGCTGGAGTACGGTCAGGTTGGTTTTGCCTTAAAATCCAACCGGGCCCCTGGGACGAAAAAGCCAATAACTCTCAGACCGGGCGTCCGATTGATGCGTCGTCTGCAACGTTGAGTTTCTATTGACGATTCGGAACTTTTGGATACATCAACTCTGGACTATGTGTCAGTTGATGTATCAGCCTCTCGGCTCATGGAGCGGACCCTCCCGATCGAGCTTGCTATGTGAGGGAACCGTAGAGCTGGCTGCGACTGCTACTGTGACTGTGACGACGACTGTGCAGAGATCCTCAGTGGATTCGACGACGACGACTACAACACTCAGCGATCATGTGTGGATCAGTGGTATCGATCCTGTGTGGGTCTGATCCTGTGTGGGTCAGTGCTCAGCGGTTCTGTGTGAGCCAGGGCCTACAGATCCTATGTGGTTCCGATCCTGTGTGGGTCATTGCGAGGGTTAGTACCTATCGATCCATTGTGGGTTCGACGACTTAGATGGATTAGTGATCTTCTCTATCGCCTTTCGAAGAAGTATACATGTGTGAGCTAAATCCTGTTTTTCTTTCCTATGTGGATTGTGTTCTGCTATCCTGTGTGGAATATGTTTTTCTTTCCTTTGTGGAATACATATGCTTTCCAGTGTGGACTGGGTTGTACATGAGCTCGGTGTTTGGAGCGTATTGGAATTGATGACTTAGTTATATGTATGGGAATATACCTAAGTAGTGTCAGTTGTTAATTCGTGATTGTGTCTTTCCTTTGTGGTTTATCCTTTGTGGATTTTAGGAGACCTTCGGTGGTCTAGAGGTCCCTACTGAGTAGCTTATACTCAACCCTGCACGGGCTATGCTCGCACTACGTTGTGGTGGTTGCAGACGTCGGACAGCGTTGATCGTGGTTGATGCTTGCAGAGTATGACGGTACCTAGAGGTGGACCACTGGGAGGGACATACTCAGAGCAGACGTGTAACGACCCGAAATTTTAAATAAATATTGTTTCCTAATTGTATGTGTTATTTTATTTTATTTTTTTACTCAACAAAAATGTTTCATTTGATAACATGAGTATAATAAAAATGAGACTGTTGGGTTTTGACTGTTATTTGACCAATGGTCAATATGACCGCTGGAAACTAAACTTTTTGACTATTATCTCTAAATACATGCAATCTTGGTTAATTAATATAGAAAGAAGATTCGATGGCCTCACTCAGAAGTCTTGGACCGATCGAAGCCCATCTAACAGAACTTGGGAAGGAGGAGCACCACTGGGCTTTGCTCTGGACCAAACCCAAGCTAAACTTCATCGTATAAAGCTATAATGGGATCTCCTTCGCGAGAAGTTCAAACTGATAGAAATTACTACTCATGCGATGTTGGCCGAGCCTCCCTCAGATTCTCTCACCTTAGCACACCTTAAACTTAGGTTCTATGCTAGTGTGATAAGGGGCTATGTAAGGAGACCGTAACTGTCTTGTGTAATCCTTTTTTTTAAATAAAAATTTCGATTTATTTTATGAATTTTCAAATGACCGGATAAATATAGTATGCATATTTTTTATGAATTTTAGAAAAAGGATATTTTAAATATGTTTATGTAAACCCTAAATAATTAAAAATGTGTAATGATTTTCAAAAAATGGTCTTCTACAATTATGTTCAGTACAAAATTTAGAGTCTAATAAGATCAATTTGATTTTTGATGAATAGTAAATTATGAATAGTGATTTTATGATTAGGATTAATAATGTGTCCAAATGTATTTGTAATCTCACTTAAAGAAAGTATTAAAATAAGCTAGGCACTTTGATTAATTAATGTGATTCAATAAAATGGTTAAATAACGGTTTCATAAATTATTATTCAAGTATTAGTTTTTTCAGATGAATAGTGTTTTTTAATTAAAATTTTAATTAAAAATATTTAGAAAATTATTTTTATAAAATGGACTTCATTTTTGAACTCAGAGCATCGAAATTATGTTAAAGTAATTTTTGGGGATTTTTCTGAAAAAAATAAATTTTCGATGAATAGTGTTTTAATGAAAAATTTAATTAAAAATATTTAGAAAATTATTTTTATAAAATGGATTTCATTTTTGAAATCAGAGCATTGATATTTGGTTAAGGTGAAATTTTGGGATTATTCTGAGAAAGTTGAATTTTTGATGAATAGTGAAAATACAGTTTTTAAGTTACGTGTGTTTAATGACATCATTAAATGATGTATTAAGTATGTAATCAATATGGTCGAATTATTAATAGTAAGATAAGGTATGAGGTGTCCAATGTGGCCAATACCATGGGAAAATACCATGGGCAATCCCATGGTTTTGCCAAAACCACTAATGAGGTGTCCCTTGGCCATTAATGCCTTGTCCCCTCACTTTCCCTATAAATACCAAGCCATCCTCTCATCCATTCGACTCCCCACTCTCCCCCAACGAAGTTCTGGTCCCATTACCTCCCAAGGAGTCCTCCCAAGGTGCCCCCAAGCCCTCAAGGTCCAAACCATTTAGTTTTAAGAGTTACGTTTTAAGGTAAGGGATCCGATCTCTCTCTTTCTTTTCAAGAAATATCTTTTATGTTATTTCTTTTATGCTCCATGTTATTATGATAAAGGGAGTTCTTTTATACTCCTATTAATTCCCTTTTCATGTTCCCATAATGATAGATCCCCTCTTACTCTCATTATTTCGTTTTATGATGTTTTACGTGGCGCCGTTAGGATGCCGAAAGTTTCGTAACAGATTCTTTCCCCCTACTCATTTTTCAAGATCTATTTTCATGTAAAGTATTTCAAGTTTTTTTATTATGTTGGGGTATGATCTCTAAATTTATCATACTGATCTTTTATGATCAGATTATTAGAGACCCCATTTGATCTCTTCAATTCAGTATTTTGAAGTTTTAAGTGGTGCCGTTAGGCTGCCGAATTTTTAAGTGGTTCTTCACCCTTCTCGTTTTAAAGTTCTACTTTCATGTCAATTCTTTAAAGTTCCTTTTTTTATGTTGGTGAATGATCTCTATATATATCATACTGATATTTTATGACCATATTATGAGAGACCCCATTTGATCTCTTCAATTCAGTAATTTGATGTTTTAAGTGGCGCCATTAGGCTGCCGAATTTTTAAGCGGTTCTTCACCTTTCTAATTTTGAAGTTCTACTTTCATGTCAATTCGTTCAAGTTCATTTTTGTTATTTTGGGGTATTATCTCTATATCTATCATACTGATCTTTTATGACCATATGAGGAGAGACCCCATTTAATCTCTTTAATTCTGTATTTTGAAGTTTTAGTGGCGTCGTTAGGCTGCTGAATTTTTAAGTGGTCCTTGCACCTTTCTCCCTTTTCAAAGTTCTAATTCCATGTCAAGTCTTTCAATTTCCTTTTTATAATTTTGGGGTATGATCTATATATCTATCATACTGATCTTTTATGTTCATATTATGAGAGACCCTATTTGATCTCATCAATTCAATTTAGGTTGAAGTTTATGTAACGCTGTTAGGCTGCCGAATTTTCATAAGAGAAATCTTATTTTTGTCTTCCTTTCATGTTCTTCATTTCATATGGTATATTTTAAAATTTCATTACCATGTTCATAAATCCCTTATATTCTGTCCCTCTACTGTTTTATGGGTCATTTATGAATGTTTGACCCATGTCCTCTATCTTTTCAATGTTTTCTAAAAACCTTGTAACATAGCCGTTATACTGCAGAATTTTCGTCTCAAAATGTCTCTCTCATATTTCTAAAGATATTTTATGTTATTAAGTGAATAATCAAAGCTCTTATTTCTACAGGGGTATTCACATGTATATCAAAATGTTCTATTTTAAATTTTAGGATTTACATACATGAAACCCGCTTTCACTTTTCTGTGGGTTTAAAGTGATGTACAGATCATGTATTTAAAGCAGTTTTTAAAACGTTATGATTATGAAATGAAACCTATTTATTATATGCTATATGGGTTATTTATGAAATGTTTGATGATGATATATGTGGCTCACATGATAATAAAGGAAAATTTAAGGGTGCGCCCTAATAGCGCTCCAATGCATTGGGTAAAGACTTAATCTCTAGAGATAACCATTTTTAACGTCGCCTTGGTGAATAACCTTGGTAATTTTTAACGACACCTTGGTGATTAACCTTGGTAATTTTTAATGACACCTTGGGGATGGACATTGGTGAAACGAAACGATTGTCAATATTAAATGTTGCAGCCACATCTTCAAGTTATGAAAAAGTTTTATTTTTATTATGATATGCCTCATGATTTCATATTCATGGATTAAAGTTCTCTTCATGACTTTATTGATGTATCTCAAGTTCATATGTAAAATGTTTCACTTGTTTCCCTTGCTGGGCCTTCTCCTCACCCTTCCTTTTGATGTATTTTCCCAGGTTATGAGATGCAGTAATGAGCCTTGGGTGGACATGAGGAGAAGCCTTTCAAGTGTTTAAGAAGAATGTTTTTTTTTGTTTCATGTTTTATGTTCCTTGTTTTCAAGACACTAAACCTTAAAGATCCTCAGTTCCATGTAATGGATTGAAAGTTATGTTATAAAAAGAAGGGATGCAATAGATGGTATCAAAGTATGGTTTAGTTATTTGTGGAAATTTGGATATGAAAACTCTAGGAAGAACCCTATAGAAAAGTTAAAATATACGAAATCTTCCTGGTATTTTGGTGAGTATTGAGTAAGGGGTTTCCAATCAAATACATCCCTGTCTGGATACGAGCAGGTAGAGGTGGCTCTGGCACAGATGTAAATAAGGGTAAAACCCGAAAACACCGCTTTGAGCTAGGCTGGAACGGGAACTGGTACACGACAACGGGCCTTGCTGCACTCTTGGTTAGGACACTCCCGGGGGATATGATTTGGTAAATACATAATCTTGGTATGAACCATTGTTAAAGGAACAAAGATAAAATAAAATAAAGATTCACATAAGAATATATGATCATGGATAACCTAGATGGGAACCTAGGGGATCACAAGTTAGGGTAAACATTTCTTCTACAAGTTATCCTTATATGTTTTGAGTTCCTTTTCATGATTATTGGTTAATTATTTAATCCTCTAATTATACTTTCTCTTCTTAGTTAATGGTGGGAAATGGAATAACATGTCCCAACAACCAATGTGATAGGAAATGCGACAATTTCCGTATTAATATGAGAGAGATGATTAGGGGATTAATAGGTGATTATTATTTTTGAAGACGTTCACTATTTTGGGGACCCTATATGATCGAGGTAAAAAGATTACTATAGTATTTTCATTGAGGAGTAAGGTTGACTTATATTTTGAAGAATTAATGAATTTAAGGTGGACTTTTAAAAATTTAGGTTACTTATGGGAATGATTAACCTATCATGGGTAAAATATGTTTAGGATAGCTACTTTTGTTATAAGATGTTAGGAGTGGTTGATGTTGTCTGGAGATGAACAATGAAGTTGTTTTGGAAGACTATGTTATCAAATCCTTCTTGTATTTGGGTTTCAATATTAGTTTGGTTTATTTTGAGGAATTTTAAGGACCGTTATTTGTGGAATGGTCTATGATGAACTTTGGGTAGTACCATGGAACTTTGAATATTTAAAAGTAGTTTCCATTCCTATGGGATTCTTTCTTTTGGAAGAGTTGTTTTACCTTAACCTTTCTGTTTTTGGGATAATGTTTAAAGATAGAAGAAATAGATAGTTAATCTTTTGTAGATTATGTGATTCTCTAGAAGATGATTCTTGTGCTTTTATGAGACCAAGTGTTTTTGATTTCTCATCATTTGGAGAAAAGATTAGTGATGGTAGGGACTTATTAAAGGATGAAACTCTACTTTAAGGTAGGTATATTTTCTTATGTTTTTGTTCTATGTAGTAAATGAACTCCTCAAAATTATGAAAAGAAACGTGAAACAAAAATGTTGTTGGTTTACGTTTCCTACTAGGTAATCAAAGACCGTTTACACACATCATAAGTTTGGGATTTTCGTATGGTTAACTATCTCCAAATCATGTTCTCTATCACTCTCCCTCAGAACTTGACCCTTTGTTTTCTCCTCCATGTCCATGTTTTCCTACATGGAATCCTAGTGTGGGTTAACTCAGGTGACCTTTGTACTTCCATTTCTTTCTTTTAAAATAATAGTTTTACTGACTCCTTTTCTGATGTGGGACTTTCAATGAAATTTCAAAACCCAATTTTAAAAATTTCGAGGACACAATTTCTTAAGGGGGGAAGATTGTAACGACCCGAAATTTTAAATAAATATTATTTCCTAATTTTATGTGTTATTTTATTTTATTTTTATACTCAACAAAAATGTTTCATTTAATAACATGAGTATAATTAAAATGAGACTGTTGGGTTTTGACTGTTATTTGACCAATGGTCAATATGACCGCTGGAAACTAAATGTTTTGACTATTGTCTCTAAATACACGCAATTTTGGTTAATTAATATAGAAAGAAGATTCGATGGCCTCACCCAGTAGTCTTGGACCGATTGAAGCCCATCTAACAGAACATGGGAAGGAGGTAGCACCACTGGGCTTTGCTCTGGACCAAACCCAAGCTGAACATCCTCGTATAAAGCTAGAACGGGATAACCTTCGCGAGAAATTCAAACTGATAGAAATTACTACTCGTGCGATGTTGGCCGAGCCTCCCTCGGATTCTCTCACCTTATCACACCTTACACTTAGGTCCTATGCTGGTGTGATAAGAGGCTATGTAAGGAGACCGTAACTGTCTTGTGTAATCCTTTTTTTTAAATAAATATTTCGATTTCATTTATGAATTTTCAAATGACCGGATAAATATAGTATGCATATTTTTGATGAATTTTAGAAAAAGGATATTTTAAATATGTTTATGTAAACCCTAAATAATTAAAAATGTGTAATGATTTTCAAAAAATGGTCTTCTACAATTATGTTCAGTACGAAATTTAGAGTCTAATAAGATCAAATTGATTTTTGATGAATAGTAAATTATGAATAGTGATTTTATAATTAGGATTAATAATGTGTCCAAATGGATTAGTAATCTCACTTAATGAAAGTATTAAAATAAGCTAGGCACTTTGATTAAGCAATGTGATTCAATAAAATGGTTAAATAACGGTTTCATAAATTATTATTCAAGTATTAGTTTTCTCAGATGAATAGTATTTTTTAATTAAAATTTTAATTATAAATATTTAGAAAATTATTTTTATAAAATGGACTTCATTTTTGAACTCAGAGCATCGATATTATGTTAAGGTAAATTTTGGGGATTTTTCTGAAAAAAATAAATTTTCGATGAATAGTGTTTTTAATTAAAAATTTAATTAAAAATATTTAGAAAATTATTTTTATAAAATGGTTTTCATTTTTGAAATCAGAGCATTGATATTTGGTTAAGATGAAATTTTGGGATTATTCTGAGAAAGTTGAATTTTCGATGAATAGTGAAAATATAGTTTTTAAGTTACGGGTGTTTAATGACATCATTAAATGATGTATTAAGTATGTAATCAATATGTTCGACTTATGAATAGTAAGATAAGTTATGAGGTGTCCCAAGTGGCCAATACCATGGGAAAATCCCATGGGCAAGCCCATGGTTTTGCCAAAACCACTAATGAGGTGTCTCTTGGCCATTAATGCCTTGTCCCCTCACTTTCCCTATAAATACCAACCCATCCTCTCATCCATTCGACTCCCCACTCTCCCCCAACAATGTTATGGTCTCCTTACCTCCCATGGAGTCCTCCAAAGGTTCCCCCAAGCCCTCAAGGTCCAAACCTTTGAGTTTTAAGAGTTACGTTTTAAGATATGGGATCTGATCTCTCTCTTTCTTTTCAAGAAATATCTTTTATGTAATTTCTTTTATGCTCCATGTTCTTATGATAAAGTGTGTTCTTTTATACTCCTCTTACTTCCCTTTTCATGTTCCCATAATTATATATCCCTTCTTACTCTAATTATTTCGTTTTATGAAGTTTTAAGTGGCGCCGTTAGGCTGCCGAAATTTTTGTAACAGATTCTTTCTCCCTTCTCATTTTTCAAGATCTATTTTCATGTAAAGTATTTCAAGTTTATTTTTATTATGTTGGAGTATGATCTCTAAATTTATCATACTGATCTCATATGATCATATTATGAGAGACCCCATTTTATCTCTTCAATTCAGTATTTTGAAGTTTTAAGTGGCGCCGTTAGGCTGCCGAATTTTTAAGTGGTTCTTCACCCTTCTCGTTTTGATGTTCTACTTTCATGTCAATTCTTACAAATTACTTTTTTTATGTTGGGGTATTATCTGTATATATATCATAATGATCTTTTATTACAATATGATGAGAGACCCCATTTGATCTCTTCAATTCAGTATTTTGAAGTTTTAAGTGGCGCTGTTAGGCTGCCGATTTTTTAAGTGGTTCTTCACCTTTCTCGTTTTGATGTTCTACTTTCATGTCAATTCTTTCAAGTTCATTTTTGTTATGTTGGGGTATGATCTCTATATCTATCATAATGATCTTTTATGACCATATGATGAGAGACCCCCTTTGATATCTTCAATTCAGTATTTTAAAGTTTTAGTGGCGTCGTTAGCTGCTGAATTTTTAATTGGTCCTTGCACCTTTCTCCTTTTTCAAAGTTCTAATTCCATGTCAAGTCTTGCAAGTTTTTTATTATTATTTTGGGGTACGATCTCTATATCTATCATACTTATATTTTATGTTCATATGATGAGATACCCTATTTGATCTCATCAATTCATTTTTGGTTGAAGTTTATGTAATGCTGTTAGGCTGCCGAATTTTCATAAGAGAAATCTTATTTTTGTCTTCCTTTCATGTTTTTCATTTCATATGGTATATTTTCATATTTCATTACCATGTTCTTAAATCCCTTATATTTTGTCCCTCTACTGTTTTAGGGTTCATTTATGAATGTTTGACCCATGTCCCCTCTCTTTTCAATGTTTTCTAAAAACCTTGTAACATAGCCGTTATGCTGCAGAATTTTCGTCTCAAAATGTCTCTCTCTTTTTTCTAAATATATTTTATGTTATTAAGTGAATAATCAAAGCTCTTATTTCTACAGGGGTGTTCACATGTATATCAAAATTTTCTATTTTAAATTCTGGGATTTACATACATGAAACCTGCTTTCACTTTTCCGTGGGTTTAAAGTGATGTAAAGATCATGTCTTTAAAGCGGTTTTTAAAACGTTACGATTATGAAATGAAACCCATTTGTTTTATGCTATATGGGTTATTTATGAAATGTTTGATGATGATATATGTGGATCACATGATAATAAAGGAAAATTTAAGGGTGCACCCTGATAGCGCTCCAATGCATTGGGTAAAGACTTAATCTCTAGAGATGACAATTTTTAACGACGCCTTGGTGAATGACCTTGGTAATTTTTAACAACACCTTTGGGGATGGACCTTGGTGAAACGAAACGATTGTCAATATTAAATGTTGCAGCCACATCTTCAAGTTTTGAAAAAGTTTTATTTTTATTATGATATGCCACATGATATCATTTTCATGCCTTAAAGTTTTCTTCATGACTTTATTGATGTATCTCAAGTTCATATGTAAAATGTTTCACTTGTTTCCTTTGCTGGGCCTTCTGCTCACCCTTCCTTTTGATGTATTTCCCCAGGTTATGAGATGCAGTAATGAGCCTAGGGTGAACATGAGGATAAGCCTTTCAAGTGTTTAAGAAGAATGTTTTTTTTGTTTCATGTTTTATGTTCCTTGTTTTCAAGATACTAAACCTTAAAGATCCTCAGTTCCGTGTAATGGAATGAAAGTTATGTTATAAAGAAGACGGGATGCTATAGGACAGCGGAACCCGAGGAGCAGTGGAGCTATATGCACCCACCCTTCAGGTGGGATTTCCAGTGGACAGCTCGGTGTTGCGGCTTTACTTTTCTGTTGTTGTTTTCCCCTTCCAGTTGTACTTTACTTTCAGTTTGGGTTTGTATAATGGCCCACTTACTTTTCTGGACTTACTCTTATACCAGCTTTTACTTAGTGTTTACTACTACTGCTTATTTACTCTGTGGTGTTTGTTTATTTTACAATGTCAATGCCTTCCCTTTTTACCAGGATTTACGCCTTGGTGCTAGTCGCCAGCCCCTGGCCTATAGAAGGCGGGCTTGGGGTAGTCACGGCACGGGCCCCGAAGACGGGTCATGACAGAAACATAGTATTATATAGGTTATAGGTAATAAATGTTTAGGGATGGAATTTATAATTGATAAAAGATTTTATTTGAGTGTTTCAATATTAATAGCATGAAATTCCGTTTTAGGATGTCACATGTATTTAATATGTTTCAATTGATTTAATTCTGGTTATTATAATAACCAATGATAAAATATATTCTATAATCTTGATTATTCTAATAAATAATGTGAATGCTTCCTAGATACATATATTCACATTACATATTATAGTAATATTAATGAAACAACATAAGATAATCCCTAATCAATGAACATGAGAAGATATTTGATCTACTAAATTGTGATTCCCTATCACCCTAGGTTGAAAAAGACATCCTAAACATCAAAGTAGAATTGTTTGTTACAGGTTTTCGAAATAAATAAATAAACGGAACACATATCCACATAGAATCACAAAATTTCCAATATTAATGTTATAATTTTATTAAAGAAAAAAAATAAATCTATATAAATATGGATATAGGAAAAATTCCATCAACCCATAAATAATGATAACATAAAACATTATCCAGATATAGGAGGCCAAACAGGGTAAAATAGTTTAATAATACAAAAACCAAAATCCCCAAAATTATCTCTATGTGCAATATATTATCACCATCCATCCATAAATTATATTGAATCCCTAACGGAGATATCTAGTTTGAGAACCAAAAACTGAAAAAATATTTTATGTTTAATAATTCCGAGTGGAAAAATTATGGTGTGATGATTGAATTGGATCGTAGGTAAAAATCACCTAATAAAATAATTTATTTAATCTTGTAAAAACTAGTAGATTGAAAATAAATGTATATAGTATGATTTAATTATATTAAATAAGAATTATGAGGCTTCCTTTATATAGACCAATTTAACTCTAATATTTAATTGGATTTATATTTAAAATATTTACAAAAATCATTAGATTAGTATATTAAATGTTATAAATTCTTTCTTATTTTAAATAAATCAACTTCTCACATATAATCAATTTAATAAAAATAAAAAGGGACACATCTCTATATAATTAAATAGTTTTGATAAAAAATCATGAACCTGGAACCACATGAGTTAGATAAAATAAAAAATAATAGAGAATAATAGAGAATAATTCAAATGTATTAATTAGGAAAATATTAGATATAAATTATTATATGAAATTCATTAAAATCATGTTAGGTGAGCCTAGAAATAATTAGGCTACTTCCATAGACAAAAAATGATGTATTCTGATATATATTACCACACTATTTCTATCAAATAACCTTATTAGTGCCAAACTTCTTGTGGCCTCTAATACCATTAAGGATTTAGATTGTCTCATCAAATAATAAATATTATCATCTCTCATTACTCTCTAATATTCCTCTAACACCATGACTATAGTAGTGGGAAGGAGAGTAAGGCTTCCATACTACCATCATATCAATATACACTAGTAACAATTTCACTTCCACCTCCCCAAACCTTTCCATGCAAAAACCCTTCTATTTGAAGAATCCAATCCATGTAGAATACCTGTCATTAATAAATAATTCCTTTTTTAAAAGACAATTTGGTCTTAGAAATTAAAATAATATATAAATATTCATGATACTATACATAATTAATTACCCTTCACTGTCTCAAGAAAATCATAAAACCATTTTATTACAGTGATAAACAAACCTAAAAGAATTATTTATGAAAAAATTGTTATGAAAATCATTCATAAAATTAATTTGGAGGCCAATAATCCATTTCACAAAACAAAGTATTATTTTATAATTTATTTCATCAAAATTTCCATCTATATGCATTTATATAACTATATATATACATAAAATTACATTTAGACTTGTATATATCACCCAAATATATATAAACATTCCTAAATAATGATAAGAATAAAATAAATAGGCATAACCCTTAACATGTTTAAATAAATATACTAATTATCCAAAGTGTCCACCAATACACAAAATAGACAATAATTAAATCAAAACATAGTTCAAAGTCCCAGATATAGAAATAAAATTAATCAAGGATAATAAATATTTTAAAAACCTCTAAAATATTGTATAATGTTCTCTTCTACATTTTAAAAATTGAATTTCAAAGGAAATTTTTTTAATATATTGGTATAACAACTGAAGGCCATGGAGAACCCCCCTTTAAATATAGCCTTTGACCAAATAAGATTTTAAAACAAATTTTAAAATAAAAGAAAGATGAATTCTATATTACTGAATTTATAATGCAAACAAAATCTTGTTATGTGCTTCAGAATAGACAATTATGGAAAAAAATTACCCCAATAGGTAATGTGAGTGATGAAACACTCGAATATTGGAATAACAAGGCCAAACATATCAACAATGGACTGTAATATTAAATAAAAAACACACCCAAGATCTATCACCCACCATAGGGTTTGAATGAGAACGAAACATGTCAAAGATGAACAACAAATGAAGAGAAAAAATGTAGGAAAAATGAATTTTGTACCTCTGAGGATAAAATATATTACATAAATGAGAAGGCACTTATTATATGGGGATAGGGATGAGAAGGACTATCTAGTTATGATAAGTTATGACTAGATATATGAATAAGGGGAATATGTATTAATGGATAAAAATTTATATGGGATATTTAAAAATATTAATTTTTATGGAAAACTAGTAATCCCATATTGTTTAGAAGAATGATTTACCAATAAGTTCCCCTACCTCCCAACCACCATTGAAATGAATAAAATGTCAAATGGGTTGAAGACATTGTTTATATACTATATTCTAACTATGAAATAAACGTCTATTAATATTTCTACGACTCTCACGTGGTGTCTGAATTATTTTTATTGATTATTCATAATGGTGTTCAATATTTTATGTACAATATAACATTTAATGATTTCCTCTAGAAATAATTTATTTTGGGCTCTATGATGCACTATACATAAAGACTAAACTAGGAAAAAATAAAATGACATAAAAACACCCATTAAGAAAATTCCCCGTATGGTTTCCACTATACTATTTGTACTAATCCTTTAATTGAGGTATGAATTACCTAGAAACATTTAAATTAAAAAATTAGCATGAATTAAATCTAAAAATTAGTGAAATGATAGAAAACTAGTAATTTATAAAATTATAAATTAAATAAAATTATAGAACGTGAAATTTCTCCCGGAAATAGACTTTATTTGTAAATAATGATATTTAATTTAAAATGAGGCTAAAGGGAATGAATTTCAAAAATATAGAGAACAAAAAACGTTAATAAAGACCACTAGGTAAAAAAATATTAATGGAATATATAACCATGGGGTAATTATTAAAACCACATATCAAACATGATGATCTCAAAAGATCGAAAAATTGATATCGATAGTGTATATTCCAAACCGTTTGAAATATATTGACAAGTTGGTTCAACTATGAAAGGAACATATATTTCATACCAAAAAATACAACATGAAATTCAAATCAGAAGGAATAAGGGAAATTCTTGATGAAGAATGAACCATAATTTCCATCAATAACATATATCTCTAAAAATTAATGAGATAAATTAATGACTATAAATTGACTCATAGATCAACAATATGAAATATAATAGAGGCATGAATAAAATTTAGAAATACCGTAATAAGGGGTTTCCAAAAATGGTTTAATGTGAGTTAAACTGTGATTTTAAATTTGGGTAGTATTTAATTTTCCAAAATAGGGATCATGAAACACAACATTTATCAATATTTTGTAGTCCTAAAAAACAACTATATGTCTCCATAGCATATAAGAAAGAATTTTTGGTGTTATTGAACATACCACACTAGATGCTTACATGCATGCACTATAACTTCCTAGAATAATATAATGATAATGGATGAACATATAATATAGGAGCCACTTGTTTTAACTCTCTTATTAATGGGGAACATACATCATATCCTAGAGAAATAGTGTGGCACTCGGGATCCACAGTCCCAATTTTGGTTATAAAAACACAAAAATTATAACTCACCGTGATACCACATAGTGAAAAATCCTTATATCTATCAATAAAAAAATGAATAATATTATTGAAACTGTTAAATTTATAGGGCATTATTAGTATTAAAGAATTTAATAATATTGTTTCACAAAAAATAATAAATCCCATGTTGTTTTTATTAAAAATCAGTTTCATTGAATTATATATTAATGCTATTAGTCGATAATGACTCTTCGACATCCCCCAAAATTTAATTAACTCAAGTAATCCTAATAAATAAGACGTGTTAATTATATTTATTATTAACCTCGAGAAATAAAAGAATAAAAAGTGGTTAGCAAAAATTCATAATAAAAATATCAATCCATGGAAATTAAGGAATAAACATAAAAAAATATTATAGGAATTTGTAAACATTTGGATTCTATAATCAAAATCATACTTCGATTAATATATTTAAATGAAAATAAAAAACTACACATATCAATAGTACACATATTATAATAAAGGAATTAAAACTTTTGAAAATAAAAAAATTCTATTGATACCTTTTTCCAAGACACAATCCTTTTATGTGGATAGATAAACAATAAACCCAAACATATTTTGTTGCACGATACATATTGAATCATTGAGTGGATAAATTTATAAACCCACCTATAACCTGATTATGTCCAACTCCATCACCATAATAGTAAATAAGACCTTTCATACAATTATCTATGATGCCTATGGATAAATAAACATGTGGTTATCTGTTTAATAAAAAATATGAAATGTTAATAAATTGTTTAAATGTGATAATATTCAATAATAATCGATGATTTCAATACATTCACCTATGTTAATATACAATTTATAATGCCCATAACTCATCTTGGGGAAACATGTATTTAGTTGAATTATACATATCTAACATTAAAATAATTTTTCTTTTTGAATAATAACATATGAAATTACAATACATTCCCCTATTTCAATTAAATAGATAACATGATCATGAAATATCTTGATGTAGAAGGTAGATGGTTTAAAAATACTATACGCTAAGAAGTGAGAAATATTTTTCATTGGGATTATGTGCTAGGAACGTATATCCCTAAAAAATAATAATATAATACCACTATTATAAAAAATACTAGAATATACAAAACATATATAAAATAATTTCAAGAGTGTGATACTACCTCAATAAAAGAAAAGAATAGTTAATAAAAAATGTACTAATGGGGAAACAACCTAATCTGTCTTGTCTTTACATGAACAATAACTGTATATTTATCATGTTATTATAATAAAATACAATGTGTATGATAAAAATATATCCATGATTACTAAATACAATATATAAGGAAACATTTTTATCATATTGTATTTTGTCTCATAGAATCATAATTGAAATTGAAAAAACCATTATAGAATCCAAATTGAAGAATATTGTCCCAGTTAAAGAGATGAGTTATAATTGAACATAGAATAACATGATCAAATGATAAATCACATTATGATATGTAAAATAGATATTTTTTATGCCATACTAATGAAATTAGTTTCATAATAATAGACATGTATAAAATAGATGAATTTTAGACAAAAAACAATTAACATTTTTGTGATCCATTATTCAAATTCGCAAAATATCATGAATAATAAAATTAATTTCACTAAATAAAAACCTAAGAACCTAATTAATATTTATTAAATTTTTCTAACCAATTTTATAATCAATATATATTTCATAATGTTTACCTATCTTCAATAACAGGTTTAGGTAATCTTCATCTATTTGAATTATTGTTGTAAAATTCATATTAGTATCCATTTAATTTACTAAATCTATCACTATTAGATCATCTGTGGTACTAGAATATGTTTCAACCCTACTATTTCATATAATACTATTAAATAATTATTATGATACTCTACATAAAATAATTACAATCTAGTATACAAATGATTATGGGTCATGGGAAAATTAGTATCATACATTAGTAAAAATTAATAAAATAGAAAACTTTATTTAACATACTATTTTTATCCTTTATAAGATCATGTTATCCTCAGTACATGTAGTCACCTAAGGATATAAATCAAAAAAAATGGGTTGGCTTAAATCCACATAAGAGGAAAAATAATGTACTGGATCAACATAACATTCGTGAACATAATCATCGCCATCATAATATAATAATAGGATCAGCATTAACATCATAAGGGAAAATTTTGAGAAATACATCGAATGTGAAAATACATAAAAATGATACCTCATTACATAGTGGTCAAATACCACACATTGTTGTGAAAAAATCATTATGTTCTTGTAAAAAATTGTGCCTAATCATAAATTCATGTTTGTGAATAAATATTTCATCGTGTTTATTCATAATACACTCCATCTAATGAGATAAATCACCTTCCCAATGAATTAGAGGGATATATAATTCTAATTCCACCTTTCTATTCATTAGATTTACATAATTAAACATTCCATATAGAACATATTATGATCATTTTCAAGATATATCACATGGAAAGGAATGGGTTTCATAATAATTTAAACAATTAGGATTCCCAGAATAAACATGGGGTTCCCAAATAAGAAATGGGAAAACAAATTTTGAATATGAATAATCCATCATGAGTGAAGAAGAAACAAATAAATAGAAGTTAAATATGTTTTTTTGGAAAGAATTTTATTTTTTATAAAGAAATTTATTGTTCATAAAATTAATTAGGAAAAATATATATCCCTAGAAATTAAATAGAAGAAATAATGATATGATTTTAATGAAACATTATCGATGTATTTAAACACTATATGGCTTGAAATATAGATAATAAAAAGAAAATGTATTGTGTTTGAGAATCCCAATTCCAAAATTTCCTCATTATTTTATTTATTTTATGCCTCGTAATTATTAATCATATAATTATTAAATCATCTACAAGTAATTGAATTATAAACATCTATAAAACTATTTATCAATATAAATAATTGGATTATTTATCTTAATTTCTATTGAGTAAATTAAATCATTTTTATATCATGTTTTATTAAAATGTTCACATTTTTCATTGAATTCTATATTTTCATTCAATTAAATTTATAAAAAAATTATTATTATCTAAATATTTTTATAATAAATAAATTTAATTATTTATAAATTATATATTATTTATATTATCCACCCATGAAAGTGGTTATAATAATTTTCTTGTAAGTGTCTTCATATGTGGTTAACCGATCATTCATGTGAAGTGATCAAGAGAGACATATTGAGAAGATTGAATTTTAAATTGTTCAAAAATATGATAATTCTAGAAATTATTATAACCTATAATTATTCAATAATTCATTTTATATTATATTTTTTACAAGGTAAATGAAAAAAATAATAAAGAGAAGAAAAAAAGGGGATGAGTTAATAGAGACATACTCTCAATATGAATACTTTTTGAATGACAGAACAACTCTTTTGGTGATTGGACATTAATTTCACTAAAATATCCCTAATTATTATAAGGGGTGTGGGAGGGAGGATATAGAAAAATCATTGGATTTGGAATTGGTAGGAGGAGTGGTTTACCGAGGGGGAGAAGGTATATTTATACTTGAAGTGAAGACTATTTTTATTGTAAAATATTGAATAAAATAATATATTTGTCATAAGATGGTTAATAGTGAATTTTAGATAATATTAATCATATATTAATTTAATATAATGTTTTCATTATTTAAAATCCATTTATATTAATAATTCTTTTTTTATTAAAATAGAAGCGGAATGAAAGATAAATTGTTATTTTATGGAATCACCTTTGAATTTAGGTTTTGGAATGGTATTATTATAAATAGATGTTAAGATTATTGTATTTTAATGACCTAGTTATGAAAAAAAGAATTTCACCACAGAACCTCATTTTGTAGAAGGAATTTGGTAGTTATTAAAACATGAATGATGTAATTTATGGAACACTAATTCATAGAAATATTATACTTTTACTATTCAAGTATAAATTGTTGTATTGTAGATAATTAAAAATAAATACCTATTAGAATATCATAAAATTATGATGTCAAAATTAATATTAATATTATAAAAAAAAATTCGATAATGAGTGATTGAAAATTTTAATATAATATTTATGACTTTTAAGAATTACCTAAAAATAGTTTATTAAAAATGTTCTTTTATTTCCATTGAGTTTTTTAACATTGATACTTATTATTTTAGTATTAAAAATTTCATATTTAACTAAATTAACCACGATTGATATTATTTAAAAAAATTATTATATTGAGGTAAAATTACTATTCCAACAGTAAGGTTACTATTCCCAATGATCAGGTTACTTTTTTAATGGTCAAATTACTATTCCAATAATCACAATATTATTTCAATTTTCACATTATATATTCTAAATACCACATCCTTATTTCAATATATATTAAACTCAATTCCTATCAAGGTTCCATATTTCAATTTTTTATGATTTTTAATAGTTTACAAAGTTTATTTTTCATTTATGTAGTGTTTGAAGTGGGGGAGATGATTCTAGTAGATTAGCATAATCAATATTTTCCCATTTTTCCTTTTATATTGTTTTGGATAGTTTTAAAAATTAGTATTTTAGTGTTATTTATTTATGATTAATGTAACAACATTTAGTAATTTATACTATTCTTCAATGGTTTCTCTATATTTTCTATGTTAATAATATTATATAATATAATACCATACACATTTATTCATGAAACCAATATTACAAATAAACATCAGAATCTTTTATTCTTCCCCCATTAGAATGTCATCACCAAAATTTTAACACATTTTTTTGGTTTAGAATAGATAATTATACTTATTATTCACAATCTCCTCTTGTTCTCAAATCTTCTATTCATACTTATTATTCATCCACAAAGCATCAAAGAGTTTACAAGTCTTGTTTGGTATAACATTGTCTCTAAGATTATTGATATTCCCCCGTTATTATATATGAGGGGTCATTCTATAGTAGTACCATCCCTAGATTATGTACAAGTGCGGGATTAGGTATTTACATTCATAGGAATGATATTTGAAACACATCCTGAATAAGATCGATACTTGGTCGATGTGAAACATGATATTTCACTCTCACTATGTTATCAAGGATATGAAATGAGACTATTTATATAGGGCAACACATCCATGTACTTTTATGGAACATGGCTCCCTTCTATGGTGATATTTTGAGGAAAAAATGTCCCCCACATCAAACTCCATATCCCTTCAAAAGTAGTTAGCATAGCGCTTTTGTTAACTATTAACTTCTTTTATATGTTATTGGATGGATTAAACCTTTTATATCATTTAATGAAAAATATAATATCCTATAAGTATTATTCCACAAAATTCATCAAAAAAAAGTTGTAATTTTATATCACTTCTTATAGAGATCTACATATAGAGCCATTTTATTACTCGGATATAAAATATTATTATATGAAAACTAAACCAATGGGAGATGTTGATAAAATACTACATTATATTCCATTGAGAAATATATTAGCATGTTCTAGAGAATATGAAAAGTTCTTTTAGATGGTCGATATGTTTGGGGTGATATGTCATGCAGAAATTAAATTCAGTACTTGTTTAATATAAAATAATTCTCTAAAATATAGATGTGAATATTGTATCATGATACAATAGATCAAAAGTGGAACACCATTCATCCTCACCACATCATTCCGATATATCTTGTAAATTTTTAATGTGATAAATCATCCCTAATATCTATAAAGATAGTTGTTGTGGTGATTTGATCTTCCATAACCATTATAACATTTTATCTGTAGGATGTCATCATGAGACTAGTGAAGATGTCCCTGGTGATATTATCACATTTCCATGTGGGTATAAAAAATGGATTCGTAATCTCTTGGTAATTCTATATCTATTGTTTAAATTTTTTACACACTAAAAACCATTATATATACATCACAATTTCATTCATCATGTTGTCCCACTAGAAGTGATGCCTAAGGGAATGGTACATCATGGTACTTCCATGTTGTATAGAGAGTAGTGAGATCTGTGCATTGTGCGATAAGTACTTATTTTTTTCACATTTTGAAAGTACATAAAGCCATATTCTATATGGAATCACACCATCATAGTTGATGTGGAACTCAATTATCTTACCTTTTTTCAGTACTTTCACTTTCATTTGTAGCTCCATATCTACCCATTGTGCCTCTAGATATTCTTTTGGATAGACGGTTGGGGTATCATTTTGGAATGTAAGGTTACATTCTCTGCCATTATGATATCCACATCTATCCTTTAAAAATACATCATTTTATAGTCTTTCACAATCCCCATCATGTATTGAGTATCACATTTTTTATGCAAAGGGAATCAACTAAATTATTCACCTTTTAAAAAAATTATTGAATAGATAATCCCAGTACATGATTATATCTAACCATATTATTTGATGCATTTTTAGATTCATCAATTTTATTATATACATTAAAATCTTATTATTATTATATATTTCACACTTCTCACTATAGATATTTTACCGCCAAATCATATGAGAAAATAACACTACGCATATATCTAGATTATGTGTTTGGTAGTTATAATCATGGATCATCAATTATCGTGAGGCATGGGCTATCAAAATTTTCATTCTACATGCCTAATCATCCCATTAATTTATTATAAAAATCACTATATTTCATAATTCATTATAGACATGTTTGTAGTGTAAGTACAGGTGTGGTGATTAGCCTATTTATGATCACCTAAATGAATTACTCACATTCTTATATATAGACATAAATTTTGCCTTTTTGATTTTACTTATTTAACAACATAGAATATTCTTAGACATTCCCCAAAAAACATTTATAATACACATTTTATCAAATAAAACTACATATTTCTGTTAAAATAGTTGCTTTGGTCGATTCATCAATTACCATTTTTTTAGTGGTTCACTAAAATTTACTCACTCAGGATCACGTGGCCTAATAATGCGACTTAATGTATCCAAAAGTCAGAGTTTTTGTACATAGTATACTTTTTCTGCATCGGTAATGTCTCCAAAAAATCCTTAAATACTATTTATATCACTCCATAATTTTGATGTAAATGATAATATCATCTATATACAATAAAAAAGTCATAGAGGTAGTATTTAAACATAAAATTCAAAAATCTCATGTGCATTTATGGGAAATAGTTAGTCAAATTTGAATCGCTATGAACACCTACTGCACTTACCTTAAACAAAAAACATTATTCTAAATATATTCAATATACACATTAATTTAATGATAAATAGAACAAATATCCTTCAATAAGAGGTATTGAGATCATCATAATTGATCAAACAAGTCATCAATCCTTGTTAGAGGATACTAATTCTATATGGTGATATTTTTAGCTATTTAAAATCGATACACAAAATGATTTCTCAATCTATATTCATGAAAAATATAAGTATCACACTCCATGGTCATGATCTAGGTTGTATGAATCCTTTGTCTGAATTATATTATATCTTATTCTTTAACTCTTCCAGTTTGATCAGGGTAAATCCTTTAGGGCAATTTAGAGACAAATGTATCTTAGGGTATGAGCTCTATCGAGAACAATACCACATTATCTATGGATGTTAAGGTAACTCTTTTGAAAATACATCAGTGTATTAGCTGAAATTTGGCATTTCCTCTATAGTGATATATTCAATTGGCTGGACCGTTTTAAAGTTATGAATCATCGAAGGGTATAAAAACCTAAACCATGGTGGGATTTTATAATATTGATTCATAACCATACCTGCATTTTTATATGATAATTTGATGGTTCAGAATATAAAAAAGTATATACTTTTTCTAATAGGTAATGTGTGATCTATATAATGAGAGCCCAACCATTCCCAATATAACATCAAATTCTACAAAGGTAATTGTTATGATATTCACTAGAATAATATTAAACATACTCTTAAAACAGTAGAGTGAAACACACTAGTTTCAATAATTTCCCCACTATGTGTCTTTAAAGATATTTCTCCATCAAGATACCAGGGATTCAATTCAAGAGATCTCGAATAATTACATGATATTAATAATTATGTGGAAATGTAATAAAATAAAACCATTTTCATTATTTATTTTATTGGATTTGTAACTTTTATAACTTTACTTTCACAATCTATATAAGCATCTGTAATGGAATAATCTTTAAATTTATCATTTTGATTTTTTCTTACATGATTATTATTTCAATCATGGGCCCAAAGTATTGTATAGTGAGTTACATAGTATCATTGATCCATATAGTCGATGAATTTAACCATAGGTGGTGCATTAGGATGTTCCCTTCATTCCTATTTCATATTGGTCTAGCTCTTTATATCCCATCAACCTTCATGGTCTTAGTATAATTCTTTCCCACACTTAAATCATATCCCTATATTTTTGAGATAATTCCCATGATTCTTCCACCAAAATTTTGGAAGTTTTTGTATTTGGATACTATTTCAACCTTGGTAATTTAACAAACAACATTTGAACTTCCATATTAGTTTTTTATCTTCCAAACCAAGGGAACATTCTCTACGAATCATGTATACTATGATATTACATCGAATCACCTCTTTCTAACATCCAAAGTCTCAAATAGATAGCGCCTTATCAGGATATGGTCCTAAAAAACTAAAAATATATCTATTTTGAAATCATTTATAAAAAAACTCTAGTTGTATCATGAATTCCTTGTGATGATCTTTTAGTATTCTATTATGCATTTTATTTCCTTTTACATCCTCTCTATTAATTATCTCTTATTTTCTGTTCGAAGAGTTTGAGGAAAATACTTAGTAAGAAATATGTTTTTAATGTATTATGACTATATCCACTACATTTCATCATTCATCATTATGTTATTTATCAATTCCAATCATGTATCCTCTTCTACATGTAAACAATAAATGGACAAATTCAAATTCTTTTTCATAGAAAAATGGCCCACGGTAATGTTATTCCTTATTGACGTAAACTACTATTAGGAGACAAATGGATTGGATGTTCCTCTGAACGTCATTTTAAATTTGATCATAAAGGAATCAAAGGATTATTGAATAGTTTTGGGTGAAGGAATACATTTCAAATGATTTAGGTTATTGATCATAACCTAATATATGTGGGTATGAATTTTTATGATGTTTTGAGTTACTCATCCCACTTCAGTTGAGATGTAGTTTGG
The DNA here is from genome assembly GCA_963277665.1 of Viscum album. Classification (NCBI taxonomy): domain Eukaryota; kingdom Viridiplantae; phylum Streptophyta; class Magnoliopsida; order Santalales; family Viscaceae; genus Viscum; species Viscum album. The sequence goes on along the minus strand of OY728131.1, from coordinate 1,472,529,866 downwards.
GAAATAATTTCGTGGTCCCTTACATGGTTAGTTGGCCTGGTTTCTTCTAGTCCCCAATAAATTAATATATTTTTACACTAATTTTAGTCTATTAAAACATGAATAATATATTATTTTATACTATTTACACTAAACTCATACCTTATGGGATCCCTATATTTATCATTTTTTCACGATGATTCTTCTTAGATATTTAACCATGAAATTGTCTTATATAAATGGTTTTCAATATTTATTTATAATCAAAATTACCAAATTATATACATTGTTCTTAGATACCGTCTATAGATACCCAAATTTTTCTTACAATAAAATTACATCATTTTTATGAGAAACAAAATAAAAGAGTTACAATCTTGGATCTAACGATTTAGTTTCCTTGGGAAATTTGGATCATATATCACATATACATAATAAAAAATTACCATTTACTAAAAATAAATTTCTTTATTCTTTTAAATATCATGTTATCCTTAGTACATGTTTTCTCTGGAGGATATAAGTCAAATAATGGGTGATCTAAAATCCAATTAAGAGCATGAATAACATAAATTAATCAGTATATCATGGGTAACTATGATAATCATCATGATAAAATAATATTTTAATAATACTAAATATCATAATGTAAACAACTGGAAAAGGTAGTGAATATGTAAATTTATAAAAATGAAAAATCATGTCATAGGGGTCAAATTCCTCACATAGTTAAGAAAAGAGTTAGCATCATGTTCACTCAAAACATATCAGAATAATCATATAATCATCTTTCTAAAAATATCTACTATAATTTTCATGAATAAAACTCATAATATAATGACATACATCACATTACACAATTTATTGAATTTATATATAATTATATTCCCACCCATCAAATTTCAATACTTATATAATCACACATGCCACATAGAATATGTTACAGTCATAATAATGATGTTACCCATGGAAAGGAATGGGTTGCCTATGAGTTTCAAGAATCATATTTCTCGAAATAAACATGTGGTTAACAAATGAAAAATTGAATAATATATTTGGTATAAGTGTCATCATTATTGAGAAAATAAGAAACTACTCAATAAAAGTTAAATATGTGTTTCTAAAGAAGATATATTTTCGAAAAATATTGAATTTTTTATAAAATCTATAAGAAAATATGTATATACCCAAAAATGGAGGAAAATAATAATGAGATTATATTTATTAATAATTAGACACGTATTCATTCAAACTATTTCATGAATGAGTGATAACTAAAATATACGGAATTGGGGTTGATAATTCACATTCCTTAAATTTTTAGTTGAATTATAGTTATTTTAAAGAATATTTATCTATTACAATCATTGGACTAAGATTCAAAAAAATTATAAAATGTAAGTGTTTTGATGTCATGTTTTTCGTAATATTTCTTGTCTCTCAGTGATTTCACTATTTTTGTTGAATGAAATTTTTAGAGACATATGATAAAATCCCAAGATTAAAATAAATATAATTAAATTTATATATATTATATATAATTATTACAATCCACCCATGATAGTCTTAATAATATTTTTATTGGAAATTTCTTCATAGGTTGTTAATCAACCATTAATGGGACGTTGTCGAATGAATTGGAAATGAATGTATGTCATATATATTGGTAATAAATATGAGAATTATAGTAGGTTTAAATAATTAATATTATATTATCTCAAACAATAGTTTATTTCATATTATATTATTTTTATCGGAATTGGAAAAAATGAGAAATAGTAGTAGAAAAGAGGGATGAGTTAATAGAGACTTACTCTCTCCCCCAATGAACCTTCTTGTAAAACAATTTAACACTCCGGGTGTTCGATGTTAGATTTATATAGAATGTCCATAAGTATTATAAGGGGATTAATTGGGTGGATTTATAAAGATCATGGGCTATATAATCAGTGTTATAAGAGAACATACATGGGGAGGTAGATGGGTTATATATAATCTAGGAGATGGGTAATTTTAGAATAAAATGTAAAATAAAATAATATATCAAAGGTAAAACATGTATTAGTGAATTTTTGAAAATATGAATATTATATCAACACAATATAATTATTCAAGACTTTATAATCCATTTATAATTCAAATTCAATAGTTTATTAAAAAATAATGTTGAAAAAAATAAAAATTGTTATTTTAAGGAATAATGCTTGCCTTTATGTTTTCGAAAGCCATTTTTAGATTTGTAAATTAGTTCTATTTAATATTAATGAATAATCTATGGAATAAAATATATCATGTACTATCCTTATATTCTAGAATGTATTATTTCATTATTATATCATTAGTGTTTTTATTTAATATTTTTTTAAGTGAAAAATTGTATTTTTACTATTCACCTGAAAATTGAAATATTTCATAAGATTAGAAAAAATACAAAGATGTAAAATTTAAAAATCATGAATTAAAAAATTATACCTAAATTATGAAAATAAATTTATAAAATAGTTAATTTTAATTTATATTATTAAAATTATGAATCTGATGAAATTCATTTAAATCAATTTTATAAATATCTTACTATAATTATTTAGAATTTTTAATAAAAATATTATCTTATTTCATTATAATATTATATTTTTCTAATTTAATAATGAAAAATATTATTTATATCATAATTTATTATTTAGAGGTAAAATTACTATTCCAATTTCAAGGTAACTATTCTCGAGGATCATGATAGTATTGAAAATTGTCATGTTACAATTCCAACGGCCACATTACAATTCAAACAATCAAATTACTTTTATAATGGTCAAATTACATCGTATAAACACCAATTCCTTAATTAGCTAAATATTAAAATAAATTCATCTCTAATATCTGTATTTCCATTTTCTAACATGTTGACTAGTTTACTAATAATTTTCTTCTTTTATATGGAGTTTGTAGTGGGGATGATGATTCTAGTAGATTGTATTGATCAATATTTTCCAACTATATCTTTTTAATTTTATAATTTTTATCCATTTTTGATGATTTGAATTTTACTTTGTTTTATTACCAATTAATGTATTGGTATTTATTAATTCTATAACATCTTTTTTAGTTTCTCTACATTTTTTATGTATATAATATAATACATCACAAATCTATATATGAAAAAAATATTTGAATTTTTTTTAATAGAATATATTTTATAATAAATTTAATATATTTATAATTTCATTTCATATAATTTTTTGGTTTGAATAATGAATATGAAATAAAAAATATCATGTATAGGTGATTCTTAACGAATGAAAGTTGATTTTTTAATTATGAGTTAAATATTTCTATAAACTTATAATAAAAAAAATTAATATATATATATATAAATTTAGTATATATGTTCTCATATCCATTCATGACATAAATTTAGAGTATTGGGAAGTATGTTGGTAATGTAACATAAGTAACAAGCTACCATTATCAGTAGATGATTATGATATGGTTTATTTTAAATATAACTCTAAATAGAAGAAGATTAATAGTAATTATTGTTTATTAGTGTGATACTTCATTATTTTAATTCATATAAATAGAAATTGATATATATAAAATCATTACGTTTAAATTGAGGTACATTCCCACTTAGTTTACTTGTTCTAAATGATTAGATTAAAGATAGTAATTTATTGATCATATAAATAAAAATTTCTCATATTTTTCATAATAGAACCTTAATTTTATTATGTTTATCTTATTTCCTCATTAAAAACTCTTGGAACCATAAATTATGGGTTTTGATGAAAAATTAATTTCATTTTTCATGGTGGAGGATGTTCGAACGTATGCACGAATATCTATTTCATATTTCATATTAGAGAATATATATTAAAAGACAATGACAATACCATTAATTTTGTAAATTTCTAAAATATAAATTTATTGATATCAATATATAAATATTTATATAATAAATTCGAATGAATGTAATCATGATGAAAATCCATGTAGTTTGTAATAGTATTATAGAAGAATTGAATTTTCCTTGAATGTCCTCATTGATATGAATGACATATTTTATCTATTGGTGAATTGATTCTTTTTATCATTGGAGTGAGTTATCTTTAGAGAATATTTTTATAGTTTCAAAAATAAATTTTTAGGTATAGTGATTCATGAATTGATGCATGTGTTACCTTTTTATTACTTAAAATATAGCCACTTTTGGTGCAACCATTAACATTTTCTATAATGCATTGTTACTATTCCATGTTCCATGGGTAAAAAATTGGAATTTGTTTGGAAATGATAGTTTCTATCTATACTAATATAAATTTCTTATGTAGTTAAATAAAGTGAGTTATTAGTGTAATTTTCTAATTTAAATTTTTTACTTTAATCGTAATTTAAATTTTCCATGGTAATTAATTATCTACAATTTTAATTAAAAATAATGAAAAATTTAACATTGAACCCATTAAATAATGTTAACATTAGTAATTTTATATTTTAATCTAATTTTAAAAAATAAAATTTATTTGGCTTTCAAAAATTATTTTTATCATTAACGCACATAATTATAAAAACAAATTTTAATAAAGAGTGACTTTTTCATGCATAAAATATATGTGTTATCCCCAATTTTTAAAATTACAAATTCCTATGAAAATTTTGATTTATTTGAAATCAAATAAATTGTGTTAATATTTTAATAAAATCCAAAACAAATTTTCAACATGAAAAAGAAGGACTAAATGAAATTATTGAAAATAATTTTTATTAAAATACAATTTTTATTTTTTATATAAATATATGAAATAGGATTTAAATTATTAAATAATATATTAAAATACATAATTTTATTTATTATATTATTTTTTATAACATAAAATAATTTATGAACCTATTTGATACACAAACATTATGATAAAATCATAAAAATTATAATTTTTGAAAAAAATATCCCATAGATAATAATATTTTTTTCAAAAAAATGGAATATTTCATCTTGAGATAATATTGGTATTGTATGTTAATTTTTTTATAAAAATTAGAATTTATATTTTAAGATTTATATACACAATTTTTGAATTCAATCATAAAATACCATGGAAAAAGTTTTTTTAATGTCATAATTAAATATTATTTGTTTTTATTTTTTTACATCTTCTACCAATTAAATTTGTTTGATACTACTATTAATAATTAACATAATTTTTCATTATAAATCATAAATTCTTTAAATTAGAAAATAAAAAACAGAAAAAATTGTTTTTTAGAAAATTAATTTCCATGAAAATAGTATTATTATTTTTTAGTAAAATAATTGAAATTAATCCATATTATAATTATCCTTTATTTTGGTTATATATATATATATATTATAATGATCTTACTTGTATTTTCTATTAATAATTCAATATTTGGGTTTTAATGGTTATATTTAAATGTTAAAATATTTTCTTAGAATATTTTGGTTTCATTAAACATTCTGCTGTATAAGATGAAAGTTATCGAACATGATGATTTATTAAATGTCAATCATTTATTATAATAATGGCGGAAATAAATTCACCCATATTTACAATTATTACATCATTTCAATTTTTATTATCACTCACCGATGAAAGTATGTGAGGGTATTATTAACACATTCATCATTTGGAATATGGACTCTAATATGTGATCTTCTTTACTCTCTTAGGTTTCATCACATTATATACCACTATTAAAATAACATTAATCATGTATAAAATTATATAACCAATTATGTATATGCTCTAATAATTTATTGTCAATAACATACCTTTACCAAGACTATTTCAATCTACATGATATTAATCAATAATGATATCTTATATTCCATAAAAAATTTACCCTTATATTAATACATTTCCTAATAAATTCACATACTATTATATATATATATTATCAAATCAAAAATTCAATAACATGAACCAAAAATATAATCGGCTATTTTTGTTGAAATCAATAATAATTTTTATGTATATCAATTCTATGGAAATAACATTTCTCAATATCACTCATCCATTTATTACCTCAACATAAAGTATAAAAATAAAATCATAAAATATCTATCCATCAAATATGTTTTCTTCAATCAGTATATCTAAAAATTAAACCATTCACAAAATATTTCACAATGTTATTGGTACCACATAATATATTATTTTAAATTTTTAATGAAAACTTTTAGAAGAATATTCCTCATATTTTTTAAATAATCCTCAAAAACATTTGGAATATATAGACATTTCATTTATAAATATCACATCCCTAACTAATATAAAAATCTGTATCAATAAATAATTTAAATTACAATATCTATCTCCAAACAATTGTTATGACATTTTTACTCACCATATACATACTATAGAAACATACTAACATTATTTAACATCTACATATTATACATTATTTGGTTATAAGAAATATTGGTTTCTATAAGGTTTACTTTCTCATTATATTCTATGTGATAATTTTTTCATGAAATAATAAAACAAAAATGGATTTGATAATTTCAACAAAATTTATACGTATGGGACACCATTTTTTAAAATCCAAAACTTTCACATGAACTATTTACTCTCCGTTTTTAAAATTTATTTATCCATGGAAATTTTTCTATTTGTTAATTTGTCTAAATTTGTTTAAACAATTGATGTATCCTTCATAATGTTAATTATATTGAATTTTATTATCCAAATCATATCCCTATAGATTTTTATTTATTTGTACCAAATTTGGACCATTTATCATGCATTAGAGTGATGAATGATGGAATGTTCAACCGAACATTTTCATAATGATTATCAAAATGTTAGTGTAAAAATCCCTCCTGAATACACATATATATTGACAATCATTCAACCACATTCATATCCTGAATGTAAGTCTTGATCTGTATTAGTTGGAGAGTAGACATGGAATCAATCAAAAAAGGGGATTATTTTTCCTTATGAACAATCCATCCAGATACCACAACACAAGATATATATAAATAGGGTGGTATACAAAACACTCATCAAGGATAAATTTAGGAAAAAGAAAATATATAAACATCTTAACAGAAAACATAAAAATTATGGAAACATCCATTAAGTAAAACTCACCCAGTACTTATGCAACATGTGGACTAGATATTCCTTGGTAACCACAATCACTCTAGAGTATTGGGGATCATGAAAACCCGAAAATAATAAATGGGTTTTCCCATATCCCTATTCATTGAATAAAAAGATTTACATATTCATGTAAGAAAAGGTAGGCTCTGCGGTAAACTTCCTTGTAGGTCATCACCATGTGTTCCAAAAAACAATCATAACCCTTCAAATTTTTTTCTATAATTATAATCAAATGATGAATGATATATTAAAAACCTTATTAATTGAAAGCATTTTATAAATAATTAATATAAATCAGCTAGGATAAATAACATCAATATATAATAATGTTCATGTATCATAATAAAAAATTAAATAAACCATGGTCATAAGCTTGAATTATATTTGTTACAGAGTCAAAGATCCTTTCAGTATTCCTTCATAAATAAAAAATCATGTTTGTGAGAACATATCGCAAAACCTCAAAACAGAATGACTAATTTATCAACAAATAATTGGATACAATCATTCTGAACAAAATTATGCTAGAGTTATAAACATTAAATGTTTTCTTGAGATTTATAGTTCTATATTTCATGTCCTAATCACCCACTGATTAGCCATGTTTTCATGTTCCTCAACGACATAAGTAATCAACCCTTCAAATGGTTAGGGAAGGGAATGTGGGATAAATACAAAATCATGATTGAGAACACATAATGGAGAGGGATAAAGACCTTCAAAGAAAACATCTACTCAAAATGGATTTATAAAACGTTTTAGAGAGAATAAAAACCAAAAATGGTCTTAATAGAGTGGATTATGTGGTCTGTAGATGTAATAATGGGGGTACCATGATTTTTATTAAAACATTGTGGAATAAAAATCACTAGATATTGTATCATTATTGGGAAGCATGGTTATTAGTAATTGTGAACCCAAATAGCATGACCTTACTGTGATTATTGAAATAGTTTATAGTATGGATGATCTTTTAAACTAGAAAATCAACAACCATTTAAACCCCTATACATAATTTTTCATCATAGTACGAGTATAGACACGTGGTTTGGGAAACTGATCCACCCCCTCCATTGAACCAACAATGTAAATATAGCTTGTTGCACAAAATAACATGGTTTTCCCAATCAATGTGCCAACCAAACACTACACTAAACATCCAAAATTTCATTAAAATCACATTAGATATATATAGATTAGGTTAAAATCAAGATACATTCGAAAAATGTTTCATAAAGAACATGAAATCCATTAACATGATGATACAGCATACCCACCATAAAAACAGTCTATCGTCAATAATTTTTCCAAAACGACTCTATGTCAAGGATATGAGTAAAATGATCTCTCATCAGTTCCTCACACTCACATGTGTCATGAATTTCAGGATCATTTTATCATATATCATTGAACAAAGGTATATACGTCCACTGAAGAACCATTAAATCAAAATCAAAAATCCTATCATGATTCTCATTCATAGATAAATCTGCTTCCACAACAATGTCATCCCATTTTATACCATGAGGTGTGTGAAAATATACTTCACGAGTAATGATAAATGAAACAAATAATGCCTTAGCATAATATGTTATGAAAATAATCAATGTTATGCCATATTTATCACCCAATAAATAGTATAAATAGGGAAAATAAATTTCAGTACAAGTATTCCCAATTTTCCAAGTCTCTAGTGACCATATTATGTTGATACTCACCAGATAATCTGATCATAAAAGGAAAAATATAAATGGGTTTTATGAATATTTTCATAAGATCTGTACTCTCTTCATTGCATCACAATTATATGATGAATCGACTAAGTATTTTTCATAATATCTTTACCCAAAATTGTTCCCATAAATAATGATTCACCAATCTCTATAAGATAATATAGGAAATCGATAAGTATTTCTTAAAATTGTCTCAAAGGTGCTATAAAATATTTGGATTGGTAAATATTATTGTATGAAAAATTATCCAGTCCCAGTTACGAATCCCAAGTGTCACGAAAATGACAGGGATACCATCTGACCCAATATCTGACCAATTTTACGACATGGCACGAAGGGCATTTCCGGTCTTTATAGGCTAAAAACTAGTGTCAGGCATCAAATGAAATACTTGATGAAAAAATTTCATCCCAATAAACTAGGATCAATAAATAAAACCCTGGACAAGGAGAATAACCAAAAATCTGAACCCTAAATAAATATATAAACATATTTGGTTAATAAAACTGAAATTTTTTTAAATAGCATACAAAACATAGAACATAACTAAATCTAAATCATGCTACAATGATATACATGTGTTTTAATAGACACCTCAATCCACAAAATGACATGCTCGATATAAAAGAACATGAACCATAAACCGGATCCTACAAAATAGATAATGTCTACCAACACTAAAATTTAAAGTTGGGTGTGACATCACTTTTCAGTATGGAATCACTACAAAATAAATGAATTTCCACTACTAAAAACATCCCATTAAATCTAGTTTGAAATAAATCTATAATAATAGTGTTTCCACATTTTTAACAATTAAAATAATTTTTTTCCTTTTTCCAAAACGTCATACACCCACATTTATTTTCAGAATAAGGTTACCATTTTAGAATCAAAACATAAAACAATGAGATATCAGGCCCTGATGAATAATAAATAAATAATAAATATTGAAAAGTAGATGCAATAGATGTTGGAAAAGTAGATATAAATAGTAACCACTTGTGATCCTTGATATCCCTAGAGTGACCCCTGGACGTACTCGGATCAGAACCACCTTATGACTTTTGGGGAAGCCCCTAAGTCTATAACCAGATAGAAACCCACAACTAGAAAATCTTGTAGAATATCCCACCGAGCCTAAAAACAAATGTTGGAGGGTAACAACCCGTCTAAATGGGATTTCCAATATACCATCACTTTATACTATAAAATAATCCCACGAACCTATGGTTGGTATATAATGTGTATTTGGGAGGCCCTTGCATCCATGACAAACTTTACCAGCTATCACCGCACTTTGCTACCTAAAACATGGAAACCACTATTTGAAAACCTATAAATGGAAATACCTCTAATATAGGTTCCATATATATATATATATTTACATATGACATCATACAAGGTGCCAATCGGGCTAACACATCAAATATGAATTCAAACCATTCATTAAAAACTTGATCATGGTCAAACATGCTATTACCTTTACACATTAACAAACCATCTACAAAAGAACACTTCCAAATCCCCTTCCATACAATGAGAAACCTTACATTCTCTAGTAATTATAAAAACAAGTATTTATATCAATATTCATCGCCAAAAATATCATATTATCTATTTTCAACTACTCAACAAAATATGTTTGAAGGCCGTCCAGGAAAATAATTAAGGAACATACATTGAATTTCACTTCTAAACAACATTAAGAAACACTTTCTATCATTTCGAAACATGGATCCATTTTGAGAAATATTAAGGGAAGGAGGAATGAGGAAATTTTAAGGGAAGGTGTTTTAGAGTGACACTTTCATTTGAATGCAGATCCATCGGTACCCTCTACGTGACTAAAAACCCCTTTAGGAAAATGTTTCCAAAAACACCAATTGATTTCTAAATCAAACCAAACTATTCCATTTTGTTGAAAATTCATGAAACCCCCCTTTAATATCCATGAAATTTATAAATCAAACATATTATTGAAAAATTAAAAACAAAAAATATTATCATAAAATAATGGGGGTAAACATTTAATAAAAAACTAATTTATTCTAAAAGGAAATATTAAATTCCATCAAACACCCTAGGTTCCATAAACGTTGGCATAATTCAAGATTATCTTTGAACAAATATTTTTTGAAAATTATAATAATTCGGAAATATATTTTAAAAACAATAAAAGGATCCATAAGCATGAAATTCTTGATAAAAAATTATTTAACAGAATCCAAGCACCAACACAGTGCACCGAAAATAAAAACATGGAAACATCTACCTCACCGATGTGAGAATGGAATGGAACTATAGGAGGATGATGAAACAAGCCTATGTTAAGAGATGCACACCCGAGAATCCAATAAATCTACCTAAAAATAGCCAACAATAACCTTAGGATTTAGACATGTGTAAAACATCATAATAAAACCCTAAAAATTTGGAGTTAAAGGATAATAGAAGATGAAAATGACTATAAAAACAAGAAAACATACCTTGGATCCTTGGAGAAGATACAATGGAAGAAAGAGAGTAATGGAGAAGAGGGTTTTGGCACCCCTACCAAGTTCAAAAAATGACCAAAGAAGTGGGGGAAAATTGTGGATAAAATGATAGAAGAGAAGAAAATGAATTTTAAGTTTCATTATTTCTGGGATGATAACATAGTTTGGCTACGTGGTTTACCATACCATATACCAAATGTGTGGTAACCACATCCTAAAAGAGAACTGAACACACAACCAACCCATAATATTTGTAAGACTGTGATAAAACCATATGGTAGGTATTTTCCAACTCTAGAACCAACCATACATTTTCCTGGGATAGGCTTCATGGTTTCTACTAACCATGCAGTGCCCGTGCACTGGCTAAAAACTCACCCTAAAATCCAATTTTATGAAAATTTTTACATGGAAAAAACTTTATACTCAACTAAAAAGACCCAAGAAAATTAAAATAATTAAATAAAGGAGTATTTGATGTTAGGGAGTAACAATTCTCCCCACCATAGACACATTTCCCCCCAAAAATTCATCTTACAAAAAGTAAAAAAAAACCTTAATCTATGCCCAATGAAAAATGATGAAAACTAAGAACCTCAAAGTGAAAATTCTCTTAAAAACTCACTCTCATCTAATCAAAATTAAAAAACAACATAATAAGCAGGGAAGAACCTGGGGGTTTCTCCCCAACAAATGAATGTAGCTAACATGGAAGCATCAAAGACCAAAATACACAACACAAAATTAAATGAGAACCCCACTAGAGAGCCACACGGCATACATGGACCCTAAAAACTAACTAAAAATCCACACTAATAAAATAACACATGTTCTGAAGCCATGAACTATAGAACCTCTAATCTGAACTGGACCAAATTCTTTAGCAGAAGTGAAAAACACCACCACTAGAATAAGAAACATTCCCCACAGTAGATGAATCCCTCAACACTATTGGAAACCCAAGAAAATTACACAAACCCAAACTGAAAAGTGATCTAGAACCACTATCCATCCATATCACAAAACCCCAAAAATATTCAAAAGAGAAATTCAAAAACAAAAAACACTTATAAGGGTTATAAACACTTCATGAGAAACAATCGATTGCAAAATCAATATTCGACGAACATAACCACTTAGACTGTAATAAGAAAAGTCCATAAATATTTTAAATTCAAATGATGAACAAATAAAAATAGAAAAAACTAAAATATAAGGGAAAAAAGAACAAGAAAAAATTATATATTTACATACTAAGGAAAAAAACTGGAACTATGATAATGTTTCACACACCCCTATAAAATTTGGGATGTGCATAAGCTTCACACCAAGACCTATGGATGAAGATATAATGTATTAACAATATACTGCCTCATTTCTAAGCATTATAATCCTTTAACAAAAACTATTCCCTTGAGTAATTATTCCTACAAACAAACATCATTGATCGGTCCAGACCTAAATGGAAACAAAATTGGTAGGTCTTTGAAGGTATGTGAAAAGATGACTTCGAATGCCCGGACCAACATTCGTGATGGAAGATAGAAAAATGCACCTAAAACTAGAAGTCATAACAAAATAAGGTGACTCCATAGAGACATGTTCCTTTTGAATGAACTCTTCTATATATAGGGAACCTTCATGAACAACGTGAGTCCCCTGATAGACCACTACCTGCACTCGAGAAACTAGATCATATAGAAATTCTTCATTAATGAGTATCTCAAAATAATGGACATTAGATGAGAGGACCACTCCTAGATCTAGAGAAAAATAAACACTAGGAAAAGATAATCATTCATTAGATCATGCGATATCATCTCTGGTAGAAAGAAAACCAGCACCATGAAATGGTCAACATAAGCCTTCACCATCTACTAGACATATTAAATACACATAATATATTCCATATACTCTCCATCTAAACTTCCACATGTATTAACCATTAGACCAATATAGACATGAAAACATATCACATCATCCAAACATATAATGATGGTTAGACATACAAATCCCACTCATCCAGAGATGGAACTTTAAATAACCCTTCGAATGTTCAACCACCTAATTTTTAAGGGGTTCTCAACACCCTGAATACACAATTGAACTCTTTATGTAACTCTATTTCCTTTAATGGATCTTGATCACCAAGAAGGATATAAATTATATGTTAAGAATAAAAAACTGGGCATGAATCATCAATAAAATTAGAGACCTTTCTGGGTGGAATCCTCTGAACAACTTATAAAATGAAAACCAAAATCAACTAAAAATTAAAGAACAATGAAAAACAACACCTTGAAAAAAATCATCTTAGAAAAAAAACATGAACACAACCAAAAAATATAATTCAAAAACTAGTATTTTCATTAAAATTACAAAACATATTTATTTCAAGGCCACTTTACATATTCAAAACCACTCTTTAGAAAACCAAAACCATAATAATAATAAAAACCTTGTGCTATCATAATATTCCACATTCAAAATCACTTTTTTGAAGATTCCAAACCATCTCAAATGAACTCCCATGGAATCCCATGAATAATTTAACTTGTGGTTATCCAATTTCATCAAGATGTATTAATACGTACTTTCCACACACATACCCTCACATGTGAAATCATTCATAAGAAATACCAAGGGTCACAAAAATCAACATCATTAAACATTTCAAACAAGAACATATATTTTTAATCTAAACAATTTACTTTAAAACCTACCATAAAAATTCAAAAACCATTTCATTGAAATCATTTTACATTTCTAAACCACTTTCATTTAAAAAACACACATTCCCAATTTAAAACCATTTTGATGAAATCACTGTCATTTGAAAACCATTTTAATTTCAAAACATACTTCACCAACCCCCAAAAAAAATAGAACACAATAAACAATAAACTACTAAAATGAGGAATCATTTTCTATTCCTAACACTTCAAACATGTTAGTGGGTTGTTCCCCTAGTAATCAATTACACTAATAGGACCTTGACCCATGAACTGTAACTCCACAAGCGTCACTACTCTGTGTGAGGTCACACCATGACATCACCTAGCCTCCATTGTAATATACAAATCCAAAAAAAAGAAAAGGACTCAAATCCTGGACAACCCTGGGTGACAAAAGGAACATAATGAGCAGGGGTTCATCAGGTCTTTATCATACCTTCCACTTGAGTCCTGATATCCCTAATAATCCGCTACTAGACATTTGAAATATAAAAGGCCATGTTTGATACTATTTTGACATGAACCAGACCATGATGCCATCTGATCTGTCATCAAACCTAGTCTGGGACATTGACATAAGAGTGTTTCCAATCACCATGGAGTGAAAAATAGTGTCAAGAATCTAATTTTATCCAATTGGGAACAATTTGAATCCAATACACCATGATCAATAAATAAAAACTGAAAAATCAAAAGAACTAAAAAAATAAACCATATATAAATATATAAAAAGATTATGTTACTCCATCTGAACAAATAGAATAATAAATACAAAACGAAATACAAACCTTGATACCATGATCTCCATGTGGCCTCATGCTCACCACCATCCACAAATAGAATTTCTACAACTATAAGCAGACGAACTAGAACCCTGAACTAGAAATATACCTCTGGACTATTGACACCAAAATGTAAAATTAGGGTGCGATCTTCCCAGTTTTATAGGATAGCACCACAAAAAACACTAGTTTCCTTTCCCGAAGACATCCCATTAACACAAGTTTGAAATAAATTTAAAAAATGAGGGTTTTCCCTTTTTTAGTAAATAAATTTTTCCCTTTTTGAAAATCATCATACAGACCACCTTTATTTTTAGAAAAAGGCTACCATTTTAGAATCAAAACCCAAATAAGGATATATTAGGCCATGCTGAAAAATAACAAACAATTCAAGGTGAAAATTAGATGCAATAGAAGGTAAATAAGAATATATAAATAGTAACTATGGGAGATCTTAAACATCCATAGTGTGACCCCTGAACATTATTAGTTTAGAAAAACTTATTGCCGTATAGTGAAGCCCCTATGTCTATAACCAACTAGCCTCCCACAATTGACCAATACGGTGTCATAACGCACCAGGAAAAACAAATAAACTATGAGGGTACTAACACAACAAATCAGTGTTGGAATAATATAGTCACTTGATCCTCTAAGTGATGACCAAGGACCCATGGTTTTAATAAATTGTGTATGTGGGAGGACCTCCCAAGTATGACTCACCTTACCTGTATTCACCAAACATGTCTTCTCCAAACATGAACACCACTATATGATAACCCATAAACAGAAATCCCACTTCTAGAAGTTAATTATATATATATAAATATATATATATTCATATCACATCATAAATGTTTCTTACCAGGCTTTCACATCACATAATCTTTCTAAACAATCATTAAAAACATTAAAACATTCCAAGATGACTTTGACTATACACACCAAGATAGATTCTCCAATAAATAATTAAAAACCATTTATAAAAAATATGTAATCTCAATTATTCTTAGAATGTTTCAAACAAGGCTTCATATCAACATTCAACCACACAAATATCAAATTTACCATTTTAAATCAATCACCAAAACAAGTTTCATGGAAAACATAGCCAAAAATTAAGGAACACACATAGAATTTAACATTCAATTCACAATAAGAAATATATTCCATCATTTAGTAAACATGGAACCATTTTTAGAAAAATGGGAGGAAAAAAATATTTTAAAGGGAATGCCGTTTTAGAGTTCCAAATCCATTTGAATGCACATCCATGTGTCCACCTTTTATACCCATGGATGTGCCAAATCTAATAATTACTTCTATGTGACCAAGGAACCCTTTTTTAAATCATTTTATAAAACATCACTTTCTTTCTAAAAACCCCAACTATTACATTTAGTTGAAAAATCATGAAAACCCCAATGAAAATCCATGAAATTCACAAATCAAACTTATAATGTCAAATAAAAATACAAATAACATTATCATAACAAAATAGAGAAAATAATTTTATAAAATTCACAATTTATTCTAAATTAAAACAAGGAATTTCATCAACCAACCATAGTGCCCTGAAAATAAGAATAATTCAAGAATCTCATTTAAAACCTATTTTAAAAAAAATTCAAATAGTTTAAAAACATCATAGAAAAATAATATAATTCTTAAAAACAAGGATAATTATATGTTTATATTTTTTTAATCAAATCCACGGTCTAAAATAATGTATAAAAATAGAAAAATAAAGAAACACAAACCCCATTGGTGTTCAAATGTGAAGAAACTCTAGGAGGAAGAAGAATTGATCCCATGGAAGTATCTACACTACCTAAAATCTAAGAAATATACCTTAAATAATCCATCCCAAACACTAGGGTTTGTCCAAGAGGTAAACTACTTAATGAAACCCTAGAAATATATTTCTGAAGGATAAGAGGAGTGAAAAATGAAGAAAACCCCATGATAACATTCCTTAGAACCTAGGAGAATATTTAATGAAGGAAGGAGATCATACTAGGAGAGGGTATTGGAACCATCCCATGTGCCAAAAATGACTCAAGAGGAGGGGAATGAATTTGGGATAAAAAGGAAGGAGAGATGAAAATGAATTTTATATTTCAAAATTTAAGGGACGATCACCCAGTTTTGTGGCACAGTTTACCGAACTGTGTGCCAACTGTGTGGTAGCCACTATCTAAGAGGTAACATACATCATGACAAACCTTAATTGTTTGACTGACCATGATCATAAAATTTGGTTTCTTCTATCTAACTGCACTAAACTCTACACAGTCACATGAGATGAGAATCACAATATCTAAATACTATAAAGTGCCTCTGTACTGGCTAAAAAATCACATGAACATCCTAAATTTTGAAAATTTCTACTTTAGATCAACCTCAACCTCAACCAAAAAATCCAAGACCATGAAAAGATTAAAATATAAGAGTATCCGTGTTTGGGGTGTGATACCAAGCTCTCCAAAATTCAATACCACATGTGTGAGGGATTTATTCAAGAATTTTTAGTGTTATTTATATATTTGCATCCATCTGGGGATTATAATAGGAGACCAATCTAACCATGAATCCCCTCACTAAAAATATTACTCTCTAGAAATGAGGGGTGATCCAAATATCCCTATCAGATACTATTGAAAATATAACATCATGAAATATGATGATATCTAATAAATAATGTCATCCCCTAACTAAAACATTAGTTGTATCGTGTATAGGAAATGAGTGATCAAAATTGATAAGTAAATTAACAATAACTACTGTCTGACTATTCCCTCATTGATTATGTGGATTCCCAATCATGAAATCTATAGAATTATAATTTCACATCCTTCTCGTCATTAGAAGGGGCTTAATTAAACATGATGGTTTTTATTAATTAGTCTACACCTGTTGGAATGTATGATATTGGGAAATAATATAAGATACGTAATGTCCAACAAATTTCTACTAGAATAATCACTATGTATCATAGAACATCTTCTTGGTTCCTCGTTTTACCTCCAAAATGGAATTATGGAAATATTCAATCACCACATTTCTAGCTAGTATTGGTAAACAAATAAATTTTGAAAATATATGAAACCTTTTTAGGATAATGACCACCCAACAGTGGTCTCTCCCCTATACAATGATTCCCTAATTCCATATAATTTATCATCAGAATTCTTCTCCTAAATAATCATGATTATTAGAGAAAAGGTTAAATGAGCATTTTTTCATATTTGAAATTTTCCAGTCAACTCTAACTCCCAAATGCAATTGATAAAAGATAGAATTAATATTCAACATTGATAAAAATTATTTTATATCATAGGTTAAAATATTCACCTTAAAATAATCAATAATGAAATTTACCTTTCCAGGTGTGTAGGAAATTCAAAATCAAAATATTTCTGTTACTACATCCATCTATTATATTGAAGGTTCAATTTTTTTGGCCAAGATGAAACTGGGAATTTTTTATTTCAATAGATTGTAAATTTTTATATAATAATAGAATTTATATGAATATTTTTGAAAAGGTATCATAGTTTTTGAGTTCAAAATCATGGGTTATATTACAATTCTAATGTGGCATAATCTCATATGTAAATCAGGGTACCTCATTATAACCCTACACATGAACACGTCAAAAACATGAACCTAATGTGAGAAAAAAACCAAATTTCCCCATCCCAATTTTAAAAGGGATAACACTAGCATAAATTTCAAATAGTTCTTCAAATCATAAATATAATTTTGCAATTCGAATCAAATAAGAACATCACCATTTTATTACTTAGTTAGGTTATCGGAGAATACATTTTTGAGAAATCTTTAACAAATATTCCATCATACCCTGATATGATGAAGAATATTAGAATCTCAATGACAATATGTACTATCTATTACATTATAATAGAAATCAACTTCTTAGGACCAACAAAAATTCCGTGTCTAGTGACAACATGTCCCAATAACATCATTTACCAAATCCATAAATCATATTTTAAAAACATGGAATGAATTTGGTGACCTATAAATAATTATAAATATTCTCTAAAATGATGGATATTGTCCTCTGTAGTCTTATAGTAAACTAATATGTCATCCAGGAAGACAACTAAACAATTATGTAGGTACTATTGTAATATGTGTATCATCAATTCCAATAAATACTATAGGATATTATTTTAGACAAGTAGTCAAAAAATAGTCTTCTTAATGGAAAAACCTACCCTAGAAGTTAATCATTTGGATATTATATAGGTTCATTCTAATATAATAACAACCATATAAAATATCAATTTTTGAGAATCAATCCTTCCTTTTCTACTGATCGAAAAATTAATCTATATGAGTCAATAAATAGTTGATCCTTACCTAATAATTTTTGAGATTCCTATAATCAGTATAAAATTAAAGTGTCCCATCATTATTTGTCACAAAAATAAATGGTCCTTTGTAAGGTGACACACTTGGGTGAATAGTTTCAATTTCCATCAAGACAACCAATTTTTTTCCAACATATAAATGAAGCTAGTGAAATATGGAAAGAAGGAATATGCATTGGTTGACTACTAGGTACCATAACAATTGAAAAATACATCTCCTATACTAGTGTCGTGAAAAAAATTAGATATAAACACATCAATAAAATCAATAAACACTAAAGGGATATTAATCCTCAAATATTACCAATCGATATCAAAATGAATCCTCTATATGCCCTCGAAATCTCAGAAAATGATGTTTCAAATCTACTTGACCATGAGTCAAATGTTACATAAAAATCTTATAATAGCCTATCGGTCTTAGTAAAATAGATCCACATAAGTTTATAACCATTCTAGGCCTTATGAAAAATCATCCAATCCATATCAAGATTGAAATCAAGAAGGTTTCATGTCATAAACCATCATGTTCAATGAAATCACAATCTCAAATAGATATGGATGTCAAGAGGGACATCGAATGCCATATTCTATCTTCGTTATTAAGGGAATAATAGTATTTATCACGTTAGATATGATATCCATAGGAATGTATAACAAATTTAGAATATTGGTCAAATTGAATGTGTGATATGGAAAAGTATCTAATAATGTAGTCCCCAATGATAGAGATATAGTGATGGTATATCTCAACATTACTAGACTAGTAATGAAATACTTTTAATAACAATTCACTACATGGAGAGGATTAATTACAAACTAAAATGGCTAAAAGCCCATAGTTTATATAGTATTTTATTTCATTGAATTTTATATCAATGATGATATTTTCATATCACAAGGAATTTAATAAAAGACTCGAAAAAAATATTCAACTATTTTGAATGACTACACATACCATAACTATTTGAATACTTACTGAAATACCATTTCAAATATCCAACCATACAAACCTAAAACAAGTCAATGGTTCTCTTCCAAATATTACATGATGTATGGATGATGTTTTTTTAAAAATAATGAGACTCATTACATATACACAATCATTTATTGCGACCATCCAAACTACCACTGTGAGTAAAATAAAATCCCATAAAATCCATGATATTGGAATGGATAATCCCCATCATCAACAATCTATCCAGAACATCCATATAAGATGTGATCTTTAGAATAGGTTTTTTTATTATATGTTAGGTGTAATTCGCAACCTGAATCATAAGGCCTTCATTTTATATTTCATCATTAGTGAAGAAGAAATTCAAAAACGTTTTGAAAAATAGGTTTCTATACTAAGTCATGGTATATCACCTTATTAAATAAAATTATTTTTCAAAAAAAAGGATCAAATATATTTTCTCAGTGAAAATAAGTCTAATATATTTCAACTCAATTCCCTCATATTTATTCACTATAGATATAAAATCCCACCATATCCTGATAGGCCCTTCAATATTTAAGGTTTCACACTTCACTTTTGAAAAATAATGAATTTGTATGAAATTAGATAAATTATTTTTCAACCAATTATGTACTTTTTACAGATTATTTGATCGTTATTTAGATATTTGTTTCAACCAATGAAACTAAGAATAATGGTCTCTTGTTTTATATCCTTGTGGCTCCCCTAACATATCATAAAAAAGAATGGTTACATGATACTATCAAATATTTTAGACAACAGTAACCACTGTAACATTTCTGTTCTGATGAAGTTGATAGTTTTCATGTTTTGGAAGATCGGAAGCTCCCTCTTGAGGGATTTTCAAATGCCTTATCTAGGGAATAATGACACACAACTTAAACAGGAAACATAAAAAATTAATCATGATACTCATATCATCAACTCGGTCAATATACATAAGAATACCAATTTCATCGTATTAATTTTCAATTATATTATATCAAATTACTTAGATCTTGTTTGGGATAAGGACTATAATGTAATTTATTTTTCACTCATAGAAATTTTTTTACAAACTCAAATTGTGAACTGGGATATTTTACAATGAAAAATGTCCATAAAATTAGTTATAACCTCCACCTATATCCCCCAAATACATCCTTGTGGTCACCAAGACATCCAAAACTACATACCAATATCATGGAATATATAAAGACAAATGTACTCTAATACTACTTTTTCATGAACTGGTGTGGACATCCTACTACAATAATACTCAATATTGTCCTAGAATATCCCAAAGAGGATTACCAAAACCCATTTGATTAATATTAGACACATCTATCATATCAAACATCAAAGAGAATAAAATTTTCAACTAGAATAATCCATCAAGATACAACATTGGATGATAATCATAAAGTATCTAGTTTTTTAATCCCTCCTCAAGGAGTAATTTACCAGAACATTAGAGATAAACACCATAATCTATTAAATAATAAAATTTAAAACAAAAAATTCATCATGGATTCATATTTGAATCCCTATATAATAGGACGAAAACATCTCCACCAGTCACCATCACACTCTAGAGTCTCACAGATCATGAACATCCACCAACACTATGTAGTTTTTCCGATTCACTAATCCTATAATAACAAGGTATATAAATAAAAAATGGAAAATTTTTAATGTTAGATGAAACCCCAAATAGGTTATCACCAAATATTCCTTAAGAAATTCCATATCAATACACCATTTATGATTTTAATTTAAATAAAATGAATCATGGAGAAAAATTCAAAATAAGTAATCCAAAATGTTATTTCAAATAAAAATACTATAGATATGTCAAAAATTATCTAAAAAGATTATTTTATATAATAAATAAAAATAAAAAAAAATTGTCAAAAAATAATGGAATGTATAATCATGTAAAAAATAAATAAACCTTGGATATATGCCTAGTGGTACATCAATTTTTGGATATCAACATCTCACACTACAAAATCATAAATCATGAATGATTTATGTGTTCACACATCCAAAATTAATAGTAAAACATTTCTAATATATCAACATACCATAAATGTTAATCATTTAGAACAATGATTTGTTAGATTTTTTATTCTTAATCAATTTTATGGGAGTTAGATTCCTATAATGATTGTCCAAATCACTAACAAGATAAAATTCCTAAAATATTTTTCAATCAATATGTCAATCAATAATTGGAAAATAAATCATTTTAATTCATCATTAATTTTTTGTTTGACTAATTTCATGTTATATATTACCTTTTCATTTAAAAATTAAATCAAGGGTTTCGATTAAATTCATGCCCCATAAATAATTTTCAATTAATGAAAATATTCTTGATAATAAAAAAATAACCAAATTATTTCTCATATTAATAAATATATTTTCCTATAATAAAGAAAAATATGTAATTTTGTTTAAGATGAATGTTTCAATAATTTCTACAATATTGTTAATAAATCATTAAATCCTATCAAAATCAAGTTTTTATAAATCAATTTAAAATTAAATGAAAATAAATCATGAAGGTTTTTGTTTCAATTATATTGTAAAACCTTATTGGATAACCTACTATCAATAACATGATCATCCAGAAAAACATCAGAAACTTGAAATGTTAACAGAGAGAAGAATGGTATGATGATCTAAGTATAATCATTATAATTAAAAACAATCAAAAACATGATCCATAAACATTGGGATCCATACAATTTACAATGTATTTATTCACCATTGTCATACTAGAGAGAATTATTAGAGGTAGAATACACAAATTAAGAGATAAAACATATATAATAGAGGAATAAAGATCATAAACATCCAAATCTATTCATAGTGGATGAGGTTGGGGATCCATGGAATCCCCTAGAGATCCTGTAAAATCAAAATAACCTAATTATTATTTATTAGGGGTTTGAGAAGTTATAAAGGGGGACATGTATTTTTATTAAATATCTCATAAGATTAAAAAAAACAAGCATGGTTCCATGGTTTGGTATATGGTTATTAGTAATATTACACCGTAACTGTGAGCCTTTTCCCTGTTTCAAGAAAGGGTTCATGGTTTGGTCCCATTGTAAAACTAACATTGTGCTAACAATTTAAAATTTTCTTCCCAAGGGTGTATGATTTTTTGTGTAAGGTATATGTTTTGGACAAAACATACACCCTCTATGTATAACCAATAATGATATTATGGTTTTATTAACCATCCCACATGGTTTTCTCTAACCGTGTGAAATTATTTCACAATTCCGAAAACATCCAATATTTATAGAAATCCACTTAATACATACAAGAAGAAATATAATCTATGTTTGACCAACTGAACAATCCACATCAACCATCCCATCACATGATATGGTTAAAATGGGACAATTAAAACCAGTCATGGATATAATAAAAAAACAAGACATATAACCAGAGTGTGAAGAGAAAGTAGAAAAGATTCCAAAAAGCATACAATACAAACCTAATAGGCTAAACTAAAATGTATTTAACAACACCATATGACCAACAATCATCTCCAAACCATCCTGAATAAAATGAATCATCAACAACAGAATCCATTAAGCTATTAGATGGTGATTCCTTTTCCCAAATCCTGCAATACCGCATCTAAAAGCTACCAATGTTAAAATTACAGTGTGATAAAAGTACTATAAGGATACTATTATAAGCTCTATACATGTTCTAATATCAAGATGGAAACAATATTGGATTTTAAAACAAAATATTTTATACACTAATGGAAAACTAACATATACCAACGATTTGGAACCGTTGGTATAGGCCTCCAAACCGTTGGTACAACCTATACCAACAGTTTGGAGAACCATTTCCAAGTATGCCATTGGGATAGGTATATAACAACGGTTTTGGAAACCATTTTTATAAGTATTATGAAAATCTATACCAACGGTTATGGAACCGTTGGTATATGTATTTCAAAAAAAACATTCACTGGGATTTGATCCCAGTACCCCTAGTTTATCATTAAACGACTTAACCACTAACCTAACATGACTTTTGTGTACATAATTACATAAATATATATATGTATTGTTATAATTATTTTAAATTTTGGTTTATATAATGTTCTCAGTAAGAAGACATGATAAAAATTCTCAGGACCTTTACCACCGGTTTTGACAACCGTTGGTATAGTTCTTGATTCTGGAATTAATTTTGGGTTAAAGGTTGTTTTCTAGGGGACCCTTCCCAATGGTTTTGGAAAACCATTGGGATTGGTATACCCTTTCGCAACGGTTTGGAAAAACCATTCGGAAAGGTGTCTACAAAGTGGACGTTTCCCAACGGTTTGGCCAAACTGTTGGGATATGTATACCATTTCCCAACGGTTTGCCAAAAACATTGGGAAAGGTGGCCGCAAAGTGGGATTTCCCAACAGTTTGGCCAAACCATTGGGAAAAAGGACCTATAACAACGGTTTTTACAATCCTTTGGTATAGAAGCGTCGGGAAAAGTCAGATTCCCAGTAGTGATAATAAATTTTAAAAAACCTAAAAAATTTAAAAATCATGGTCTCATTTTCCTCATTACGTTTTATTAAAATACTTTAAGATTAATTAACTATAAAAATTTAAACTATAAGTGATACAAATAGGAATTCATGTCCTTATATTATGAATTATAAAAGTAAAAACATATCTCTTGAATAACCAATTTGGTGAAGCATTGTGATATAATATTCATATACAGATTTTTGGGAAAAAATCCATGATAATTAAACATTCATGTGATATATATTCATACATAGAAAATTAAAGTGAAAAAAATATTGGGATCAACCTTATGGGGAACTTTGTACTATAAAATCACAAGCCTAAAATGGAATACATTTGACCTAGAATAAATAAAATCATTTGAGTTGATACCAAAAAAAGATGCCTCTTAGTGCGACAACACACACTAAGGACACTTGTGTCTCAATCTCGATGCACTGAAGTTTCCCAATATGAATTTTTCCATATTCAATTAAAAACAATTCTCAAACATGTATTAGTTATTTTCTATAAAAATCCATTGTTCATTTTTATTTAAAAAATATTTTAAAAAATAATGAAATCCATTTTCAAAGTAGTCCCCCCAATTTTTAAAATATTTTTTCCATGAAATCATTTAAAACCAATTATCACCTCCTGTTAATGAACAACCTAAATGAAATAGTCAAGAAAATTTTAAATTCATTAAATTAACACACTTTACCGAACCACCTACCTAAACATGGTTGAATCCTAGATTATTTTTCCAATTGTTACAAAAAACTAAGAGAATAGAAGATGAAAGATAATTCATGTGATGAAACTAAAAATTATAGATAGAAAACACTATCTAATATAAAAACTGTAGAGAAACCATATAAATACTAAAGCACAAGGAAGATAAAACTATTTCATGCTTGGAAAGAATTAATCATACCCCAATTGTGATCATTCATTAAATGAGTTAATCTACATGTAACACAGTTGAACAGAATCACCATTGGGGGAATCAAGGCCGAGATATGATTGATTTATAGAGATTGAATGTAAAATATCAGTTGTATTATTCCCTAAAAACCAACAACACGTAAATTACATGGGTTGTGACATATTTACAGTTCATGTAATCCTCAGGGTCCATATATGATGAAAAAACCTTCACCTTTTTATTAAAAAACAAATTTTCCACTTATATGGAATGTACATGGTATATGGTGTGTAAAATATTCATGTTATGTATTCAGTTCTTGGATTCTTCCAAAAAACGTTTACATGATGGGTACTCATCTTACATGGTATGTAAGTGCACTGTGAGAAGTAGAAACCGATGGTTTTTATGTTGAAACAATATAAAAAATTATCAAATTCACAGTTAAATTTATCCTTCCAATTCATATTATGTTATTCCACAACCAATGATATAAGAAACAAAAAAAATGGAGAAACATAACTAAAAAAAGGTAATGGGGTGTTATAATCTCTCCACCAAATTATATTTTATGCCTAGAAATCCCTAATTATCCTAGATCTAGAAATAGATAAGGCCATTGGTACCTCATTAATGGACCATGCTTCCATGAATCATATTTATCTTATTCACACTACCACAATACTTGGATAAGGGGTTCATATTACATTTCATTACCTTATCTTGATGATTAAAAATCTAAACTATATTCTCAATAAAATTTATATCTAGAACAAGATCAAAATCATCCAACATAATTTTAAGGGAATGATATTTTATATTTCTACTCAATTGGGATACATGAAACACATCAGGGATAGATGTTAATCTATATGGTAACATCAACAAATTTTCCACCAAAAAGTTTCATCCTATTACCTAACTGGGGAATAAAAACCTCGGTTCCAACATTCTTGAAATACACAACCAATTTTTCCCCAAGTGAGGAGAATCTTTTAGAAATAGTCAGTCACCAATCTCAAACTCTGTAATTAGATGATAATGGTCTACATAGAATTCATGATGACTATGTCCCATGATTGGTACCCTATAAAAAACTACGCAATCCTTATTGTCTAATGATTAACAATCTATATAATTATGGACCTCTAACCCAACTCTACCCAATGAAAGGGAGATAAACATGGACATTCATAAGAATCCCAAAATAGAATAATATTTATTGAATCTTCAGAAATATTTTCATATGAAAACTCAATAAAATAAAATTATTTTCCTAGGATCATTTGAAGTCAACCACATAATCCCAGAGTATATACTCTAGAACCTATATAGCCCCTTTTTATATCCATCTATCTGTGGATGAAAATATATTATAAATATATTATAGTCACCCATAACCTCCTATAAATATTTCAGGATCATGGATGTGAACCTTATATCGATTTTATAAAAAACTATAGATGGTTACACATAATTTCTCACAATATATGAGAAGTAAAACACATTAAACTATTCCACTTTTATTGGCTCTCAGATATATAGGGAATGATCTTATTTTATTTGATGATCAATGGTGAAAAAAATTTCATCCTTCACACTAAATGCATGTGTAAAATCAATAGAAATATAATACTTATTTCATACCATAATTGGTTCTGGTTTAAAAAATCTTTTAGGTCTCTGGTGATCTGCCTTAATTCAATGACTGGTAAGGAACTATAAAACAAAATCTGCAATCTACCACCTCATCCCTTGACACCAATAACACTACCTCAACTCACGATACATTTTTTATCCATATTGATCACGGAATGACAATAATACTATCTAATATACAACAACTCTTATAACATGGAAAATAAAATAAAATACCTAATATGAATTAAAAACGTTCATATTGGAGACTGAGACCACTGACCTGATATCTCCCCATCATTAAGAATTTCACTAAAGTATTGTAACTTTGTGTTTACCACATTCTCGAGCCATACTCATTCATCAAAAGATAAGTCATATTTCATGGATTCTATGAAAAAATATTCAAGAACCTTGTCCACTACCAAGCCCGTCATTGGGAAAAACACATCTGAGGCCAACACTCAACTAATTCTATCCCAGGTTATATTCGCAATTAATCAACTCAACTCATCAGAACCCAAATTTTCTATCTATAAAGTATAAGAAATATCAATATAATAATTCTAATGATATTCCTCTCCACAAATCTATCAAAAATAATCCTCCCTCTATGTAATAATATATTTTATATTCTTATGACTATAATGTACCATAAATTTATCCCCCAATAGATATTGATTATAGGTTTGTAGATCTTGCATAAGAGTTTCCATACAAATATCATATGTGGTGTAGTTCTTCTCATGAGAACATAACAGGAGAAAAAAATAAGCGACAACCTATTTATCATGCATCAGTAAACATCCCATACTTGTACTAGAAGCATTCTAGAAAACACTATTACCTAAAATCAGTTCAGATAAAATCAAAATTGGTAGTAAAGTGATCACTATATTAATCTCTAAAAAATATCTCTAATAATTTTCATTCTATTCAAAATTTACACCCTTATGGGTTTAATCATTAATAGATGGTGTGAACATGGATGTTTCATGATAAAACAATTTATAGTAACCATCCAAACTAAAGAGGGTCTAGATCTCAAACACATTTATAGGATACTCCCAAGACAAAACATCTTTTCTCATTTCTGGATCAATTGAGATTTTTCTCCCTAATACCACATTCCATTGAAAAATCACCACTTAGATCCAAAACTCATACATGGAAATCTTACCATATAAGAAATGATCCTTAAAGGTTAGACGAATGATATCTGAATGGTCTAATTTTACCTCATAAAACATGGATTATACCAAAATATAATCCCTGAAAATAGCCAATTTTTTTTCTCATCACCCGTGAATGATCTATTTCATCAAATTCATGTAAACTATAAGAGAATTAGTTAGACCATATGGAATAACTAGACACTGAAAATTTCTATGTTGACTTATCATTGTTCTATGGTATATAATCCACTATTAATTTCAACTGGTGGTTCACTGAATATAGTTTAGTCATAAAAACACAACAAACCCCACAATACTAATCAAAGAGATTGTCATTTCCTGGAAGTGAATATTTTATTCTAAATATTCAATTGATTCATCCATCTATAATAAATGCATTGTCTATCACTCTTATCCACCTTTATAACAAATAGTAAAGGTAAATCCCATTGGGATACACTATAATGAATATTTCCTTTAGGTTATACTTCCTCAAATGGACTATAAGTTTCACGAACTCATTAGGTTCCATATGGTAAGATTCTATAGAAATGAGAATCATTTTAGGGAGGATGTAAATAGTATAATTGTCCTCACCAAGTGGTTTTATCCTAGAAAAATCATCTAGAACATCCTCAGGGCAGGGAAAAAATTGATGGAATTTGAACACCATATAAGGGGTTAACACTATCAATAAACATCTCCGGAAACTAGCATGATATACTTCATTAAATGGAACAAAAATCCACTCATTTTCTGATATAGAGTCCAAATTCTACAAGAACACATTCGGGAATCCATCAGAAGTTAATAACTATGCCCAACAATATTAATTGTCTGTTAGGGACATAATAGTAATCATTAAATCCTAGAAAAAAATCAACATGACAATTTCTAGATCATGAATTATTACATTCCACTCTTTCGAAATGTCAGTTATCATCATCTGACAGGTGATACATCTTAAACATGGTTTGGACCTCTCTCTCAATGGGGTTAAAATATCCAACATGAATGGAATATGTTCCGAATTAAATAACAACATGTAAACTAAAAATTAATGTATAAAATAATTATTATCAGACATATCAAATATACTCGACGCCATAGAAGATGAAATAACCAATGTACCTATAACAATCGCTAGACCTAATTTAGATTCATTTAGAACATACTCCACGACATAAAGTGATCCAGTCTTATCTATCTAAACTTCTACTGGGAACTATGTATTAGACTCACCATACATGGAAGAATAATTATGATCCTTTTTGCCCTTAGTGAGAGTATATCATTACCTACTACCCTGAGATATATT
The DNA here is from genome assembly GCA_963277665.1 of Viscum album. NCBI lineage: Eukaryota > Viridiplantae > Streptophyta > Magnoliopsida > Santalales > Viscaceae > Viscum > Viscum album. The sequence goes on along the minus strand of OY728131.1, from coordinate 1,472,500,045 downwards.
CTTCACTTAATCTCTATATATTACTAGATCATCTACACAAATGAAAAGTAATTGGAGCCTTCACACAATTAGTATTGGTATGACCTCACCTCCCACAATCGTATGGGGAAAAATTATTCCACCGTATAAACTTTCCTAAGAAAAGTTCTGAGGAATAATGAATAATCGTATCCTGCCTATTTTATCCATAATATACAACCTAGATAGCCACATAACAACCTAAAGATCCACCCAAAATTGTCCTCCCAGCTATGTATACACTACCTGAAGATGCATTTTGATGTATGTAGATAATGTTCTTATGGACAAAGTGTATTATGATTTCCCATATATTGAGTCTGAATACCAACTCAAACATTCGAGCGTTAAAGTTCACATTAGTATAATTCTCCAATTCCAGATGCACTAACATAGTAATATCATAAGAATACTTCATAATGGTATGCTCCTATAGCTTTTGGGTCAGGAAATCTTAGGTATTCACCACATACGATGTCTCCGAATAAAACTATTTGTTAGTAATTATCTTCAAGGAATAATAGATAAGATTCACATGAAAATTAACTATCATAATATAGTCGCACCATATATTTTCATGTCCTTGGAGCATATAATTGGAAAACCCATCGTAGAGACATATATAGTCTTTAAGAAGATAAATATCATTCTATAATGTTAATACACTCTTCAAATTACATGGATCATATTTTACATCCAAACATTGTTGTATGATTCTTGATAAATTCTGATACATGATCCACAATATATCAAGGGTTCTAGACACCCACATGACCCAAATAATGAATAATGAAAAAACTGCTTCTAACAATGTATGGTACAAATGAGGGATCACCTGTGGGACCTATCTTATAGCTTCATCAATTGAATATATAAGATATGTTATAGGTTGAATTTTCTAAAAAAATACATAATCCAAATAAATAATGAAAAAATATGAAAAATATAATGACTGACAATAGGTATTGATAACAATAGTTTAAAATGATAAAAAATTAAACAAAAATTATAAATCAATTTTAAAATGGAACAAGTATGATTAAATAAACTTATAATAAATTTCATTTAAATGTCATAAATATCCTTGTCTAAAACATAGTAAAACTCATGGCCCACCCAGCATAACTCATTTTTAGTTACAAAATTATGATGAGTAAGCCACTTTTGTGAACCAACTATCTAAATTATGAAATTCATAAATCTTGTGTATCCATGTAATATAACCAAAATCATGAAATGGTAACACACATCTGGATTGGAATCCCCTATCATACTAAAATTTAATGAACAAACCTAATACAATAAGACAAGCCACCCAAACTAGCTTGTCACATGATATGGGTAAAATATTATAACGAATATGAGTCTTGAATATAAGAGAAACAAGGCATAAAACCATAGTTTGAAGAGGAAAAGAAAAAGATACAACAAAAACATACAATATAATCGAAAAAAGATAAACCGAAAAGTCATTCATAACACCACATAACCAACAGTCAGCTATAGACTATCCCATACCGAATGAATCATCAACAGTAGAGGCCATCATGCTACAAGTTGATATTTCATTCACTTTTAAATATTCTCAAATTCATATGTTCGTGTGATCTAAATCCCTATAGGATACCCCCATAGTTTATATACAAGGGTTAACATCAAGATTTAAATAATTAAATCTTATGAATGAAAATATTTTTACAATGATTTTTCATAAATTCAATCCATTTATAAATCTGTTTTCTTTTTTCATCCATTGGTTTTAATAAAACCAATTCATATTATAAAACTGAAAAAAATAAAACTATAAGTTTAAAAAATAGGAAATTATATACATGTATCATGTGGTACATAAGTAATTAAATATCCATGAAACAACCCATCTTGCGAAGCTATGTTAGACAACCTCATTTAAAAATATTTTACAAAAAAATCCATGGTAATAAAAAAATCATGTGATATGTAATGATAAATGAAAAATGACAAAGAGCCAAGTATTGGACTAAATCCTATGAGAAACCATATAGTAGAAACTCACATGACATAAATGTAATACTTTTTATCTAAAGGATATCATGTCCTACAATTTGATACAAAAAGATACCTACTTATGCTCCAAAACACTCTAGGGATAACAATGTTTCTATACTAACATACACAAGGATCCCAATTTTCATATTCCAAAATAAAATTCAAAAACATGTTCAAATATTTTTAAAAAATTTTGATATACAATATAATATTTTTTTGTGTTTGAAAACTGAATTCAATTTTTAGAATTTTTTTTTTGAATTTTCTTATGAAAAAGATTTAACATTTACGAAAAATCTTTCAAAATTATTTATCATGACTTATCATTAAAATTCCATATGAAATTATCAATAATAACATGAAATTAATCAACTTAACCCATTACATAGAAACACCTACCTCAACATGGTATAAACCAAGAGGCTTTCAAAAACAGTAACTAGAAACTAGGATAACATCCTCAACAGGGAATGGAACACCATGAATAAAAAAATGAACAAAAAAGGATATCAGATATAGGAACTTCATCCAATCCATCAATGCAACCGAAACCCATGAAAAATATATTAAGTTACTGGAATGAATAAATCTAACCCAAACTATGATCATTTGCTGAATGAAATTATGCATATGGAATAGAGTCACACCAAATCACCCATCAAGTATTCTGAGAAGAGAGGGGAGGTCTTTATAGAGTATTTAAGGATCATATCACTCATAAGAAAACCTAAAAACCAACACCATATATTTTACCTTACAACTAACTCATTTAAATGTCATATAATCCTTAGGGTCTATATATGCTAAAAACTCAACTATGTTTTCTTAATAATTGGATTTTACCCTTACAAAGCATACACCGGATACGTGGAATGTAAAAATTCACCCTATGTATTTATTTTATGGATTATTACCAACAACTATTACATGGTGTTCACTCAATAGACATGGTATGTATGTTCATTGAGAGAAGCAGAAACTGTAGGTTTTAATGTTGAAAATATGAAACAAATTCCTGACTCCACCCTTATCAATATCCATCAAATTCCCTTATTGGCATACAAAAACCAAATAAAAATAAAAAAAATAAAAAAAGTAAAACAAATTTTCATGACAGAATGTTAATGGGTTGTTACAAAAAGGTCCAATCAAATTACCACCAAAACATGGGTCCTAATGTATATGAAATCATGTAACGAGATGTTATTGTGCATCTATTTCATAGTTACATCAAATTAATAGTATCCATATATGGTTTTAATTCTATTATAATAAATTATTATTAATATTTTTAAAAACATCAAGAGTTATGTAGTATATATACATTTTACTAGGGGTTTTACTTATTTTCACTTTTCAAAATCGACAAATAATATGTGAAGTATTAACTTATCCTCAAATAGAATACCATTAAAAAGAGTTTTTTATACCTTTTTAAAAGTGATCTTCCATAAATTATCAATCCACAAATTATCATCAACAAAAATATTAATCTGTATAGTTGTATAAACCTTTCCATTGATAATTTATTTGTTACCCTATATCATTAATCTTGAGTATAGTTCCATAGATAAATATCTTATACAACAACTATTTTTTCCAATTAATGTTCCTATATATAACCATTTGAAATTAAAAAAATATAAATCTACGATTATATTTTTACTTAATGAGGTTATAATCAGGTAGAGTGAAATGGAGAGTTTTGACACGTCCTAAACAATTAATTCCAATATTCTTTGTATCAGACATGCATTATCACCGTTATATATGAAACTACTTAATCCATAATGAGTATTCATTATCTCTTATTAATTATTTCACACTTGTTATCCATTTAAACATGTCACATGTAATACATGTCTTCATAACCATGGGAATGAAATCATAAGAAGGAGTGATCTGAAATGACTAATAAAATAAAACATACAATTAAGGAAATCATGGCCTAATCATGGCATAAATAACCTGGAAAAATAATTAAACAATGTGAATTCATAATAAAAATTAAACTAAGATCATTTTATATACATGAAATTAAATGAAAACAAGGATATGAATAATAATGATTTCGTTATTATGGAATTAATAATAGAAAACATTAAAAAAATATGGTAAAGGAGGTATTCCATGGAACTATATTACAATGGGGAGAGGTTTAAACACAAAAAATGATATTTTTTCATGTTACTAGTAAATATATCATTGGGTTATATATTAATGGGACAACCCATCAACAAAATAAGTCAAATTCATTCACTATAATTATAAAATAATATATTTCATTTAATTCTTAATGAATTTGATTGGTAAAAATAAGGCAATCCATATATTAACAAATTTGAATTATAAATAAATATGAATCGTATATTAACATATAATAGTAATAATGAATTTCAATACATTTCACCATGCCAAAAAGTGATAACATTATCATAACCCATCCAAAGAGTTATGGTGGGTGGTTAAATTATAAAAAATCAACATGATAATAAAAAATTTACTTGAATAATAACATATGGAATTCCAATAAATTTACCCATATTAATAAATTTATTAACATGATAAAAACCTTCTAGAGGGAGAATTTCTCTAGTGAAAAAATTGTTTTTTACATCTAGTTTTAAGGGTTTTAGGTCATTTTTATGGTGATGTTGTTGCAGGTGTTGTAAAAACCCATATATATTAACACCAGTTAATTTATCCCCAATAAAAAAATTATTATTTTGGATGTTTTAATATAGGTTATTTAATAAAAAACATTAAAGTTTCCTCGGTGAAGGTTTTTCAAATTATTTATTAAATAACTGAAGTTAAAGATGCATCAGTGAGGTTTTTTCAGGTCGGGTTTAAAACAAATGATGTCAAAAATAGTCTACCATGTCAGTTTTTATATAACTGGCATGGAAAACCCAGATCCTGATGAATTTTATATGTCTCTTATTTAATAACTGAAGTGAAAAATTTTAGAGGATGAATTATTTTAATGTCGATTATTATATAACTGATATGTTAAACCCCACTCATAAACATTTTTTATGTATCTTATAAAATATATGACATAAGAAACACACCGAAAATAATTTTTAATTTCAGTTATAAAATAACCAATGTAAACCCTAATTTATTTTATAATTTATGAAACCCTACCTCTATACAATAGAACCATACCTAAAATATGGAAAATAAAAAAAACCATAAACCAAACCAGAAACAAGAAGAAATTAAATTGAAACAAGAAATTCCACAATCCAAATTACACATACACATTTACAAAATTAAAAAAATAAAAAATATACTAAAAACAAATCTAAATCTGACCAAAAAACTACAAAATACACATTAATAATTATAATATTACAAATTACATTAATTACGAAGAACAATAAAAAATCTAATGAAACTTATGAAATAATCTTACCATTCCACTAGTAAGAGTTTTTCCTTATGTGAACTATAATTTTGAGGGTCATCAAATAACTACAAATTAAAAACAATTTAGTAAACATTTATAATGAATATAAAAGATAAAATATTAAGGAATCATTTATAAATAATTCTAACCCAGTCAAACTTCATAACAATTTTAGTTGTAATAATTTTATACATAAATCTTAATAAATAATATTCTCATTCGATAAAATCATTTCATTTATGAAAATTCGTTTTAAATTATTTTTTTCTTTTCAAAATATCATTTTTATGTAATACATCCAAAATGTACTAATTATAAATGGATATTCAACTGTAATTTCACATATTTGATCATGGAACAATAATTTTTTGTGGATTTCTGAATGAAATACCATGCCTTATTAGAAAAAAATATGATTAAAATAAAAATAAATTCATTAAAATAAAAATATATATTAAGAAATAAACCATAATTTTCCAACATGTTCTTAAAATTTCGTCTAACATCCCTATAGACGAAGCATATCAAATAATGTGTTTTCTCTCATGGAAAAAACCTCCTAACATCCAATGGTCAGTAATATAAAATAATATTTAATTTTAGTGCTTCTTTAGTTAATATATATATAAAAAAAATTGAGATATATATTGCATAACTATCGTCAAAATGAAACAAAAAATACGATGTAATTATATTATATTGAAATATTTTAGCAATATAAACTACTTTATGTTCCTCATATAATTATTTCCATTCAGGAGAAATCAATTACATGTCTATTAACCCTTATACATCTGTCTGACCATTTGTCTCACACATTTGACAAAGATACCCAATATAAAAAATACTTAAGTATGAATTTTTAATAAATTTAACATAGGGAATGATTTTTGCTAATATATACATGTAAAAACATATGCCACATTGAAATCCAACTTATCTCAAGTAGAAAGATCCATGATAACATTTTTCACAATCCAAACATTTATTTCATGTCGATAAACATGTGATTTTATTGGAAATGTAAAACGAACTGCCGATAAATTTGAATATCTTGACAATTTCTCAAGACTAATAGAATTTCAATCTGATGTCATAGCCCTTTTTAATTATTGTTGGATATATAGTATTTTATTACCATTAAATTATTCTTGTAAATAAATTGATAAATATATTTACAATAATATGATAAAACAAATTAAATACCAAAATAAAATAAATGATATAACATACACATACCTCTAAGTTAATGGGTCTCATAAGTTTATATGGGCAAAAAAACAAGTGGCTGATACTTTGTCTAACTTATGTCACCTCATCTGTATGTAACGATACTCTAGCTGATATGTCATTAATATCCTGTATAGTGACCCTATTCTTATCTATATATAACTTTTGAAGATAAAATGTATATCCCATATAATATATTCTCCCATATTAAATAATATAATATTGAGAATCATCAATATACAGCTCAAAATTACTCAGAATCTGTGGAGGAGAGTTGTAAGAGTAAGATAAAATATTGGGCTTATAGTTGGAGGTGGAGGATAAATAATAGAGTCTGTAGGTAGAGGAGGAGGATAAATAATGGTGTTTATAGGTTGAGGAGGGGGAGGAGGAGTTACTAGCAGATGTGGAGTAGGAGATTCTATATGAAATTATCTTTGCATGTGGAAAAACATTGACTGTACTGATTCTTTGATCTGTTCCTCTATCATCTCATTAATATTGTAATCTTTATCCTCAAAAGTTTATATTTTTTCATATAAACCCATCATGGAATAATATTATGAGAGTGGTAACACTTTTTTTTCTGATACAACAACTGGGTATCCTTGTACACGGCCCACGTGTTCCGTCCTTCCAAATTCGGTAGATAAAATTTCATGCCTTCCATCAGTATTAAATACACCTGAATTTCTCTTCTATTCTACATAATGTTGTAACAATTATTTAAATAAATATATAATGATTCAAAGTATATAAATAATTAAATTAAAATAAATAAATAACATAAACAACTTAAAATACTATTGGATATAATCCTTGATTATTTTGTATGACATTTCACCTTTTTTTCTTATACAATTACTCTTCTATTTTTCTTGTGTAGATGGAGGGGTTGGAGGAGAAACCTCTATAGAGATGGAAGATTCATTAATAATTTTTTTTCAATTTTAATTCTATCATTTGTTTTTCCAATAAATTATACCCTCCTTGAGATGAAATATAAAGGACTATGTTTCGGGATATGATCTCTTGATGATATCTCCTTTATTCCTATAAATTAAGAATAATAAATCATTAATAAGACATTAATAAGTTCATCAAAATAAGAAAACTTATAAAACATTACATTTCACTTTCTAGAAATTCTTATTGTATTATAATTTCAAAACAATTTTTTCTAGGTGTCTTCATCTATAAAAGCATATATATGACATGGGTAGTCATGTCATCTATCTACAAAAATGTAATCATATGTGAGGGTTGATTTAAAATCCCTCCATATCATAGCATCTATCGATAAACATTTCCTTCAGACTCCTCCTGTGTCAGCTTTATCAAATTTCATCTTATAAATAAGAGGGAAAACAGATTATACTACAATCATTACATGGTTAGTTAAACAATATCAAAAGATATTAACAAAATGGTCTCCCAAAACTGGTCTAGTATTGTTTTTTCAATACTTCTCCAACTTCTAAATAAAATAATGGCATTAGATTTACACTAAGATGGGAAAAACCTCCTGTGCTTTTTTGTATTTGGTCATCTTGGAATAACATTCTCATGAAAGTCTATGACTATCCAATGCACCGAGCTATGATCAGGTAATAATTTTTTGTAAATGTGCACAACCACATTTACCAACCCTAAAACATTCATTTTAAATTATGATAGTAGATGAAAAAGATTTTGGAACATCAAGAGAAGCATCTGGATTTTCCTCCACAGAGGTATGATCATGACGCTCAACATTATATGTTTTTGAATAATCAACTGATTAATATGTCTTTACCCTTCCAATCAACGAAACAAAATATTAGTACAGAAAACATAAAAATTTTCATATTGCAATACTAATGTAAAAAAAATAATTAAACACCAATGTAAACTAAATCATAAAACATTATTATTCAAAAAAATTTATCGATTTCTAATTTTTTAACAATACTAATAATATATAAAATTTCATGTAAATGAATGAAAATAAATCCAAAATTTTGTTTAATAATATTAATTATGATCTAACATACAAAATTAAATTTTTAAACAAAAAAGAATATTTTTTAACATATAGATTTAGAGTAATTGTAATTTAGAAAAATAAATAAATTTATAAGTTTTTTAATGGTAAACATGAAAAAATGAAAAAAAGTATACATAAATAAAAAAACTCATCATATTAGTTTTGATACAAGTTTTAATAATGAAAAAAATCTAACATTTTATGAAATTAATAAATGTACATTAGAAATAAACATATGATACCTATAATATTTGGAATGAACTAATGGATTATATTCCCAAATACTTTTTTCATTGTCATTTCTTTATTTAACAAACCATGTCTACTATATGCTCATCAATATTATCTATTAATCATTCAGTGGAAGTATGGATCTCACATAAATTAGAATATTCATAATTTTGATCATCTCTAATATATTATTTTTCCTTGTAAAATAGTAGACCACTACATATCTGATTGATCAATAACATATATATTTTTACATGTGTTTCTATTATAATAGAATATGGGTTTTTCAATCTAATCATATTAACATGTGTCATTACAAATTCATATTGTATAACAGTATTTTTACAGATAAACCATTTTTATTTAAACATAGTAACAATAATTTTAATGTAATCTACCTCACATATTTAATCAATGTCCCCATAATATGCACTTAATGCATAAATTGAGTTTTTGTCTCTAAAAAACAAATAGCATTAATTCTACGAATACTAAAACAAAAATATTATTAACATCACTTCTATTTTACTAAGCATTCATATGAAATTTATATCCTTTGATGTCATACACGGACCATGTTATCACATTTAAACATAGACCACCCACTAACATTCTTAATGATTCTAATAAATCAGATCTACCATGTATTGAATTTTTAAACCATGGGAAAAAGTTTTTTTTTTAACATTCAAAATGCACATTCATTTATTCCTCAGCTGATTTTGTTTCAAATCATTAATACACAATGTTATACTTCGTTTAGGGTTATCCATGTTATTCAAGATGTATAAGTGTACATTCAATAACAATTCACTAGAAAAAGGGTTGACTTTCATGCAAGGAATCTTCTTTTTATCAATATTAACTTGATCATGAATAGATGAAGGCAAACCAATGTGCTCCGCCATAGAAAAGTAGCTCATACAAAACTCTGAAACCACTATAGAAATAACGTTTCAAAAATATAGGCTTCATGTCGACAAGGATTCAAAACATAACATTTCAAAATCTTCGTATTCCTTTTAAAAGGATACATCCAACGTATACATATAGGTCCACAATAATTTATTTCTCTAACCTGATAAATCATTAAAAACACCATTATATAAAAAATGATGGAGGAATGTACATTTCTAATTAATGAATTCTAGATATTTCATAATTTTCCAAAATTTTCAAGGCATCCAGATCAATCACCTCATTACGAATTGATTTGAAAAAATAATAAACCTTCATGATAGTCTTTTTGACACATATGGGAAATATTCCATGCAATTAAACTGGATGAAGTTGTTCCATCATGACATCGAAATCATGATATTTCATACTTGTCAATTTGAAATCCTTCAAAGAGATAAATTTTCATACATTTGAATAATAAACCTATAAATCATTGATATCATGAATACACTAAAAAATCTAATTTTATCCCTCTTGGATAATGTATGAAAATCAGGGGGAAGAAATGATCTTCTTCCATCATGAGTGCGAGTTAAATCAAAATGTATTCCCATTGATGGTATGTTTAATCTTGAATTCAACCCATATTTAATCATTAAATTATTATTTATCAATGTCCCAGTCAATATATCATTGATATTATTCTCCACATGCTTGAAATCAATGTTATGTTTCACATTATAAAATTTACAATATGGTAGCTTACAAAAATATTGGAAATTTCATCCAAATATGTCTATCATCACCAGATTTATGTGCTTTTTACAATTTCACATCAAGGATATTCACCCTCTAAAAATACTTATCAGTGGTTAAAGGTTTTGGAGCAATATAATATTCTTGTGATCCATTTAATGAATTTTTTAATATACTATAAGAGTGATCCATATGAAAAACATTTTGATGAACCATGTATACATTTTTCCTCCCACAATGGAATTAACTATAAGGATCTGGATGTAAACATTTACATAATATTGAATTAAAAAAATAATTCACATTGAGGATTTTTTCAGGTTTAGAGTTTTAGAGAATTAAGACATAACTATTACATCTCAAAAGATTACAAGGTATACACTTCAACACATCTTTCATTTTTTCATAAACTATAAACTCTTGAAAAAAAGAGTCATGTATAGTTCCATTTTTTATACAGCATGACGTTTCCTTGATCTCATCCTTAATCCTTTTCATCTTTATGTCATTTGAAAACATTTCAAAACTTGGGATGAACATAAAAGGCTCAATAAGGGTTATAATACATTGATGAAAATATTTGTTCATATATACATACAAAACATGAACTCTTTTACTTACCTCATAATAACATACGATTTATGAATAACACATAGAAATCATAAATCATAAAGGTAACTTGTGGCATCCATATCATACTTACATTTTAGATATCATAGCTACATATGGAGTTACTTTGGAATACCCATCATAGTATATTCCCTAGATCTCTTTGGAGAAACATTCACATTTACCTCTGTCACGTTACTCAATGCTTTGGAGAGCTATCTCGGGCTCACCCACCCTAGGTTTATCATGAAACAACCCGTATACATAAATAATGGCCAAGAACCATAACATGATCATAACACATAACATAAGTATAAAGGAATGATAAATTTTCCACATAAAATATCATTTAAAGATATTTAAATAATAAAATCCATTCTCAAAATCATTTTCAATACCAAAATATGTAAAAATATTATATGGTATTAATTTTTCCTTTTAAAAACATCCCATCTTGTTATGAAATCCAATGATAAAATAATACTCGTGGCGACGAAAGGTTGTTGTCACAACTTACGTAAAAAAAAGAATCATTCTTTTTTTTCATTTAGTAAAACACGTCATATGAAAAGATTCCCATTGAATGAAATGAAAAGTCAAAAGGATTTATACACCATATGAAATAAAGTCGTGTATAAAACTAAAAATGCCTCAATGAAAAGAGATTAAGACGAAGTACCTTACCTCGTGTCTGAATTGACTCGATCGTTATTTAATCTCCTGAATAATAAACTAGAGTTAACTTATAATTTATTAAAAACTTGTTCATATTTTTTTATTCCTTTTATATCAATTATTATCATGTTAAAACATTATGTAATCATTTATGTTAATAATGTTCATTTTGTCGATATTTGGTAATGAGTCAATAATGAACACCTTATATTTAAAAGTTGTCCATGTGGTCAATAGTACATTATATCAAGAATGATATTAATTTTTTAGATATCATATATATCCAGAATATACTTGTATTTATAATAGTACATAACATTTGGAGGTAAGAAATGAAATGCACCATTAATGGAAACGGTAAGCCGTACGTACACATGAACACTACTTTCATTTATATTTTTTATTTTTATGGAATTAAAGCATAATGATAGATATGTATATTATAATTAGAGTATAATATCATATATAATATCATTAACTTCAACATTTATACATCATACTTATGGAATTAATGAGTCACATCCCTTTGAAGGGGCGGTAGTCCGCACTTCCTCAAATTAGATTATCGTATTTACCCACTATGGAAACCATAAAGTCATGATATAAATAGAAAATACATAAGCATAAAGAAAATATAAACATAATATATATCATATATAAATATATTTCCATCATAATGGCCACCATGAGATGCGGTAGGAGATAATCGAACAATCATTGTTTCGTGAGGCGTTAGTTTTCCATCCACAGAAACATTAGGTTCATCATCCAATAGATGGAGGTGTCTGTATGTGTAGTTAGAATAATTCTCATAACAACATCCTAGTATATTTTGGATACTGGTGTTGTTATAAAATAATGGAAAATAATATTTTAGGGCTTGTAGAAGTTAAATAAAAAAACAATTTAAAAGAAACAGTTGCCTTTAATTTGGGTAACTCCCTTGGGTTTGAACCGAAGGACTTATTGAAGTAACATCTTCCTAAGGTAAGGCTTACAAGGGGGATTAGAGGGATGTAGGGAGCTTAATTGGGTAGAGTTTGTACTAGCCAAATGGCTTGATATGTGTGAGGAATTGGACAGAAATGGTCTCATTTTATAAGGGATAGGAGGGGCTCGTTAGGAAAGGGTGAAAATATTATTTTATTATATAATGATATTTGGTTTTTAATGGTCAAAAAATCATTAAAGATAAAGATAAGATGACTCTTGGTCAAAAAAAATTCATCCAATCAGAATTGGACATGTTTTGGATAATATTTTAATCATTATAATCTTATTTATTTAAATCATTTATTAAAGCGGTAAATACGACATCATTATTGTGTCATAAATAATTTAATTTATTCGATATGTAAAAGTTATAATAAAATACCATGATGTAGGAAATTTTTTATCTTTCCAACGAATATTTATAGTCAAAAATATTACTTATATATAACACCATATAAAAATTAATTACTACAATACATTTGTTTGTGTCAATTTTGTCTTTACCTTAAATTAATTAATCTATAGTGTCATCATCATTCATAAGTGGCACCATGGGGTCCCAAAATCGACCCAAGGATTTCCATGTTCAGAAACTACTCATCCAATAAGGTTAGAACAAGTGTTATGTTAATTTTGAATTATTATAATATTCTTTTACCTTGAATTACCCTACTTACCTTTAACCGCGGTAAATAAAACTCAAATGTTACTTTTCACCAAAAATTATTTTCATCTTATTGATACACATTTTAGATAATAATAACAACCATGTATGCTGGATTTTCGAAATTAAATTCACAGATGTGGTAAAATTTCATTCAAATGAAAAATTCTGTCTTTTAACTACTACTAAGTGGTTTCACTATTCATCAAAAATTGATGTTTTTCATAAAAATTCAAAAAATTCAGCCGAAGCATTATTTGATATTCCGAATTTAAAATTGATTTCTTTTTTTTTCAAATTCAAAACATAGAAGTGGAATTAATTTATTTAAAATGTAATTCTTGTTGTTAAAACAAATATCGTGTTTTTAAGATACAATAACTATCAAAAGATTGATACTTGGTTATGTCCAATTTCAATGTGAAATTAATTCCATTGACCAAAATTGGATTAAATGATAAAAATATATTTTAATTTCACATTAAAACCAACTAAAAAGATAATCTAACAATATAAATAAATTAGATTAAAAGGTACTTTTGAATTAAAATGCAATATTTTTCACTATTCATTAAAAAATGAACTTTATCAGAAAAATACTAAAAAAATTGCCCAAAGTAAAATTTGATGTCCCCATTTTATAAAATGATTTTATTTGGTCAATTAGAATGTATTAATGTGAAAAAAACTATATTTAAAGAGGGTTCACCATTAAAAGGAGATAAATCTTCCTTTTAATGTAAATTAGGCTTACATTTTGATTCATTCACGTTTTAAGCCTCTATCTTTTTATTGGATAATGTAAATACATTTAATAAACATGTATAATCATATTGTAGTATGTTTCATTAATTCCCACAAATAAAATGCCTAGGAGATAACTACAATTGAAAATAATAATATTACATTATTAGTGTGCAACGTAAGATTCGAAAGGAACCCATTATTGCGTATTGGGTATGCTATTGAACATAGAACCCCATTTAAAGTAAAATTAATATATATTTCAAATATATTTATATGTTTAAAAACATCGTATTCTATACTTTCGTGGGATGATACATTATCAATATGATGTCTATTGTTAGAACATTGGATACACTTTATGGCCCATACCACTATATCCTGAAAAATTTCCATATGCTGGTAAGTCATTTATAGTGAACATAATAATTTCATATACTTGAAAATATTCTATTTTATAAGAATCATACACCCTATAAACCATCCGATTATTAGAGTTTCAAATCATCAATTAATGGTGGAATGAAAACATCAATATAATTGTCATATTTATTTGGACTATAGATCATTTAACTCAACATTACATATTTATGCTTCATACACAATTTGGGAGATAGTTTTTAAATAACCAAAAAATAGGACATGAACTATGTTTCATACTAAGGATTAAGTATGGATTCATTCTATCTGTGAACAACCCAAGTTTGAAATTTCTAACTTCATTTAAAAATATAGGGTACAACTCATTAATGTTATTCCACTATTGAAAATATATTTGATGGCATATTTTTTCATCACATATATGCCCATCAGTATGCCATCATAGCCTTTTTGAATCATGTTAATTTGTAAATAAACATTTCAAATGAGGAATTATAGGAATATGCCTAAATACCATGGCAGGGTTCCCTATAATTTCTACATCAGCCTTTTATTTTTATTGAAACATATAATGTGATGTCTTAAATTTAGGACACTCTGATAGAAATTCATTTTCCATCTAAAATATCACACAATCATTCGGACATGCATTTATTTTCATGTATCGCAGTCCCATGAGGCATAATATTTTATTGGCCTTATAATACAAATATGGAATACAATTATGTTTAGGAAGAATTTTTTTCTAAAGTTGTAGAAGATCTGTAAATAACTTGTCACTCCTTCCATGCATCTCCTTAAAGCTAATCAATCATAACAAAAAAGATAAAACCATAATATCGGTTTAACATGGATACAATAGGTTTTCTGTGTTTCCATATAGACACTCAATTTTCTGTTCATTCTCTATTTTTTTTCTTAAATATCACAAAGCATTTTTTCAATTTCATCAGAGTTACCATCTTGAAAAGCGTCATCATCAGTAGACCTAAAATTCAGCCCAGTTTCATTGTGCCAAATCCATGGGTTATAGATTTGATTAAAACCATGAGAAATTAAATGATATTTGATATCTCTAATTTTCAACATATTCATATTTTAACATTTCATGCATGGATATTAAAACACGTCGTTGTTTAGAACATTTTCCTTAAAAAAATTACAAGAAAGCATCACCACCTTCCTTATATTCATCACTCATTGGATATGTTGTAATACATCTTAGAATAATAATTACTTGTAACAAATATCATAATTATACATCTTGTATAAAAAATATAATTTTATATATATACTAAATATGACATTATTTGAATGTAATTGATTTTTTAAATATAAAAAATATATGCATATTTGAAAAATGTAATTACAAATATTTCAAAATAATAAGAAGATAAGCATAAATATATTGATAAATCATAAAAATATGTGCATCTAAATTATTTTGAAAAGGAAAAATAGTTAGATACATCATTTTTTTATTTATATAAAATATTCAATAATTTCAATGTATCAAAATTTTGAAATATAAAAATTGATATACGCTTATTTGATGATAATAATGATATTTTATTTGAGATATATGTTTGAAAACCAAAAAATTAATAAAAACACAATCTATAATTGTCAGTTATTATTGAAACCTCACATCATGATAGTCTTACATAAATTTATATCCTTATTATCTAAAATATTACCCTAATAGGCCATTTCATTGTATTAAATTGAATTATTTTATTTATTTCATGTAATATTGAAATTCATATTAATTGGATTTATCATTCTTATTATGTTTGTTGTGGAATATTGTATTGTGGAAAATGGTCATGTGTACAAGCCTTAAGTAGAACATAGATTGTCCTAGGAAGGAGGTGCAAAAATCCCTTAAGTATAAGAATTTATAATGACTTCACTATCAAGAATTAAATGTGTCATTTAGTATCCCAGTGATCTTCTCATACATTTTTAACACACCAGGATTCATAAAAAATTCACATTCAGTGACATGGTATTCACATATAAATAAAAATCCATATTTAATTTTATCTCCCTAAAATAATCATTGGAAAGAAGGTAAGTAACTAAATGTAAAACATAATTGAAGAAAAATTCTAGGATATCAATGATAAAACAATATGAGGATACTAAAAAATAATCAATAATTAATAGTGAATGTCATGATTAATGAAATCACAGAACATAGAATTAGGGAATCCATAAATGATAATGATATATAACATGGTGTGTGGGTTGGATCCTGGAAATGGAACCAACATGGTGTTCAAAACTATGGTGTTTGGAGTCATTATTTGAGCCTTCATTTTTTTGTGAATATTAACTTCATATCATGATTTAGATACGTCATATTTTCACATCATTATACGATTTTTATTTAGATTTAATTCCCTTTTACGACCTCATCATTGGATTCTTAATAAATTATTCATATTATGTTTTTTGTACAAAGAACACTTCTATTATATTTCCACTCTCATTACATCACTATAACAAACATTATTTAATCCATACTATATTGTTTTCACCATCACTATTATTCAATAACTATTTGCATATGTTGAGGCATACCTCAGGTAACATATTCAACCAACCAGGTCACATGATAGAGCAATGGGTTGGGGACGATACATGAATTGCATTCATATGTTTAAAAATTAAAATATTCTCAATTACAAAAACCTCTTAGATTTATATATTTTTAAACTATATAGAAACCAATATTAATACGTACTTTTAAATGTTATAATAAATCCAAAAAACATTTATTATTAAACGATATGGAATTGAATATTTTAATCCAAATGAATAAGTATTGACCCTTCCATTCAGATCAAACACCTCCATAACCACACAATCAAAGAGATTCCACCTGAATAATTGGACAAAGTGTAAATCTATAATATATTATCCATTGGATTACAATGGGAAAAAACAAATAAAAATAAATTCATGTCAATCAATATTATAATCTAATCATCAATAAATAGAGAAAATGAAATCACAAAATAAGATTTAGGGCATCATTAGATTTAGGGAATCCGAAAATGACCAATGATAAAACTGCATTACAATACAAAACCACATTAAACAAGAAATATTGAAATATATGATGGAATTTAAAAATGAGAGGTAGGGCATCTGCGAATGACCAAAATCGAAGCATGTGAAGATTATATGAGATTTTCAGCTTGAGAAGATAGATGTGCCAATAAAAAAATTATGTATAAAGCTTTCAAAATGAGTTTAGAGGCCATGGGAACAAACAATAGATTGTAGGGATTTCATGTGAGAGAGACTGGTCATTGTTTCCCAAAAGAAAACATCAGAATAATAGAATACTAGTCTTTATAAAATATTTAAAAAAAATTTCATATTAATTATTTAGTTAGTAACATGATAAATAGTTTTTTATTATATTTATCATGTCTGTTTTAATATATTCAATGTGATAACATGAATTATAATGTAATTTATACTGTAACTGATATGATAAAGCAATTTCATTTTCTTTATCTCATCAATTATTTTATAACTAATATAATAAATTTTCATTATCACATAGGTTACAAAATAAACGACGTGATAAATCTAGTAACGTGGTTTATCATGTTGATTATTTTATAACTGATGGGATAGATCAAGATAAATCATTCATTATATCAGTTATAATATAACCAATGTGATAAATAATTTTTTTGTCTTTTCCCATTGATTATTTATATTTCATGTAATGAATGCCTACATGGTAAATACTTTTGTAGTAGTGGGTGGATGGTTTTAAAAATATATAACACAAGAAGTTTAATTTTTTGAAAGGGTTTATATGGTAGGAATTTCCTTCCATTTAAAATATAAAATAATTACACAAAGTTAAATCATTGTGTAGAAATTAACAAACTTATTTGAAATAGGATTAATAAAACAACTGTAATACAATGAAAGAATGTTACGTAAGTACAAAATTTAAACTAGGTAATAAAGTGAATCAATAAACAACAAAAATTAAAGAACAAGAGTTGTATAGTAAATCATATGAATCTAAAAGTGTTTTATAAAAATATACCCATCATGAGTGAATGTATAATATAATGAAAACAGACTCCCCAAAATGTATTGTGTATCAAACAAACAGAATTGAGAAAAATAATACCTTTATGTATTTAGCAATCATTGAATCTCAATCCCTTGTAAGGGATAGAAATTTAAATTAAAACACCATTAGAAAATGAAAATTCAGGATCTAATATTTTAAATCTTTAAGTAAATTTACCTCATAAATGAAATTACTTGTATAATACCAAACATACATCAAGGAGAGAAATTTGAGGACTAAAATCCTAATATTTGTGGTGAAACATTATGAAAGCATACCAATATCCTTAATGATTAAATTAAGTTCATTAAATACATACCAAAAACATTAATAAAAAAATATAACCATTTAAACCTCTCATTTATTCTCAATATAAAAAGATTATATTATTTTTAACTCTTTTCATGAGTGGTTGTAAATATTATTTATCACTTTAAACTGATTACGTTGTGGTTTCCTTGGTTTCTATTATTTTTTCAATTTCTATCATTGTTAAATATAATATGCTACTAGAATATGTTATCTAATATATTTTTTAATTCCGTAAATTCATATCATGATAGTTTTACTCATGATCTAGGAAGATGAAATCAATGATAATAATGTATCGATGATTCTTAACCAATTAATGATTGATTTTTAATAAAATAGATAAATTTTTTTATAAAAATATGAAAATTAATATATATTATTTACAAAATTTTATAATATTATATTAGTAAATAATTTTAAATTGTGATCCAAGATATAAATTTATTTTATTTTTCAATTAAGAGGCTAGACTGAAAAAATCATAAATCTAGAATGATTAATTATTTATTATTAGATGGTTGAGTCATAATATAAATATAACAGAGGTATAATCTTATTATTATAGTTTATTGGTGTGATATAAAAAAAATTGGAATGAATTAAAAAATAAATGTTAATTTATATAAATTCAAGTTATAGAATTGGATATCACTTTCCTCATATTTTTTATGTTAAAAATGATTTAATTAAAGATTTTTTTTGTCATTTCAATAAAATGAAATCCAATTTTTCATACGAGATAATTAATAATATTATAAACATCATATTGCATCATTGAAACATTATTGGAAATATAAATAATCAGAGGTGATGAAAAGTTAATTTTATTTGTAATTATGGCTGTAATCTATACATACTTTTGGTCGACGATTTCACTCTTCATATCGAATGTAATACACGTATATAACATTATAATAACCTTAATATTGTAACATTAAATTTAATATATGTTAGTTATATTATATATATTAGTATGTATATAATATATTTCAATGAATATAATCTAGAATAATATATATATAGTTGATAATACGCATATTAGGGACTCATATTTTCTTTATAATTTCTTTTGATATGAAGGAATTATGAAAACTAATGGTTATAAGAATATTTTTAATGAGGGAGAGGGTTATATAGGGGGTAAATGGCATATTTTCAAGGAGTAATTGATATTGTAGTAGGGTGTTGAGCTAGAGTAAGTGTTACATGTTTATAAGTGAAGAAAAGAACACTTTTTCATGATTCTTTAGCAATTTCAATAGTGTGATATTATAATTCTAAAATTAATGGATCTTAAATGGACATAATCATAGTTGAATATGTGTAGATGTTGAAACAAACTTCAACATCTAATTTTATGTGAAACTTTGTGTTTTTTAAATTCATGTAAGGGTTTAACATTTATAACAATTTAGTTTTAACTTTGTAAATATTTATATGATTAGTAATAAATGGTAATTAAATAATTTTACATTAAAAAACTATATAATTTTAATTTTTATATTTTTAAGATTTTAAATTACATTATCAAATAAAATTTCTCTCAAACTGATATTTTAACAAAATTATTACCAACCATATCGCATGAAATTTTATTTTTGAAAAACATGTGTTTTCTAGGAAAATATGTTACATTTATGAAATCGTTTTATCATTTATTTATTCCCATTATTTTTTTTATTTTAAATAAAACTAGTTTTATGATTCTTTCATGTCATGAAGAATGTCTATATAACCTTGCAAATACATTATTCTATTAAAAAATTGTAAACAATTTTATATTTAGTTGACATTTTAAATAAATTCAAAATATAATAGAAATTAGATTTATAATTTTAAATAATATATTTAGTGAAATATTTTAATTATTCATAAAATATTTTCTTACATATAATGTTTTTTAAACATGTAGGAAATTCATATATTTTAATAATTTTATCAATGTTAATATTTTAAAAAACCCAATTTATTTACATGAAACCAATGATTCTAAGAGAATTCAATATTTCTAATAAATATAATTTTATTATTCTAAAAAACATAAAAATTTCCATATTTTAAAATTAAATTTATAAAATTAATAATTTAATTTTTTTATTAAAATCATAAAATTTAGAGAATAACAATTTATTAAGGAAAATTGAATTTTCAGGTATTGATAGTTATTATTTTTAATTATAATCATTTACCAAATAAATTATTGCTAAATTTTTATTAATTTAAATTATAAATTATATTCACTAATTAATCTTTTATTTAAATAAAAAATCATATGTAGAACAAGTATTTTTTAAAATTTATTTTCATTATAATTAATGTTCATAAAAGTAATTTTTGTTGAAAATATTAAATTTCATTCATATTATAAGTTTTATTTTATAAAAATTTTAAATATATTTCATAATGGGATTACACAGATTAATTCCCACCATTTCAGTATCTGGGTTTTCACATCCTTAATTAAATATTTATATTTTGTCTAAATATATAATGGTTTCGTTTATGCTTGGTGTTGGGTATGGAGAATACTATGGGAAACACTGAATTATTTAAAGGTGATCATATATTAAAATCATATGTTGTTACAAGAAGGTGATACACTGATCATGGGCCACCCATTTAAAACCAAATTGTCCAAAAATGCATCATAGACTTACTACTATAATAATACAAGTCTAAAAGTATACGTAATGACCACTAATGTCCGGAAAAAGACCATCTGCAATATATAAATCCATAATCTATTTCCTATGTTTAATTACATTAAGCATATCCACTATCCCTTCCTTCATATCATGGGAAAAACAATTTATTAATTTTTTTATTAAATAACTATAATTTCATTCTAACTTATTATATGTGTATAATGAGAAAATTACACTAATCTAGACCTGTGACTTTGAATAGACACGAGACAACTCTAACCCTTAAGGATTCTTGAGTTCCTAGGGTATTTATGATCGCTTAAATCCCCTATAGATCCATTACCACCTATAGAGGAACTAGATCACAGAAGAATATATGAACAAAAAAGGGTCTAGATCCACAACCTCTACTAGCAGTCTGGGTACAGTCATCCATTATAAAATAATTTTTAAGATACATTGGGAAATTTTGGGTATCCAAATAAGGAAAATTAAAACATATGCCCTAATTAATATATAAATAAATATAAATCTAATCCCTAACATGAATAAAATATAAAATAAATTATGATTTCAAAAACCCAATCATTAAAAACCTAATAAATTCAAAAAATAAGGCTTTTTAAATCGAATTCAAAATTTCACACACCTGTTTTAAGTACTCAAAATAATAATTTATAGATTTTTATAAGTTCAATTATTCCATTAATAAAACCATTCATAAATTTTAAAACCTCAAACACATTTTAGTTTTTACCTTAAAACTATAAATTTCGTTTTAACTAAACATTATAAATTTTAATGACCATTTAAAAATACCACATAAAATTTAAAAATTATGCGTTTTTGAATAAATAATAATTACCTGTTATTGAAATAAAATTCATTTTTTGATTTTGAATCCAACACAATCTAGCCAAAAATCCAATACAATTACAAACTAAAACACCCAATGCATGTCTAGTTGGGGCTAGTTGTACAAAATGACATGGATACTTGGTTTAGTGGACCATGATACAATAATTAAACCATAATAAGATTTCCTGATGAACTAGTTATATGAGATGCATATGGTTTATTAGTTCCTTCATTATCACTATTTTATAGTAGTTAAAGTCCAATTTTATCCCCAAAATATATAAATCTATAGAACTATTCATGAAATCATTTGAAATGAATAAAATATTTCTAAATCACAATTGAGGATCAAATATCCAAAAAACCATGTAAACTCATGGACCAAGATAATAAAGAGTTCATAAAACTCTCCCTACACCTACATATCATGTTTCAAAAATCATAGTAAAATATTCCTAGCATCCGAAATATTAAATGAGTCATCAAAACATATACTGTCTAAATAACATAGTATTTTATTATGATTTTATAAAAGATACATGGGAAAAATCTAGAACCAAATCCCGAGCTGACCTATAATGTCCTGATGGGAGTCCATGATCTCCAGGGGCTAATTAAATTCATTATTTACATATTTGAATAATGTAATGGATAATTATTCCTAATAATTAATTAATAATGTCATTCATATACCCCAAAGCTCTAAATGGAACAACTGTATGTCATAATTCAATGTAATGATTTATAAAATGAAAAAAATACTGGCAACATATGATATAGAAAAAACATTGAAATTTTCAAAATTAAATATATACGTAAAAATGATCAAGTTTACAAGGCTGAAAAGGATGATACCAAATCTTGATTTTTTTGAAAAAACCATCATAATATCAATGTATCATCCATGCTCAAAATCCTTACATGTATAATTTATACCCACTCGAGGAGTATTCCAAAACCCAAACCTATATAAAAAATACAGCTCAAGAATATTATAATGGGTTTCACAAGTAAATTATGAGAATAAAATAGATAAATATGTATCAAATATAGAATCCATACATTTATCTTCCAAATTTATTCCACATAATATTGTTTTAAAATAAAAATAAAAAGTACGTCTTTATCATTTCAATAAATAATATTGAATTTTCCATAAACCGATTTACTTAAAAATATTCATGTCTTTTTAAAGGTTGGGATCGAAGCCTCATTTATTTTTAAAGAAAAGAATAGAACACTTTAATTGGGTAGAGAGAGACCAATTACATAGACCGATGGCCCAGTGGGCATTTAGCCCATTACATGGCCCGTATGCCCATTTGTTTTTGGCCCAAAGCCCATTCTGTGAATAGTACTGCTATAGTACCCATGCTGATATAGTATTGCACAGTACCTGTTACTGCTATAGTGCCCTGCCTCCGCTACAGTTTCCACCATTGCTACAATTCCGCCGCTGCTACAATACGCTATAGTTTTGCAACATTACTTGTGCCCAATGGGTTTTGAAACATAAAATAAATAATGTATTTAGTGAAACATTTCAAATATTCACATATACCATTAAATAAAAAACATTTTAAAAATACATTCAAATTTTAATGGAAAATTCAACTCACTAAGTTTAAATTCATCTTGGATAAAATGGGAGATGGAACTTCATATATAATACATTTTCATTAAAACATGACCATTGTGTAACAATGATACTAGGGTAATAAAAAAAATGAAAAACAATTTAAAAAAATATTAATGATGAAAAATAAAGTATGGAGGATACAATATGATATACATAATCAAGTGAATTTCTTAATCTTCAATAAAGGAGACCATATAAGCATTATGTTTTGAACCATATATCTCCCTAAAGATGTATTCATAAGTCTAAAACCACATAATTACCGTCCACGAGAGTGTTTGGTAGATCACCCCAATAATTTTTGAAACCATAATGTATATAGTATATCTGATCCATATATAGATAATAACATCTCTGATCCCTCTATAAGAGTCATATGATCCCATGATAACAATAAAGTTGTGGTGAGGTATAATTTTTAGAGGACCCAACGTTATAAATAAATGAATCGTTTTTTTCTATCCTACAACCCAACATTCCTCCTTTTCAACATCCATATAAAAAATATTTCAATTCCATGAAGGATACATATTTTTCATGAAAATTAATTTTTAATGATCTAATTGGGGATTAAAAAATAATATTATTAAAAATTTTCTATAAATAAATTTTTTTCTGAATGAAATTAGTCATTGAAATGAATCAATATTTCATTTCATTTAAGTGGAAAAAATATCCTTATAAAAGTGTAGAGAACCATAATTTCATAACTAATTTAATAAATGATTTCTGGTCTAAAAAAATTAGGAAAATATGTTAAAATTTTAGAATTTTACTCATTGGATTTTCAATATATATATATATATTCAAGTACACATATATATGTACACATACATGTAAATATATGCATTAATATTACAAAATCATATATGTAGACATTTATAAATAATTACAATGATCAAATTAAGTGAAATGATCCAAACCATTTTCCTAAAAAATTATAATTTTTAATGGAAGATAGGTATCCATAAATGTTCAAATAACCCAATAATATTGCAATTCAACCACATACGAAAAATCATATATTTTAATTACTACAGATAAAAACATTAAAAACCTCATAATCTCTTTGAAAGTCATATTAGGATTTTCTAAAAAATGCATGTTAGATAATCATTATTGAACAAATTTTAATTACTATGATAAACCAAAAAAAATTACAGATATAATTCACCCATTAATATTTAAAAAAAAATTATATCTCAATAAACGTGATTAATGTAAGACACTGTGTTTTTTTGGAATGTGTTTTTTTGTAGAAACATGATTTTTTGATTTCAAATGCTCATGAAGGGGTAAAATATTATTTTTACCCAATATGATGATCTCTATTAATTATTTTGACCACTTTGTTACTCCCAAAATAGGGATTTTATGCTAGGATAGAAGTTTTGTAGCAATCTGAACCATTCAAATTTTCGCGGATTAATATTTAATATTTATTAAATTAAATATTAATTTTTTTGACACACGTTCGTTTCGCCATAAATTTTCAATAGACCTTACGATTGTGGTTCTATCTCATATTTTGAGTCCAGAAATGGGTTTTTATCCTAAAAAAGGGATAAACATGAATAAAAAAAAGGTCCAGGCTAAGACCCTTTTTCTTTATTTTCTTTTCAATTTATTTTCATCGATATAATTTCCTTTTTCCTTATTCCTTATTCATTCTTGTGGAAGACTCTTGTGGCTCCTCCATCATAATAAAATAATGGAGAAGTGGGAATTAGAGAGAAATAGATAGACGTAAGGGAACATGGGTACTACCATATAGCCATCAACACGATGAGTCAGTGTATTGCCTTAGTGGATAGTGAAATCAACCTAAGCTTTGGCAGTAACCACACACGAAGGTATGCCGATTTTAATATTTGTGTTACCCCCCCCCCATTAAATTCACCTTTTCATGTTTTTATCACCCTAGAATGCTATTATGCGGTCCCAAGTGGACCAATCAACTTATTTGGTGGTTCAAATGGGGGTTTTGGGAGATCTGAGGGCTTCCCATTCGGGGGAACCAGGTTACACGGTGTGTGGTATATGGGAGCACATGATGAGTTCGTCACTTCTTGGGATGATGATGTTTTAAGGGATAAATTGCATGTATGGGGTAGAATAGTTTGTACTAGTACATGGTTGTGTAGAAGATTACTCATGCATGTCAACCCATATAGGGTACACGGTCATGTGGAATACATATCCAGACCATGTGTCGGTGACACGAACTGTATACGTACATTTCTTATCTAGGTAAATGACCATGAAGGTTGAAGGGAAAATGCATGATGTAACATCCCAAGTAAATAAAGAATCTTAAATTTTCATATTTATTAATAATTGTGCATAAAATTTTAATATTATTTTTAAGGGAATGCTATGTTCAATGGCGTACCCAATATTCAACTACGAGATTCTTTGAAATATTACTTTGTACTCTAATAATACGATAATATTATTTTAAATGGTAGTTAACACATAGCCGTTGAAATGGAGGGAATGAAGAGAACTAACTACAAAATGATTATATATGTTTGTTAAATATTTTAACAATTACCCAATAAATGATAGAGGCTTAAAATATAGATGAATCCAATTTTTGGCATAAATACTCTAATATTCACTAAAAGGTCTATTTATCACCTTTTGATGGTGAACCCTCTTTAAAAATAGTTTTGGTCACTCTTATATAGTTTACTGGACTAAATAAAATATTTCATTAGAATTGGGACATCAAAATTTACTTTTTTTATGTTTTTGTTATTTTTCTGATAAATTCCAATTTTTAATGAATATTGAAAATGTTGTGTTTTAATTCAAAACCTCCTTTTAATATAATTTATTTATATGCTAAGATTATCTATTTAATTGTTTTTAAAATTTAATTACAATATATATTTACCATTTAATGGAATGGTGGTCATTTGAATTAATTTCACTTTGAAATTGGGCATAAACAATTGTCAATCTTTTGATAGATATTGTTTCTTAAAAACTCGCTTTTGTTTTGACAACAGGAATTGATTATATAATTAATTAATGCAACTTATTTTTTTTGAATTTTTTAAAATATTCAATAATTTTGAATTCGGAATATCAAATATAGCTTAGGGTGATTTTTTGGTATTTTTCTGAAAAACATCATATTTTGATGAATAGTGAAACCACTAAGTGGTAGTTAAAAAACTGAATTTTTTGTTAAATGAAACGTTAACTCTTCAGTGAATTTAATTTCAAAAATCCGACATATATAGTTGTCATTAGTATATATAATGTTGTTCAATGGGATGAAAATAATTTTTGGTGAATAGTAACTTTTGAGTTTTAATAATGGCGATTAGAGGTAATAAGGGTAAATTAAGGAAAAAAATGATATTATAAAAATATTAAAATATATTGACACTTATCCTAAAAATATTTTTGAGTCATGGCCGACCAATAAAATCCATGGGTCAATTTTTGGATCCCCATGGAGCCACTTGGGTATGATAATGACATCAATACCTTTTATTTAAAGTAAAAATAATAATGTCACAAACATGTATTGTTTTACTAAAACAACTTTTTCAAGGGGTTATACATGTTATATTTTCGACTATAAATATTTATTAGAAAGCTAAAAACATTTCATACAATTTTGAATTTTTTTTATAATTTTTAAACTTCAAATAAATAAAATTATTTATGACACAATGATGATACAGTGTTTACGTCATTAATGAATGATTTAATTAAGAAATAATATAATGTTTAAAATGATATCCAAAACTTGTCTAATTATTATTGGATGATTTTATATCAAACAAGGGACACCTTATTTTCAACTTTAATGATTTTGGAACCTTTTTAATCCGAAAATCATTATATAATAAAATTATAGTTTCATGGTTTCAAAGAGAGATCTTCATCTTTCTTATAAAAATACCCATCTTCCTACCAATATCTCACACTTCTAAAGCCATTGGGCTCAACCAAACATTACTCAAATAATCTCCCAGTATCCCTTTCTTCATCCTAGAAGCCTTTTCTTTATGCAGAAATCACTTCAAGAAAACCTTTTGGTTCAAACCAAGAGGAGTTACCCGATTTAATTGTAATGTCTTCTCTTATATTCATTTGTTTTATTTTGCTTCTCTAACACCCTAAACACTTTTTATTCCTTTATTTTGTAAAAACAACATTATATTCAATATATTATCATCATGTTATAAGATGTATTATAGCTACAAATACACACATAACCATCTAATGGGTGAAGAACATACTGTTTTTGTGGACGGTGAACTACTGCCTCACGAAATGATGATTATTCAATTATCTCCTACCACATCTCATGGTGGCCATTATTATGTCACTGTATTTTATATATGACATATATTATATTTTTGTCCTCTATATGCTTCTGCATTCTATATTTAAAACATAACTTTATGATTTTCATGTTGTGCAAATGTGATAATTTCATTTGAGTAAGTGTGGACTATTGCCACCTCAAGTGATGGGACACGTTCATGCATTACATGGAATGTATAAATAATTAAATTAAATAACTTATGTGACATATATAACATATATATTATTCTTTAATTATAATATATATCTCTCATTTAGTTTTAATTTCATTAATATGACAATGAAATGAAAATAATGTTCATGCATACGTACGGTCTACCGTCTCCATGAACGGTGAATTTCATTTTTTTTCTCCAAATGCAATGGAATAGTATAAAATGAATATATACTAGATTTATACAATATTTAAATCATTAATACAATTCTATATATGATGTACTTATAACTACATGGACAATTCTTTTCAAACATGTTCATTTTTGACTCATGTACCGAACATCGACAAAAACGTCTTATATGAACTCACATATTTAACTAATTATTATAAAATTATTATATGTGATATTAATTGAATAATAAAAATTATAGGAGGTCCTTAATCAATTATATATTAACCATAGTTTATTATTCTGGAATATAATGAAATGAACAAGACAAGTCGGACTTGAGGTAAGGGATCTTACCTCTCTCTTTGTTTATAAGTACACTCTTTTATGTCAGTTATTTTAAGCTCATATTTCATATGTTAGTGGATGTTATTTAATATTTATATTACTATAAATTTTATGTTCATATGATGAGAGACCATATTTTATCTCATCAATCAATTTTAGGATGTTTTACGTGGCGTCGTTAGGATGCCGAATTTTCGTAAGGGGATTTCTAATCTCACATTTAATTCATTGGGATTTCCATTGTTTGCCACTTACTTTTTTCATGTTGTGTTTTTTATAATTTTATCTGATATATATTATCATGATTCTATGTATATTCATGTTATACTATGATTCATATTATGTTTATTATCTTTTGGTCATACGACTCGATTGATTACAATGAGGTAAGGGGTTTTTATCTCAATTTTTATTCTCGTGAGATTCATGTTATATTTGTCACGATCTTCTTTGAGTGGTGTATGTACATCCAATTATTCTACTCTTTGTGTAATATAATTTAGTTTATGGGTATTTACATCAACATTTTATAGTCCTTATTTCATGGTGTGTATGTTTTGAAAGTTGCACAAATCGGTAAGGGAACCTTTCACCCTCCTCTTTTTAAAGGACTTATTTTTGTTAGATATTATCATTTTTATATTCATATATTGGGATATGTTCTTATATATCCTTATTTTTTGTAAATTTTATGTCCAGGTTATGAGATACCATTTTTATCTCTCATCAACTCATTTTCTAAATTTTAAAGTGAAGTCGTTATTCTGTCGAATTTCTATAAAGGAACTTCTTAACCCAATTTCAATTCTTTCGGTTAAACCTCTACTTCTTGATTTTGTCGTGCAATGAATATGTGTGGATGACCTATGATTTTTTTACACTTAATATCCACTTATATTGGGTGTATTTATATTTTTCGCAGATAATTATGTAATTGATTTATCCTTAATCTAAGGAAATCGTCTTTGTAAGGGACTTCGTCTCAATTACCTTTTGATGAGAAATAATTCAATTTATATATGACTTTCTTTTATTAGTTTTATAATAAATCCTTTTTACTTTTAATTCAAAAGTAATATTTTTACATGAAGTGTTTTAATAAATGATAAAAAGGGAATTTTTTGTCTTACCTATGCGGCGACAACGACTTCTCCAATGTCGTGACCATTATTTGAGTTTCAGCTTCCTCTACAAGCCATAAATTTTTTAAAAATGAAAAATAAATACCATGTTTTAATTTTATTTTGGTATTTAATATGGTTTTGATATTGTTTTGATTATATTTGTTTTTGTTATCCTGTGATTGAAATGTAGAAATTTTATGTTTCCTTTATGCATGTTTTATGTAAAACAATTATTTTATGGTTCTTGGGCATTCTTTATGAATACGGGTTGTTCCATGGTAATCTAAGGGTAGGTGAGCCCATGATATCTCTTTATTTCATTGGGTAATGCGAAGGAGTTAGATTCTATGGTTTATACAAAGAGATTTAGGGAATATACTGTGATGGGTATTCAAAATGTAACCATAAGGGTTTCTCCCTATGTAAGAATGTTATGAATGACCCATGTTACCTTTATGTCTTATGATTTCTATGAGTTATTATTAAATATTATTATTTCATGGGGTATTTTAAAGTTCTTATGTTTTATGAGTAAAGTATGATTTCGTTGATTCATATGTATACATGGACTAATGTTTTCTTTTTGTATTTTTATCACTTACTGAGATTTTTATGCTCATCCCAAGTTTTTGAAATTCTTTTGACAAGACATAAAGATGAATAGGGTCAAGGATGGGATAATGGAAAGACATGCTATCTAATAAATGGAACTAGACACGTTTCTTTTTAAGAGTTTTTATTTTATGAAAAAATGGAAACTGAGTTGAGGTGTCCAGTTTGTAATGTTTTGAGATGTAATAGTTATGGCCTAATTCTCTAAAAATCTAAACCTGAAAATATCATCACTGTGAATTATTCATGAATATGTAATGTATTATGGCCGGGTCCTTGTAGTTGGTATCAAAGGTCAGTTTAGATAACTTTATAGGTTAGGGTATTCTTTAAGCATAATTGAACTTACCATAATGGTTATGATTTCATAAAGGGTCATAGTTTTTTTTGATAAAGTGAATGACATTAAGATAACATGAATAATTATATCTTAGTATTACATGATGATTTTACTGATATAATCACACTAACCATTTTGGTTTTAGTAAATGGATGGATCTAGTAGGCACTAAAGTAATAGTGGATGTGATGGAAACTGTGACAGTTTTCTGAACAAGAAACTGAATGATATGGGAGCTACAATGAGAACTCTTCTAATTATTCTCAAAAAACTATCTGGAGTCATTATTGACCACCTAAACCTGAGTGATTTTTGTACATCATCATATATTCAAGAAATAAATCCCTACGGATGTTCAGGTAAAAATAATAAATGTATGTATGTTCAAAAACCTATGTGTCAAAGATGTGGAATGAAACACATAGTAAAATGTTTCAAAGGGACTGAAAGATGCTATAGATATGGAATTAAAGCTCATAAAGCAAGAACTTTCCATGGAAAAAGGAATCATCTAGTTGAATCTAGGAAAGGGAAAGAATTTCTTTCTGAAGGATCAATTGAATGTTTTAAATGTGGTGTGCATTGTCATTGTGCAAGCATAAGTTCTACGAAGAAGTTTTGGGAACGGGATCACCAGGATCATAAAAATATTCATTTACCAAAACCTAATGCCATTATGATTGATGATGAAGAAACTAACAATGACCAATGAAAGGTATGGATTATTTAATAACATATTTTTTCCTATTTTTGAAATCTTAGGATATGATTCATGATTTTGTTTTTAGGAAAGAAGTATTTCAAAATAAGCTGGAAAGGATTGGTTAATGGATCATGAAGAGTGTTGAATGAGTAAGATTTCAATATATAAGGGATTAAATAGTTATGGATGGTAAAATTCTTAAAAGTATTAAGGCTCTTTTATTGATGGGATTAAATTAGAAGGATTTTTATAGTATGTATAACCCTGTAGGTAGATATATGAAAATTTTATTCAAGTAATAATTATCTTTTCTTTTTTATATATAGTTATAAATAACCATTTTGGTTTATATGATCCTTGAATTTGATATAATTACCGGTTAATACATTTTGGGATGGAAAAGAAAAGTTATTTGATAACCTTTTTTGTTAAAATATGTTATGGTTATTTTTTTATTAATTTATCTTTTTTTGAGAATATTGTAAAATTATGTAGTTTTTAAAAAGGTACAACACAATAACCATGATGCGACCTGTCACATCGGACGAAGCTACTAGAATCGAACCCACAACCAATGTGCGACTGGTATTTATCACCTACCACTGGACTACCGAAATTCCCTAGTTATTTTGACTAATTATTTTTAGGTAGATGATTTTATGAATCAAGAATAAGTAGATTTTGGATTATCTATGGAAATTATTAACCTATCATAGAGGATATGTTATTAGGTTAATTACACTTCAATATGAGACTTTAAGATTAACTGATGTTATATGGTGATAAATTTTAACATTTATCATGGAATACTATGTGATTAAATCCATCTGAGATTTGGGTTTCAATATTAGTTTTGTTTACCTTGAAGAAATTTTATGGATCGATGGTTATATAATGGTCTTTCATGAACCTTGGTTTCTTTTTGTTTAATTTTGGAGATTAAGATAATTTTTTCTTTTTGTAAAAGATTATTCTTTTTGTGAATTATCTGATCGTGTACTTTCCTTTCTGGTTTTGGTTAATGTCTAAAGACATGAGAAATATAAAGTCCTCTTTTCTAGATTAGGTGATTGTAAATAAGTTGTTTATTGTGCTCTTAATTTTAATAACTCATCCAAAATACTCATCTTTTGGAGAAAATATTAGTTTTTGTTAGAAATCATGTACAAGTTTAATGTCTACATGAAAAGTAAGTATTTTTCCTTTTTTTAAGTTAAGATCATAAAAGAATTCTTCAATTAAATGTATCTTAAAGCATAAAAGTTGTCTGTTAACTTTTCATAATGGGGAATCAAATATCATTTAACCCATCACAATTTTGTGGGTTTCTTGTGGTTAAATTTCTCCTAATCATGTTGTCGATCACTCTCCATCAGAACTTGATTGTTTTTTTCTCCTCCATAACCATGTTTTCATGGAATCCTTGTATATGGTGTCTTGGTTGACCTTTTTTACTTCTCTTTATTTTATTTAAATTGATAGTTTTATTGCCTCCTTTTCCGATGTGGGGATTTCAATGAAGTTTCCAAGCTCTATTTTAAAAATGGGAGGATGCAATTGCCAAAATGGGGGAAGGATGTAACATCCCAGGTAAATAAAGAATATGAAATTTTCATATTTATTAATATTTGTGGATAAAATGTTAATATTACTTTAAAGGGAATGCTCTATTCGATGGGGTACCCAAAATGCAACAATGGGTTTCTTTGAAATCTTACGTTGCACACTAATAATATAATAATATTATTTAAAATGGTAGTTAACCCCTAGCCGTTGTAATGGAGGGAATGAACAAAACTAACTACAAAATGATTATATATGTTTCTTAAATATTTTAACAATTACCCAATCAATGATAGAAGCTTAAAATGCAGATGAATCCAATTTTAGGCATAAATACTCTAATATTCACAAAAAGGTCGATTTATCACCTTTTGATGACGAACCCTCTTTAAAAATATTTTTGGTCACTCTTATATATTCTTATGGACCAATAAAAATAATTCTTTAGAATCGGGACATCAAAATTTACATTTTGTATGTTTTTGATATTTTTCCGGTAACGTTCAATTTGTAATGAATAGTTAAATTTGTTGTATTTTAATTAAAAACATCATTTTAATCTAATTTTTTATATGATTATATTATATTTTTAATTGGATTTAAAGTTTAATTATAACATATTTTTACCATTTTATCAAATGGTGGTCATTTTAATTAATTTCACATTGAAATTGGACATAAACAATTGTCAATCTTTAGAAAGATATTGTTTATTTAAAAAACTCTTTTTTGTTTTGACAACAGAAATTAATTATATAATTAATTAATGAAACTTATATTTTTAGAATTTTGAAAAATATACATCCTTTTTTAATTCATAATATCAATTATATCTTAGGGTGAATTTTTGGTATTTTTCTGAAAAACGTCATTTTTTGATGAATAGTGAAACCACTATGTGGTAGTTAAAAAACTGAATTATTTGTTAAATGAAACAATATCGGTTCTTTGAATTGAATTTCAAAAATCTGACATACATGGTTGTCATTAGTTAGTAAATTTTGGTTCAATGGGAGGAAAATAATTTTTGGTGAATAGTAACTTTTGAGTTTTATTAAACGCGATTAGTGGTAATTAGGGTAATTTAAGGTAAAAATGATATTATAAAAAAGATTAAAATATATTGACACTTGTCCTATATTTTATTTTGAGTCATTGCCGACCAATAAAATCCATGGGTCAATTTTTGGGACCCCAAGGAGCCACTTGGGTAAGATAATGATACTTATACGTTTTATTTAAAGTAAAAATAAAAATGTCACAAACATGTATTGTTTTACTAAAACAATTTTTACAAGGGTTTATAAATGTTATAATTTCAACTCTAAATATTATTTATTAAGCATAAACTATTTCATAAAACATGGTAATTTTCTTATAATTTTTATACATCAAGGAAATAAAATTATTTATAACACAATGATGATGCAGTGTTTACGTCATTAATGAATGTTTTAAATAAATAAGAATATAATGTTTAAAATAATATCCAACACTTGAAAAATTCTTATTCGATGATTTTATTTTGAAAATGGGACACCTTATCTTATACTTTAATTATTTTTGGAGCATTAGAAAACGAAAATCATTATATAATAAAACTATAGTTTCATGCATTCCAAATGAGCCCCTCCTCTCCATTATAAAAAAACACCACTTCCTACCCATATCTCACACTTCACAAGTCCTTTGGATAGTCCAATATCTACTCAAATAAGCTCTGATGATCTACGTATTCATCCTAGAAGCCTTACCTTAGGAAAAAATATCTTCAAGAAACCCTTTTGGTTCAAACCTATATGAGTTACCCGATTTAATGGTAATGTCTTCTATTATGTTCTTTTGTTTTATTTTGTATCTCCAGCCCCCTAAAATCCTTTTATTCCATTATTTTATAACAGAAATAGTATCTTAAATATAATAGTATGATATTATATGAAGGATTCAAGCAACACTTACACAAACCTCCATCTAATGGGTCAAGAGCATACTGTTTTTGTGGACAACGAACTACTGCCTCACGAAATGATGATTATTTAATTATCTCTTACCACCTATCATGTTGTCCATTATGATGTCACTGAATTTTATATATAATATATATTATATTTATGTCCCCTCTATTATTCTCTATTTTATATTTAAAACATACCTTTATGCTTTGCATGTTGTGCAAATGCGATAATTTCATATGAGGAAGTGTAGACTACCGCCCCCAGAAGTTATGTGACTCGTTCATGTAATACATGGAATTTATAAATAATGAAATTAATTAAAATTTGTGACCTATATAAAATATATGTTATACCAAAATTATAATATATATATCTCTCTCATTTACTTTTTATTCCATGAATATGACAAATAAATGAAAGTAGTGTTCTTGCGTGCGTACGGCCTGCCGTCTCCATGAATGTTGCATTTCATTTTTAATCTACAAATGTTATGAAATAGTATAAAATTTAAATATAATGGATATATATGATATTAAAATCATTAATAATATTCTAGAGATGATGTATTTATTACTATGTGGGCAATTCATTTCAAACAAGTTCATTTTTGTCTCATGTACCGAACATCGACAAAAACATCTAAATATGAACTCACATATTTAAAAAATTATTATAACATTATAATATGTGATATGAATTTAATAATAATATTTAAAAGAGGTCCTTAAGAAATTATAAATTGACCAATGTTTATTATTCAGGAATATAATGAGACAAACAAGACAATTCAGACTTGTGGTAAGGGATCCTACCTCTCTCTTTCTTTTTAAGTACTCTCTTTTATGCCATTTCTTTTAAGATCCTCGTTCTTATGTTGCGGGATATTATTTTATATTCCTCTTAATTTAATTTTTATGTTCAAATGATGAGAGTCTCTATTTGATCTCATCAATCCATTTTTGGATGTTTTAAGTGGCTCTGTTAGGCTGCCGAATTTTCGTAAGGGGATTTCTTATATCACTTTTAATTCCATGAGATTTCCATTGTTCTCCACTTAAATATTTCATGTGGTGTATTGTGTAATGTGATTTTATATATATGATCATGATTATATTTATATTCATGGTATCATGTGATTCATATTGCGTTTATTATCTTTTGGTCATACCACTCGATTGATTACAATGAGGTTATGGGTTTTTATCTCACTTTTTATTCCGGTGAGAATCATGCTATATTTTTCACAGTCTACATTTAGGGGGGTATTTACTTCCCATTATTCTAATCTTGTATAATATACTTTTGTTTATGTGTATTTAAATTAACATTGTATAGTCCTTCATTCATTGGGTGTACATTTCGAAAGTTACCCAAAACGGTAAGGGAACATTTCACCCTCCTCTTTTTAAAGGACTTAATTTTGTTAGGCCTTTTAATTTACATCTTATTCTGATGGGATATGTTCTTATATATCCTTATTTTCATAAATTTTATGTCCATGTTATTATATTCCCTTTTTATATCTCATCAACTCATTTTATGAATTTTAATGTGATGCTATTAGGCTGTCGAATTTCTGTAAGGGATCTTCTTAACCCAATTTAAATTCATTGGGTTAAACATATACTTCTTGATTATGTCATGCTATGAATATGTGAGGATGAACTTTTACTATTTTACACAAAATATCCACTTATATTGGGTGTATTTATATTTGTCACACATAATTATGTAATTGATTTATCCTTAATCTAAGGATACCGTCTTTGTAAGGGACTTCGTCTCAATCTCCTTTCATTGAGTCATACTTCAATTTATATATGACCTTATTTTATTATATATATAATAATCCCTTTTTAATTTTAATTAAATAGTAATCTTTATACACTAAGCGTTTTACTAAATGAAAAAGGGAATGTTTTTGTCTTACGTATGCGGCGACAATGAATTCTCCGCTGTCGTGACCATTATTTGAGTTTTGGCTTCCTCTACTAGCCATAACATTTTTTTAATGAAAAAGAAATACCATGTTTAAATTTTGTTTTGGTATTGAAAATGGTTTTGATAATGTTTTGATTATATGTGTTTTTGGTATCTTGTGATTGAAATGTGGAAGTTTTATGTTTCTTTTAAGAATGTTTTATATGATAAGATTATATTATGGTTCATAGGAATTGATTATGTTGATGGGTGGTTCAGTGATAAACTAAGGGCGGGTGAGCCCGATATAGCCCTACAATGAATTAGGTAACACGAAGGAGTTAAACGCTAAGGTTTCTCCAAAGATATTTAGGGAATATACTGTGATGGGTATTCCAAATGTAACCATGAGGGTTTCTCCCTACGTAAGAATGTTATGAATGCATCAAGATACCTTTATGTCTTATGATTTCTATGAGTTATTCATAAATATTATTATTTCATGAGGTATGTTATAGTGCTTATGTTTTATGAGTAAAGTATGATTTCATTGATTCTTATTTATATACATGGACTAAGGTTTTCTTTCCGTATTCTTATCCCTTACTGAGCTTTTTATGCTCATCCCATGTTTTTGAATTGTTTTTCAGAGGACTTGAAGATGAATGGGGTCAAGGATGAGATCAAGGAAAGACATGCTATCAAATACATGGAACTATACAGGTTTCTTTTTAAGAGTTTTTATTTTATGAAAAAATGGAAACTGAGTTGAAGTGTCTACCTTGTAATCTTTTGAGATGTAATAGTTATGGCCTAATTCTCTAAAACTATAAACCTGGAAAGATCCACATTGGGAATTATTCGAGATTGTGTAATTTTTTAAGTTCATGTCCTTATACATGTACTCCATATCGACCACACTCCATTTACTCATTAAACACATTTTGTACCAGGGGCTTATGCATGCCTGACCCAGTAGAGGTACATGATAAGGTGGGGCTGCTTGAGCAGACTCTGTGTACCAATGTGGACACGTCATGTACTATCCCCTTATTACCCTTTGAGGGGTTTTCATGCCTTTTGGCCCTAGAGTCAAAATTGGACTAGAGTGTAGTGCATTATTTGTATTTGTTTTGCACAGATAATGATCGTGGAACCTATGGAGTGTTATGAGAAATCCAAATGGGCGTTTTTGGGCTTCCATTTAAATGGAGAGGTTCATCCTCCAATTACCACATTCATTTTTCTCATGAGAGTTAGACTAGAGCGTGAATGATTGGTTGGGTGTTTGGAAAAACCTAGTCTATACCTTTGATCAGATATTATCTATGATATTTCTCATGTGACCTATGGTTTTAAGAACATTCCCCTTATTAGACATGTTCTTATTGACTATGAGGTTGTGAGACCAGAATCTTATAAGGATACCCTCAGGGATGCAAGTGCTTATACACTGATATGGGGGATCCCTTGTAGGATCCGTGTACTTTTTTATCATATCAAGGATCCTGGTTAAAATATTCCTTATTAAATATGATCATTTCTATGGTCCCCATGGTAAGATTCTTCATTCTTGTTAATTGTTTTGAGGATCCCCATTATAGTATGCCTTAGTCATGCTGATCATTTAGAATATACCCATTGTAGGACGCCTATATTTCTTATGGTAGGAGGATCCACTTTGTGGGATACCTTAGTTTCTTGGTTTTATGAGATTTCAATTTGGATTCATACATTATAGTTACAATTATGGATCCAATGTATGATTTATTCAATTATTTTTTCATGATCGATAATATGTAGGATGCCTCTCAGTTCTCGGAATGAGGGACCAAGCATGTGCCCACTGATTGATCATCCTTGATCTGTTACAATAGGTTTTGGTATATATGGTTTTCAACTATCACTTTATAACCCATGCCAAACTAGTAAGACCTTAGTGGTGTGCATATAGTGTTGGGTTTTGTGTTTAGTCCTCCCCCATTCATTTTTTATATTTGAATTGGTTTTACTGGTACATCATTATTTACCAGATGTTGTTTTTTCTTGCTGGTTGTTCAGCCAGACGTAAGGAATATTTCTTGAATTTTGGGATTCCTAAAAGTTACCTCTTAGGATCCGGCTTCTAAGACATGTTTTTTGATGTTTTACTAGTCCATAGAGGTGGTACCTGAGGCCTGCCAATTTGGACTTACATGTTTTCATGAATTCCTTAAGTGATACATGGATTCCCCATTATATAAAGGACTTGGATGGACTCATTAGATTGTGATATGTGGTGGGGATTATTACACTCTCCTCAGAATGTGATGATATGGTGTGTATACCGATGACTTATGATTAAGTGGTTTACATGTTTGGGTATACTCATGTGCAATTCTGCAATGGTTTGATAGATGCCGTGGACATCAATCCATAGATTTGGAATGCAGTAGTGGATGCCTTGAGTTGATATACAAATTGTATCTTGCATTCCTGGGATTCCATGGGCCTTACTACCCCCATGGATCCAGGTTTCTTGGGATTTCGTAGAACATGTGCTATTGACAAGGTCGTAGGACCCCAACCAGTGCCTAGAATGAGTTTCCACAAGGTTGCCCATGATACTTGATGTGGATTCCTTGGATGAGTTCATATGATCCATCCGTTAGTGGTATAGACCTATGATGTAGATTCCTTGTATGAGTTCCCTAGATCCATCCCTTCATTCTAAACACATTCCATGAGGATGCCTTGGATGATTTTCGTGAATCCGACCCTTTGTGGTCTGAGATTTTAAATATTAAAGAATAGCCATGGAGGTTGTTATTTTTACAAGATTGATTGTGTTTATATGGCATCCATGTTTGTGATTAGAGGTGAGTAAAAGTGAACCTATGTGTTGGATGAGTATCCACTATTGGTGATGTATATATCTCAGAGACTTTTCTAGCATTGGTCGAAGCATGTATATGTAAGTTGGGAGTATAGACCTAGATATTTACTTGTTGAGACATAGCATGAGTGGCACAACTTCCAACTCATTTCCCTTGCACTAGATGTCTAGTTGAGTGGGATTATAGACCCGAGATTCGACTGCTGATGTGGATTCTTGTTATTTGATTCACATACAGTTGAATATTCATGTCAATGTCTATATGAATTGGTATAGGACTATACATGTATATATCTATAGTTATGGACATTCATGGTGGCACTTTCCCAGTTGACAAAGATTACTGAAACTGGGAAGGACTGTGGGATCATATTTGGTTTTACTGCCTTTTAGTTTTGTTTTTTTCAAGGATGATCACGTTGATATTTCATACACTGTTAGAAAAATAATTAAATGTTTCTTTGTAGGTTGTCCTTTCGAGATTTTTTTCACCCCAACACGTGCACTTCATTTTACATGTATACTGTATGTCTGCATTTCATGTTGATCATGAGTTTCATGGTGAATAGGGATGATGACTAGTGTTGGTTGTTTAATAGAAGCTACTTGTGTGGTTCTACTAATTGAGCTAGTGCAGTTCGATGGTGTATGGAGATAGAATATGTGATTTGGATCAGAGTAAGTATTATAGACCTATACTATGACTTTAAGTTTCTCTTGCACTTATATCTCTATGGTTGGCCTAGTGGGTGACCATTGTTATATTGTATGACATAGATGTTTGGGATTTTAAATCATTTCATTTATTATTATATAATATTTTATTTATGTTATTTACTACTTCCATATTCTATTTACATTACTATTGTGTATGATATATAGTTATTTAATCTATTTCCTACTCTGATATAAGGGAATAGTTTTCCTACAATCACACCATGGTCCCTCATTCATAGATAGCATCATCTGGATTATGTGGAGGTGCACATGAGGCCTTGTAACCCACCATCTCAGAGCACTGATTTTGTGGCATCTGAGTAGGGATGTTACAAAATTGTATCAGAGGTGTTATTTTCCTAGTTTATTCTATTTGGAATATTATAGACAGTTGTATTAAGAATGTTGTGGAACCTGTGATTGATATCTGACTGGTGCATCTAGAACACTTATTCTAGTATGAAGTCATGGTTTCATGGGTTTGGGATTATTGCTCTGGTTTTTCAACGCTAAAGTTGTATAATATTTTATCCTTGAGAAACAAACATGTTTTGTGTGGTTGTTAGTATTCAGTGTGGATCTTTGTCTCTTGGCTATTGGAAAGGGGCCAAGGATGGATTTTGAATCTTTTCCAACAAGGAAAGATGTGTCACATGCATCATACTATACACATAGGATTCACAACATATAGGCCTCCTAATGTGTGAATTTATTAATGACTGAGTCCTTTTGGGTCCTTTATACATATCTATTTCACACTGATGGAAAGTTATGTGTATCTACATTGAGGAATTTTATCGTGTGAATGATCACTCAGTCCTCATGTACAGGAGTTTCATATACCCTTGTTGATTGATAAGGTATGTAATTCCCTTTTTATGAACACATTATATGGTTATTCTCTCAAGACAATGGTAATCTAGTCAGATAGCTGAGTTTAATGCCGATAGATACCGAGAATTATTGAGTACACGATCGGATTTTACCAAGATTCATTGTTTTATTTCACCCTTATACCAATGTATTAAACTGATTTTGTATTGAAAATTACAAGTTTAATAACAAATTTTACTACATGTTTGGTTATATAATTTAATTATTAGCACTTTTACAGAGGTATATTTTACTTTTTTTATGTTTATCATATAGGTAGAGGTGATTTTTAAGTCCAATGATGAAGTCCATGAAAAATTTGTAAAGCTTCACATGATCCATGAACACTAGTGTACTAATCGTCATACTAATACTAAAAAGTGCCTCCAAATGGGCTGAAAGTTTGTTGTCATGTCCAAAATCTAATGGGGAACATTTCATATGAAGGAAAAAAGACTGATTCAGCTTCTAACAT
Organism: Viscum album; assembly: GCA_963277665.1. Taxonomy (NCBI): domain Eukaryota; kingdom Viridiplantae; phylum Streptophyta; class Magnoliopsida; order Santalales; family Viscaceae; genus Viscum; species Viscum album. Next base: position 1,472,457,629 of record OY728131.1, on the reverse strand, counting down.
TATCATCCTAACTAATGTATCCAAGGCATCAAATCTACACAAGTCAAAAAGAGTGTTCTATATTTTTTCAATATCTCTAGTTATGATTTTCCAAATGGATCAAAAAATTTGGTGGAGATAGTACTGATGTGGGGATACAAATTTTTTTATTTTCCCAAAGGGTAATTCAACTACCTAGTGGCCGAAAAATATGTGCCATGTGGTTTTACACAATCTATTTTCTCAAAACCAACTTCTAATTTTCCTATAAAAGAACACCTTGAGCACCTCATTTAAGATTTTGACCAGGAGGCAAGATGCTTCCATTTTTGAGTCCCCAAGGTTTTTCTCAGCATCACTATATTTCTTGGAGGATATGGGATGTTCTAAATCAACATTACCTTCTTTTTCCCCTCCAATGGATTTCTAAACCACTTGGGATGACCTGTGAAGGAACATGATTTAATCTCGAGCTTCATGTTTATATTATTTTGAATGACCTTTTTAATTTCTTGTATTATGTTTTTTTCGTGATACCCACTTTTAATTTAATTGATTTATATACTAGTATGTTATATTCAAACTCAAATGATCATGTTTGGGGGTACCCTTTCATGTTATGATTCACACACCGTTCATCCCTTTTTCTTCACTCATTCAATTGCGGTGTTTGTATGGATCATATTAGTCAGTTGAACTCAAATAATAACTATCAAGGCAATGTAAAATTATTTCATGGTATCACAATGAAATAAAATACAATGTTTTTCCTCACATCGAGTTCTTTGTGTGTTTCCTTGATGAGTTTCAGTTATGATATCGAACACAAATCACCCAATCATCAGTGGTGTACGGTGAATCATTATGTGTCTTTGACTGAAACCTATAAAGAATTCTTGAATTATCTCAGTAAAATTATTTTAATAGGTGTTAAAAACAAGGGAATAAATTATTTATTCCATTTCTTTTCCTGGGATGATGTATGAGCATCAAGAGACTTCCTATTGTTGATCACATATTTTTAATCTTGTTTATTTCTACTTTGTTTAATAACCTTAATTTTATATGGTCATCTTTAACCACCAAAACCAAGTATTATAAAACCCGGATTCACTTAATTTACTTTCATAATCATAAAAATATTTTTTAAATAATGATCTACGGCTCCATCGAGAGATGACCTAGGGTTGCTGCTATACTGTAGAAAATCTAGTTATACATAAACATCTAATTTGACGTGCTTGACATAATGATCAAATTTTTAGGCCGTTTCCAGGGATCCAAGATCATTTTATTATATTTAATTTCTTTTTTATTTCATTATGTTACTTCTAAATTATATCCCCTTTCAATATCCCTCCCCCATTTGATTATTTTTTAGTGGTTTTTACTAATTTTTTTGTGTATTCATCCACTATATCTGTCTTGCTCTATCTCTATCTATTCTGCTCCATATCATTCTATATAATTATGTATTATAACATTATATTCTTTTTTCACCCTTATTAGGTGATTTTTTACATATTAATGCATAGAAAAAAAAATGAACTTCACAAATTATTTTCCTGACCCTATGAGAAAAAGAAAAAATACTTTAATTTGAATATGAAATTGAAAAGACACTTCACTCAAAAATGAAGCAATATAAATATGGTAAATCAAGTAATAATTAGAAACCCATTATTGAACCTCAATTAGTCATAAACCAGTCAAAAATTGACCCATATCAAACCCAAGAAAACATGGCTGCAATTAATCGAACCTTAAAAGAACTGACCACAGTGGATGCGGAGTACCAACCTGCGTACATACAATATCCCGAGGAAGCATCCACCATTTATCTTAAATCCATATTCTTCCAAATAATTCCCAAATTTCATGGTATTTATATTGAGGATTTTAACCAACATATAGAATAGCTTCACATAGTCTAACCCAGAATGAAACACCAAAATGTGTGTGAGGACCTAATTAAGATTAGGGCATTCCCTTTTCCCTTAATGGTTTAGCTAAAGACTATGTATACTATATACCCAAAAAAGTTGAGTAATGAAATGACTTTAAACGACTCTTTCAAGAGAGGTTATTTCAAGCCTTGTGAACTGCATAAATTTGAAAAGGAATCTGTTGAATTAGGGCGTCACAAGGAGAGTCCCTTCATAAATATTGGGAGAAATTCAAAAGACATTGCTCAAGTTATCCCCACCACCAAATTAGTGAACAATGTTTAGTCCAATTAATTTATGATTGACTTTTCCCCATTGATTATAGAATTATCGATTCCTCTACTAGTGGTTCCCTTATTGATAAAACTTTCTCCACCGCTTGTGACATAATTGCAAACATGTCTCAAAATTCACAACAATTTGGTACATGAGAAATTTCACCAACACGAGGAGTTCATGATCTAATTCATTCATCCCTATAACTAAATGTAGATAATAAACATGATGATTTGCATACCCTTCTAAGGAAATTAGATCAAGTACTATGTAACAAACACTCTCCTCCAATTCCATTACATTGTAGGTTTTTATGATAACTCTCATTTTTCTGACCTCATCCCACAATATAAAGATTCATATGTGTCTTGTACAGTAGTATTCCATAACCATCCATTTGAACAAGATCCTCCGTTCATGAAAGAAACTTTCAGGATAAATCGTATCTTTGGGTGGAAATCCCAACCCTAGTATCACAAAGGGGGAAACTCAAGCTACCCAAATAAGAATTGTTATCCACAAAGCCAAGGAATGAAAAATTCATATCATTAAAAATCTCAAAACATTCTTCCACCACCTTCCAAATCTGATCCAAGCCTTGAATATATAGTGAAAATATGGAAACCAAGAACATCTAGTTCTAACAGACCACACAATAAAAAATTCATGTCCTACGAACTCAGGATGGATTGTTGGAAAACACCATCAGTGAGATTAAGATGCATGGTTCTAGACAACTACCATCCCAACCCATTTCCAATTCAAAAAAATTTAATTTATGTGCAGTTACACATAATAGTGGTAAATAATTTTTTCCTTATACTAATTCTATGCCATAGGTATGTTCCCCTCTTAAAAATACTTTATCTCCAACCATATAAGAATCCAAAAAAAGGGAAATCAAATTATCATTAATGATTCAAATGTGCAATCCATTCCTCTTCCTCGAACTAAAAGACTCTCTAAATCTATGAAATATTATGCTAATGAAATTTATAATAAAATAATGGATACATTTTAAAAATTTCAAGTTAATATTCCCTTATTGGTTGCTATTATGAAAATTCCTTATTTTTAAAAAGTTCATAAAGAACATTGAACCCATAGGAAAACGATGAAGGGTAATTACTGAGTCAACTTGGGTAGGAATGTCTTGGCATTGATTCAACCAGAAATTACCACCAAATGCAAGGATCTGAACATATTAACAATATCATGTACCATAGGTGAACTTGTTTTCTAATTTTATTCTAGATTTCGGTTCTTCCCATAATGTAATGCCTCACCTTGTGCATACTTCCCTATAGGTTGGAGAGCTTCAACCAACGAGAATTTAAATGAAACATTCCAACTGAAGTACAATAAATTAAACATGAATGATTGAGGATGTCCTTGTAAGAGTGAATATTTTCATCATCCCTACTGATTTCTACATTATTGAGATGAAAAATAATTAATCCTAATGGCATGATCCTCTCATACATGGGGGAAAATTCCTCAAAACAGTAAATATGACCAACAACGTTTACAATGGTATGATTTCCATGGAGTTTGGTAGAGGAAAGGTACGTTTTAAAATCCATGAGGCTATGAAACACCATGTTGAAGAGCACTCCTCTCTTCCTATCTATTTGATGGAAGTTATCTCAAAAAATACACACACATACAATTCTACCCTCAAACCATACTCTATCACATTTTCCTCTTCTTCACACTTGGATTACTTGAGTTTTGATTCATGTTTTGAGTGTTTAAAGGGTTTTGAAATGTGTAAATTTTTTTATTTAATTGATTAGTGTGTTCTTTCTGAGATACCCATAACCATCAATGATTCAAAGAATATCAATTCAGTAGATTCAGTATCCTTATAGAATAAACATGAGTAGATAGACAGTTTCACAGACCTCACTCCCCGTAAATCCTTCCCTCAGTCTAAAAACCACTAGTGTTGGAACTTAAAAAACTTCATTCGAATTTATAATATGCATATCTTGAGGGTATGAACCAATTGCCCATAATTATTTCTATTTACCTATCTCTGCAATAGGAATCAAAACTGCTCATCCTTTTGAGAGAGTGTAAAAAATAAATAGGATGGATGTTGACTGATAATCTTGGTATATTCTATCTATTAGTATGCACCCTAAACTTTTAGATGATAAGGCAACGCCTATGAGACAATCTCAATACCAGTTGAACCCAACTCTCCATGAAGTGGTAAAATTTGAAGTCAGTAAAATACTTGTTTCCGGGATCATTTTTCTTATATCTCATAGTAAATTGGTTAGCCTAGTGTAAATTTTTCCTAAAAAATAGGAATAATAGATATGTAAAATTAATGGAATTAATTTGTTCTGAAAAATGTCTAAAATAGTTAGTGAGTCTGTATTGACTACCGTCAACTGAATGAAACCACACAGGAGGACCACATTCCCCTACCATTCATTGACAAAATCCTAGAATGATTGGATGTTTTCTCCCATTATTTTTTACATGATGTCTACTCATATTTTTCTAATTCCTTATAGCCGATGAGGATCAATAAAATACATCATTTACATGTCTATTTGACACATTATCATAGAAAAGTATTCCTTTCAGTCTATGTAATATTCCTGGTACTTTTCACTAATGTATATTGAGTATTTTTTTTGAGTACCTTGAGATTTGTATGGAAGTCTTTATAGATGACTTCCTGTTTTATGTTTTATATTTTGAGTATTGATTGAGACACCTAGGTTTTTTCCTCCACTAATGTATTGAAAAATATCTTGTTTTAAATAATGAGAAATGGAATTTTATAGTTAAGTGGGGGATAGTTCTTGGTAATATCATTCAAAATAAGGGAATCCAAGTTGATAAATCTAAAATTGAATTAAATTCATCACTTAAATGTCCAAAATGTGTTCATGAGGTGAAATATTTCTTTGGATCATTCTTGATTTTACCACCGATTCGTTAAAGTCTCTAGTAACATGGCACTTACCTTGTACCAATTATTACAAAAGGATTATATGTTTTTGTTTGATAAAAAATGTGAGGATTAATTCAATTCACTAAAAATGAGCCTCACATCACCTCCCATCATTCAAACACCATGGTGGGATCTCCCCTTTGAGCTTACGTGCGATTCCTTTAAATTTATAGTTGTGGAAGTTCAATCACAAAGTGTTGAGAAGGCTCTTCATGTAATTTCATATGACACTCATACCCTTGACCATACCCATGAAAACTAAACAACCGCTAAAAAATAAATTCTTTCTATTTTTTTTCTTGTAAAAATTCCATTCAAATATTATCGGGTCAAAAATAATTGTATTTTCTAATCATGTTTCCCTTCATTTCCTGTTAAAGAAACATGAAGCTATGCCCCACCTCATTCTGTGGGTGTGCCTCCTCTAGGAGTTTGACCTTGAGATTAGAGATCAGAGATTAGTGTAAATGTTGTAGCTGACCACATTAGTAATATTTCACAACCATTGTACAGTCATATTGAGTCATCCCTTACCATTGGAAAATTCTTCTCTTATGAAAACCTTTGTGATGTTGTAGACCATATCTCTTGATATCCAGACAGTGTTAATTTTCATGAAATATTTAGCGTCCCTAATAATTTCAGTACTTCCTAATCCTAGAGACTTAAACATGATTCTTGGTGGTACATTTGGGAAGACCTATATTTGTGTAGAATATTTGGAGACCAAGTAGTTCATTGGTGTGTCCCTGACCATGAGTTGGACTATGTTTTGACCTTCTCCCACAAATTGGCTTGTGGGGGTCACTTTGGATCTCAAAGTAAACTATAAAAGACCATGACTCAAGACATTATTAGAAAACATTTTACAGAGATGCCAATTTATTTTTTATGTCATGTATTCTTTGTCAATTAATTGGAAATACATTTAAGAAGAATGAAATTCGCGAAAGAACCATGTTATTCTTTGAAAACATTGATTCATGGGGCATTAAATTCCTGAGAACTTTTCTAAATTCCTTGGGATTTTTGTTTATTCTATTTGATATTGACTATATATCTAAATGGGTGGAAGAAAATTCCACTCTGACCAATGAATATCGAGTGGTTGTTGATTTTGTGAGGTCACAAATTTTCAGTAGGTATTGTTTACCAAGATTCATCATTAGTGATGAGTGTTCACATTTTTTCTATCACAAAATAAACAATTTTGTTTATAAGAATGGGGTTTTTCATAAATTCTCAACATCATATCACCCCCAAACTAGTGTAAAAGCTTAAATCAAAAATATGGATGTTAAGAGAATCTTGGAAAAAATGGTATAACCCAATAGGAATGATTGGAGTTTACATTTGGATGATGCACATCAGGAATATTGTAAAGATTTTTAAAACACAATATGATTTTCACAATATATTATTGTGTTTGGAAAGGTTTTTCACCTCTTGGTAGAGGTGGAGACGCATGCATATTGGGATGTTAAACAATGTAATATGAATATCTCAGATGTAGTTGAGAATAAGAAGTTGAATATTTAAGAGTAGGAAGAAATTTAGCGTGATGAATATGAGAACTCACAAATATATAAAGAGAAAAAAATTCCCATCCATGATGGACTGATTCATCAGTAGAAGTTTGATATTGGTGAGACGGTTATTGTGTATAATTCTAGGATAAAACGCTACTAAGGTAAGATTCATTCCTGATGGATCAATCCTTACACTGTTACTAATGTTTACCCTTTTGGTGTTATATAGTGTTTTCATGGGAAGAGTGGACAATAGATAAATTTCAACGTGAAAAGGCTCAAACACTTCTATAATGATTTTCCAAAACAGTTCAGGGATGAAATCCAACTAATAAATGCCACATATGACACCAATTAGACGAATATCCCTTCTCCATACCTTTATTAACATATCTATTTATTTAAAATAATTTCATTAAGTACATTGTAACTTTTAGGTTTGGGGGAGGGTGAAATGTTATAGTTAGGATAAAAAAATTTTCAAAAATTAAAAAAATGTGTGTTAATATTGGATTTCCTTATCCATGTTTTGGGTTTATAAAAATTGAGCTGAAAAAGAATATCAAGAATAATTTTTCATGTTTTAATCGATTGTGTGGAAAATTACATTTTTTTAAAAATATGTGTTTCAAATGAATATTGATATGGAATATTTTTCTGGAATTTGTATTTTAAAATAATTCTTAGGAGTTTAATATATTTTTGAATCCCATTCCCCATTAGCACTGACCAATATTTTAATCCCTTACCTGAAAGAAATTCTATGCCTTTTATTACATATTCTTCCCGTTAATGACTTTTGTGAGAGTCTCGGGTCATGTAGAGAAACTAGAACATTCCTTAATTCTATTTTTATCCCTAAGATTCTAGAATGCTACATTTAGGATAGAGGAAATAATTCATTGATAAATCTTTTGTACAATGATCCTCTATTTTATTCCACCTTTACATTTCATCTATATTAAGACGTATATACATGGAAATTCTTGTTATATAGCCACATTACAATATAATTTATCAATACATATGAATCTCTTGTGTATATTATTGTTTTATTTTCAGAAGGTGTGGGGGAGAGGCTGTTTCCATGTGAATTATGGGAAAATAATTACTGTTATAGGTTAACATAAAGGGGGCCTAAATTTTCCTTTGGCAATGGGTTCACAAGCCATATAAAATCATTGTATTACCCATGTTTCCCTCTTTATCTCTAAAATCTATATATGGAAAAAATAGTTATGTACATTGAAAAAAATGGAATATAATTGAAAAAAGATGATGTTTTCTCCATTTTATTCATTATTGGGTTGTGACCCGTACAAATGGACAATGGGAATAGTGACATGGAGTTAATACACATTTTGAGGGCTAAAGTGTGTATATTAATTATGAACACTTCCTGAATTTTGACATTTTTTTTACTTATGAGATTAAACACTCCTCTTATACCTCAATTTTGTTATATATATTAAATCCTACCAACCCTTGAACCACAAAAAAACATGATGGAAGTCCACTTGAGTCACACAGTAATTTCTTACGGTAGAGAACCTAGAATCTTGGAAAGCATAGGATAAGATTACAAGAATTATGGTATAATATAATAACTCCACATTCATATGTTCTTTGAGTGATGGGAAAAAATTTCAATGTGAGGAATGATGCGACATGATGCATGGGTGCACAAATGAAGCTGTAAAAAAATGAATGTGAGAAAGAAAAAAATTATAGGAAAATTGAATCCATAAATGATACATGATGAATTTCAATTCAAAAGAATCTTGTATGTTTTCACATAATTAATTTAGGAATGGTACGTGATTAGGATATTGTACATTTTCCCAGAGTGAATATGTTTAGGTGTTGGGGTGTGATCGAAGCACAATTTACTATATTATTTCACCCTTATACCAATATATTAAACTGATTTTGTATTAAAAATTACAATTTTAATAACAATTTTCACTTCATGATTGGTACTCTATTTTAATTATTATAAATTTAAAAATGGATATTTTAATTGTTCTTATGTTTTTCTATAGGCAGAGGTGATGTGATGGGCCCATGATGATGTCAATGAATAACGTTCAAATCTACAAATGATGCAAGAATTTTTTTTGACTAATCCACATATTGCTACTAAACTGTGCGTCCAAATGGAATGAAAGTTCATGGAATTGTCCAAAATGTAATGGTTTACATTGCATATAGAGGAACCCAAGTCCCATTCAGCCTCATAAATTTTCATCTGAATTGATCTATTTAGGGAATCATATCTGCACATGTCAAAATCAGTGTTAATGTGTATTATCAATATCTTCATCTGTGATTGTGCAAATAGAGATATAAATTTGTTGGAGATATTCATGAGGTGGGTATACAACATTATAGTTTTGTAAAAAGGGATATTCAACTGCCTAGTGTATGAAATCTAAGATCCAAATATGTTTACACAATCGGTTTGATCAAAACCACCTTACAATTTTCTTATAAAAGAACACATTGGGAACCTCATTTAGGAGTTCAACCAAGAGGTAAGTTTCTGCCATTTTGGATTCCCCTAGTTGTATTAAATTCTTACTTAGATGTTCTTTATGATATGGGATGTGCTTATTCATCATCTTCTTCTTCCTCCCCTACCATGGTTTTCTAAACCCCTTATGATCACACGAGAAGGAACATGATGTAATATCGAGCATCATGTTTGTATTATTTTGAATAATTTTTTTAATTCTGGGTTTTATGTTTTTATGATCATACTATATTTTAATATAATGGTTTTATATACTGTCATGTTATATTAAAAATCAAATGATCATTTTTAGGGGTAACCTTTCATATAATGTTTCACACACCGTTCGTCAATTTTTCTTCCCCCACTCTATTTCAGTGTTTGTGTGGTTCATATTGTTTAATTGAACTCATATAAGCACTATCAACAGCATGTAAATATAGGACATGGTATCACAAATAAATAACATATAAACTTGGATATCACATTGAGTTTTTCATTTGTTTCCTTGGTGAGTTTTGTTTATGATGTCAAACACTAATCACCCAATGATCAGTGTTGTTTGGTGAGTCATTATTTATTTTAGACTAATCCCTAGGAGGTATCCTAGAATAAAATCAATAAAATTATGGTAATAGGTGTTATAAAAAATGGAATATAATATCTATAACCTTTTTCTTGAATCGACGAAGGATTATAATCATGAGTCATCCCTAGGTTGATCACATTTAATTAATCTTGTTCATTTATTATTTTTCTCATCACTTTTATTTTCTATTTTAATATTTAATCATCAAACCCAAGTATTATAAATCCCTATTTTCCTTTTTTTTACTTTAATAATAAGAAACACATTTTGGAATTAATTATCTAAGCCCTTGTCAAGTGACGACCCAAGGTTGCTGATATACTTCATAAATTATTGTTAAAAATAAACATCTAATTTCATGCGCTTGAAAATGCAATTAGAACATCTATGGGGTTTTTGCATAACCATATTCCCAATCATTTCCTATTTATTTTATATTCTATGTTGGTTTTAGAACCTATAGGGAGAAGTTCTTTCTGTGGAAGCTCAATGATGACTAGGGCCCCATGTAGCTCATGTTTTTAGATTTGACCATTGTGGTTTGTTGTGACCATAATAATATTTTGAGTGGTTGGATCTTTTGGTCTAGGGGAAAGATCTAGAGATCCATAGTTAATCTCATACATTTGCTGGTCAATGTCTGTTAATTTTTATGGAAACCTATGTGAGAGGGTTTCCCATGTTTTTTTATTCCTTTTCGGAAGTTTTCTTGTTTTTATGCTGATATTTTGATAATATCATGGTACGTGATGGATTTATAAGATATAGGCATGTTGATGCATTTAGTTTTCCTGAAGCACCCAGTGTGTTTATTTATAGTTATTGGTTTGACAAGGAAGACAGTTTAGGTTCCTAGATTGGATATCCACTGTTTTCTATGTTTCTAATGAAGTAATAGGGTGGGTAAATGCTTGTGACAAGAATGAAGCTGTGTGTACAGGTCGAGTGAAATAGATAAATTCTTATTAAGTGTGGTATCATATGAATTTAAATCATTGAGTGGCTACGTATGATCAGAGGACCTATGTTTCAAGACATGGAATGGTCATAGAACCTAGATATTGTGTCAAGATGTCCCTCCATGGTAGAGGTGACATCGTGAACTTTTAGGGTACCATGAGCTAGTTAACCCATTGCAAAAGCCTTGTTAAGTTTGACCAAGATGGTGAGAGTGGCTGAGATATACTTATAAATTACATTGGGGTAATTTTAGTGTACTAATTTTATATATGATCATGCAGTATCTTGATTTTTCTTGAGTATATTGAGAGATCATCAACAATACATTGTGCTTCTTTTCATTCTAAATGTTCATTACTATTGATGAAGGAACCTGTTGAGGCAATGCATGAAGAGTTATGTAAGTTAAACCATATAGTGGGGAGTAAACCATTAGACATTTTTTGCTAGTGACTCTCATTTATAGTTGAACATTTTCATTTTTAGGGAGCCATTGTTCTCGATGTTTTCTTTTTTAGATGGCGATAAGGGTATCCATGTTGTGTGGATTACGAGATCGGTCACAGCTAAAAGTCTTCCATTTAGGAGACAGTTGTTGGAACTGTGAGGTTAGTCATTGGATAGTCTATATATCTTGGTTGTACAGATGGTCATGTTGGGATCATTTATACTGGTACATTCACCAGGATTCTCATGGATTAGAAGAGTTATTGTGGGTAATTTGTAAAAACCCATGATAATATAGTATGTGGGTTTGAATGGAAAATTGAATTTTTGCTTTTAGATGCCCGTGAGAGGTTAAATGGTCTTTTTCCCCTAGTAGATGATCTTGAATAATTTTTTTGACCACTCCATTGGCCCCATAATAGGTTTATTACACAAGGAAATAAATTTGGTAGGAATCTGAGCCATTCAAATTATGACAGAATAATTAATATATAATATTTATTAAATTAAATATTAATTTATTCACATAGGTTCGTTCAGCCATAAATTTTGAATAGATCATCTATTTGAGATTCCATATCTACTTTTGAGTCTAGAATAATGAGTTAATCCAAGGGAAGGAATAAAGTCATGTCGGGTGTCGTGGCCTACTCGGGCCCCTTTTTCTTCCTTTTCATTTTCTTTTCATCCTTTATATTTCTTTTTCTATTATTTCATCTTCCTTCTCACACATGCCGCTTGTATTTCCTACTTCACTAGAAATTAAGGTATAATTTTTAAATGTAGATAACTAGAGAAGTGGTGGGAGGAGGGGTACCTAAAAAAATCCCTCAACATGTTGAGTCAGCTTCTGGCTACCACGGATGGTGAAATCAATTAAAGCTTCACCAATTTCCACCCAAAGTTAGAATGATTCTATTATTTCTTTGAAAACCCCTTTAAATTCATTTTTCCAGTTTTTATATCCATATTATTCTATTATGTAGTCCTTAGAGGTTGGATCTTCTGATTTGGGGTTTTAAACATGGGTTTTGGGAAATTAAAGGGTTTTTTCTTTGGGGAAACAATGTTTCACAATGTTTAGTTTAGGGGAACATGTCATGTGTTCTTCCTTGTTCGGGAGGATGAGATTTTAAAAGGTAAATGATTTTTATGGGGTATACACATTGTGTACTAGCACTTGGTCATGTAGCTGAGTACCCGGACATGTCTTCCCATGTAGCCGTACACGACTATATGGAGTACACGACCAGGCCCTGTGTGGGTGACACACCATATAAATGTACATGTAATAGCCAATCTAGGTGATGGGAAAAGGCATGTACCCCATTTCAGGCAAACTCCGTGTACCCACAAAAATATTCTTGTACCTAGGTCTTGTACATGCCCAGGTCGGTCTGCCGGAGTACACGTCGTGTATCCATGTGGACATGCCATGTATTGTCCCCTTGTATCCCTTTGATGTTTTTTCATGACTTTTTTCCCTGGTGTTTGAACTGGACCTGATTGTAGTAAATTTTGAGTACTTTTTAATATATATCATGATGGTGGTACTCATGGAGCATTCTAGGGAATCCTAATTGGTGTTTTGAGGCTTCTATCTTAATAGAGATTTTTGTTCTCCAATTATCAAATTCAGTGATCTCTTCAGAGTGACAAATGAACAGGAATGATCAGTTGGGTGTTTGGACCAAACCAATTGATACCATTAAACTGAGATTTGGTAAGAGTTCTCTCTTAGGACCTATGCTTTTTAGGATATTTCCCTTTAGAGACATGTTATTATAGCCTCTGAGGACATAGGTCCAGATGATTCTATGGATACCTTGAGGGATTTTGGTGCTTATACACTGATATAGGGAGTCCCTTATACGATCCATGTACATGTGTATCATTTCGAGGATCCACATTATATGAAGCCTCACTCATACTAATTATTTTGAGGATCCCAATTGTAGGATCCTCAGTGATGCTGATCATTTCGAGGATCCTCGTTGTCGGCTGCCTCAGTCTTGCTGATTGTTTAGAGTATACCAATTTTCGTTTCTCACTATTTATTTTGGTTAGAGTATCCCCATTATAGGATACCTTAGTTTCTTACTGTTACATGATCCCGTATTGGATTCAACTTTTACCATTACAACTAAGCATCCTGGGTAGTTTTCCTTTGCTTGCGTTAACCTGATGGATCCCGGTTAGGATTCCTCTCATTGCTTGTCTTGATAGACCCAGTGGGTTCCTTTTGTTTGACCAAACCTAATCTGTTACATTAGTTTTGGGTAGACACAGTGTTTTGGTGTCACCTTAGAACCCGTTCCAAACTGGTAAGCCCATATGGCTAGTTTCTAGAGTTTAGGGTTTGGGAGTTTGGGCCACTATCACTTGTTTGTTTATATCTGTCATTTTTTTTCATCTACAGTAGTTCTTATTAGAGTTGAATTCTGGTTGGTGGTTGTTGATACTTACATGAGGAGTATATCTTTATTATTGGGATGCTCGAACATTCTATCCTAGGATCTAGCTCTTGAGCCATGTTTTCTATAGTTTTACTGGCACATAGAGGTTTTACCTGAGGCTTGGCTATTGATCCCTATCTGTTTGATTTATCACCATTAGTTGTACTTGTATTCCTCATTGTACGAATTCATTAGACGTAATATTTATCTTGTGATATGTGTTGGGGATTATTATGATCTCCTTGTCCTGTGATGAATGTGTGGGTATTCCCAATTTTTATCTGAAAATATTTTACCTGAGTGGGTATACTCATATATGATGCTTGAATGGTTTGATAGATTCCATGTACTACAATCCATGGACCTGGGACATGGTAGTGGATTCCTTGGGTTGAGTATGCTCCTTGGGTCTTGATTTTTAGAGATTTCTTGGGACTTTCTTCCTAAGGATCCGAAATTCTAGTGATCACATTGGACATGTGATGAAGACTTAGTCCTTGGTTCCAAAATAGTTCATAGAATGTGTTTCCACTTGGATGCCCAAGGTACTCGATGTGGATTCTTTGTATGAGTTCCTTTGATCAACCCCTTCATTTTCTAGGCATATTTTATGGATTAGTTGGATGAGTTCCATAGATCTGACCCATTATGGTCCACATTTATTCTCAGGACTCATTAGACAAGTTCATTGGATCCATCCCTTTGTAGTATAAACATTGTGGCATTGTGGCTTAGACATATTGGTTATAATAATTGCAGGATTCACCATTGGTATAATGTATCCTTATTGGTAATTGGAGTTAAGTACATGTGTAACCATGTTTATGAAGAGTATGCCATTGTCGTGACATTGCTTGTTCATAGACATTTTTGGAATTGGATGAAGTAGGTATATGTAGATTGGGTGTACAAAAATAGAGATCAAATTGGTGATACATGACTTCAGTGGAACAACTTCTAACTCAATTCCCTTGCACAAGATGTCCACTTTAGCAGGAATATAGACCTGAGCTCTGACTGATGATGTGGTTTCTGTTATTTGATTCACATACCGATAAATATTCATATATATATATATATATGTATAGGTATGGAATTATAAACCTATACATATACAGTTAAATACATAGATGGTGGAACATTTCTGGTTTATGGGTATTATGGACCTAGGGATTGAATGGGGGATAAAATTTGGTTTTACTACCATTTAGTTGGGTTTTAGATATGCTAATCACATTTCTTCTACATACAGTTTTAGCAGTATAGTTACATGTATCTTATCAGGGTGGGCAACTGGGATTCTTTCTCACCTCTGCATGTTCCCCTCGATGTACGTGTAGACCTTATGAATTCTTTCCATGTTGAGTATGAGTTTCATGGTGGATAGGGATGAGGCCCGGTGTTTCTTGTTCAAGAAAAGATTCTCGTGTGGTTCTACTGATTGTGCCGCTGTAGTTTGACAGTTACTAGAGATTAGGTACATGGTTAGTCTCAGAGTTAGTAGTAGTGACATGTCATTTTACATTCAGTTTCAAGTGTCTTTGTATATGAATGTTCAGACCAATGGGTGACAAGTGGTTTATTGTATGACATAGCTGTTTGGGTTTTTTTAGCTTTTAATTTACTATTACATCATGTTTCATTTCAGTTGATTACTACATCTGAACTCTGTTTACATTATTGGTTTTTATGATCCTTTTCTATTTACACTTTTTTAAACTCAGGTTTAATGTAATAGTATCCCCACTATCACACCTTGTGTTCTTGCTGCTAGTTGGCAGTGTCTATCATATGGGGAGGCACGAATGAAAAATCGTATCCCACCAACTTGGAGTATCATTTTAGTGGAATCCTAGTCTGTATATTACTTTTAATTCAATAAAATGAAATTTAGTATTATATGCAATCTCAATGAATGATTTTCAAATTAAATGGATGAAATATAATACCTCTGTTAGTTAATAAGTTGATTTAACTCTCAAATATGTGACGAATAAGGTAAAATAGTTCAAAAGCATACACTGACATCAAAAGAAACATCACACGTGATCCAAACCACAAACTAGGGTTAAACAAATAATTATCCATCATATGGAATGATTGAAAAAATGATAATCAATCATAAAATGAATAATGGGGTTATTACCTTAAAAGAAACTACATAAAACCATAATGGGGGAGACTAAAAAATGATGGTGGCAGAGAAGATAGCCACCCGTATTTCCCCTAGGTCTTGTTCAGTGAGAGGGATGAGAGAAATAGATCATAGCAATTTTAAATTCAAATGGATAGTTTAGAAATTTCATTATTTTTTAAAACATTACAAGTCATTGTGTTTGGATTCATGGTTTTCCAAACCATGTGTCAATCATGTCCCATCAAAAGGGTTGACAAACCACTCACAAAATGTCCATAAAATTTGTTTAGAATCCATTTTATAACAATTGTGAATTATTTTTGATAAAATTTTATACATTCATAAACACATGAGGACCCATTAGTAATAATTAGGAGTTAGTAATGAACCAAATCATAATAATACCATGAAATTTAATGGTTTCTTCAAATATTATCACTTTTTTTATTCCACTATGTGTAACCCAGGTTGACAGAATGTGTAATAACAAATTGAATATAAACAATCTTGATAAAGAAAGAAGAATATATTACCCTAAACTATGAAGAATCACTGTGAAGTAGATGAATCCTCATAAAGACTATAAAAATAAAAATTATAGTTGGAATTTGACAAAAAAATCTATAAAAATGTTAAATAAAATGATATAAATAAAATAATATTGTTAATAATAGTCATGTAAATTGTAGATATAAAAACCATGAATGTTATGGTTTCCAAGTAGGATAAATGATGACCAATTTTAAAAACCCCATTGACATGGTTTTCATATAGTATTTTATAATAATCCTTGTGAAAACAATGAATATTAAATTTCTCATCATTGTTTCTAATAATGGAAATGATAACCCCCACATGTAAAAAAACTCAACTATTTTATAATCATTTTTTACGATTTATATTTTTCTATAAATTTTTTAAATATAAAAAAAGAATAAAAGATTTTATCTATGAGTACATTATATTGATTATATTTTCTTTAATATGAGGGATGATTTTCCACCACCCAATGATGGTATTTTTTAAATAATAATGCCATCTTTTTATATTATCACGTTAAAAAAATAATACATTATGTATTATATATATCAATAATTTATTTTTTAAAATACTTTGAAAAATGGAAATATTTCTTTTTTTCAAAACCACAAAATATTTTTGGTGTTTTTTCATGATAATATAAAAAAATATAGTTTTTATGAGGCTAATGTGAGTGTGTTTGGATATATAGATGTTTTGATATTAAATAAATAAAATATTATTCCAGTAATGTTCAAAATTACTATCAACTAATATCTTAAATAACGGTAGTAGATCCTGATAATGAGAAATATAATGAGTTATGTTTATTTACCAAAATGAATTTAAAATAATATTATATATTGAAGTTGGATTTTATTCCTCAATAATGAATTAATGTATACAGTAACACATTTCTATGGAATGATATGAAGATATATATTGAAAGAAAATGATCGATAAAAGATGATGATTTTGAACATAAAAATATTTCTATATAGACAAAAATGTTATTAACATTATATCACTGGATATTGTACATAAATGGAAATTGGATAATATGATCAATGTATTGAACATTATGAAAATAATTCTTAATTTTCTCTATTATAAAAACATTATTTCATTATATAAAATTCCCATTAAATTATAACAGAGTGGGTTTTATTAGAGTGTCCCATATTATTGTGTCTTTTATTCTCGTAGAGACTTATTGAGTTTAAAAACCCATAAATGGTAAAAAAATATGAAAGGATTTTCTATTTTAATATCTTATCCCATAATATTAGATATTAAAATATGTATGGTATTGTTAAATTTATCATGTTATATAAATTATTGTCTCTCAAGTATATTTTTTAGTATTTGTTTCATATATTTTTTGAATAAAAATGATCATTAGACAATAAATAAATAATATTATGTTTTTTATAACCAAATTTCATTAGGGAGTATCATATTTTATAGTGAAAAGCTAGGGTTATCATGGGTAGGATTTCATATTGGGATTCAGCCATTTCCTAGGATCCTAAACGGTGTTTTGTTTTGTTTTAGATAACCCACTATGTAAATGACTTGGAACTATAAATACTCTGAAATTGGTATATTAAGTGTAACAATTAATAATTCATGAATATATTATCTTTGAAAATAATCTTCATGCATTTGACACCATATGATGTAAGAAACACCAACATAAATGAATTTTTTTTCTACTATTCAAATTTGACCAAAATTCTACTCTATTGTACCCTATTCAAACACACTCTAATGTAGGAAAATATAGTTTAATGTGGTACCTCAATAGTTCCTTCTCATAATCTATCATAGCCCGATTATATATGACGGTATGATGAATATATTGTAGAAACCATACCCCCTATTACATAATTACAATATAGTGGAAATAAAAAAGAAATAGTAACAGAAAATAGTTTAAATAGTGTAATATAAAATTGGGAAGTAAATCAAGGTACCAACAATAGAAATAACAATGATAAATGTAATTATAGATTTAAATGTATCTAAATTTCAATCTGAAATTAAAAAAATTCACTAACCATCTGAAAAAATAATCTGAAAATGACTAGGACTTGAACCCCTTGTCATTCCATTATCTAACTTCTAGACCATCATGTAAGAAAAAATCAGTAATAGGGACCCTTAAACTTATCGCAACCTACACCTATATAATCATCTCGAGTACAAGATATAATCCTAAGTAATATTTGAGTAAAACATGATAGGTCAACACCAGATTTTCTACAAAAAACCAGTATAAAAATAAGTACATGAAATAATTTGATAATTAGGTGTATTAATTAATCAAATTTATATAATACATAAATCAACCTTCTACAACACGATGTTGGAATATTTCTATGAATGAAGATCAACCACACGAACCATGACGACAATTCTATGGTATAATCACATAAATGGGATAACCCCTTGGTTTAAGAATTTAATCATCCCAAACATGCCTACAATATATTAAATATAGGTTAACCAGGAAAATGAATCTATATAATATTTTGAACAAAATTGTGAATCCCTATAATCATTATATTATCACCAAATTGAGTCCTATATATAAAAATTTCAGTATACATGCCATTACCTATATTTGATAATTTCATCATCACCAGTCATAACCCTCTATATAATAATTTCAGCATGGAACACCACACAGATATAACATCAATGACATAGATTTCACTATATAACATGTCACAATGGATATTCTTCTAATTCCCATTTACCATTCAATTTTCTATTCATTGATCAAGTGTTTTTTAACCTATTAACAAGCCAATATTCACCCAATCATATCATATCAACCAAATATTTTTTAATAATAATTTTCACACATTTCCAAGGTGGAACTATCACATAGAAATCACATGGTATTTCAACTCTTACTAACTATGCATTACTATATTAACGAATTTTTTACTATTCAAGGGTCTACTCTCCCAATGGGTCCTCTCAATACAGGTGGGAAACCAATGGATCTAAAGGAGTGTGAGAATTATTAAAACCACATGTTTATTTTTACCTATTTAACATTTAATATGCACTCATTTTAATTCAGATAAATCACAATATTATATATAATTTAACAATTATAAAGGGAATATCATTATGTTTTTGTCCAAATATCTTTTACCTAATATCTTGAAAATTCATTGTATTAGTAATTCCAAACATGAAATATGTCCTAGATGATTGCTAGAATATCATGTTGTAACATCCTGATATAGTAGCCACTAAACCGTTCCTTGATCCGGTGGGTCGTAAGACCTCATGTGTGCCTCCCCATATGTTAGAAGCTTCCAACTTGTAGTGAGTGTGAAAAATGGTGCAATGAAGAGAATATAACCTCATGACATGGGATGAAAATATGTGAAATAAATAAATAAGTAGGGGAATCATAATATCATCTTATAGAGGATGATCCAAATATATATTATTGTAATAAATATTTCATTAATAGAAGAATCCATATTCAAATTTATAATGATGTCATGTCATGTATCTAGAAAAATTGAAATATGATACATGGTAAAGACATCCACTATAATATATGTATCAAATGTAAAAGAAGACAGAAAAATTATCTCCAATAGAACCAAGGGCCATAGATTGGTGTTTTTCTTCCCGACTCCTAATATATAGTCACAATAGCATTAAAAAATGGGTGTTTGTTTTTATCCCTACCTACATTCACATAATGTACCAAGGTACCATCTATGGACCTAGATAGGGTGTGAGAATAACTCAGTCGGCTCCAACCAATATTGTTAACAAATACCCAGTAAGTACATATAATAGAAAATTTTTCATGTAAAATAATGGAATGAAGTAATATAATAAGTAAAGTGGTTAGCTCCTTTTCTCAAGGGAGACCAGGGTGATAGCACCAACTTTTTCTCATACTATATTTTCTATGAACAAATATCCACATATATTAATATATATGATCTATATATGTATTGATGTTTAAATACATATATATGTATACTGTACATTTTATGAACCATAAGAACAACTCATGCATCCATGTATAGTAGGATGAGTATTTAAAAGGATAATGGATGTCATACCCAATATCAATATAATTTAGATTTCATGCAATTGTACCAATACTAAAGGATCATCAATCCCATTTTAATGACCCGGACCCGACCAGCCACCCGAACAGTGCTGAACGGGTCGGGTGTCACTACCTTAGGAGCACCTCCCCTAAACGCCAAAGGCTTCTGACTAGAAGGGAGGGTCTGTTAGGTATAGTGGGGAGGCTATACCCTCTCAAAGGATCATAATAAGGGTACTGGTCCAAGTATAATAGTGAAGATGCAGCGGAAAGAAAGACTCAGCAGACTCGAACCAAACCCACAGAGCGGAAGCATAATCAATATAAGTAAACAGCAGACAAAATAAATATAACAACAGTAGTTGAAATAACACAAAAACATGTTGATAACATGTAACTACTACTGAACAGTAAAACATGTATCCCGAGCGGGTCATTCACAACTGAATATAAAAGGGCTCCAATGGCTTACCAACAGTAGTTAAAAAACGTTTTAATGTTGATACATAAACGTAAACAAATCAAATTAAACCCAGCTAGGCATGACTACAAGGTCCATAACCTCTCCATGCAATAACTAATGCAACCCAGCTCATGAAGCTGTCCTCTTTCTTGCACGTAAATCCATGTTGTCTGCACGCGTCCCAAAGGTCCCATGCAGGGTGTGAGACACATATCAGTAGGATACCACCCAATAGTGTGTACCAAAAATAAGTGTTTAAGCAGTCTTGCATTTCTCAGAAAAGTAGTAAACGGGACAATTCACAATTAAACACAAACTCCACTGGTGCTCAATAGGAACCATGGAGTGTCACCTGCTTCGGCCAACGCCAGAATCTCGGTCGTGTAACCCAGCACCATGTGGCACCTGACAGCTCGTGTCTCAAGTACCGACAGCCCAAAGGCTTGCCCTAAAATAGTAACCTGGAACCATGTGCCTCATGAAACCTCGTGTCTAAAGTACTGATGTCCCGAAGGGACACCCAAAAATAGTAACCAGGCACCATGAGCCTCTTGACAACTCGTGTCTCAAGTACCGACCTCCCAAAGGCATGCCCAAAAATTGTTACCCGACACCAAGTGCCTACTGACACCTCATGTCTCTAGTACCAACATCCCAATGGCACGCCCATCCCCTAAAGGCTCCTCACCTCCCATGTGGCATTATTCGGAAAGCACCCCCAACCAGAAAACATAACAGCAACTACGGGGGCCTCTACCTACATGAGTGTTCAAAACCACCTCATCACGGAGTATCTCTCTGTTCACACTACTCAAATTCTGGATGAGCGGTAATCACCAAAATAGTACTAAGACACCAAAATATCGGACACCTCGTGTCCCTACGACCATGTTGCTCAAGTCCGATGGCCTCGCCATCCATGTAACCAGGGCCATTCCACAACCTGATAGTCATACTGCCTCATGATGACATTCATAACGCCCAATCCCGTGGTCAAAACCACCTACAGTAAATCGGGCAAAGCCCCATCCTCTGATTCACATCACTCAATCGTAACCGGGGAAAGCCCAACACGATCCAAGGGGTCCAGCAGATGCAATTTGGCAATTTCATATATAACATATGTAAAGAGAAAACATAACCAGGCAAAAAAAACTAAACAGTTGAATTGCACTATGCAAGGTGTTATCCCATAACAGCACTAAGGACTTGAATGCCTCTATAAATTTAAATCAGACATTAATAAATAAAACTAAATAGTTTAAAAAAATAATATTTTAATTAAAACCATTTTGGCGTTCCCTGGCCAAAATGCCCTAATGAGCAACGACCCCTCACCCGGCCCCGCTCATGAAAAATGGTAACATGGACTACACAAAGGCATCCCATATGTCCATCAAGAAATACAATATGATATTGAAGATTAAACGGGTCCCGCTCAAAATACCCAAAAATGCGCCGAAGGCCGTGTCACCCAAACAACCGCGAAAACACAAAATAATGTATGCACCACCTACCTAATACTCTCATGATGCTACTCCTCCGGTAACACCTTCCAATTCGGTCTAAAATGTTGTAATATAAAAGAGATTCAATACCGCTCAAATGCCTCTTACTGACTCTAGAAAAAAAATCAAACAAAAAGTTCAAAGAGGTATCGAGGCCTTACTGAGGGGGTTCCAACACATCCAACTGAGGTCGGATCTGACTTCGGATGAAGAACCGTGAAGCAATTGATGGTTTGGCCGACTTAGTTCATGTATCCTGGCGGAGGGTATGAGGTTATGCCTTAATACGAGGATACTTCCCGTTTTAAGAAAAATAATGAAATTACATGGTGTGTAAATTAGGACTACACGCCATGTATAGTCCATTTAACTGTTCATAAAATTGCTGATTCCGCCAACTTACTTTTTGATCCTGCTGACATGAGTACACAACATGTTCCTAGGGGTACAAGGCATGAACTTCATTCCTCTTCCATTCCTCACTGACATACTCACATGCCATGTGTTTCCCTTATACACGGCTAGACTACACGGAGTGTTCAAAGGAAACACAGTGTGCCCCTGGTTCTACCTGGCCAACAAGCCTACATGCCATGTACAACCTCACACGGTCGTGGTACACATGGAGTGTTCAAAACTACATGCCGTATAGTAAGAAACTACTACATGATCATCACACGACATGTACCCGATGAGCACACGGCTGATCACTCGTCTACACATACACAGAGTGTATTTAAAGTACACGGCATGTAGTCTGGAGATTTCCAGAACATCGCATTTTCTCCAGTTTCCTCAGAAACTAGTCAAAAATTTAAGCAGGGTCGGGATTTTGACCCGTTCCAAAACCCAGGTTCATAAAAACTCCCCACCTTAACGTAGCTCGTCCCTGAGCTACCCAACAAAACCTGGAGATGGCACCAAACACACATCCCAGTTAAACAACCTGGACCAACCCAATCCCAAGGTTCTGGATAAATTCATCATGGGGCTCCCCACCTTAGGAATTGCCTACTCGTTCTCAACCAAACAAATTTTAATGAAAACAATGTTTACTAACATTTTTTCCCGACACATAGTCCTCCCGTGATGCATTGTCACCCCTACACCTCATTGGCGCTCACGTGTACTCTCAACGTGTCCCGCACCGCATTAGTGTCCGCCTCTATGAGGTCCTGGTGCCTAGCACCTCAATTAACCTGCATCCATGATGCCCCGATGCCCACGACACCTCATGTAACCTGCATCCATGATGCCCCAGTGCTACGCATATTACACATATATATAGAATATATCACGCACCTGATATGGTGCCAATCACACTGACTAGAATCTTGCCAGTACACATAGATCTCGTGCACCATGTGCACTCCAAATAGACATGCCTCTACATGTCATGCCAAAAAGGAGACATAGGGATCATAGCCACACTGCGATGTACCTCTAATTGTCGTCGGCTCACCAGACAGCTCAGCCTATGGTAGCTCCACGATGTGAACTTGGCCTAAAACACGTCTGCCTGACGCCTGGCCTCCCAATGCTACTCCATTCACCGTTAACTGACCCCTCAACTGGGTCCCACCATCTCTGTCACGACCACTGCGCACAGCTGATCCCCGACTACCCTCTCCGGGTACCGAACCTGAACCAACTCCAGATGCTACAATCTTTCCTTGTCCCTTCTTACCGGTTATGTAAGAATGTTGCCTGCAAAACCTCTCCAGATGTCCATCCTGAAAACCCGCATTGCCTCAAACTTACTACCGAGTCTCCCAATCCTGATAGTTACACTGCCTAACCCATAGTACATGACTGCTCTCATAAGAGTTAGAACCAAATATCCTACACCATGAAATTCTACAAAATATTAAGAATTGCATACACATTTTCACAACTAGAAGTTATATTAGGAATTTCACCAATTCACATTTCAATGCATATAAAGCATGACAATTTATTTTTTCAATTCACATGGCATTATCAGTTCACAAAGAATATGAGAAATTATGAAATTGAAATACACTAAAATGTGCCTATCAAATACAATAACCAAGCCCTGCCATACCATGCCAAGGTCCAATTATCCCTTACCATACCGGGTCAAGGGTCACATATCACAGTCATGAAAATCACACATCAAGTGAGCCACCGAGGTGGAAATAAAATCAACTATAATCTGAGAAATGAAAATAGTAGTTCCCACCCACGGCAACTAGGTCCATCCCTCGTACCTGGGGCTGCAGGCACCCAAACACAAGCTAGAAACCCAGCCCCTGTAACATCTATCTCCAGTCTACCAAACCCAAATTGTAAAACCAGTATAAAAAATGAGTTTCCTCAAAATCATTAGTATCCGGAAAGCACTGCTACTAAATCCCTGTCAAGATCTCCTCTGATACCACTTTGTAACGACCCGGACCTGGCCGACCACCCGAAAAGTGCCGAACAGGTCGAGTGTAACTAACTAAGGCGCACCTCCCCTAAACTCCAAAGGCTTCCAACTAGCAGCGAGGGTCTGTTAGGTATAGTGGGGAGGCTATACCCTCTTGGTGTATCATAATAATGGTACTGGTCCAAGTATAACAGTGAAGATGCAATGAAAAGAAAGACTCAGCTGAATCGAACCAGACCTGCAGAGCAAAAGCATAATCAATATAGATAAACAGAGGAAGCAATAAATATAACAAAAGCAGTAAAAATAACACAACAGCATGCTCCTAACATGTAACTACTACTGAAAATTACAACATGCATCCAGAGCAGGTCATTCACAACTGAATATAAAAGGGCGCCAATGGCTAACCAATAGTAGCTACAACAAGTAAGCATGCCGATATAGAAAATTAAACAAAACAAAGTAACCCCAGCTAGGCATGCCCTCAAGGTCCATACCATCTCCATGCAATAACTAATGTAACCCAGCTCCGGAAGCTGGCCACTTTCCTACACGTAAATCCATAATGTCTTCACGCGTCCCGAAGGGCCCGTGCTGGGTGTGAGACAAATCTTAGTAGGATACCACCCAACGGTGTGTACCAAATATATGTGTTTAA
This sequence comes from Viscum album, assembly GCA_963277665.1. NCBI lineage: Eukaryota > Viridiplantae > Streptophyta > Magnoliopsida > Santalales > Viscaceae > Viscum > Viscum album. Next base: position 1,472,432,185 of record OY728131.1, on the reverse strand, counting down.
GCATTTATGCATTTCGTAGAAAAGCAGTAAACATTACAATGAAAAATTAAACACAAACTCCACTGGTGCTCAACAGCCACCATGGAGTGTCACCTACTTTGGCCTATGCCGGAATCTCTGTCGTTTAACCTGGAACCATGTGCCACCTGACATCTCATGTATCAAGTACCGATATCCCAAAGGCACACCTAAAAATAGTAACATGGCACCATGTGACTCCTGACACCTCGTGTCTGAAGTACCGACGACCCGAAGGCACACCCAAAAATAGTAACCCGGAACCATGTTCCTCCTGACACCTCGTGTCTCAAGTACCGATGTCCTGAAGGCGTGCCCAAAAATAGTAACACGACACCAAGTGCCTCCTGACACCTCATGTCTCAAGTATCGACATCCCGCAGGCATGACCATCCCATGATGGCTCCTCACCTCCCTCGTGGCTTTCTACGGCAAGAACCCCCAACCAGAAAACCTAACTGCAACTACGGGGCCTCTACCCACACATGTTTTCAAAACCACATCATCATAGAGTATCTCTGTGGGCACACTACTCAATGTCCCGGTGAGCGGCAATCACTAAAATAGTGCTAAGCCACCAAAATATCTGACACCTCGTGTCCCTGCGACCATGTCGCTCATGTCTGATGTTCTCGTCATCCATGTTACCCAGGCCATGACCCAACCTGATAGTCGTACTGCTTGAAACCAACGTCCATGATGCCCAATCACGTGGTCAAAACCACCAATTGTAACCTGAGAAAAGACCCAACTTTTGATTCGCATCACTCAAGCATAACCGGGTCAATCCCAACACAATCCAAGGGGTCCAGCATATGAAATTAAGAAATTTCATATATAACATATGTAAAAAGAAATCATAACCAGGAAAAACAATCTAAACAGTTGAATTTCACAATGCAAGGTGTTCTCCCATACCAACACTAAGGACTTGAATTTCTCTAGCAATTTATATTAGACTTTAATAAATTAAACTAAAATGTTTAACACATTAATAATTTAATTAAAACCATTTTGGCATTCCCCGACTATAATTCCCCGATGAGCAACGACCTCTCTCCCGACCCCATTCACGCAAACTGGTAACATGGACTACCAAAATTCATCCCATAGGTCCAACAAGAAATTCAATATGAAATAGAAGATTAAACAGGTCCCGCTCAAAATACCCCAAAATGTGATGAAGGTCGCGTCACCCAAACAACCACAAAAACACAAAATGAAGTATGCACCACCTACCTGAGACTCGCATGATGCTACTCCTCCGGTAACACCCCCCAATTCAGTCTAAAACACGGTAAATCTATAATAGATTCAATATTGTTCAAACACATCTAACTTACTCTAGAACGAAAATCAGTCAAAACAGCCAAAGAGGAATCGAGGCCTTACCAAGGGGGTTCCAACACATCCAACCGAGGTCGCATCTGACTTCGGACGATGAACCGGGAAGCAATAAAAGGTTTGGCTGACTTGGTTCGCATATCTAGGTGGAGGGTATAAGGTTCTGTTTCAATAAGAGGCTACTTCCCATTTTATGGGAACAAAAGAATATACACGACATGTACTTCAGGAATACACACCATGTATAATTCACTTAACTATTCATAAAATTGCTGATTCTGCCGACTTACTTTTCGAAACTGCCGACATGTGTACACAGTGTGTACCTAGGGTTACATGAAGTGTACATGGTTCCTCTTCCTTTCCTCAGTGACGTACTCACACGACATGTGTTTCCCTTATACACAGCTAGACTACACGGTGTGTTCAAAGGAAACACAGTGTGACCTTGGTTCTACCTGGACAATAGGCCTACAGGCCATGTACAACCTCACACTATCGGGGTACACACAGCGTGTTCAAAACTACATGCAATGTAGTAAGAAACTACTACACAATCATCACACAACATGTACCCAGCAAACAAACAGCCGGTCACTCGCCTACACATACACGACATGTACTTAATGTACATGACGTGTAGTCCGGAAAATTCCAGAACATTGCCTTTCCTCCAGTTTCCTCATAAACCAATCAAAAAATTAAACAGGGTCATGATTTTGACCCGTTCCAAAAACCTGGGTTCTTACACCCTTGTATCATATCAATAGTGTATCCATGCCTATTTAACATAATCAATAAGGGTATCCTTGCCCATTTTCCATAATTCTTAAAGGTCACCAATCTAATTTTTCATAATTCATAAGGGTATCCATGCCCACATGTCACAAATATAGGGACACCATGCTTGAGTATCGTAGTATAGATACACCATTCCCATATCTAATAAAAATTAAGAAACAATGCATGTATATCACTAGGTAACGTGATTCTATACCTGTGTGTCATAAAATTAGGGCATCCATGACCATATATCACAATGTAAGGGACTCCATGCCCATACATCATAAATGTAGGGCCCCCATTCCTATATGATACAAATTTAATAAATATTCATGGATTTAAGAAGATCCAATAGATAATTTATTGTTCATTAGCATCCCTTTATAACATAGCTGAACCCATTTTTCTATTTAAATACATCATATGGTCACACCAATCAATTTATATTCTATTAATTATATTTATTGTAATTAAACAAATGTCTAAAACCATATATAAGTTTTTTTAGAATGATGATCATTTATAAAACCAAGGGAACTGAATGGGAAGACGTAAAGTGGTAAAAACTAATGATTTAGACCTATCCCAACTTGAATGAATGTATACCAGGTTATTTATATGTAGTATATTTTTTTATACTTGGTTCATCTATATTTTAATGAAACACATGGAGAATCCATTGTGTAGAATCCTGACACGTAGTATAATGAAATTAGGCCTCAGTGATCAATACTAAAAAACCGAATAAGGACTATAGAGGAACACTTATATAGAATAAGCCTCTAGTTTTTAATATATAAAAATATAAATATAGAAAATATAAATTCAATAATAATGGGGCATATTTGATTTCACCCAAATATCATTTTCAAATAAATTATAAAAAATGAAAAGATCCTAAGGACTGTGGATCATATCATTCAAAATCCAAATAGATGAATAAATGTTTAATTTGACTTAATAAGGGTATGAAATAAAAAAACTATGTGGAATATTTATGATGCTTTAATGGGATAAAATAAATAGTTCTATTCACTGGGGGAACAAGGAAAAAATATTTTATTCTATAAGAATGCTAAGGGAAAAGTAGAAAATTCACCCCTTCAAATCTAGGTCACATGGTTTGGCCTCATGGTTAGCCAAACTATGCACCGACCAAGGGTATCCAATTTTCCCAGTAAGAGGATCACACGGTTTATGTGAAAAGGTTTGGAAACTATTCCTAAACTATGCTATTATGGTCAATTAAAAACATGAGGTTTTTTCTAGGTCTTGCGTGCAGTGTCTTGTAGTTAGGGAAAACCAGGCGTACATATTATGATCTCTAAAATAACATAAATGGTCAATAGAAACCCTGATGACATGAAAAAATATTCCATTCTAACAATTTAACCTATTAGTTTCTTCAATCAGGAAGGTTTTTGGGAACCAAACTATCACTGAAAACCCACATTTCATCAACATCCCTACTATGAATTCATATTAGTAAAATGAAATTAATTATACTAAAATATAAACATACATAAAATATGGTATAAATATTTTTAATTCATTATTCCCAATTTATAGTAACTAATCCCAAAGATACCCTTCACATGATGTATAAAAATAATCAATGAATAGATCATGCAATTCAGCATGTACGCCATCCTCTTACTCCCATGTGTTATTATATACATAGATGTGATATCATAGTACCTATACCAATGTGATATATTGAATTTAGAGATTATTCATGCTCTAAATAATGATTTGAATGTGATACTCCTAAAAATAAGAATAGTTATTTTATTCAACATCATTGGGGATCGAAAGTATGAGATGATTCAATGTTGGAATGATGAATATGTGTTACGTAGAATTCATAATTCATTGTTCTATTCCTAAAAAATAATATAAATGATAGGATACTAGTGGAACTCTATCATTTACCTCAAAAGTCCGAAAAATGAGGAAAAAACATTTCATATATCTAAGTCCCCCTAATCCCAAGTCAAGTTGATATCTGCAAGAAAACAGGATTCCCAACGTCAAACAACATAGGATGTTAGTGGTAGTGGAAATATGATTTATATCAAGAATGTGGAGTATCAATCCCATATTTTTTTAACTACATATAATTTTAAGCCCCTACATAAAACGAGGGAAAATTAGCTCTACCTCCCCAATGTCTAAACATCACAGAGTTGAACAGAATGACCTACCATTTAAGGCATTATACAGAGTAATATTAATTGACATATGTAACTAGTGTTAATGGAAAACACAAGAAGGGGTATATGATCCTCAAAATAACCATAAAATCAATATCCCATTGTTGAAGAATGTCCTGCAATACCTATATAGTATGTTCGAACATATCATAATTATAAGTCTAATGTTTTTTCTTAAATGTTCCTTCATACCAAAATCTCATTATAAACACTTATAGAATATCGACATGAAATGATCATCCCTATATGAAAAGATAGAATTGGGGACCCCATTTTCCTATATAATATAACCTACATAAAATATTCCATGGACTTCAAAAATATATCTCCTAGATAGATATATTGTGGGATACCATTGTCACTCGATCGACGAATACCCAAACCACTTTTTCACATTGAGGAAACCATGGTAATCCATGATCAAAATTCATAATGACATTATCCCATTTCTATTTTAGGATCGATAATGGTTATAAAAATCTATTGTTCCACTGGTGTCAGAACTTAACCAAATGATGCATAGGACAACTAGGGATAAAACCATCTATCTAACATTTCATTTAGGGACACCAATAATGGTGGATAATATTAAAATCTATCTTTCGGATAAATGGTTGCGCTGACAATTGAGAAACACAAGATTCCCCCATCAAATCATCTCTCTTATTTATAGGAACCAATATATTGTTATGTATATAGATGATTTTGTCTTTATAAATATGCCAATTTGAGGGATAGTCCTCACCAAAAATACATTCTCGTATAACCAGAACTTTAGAGTCTAAAAACAATATTCTTTTGACCTTAACAAAGAGTGTCAAGGTAACTGATAAGTCATCATGAAATGGATAGTTGACACTCTCTTGAAACTCCAAATGCATCTTAGAAAACAGTTCCATCATCATCTATTGATCAATGGTATCCTCAAAATCTTGTGCTGGATTTTTTTTCCTTAGAGCATTAGCAACCACATTACCCTTTCCTTGAATATATTCCAGATCAATGTTGAATGGATGAGGGTATTTGTCCCATTTGTGATATATAATATTCATGGCATGCTTCATAAATATATTTTTTAGGAACTTTAAAATTTTATTCACCACAATGTGATCACCCATCAGATAATGCCTCCATGGCATGTATGACAATTGCAAGCCTGAGGTTTTATGTTGGGTAATTTTTCTCATAATGTCTCAAATGGAAAGACCCATATACAATGACAAGATCCCCCCTCATCAATACAACACACAGTTAGATTATCAGTGAATCACTGAAAACTTTGAAGCCTCTTCTTGAATCTAGAGGAATAAATACCAGCACCAAAGCAAGACTTATTTTTTGCTCCTAAAATTCAATCTCACAATCTTTAGTTGAAAAAATTCCAATACCTTCTTTGTAAGACAAGTAAGAGTTACATATAGGTTTTACAATTCATATATAAAACTACTTTAATAATCATTTTCCCCAATAATTTTTTTTGCAAAACAATTCTGTGTATGATCCATGGAAACTATGACACTCACCAAATCATGTCAATAGACACTCTTACCTCTAAAATAAGATTTCCTAGGATGTTCACTATATTGATGCAATAGTATTATTTAAAGATATTATCGTATAGTTGGTTCATGGTATATGTATTCCTCATAGTCTCATGATATTTTAATTTGAATTGTTAGGTTCTTGAATACACCGAGATGTCATATACAAAGACACCAATAATTAATCCCAAAATGTGTGCAAAACTAGATTCATTGTAGCCCTAGAAATGGTAGGATAATTTGAGAGCCTAACTGAAAAAAATGAGAAACTCATAAAGATCAAACCTATTATGGAATATTTTATGAGTTTTGAATGATGTTCTTACAAGAACAAAGTGATTTCCTGACTACAAGTTGAACATTGTCAAAACACTATCTCTTTGAAGCTGGTCAAATATGTCATTTATATATGGTAAAGGATATTATTTAATCAAATTATGATAATTCAACTCCTAGTAATCCACAAATTATAATATTTATGGATAAAGAACTCCATAAGGAACTCCATAATATCCTGTAAATCACCAAGGGATCAGAGAAGGGATGATAACTTTGGGTCAAAAGAAATTACAAGTGAATAATGATATTATAACTATTGAGAAAGGGAAATATACCAAATGTAATATTTTTATGTTGTGTATTTATTAATTCAAATGTATCACTGATAAACATATCACCTCAAGTTAAAAAAACCAACATGACATTACATGATGTGAATTAGATTCACATAGTGTGTTCTTTTTAGATGATGAACAAGTTTCAGGGAATCTTCATAGTGAACGTTCCAAGTCATGTACTATTTAAACATCATGTAATAGTCATTTATAAATCCTTAATACCATCTTCAATAGAGGCACCTGAACCACCTATGATGCATTCTAAAATCAGGGGGAACACTCACAATCTGCATTAACACATTTATTCCTAAAATCCATTGATTCTAAAAGACATACATCCCCAAACATATTTCTATTTTCCACAATAGTTTCTCCCTATCTCTGAAAATAAATTCTCCAAAAAGGATTAACATAGAATCATAACCCAAATTATGTATATTAATTGTATACTTAAAATATTAACATACATTAAATTAGATGACATATTAAAACATTCCCACCATATAATAGATCATCCTTGAGATGCTCTATAAATCAATATAAAGTCAAAAAAAACATGTCTGACCATTGTGATAACATATCATAATCTCTATCCCACATCTCCCAGTGAAACTACCCATGATACCAATGCACGTGACCAATAGGTGTGGTCCTACAGTAGAGATACAAAACACTAAGGTCCAAAATCCCTATCAAATGACAAAACTACCCAATGAACATAATCCTAAAAATATACCCCATAAGAAGGGTCTGGATAATATATCTAATGTAGTGACATGTGAAACACATCATGTATGGAACTTTATCAATGTGAAAGTGAACATCAATATGTCATTGGAAAACCATTTACAATATATCAAATAGGCTAAAAAACATGTGTGCATGATTTTCTTATTTCATAATACAACATTTCCAAAACACAAGAGACTCTTGAAGGAAAAAATTGATTACCAAAATCAAACTACATATGCCTTCCTTGAGGTCCAGTTTATTATTTTATCTGACTCTATGCATTCACCAATATCTAATTATTAAACTAAATAAACATAGACATATCCTACATGAGACTATGTCGAACAATTAAAGATTCACAAACCTCCATCCAAAAATTTGGAATATAGCATGACTGGTGATACAAATCCTTGAATGGTTTCACATGGATCAATTTCAGGAATCATTTTCTATATGAATAATCCATTTGAACGTTATGATTCTCCCATTAAACACTAAAATACATAGTACATGACCATAAAATATCCTTCGTAATCATAATAATATGATCTGATTTACGATCAATCTATGGATGGTAGGATGTTCTCAGATAAATATGTAACCCTCAATCCTTATAAAGACCATAGAAAACTGATATGTAAAAAAATGATGTCTTTTAGAAAAAAAATACTCCCAGAAAAAATTTGAAACTAAATATTCTTATGTATGTAATGACTATCGATAACCTAAATAAGGAAGGATGTTTATGTATGTGTAAAGTGGGATACATTTTTTAGTCCATCACTAATGAGGCATACTACATCATTCATAAAGTTTTTCATGTGTAATAGTATCACCAATTATATAGTTATATCATCCCATTTCCATTATAGACTTGGTATAGGCTTCAATTTTCTAACTAACCTCTAATTATTAGTTTTCACTAACTTTAAAAAGAAACATCCCGCCACGAAGTGCACTACCTTTATCTTTATTCCTTTATAATTTTATTTTCAATGGATATAATAATGAATCTTTTTTAAACCTGAATTTACCACCCAAATAAAATCCAAAAAATCACTCATTATATCCACATTCAAGCCCATATTAACACATACTTTTCAATGTAAATGGAAAGAATGGCTATTTATAACAGAAAATACTAATGGAGTCTCCTGGAAATTTAAGCTATCTCATGAAACAATGAAATCATGTTCATATAACTCTTCCATATTGTTCTACTTGTGAAACATATGTATAACAAATTTAGAAGTCGTAGATACCTTTATTTAGGTCTCCTAAATATGTATATGAAATTCAATAAAGTGTTCCAACATCATCCACCCTTCAGAATACTCCCAAACATCCCTTTTCAGAATCTTCTAGCTCAATTCCTTATTAATGGTGTTTCCCTTTCTTCATTGATAATCCATCTCAGTGAAAAAATACTACATATACTAAACCTAACTGCAATATAGAAGGTTATAGTCCATCTAAGAAAATATTTACTTGAGTATTAAATGTTTTTGTACACCAAAAACCATTCAACCATAAGATAATATCTCCCACATCCCTTCAAATTTAACATCATAGATATATCCAAATTATGAGAAGTATAAATCCTCTCATGTGGTCTCAAATGTCTTGAGCCATAATAGCCACTCAAAATACCTAAATCTAAACATCTTTGACAACAAATATTGATGAATCATATTACATTATAAAATACTTACCTAGAATAGGAAGGGTGTGGAATGGTGAAAATTAATGTACTGTAAGATTTAATCATGAAAAACCCACCAAAAAAATTATCTATAGAAGGATGAAATATCTGATTCATCATGGCCATGATTTATAATCGTTTGTTTATCAAACCAAATAGCATCACAATGAACTAATACAAGGTACACATACTCTTAAATGTTGTCTGAGGAATTTTTTATTATCGCAACCTCATCTTGGATTATCCTTGAATTATTTTAATATTGGAGAAGCTATTAGAACCTCTCATCTAGTGGAATAAATTTTCAATATGTATAGGGGGATACCCGTTCTTCACCGTCATCGGGTTAAGTCTATGATAATCCACAAACAAGTGTAAATAACAATTATTCTTCTTAGTGAAAAGAAATATATTAGCATATTAATACATAAAAGATTGTACGAAACCATTATCATCTAGATCTTTTAAATGAATGTTCAACACCTCATGATCTATTTGTTCCTTCTAGTATGGTCTAATAGAATGTTTTTCTGTACACAGGCCCAACTCGATGAAGAGCATGATCTCTCTATCATAAGGGGTATGTTATAATTTTTTTTTATAAAAACATATTGACATTTCTCATCCAATAATGAAATGGTATCATTGTACATTCAATCAACATCCCAAATAGGTCTTTCTATATGATCTATGAGGCAATCCAATATGCATTGAATTGGACATGCATGGCTCGCTTAAATATCTCACTCACCCTGGTGAGAATATTAATCCCCTCCTAGGCATATAAATGTAAATATACTCTAGTAATAGTGGATAAGATCATGGTATAAAACTAACCAATTGTTACCCTGAATAAATTTGAATGCTTTCATATCCTATAAAAACGATTTCCAAAATAAATTTTAACTACCGATCTCAAGAGAACGATCCTTGAAATAATTAATATTCCCTTGCATGATTCCCAATGGTGTTTCATTTGTCAAACCACAATCCATGTTTTCCACAAAAAATTCCAATACATTTACAAAAAGATAATAATAATAGTATATTTATTATTCTAAATCACACAAAATGGAAGCAAGGGTTGAGGATAATAAAACCATAATTATGAAAGTAGAACATCCTATATACACACCAGCTATATTAATCTACATATCATGTTATTGATTTCTACCCTACCACAAACTCTAGTATAACTCCCCTAATCTATTCCCTATACTTGTTAGTTTCTCTACTATACTAGGGTACAAAAACCACAACCTTGGACTAAATGTCAAGTAGAATTCATAAAACATGTCTTCTGAGGGGAAGCTGAGTCCTTCACAGACACGGGTACCAATATTGATCCCCCTATGTCTCCTATCCTACTTCATCTCCATAGAAAAAATCTAAAAGTGTCTAAAACTAATTCTAGAATGGAACTCCAAATTAGGTTATGAGTATTGAGTCCTCTTATGTCCCAAAATTCCATAGTTTTAGTACTACACCACAAATAAGTCCTAATATGGTTGCCCAATTCCCTCACTTCTCTTCCAATATTTTACAATACAAAAATTGTCATAGAGGTTCCTCTTTCTACTAGAAAAAGAGCTCTCGGTTATCAACACTGAAACACCATAGCCACTAATAAGGGCCTCTCTCAGATTCCCTTCCAGGAGGAGTTCCCAATTCACCACATGTGAAATGATACTCATGAAAATTTCATTCAACTAGAACATGATTACATAGAAATACCCATCATTTAAATCCCATCTATGGGTACATGAACTTCCCAAATATATGGGTAATATACACCCAGGTACACGATCATTACCAATTCCAAACACATAATAGTCTATGTTCAATATTCACTAATAATAAAGAACTATAAAATTAAAACCTAAAACCTTAGATTCCACATTGTAATGTCCCAATGACTACCACACTCTCATATGGAAATATCTAGTTTGTTTTGGAAGCTCAAGAATGCTTCCATATATGCCAAAGGCTGTTGACTAGTAGATGGGGTGAGATTAATATAATCGGGAGACTATACCACAAGTCATATAGTTACAATACATCATAAATGTATATCTATTAGAGTAAGAAATAATAGATGAAAAAATTGTAATATACAACTGGGATGTAAAAAAATGGAACCCAAAAACCAAATTACAGTGAACAGTGCACTCACATGTTCAAATATATCTTAATTACCAAATGAATGTAATAAAAAAAAGAACAATATGATATAATTAAACATAATAGAACATGTTCCTAAACCACATGTTGATACCATATCCAAACTCAATCCATCTAGCATGGAATAATCCATATCCTGGTCTATTTCCCAAGGAAAACCAACATCTATTTAATCTTATCGGGTACCAAATGGTGGCCTGAATAGGGTGTGAGTAAAACTAAGTGGTTCAACATCACTATGTATAAATAAATAATTTTGCTAATAATTTCATGCATGAAAATGATAAATATATGTATTAATTAATCAACATAATAAAGTAAAAAACATTCTTTTTCAATATTCCATAATATCTCTGAGTATGTAGCTCCACCTTGAAAACCATTGTAACAACCCAAACATTTATCAAAATATTTTCTATCTTATAAATATATTATATAGTATAAATAACCAAAAACCAATTTTATAACACAAAACAATAATTTTATATGATGAAACAATGAGATAAAAGGGTTTCTTGAAATTAGAGAACCTATACTGAAGGAATAATATGTTAACCCTTTTTTATAGTAATATTTTCCTTAAGAATAGTAATTTGACCAATAGAATAGTAACATCATCTATAAAAGTAATTATAAAATTTATGCATCTTATAAGTGATAATATGAATTAATTATATCATTATATAGTTTAATAAATATTTTAAAAAATCATTATTAATTTTTCAGTATTTTTTTAAGTAAAAATTTTTTAACTCCAATTTTATAATTAATATAACTATATAATATTTTCTCATAATATTTATTTATAAACTAATTCTTATTTGTCACATGATTATGATATAATTTTAGGAGAAGTTATTTAATTTTTTAATGTGTTATAGAATTAGTTATAATTTCAAAATTTTATTTGTCAAGTAAACTATGATTTTTATTGAAAATTAAATTTCTCACATTTAGAAAGTTTTTTTTAAATAGATTTTATTTTTGGATTTTAAATGTGGAAAAATTCTCAGGATTATTTTTTGTGATTTTTTTAAAATAGTTGAATTTTTAGTGAATAGTAAAATATAGTAATTTACAATACTTATACATTATAAGCTAAATAAATAATTCCTAACATCAAAAATGTTTTATGAACCCTTGGTTATATCATAGATTCACATAGTACTATAATTTGTCATAATATTCAATACTATTTCTTGTATTGAAAAAAAAAATAAAATTATTAACAAAATAATGAGGAATAACCCCTCTCCTCCACTATAAATACCGCACTCGCCCCCTCTTATCATCACAACCCTATGCATTTAAGAATGTAAAAGTTCTTCTTATATTATCTTTCCAAATCTTTACACCACTTTTAGGATCACTTGTCCTTAATAAGTGTCCAAAACTCCTTTCCCTAAGAAGGTTATCAAGGAGGATAATTCAAGCGGTAAGCCCTCTTCCTTTTTCTTTTAATTTCATTTCAATTACATTAATTTTATTATCCTATTCTCACATACTCTATAAAAATGATCATTGAATCTACAATATCATATATATACTATAATTATATCATGTTAATTGAATATCCATTATCAATCTCTTTACTCTATCTATATTTAATTTTAAAAATGAAATCATCGTGGGAAATGATCTTTCATTTAATAATTTATCCTAAAAGGATGGTCATGAAACCAATATTAAGGTTGAAATAGATTATATAATATATATTTTTTAATATTTGAGGTTACATAACCATTTTATATCCATTATATTAAATAATAGAACAAAACGAATTAATTATGATTGAAAAAATGATAAAATTAAGGTAAATGATTATCATTAATATGTTATATAATTATTAATCCAAAAATATGGAAAAAATAATAATTAATAAAAATTAATAATTAAAAATTTTAATTAATAAAATTTAATTTTAATTATGTATAATTGTACACATTTTACATGAACTCGATTACTTATAATCAAACGAACCAGTCATGAAATCATGGAAATGAACACTCTTGAATGATAGAATTCAATATTATAACATAAAAAATGTCCATTAATTAATATATGAAAATTATAATAAACTAAATATATTTTTAATAGCTTTTGAATTTAATTATTGATGACTCTAATTTCATATTTATGGAACTAATGGTAAAGTGCAGAATATTTTCAGAAATAAGGTAAGGGTTTCAACCTAAACATCATTATTCTTTTGTGATACTCTTTTTTCTCTCATCTCCCCAATTAAATTATAAATTTATATTTTTTATACTAATAAATTATGTTTGAATGTTCTAAATATATTTACCAATCATAATCCTTATTTATTTTATGCGGATAAGCATTTTTTACAAAAATATTTCCTATGTTCATCTCTATAATCATGCCCGATTCACAGGAACATCTCAAATTCATACTTATTTTAAATATCACTCTATAATTTGTTTTAATAGAACATTATTTTTCTAAAATTACAGATAATTTTTTTTGAAAATATATATTAGTTAACATCTAGTTTCATAAAATTATACTTCAAAAGAAACACTATTTTTCAAAGTGATAGAGTATTTCACTCAAATATTACTCTGTGATCTTATAAGATTATTTTTAACTACTTTAATAATATTTTTTATTATTATCTTAAAGTGGGTTAACATTTTTTGATATCATCTTACATAATTTACTAAATTTATTATGATTAGATTGATTTTGGATGTTAAATCATGACTAAATTCATCATGTTACTTGGAATTGTAGGTGTTTATGTTTAATGAATGAGGAAAGTTAATTACATTTCAAATATTAGTTTCAATAAAAATGTATATGTAGATTATATTTTACCAATTTTATATTTGGAAGGAATTAAACGTAGTATGTTTTGGGTTGGGGCCTCTATAGCCCCTCAGTGAATCGGTAAGTCTAATGAGATAGTCTCGATTGGGTTTTTACCCACCTATATATGGTCCTGGAACATGACCATGATGGTATGGTGATGATGTCACAAATTATGCATTCCAAAATTTTGAAAAAATTAATTGAAAGTATATGTGTTTATTTAAATAGTATAATATACATGGATATGTATTGTTATGGAGTTTTTTAATCAGTTTATATTTATGAAATATTATTCTCATGTTTACTTTTAATTTCTTGTGTATGCTACCATTCAACATGCCTTATTGTTTATTTATGAAACACTTGTATTGCTTACCCTTATATAGCATGTGATCTCACACCATTATTTTATTATACATTTCCCCATGGTGTGAATATGTGTATTATGAGTGACATGTAGGAATAATATAAGAGTTAATGTGATGTTGATAAGTTATATTTCATTTCATTTTTCAATGTGAAGAGATTATATTTAATCACCATTTCCAAACTACTAAACTATTTTGTTCTTAGGGAGGCATCTAACATGTTTATATTCTAATGTAATGATGTAAGGCACCATCTTTAGTCTACTAGGGTCAGATTCCATGCAACCATAACCACATGTTCACGGTATGGTCACATTATATGGAAAATTAGTTTGTATAATAATTTCATAAGTTGGTATAATCCCTCTATATAGGTATTTTAGAATAATCGGTCCATGAACTATAACAAATACATCATAAATTGAACTATTACATTGTATTTGAATTTTATCATTTGGGTCAATCCATTTAAATAATGATTTCAGAATCACTGATAATCTACATTTCTTAAATCATTTCATTATTGAACAACAGAAATATTATGACGACAAAAATATATATCAACATATAATAAGTCACAATTGTTAATTGATCTTATTACTATTTCAATTTTAGTCACCATTTCATTTAGAAAGTTGGTTTTAAGCAAAAACCTACTAGTCTTTACCCAATCATATCAAATAATAATTATCTATATCAATAATCTATTTAAAAAATTTCCACAATTAATCTATCTCAAGAAAATCACATGAGGACTCACTTCATGTTAACCACAATTTAATGTATTAGCTAATTCATTATTATTAATGGTTTCACTCACCCAATGGGTGGAATCAATCCACGTAACATTACAATTGAATCCACAGGGATTTAAGGATTAGTCAAATCAACAGGTTATAACTACTAATTATAAAATTAATTATCATGAACATTAGGTCAGCACACTAACAATATTGCACAAACACAAACAACTATGAAGACAATAAGGATAGGTTTTAGACCCCATAACTTTAACAATCATTAAATAAAAGTCTTCATACTCTTAAATCCAATAAGAAAAAAGGATTATAATATCTCATGTGGAACCAAATATCAAGAAATCATGATCAGCACATATTTACCCAACTGTGAAATGATTATACTATGTTAATGAGGCCCACATAGAAGAGGGGGGGGGGGAACCCAAAACAAAAAGACGGACCAAGCACTATATGCTTGATCGGGATGTAAATAATCGGAAACCAAACTCCAATATCACAATGAAATCACATTGGGGTCTATAAAGGAGATGATTCACGATGACGAAGACAAAATACATGCACATCATGAATTTTATTCAATGATGTGATAGAAATACATGATGTTTAATCTTTTAGTATAATGTATCTTCTAATTTTTGTGTGACACTGATAAACATGTCACCTTAAGATAATGAACCCATTCTCAAACACTATAATTCATGAAAAATATTCATAGCATGTATTCATTTCTTATAATTAATATGTTTTATAATATATACCAAGAAACAATTACATATCTTTTAATATGTATATAGAGTGATAATTCATTGTAAATATTTGTAATATCTCTTTCAGAACAAGCACCCAAACAGCCTACGAAGACATCAAAACTCACTAGGAACCCTCATAATCCCAATTAACATGTTCATATGCACTATAAAACAATTAAAATACACATTAATACCATCAATGTAGATCATTTTATAAAAAAAATTCTCTCCATCTTCAAATGATACTTTTCCATTATGGTTTGAAGAAGAATTAAATCCAAAACAAAATACGTTCGTCACCAAAAAAAAGTTATATACCTTGAAAATAGGGGATCATATAACAATATTAGAAAATTAAATAGATTAAATTAATTACATTATAAAACAAGATAAAAATAGTTATGAAAATACCCTTGATTCTCTTTTGAACAATTTTATTAAATTATTAAAATATAAAATTTTAATAATTTGGATGAATAATGTAAAAAACATCAATGAGGAAATTAATGTAATATCTAATAAATTCACATAATAAAATCCATATATTGGACAGATAATGATACTAGTTCATAAACATTGTTTTATTATATAAATATTTTTAAATGATAATTTTTCATATTTAGAATATCAATTTTTTGGAAATTTATTTCTTATTAAGTACAAAAATTGAGGATTATTCCAACTTTGGATATGCCAATTTTAAAAGTGAAGATAATTCATTATAAATGTAAAACAAGAATTATTTAGAAATTAATTTCTATAGTGTGTAATGTATTTTACCATATTAAATTAAAACAATACACACTAATGGAAAATTTTATTTAATTTAAATCATAATTTTTTTCTAAAATAAATTACCATTAATATAAAGGTTTTTTCTTAAAATATAATTAGAAAAAATCATTTTTATGATTAAAGATTATTTTTTATTATTCAATTACGTTTTATTCACTTGAATATTTTAAATATATTCTTCCATCATAAAAAATGAATCTGATAAAATTGAATCAACATTTATAATAATATCTTCTAAATATTTTTTAAAGATAAATTTTATTTTTTTCATAAAGATTAGTTAACATGGTAAAATTTATGTTACCCTAATAGAGGTTTAAGTGGGGTTTAAGGGGACTAAAATTTATGAATAGGGTTCAAATATTAAAACACCTTATCTCTATTTGATATTTTGAGTGTATTTTTAAATCCAACTACTCTATAATCATAATTTTGGAAATTTGGTTCCACAATTTCATGAAAATATGTTTACATTATATTTTTTATAAATTTATTTACAAAGAGTGATCCTATAGTATTTAATAAATGGACACCATATCTTATCAGTTATCTTAAAACTTTTATAAACATACCAAAATAAAAATCAACTCAAATCACATCTCATAATCCTTATCCACATCATATGGGTTCTAATAACACCAAAATACCAATCCACTATGTACAAAGTATATATTAAAAGTAGGACACTAAATGAATATATAATTGAATCAAAAGAGTTCTCTAATGTTTATTTTTTTGTTCATCTTATATGAATGTATTTTATCTATATAAATATGACATAAATGGTGTAATAAATATATTGAAGAGAAATTATATAATATAATTACCATTATCAACCTATGATCCATCCAGTGGAGAATGTAAATTTCCCTCATCTGTATGTGAAGACAACCACAATCTAGAAGTGACGTGATTCACTTCCCATCACTGACCCACTTTTATTGATATAATGATCAATAAATTAAATAAATATGATAACTAAGACAATATTTTAATTCTATAGAGATAAATTATTTTTTAATTTCATTTATTTCTATCATTTGAAAAATGGATTCATCACGAGTGTGTACAAGTAGAGTACCTTATCTAAGAAGCTATATATTCTATTTTCCATCAAATTCAAACCTAAATTGGTGTAAAAGATTTTATAATAAATAAAAATTTTATTTATGAAATGATTCTGATTTCAAAACTTGGAATTATAAATAACTAATTCATACTTTTAACCAAATCAAGTATGCAAAATAGAATAGTTAACATCAGAATATTGATATTAATGTTGAATTATACATAAATGGGTAAATAGAACATATAACAGTAATGATATATAATAACATATATATAAATTTTATTCTATAAAATATTTATAATACATATTAATTTTTATATATAATGTGTTACTATATGGGTTCCATGTCAGGAAATATAATTTGGGTTTAGGTTAAAATGTAATGTTTTATTGAGATTGTTTATGTGTCAATTTATTTTGTTGGAATTATTTATTATATCTATTTAAAACCTAAAAAATATTCTTCTACTATATTTATTATTATTTTTTTATGTTTACTAGATATAATAACCCCATTCGGTATTCAAGAGTCCAAATTAATGTTTTTAAGAAATATAAGTTTTATTATTTTCTTTGGAATCATTCTCCTCTATTTTTGTGTTCATTAAAATTATTATATAGAAGTTAATATACACTAATTAGTGGTTTATAATGGTATTTTTATAACATATATGTTATTATTCCAAAATTAATTAATTTAATTATCTTCTCATTTGATAAATGGTTCATTTCGTTAAATTATTTTAAAAAGTTGGAAAAATTCATTTTTTTAACATTGATGAAACGAATTGATTTTAAAACCATAATATAATTCATTCATAATGAATATTATGCTAAATTATTACATTTTACCTTAATAAAAACCTATTCCCATTATTTCATGTTTTTTTAATATTAAAAATTGAAAATGAAATTTAATTTTTTCATAAAAAATTATAATGATTTTACAAATATATTTTATATCTACATCAATACCCATTGTTAGATGTTAAGATTAAATAATGACATGATCCTACGATACCATCTAAATTATTTCTATTGTTGACATGGGATGATTATTCTTTTAGTATATCTTAATGAAACCTCTTTATATTCCATCGGTTGATTAAAAAATAATGAAATAATTAATGTTTTGTGGTATTGTGGAAAACATATGTATATTTTTCTATATATGATGGGTGTTCGTTTAATTATATACCAATCCAATTTATTAAGAAAATATTATATTTTAGGAGTAATTAAGGAATGTAATGGGGAGGGAACCCAATATAATATGGGATTTTTTTACTATGTTTATAGGAAGGGGAGTGATCTCAATCCACTATGGAAATCTATCCACTTTGTAATGATTGTATTGGAAGTTATATTTTAATAATTAAATTAATTACAATTATAAATTGTATCCCCAAAATGTATTTATTTTTCTAATGATATGATTTCAAGGATCATGATCAATTATTAATGATTAACCATGATTATGATCCATTTCATTTATTATTAAAAATCCTTGTTCCATGACTTGTGATTTTGGTTATATGGATTGTTTTTTAAGTATTAATAAATTATGATTATGTTATCATACCCTTTTTTTTATCTTATATAAAATTATAATCATTTATCGTTATCGTACATGTTTAACCATATTGGGAATATGAAGATACCCTTCCCTAATTTTCAACTTCCTAAGGTTATGAAAAATTGTGTTAAGTGGGATATGTATAATAAGTGTTCTATGTGTTATGAAGGTTGTGTGGGATGTTGAAAACCATTCCTAATGTTATTTTTTTATATATCAATCATAATAATACATTAAAAATTTATGGTTTCATAGTTCTTGTTACTCAAAAAGAATTACTATATATTATAATATTACAATATATTCAAGTATGTTATGCATATTTACCCTAACTATGGTTCATATTTTATATTAGTTATTCATAATACCCAAATTTGTAATGATACCTTACATTAAGAAACATTATAATTTTATACTTTTCTTACATAATCCTTGAGGATTAACTAAATATAGGCTGATTCAATATTTTTTTGATACTTTAGTTGGTTGAGGTTTAACTTGGATGAGATTTTCCCTCTCATATGAGGAGTATGATATTTAATCCATCGACTAATATATACTAAACAATTGTATGACAATACTATGTTATGGAATGTGATTTTATTATCAATTAGATTAGGTGAATATTGTGCTTTCATTTACATGGGTGAATGACATGTGTTTTGTCTATCGATATGGATAATAAATACATAGAGAATAGAGAAAGGAAGAGTAGCTAAATGTTGTTGATATACCATGTGTCACATGGATACATGATGACTTGTAAAAATGGATCAAATGAAAATTAAACTTTTTATATTATTCAACATATGGACAATGTTATATAGATATCTAGTTTTTGAGGAGATTGTAAAAGATCCATTTATTACATGATTGGAATTAATGAATTTATGTGGGGACATCATTGATTGCATTGAATTAGGGAATTCTTATTTATTTACCAGTCTATAAATTATCATGGGGATACACTATGGTATTTTTTGACAGGGTATTTTATTTCATGAAACACAAAAACATTATTTAATAGTGTGCATAGTATATCCAAATAGAGTTTTATATGGTTATTCATAATTTTTTTCATATAATGAGACACATGGTGATTTTAATCACTTCCTCCCAAAATTATTTTTAAGAAATCGACATTGAGTTTTTTGATATAAATTCACAATTTACATATATGATACAAAATATGGTTGAATGTATCAAATTTTTTATTATTTCACATTTCATGTGATATTAACAGAGATATTATTTAATGGTTAGTAAATATATTTTACACTAAAAAAGACCTAAATTATAATATTTTAATATTGTTAGTGAAATTTACCATGGATCATAAATTATTACCACTATTTCTATAAAATGTTATGAAACATGTTTTTCATAATTTCAATAAATTATAAATGCTACATATTTGAAATGTTTATAAAAATTTTTAAGTAGTGAAATTTCATTTACTGGGGTTTTTCCAAACACACATAAATGGGTTATTAGATAGCCACTTTTTATATTAAACATTCTGTTCTTCCTGAAATCCATTATTTTAATATAATTGTTTTGTAAAATATTAACCCACCATACATCACGTACTCTAGGAATACAACCTCTATTCCAGATTCCCCATATCGCCTCCACACATTACAATCATCCTTCCATACCCCTCCCTTCCACACATTTTAGCTGACCTGATGCTCGCCAAATGTCAAAAACATTTTGGAATGCTAAGGGATTCAACCCCCACCCTTGGAGGATTATTAGAGGATGAACAAATTAGACAATCTAATCTTCTCATTATTAAATTATTTTATTCTATATATATAAATAGATTTTAGAATTTTAAAATATATTATTTTATATATATAATTTTAAATATTAAATGTAAATAATAATATATGTTATATATAATTATATAAAATAATATACATATATTAATGTGTGTGTATATATATCTATGCACGAATGCCTGGGTCTAATTAAATATGTGTATGTATATATATAAAATTATAACTGTAATTTTTTATTTTATATATATGTCTATTAGTAGAAATATATATATATATATATATATATATTTAAGTTTGTGTGTGTGTGCGTGTGTCTGTGTCTGTGTAATTTTGAATGTTTTCTTAAAAAAATAACTAAAGATAAAATAATACTATATTATGTTTATACATATATTAATATTTTTCAAAATTAAAATATATATATGTGTGTTTGTGTGTGTATATATATATATTATAAAATTATATATATATATATATTATCTATGTAAACATATATTAAATATATATATATATATATTATCTCTTTCTGTGTGTTTAGTTAAATAAATGCACAATCATAAGCACACGCACAAACAAATACATATATTTATTTATGTGTCACTGTATATATATATATATATCTTTGTGTGTGTATGTTTGTTTGTGTGTGTGTGTATGTTTATTTATACATATCGTCTATTTTTATTATATTATCGGAATATATGATAATATATTTGTATATCATTATAAATTCATTTATATATATAATTTTAATTTTAATTTATTTATATATATGTAAATTAATAGAATTATTATTATATACATATATATATATAATTAGATATGCTACAGAACACAGTTAATAATATCACTAAAATAACCATGTTCTCTTTAAAACGTGTCTAAATATAAAATGTATATCTGCAATATATATACATATTTATGGTTATATATATTTGTGTCTATATATACATATGTGAATATAAATATATATCCACATTTAAATAAACATATAATATATGTATATATACATTATTTATTAAAAAATTAATATATATATATATATATATTCATATACAAATATTTTAATATATATCTTTTTGTGAGTGAGTGTGTAATATTTATTACTATTAGAGGGTCATATGAAGCCAAACCTCCCACCCTATGTGATGACATCCGCCCTTATATGCCCACACGCCTTCGACTGCCTCCATGCTGTGATAGAACCCTAGTTGAAAATCATCCAAAACTAAAATTTGAACCCAGTACTTTCAGTGTCACACCAAAAGACCAAACCCGCTCATCTATGATAATTTTGGATATATAATTGTACTATCTTATATATATATATATATTATTTAAAAAGATAATATATATATATACATTTACCTATTAGTATACAAGTGATAATATATATATATCTTTAAATTTTATAATATATATATGTTTTATTTTATAATATATATGTATATATGTGTGTAAATTTTACATATATGTTTATATTTTAAATATATGTTTATATTATATTATATATATGTGTGTGTGTGTTTATATTTTATGTTTATATTAATAGATTTATATTATATAGATATTTGTATATATATATATGTGTGTGTGTGTGTGTATGATCATATATTTGTATGTATACATGCATATAATTATAATTATAAACATTCATATATATATATATATATATATATATATATATCAAATTTACCATGTTTTAACACACTTGCAAAAAATTCATTATTATTTTAATATTTTCTTTAAAATGTGTCTATATTTAAAATATGTGTGTGTTTATCTATATATATGTGTGTGTATATATGTGTATGTCTGTTATTATATATATATAAATATATGTTTTTATATATGTGATTTTTTTTATATACCTTAATATATATATATATAGTTAGATCGATGCGAGAAAATCAACCGTATAAATATATATATTTTTTGTGTTGTTTCCAGGAAAAACATCATTAATTTAATGATTTTTCCTAATGGATGATAAATTAGTGATATTTCTATAAAACATGCTAAATTTAGCAATGTCTTTTAGGAAGCAAGACTACTTCGGTATCATTTTTCAGGAAACATTTCTAAAATTCTTAGCATTTCTAGGAAATGTCTATAAATTTAAATGTTTCTACATTCTAATTCATGCCTAAAAAATGTTGCTAAATTTTTTATACTTTTAAAAAACAACGCTACATTATATTTTTTTTAATCCATGCATTTTATCTTATATCTTTTTGTATGGTATAGGGATATCATATAGGAAAATATCAATGTTTTCATTGATTGTTATATTAATTTTTAAATTATAACATAAGTAGTGACATTTTGATATTACCACGTTTTTATATATGCTAGTAATATTTTAAGAATTATTTTATATCATAAATATTACTGAATATTTTTGTATGATCCATGATACATAATAAAATTTAGGATAAAAATTTAATATTAAGTTTTCATACTTTTGAATCATAAATTATTAATATCATCAATTATAACTATTTCATAATATCAAAAAGGATGAGTTTACTAGTGTGTTCACTATGTCATAAATAGTTTTAAATTATATTATATTAACTCATATGAATTAAATGTACATGGTGATTCAATAATACTAAAGTAGATTTCCCAATATGTATATAGATGGGTTTTGACAACACGATAACTATTTTTTGAGAATATATTAGCTTCCATTATATTCTCACGACCCAATTTTCCTTCCCTTCTAATGAATTCAATTGAATTTTGAATAATTTGGTTGTGATGATGATCCCATACATGAAATATAGGATTCAATTTATCCATTGATAAACTATAGGGGTATGGGTCTATTTATTTTCCCACTATAATCTTTATCATGCATAACGATGGATGATTTTGGCTGCATCCATTATTTATGTATTGTAAATTATTTTATTATATCTATATATCATTTTATTTTATCAATTCTCATTGATAGTGTGAATTATGGTTTATAATGGCATATATTTTATTAACAAAATATTTATTCATTACCCCAATTCCCTAAATATTGTTTAACATATGGAAAAACTATCATTTTTCTATTTATACGAGGGTATATCGAATTCTATTCCTCTAACTACAAAAAAGTGATTTCATTATTTGTTCAATAAGAACATAATATTTATCTCATTGAAATAATATTAAAACTCTATTAACCCCCCAAAAAATGAAACTTTTTCTTATTAATGGGTTTAGTCATTTGGAAGGATGTGAAATTTTCTTATAAATTTACAAATATTACCCACTATTTTTATAGATCTAGGATTATCATTAAAAAATATCTATATATTTTTAACTAATATTTCATCATAGTTTAAAATAACCCATTTTAATTTTCAATATTATAATAATAAATCTGATTAAATATATGTAGAGAATAACCTCTTATCCCATAGATTTTATATCATGACAATTAGGTTATCCTCTTGATCCTTGAAATTATTAGAGTATATCATAAACTCACCCAAATATTTGAATTATTAAAAACTATATAAACTATTAATAAATTACATAAATAAAATAATTGACTAAATTATTTTCTTGAGATTTAAAAATCTTGATGTACTTATGCCATTATGAATATGATCTTTAGAATATAACTTTCATGTACCTTTAGAAAATAATACATTGATTACTGTACTATCCAATATAAGAATTGGCCACCACTAGATGACTGGATAATGATGAATCCTATCAAAATTTTAATTTATCATTTTGGGTGTTCCATTTTTCCCGTATATTGAATAAATTTTCTAATTTAGTAGTCATTTTAAAAGAATATTTTGACTTGTATACGCTACGTGGATACAATGTTTTATATAAAACACATCCCTAAGAGCTCATAAAATTATTACCTTAGAAAATATAATTTAATAGGATTCATTAAATATATAATCATTTAAATTATATTATATCTATAAATTATTTGTATTATTTAAAATATATATAAATCAAAAAGTAGTCTAGTTATGGAATCTGGTAATACCGAAATTTATTTTCAAACACTAGATATATTGTTAATGGCATTTACCATAATAAAAAAACTATATCAAACTAGGTTTCCAAAATAACCCACAAACACCATCAGATCATTAGATGAAGTAATTTATATTTAGGTTTGAAAGAAACTAATGTGGGAGATGATTTACAGTTAGTATATTTTTATAATGATAATATTGTACTCAAGTAAAAAAATATGGGAAATACGATTATAAGGGATGGGCAGAATAACTAGTAGTTAAATAAAACATATATTAGTACATGATCATTTGTGTACATACAATCTAATTGAATCAAACTATATGTAAATGTAGTTAAAACCATAACTGGTCCAAAACATAAATAAATTATATAAGGAAAAACAAATAATAAAAATACCCATCTAGAAAAATTTGGAAAACATGAGACATTATAAGGACTAGTAATTTACGTATTTCATATAGGATCTACTCTATTGAAACTAGTTGATATATTCATCATCCATGCAATATGTATCTAAAAATAAATTAAAATAATATCTCCAGGATCTAAACTACAAGTCTAATAAGGACCTATGTTGTGATTCTTTTCCCTCCAATAAATAACAATCAAAAGAATTTATAGATTTTATAAAATGATATGTATAGAGTATATGTATAATACACCCAATGTAACACCCCAGGTAAATAAAGAATAAGCAATTTTCATATTTATCCATGTTTTTGAATAAAATATTAATATTACTTTAAAGGGAACGTTACGCTCGATGGCGTACCCAATACGTAACAACGAGTTTCATTAAAATCATACGTTGCACACTAACAATAAAATAATATTATTTTAAAAGGTAGTTAATGCCTAGACAATGTAATTGCGGGAATTAACGGAACTAACTACAAAATGATTACATATGTTTGTCAAATATTTTTACTTTTATCCAATAAATGATAGAGGCTTAAAATGCAAATGAATCCAATATTAAGCATAAATATTCTAATATTCTTTAAAAGGTCGATTAACCACCTTTTGATGGAGATCCCTTTTTAAATATACAATTGACAATTTTATATGTTGTATTTTACAAAATAAAATCCTTCTTTAGAATCTGGACATCCAATTTTAATTTGTGTAAAATTTTGTTATTTTTCCGATAAAGATCGTTTTTATTGAAAATGTTGCATTTTATTTCAAAACCACTTTTTAATCTGATTTATTTATATGGATAGATTATATTTTTAATTTATATTACAGTGTATTTAGAATCTATTTTTACCATTTAATCTAATGGTGGTCATTGGAATTAATTTCACTTTGAAATTGGACTTAAACTAGTGTCAATCTTTTAATAGATATTGTTTCTTAAAAACACGCTATTTGTTTTGAAAGAAATAATTAATTATTAAATTAATTAATGAAACATATATGTTTTTAATTTTTTAAAATAGAAATCATTTTTGAATTCGGAATATCAAATACAGCTTAGGGTGAATTTTTGGTATTTTGCTAAAAAAACATCAATTTTTTATGAATAGTGAAACAACAAAGTGGTAGTTAAAGAAACTACATTTTCATTTAAATGAAACTTTGCCACTTTTGTGATTTGATTTTCTAAAATCCCACATACATGTTTTTCATGAAGAAGTAAAATTTGGTTCAATGAGATTAAATTTTTTTGGGGAATATGTAAAGACCCGAAAATTTCAAGGAAATTTTTTTTTCTTAATTTTCTTTGGAATTTTACAAGAGCGCAGCTTCAGACGGCACCTG
Organism: Viscum album; assembly: GCA_963277665.1. Taxonomy (NCBI): domain Eukaryota; kingdom Viridiplantae; phylum Streptophyta; class Magnoliopsida; order Santalales; family Viscaceae; genus Viscum; species Viscum album. The sequence continues at coordinate 1,472,405,351 of OY728131.1, read as the reverse complement.
ATTCCGAGGCCCGGTATGCCCGGAATCAATTTCCGAAGTTTGGCTCGGGTACGTTCAGTGAACGGACGAGCGGATTTTTCTATCTTTTGAACCGGTGCCCGGAATCAAATTCTGAGGGCACCGATGAAATCGCAGCGCCGGTATTTGCTTAGAAACGCTTCTTCCGGAGTTGCGTTTTCTCAACCGTGGTTTTTAAATTTTGCGGCTTTAAGTCAGAAATAAAATAAAGTTTGTGCGACAACTTTATTTTATTTCACTTAAGCTGCTTGGAAGCCACTTGAAGCCACTTAAAGGCGGCTCGAACTGAGTTGAACTGGTTAGGATGCTATCCAGAAATATCCTACCCTCTTGGTAAGATATTTGTGAGGCAGGGCCCGCACGAGCCCCGCCGTTTTTTTCGCTAAGTAACGCACCCGCGAAAACCCGTCAAAGAAACTGAAAAGTCAACCGACGCGTTTTCTTTAATTCTTAACAGACCATTTAATTGGGCGGTTTATTTCGTGAATTAAATGGGCTGTTTCATTCGTTGAATTAATTCAACGAATTAAATGGGTCGTTACTTATGCGTTTTACGTTTGTTGGCAAAATAATAAAATAGACAAACTTGTCTATTTTGGAGGATTTCTATCGTTGTGCAATTCCTCTGAGCCTCCACCCTCTCCGCGAAGAACGCGAAGAACGCGAAGAACGCGAAGAACGCGAAGAACGCCGACGACCGGAATTTGACGATGCACACCGAGATCTGCGACGTCAACGAGCCCTACCCGCGACGTTCTTCGGCGACGCCTCTTCTTCCGCGGCCGATCCTCGTTCGGCAACAAAGGTGAGAATCAAATCTGTTATTTCTCCCTTTTTAATTTCAATAACAACGGATTTAATTAATTAAATCCGTTTGTTCTTGATCCGGAGATTGGCGACGCGACGCCGGATACCGCGACGACGCGACGATCCCCCTTCTTCCGCGACGAGCAATTCCGCGACGACCTCTCGTCCGACGTCGACGACAAAGTAAGGGTTGTTGGAATTCTTTTTAAATCCCGTGTTTATTCTTTTGAAATAAAGAACCCGATCACGAAACAATTTTAATTTATTTAAAATTGTTGATTGGTTTCTTTCTTGTTTCTCCCGTTGATTTTGACTAACGCGGAGGGTGCGGGCCTAACGAACAAGACCCGGCAACCCTCCGCTGATCTTCCCTTTTTGTGCGGATTTGGCGGACGACGACGAACCGTGCGGCAAGGGAAATCCGTTGTTTCCGCAGTGAAGATCGTCCCCCGGGAGGAACAACGGCGCAGACGGGAAAGGAATCGGGCCACCGGAGCATCTGCGGCGGCCCGCGAAAGGCGGCGGCGGCGCGGCGGCGCCGGCGACCGGAGGCGGCGGCGCCCGGCGCGCCGCCGTGGAGGAAGTCCGCCGCGGCTGAAGCCGCGACGGTGGCAGCCGGTTCCGCGGCCGCGCGGAACTGGGAACGGAAGCGGCGGCCCGGCCGCGTCCGCGTGGCAGGCGCCCCCCCCCCCCCCCCCCCCCCCCGCGGGGCCGCGTTTCGCTTGAGCCGCGGGTCAAGCCCGCGGCGCCCTCCTTCGGCCGCTCGGCCGAAGCCGAGCCGGCCGGTCCGGACCCGGCCTAGCCGGGTCGGGCCGGGTCGGGCCGACCCGGTTCGGGCCGACCCGGTCCAGCCGACCCCCGGGGGGGTTCGGGCCGGGTCGCCCCGGGCCCGGAACCCCCGTTTTGGGCCCTCTTCGGTCTTTCGCCCATATCTTGGGCCTGGGACCTCCGATTGACGAACCGTCAGCGGCTACGCGATCCTTGGATCGAGACGGTCGTTTCGGTATATTATACTCAAGGTTTCAAAAGACTTTGGGTTCGGCCGGGTTGGTTCGTACACGAAACCAACCGGGCCCTCGGAGCGGAAACGCTCATAACTTGAGCTACGGACGTCCGATCGACGTACCGTCAGCTGTGGTAGTTTCCTCTAAGTGAGATGGAACTTTTGGCATACTCCGCCCGAGGATTGGATTCAGGCGGAGTACGGTCGGGTTGGTTTTGCCCTAAAAACCAACCGGGCCCCTGGGACGAAATTGCCAATAACTCTCAGACTGGGCGTCCGATTGACGCGCCGTCTGTCGCGTTGAGATCCTGTTGTCGATACGGAACTTTTGGATTCATCAACTTCGGACTACGTGTCAGTTGATGTATCAGCCTCTCGGCTCGTGGAGCGGACCCTCCTAAACGAGCTCGCTATGTGCGGGAACCCTAGCGCTGGCTGTGACTTCGATGACAGAGCAGAGATCCTCAGTGGACTGCGACGACGGCAGAGCAGAGATTCTCCGTGGACTGCAACGACGACAGAGAAGAGATCCTCCGTGGACTGCGACGACGGCAGAGCAGAGATCCTCCGTGGACTGCGACGACAGCAGAGCATAGATCCTTCGTGGACTGCGGCGACGACAGAGCAGAGATCCTCAGTGGACTGCGTCGACTACTGCACTCAGCGATCCTATGTGGATCAGTGCTACAGGTTCTGTGTGAGCCCGATCCTATGTGGGTCCTTACTACCGGTTCTGTGTGAGCCACTGCCTACAGGTTCTGTGTGAGCCCGATCCTGTGTGGGTCTTTTGCGGGGGTTAGTACCTATCGATCCTTCGTGGGTCCGACGACTTAGATGGATCAGTGATCATCTTTGACGTCATCTGAAAAAGTATACCTCGTTGAGCTGAATCTTATGTTACTCTCCTTTGTGGATTGTGTTGAACTATCCTATGTGGATTTATTGTTTACTCTCCTTGTGGAATTGAGTCTTGCTTTCCTTTGTGGATTGAGTTGTTCTTGAGCTCGTGAGCAGAGCTAGAAATGGGGACTTAGGTATATGTATGGGCATATACCTAAGTCGAGTCAGATGTTACTTCGCGATTGCATCTTTCTTTTGTGCTATATCCTTTGTGGATTTCGGGAGTCCTTCGTGGGTCTCGGGGTCCTTACTAAGTAGCTTGTACTCACCCCTGCACGGGCTATGCCCGCACCATGTTGTGTTGGTTGCAGACGACAGACAGCGCTGATCACGGTTGGGGCGTGGAGCAGGACGGTACCTGGAGGTGGACCACTGGGCGGGACGTGCTCGGAGCGGACGTGGGACCCGAGGAGCCTGGAGGCTATCTGTACCCACCCTTCAGGTGGGATTGCCAGTGGATGACACGAGGCCGCCGTCTTTTCTTCAGTTGCTATACTTTACTTTTCAGTTGTACTTTACAGTTGGGCTTGTATTTCCGGCCCCTTTACTTTTCTGCACATTACTTTCCGCTTGCTGACTCTGTGTGGTTGTTACTTATAAAGGCAATGCCTTCCCTGTTTACTCGGATTTTACGCCTTGGTGCTAGTCGCCAGCCCCTGGCCTATGGAAGGCGGGCTTGGGGTAGTCACGGCACGGGCCCCGAGGTCGGGTCGTGACAAATTGGTATCAGAGGTGGTCGGTTCTACCGCAGACTCTGATCGTCCTTTCTTTCTATATGAAGCAATATTGTTTAGTGTATTGAGTGTGGTTATCAGTTCAGGGAGCCCAGTGTTGGTGCGGCGGCCGACGTATCCATACATCAGGACCCTGACTCCTGATTTCCGACTTAATGCATGAAAACATTGATTGCGTGTGTGTTTCAAGTTTTCTTTGTGATTACTTGTGTCAGCTCACCGGGTATACTGATCTGCTTTATGAAAGTCTCAAGTTTTCCTTGTGATTACTTGTGCCAGCTCACCAGGTATACTGTTCTGACTATGGTGCTCTTGTTCTCCTTTTCAGGATGGCCCCGCGACGACAGCCAGCTAGGGTTCCGAGTGTAGGGCGCGACGGCAGCCCACCGAGCGATGAGGCCTCGGTGCAGGGCCCTTTGCCAGCAGTGGCACCGGTGGTAGCTTTACCCGCCGAGCCACTGATGCTGCCAGTACCAGACGCTGACGATGCACGTCGCCTCAGGGCACTGCATGAGTTTCAGAGCCAGCGACCGCCCAGGTTTCGCGGTGAGGCGGACCCCCAGGCCGCCGAGGACTGGCTAGAGGCGGTGGTACAGACCTTTAGGCTAATGAGGACACCAGTGGACCTCATGGTGATTCTCGCAGCGAGCCTCCTGCAGGCGGCGACAGGACGATGGTGGAGCCTGATGCTCCAGGTTCACGATGAGGCATCCTTGCACTGGACGGACTTCGAGAGCCTCTTCCGCTCTGAGTTCGTCCCGGCCACCCTCCGAGCGGTGCGCATCCAGGAGCTTCTCCAGCTGCGCCAGGGCAGCATGACGGTCGCTCAGTACACGGCGAGGTTCAATGACCTATCTCGCTACTCGACCGACATGGTACGGGACCCCTTCTTCCGGGCCCGGACCTTCGAGCAGGGCTTGCGACAGGAGATTCGGGCGTCGCTGGTCTCCCTCAGCATTCCGACCCAGGCGGGAGTGTTGGAGCGAGCCCTCCTGATCGAGAGCTTCCTGGCAGAGCCTTCTTCAGCGGCGAGACCTAGCGCAGGGCGGCAGGTAGCTGAGTCTTCGGCAGCAGGTAGCCGACGGATGACTCTCGGGTCCAGGCAGACCAGACCCCCACGCAGACGGCCTCAGGACACCGGCTCAGCAGTGCAGGGCACACAGCGGAGTGCCAGCCTTCCGAGAGGCAGGCTGTGCTACTCCTGCGGCGGGCAGGGTCACATGGCTCGTGATTGCCCGACTCGCCGATCAGAGGAGCAGCAGATGGTGGAGGGGCCACCCAGGCAGAGGCAGAGGGTCGACCGTGGCGGTCCGCCGGGAGGAGGCGGACGAGGCAGAGGAGCTGGCCGAGCAGTGGGTGGTGGGCGACGCTTCCAGGCTCTACCCCCACCACCACCAGGAGGGCCACCTCGACCACAGGGAGCTGGCGGGCAGAGACAGGCCCAGCTCCAGGCAGTGGAGGCCTACGACCCCGACATGCCAGAGATGATTCGAGGTACGATCTGTGTCTATTCCACCCTTGCTGCAGTACTTATAGACACAGGAGCGAGTCACTCTTTCATAGCCTCTGCCCTTGTTCGGAGCTCGGAGATTCCGACTGAGCCGTTGGCTCGATCCTTACGGCTAGAGACTCCTACGGGAGCAGACTCGACGATTACGCACTGGTGCCGGCAGTGTGAGCTTACTCTAGGAGGCGAGAGCTTCGACTGGGATCTCCTTGTAGCGGCGTCGAGGCCTTACGACGTCATCTTGGGCATGGATTGGCTATCCACGGTTCATGCCCAGATCGACTGTTTTAGGCGCAAGGTGCGATGTGTTCGCACCGACGGGAGCAGGTTTACCTTCACCGGCGAGAAGGGAACCTTTGCAGCACAGGATGGACTTCCGCGGAGGAGAGTGCAGCCCATCTCTCATCAGTTGGCTAGCCTCATCCTAGGAGCAGTGGACGTGCGGAGTCCAGCTTTTCCTGCAGTGGTGGACCAGAACATGGACGTCTTTCCCGACGACGTTCCAGGGCTACCTCCTCGTAGAGAGGTAGACTTTTACATCGACTTGTACCCCGGGACAGCCCCGATATCTACTCCAGCATATCGGATGGCCCCCGCCGAGCTTCGGGAGCTGCGGGTACAGTTGGAGGACTTGCAGAGCAAGGGGTTTATCCGACCCAGTGTTTCACCCTGGGCTTCCCCGATTTTGTTCGCCAAGAAGGCGGACGGGAGCTTGCGACTATGTGTCGACTATCGTCGCCTGAACCAGGTGACAGTGAGGAACAAGTATCCGCTGCCATGGATTGATGACCTCTTCGATCAGCTCAAGGGAGCGCGGTGGTTCTCGAAGATAGACCTCCGGTCAGGCTATCATCAGCTCAGAGTTCGATACGAGGACGTGCAGAAGACGGCCTTCAGGTGTCGGTATGGCCATTATGAGTTCTTGGTTATGCCGTTCGGCGTAACCAATGCTCCAGCAGTGTTCATGAGCCTCATGAACAGGATCTTCCAGCCATACCTCGACCGATTTGTCGTGGTCTTCATTGACGACATTTTGGTATACTCGATGACTGAGGAGGAGCATGCCTACCACCTGCGAGTTGTGCTAGACACACTCCGAGAGCACCAGCTTTATGGCAAGCTCTCAAAGTGCTAGTTCTGGTTACGTGAGGTCCATTTCTTGGGGCACGTCATTTTTGAGGCGGGAGTTGCAGTGGACCCCGCGAAGATCGAGGCAGTGCTAGCTTGGGAGCCACCCAAGAGCGTGACGGAGGTGCGGAGCTTCTTGGGCCTAGCCGGATACTATCGGAGATTTGTGCCGGACTTCTCCAGAGTTGCGGCACCACTCTCAGCTTTGACGAAGAAGGGGAAACCCTTCGTGTGGTCAGACAGATGTCAGCAGAGCTTCCAGGAGCTGAGACAGAGATTGACCAGCGCACCTATCTTGAGGTTGCCTGAGGAGGGAGTTGGGTACGTAGTTTACTGCGATGCATCAGGGACTGGACTCGGGTGCATCCTGATGCAGGAGCGGGCCGTGATCGCCTACGGATCACGTCAGTTGAGGCCGCATGAGCAGAACTACGCCACTCATGACCTGGAGTTGGCAGCAGTGGTCTTCGCTCTGAAGACTTGGCGACACTATCTGATGGGCGAGCGCTTCACAGTCTTTTCTGACCACCAGAGTCTCAGGTATATCTTCTCTCAGAAGGACCTGAACCTGAGACAACGGAGATGGCTTGAGTTCCTCCAGGACTATGACTTTGAGATAGTCTATACTCCTGGGAAGGGGAACGTGGTAGCCGATGCCCTCAGCAGGAGGAGGGGCATTCAGCTACTTGAGGAGGCGACAGAGCAGCTAGCCTCCTTACAGATATACTTCGTGGATAGAGACGGAGCAGCCTTTCTTCAGTCTCTCACAGTCTCTCCTCCACTTCTACAGCGGGTTAGAGAGGCTCAGCGAGGGGACGCTGACTGTGAGACCCGACGTGCACTGATATCCTCAGGTCAAGCGCCTGATGGTTTCTCCCTTGGAGCAAAGCACGACATCCTTTTCAGAGGACGTACCTTCGTACCAGTCGATTTACGAGAGGAGGTGCTGAGAGAGTTTCACACTTCTCCCTTGGCGGTACATCCCGGAGTGGCGAAGATGTACCAGGATCTCAGACGACAGCACTGGTGGCCGGGCATGAAGAAAGCTGTGGCAGAGTTCGTTTCACGATGCCTCACCTGCCAACAGGTGAAGGCAGAGCATCAGGTACCAGCAGGCTTGGTACAGCCCTTGGAGGTCCCGGAGTGGAAGTGGGACGGCATATCTATGGACTTCGTGACTGGACTTCCATGCACTTCCAGAGGTCACGAATCCATTTGGGTGATTGTTGACCGACTCACCAAGTCGGCACACTTCTTACCCATCAGAGAGCAGGGCTCAGTGGAGAGCTTGGGACGTCTTTACGTCCAGGAGATCGTACGGCTTCACGGTGTGCCATCTTCTATCGTCTCCGATCGAGATGCTCGTTTCACTTCCCGGCTTTGGAAGGGGTTGCAGGAGGCGTTCGGGACGCGGCTCCATCTGAGCACAGCCTTCCACCCTCAGACGGATGGTCAGATGGAGAGGACCATACAGACACTTGAGGACATGCTCCGTGCATGTGTTCTCGACTTTGGTCGCAGCTGGGAGGACCACCTACCCTTGGTGGAGTTCGCGTACAACAACAGCTACCACTCCACCATCGGGATGGCACCATACGAGGCGTTGTACGGCAGACCCTGCAGATCACCGTTGTGCTGGACAGACCCTGGGGAGTCAGCACTCGTGGGACCAGAGATGGTCCGAGCCACGACAGAGAAGGTCCAGATCATCCAGGAGAGGATGAGGACAGCTCAGAGCCGGCAGAACTCATATGCTGACAGGAGGCGGAGGCCACTGGAGTTCAAGGATGGCGACCACGTCTTTTTGCGTGTCTCACCTCGACGTGGTTTACGGAGATTTGGCCGAGGCGGCAAGTTGTCTCCACGCTTCATCGGGCCTTTCCAGGTCCTCAGCAGGATAGGAGAGGTGGCTTATCGCCTGGCTCTACCACCTCAGTTGCACCGGGTGCACGACGTCTTTCACGTGTCTCAGCTGAGAAGATACGTGCACAACCCGACGCACATCATCGACTTTGGGGAGCTGGACGTGGACGATGGGGCGACTTTTGCGGAGGTCCCAGTGGAGATCGAGGATCGACAGGAGCGGGTCCTACGTGGGCGGTCGATTCCTCTTGTGCGCGTCAGATGGCAGCAAGGGAACCTCCAGGAGAGCACTTGGGAGCGGGAGGCTCAGATGCGTGCTCAGTACCCCCATTTGTTCCCCTAGTTTTTGATGTATCTTTACGGGGACGTAAAGCCCTGAGGTGGGAGTAATGTAAAGACCCGAAAATTTCAAGGAAATTTTTTTTTCTTAATTTTATTTGGAATTTTACAAGAGCGCAGCTTCATACGGCACCTGATTCCGAGGCCCGGTGTGCCCGGAATCAATTTCCGAAGTTTGGCTCGGGTACGTTCAGTGAACGGACGAGCGAGGTTTTCTATCTTTTGAACCGGTGCCCGGAATCAAATTCTGAGGGAACCGATGAAATCGCAGCGCCAGTATTTGCTTAGAAACGCTTCTTCCGAAGTTGCGTTTGCTCAACCGTGGTTTTTAAATTTTGCGGCTTTAAGTCAGAAATAAAATAAAGTTTGTGCGACAACTTTATTTTATTTCACTTAAGCTGCTTGGAAGCCACTTGAAGCCACTTAAAGGCGGCTCGAACTGAGTTGAACTGGATAGGATGCTATCCAGAAATATCCTACCCTCTTGGTAAGATATTTGTGAGGCAGGGCCCGCACGAGCCCCGCCGTTTCTTTCGCTAAGTAACGCACCCGCGAAAACCCGTCAAAGAAACTGAAAAGTCAACCGACGCGTTTTCTTTAATTCTTAACAGACCATTTAATTGGGCGGTTTATTTCGTGAATTAAATGGGTTGTTTCATTCGTTGAATTAATTCAACGAATTAAATGGGTCGTTACTTATGCGTTTTACGTTTGTTGGCAAAATAATAAAATAGACAAACTTGTCTATTTTGGAGGATTGCTATCGTTGTGCAATTCCTCTGAGCCTCCACCCTCTCCGCGAAGAACGCGAAGAACGCGAAGAACGCGAAGAACGCGAAGAATGCCGGCGACCGGAATTCGACGACGCACACCGAGATCTGCGACGTCAACGAGCCCTACCCGCGACGTTCTTCGGCGACGCCTCTTCTTCCGCGGCCAATCCTCGTTCGGCAACAAAGGTGAGAATCGAATCTTTTATTTCTCCCTTTTTAATTTCAATAACAACGGATTTAATTAATTAAATCCGTTTGTTCTTGATCCGGAGATTGGCGATGCGACGCCGGATACCGCGACGACGCGACGATCCCCCTTCTTCCGCGACGAGCAATTCCGCGACGACCTCTCGTCCGACGTCGACGACAAAGTAAGGGTTGTTGGAATTCTTTTTAAATCCCGTGTTTATTCTTTTGAAATAAAGAACCCGATCACGAAACAATTTTAATTTATTTAAAATTGTTGATTGGTTTCTTTCTTGTTTCTCCCGTTGATTTTGACTAACGCGGAGGGTGCGGGCCTAACGAACAAGACCCGGCAACCCTCCGCCGATCTTCCCTTTTTGTGCGGATTTGGCGGACGATGACGAACCGTGCGGCAAGGGAAATCCGTTGTTTCTGCAGTGAAGATCGTCCCCCGGGAGGAACAACGGCGCAGACGGGAAAGGAATCGGCCCACCGGAGCATCTCCGGCGACCGGAGGCGGCGGCGCCCGACGCGCCGCCGTGGAGGAAGTCCACCGCGGCTGAAGCCGCGGCGGCGGCGGCCGGTTCCGCTGCCGCGCGGAACCGGGAACGGACGCGGTGGCCCGGCCGCGTCCGCGCGGCAGGCGCCCCCCCCCCCCCCCCCCCCCCCGCGGGGCCGCGTTTCGCTTGAGCCGCGGGTCAAGCCCGCGGCGCCCTCCTTCGGCCGCTCGGCCGAAGCCGAGCCGGCCGGTCCGGCCGGCCGGGCCGCGCCCAGGCCGGACCGGACCCGGCCTCGCCGGGTCGGGCCGACCCCAGGGGGGGTTCGGGCCGGGTCGCCCCGGGCCCGGAACCCCCGTTTTGGGCCCTCTTCGGTCTTTCGCCCATATCTTGGGCCTGGGACCTCCGATTGACGAACCGTCAGCGGCTACGCAATCCTTGGATCGAGACGGTCGTTTCGGTATATTATACTCAAGGTTTCGGAAGACTTTGGGTTCGGCCGGGTTGGTTCGTACACGAAACCAACCGGGCCCTCGGAGCGGAAACGCTCATAACTTGAGCTACGGACGTCCGATCGACGTACCGTCAGCTGTGGTAGTTTCCTCTAAGTGAGACGGAACTTTTGGCATACTCCGCCCGAGGATCAGATACAGGCGGAGTACGGTCAGGTTGGTTTTTCCCTAAAAACCAACCGGGCCCCTGGGACGAAATTGCCAATAACTCTCAGACCGGGCGTCCGATTGACGCGCCGTCTGTCGCGTTGAGATCCTGTTGTCGATACGGAACTTTTGGATTCATCAACTTCGGACTACGTGTCAGTTTATGTATCAGCCTCTCGGCTCGTGGAGCGGACCCTCCTAAACGAGCTCGCTATGTGCGGGAACCCTAGCGCTGGCTGTGACTTCGACGACAGAGCAGAGATCCTCCGTGGACTGCGACGACGGCAGAGCAGAGATCCTCCGTGGACTGCAACGACGACAGAGCAGAGATCCTCCGTGGAATGCGACGACGGCAGAGCAGAGATCCTCCGTGGACTGCGACGACGACAGAGCAGAGATCCTTCATGGACTGCGGCGACGACAGAGCAGAGATCCTCAGTGGACTGCGTCGACTACTGCACTCAGCGATCCTATGTGGATCAGTGCTACAGGTTCTGTGTGAGCCCGATCCTATGTGGGTCCTTACTACCGGTTCTGTGTGAGCCACTGCCTACAGGTTCTGTGTGAGCCCGATCCTGTGTGGGTCTTTTGCGGGGGTTAGTACCTATAGATCCTTCGTGGGTCCGACGACTTAGATGGATCAGTGATCATCTTTGACGTCATCTGAAAAAGTATACCTGGTTGAGCTGAATCTTATGTTACTCTCCTTTGTGGATTGTGTTGAACTATCCTATGTGGATTTACTGTTTACTCTCCTTGTGGATTTGAGTCTTGCTTTCCTTTGTGGATTGAGTTGTTCTTGAGCTCGTGAGCAGAGCTAGAAATGGGGACTTAGGTATATGTATGGGCATATACCTAAGTCGAGTCAGATGTTACTTCGTGATTGCATCTTTCTTTTGTGCTATATCCTTTGTGGATTTCGGGAGACCTTCGGGGGTCTCGGGGTCCTTACTGAGTAGCTTGTACTCACCCCTACACGGGCTATGCCCGCACCTTGTTGTGTTGGTTGCAGACGACGGACAGCGCTGATCACGGTTGGGGCGTGGAGCAGGACGGTACCTGGAGGTGGACCACTGGGCGGGACGTGCTCGGAGCGGACGTGGGACCCGAGGAGCCTGGAGGCTATCTGTACCCACCCTTCAGGTGGGATTTCCAGTGGACGACACGAGGCCGCCGTCTTTTCTTCAGTTGCTGTACTTTACTTTTCAGTTGTACTTTACAGTTGGGCTTGTATTTCCGGCCCCTTTACTTTTCTGCACTTTACTTTCCGCTTGCTGACTCTGTGTGGTTGTTACTTATAAAGGCAATGCCTTCCCTGTTTACTGGGATTTTACGCCTTGGTGCTTGTCGCCAGCCCCTGGCCTATGGAAGGCGGGCTTGGGGTAGTCACGGCACGGGCCCCGAGGTCGGGTCGTGACAGAATAGTAACTTATAAGTTTTATTAATCGCGATTAAAGGTTGTTAGTGAAATTTAAGGTAAAAATAAGGTTTTAATAATATTAAATAACCTAGAAACATGTCCTACCCTCATTGTATGTTTCATGGCCGACCAAGAAAATCCATGCGTGAACTTGGGTACCCCATGGAGCGACTTTGGTAGGAAAATGACATAAATAACTTTTTATTTAACGTTAAAATAAAAATGTCACAAACATGAGTTATTTTACTCAAAAAAATTTTAAATGGGGTTATACAAGTTATATTTTTTACTATAAATATTCATTAGAAATATAAAAAGATTTTCGACATCAGGATATTTTTTTATAATTTTTAGACATTATATAAATTAATTTATTTATGACACCCTGATGATGCAGCGATTACGTCATCATTTAACGATTTAAATAAAATGAAAAATAATGTAAAATATAAGACTTACACATTTAAAAAACCTATTATATGGGTGTATTTCGAACTCTTATCACCTTATCCTCAAAATATATAATTTTGGGACCTTTAAAATCCGAAAATCATTTTAAAATAAAGTATCCTTTTATAACGTTCCAAGAGTGCCCCTCATCTTCTCTTATAAAAGTCCCCCACATCTACCACCTTACCCACACCTCTAAAGCCTTTGGGTCGGCCAACCCCAAACGATTTTGCCTCTCCACATCCCTATATTTCTCCTAGGAGCCTTACATTGGGCATTAGTCTTTCCAAGGGAGCCTTTGAGCTCAAATTAAAAAGAGTTACCCGATTTAACGGTAGTGTATTCTCTTGTGTTCTTATGTTTTATTTTGCTACTCCAACGGCCTAAACTATTTTTATTTATTCCTTTGGTAACAACACATGTATCATAAATATACTCGGATGTTTTTATGAGAAGTATTATAGCTACAACAACACACATCTTCAACTAATGGTTAAAGAACATACTGTTTCTGTGGTTGGCGATTTTCTATCTCACGAAACGATCATTGTTCAATCTTCTCTTAACACCATTAATGGTGGCCATAAAAATTTCAAAATATTTATTTATGATATATATTATATTTATTTTTTCTCTATGCTTCTGTATTTTATATTTTTTACATACCTTTATGCTTTTCATGTTGTGAAAATGTGATAATTTCATTTGAGAAGTGTGGACTACCGCCCCCTCAAGTGATGTGACTCGTTCATGCAATACATGGTATGTATAAAGAATTAAATTTATGAATTTATGTGATATATATAAAATATATATTATATTGGAATTATAATATATATATATATATATCACCTATTTTTAATTCCATTAATGTGCCAAAGAAATAAAAGTAGCGTTCATGCGTATGTACTTCTTACCGTCTCCATGAACGGTACATTTCATTTATTATATCCAAATGTTAGGTACTATTATAAGTACATATTTATAATGGATATATATGTCAGATATTACATCTAAATGATGGATATCATTCTGGAATTATAATATATATATATCTATCTTTTAACTTTAATTCCACTAATATGACAAAAAAATGAAAGTAGCGTTCATTTGTACGTACGGCCTACCGTCATCATGAACGGTGCTTTTAATTTTTTTTCCAAATGTTGTGGAATAGTAAAAAATGAATATATACTAGATATATATGATATTTAAAATATTAATACTATTCTGGAGATGATGTACCTATAACTACATGGAAATTTCTTTTCCAACAAGTTCAATTTTTACTCATGTACTGAACATCGACAAAAACGTCTGATATGAACTCACTTTATTAACCAATTATTATAAAATGATAATATGGGATATGAACTGAATAAGAATATTTAAAGAAGGAAATTAATAAATTATAAATTGACCAAATTTTATTATTGAGGAGATTAATGAACGATCGAGTCATATCAGACACGAGGTAAGGGATCCAACCACTCTCTTTCTTTTTAAGTACTCTCTTTTATGTCATTTCATTTAAGCTCATCCTTCTTATTTTTGGGGATGTTATTTTATATTACTCATACTATAATTTTAAGTTCATATTATGAGAGACCCTATTCGATCTCATCAATCCATTTTTGGAAGTTTTAAGTGGGGTCGTTAGGCTGCCGATTTTTCGTAAAGGATTTTTCATCTCACTTTTAATACTGTGGGATTTAGGCTAATTTTTTTACCATTTTCCTTTTAGTGGTGAAAGTACAGACCATTATTCTACTCTTGGTGTAATATAATTTAGTTTATGGGTATTTACATCAATGTTGTATAGTCCTTCTTTCATGGGGTGTACGTTTCGTAAGTTACCCAATTCGGTAAGGGAACCTTTCACCCTCTTCTTTTTAAAAGAATTATTTTGTTATAATTCACATACTATTATGATGGGATATGTTCTTAAATATCCTTATTTATGTAAATTTTATGTCCAAGTGATGAGATACCATTTTCTCTCTCATAAACTCATTTTCTGATGTTTAAATTGATGTCGTTAGGCTGTCGGATTTCTGTAAGGGAACTTCTTAACCCACTTTCAATTATTTGGGTTAAACCTCTACTTCCTGATATTATTATTACAAGATTCTATGTGGAATCTCTATTTTTTAATTTCCATAATCCTTTGTGTGAATATACTATTTCTACACATAATCATCTCATTGATAAATTCTTAAGAACTTGTATAGGAAATCATAACTCAATCTCATTTCATTGAGTTAAATATCTATGTCATTGTTTTTGTTTTTCCCTGATTATGTGTGAATGAACGCTGATTGTTTCACACTTAATATCCACGTATATTGGGTGTATTTATATTTCTCACACATAATTATGTGATATATTTATCCTTAATTTAAGGATACCATCTTTATAATGGATTTTATCTCAATTTACATTTCCATTGAGTCTTCATTGTTGTTATGCACCAATTCACTCTTATATGGTGTGTATACTATCCATTGACATATAATATCAGGAATCCCTTTATTCTCATGATATTATAAAGTTCTGATTAAATTTTATTCTGCAAATATTTGTATTCAAGAGTCTCTCATTTTGTTAAAAACTATTAAACAAAAATGTCATTTTAAATGTTTTAAAGATTCATTATTCTAAATCTTTATCATTAATTTCCATGTTTTCAAAATGGTTTTCATTATTTATATATATGGACATTTATGTTATAATTCAATTAAAATATTCTAATTTTTATGGGACACATTGATACCAAAATCTCTTTTAAATGTTTTTTGGAAATGGATTGATTTATTAAATATCTTGGAATTACTTATTGTGATTTCAAAAGAAATGTTGTTATTGAAATGCTTATATTTTCAATATTTTATGTGTAATGATGGTACATGGATATTTTACAGGTGGTTACGTGATATAACATATGACGGGTGGTGCCGTGAATACCAGGATGAGTAGTTACATTATAACCTCCAATGCATTGGGTATGGAAGTCGGCCGTATGGTTATACCATTAAGTATGTGTGGAAGTCGACCTTATGTTTATTCCATTTAAGTATGTTTATATCCCATGTTACCTTTATATGTTATGTATTCTTTATATGGGTTTTATGGTAATATTTTGGATATAAAAGGGTAAGTAATGGTATTTTATACAGGGAAGTGTTTTTACTACTTTATAAAGGTAAAAAGTACTACATTGGTAAAGTACTCATGGTATACTTGTTGTTTTTGAAAAAATAATAGTTTTCCTTCTTTTTGTATCCTTTACTGGGCTTTTTATGCTGATCCCATGTTTTTGAAATGTTTTCCATAGGACTTAAAGATGAATAGGGTCAATGATGGGATCAAGGTAAGACATTATATCTAAAACATGGAACTAGACATGTTTCTTTTTATGTTTTTTTTATGGAAACTTAATAGAAGTGTCTACTATGTAATTTTTTGAGATGTAATAGTTAAAACCGAATTTTCTAAAACTCTAAACCTGAAAAGATCCTATATGTGAATTATTCATTTAATTCATGATTAAGTAATGTTTAAGTCCAGGGCCTTATAGTTGGTATCAGAGGGAGGTTTAGATAACTTTAGAGGTTAGGGTTTTCTCTAAGAAAAAGTTACATTACCATAATGGATAGGATTTCTGAAAGAGTATAGTTTTTAGATAAAGTAAATGAGTAAGTATATCTTAGTGTTTATCTTACTCATTAGTACATTATAATTTTGTTGATATAAGAACACTGACATTTCTGTTTTTAGTAAATGAATGGATCAAGCAGGCACCAAAGTGACAATGGGTTTGATGGAAACTGCGGTGGTTCTATGATTAAGAGACTGGATGAAATGGGGGATTCAATGAGTAATCTCGTGGTTGTGCTAAACCAAATATCAAAAATTCATGATCAACTACTTGAACATTGGTGATTTCACTAATGCATCATTTACGAGATGACCAACTCCATGTGGATGTTCAGGTAATAATTATAAAGGTAACCATTAGGGTTTATATGATCCTTACATTTTAGGTAACTATGGGTTACTCTATGATATGATGGAAAATGAAAGGAATGATATAAACATGAAGTTAAAATTTGTTATGATTATTTTTGAAGATTTTATCTCATGTTGGGAAAAGTTTTAATAATTATATAGTTTTGGAAAAAGGAAAATACGCAGACCGTGTGACAACTCGTCATGTCGGACAAAGCTGTGGGAATCGAACCCACAACCAAAGTGCGACCAGTATTTTTCGCCTACCACTGGACTACGTGAAGTCCCTGGTTAGTTTGACTAATTCTTCTTAGTTATATGATCTTATGAATCTAGAATAAGTTTATTTTGGGTTATATATAGAAATTATTAACCTATCATGGAGGATATGTGATTATGTTAATTAAATTTCAAATGAGACTTTAAGAACAACTGATGTTATTTGGAGATAAATTTTAATTTGTACCTTGAAGACTATGTGATTAAATCCTTCAAATATTTGGGTTTCAATCATAGTTTGGTTTACTTTGAAGAATTTTATGGATAATTGTTTATCGAATGGTCTTCATTGAACTTTGGGTTTTGTTGGACATATTTTGGAGATTAAGAATAGATTTTATTTTATAATGGATTATCCTATTGAGGATTATCTGCTCTCGTACTAACAATTATGGTTTTGGTTTTTGTATAAAGACAAGTGAAATATATAGTTCTCTTTTGTGGATTAGGCGATTCCCTAGAAGTTGATTATATATCTCTTAATGTGAACAAGTCTTCATAAATAATCATCTTTCGGAGAAAATATGAGTTTGATTAAGGAATCTAGTAAAAGTTGAAAGTCTACGTGACAAGTAAGTATGTTTCATTATGATTTATTTAATCTCAAAAATAAATTCCTTCATTAAGAGTAACATAAAAAAAATGTTGTATGTTAACTTTTCGTACTAGGGAATCAAATACTGTTTTACCCATCACAAGTTTGTGATTTTATTGTGGTTAACTTTCTTATATACATGTTTACTATCACTCTCCATCAGAACATGACCCTTTGTTTTTTCATCCATATCCATATTTTCATACTTGAATCCTAGTATGGGTTAACTCGGGTGAAATTTGTACTTCTCTCCCATTCTTTTAAAGTGATAGTTTTTCTAACTGTTGTTCCGATGTGGGATTTTCAATAAAGCTTCCAAGAACAATTTTAAAATTGAAAGGACGCAATTCCCAATCGGGGGGAAGGATGTGACACCCTAGGTAAATAAAGAATAGGACATTTTCATATTTTTCCATATTTTTTAATAAAATAATAATATTACTTTAAAGGGAACGCTATGCTTGATGGCATACCCAATACGCAACAACGGGTTTCTTTGAAATCTTACGCTGCACTCTAATAATAAAATAATATTATTTGAAATGGTAGTTAATGCCTAGACGTTGTACTGGTGGGAATGAACGAAACTAACTGAAAAATGGTTATATATTTTTGTCAAATATTTTTACTTTTATCCAATAAATGTTAGAGGCTTAAAATGTAAATGAATCCAATTTTAATCATAAATATTCTAATATTCTATAAAAGGTATTTTAATCATCTTTTTATGGAGAGCACTTTTTAAATATACTTTTGAAAATATTATATGTTTTATTTTACAAAATAAAATCCTTCTTTAGATTCTGGGCATAAAAATTTACTTTGAGTATAATTTTGTTATTTTTCCGATAAAGATCATTTTTATTGAAAATGTTGCACTTTAATTCAAGACATCCTTTTAATTTGATTTATTTATATGGATAGATTATATTTTTAATTTATATTAAAGTGTATTTAGAATATATTTTTACCATTTAATCTAATGGTGGTCATTGGAATTAATTTCACTTTGAAATTTGACTTAAACTAGTGTCAATCTTTTAATAAATATTGTTTCTTAAAAACACCCTATTTGTTTTGACAGCGGGAATTAATTATTAAATTAATTAATGCAACATATATGTTTTTAATCATGTAAAATAGACATCATTTTTGAATTCGGAATATCAAATATAGCTTAGGGTGGTTTTTTTGTATTTTTTTTTGAAAAACTTCAATTTTTGATGAATAGTGAAACCAATAAGTGGTAGTTTAAGAAACTGATTTTTCATTTAAATGAAAATTTTTCACATGTATTATTTTATTTCCAAAAATCTGACATACATGGTTGTCATTAAGAAGTAAAATGTGGTTCAATGAGATTAAAATAATATTTTGGTGAATAGTAAATTTTAAGTTTTATTAGTAGCGATTAAAGGTAGTTAGTGTAATTTAAGTTAAAAATAATGTTTTAATAATATGAAATGACCTAGAAACATGTCATACCCTCATTGGATGTGTCATGGGAGACCAATAAAATCCATGGGTCAACTTGGGGACCCCATGGAGCCACTTTGGTAGGAAAATGACATAAATAACTTTTTATTTAAAGTTAAAATAAAAATGTCACAAACGTGAGTTGTTTTACTAAAACAATTTTTAAATGGGGTTATACAAGTCATATTTTTGACTATAAATATTAATTAGACTGATAATAATATTTCCCAAATCATGATATTTTTTCATAATTTTTTTACATTAAATAAATTAACTTATTTATGACACCATGAAGATGTTGCGATTACCTCATTATTTAACAATTTAAATAAAATGAAAAGATAACGTAAACTCTAAGACCTACACATGTCAAAAACCTATTTTATTGGTGTATTTAGAACTTATATGACCTTATCCTAGAAATATATAATTTTGGGACCTTTAAAAACCGAAAATCATTTTATAATAAAGTAACCTTTTATACCTTTCCAAGATTGCCCCTCCTCTCCTCTTATAAAAGGCCCCCAACTCTACTACCATACCCACACCTCTCAAGGCTTTGGCTCAAAAAACCCCTTCCCATTTTGTCTCTCCACATCCCTATATTACTTCTAGAAGCCTCACTTTGTCCAGAAGTCTTTCCAAGGAAGCCTTTGAGATCAAATCAAAAAGAGTTACCTGATTGAAAGGTAGTGTCTTCTCTTGTGTTCTTATGTTTTATTTTGCATCTCCAACCACATAACTATTTTAATTCCTTTATTTTGTAACAACACCAGTATATTAAATATTCTAGGATGTTTTTATGTGAAGGATAAGAGCTACACCTACACACACCTTCATCTAATGGTTAAAGAATAAACAGTTTCTGTGGTTGGGGATTTTCTTCCTCACGAAACGATGATTGATCAATCTACTTTTAACACCTTTCATGGTGGCCATTAAGATGTAAAAATATTTATTTATGATATATATTATATTTATTTTCTCTCTATGCTTCTTCATTTTATATTTGATACAAAACTTTATGCATTTCATGTTGTGAAAATGCGATAATTTCATTTGAGGAAGTGTGGACAACCGCCCCCTCCAGTGATGTGACTTGTTCATGGAATACATGGAACGTATATAGAATGAAATTGATTAAATTATGTGATATATATAACATATATATTATACTTGAATTATAATATATATCTCTCTCTCAGATAGTTTTAATTCCATTAATGTTCCAAAGAAATAAAAGTAGCATTAATGCGTACGTACGGCTTACCGTCTCCATGAACGGTACATTTCATTTATTATATCCAAATGTTATATACTATTATATGTACATATATATAATGGATATATATTTCATATATTACATATAAATGATGGATATAATTCTGGATTTATAATATATATATATATATCACTTTTTTAACATTAATTCCACTAATATGACAAAAAATGAAAGTAGCATGCATGCGTACGTATGACCTACCATCTCCATGAACAGTGCTTTTAATTTTTTTATATCCAAATGTTATGGAATAGTAAAAAATGAATATATACTGGATATATATGATATTTAAAAAATTAATACTATTATGGAGATGATTAACCTATAACTACCTGGAAAATTATTTTCCAGCAAGTTCAATTTTTACTTAGGTACCGAACATCAAAAAAAACGTCTGATATGAACTCACTTTATTAACCAATTATTATAACATTATAATATGTGATATGATCTCAATAATAATATTTATATTATTTCCCTAATCAATTATAAATTGAAAAAAATTTATTATTCAGGAGATTAAAGAATGATCGAGTCATGTCGGACACAAGGTAAGGGATCCAACCTCTCTCTTTCTTTCTAAGTACTCTATTTTATGTCATTTATTTTAAACTAATATTTCTTATTTTTGGGGATGTTATTTTATATTTCTCATACTGTAATTTTTATGTTCATATTATTAGAGACCACATTTGATCTCATCAATCCATTTTTGGATGTTTTAAGTGGCATCGTTAGGCTGCCAAGTTTTCGTAATGGAATTTTCATCTCACTTTTATTACTGTGAGATTTATGCTACAATTTTCAAAATTTTCCTTTGAGTGGTGTATTAACTTCCCAATATTCTACTCTTGGTTTAATATAATTTCATTTATGGGAATTTACATCAATTTTGTATAGTCCTTCTTTCATGGGGTGTACGTTTCATAAGTTACCCAATTCGGTAAGGGAACCTTTCACCCTCCTCTTTTTAAAAGAATTATTTTGTTATAATTCACATACTATTATAATGAGATATGTTCTTATATATCCTTACTTATGTAAATTTTATGTCCAAGTGATGAGATACCATTTTCTCTCTCATCAACTCATTTTCTGAATTTTAAAGTGACGTCATTAGGCTGTCAGATTTCTGTAAAGGAACTTCTTAACCCACTTTCAATTCATTGAGTTAAACCTATAATTCCAGATTTTATTATGACAAGATTATATGTGGAATCTCTATTTAGTAATTTCCACAAAAAATTGTGTGGATATACTATTTCTACACATAATCATCTAATAGATAAATTCTTACGAACTTGTATGGGAAATCATAACTCAATCTCATTTAATTGAGTTAAATATCTATGTCATTGGTTTTGTTTATCCAAGATTATGTTTGAATGACCTCTGATTGTTTCACACTTAATATCCAATTATATTGGGTGTATTTATATTTCTCACTCATAATTATTTGATAGATTTATCCTTAATTTAAGGATACCATCTTTATAATGGATTTTATCTCAATTTACATTTCCATTGAGACTTCATTGTTGTTATACACCAATTCACTCTTATATGGTGTGTATACTATCCTTTGACATATTATATCATTAACCCCTTAATTCCCATGATATTATAAAGTTCTGAATAAATGTTATTCCACAAATATTTGTATTCAATAGTCTATCATTTTGTTAAAAACTCTTTAACAAAAATATCATTTTAAATGTTCTAAAGATTCATTATTATAAATCTTTATCTTTAATGTCCATGTTTTCAAAATAGTTTTCAGTATTTAATTTTATGGACATTAATGTTATAATTCCATTAAATGCTTCAAAGTGGTATGGGACACTATTATTATAAAATCTCTTTTAAATTATTTTTGGAAATGGATTGATTAATTCAATATCTTGGAATTACTTATTGTGATTGAAAATGAAATGTTGTTATTGAAATGTTAATATTTTCAATATATGATTTCTAATGATGGTACATGGACATTTTACAGGTGGTTACGTGAAAAACCATATGACGGGTGGTGCCATGAATACAAGGATGGGTGGTTACGTTATAACCTCCAATGTATTGGGTATGGAAGTCGGTCGTATGACTATTCCATTAAGTATGTGTAGAATTCAACCATATGGTTATTAAATTTATGTATGTTTATATCCCAAGTTACCTTTATTTGTTATGTGTTCTTTTTATGGGTTTTATGGTAATATTTTGGTTACAAAAGGGTTTGTAATGGTCTTTTATTCATTGAAGAGGTTTTACTACTTCATAATGGTGAAAAGTATTACTTTGGTAAAGTACTCATGGTTTACTTGTTGTTTTTGAAAAAATAATAGTTTTCCTTCTTTGTGTATCCTTTACTGGGATTTTTATGCTTATCACATGTTTTTGAAATGTTTTCCACAGGACTTAAAGAAGAATAGGGTCATGGATGGGATCAAGGAAAGACATTCTATATTAAACATGGAACTAGACATGTAACTATCTACGTGTTTTTTTATTTTATGAAAACCTAATAGAAGTGTCTACTATGTAGTCATTTGAGATGTAATAGTTATGACCTAATTCTATAAAACTCTAAACCTGAAAGGATCCTCTATGTGAATTATTCATTTAATTCACGATTAAGTAATGTTTAAGGTTGGGGCCTTATAGTTGGTATCAAAGGGAGATTTAGATAACTTTAGAGGTTAGGGTATTATCTAAGCATAAGTGACATTACCATAATGGATTGGATTTCAGAAAGATTCATCATTTTTAGATAAAGTAAATGAGTAAGTATATCTTAGTGTTTATGTTCCTCATTAGTACATGATAATTTTGTTGATATATGAACACTAACATTTCTGTTTTTAGTAAATGGATCGATCTAGCAGGCGCCAAAGTGACAAAGGTTTTGATGGAAACTGCGGTGGTTCTCTGATTAAGAGACTTGATGAAATGGGGGATTCAATGAGGAATCTCGTGGTTGTGCTAATGAAACTATCAAAGAGTCATGATCAACCACATGAACCTTTGTGATTTCTCTAATGAATCATGTACGAGATGACCAACTCGATGTGGATGTTCAGGTAAAAATTATAAAGGTAACCATTAGGGTTTATATGATCTTTACTTTTTAGGTAACTATGGGTTACTCTATGATATGATTTAAAATGAAAGGCATGAGATAAACATGAGGTTAAAATATGTTATGATTATTTTTGAATATTTTATCTCATTTTAGGTAATGTTTTAAGAATTATATAGTTTCAGAAAAAGGAAAACACACAGACCGTGTGACAACCCGTCGCATCGGACAAAGCTGTGGGAATCGAACCCACAACCAATGTGCGACTGGTATTTATCGCCTACCACTGGACTACATGAAGTCCCTGGTTAGTTTGACTAATTCTTATTAGTTATATGATCTTATGAATCTAGAATAAGTTGATTTTAGATTATCTATGGAAATTATTAACCTATCATGGAGGATATGTGATTAAGTTAATTAATTTTCAATATAAGACTTTAAGAACAACTGATGTTATTTGGAGATAAATGTTAATATGTTCCTTGAATACTATGTGATTAAATCCTTAAAATATTTGATTTTCAATCTTAGTTTGGTTTACTTTTAAAAATTTTATGGAAAATTGTTTATCTAATGGCCTTCGTTGAACATTGGGTTTTGCTGGAAAAATTTTGGAGATTAAGAATAGATTTTCTTTTTATAAAGGATTATCCTTTTGTGGATTATCTGATCTTGTACTAACAATTTTGGTTTTGGTTTTTGTCTAAAGACATGTTAAATATATAGTTCTCTTTTGTGGATTAGGTGATTCTCTAGAGGTTTATTATAGCTCTCTTAATGCGAACAAGTCCTCCTAAATATTCGTCTTTTGGAGAAAATATGAGATTGATTAAGGAATCTAATAAAAGATGAAATTCTAAGTGACAAGAAAGTATGTTTCATTATGATTTAGTTACGATCAAAAATAAATTCCTCAATTAAGAGTAACGTAAAACAAAAATGTTGTCTGTTAACTTTTCTTATTGGGGAATCGAATACCGTTTAACCCATCACAAGTTTGTGATTTTCATTGTGTTAACTTTCTACTAGACATGTTTACTATCACTCTCCATTAGTACTTGAACCGTTTTTTTTACTCCATATCCATATTTTCATACTTTTAATCCTAGTATGGGTTAACTCGGGTGACATTTGTACTTCTCTCCCATTCTTTTAAAGTGATAGTTTAACTGACTCTTGTTCCGATGTGGGATATTCAATAAAGCTTCCATGCACAATTTTAAAATTTCTAGGACGCAATTCCCAAAAGCGGGGAAGGATGTAACACCCTTGGTAAATAAATAATATGACATTTTCATATTTATCCATATTTTTTAATAAAATATTAATATTACTTTAAAGGGAATGCTAGGCTCGATGGCGTATCCAATACGCAACAACGAGTATCTTTGAAATCTTACGTTGCACTCTAATAATAAAATAATATTATTTTAAATGGTAGTTAACGCCTAGCTGTTGTAATGGCGGGAATGAATGTAACTAACTATAAAATGATTATATATATATTTCAAATATTTTTACTTTTATCCAATAAATGTTATAGGCTTAAAATGCAAAGGAATCCAATTTTAAGCATAAATCATCTAATTTTTTTTAAAAGGTCGATTAACCACCTTTTGATTGAGAGACCTTTATAAATATACTTTTGAAAATTTTATATCTTGTATTTTACAAGATAAAATCATTATTTAGAATCTGGACATCAAAATTTACTTTGTGTAAATTTTTTTTATTTTTCCGATAAAGAACATTTTTATTGAAAATGTAGCATTTTAATTCAAAAAGTATTTTTAATCTGATTTATTTATATGAATAGATTATATTTTTAATTTATATTAATGTGTATTTATAATATATTTTTACCATTTAATATAATTATGGTCATTAGAATTAATTTCACTTTAAAATTGGACTTAAACTAGTGTCAATAATTTAATAGATATTGTTTCTTAAAAACACGCTATTTGTTTTGACAGTGGGAATTAATTATTAAATTAATTAATACAACGTATATGTTTTGAATTTTTTAAAATATACATTATTTTTGAATTCGGAATATCAAATATAGCTTAGGGTGAATTTTTGGTATTTTTGAGAAAAATTTCATTTTTTATGAATAGTGAAACCACTAAGTGGTAGTTAAAGAAACTGATTTTTCATTTAAATGAAACATTTCCACTTCATTGATTTCATTTTCAAAAATCCGACATACATGGTTTTCATTAAAAAGTAAAATGTGGATCAATGAGATTAAAATATTTTTTGGTGAATAGTAACTTTTCTGTTTTATTAATCGTGATTAAAGGTAGTTAGTGTAATTTAAGTTAAAAATAATGTTTTAATAATATTAATTGACATAGACACATGTCCTACCCACATTGGATGTGTCATGGCCGACAAAGAAAATCCATGGGTCAAATTGGTGACCCCATGGAGCCACTTTGTTAGGAAAATGACATAAATAACTTTTTATTTAAAGTTAAAATAAAAATGTCACAAACGTGAGTTGTTTTACTAAAACAATTTTTAAATGGGTTTATACAAGTCATATTTTTGACTATAAATATTCATTAGAAATGTAAAAATATTTCTCACATCATGATATTTTTTTATAATTTTTAGACATTATATAAATTAATTTATTTATGACACCATGATGATGCAATGATTACCTCATTATTTAATGATTTAAATAAAATGAGAAGTTAATGTAAAATATGAGACCCAAACATGTCAAAAACCTATTGAATGGGTTGATTTAGGACTCTTATCACCTTATCCTAGAAATATATAATATTGGGACCTTTAAAATCCGAAAAACATTTTATAATAATGTAACCTTTTATAATTTTCCAAGAGTGCCCCTCCTCTTCTCTTATAAAAGGCCCCCACCTCTACCACCTTACCCACACCTCTCAAGAATTTATCTCGGCCAACCCCTTCCCATTTTGTCTCTCCAAATACCTATATTACTCCTAGAAGCCTCAAATTGGGCAGAAGTCATTCCAAGGAAGCCTTTGAGCTAAAATCAAAAAGAGTTACCCGATTCAAAGGTAGTGTCTTCTCTTGTGTTCTTATGATTTATTTTGCTTCTCCAACCCCCTAAACTCTTTTTATTCCTTTCTTTTGTAACTATAACAGTATCTCAAATATACTGGGATGTTGTTATTATAATTATTAGAGCTACACCTACACACACTGTCGTCTAATGTTTAAATAACATACCGTTTCTGTGGTTGGCGATATTCTACCTCACGAAATGATGATTGTTCAATATTCCATTAACACCTATCATGGTGTCCATTAAGATGTCACACTATTTATTTATGATATATATTAAATTTATTTCCTCTCTATGCTTCTTCATTTTAGATTTGATACATACCTTTATGCTTTTCATGTTGTCCAAATGCGATAATTTCATTTCAAGAAGTGTGGACTACAGCCCCCTCAAGTGATGTGACTCGTTCATGCAATACATTGAAAGTATAAAGAATGAAATTGATGAGATTATATGATATATATAACATATATATTATAATTTAATTAATATATATACATATATCTCATCTAGTTGTAATTCCATTAATGTGCCAAAGAAATGAATGTAGCGTTCATGCGTACGTACGGATTACCGTCTTCATTAACGGTACATTTAATTTCTTATCTCCAAATGTTATGTACTATTATATGTACATATATATAATGGATATATATTTCCGATATTAAATATAAATTATGGATATCATTCTGGATTTATAATATATATATCTCTCTTTTAACTTTAATTCCACTAATATGACAAAAAAATGAATGTAGCATTCATGCGTACGTACGACCTACCGTCTCCATGAACGGTTCTTTTAATTTTTTATCTCCAAATGTTATGTAATAGTACAAAATGAATATATACTGGATATATATGATATTCAAAACATTAATTCTATTCTGGAGATGATGTACCTATAACTACATGGAAAATTCTTTTCCAACAAGTTCATTTTTTACTCATGTACCGATCATCGACTACAACGTCTGATATGAACTCACATTATTAACCAATTATTATAAAATTGTAATATGTGAAATGAACTGAATAATAATATTTATAGGAAGTCCTTAAGAAATTATAAGTTGAACAAATTTTATTATTCAGGTGATTAAAGAACGATCGAGTCATGTCAGACACGAGTTAAGGGATCCAACCTCTCTCTTTCTTTTTAAGTACTCTCTTTTATGTCATTTCTTTTAAGCTCATATTTCGTATGTTTGGGGATGTTCTTTTATATTCCTCATACTGTAATTTTTATGTTCATATTATTAGATACCCTATTTGATCTCATCAATCCATTTTTGGATGTTTTAGGTGGCGTTGTTAGGCTGCCGAGTTTTCGTAAGGGATTTTTCATCTCACTTTTATTCCTGTGAGATTTATGCTAAATTTTCCACCATTTTCCTTTGAGTGGTGTATGTAATGACAATTATTCTACTCTTGGTGTAATATAATTTATTTTATGGGTATTTAAATCAATGTTGTATAGTCCTTCTTTCATGGGGTGTACGTTTCAGAAGTTACCAAATTCGGTAAGGGAACCTTTCACCCTCCTCTTTTTAAAAGACGTATTTTGTTATAATTCACATACTATTATGATGGGATATGTATTTATATATCTTTATTTACTTAAATTTTATGTCCAAGTGATGAGTTACCAGTTTCTCTCTCATCAAATCATTTTCTGAATTTTAAAGTGACGCAGTTAGGCTGTCAGATTTCTGTAAGGGAACTTTTTAACCCACTTTCAATTCTTTGGGTTAATCATCTACTTCCTGAATTTATTATTCCAAGATTATGTGTGGAATATCTATGTTGTAATTTCCACAAACCATTTTTTGGATATACTATTTATACACATAATCATCACATTGATAAATTCTTAAGAACATGTATGTGAAATCATAACTCAATCTCATTTCATTGAGTTAAATATCTATGTCATTGGTTTTTTTTCATAGATTATGTTTTAATGACCTTTGATTTTTTCGCACTTATTATCCACTAATATTAGGTGTATTTATATTTCTCACACATAATTATGTGATAGATTTATCCTTCAATTAAGGATACTATCTTTATAATGGATTTTATCTCAATTTACATTTTCCTTGAGACATTATTGTTGTTATGCACCAATTCACTCTTATATGGTGTGTATAATATCCTTTGACATATTATATCATGAATCCCTTTATTCTCATGATATTATAATGTTCGGATTAAATGTTATTCCGTAATTATTTGTATTCAAGAGTCTCTCATTTTGTTAAAAACTCTTTATAAAAAATAACGTGTTTAATGTTTTAAAGATTCATTATTCAAAATAATTATCTTTAATATCCATGTTTTCAAAATGGGTTTCAGTATTTATTTATATAGACATTAATGTTATAATTCCATCAAAAGCTTCAATTTGGGATGGGACACATTGATTCAAAAATCTATTTTAAATTATTTTTGGAAATGGATTGATTTATTCAATATCGCGGAATTACTTATTGTGATTGCAAATGAAATTTTGTATTTGAAATGTTTATATTTTCAATATATTATGTGTAATGATGGTACTTGGACATTTTAATGTTGGTTATGTGATAAACCATATGACGGTTGGTGCCGTGAATACTAGGATGGGTGGTTTTGTTATAACCTCTAATGCATTGGTTATGGAAGTCGGCCATATGGATATTCCATTAAGTATGTGTGGAAGTCGACCGTTTGGTTATTCCATTTAAGTATGTTTATGTCCCACGTTACCTTTATATGTTATGTGTTCATTATATGGGTTTTATGGTAATAGTTTTGTTACAAAATGGTAAGTAATGTTCTTTTATTCAGTGAAGTGTTTTTACTACTTCATAAAGGTGAAAAGTGTTAATTTGGTAAAGTACTCAAGGATTACTTGTTGTTTTTTCAAAACTAATAGTTATCCTTCTTTTTGTATCCTTTACTGTGATTTTTATGCTCATCCAATGTTTTTGAAATGTTTTCCACTAGACTTAAAGATGAATAGGTTCATGGATGGGATTAAGGAATGACATTCTATCTAAAACATGGAACTAGAAATGTTTCTTTTTAATTGATTTTTTATTTTATCGAAACTTAGTAGAAGTGTATACTATGTAATATTTTGAGATGTAATAGTTATGACCTAATTATCTATAACTCTAAACCTGAAATGATCCTCTATGTGAATTATTCATTTAATTCATGATTAATTAATGTTTAAGGACGGGGCCTTAGACACAAAATTTGGTGACCAAACCCCCCTTATAACCTCTTATATTTATCTTTTAATACATAAATAATTTAAATAATTAGTAGTTCTCAATATATTTCAACAACATGATTTATTAAAAACAAACATCGTGTTTATAAATAATATCATGTTACATGTAATATTTGGAGGTTTTATACCATGTTTAACTTTATTATGACTTGTTTTATAATATATAACAAGAAAATATAATGGGTTAGGGTGAAATACATTTCCCTGGAGAAATCAGATTAAATATAATTAGTTAGGTAAATCATAGAATCTAAACCAAGGTATAAAGGGAATAATTTATTTTGATTTGGAGAAATCATGAAGCTTTTCCCTTGGGGAAATAATAAAGGTGTATAATAAATTAGGAAATTGTTATCTTATATCAATAATCAACCTATTCATCAACCTGAGGAGTACTGAAACATTCATTATATTGTAATGATACACCCCTTTCTATCATTTTTTGAGTAATTTGGATTAATGAAAATTAAAAACCACTCACATACAAAATAATTAAAGGAGACACTTATAACATGATGAATTTATAACTAATATAGATAAAAAAACATCTAAACAAAACTATCTAATAATGTAGACATTTTATATAGAATGAATAATAGATTAGTCATTTCATGACGTTAGTTAATAAAAGTAAGCCTTATGTATACAAATAAGTAATTCTAAACCCTATAAATATAAATAAAATAGAAATATTAAAAAAATTACAAAAATTGTTATAAAAATGGAGTATTAGTTATTTGTTGATTTTTTTACTACCCCATCCCCAAACACCATCTAATTTAACTATTCAATGATATGAGTAGATTAAGGGCGCATCGAATAAAAATCTATGATGAATGATACTATTATATAATTATACGAAGATATGTTATAAAAAAGATTTTGGAACCCAAATTTGAGGGTTATAAAGTATTTAATTTTTTTTCAATGATATAGGAAATTTAAATAAATAAAAGTACGACTACCTTATACCCTAAAACATATAAAACATATAATAGATGGGAGGAAATAAATTTGAAATAATTAATACGATTAATGAATCAAAACATATTATAATATATATAATAATATATAAAATTGAAGAAAAAATATGAATATAATGATTAGAATAAATATGACCCAAGGATCACCATTTAATACTCCCTATATTAGAATTAAAACACTTTAAATCTTGAATGGATGAGAAAACTCATTGGGAGGATTATAAATGAATGATAAGTCACAAGGGAGATTAATGGACTCAAAATTAGTGTAGACTCCCCCACCCCAATGTTTTATTATTATGAATATTTATATTCCCAGATAACAAAAAAAAGTTGTAATTTTTTTACTATGTATCTACCACGTACAATGTACAAGGTAATTATGTAAACAATGGTTCAAACACAGGCACCTGAATCCCCCTAAAATCCCTAAATACTTGATAAAAGTCCAAATAGTACTCATTTCTTTAGTGACACATAAAATCAACTCTATTTTCTTTTATTCATATACTAAAAACCACTATTTGAAAAAACTGACAAAATTTAACAACTAGGAACATAAAGATTGTGAGATATAAACGACCTAAAAAATAGGATCTCTAAATCATCCCCAACATTACACATTTCATCATCAAGATGTATTGTGGGACATTCAACATGATGAGAACCAATAAAAAATATCAAATTTGACAATATTAAGGGTTTCTATAATTAACATGGAAGGATATGGTGACTCCAAACTATTAACATACATGGTCCTAGAATTGAAATATATCTATCATGAATTTTCATAGAATATATGTGTTGTTAAGGGAATGATTTTAGACAAACCAATACAATAAAATATTAAAAATGATACTTGGGACTCTAATAATTAAACATTATATGTGGATATATGTTAAGAATATTGAATTCATTTACCTGATAAAACATAACTATATAGATATGTCATCATGTTAACAAGATTCAACTTCCAATAAATATTTAAATGTATTCAGGGAATTATAAAACATTGGAACCATTTACTAGAAGGATAATTTGTTGTAGATAAAGGAGATATGGAATGTAATACCCCCAATATTAGGTATTTCCTTATTTTATATATTATCATTATTCATTTGTATTTTATTTGTGATGTGATTTTGGTTCATGGTGTATTAAATAATATTACGAGATTTTTTTGTACTGTAATAGTAGAACCACAATGAGTTGTACACAATGTTTAGTCTAGATTTATCATATGAAATATATAAGCTATTTGGAATGGTGGAAAATATTGAAAAGACATAAACATGGAAAATTATAAAACATGGTGCAACATAGATTATATTATGTTGTGGTGGTCGTCATGTTTGATGGGGAGTCCACCTATGTGACACAACATCACCAAACAACAAGAAATGGGAATGGTCATGAATATAGGGAGTGGAGAGTCTTCATTTCATCCATATTGATTATAACTACACTATTTAGTAGAAAACATTCCTTCTAAAATATTATTATGTGTTTATCAAACATGTTATAGTTTGGTTTCCATGTTATTTTTAGATCATTGAGAACCATAGGTGTTGTTGAAACACCATGTTATGGTGTCTATCAGGTTTTATATTGATGATTCATGAGTAGAGTATTTTGGAGGAATTAAGGATTTTATTGATGATTTTTTCAATATTCAGAAGAGGTATTATAATTACTATTTTTCATGAAATCACAAATCCGAAACATGGTCAATTCTATCATTCATATGTCATTACTTTTAGAAATATCAACAATGACCAATAAAATTGTTTGGACTCATCATGACGACCAAAATTAATGGTGTTATAGGGGTGGTTTGCCTTTGTTATTTTCTGTGTGATCGAACATGTGAGATTGACATGTTCTCTATCTCTCCACATTCTCTATAATTAATAGAATATTAATTTTTGTAATTAATTGGTGATGTATTAAAAGATATTTCTTTTCAATTTTTTTATGAAATACCAGGGTTATTGGGTTTTAACTATTGATTTCAGTGTTTAATTTATGGTAAATGTTTCCAAAGAAAATTATTTTTATATCTTAGTAAAAATACATCATTATTATGGATTTGGGATATGAATTTTTATTAAAATTTGTTGTAAAATTGTATTTAATTTAATAAATTATTTTTTTCTATAAAACATATAATTATAAGGGATATGGTGTGTGTTCATATTTATAATAGATGTGG
Source organism: Viscum album (assembly GCA_963277665.1). Taxonomy (NCBI): domain Eukaryota; kingdom Viridiplantae; phylum Streptophyta; class Magnoliopsida; order Santalales; family Viscaceae; genus Viscum; species Viscum album. Next base: position 1,472,372,809 of record OY728131.1, on the reverse strand, counting down.
ACTTGATGGTATCATCTTTGACCTCAATTTTTAATAAGTTAAACATCCTCTTATATCATAATGTGATGCCTTAGTGAAGGAATATTCTCTTATTTTGGTAATAGGGGTTGTACATCTACATTCATGAGAGAGAGAGAGAGAGAGAAAAAAAAAATGTGAATTGAGGATTCTGTATGGATTGAGAAGTATTGAATTTAAGGATTTTTTAAAACTATAAATTTTGATAAAATATTTATAAATATACATATAATATTTAATAAAAATATGATTCTCTCTTTTATGTGGCCCTTGTGACATGTTTTTGATGTCTAGGGTTTTCCCAAATAAGTATGATTACCCAACCCTTGTATAAGAACATCGGTGAGTACAAAGATTCTATATTTGTGATATAAGAAAAGGATAATATTTAATGTTACTATTTTGGTACTTATTGATTTAGTTTTCAATGATATTAGAGGTAGAGCATTGGGGTATTTTGGTTATTTGATTATGGAGTTTTTTAACCATTCATATTGAGACCTATTAAATTTTTGAGTTGTAATATTTATTTTTAATTTTTTCACTTATATATTGATTAGTTTTTTATTTTAAGTTATATTTTGTTCATTTAACGCATCATATTGATTTTTTATATTTCTTATATTATTATAATTACTGATTGGGAATATTGAAGGGAAATTAATCCCCCAATTAATTACAAATCCCAGGGAATTAATTATCTTCGATTGTTTCTCTTGGATTTAAAATAATGTAAGTGTAACCTTGGATCTTTTCATGATAATTTTTTGTGATTAGTTATTATAAAAAGAATGAATTTGATTGAATGTTATGTTTCTATGGTGGAAAATATATAAGGCATGTTAGAAATTAAATTCTATTAATGAAAAATATTTGTACACCTTCTTTAAATTAAACATCAATTTTACATGGTGGTTAGTATACAAATGTGTTATTAAAAACATATATTCCTATCATAACATAATAATAATGGGATTGGTAATTTAGAGCTTTATTTCCCATATTAGTGAAGATACATCACAAAAAATTAAAACAATTCATGTGATTTTTTTCCAATTTTATATTTAAATAGTGAAATTATAAAGTTATTTTCCAAAATGGGTTATTTTTATTCTTATTAAACATAGTATTTCTATAATTGGTTTTAAGAACATGGTAAATAAAATTTTATTTTAGGTTTTGTGATGAATCATTATTGAATATTTTGTAGGATATCCTATTCGTCTCTTTTTTACTAAAACATGATATTGGTATTAAATTGGGATATTGACTAGTAATAAAAATAATATTTTGTAAATAGATTTTTCTTAATTAGAGTATGTGTTATTTTAAAATAAATATACCAATTTTATAATAAGTACATGAATGAATAATTAAATGTTTACATTTTTTCATATACATAGTGATATTTTACATATCATCACTTTTGAAAACAGTTACAATATCCTCACATGCATTTATATAGCATTCAAATTTATGATTTCTATAAAATGAAATCTGTTATGGTAACGATATTATTGTTGATTCATATTGACTTTTCCTATATAAATAAATTCTTATAATATTTATATAATATTTCCTTGCTAAATTTTCGGATATGTTAAAAATAATATTATTTTTATCATTATTCCATATTATATTCATAATTTTTGAGTCATGTCATGTATAATGAATATAAAATCACGTTGAATTATTTTAGTTTAATAAAAATAGGATTTTTTTATTTGTATTATATTTATATAGTTATTTAATTATGGGTAGTGAAATAATGCGAAAATGTAACTATTTTTGTCAATTTTAATAGTTAATTGAAATATTATATTAATGTTTTTCATTATGATATAAGTAATTAGATAGGACTATGAGTCTCATAAGTAGAATAAAATTAAATGTTTTACTATTTCATAAATTATATCTTATTTTATTGTTTCATGTGTTTTGTAAACCATTTAGTGAATTAATAATTATTTATTTAATCATGTGAAATTTTTGATAATTTAATTTTTAATTTGCCAATTTCTTCAAAAATTTTACTTGATTTAATGATAAAAAGATATTTCCAAAAACATTCCAATCCACGTATCATAATGGAATGATATATGCCAAAGATTAGTTCTCAGATAGATTTTCCCATTATGAATATTTTTTTAATTATTAATATTTTTTGATATAATGTACCTAGATTTTATATTAATTTTCATTATTAATAATGAGTTAAAATGTAATTTTTCCACCTTTTCATATATGTGATATGATTGATGTATAATTTTATCCTACCTTGTGGTTAAATTGTTTTGTTTCATGTGCTTATATTTTCCATGTTGATGGCATATTATTTGATAATATAGTGGATTTAAAATTAAATAATTGCTTGAAAATACATATTCGAAAAATGCATTAATAATGTATATAATTTTTTATAATTTTTTCTATAATTTTTTGAGAAAAATATTTGATTTTTATAATTTAATATATGATTTATAAACCCCTCGTTAATTTTGATTATGGATGAAGAGTATCAAACTAAAAACAATTTATTGAATGATATATTTTTTTGGTTTCCATAATGTTCTATATTTTAAAGGTCCTATTGTATCAAATGAGTTTTTAATGAGAATCTTTAATATTAATTTTAATATAGTATTACTAGTGATCTTTTTTGAAAGAATAAAAACAGATTCCATTATTATTAATTTCAGAAACAATTAGCATTATAGAATATCGTATCATTATTTGAATTGGGAAATTCATCTTTCATATGGTTTCTTGGGATATTAAAAAGTGGTGATGTCAAAATGGTAACCATGATAATTTATAGAAATGGGTAGTTTTGTGTCAAAAATCATTGAAATATATAATGTGATACTATATTTCATTGATAAATTCTACAATTTGTATGTTTTTTGATATTTTGATTATTGTACTTGTTATCCAGATTCTACTTACATGTTTCTTCACATTATTATGGTAGTTACCATTGATGTTGTTTTTAGGGATATATTTAATATATGGAATGGGAAATGTGTAATGTGAAATTATTTCTCATGAAATGTCAATTAATATATATTTTTGGTAGAGAGATATTTGTGGGACTCGATTGGAAACCATGATCAATTTCAATAACATGGTCAAGCTTGGGATGAATTCATTTTCATTGAAGTGATGGTGTCTTACTCTATAGAATATAATGTACCATACGAAATGGTTCTTATGGTTTAAGATAAGTTGGATAATGGGTATCTCATCATTTCTATATTTGGTTTCTCGGTTAGTAAACATTATATCATAAATGATTCACGGGATAAATCAGTGACATGATCCATAGTTGTAAAGAAAAATATGATGTCATGTCTTTCTATCAGCTAACTCACATTCTTGGCTTGGGTTAAAAGTTCTATGAATGTTCAGTTAAAGAGTCCTCATAATATTACCAATAGATTTAACATTAATTGGGGGGACATCAAAAGGTATATTTAGGATTAATTTTTTTAAATTTTATTCCAATTAGAGATCCATTTTATACTAGGAAAATAACATTTTTATTTTTATACAGTATTTTGGGAATGTTAAAAACACACTGAAAATTTAACACTAACTTGGGTAAAATTTATATAATTTTCACTTCCTATCTTATATGGACAGTACATCACTTTCCATCAAATTAATTATCCTGCATATGTGCATGTTGGTTAACTCACTAAGTTGGTTCTTTTCACTCTTATTATGGGATTATTTTGATAACGATTTAATAAAGGTGATATGATCATGATATATAGACCATGAATAATTTTTTGGTTATACTTATATTTTAACAATTCATAGAGTCCATATTGGGTTATTGCTTAATGCATTTTCCTTTGGAATAAGGTTATATTTTAGTAAAAGTTACATAATTATATAAATGGGATAATAATGAAAATAATTAGTGTAGAATTGATTATTTAATTAATTTTTTTAAAAAATGATGGTCACATATCATTCCTAGAGAATTTATTTAATTATGGTTATTTATTAATAATATATACAGAACTTATTGATGAATCATACATTATGTTTCAAAATTTTGTTTTATTTTAAATTTAATCCCAATTTGAAGCCAATTTATTTTATAGGGAGTCATGAATTCAATTATAATATATGGTTATAATGAATTTTATTTATGGGATGTTATTTATTTTTATGTAAAATAATAATTCATTATTGCGACTATAGTTATGTTTTTTAACAGTTGTTTGAGTGTATGTTAGATTCCAATTGTGTATTGGTTGTGGGAATACCTCTCTTCAGTTATTTTTTAAATCTGTTATTAATATCATCAAAACCATGGGATATGAATTATAAGATCTTGGTTGTTCAATAAATACCATTGATTAATTTATTGTGATATCATATATGAATCAACCAAAAATACTTAGTTCAATATCCTATTATGCTGGAAAAATTGTTTAACATTCTGTTACTTCACTCCTAGCCTCTATAAATCAATGGAATTAACTACTTATGATTTGTATTATTTAAATTTTTTTTATGAATGAACTTGTTTTATTTACTATATTAATGAATTTTTATGTTTTTATGGGATTCAATAATTGTATGTGTTCCTTGGGGTCATAACTATTTTATTGAACAATGGAGAAGTACCATAGAATGGTGGCCACTATGGTGTGTCTAGTGTTCCATTGTGTGAAAAATAGAGTTATTATTAATGTAGGAATAGATTTATAGTGCATGTATCAGGTTAATTAGTAACCCTTGTGCACTATGGGTAGCACAACACTGTACTCGAAAATGCGATTCATGGGAAGTCCACCTTTATAACACACTATGTCCAAAATTGATAGTTACTTGTGTGGTCTCAACCATTGGGAGTATAAAGACTTCCTATGTCCACCATATATAATTTAGAGACAAAATTTTAGGTATAAAAAACCACATATAATTATATAATATGTTACATTGTGGTCATCATGGTGAGATTGGAAATGTGGTCACCGCAACCATGGTGGACAGACCTTATCATTGGGTTAGTGAAACTAGTTTTTCTAAATGGATTATACATTTTATGGGACCAGGGGATGAGTTAAAACATTGAATGAGGCCATATTAAATCTAATTGGGTATTATTATAGTCAATATATCCATTACCAAAAATCACGTTTTGTACCCTCCAGTCATCCTCTCAAATTGGGGCTTTCGTTTTAGTCGAATCCTATGTTCTCCGTTTTGGATTTCTTGACATAGAATTGGGACATTATTGAATGATTTTTTTTGGGTATATTATATATCATAGATTTGATTCTATCAATCATGTGAGTAAGGATTCATATCTATATCTCATATTTTAGTCGAATTTTTTGTATTTAGACTTTCCAAGTGAATTTATCTCAATTATAAAGAACAATATTTCTGAGTTTATATGAGGAAATACTTTGGTTATTAGATTTCAAAGGATTATTTCTATGTTTTATTTATGGTTATAGTTTAAAATGAAAAACATTATCGAATCATTATGATAGCAATGAACTTATTTCATTGTGATGTTAATATGGAATTTCAACAATTAGTGAAATTCTAGGAGGTAATTCATTTAAATTTGGATTTCTACATGAAAAAATTGAAAATTAATTATTAAGTAGTGTGTTTGTATTTTCATTTCATTGTTCCTTATTGGTATAAAAATTATAAATATATATATACATTAGAGGCACGTGAATTTTTATCTTCATTTAATAGATATTTATGAAGCATAAATCACCACTCATTAGAAGATGTATTGTCATTTGTTAGGTATAGGTGTGTGTTCATGTGTATCTCAATGTGTTTATTTGTTTAGTAGAACTATAGTTTCATAGGGTATTGAGAACAATTGAATTTATAAATTATGTAAATATAATAATTTGGAAAAAAAATTAAAACACATTCCCATATTGTATGAAATTGTGAAGATAACTTGTTTTTAGTTCTAGTTGAGTTTATTGGAAGTCGTGGGGATTTCATACTAGGTAATATTACTAATCTCAAACATATTCTCTTATTTGTGTATACTAATTATGTTTCTATGATACTAGAATGGTGAATATTTCATAATTCCCAATCGGTGCTTTATGTAGTAGAAATCATGGATTTTTGAGGTGTGTATTTGGGTTTAGTAAGGTCTTCGAGTCTAAAGATGTTCCACTTTTTTGCAGGTTAATATCATTATGTTGGTGTCTCAATTTATTAGTTTGACACTTTATCCATTATTACTCAAATATTGTTTTTTTGGGATGTATATTTGTTTTTATCTTTTCATGAAATATGTTTTATCTGTTTTTTTCAATTACATTCAAGTCAACTTGGGAATGTCTAATGGGTAAATCATCCCATATTTTTTTAGTAATACTCATACATTAATTTCAACCATTTTGTTTCTAGATGATGTCATTAAAGTACAGGGAATATCAAATCATTCCATGGAAATAATTATGATCAGGTTGTTATAAGAAATAATTTTGAATTTTAGATCCTTAGTTTAAATGAACTATATTACATGTCTAAATTATATTTTATAAAATTTATATGTCTTGTAGGAAAAATAATTTATTATAAAAATTTACATGAATTATAACGTTATTACTATTCTAATAATGTATGGATAAATTTAATTGAAATAAAACACAATGAGAATATATTTTAGTAAATTTAATATTAATCCACCAAATAGAAAATATTATTTTATTCTTTTAATTTAAAATTTTAATATTACTATTATTGTTTTGATTGTTACATAGTGTAATTTAAAAAATTCTTCAGATCGTAATGTATAATTTTTTTTAATATTTAAATAGTAATGAAACAATAATGTGTATGATAAATTTAATATTAACATTCCTAAATGACCATAAATCACCTAATATATATGTAATGATGTTGTTAAATTACTGAAGGGAATAACATATAATTCAAAATAAACACATAATCATGTAATGGTATACTTTAACAAAATTTATATATAAATTGATAAATACCTATAATTCTAATCCATGATAAACACATATTATTTAATATAGTAATATAACTTATCCCAAATCCATAATAATCATTATTATCATGTTTTTTCCCAATATTATGAAATTAAACTAACCAAATAAGGACTTAACAACACTAATTTAGGAAAAATATTCCACATGGAAAACATGAAAAACATTTTCATTAGTATAAATAAATAAAACTACATTTTTCAAAATTATATTATAATAATACTATTAATACCAACTCATTAATAATTCCCTAATTTCGAATCTTCTATATATAACATTGTAAAACTGTTACTTTATGGAAAAAAATACAATGACTAAAACTACTATTAGATAAGTAAATGAATACATGAGTTAAATATAGATAAATTTATAAACAATAGAATTAAAAATGTAATCTGTATTTTAATTAAAATATCAATTTTTAATGGTTATATCTTACAATAGTTAATAAAAAAATACAAAAATAAAATATTTATATCTAAAAGAAATGAAATCTACCAAAATCCCATGTTGTTCACAATTTTGAATGAAATTTTGAATAAATTGTCAAATATTAAATCAAATATATAACTATAATCAAAAGATTAAATTCGTAAGACAGTCTATCCTATAATACCGTGTATCCTCTTCTATGGAGAAGACAATGGTTTGAACTATTTTAAGAGTACTCTTACATAAATTTGGTCTTATTGAAAAAAATCACACCCTTTTAAAACATCATTATTTGAAATATCAATTTTTTCCCAGCAAATATTATTGGGGAATTTTTGAAACAACAAATATATTTTTTAAAATTCTAAAATATTCACTAACAAATAAGTTCATAAAATATTTCAATAATATAAAATAATAAATTTTTTTTAATAAAAAGTTCCAATAATATTTCTTGGATGGTTCCCCATTACTCATTAAATTTCTCTTACCAAGAACATCAATAAAAGGTAAAAAATAATAAATAGTGAGAGACTCATAAAATTAAAAATACCATATTATTTTTTTAGGTAACAGTAAATAGATGAAATAAATAATTATAATAATTATAAATAACAATATTTCATTATTTTACAAGAACATAAAATTAAAAAATTATGATATAAAGTTGGATTATAAAAAGTATAATGATTAAATTGATCAAAAAATTTAAAAATACCATTCACATTTCTGAAGTAATTTTAACTAAATTATTTCGAATTAAACTATTTTTACTAATGTGAGATGATTATAAAAAATCCAGAAAAAACTAAAAATTTCGATGGAATATTTAAACCAACTATTAAAATGATATTAAATCCTCAATTTTAGTAAATGTTAATATTTAAAATGATGATTTATGAATAAATAATAAATAAAAATTTTCCCCCAAATATGCATATCATGGATAGACTATTTAGAGTTCCTTTAATCAAAAAGAAGAAGATGACTACTGCTATGATATATTTTCAGCAAGTATAAGTGATATAAAATTCCTATAATATTATTCATTAATAATAGAATAAGGAGAAATATAGATAAAGTGTGTTATATATTGAATATAAATGTTCTACTTGTGTTTGAAAGGTGAAAATATCAATCAAAATTGTAAAAGACCAAAAAAATTAAAAGGGATAAAATTGATTAATGGACAACATCCATCCTGTAAAAGAATAGATATATAATAATTCACCTATAGAAGAAAAAATTTTGTTTAAAAGATATAATTATGAAAGGAAAACATAAACATTCTCTTAAAATAATATTAATACAAATTCCCTTTGGAACCAAATAGAACACAACTAACTACATGGAAGGGTCCCAATGAGAAACAATCCCTTATTTGATTATTAGGTAACAAATTAATGAATACATAATTCCAAATTTCCACCTTCTACCTATAATTATAATATCTATCCTTTATAAATCCATAATAACTATTTTTATCCCTTCTCCTCATCCATTATTTACTAAATATAAACTATAAACTCCCCAAATATTATTTCCAATACCCTGTATAATTTTTTTGAAACTACCTAAATATAAAATGACCTTTTAATTTATACTTAACATTTTTATAAAATAAGATCAATTAATATTAATAATATCAATAATTAAAAAACGAGTTCTAAGGAATATAATAAATATAATTTGTTGAAAAAAAGTTTCATCTATGAACAATAGATTAGAATTAAAATTTGAATTTAAAATTATTTTAATAAACTATTTTAAAAAAATAAATTGAAATTTTTTTTCAATAAAAACATCAAAACCCCTCCATTTAACATTTCACATAAAACTGAATAAATTTAAAATGATATTTAATTTAATAAGTTTATATAAATTAAATTAACTTACTTTTTTTTCTAAACATTAAAACCATTATAATATTATTTTATTAATACAAAATCAAATTGTTATTTTAATTCTCTAAAAATGATTATAAAATTTATTATTTAACTAAGGATAGAAAACACTTTTATTCTTATATAGAAAAATCCATAAATATTAAAACAATATTATGACTATGAATTTCTTATTGAGTAACAATTCAGAAAAATATTGAGGGGTTTTGTAACATTCCAAGTAAGTAATGAATAATAGATATTTTTATCTATGTCTATTTATTAATTAGATAGTGTTTTAGAGGCTTAAAATGAGAATAAATCCAATCTTAAGCATGGAATACACTAATATTTTTTAAAGATTGTTTTACTAACTTTTGATGGAAAACCATTTTTAAATAAAACTTTTGACAATTTTATAATCTCTATTTTTCTAAATAAAATTATTCTTTATGATTGAGACATTGAAATTTACTTTGGGTAAATTTTTGGTATATTTCCGATAAAGTTCATTTTTTTTAATGAATAGTGAAAATTGTTGTATTTTAATTCAAAGCCTCTTTTTAATATAATTTATTTATATGATTAGTTTAGCTTATGAATTGGTTTTAAAGTTTAATTAGAATAAATTTTTACCATTTAATCCAATATTGGTCGTTGTAATTAATTTCACTTTGAAATTGGACTTAAACTAGTGTCAATCTTTTGATACTTATTATTTCATAAAAAAACACGCTATTTGCTCTGACAGTGGAAATTAATTATTAAATTAATTAATAAAACTTATATGTTTTGAATTTTGTAAAATGGACATCATTTTTGAATTTGGAATATCAAATATCGCTTAGGGTGAATTTTTTTTATTTTTTTGAAAAAATTCAATTTTTTGAAGAATAGTGAAACCACTAAGTGGTACATAAAAAACTGATTTTTTTTGTTTAAATGAAATTTTACCACCTCTGTGTTTTGAATTTCAAAATTTTGACATACATGGTTGTCATTAAGAAGTAAAATTTGTTTCAATGGGATTAAAATAATTTTTGGTGAATAGTAATTTTTATGTTTTTAATCGCGATTAGAGGTAATTAGTGTAATTTAAGGTAAAAATAATGTTTTATAATATAAAATGACGATGACACATGTCCTACCCTTATTGGATGTGTCATGGACGACCATGAAAATCCATGGGTCATCTTGGGGACCCCAAGGATCCACATTGGTAGGAAAATGACATTAATATCTTTTTATTTAAAGTTAATGTAAAAATGTCACAAACATGAGTTATTTTACTAAAACAATTTTTAAATGGGTTTATACAAGTCATATTTTTGACTATAAATATTCATTGAAAATATATGAAGATTTTATACATCATAGTAGTATTTGTATAATTTTTAGACATTAAATTAATTACATTATTTATGACATCATGATGATGCATCGGTTACCCCATTATCTAACGATTTAAATAAAATGAAAAGATAATGTAAAATCTAAGACCTCTACTGGTAAAAAACATATTTTATGGGTATATTTAGAACCCTTATCATCTTATCCTTGAATTATATCAATGTGGGACCTTTTAAATCAGAAACTCATTTTAAAATAAAGTAACATTTCTTTACTTTCCAAGAGTGCCCCTCCACTCCTCTTATAAAAGGCCCCAAACTCTACCACCATACCCACACATCTCATTTCTTTGGCTCGGCCAAACTCTATCCATTTTGTCTCTCCGCATCCCTCTATTACTCCTAGAAGCCTAACTTTGGGTAGAAGTCTTCCCAAGGAAGCCTTTGAGCTCAAATCAAAAAGAGTTACCCGATTTAAAGTTAGTGTCTTCTCTTGTGTTCTTTTGTTTTATTTTTCTTCTCCAACCCCCTAAAATATTTTTATTCATTTATTTTGTAACAACACCAGTATCCTAAATATAATAGTATGTTTTTATAAGAAGGATTCGAACTACAACTACACACACCTACATCTAATGGTTAATGAACATAGTGTTTCTCTGGATGACGAATTTCTGCCTCACGAAACGATGATTGTTCAACACTCTTATAAAACCTTAAAAGGTGGCCATTAAGATGACACTATATTTATATATAATATATTATATGTTTATGTTTTCCTTAAGCTTCTGTATTTTTCATTTATGTCATACCTTTATGGTTTCCATTATGGGTAAACGCGATATCCTCATTTTAGGAAGTGCAGACTACCGCCCCCTCAATGTGATTTGATTCGTTAATACCATATGTGGTATGTATAGAGGATTGATTTAATGATATTATATATGATACCATACTGTAATTATAATACTATTATATATCATTATGTTTTAAATCCATTAAATATGAAATAGAAATGGATGTAGCGTTCATTCGTACGTACGGCTTATCGTCTCCATGAATGGTGCATTTCATTTCATATCCCCAAATGTAATGTACTATTATAAGTACATTTATATAATATATATATATGATGTATGTTATATTTAAATGATGAATATAATTCTGGAATTAAAATATACATATCTATCATTTAGTTTTAATTCCATTAATATGACATAGAAATGAAAGTAGCGTTCATGCGTACGTACGGCTTACCATCTCCATGAACGGTGCATTTTGTTTCTTACCTCTAAATGATTATGAAATATTATAAATGCATGTATATACTGGATTTATATGATATATATGGTATATAAATCATGAATATCATTCTTGATATTTTTCATATTTAACTACGGGAACAACTTGTAAATATAAGAAGTTCACTTTTGACTCAAGTACCAAATATCGACAAACAACCGTTATTAACAAAAATGACTACATAATATTCATAACATGTTAATAAGTGATATAAAAGGAATAATGAACATAAAAAAGGTTCTTAATCAAGTAGAAATTAACTTAGGTTTATTATTCATGAGGTTAATGAACGACCGAGTCAAGTCGGACCCGAGGTAAGGGACTTCGTCTCAATCTTTATTCATTGAGGCATATATTGTTTTATACACTACCTTCATTTATATGGTGTATAAACCCCTTTTACTTTTACGTTTATCCAAAAGGAATATTTTTAAATGAAGCGTTTTACTAAATTAAAAAAGGGAATGTTTTTGTCATACTTATGGGGTGACAATGTCTTCTCCACCGCTATGACCATTATTTGAGTTTCGGCTTCCTCTACAAGACATACCTTCTTTTCAAAAGAAAAATAAATACCATGTTTTACTTTTATTTTATTTTGGTATTGAAAATGGTTTTCATAATGTTTTTATATCAATGTGTTGTATTGATATCATGTGATTGAAAGGTGGAAATTCTATGTTTCCTTTTTGCATGTTTTATGTGATACGTTTATGTTGTGGTTCTTGGGTATTATTGTGAAGACGGGTGGTTCTGTGATAATCTAAGTGCGGGTGAGCCCGATATAGATCTCTAATGTAGTAGGTAACGCGATGGAGTTAATCTTTGAGGTTTCTATGAAGATATTTAGGGAATATACTGTGATGGGTATTCCAAACGTAACTAAGAGGGTTACTCCGTACATTAGAATGTTATGAATGCCTCAAGTTACCATTATGTCTTATGATTTCTATGATTTATTCATGATTTGATAAGGTATATTAATGTGCTTATGTTTTATGAGTAAATTATGATTTCCTTGATTCTTATGTATACATGTACTCATGTTTCCTTTCCATATTTTCATATCCCTTACTGAGCTTTATATGCTCATCCCAAGTTTTTGAAAAAAAATTCACAGGTCAATGGAAAGAGACATGATGTGATGATAGTGTCAAGGATGTGTCAAGAAAGAATCCATGTTTTATTTTAAATATGTTTCAGTTGATGGAAAAAATGAGTACTATCTTTTATGTAACAACTTTGTTTAACTGGGGAATGTAATGCATGTTTTATGATCTAATCCTCTAAAAATCTAAACCTGAAAAGATCCTCAACATGTATTCTTGAAGTAACTCAAGATAAAATAATGTTTAAGGCCGCGGCCTTATAGTTGGTATCAGAGGTTGGTTTATATAACATTAGGAGTTAGAAATCTATTAAATGATTATCAAAAAATATTTTTTATAGTCAAATTGGAATGATATAGCATTTACAGATTACCATGTTGCTTAAACTAAGGTATTTCAGTGTTAAGAATTGTTTTTCGTAGAGGAAACAGAGAAGCTTTTTTTGGGAAGGCATACTGAGGTAAATGAACTTCCAAATAAGCATACTGAGATAGTCAGAATCAAAATTGAGCAGTTTACTATAGTGATGGCTCAGTTGAATCAGGTGATAATTGGTGGTTGTGTTGTTGGTGATATTTTGGTGTTTTCTAAGAGTAAATAAGATCATGAAAGTCATTTAAGGTTTATTTTTCAAACCTTAAAAAAAGAAATTGTATGGGAAATTTAGAAAGTGTGATTTATGGTTGCAACAAAATTTGTTCCTTAGTCACATTGTCTCTAAAGATGGGATAACTGTTGATCCTGAAAAAACAAATGTTGTTGAAGAATGACCAAGACCCACAAAAGTAACTAAGATTCGTAGCTTTCTTGGTTTGGTAGGTTATTACCGAAATTTTGATAGAAATTTTTCTTGGATATCTAGTCCAATGACTAAGCTAACTCGGAAGGGTTTTATGTTTATCTGGAAAAAAGAATGTGATGATTTTTTTCAAGAACTGAAAAGAAGATTGGTGAATTCTCCAGTTTTGGCACTACCTTCCAAGAATGGTGAGTTTCTTATCTATAGTGATTCTTCATTGAAAGGACGTGGTTGCGTTTAATGCAGAAAGATCAGGTAATTTCTTATGCTTCACCTCAGTTGAAAACTCATGAGGTAAATTACCATACACATGATTTGGAATTAGCTGCTATTGTTTTCGCTTTAAAACTTTGGAGGCATCATTTGTATGGAGTAAAGTGTGAAATATATACTGATCACAAAAGTTTAATGTATATATTCACTCAGAAAGAATTGAACATGAGACAGGGGAGATGGCTAGAATTAATCAAGTATTATGATTCTAAAATTCCTTACCATCCAGGAAAAGAAAATAATGTTGCTGATGCTTTGAGTCAAAAAAGTAATGCTTCATTAACAATGTTTTGTTTGGGACATGATCCTTTGGTTACGGATTTGATGAACATTGGCATAAAAGTTGTTGGTGTAGGATGTCCTTCTATTTTGTTTCAGGTATCAGTGAGATCATCCCTATCATAATGAATCAAGCAAGCACAGAAGAAAGACAGGGAGTTACAGAAAAAGGTAGAGCTGGTTTAGAATGGTAAGTTTCCTGAATTCTACATTGATAATGATTGTGTTTTGAGGTTTGGGAAGAGATTATGTGTGCCTCGTGATTCAAAGTTGAAGAATGAGTTGTTATGTGAGGCTCATAGTACCCCGTTTTCAGTTCATCATAGCAGTAATAAGATGTATAGAGATCTGCGGGAATATTACAGGTGGGCTGGAATGAAAAGGGATATTTCTGATTTTATAGTGAAGTGTTTGACTTGTCAACAGGTTAAAGCAGAGTGGAAATTACCAAAAAGGATGCATCAGCCTTTACCAGTGCCAGAGTAGAAATGGGAAAATATATACATGGACTTCGTTGTGGGATTACCAAAGACAACCCGAGGTAATAATGCAATCTGGGTTATTGTTGATCGCTTGACTAAATCTGCTCATTTCCATGCTATACGAGATTCATTTTCCCTGGATCAAATTTCCCATTTGTATCATAAAGAGTTTGTTAGGTTACATGGAGTTCCCCTCTCCATTGTTTCTGACCGTGATCCCAGGTTCACTTCTAACTTTTGGAATGGCCTTTAGAAGTTGTTGGGTACTGAATTAAATTTTAGTACAACTTTTCATCCTCAATCAGATGGGCAGTCAGAACGAACGATCCAGACATTGGAGGATATGCTACGTGCTTGTTCGATGGATTATCAGGGAAGTAGGGACCAAAATCTTTCTTTGGATGAATTTTAATATAATAACAGTTTTTATTCCAGTATACCGACAGCACTGTTTGAGGCATTATATGGGAAGTGGTGTCAAACTCCATCTTTTTGGGATGAAGTGGGTGAATGGAAGCTGATGGGACCAAAATTGGTAGAAGATATGGCAAAAAAAGTTCAGTTGTTTTAGAAACACATGAGAACAGCTCATAGCAGACAGAAAATTATGCAGACAACTACAAGAATGATCTATCTTTCGAGGTAGGTGATCATGTTTTTCTCAAAGCTTCACCATGGACAAGTGTAATGCGATTTGGTAAGAAATGAAAGTTGGGTCCAAGGTTCATTTGACCATATGAAATTATGGAGAGAGTTGGATCAGTTTCTTACTGAGTGTCTTTAGCTCCGAGTTTATCTCAGGTACACAATGTTTTTCATGTTTCAATGATAAGGAAGTACATGCCAGATCCATCTCATGTTTTGAGTCCAGTGGTAGTTCAGTTGGAAGAGAATCTATCTTATGAGGAACGACCGGTCCAGATTCTTTGCCACATAGAGCAATTGTAATGGAATAAAGTGATTCATCAGGTAATGGTTTTGTAAAAAAACCATATGATTGAAGAGGCAACATGGGAATCTGAAAATGCAATGGGGGCTAAATACCCCCACTTATTCGATAAGTAAATCAATTGTAGGGATGCAATTTTATAAAGGGGGGAAGGATGTAACATCACATGTAAATAATGAATAATAGTTATTTTTATCTATGTCTATTTCTTAATTAGATAGTGTTTTAGAGGATTAAAATGAGAATAAATCCAATCTTAAGCATTGAATACACTAATATATTTAAAAGATTGTTTTACTGCATTTTGATGGAAAACCATTTTTAAATCAAACTTTTGACAATTTTATAATCTCTATTTTTCGAAATAAACTTATTCTTTATAATTGGGACATTTAAATTTACTTTGGGTAATTTTTTGGTATTTTTCCGATAAAGTTCATTTTTTTTAATGAATAGTGAACAATGTTGTATTCTAATTCAAAACCACTTTTTAATCTAATTTATTTATATGATTAATTTATCTTTTTAATTGGTTTTAAAGTTAAATTAGAATATATTTTTACCATTTAATCTAATATTCATTGTTGGAATTAATTTCACTTTGAAATTGGACTTAAACTAGTGTCAATCTTTTGATAATTATTATTTCATAAAGAAACACACAACTTTCTATGACAAAATGAATTAATTATTAAATTAATTAAAACAACTTATATGTTTTGAATTTTATAAAATAGACATCATTTTTGAATTTGGAATATCAAATATAGATTAGGGTGAATTTTTGGTATTTTTCTGAAAAATTTCAATTGTTTGATGAATTGTGAAACCACTAAGTGGTACTTAAAAAATGATTTTTTCGTATAAATGATATTTTACAACCTCTTTGTTTTGAATTTAAAAAATACTACATACATGGTTGTCATTAAGAAGTAAAATGTGGTTTAATGGGATTAAAACAATTTTTGGTCAATAGTAACTTTTAAGTTTTTAATCGCGATTAGAGGTAATTAGTGTAATTTAAGGTAAAAATAATGTTTTAATAATATGAAATGACTTTTACACATGTCCTACCCTTATTGGATGTGTCATGGCCGACAATTATAATCCATGGGTCCACTTGGGGACCCCATGGAGCCACTTTGGTAAGAAAATGACATTTAAATCTTTTTATTTAATGTTAAAGTAAAAATGTCACAAACAAGAGTTGTTTTACAAAACCAATTTTTAAATGGGGTTATACAAGTCCGATATTTTACTATAAATATTTTTTGGAAAGATAAAAAGATTTCCTACATCATAGTAGTTTATGTATAATTTTTAGAAATTAAATAAGTTAAATTATTTATGACATCATGATGATGCATCGATTACCTCATTATTTAATGATTTAAATAAAATGAAATGATAATGTAAAATCTATGAACTAAACTTGTCAAAAACCTATTGTATGGGTATATTTCGAACCCTTATAATCTTATCCTCGAATTATATCAATGTGGGACCTTTTATATCCGAAACTAATTTTAAAATAAAGTAACATTTCTTTACTTTCCAAGAGTGCCCCTCCTCTCCTCTTATAAAAGGCCCCCACCTCTACACCATTACCCACACATCTCAAGCCTTTTTCTCTGCCAAACCCTTCCCATTTTGTCTCTAAACATACCTCTTTTACTCCTAGAAGACTCACATTGGGCAGAAGTCTTCCCAAGGAAGCCTTTGAGCTCAAATCAAAAAGAGTTACCCGATTTAAAGGGAGTGTCTTCTCTTGTGTTCTTTTTTTTATTTTGATTCCACAACACCATAAACTATTTTTATTCATTTATTTTGTAACAACACCAGTATCATCAATATACTAGGATGTTGTTATAAGATGTATTAGTGCTACACTTACACGCACCTACATCTAATGGTTAAAAAACATAGTGTTTCTGTGGATGACGAATTTCTGCCTCACGAAACGATGATTGTTCATCACTCATATAACTCCTTCAAAGGTGTCCATTATGATGACACTATATTTTTATATGATATATAATATGTTTATGTTTTCCTTAAGCTTCTGTATTTTTCATTTATCGCATACCTTTAAGGTTTCCATTATGGGTAAACGTGATATCTTCATTTTAGCAAGTGCGGACTACCGCCACCTCAAAGTGATTTGATTCGTTAATACCATATGAGGTACGTATAAAGGATAGATTTAATGATATTATATATGATACCATACTGGAATTATAATACTATTATTTATCATTATGTTTTAATTCCATTAAATATGAAATAGAAATTTAAGTAGCGTTCATGCGTACGTACGGCTTACCGTCTCCATGAACGATGCATTTCATTTCTTATCCACAAATGTTATGTACTATTATAAGTACATATATATAATGGATATATATGATGTATGGTACATCTAAATGATGAATATAATTCTGGAATTTAAATATACATATCTCTCATTTATTTTTAATTCCATTAATATGAAATAGAAATAAAAGTAGCATTCATGCGTACGTACGGCTTACCGTCTCCATAAACGGTGAATTTCGTTTCTTACCTCTAAATGATTATGTAATATTATAAATTCATGTATACAATGGATATATATGATATATATGGCATCTACTTCATGAATATAATTCATGAGATAATGGATATTTGACTACGTGAACAACTTGTAAATATAAGAAGTACACTTTTGACTGAAGTACCAAATATCGACAAATGACCGTTATTAACTTAAATGACTACATAATGTTCATAACATTGTAATAAGTGATGTAAAAGCAATAATTAACTTGAAAAATGTTCTTAAGAAATTAGAAATTAACTCAAGATTATTATTTAGGAGGTTAAAAAATGATCGAGTCAGGTCGGACCCGAGGTAAGGGACTTCGTCTCAATCTCCATTCATTGAGGCATATTTTGTTTTATACACAACCTTCTTTTATGCGGTGTATAAACCCCTTTGACTTTTATGTTTATCCAAAAGGAATATTTTTATATAAAGCGTTTTACTAGACAAAAAAAGGGAATGTTTCTGTCGTACGTATGCGGCGACAATGACTTCTCTGCCGCCGTGACCATTATTTGAGTTTCGGCTTCCTCGACAAGACACACCTTATTTTTAAAATAAAAATAAATACCATGTTTTACTTTTCTTTTAATTTTTTATTGAAAATGGTTTTCATAATGTTTTTATATCAATGTGTTGCATTGATATCATTTGATTGAAATTTGGGAATGTTATGTTTCCTTTATGCATGTTTTAAGTGATACAATTATGTTGTGGTTCTTGGGAATTATTATGAAGACGGGTGGTTCCGTGATAAACTAAGGGTGGGTGACCCTGATATAGCTCTCCAATGCATTGGGTAATGCGAAGGAGTAAAACGTTGAGGTTTCTCTGAAGAGATTTATGGAATATATTATGTTGGGTATTCCAAACGTAACCAAGAGGGTTACTCCCTACGTAAGAATGTTATGAATGCCTCAAGTTACCATTATGTCTTATGATTTCTATGATTTATTCATGATTTTATGAGGTATGTTAAACTGAATATGATTTATGAGTAAATTATGATTTCTTTGATTCTTATGTATACATGTACTCATGTTTCCTTTCCATATTTTCATATCCCTTACTGAGATTTTCATGCTTATTCGATGTTTTTTAAATGTTTTTCACCGGTCAAGGGAAAGGTACATGATGTTATGATAGTGTCAAGGAAGTGTAAATAAAGAATCCATGTTTTATTTTAAATATGTTTCCATTTATGGGATTAATGAGTACTATCTTTTAATTAACCACTTTGTTTTATTGGAGAATGTAATGCATGTTTTACGATCTAATTCTCTAAAACTCCAATCCTGAAAAGATCCTCAACGTGTATTCTTTAAGTAACTCATGATTAAGTAATGTTTATGGCTGGGGCCTTATAGGTTTTATTAATATCTCATAATATAAATAAGACTACAAATGATAAAAAATTGATTTCTCACAAACAATCAATGATACCACGATTCAAGGAATCACCCGATAGGATAAATGTACAACCAAATATAATGTCCCCTATTGGTTTTTAAGATCATGGAAATTATAATTTAAATTTTACAACTAATTTTCATAGTGTTACGACCCATCCTATCCCTTCAATATTTTTCTTATAAAACACTTTGTTTTTTTAAAACATAATTTGAAAGATGTTACCAACAAGTACTGTAAGTGAATGATAATTCTCAATGGAAACTCATATAATAATATAGAAAACATATCCAAAAATAATTTATATTTTGTAATGTATTTTGTGAATTTTTTAAAAAAATAAATGAATAGTTTGGATATAAATTTATATATATTATTGTTTTATGAGTCAATAGACACCATCGTCTCCCACTTATAATCCTTATCATTAATAATAAATTTATTATATTATATTATTTATTTATGTAGAAAATTAAAGTTAATAAAAATCACCAATTAGTTAAAACAATTTTAATTAAAATTTGGATCAATAATGAAAACGACAATACATGATACACATCATGTTCTAACATATAGTTTTTTTACAACGATGAATAAGAAGTAAAAATACAGTACGAATACAATAGTGTAAAAATAGAGATCCTAAACGAGACCTATAAACATAATCATCTACAATATTTAGGCTGGGAATTCATATTAACCATTTTATTTATGATTCATAATAATCTTATTATTAAAATAATCTCAAATCCCATACTGAAGAGAATATGTGGATATTTTGAAAACATAAATTAAATGATCGTGGACCAATAACCATATTGAATTCTTGACTAGGTTTCCACTAATTTCTATGAATACCTCTCAATATATTGAGGCTCTAATAGAAAAAAGTGGGTAAATAAACCTCATGTGGGATATTATATCAATTCAATGTATTTTTTGGAATAAAAATTCAATAGTGAAGATCAACATTTAGGTAATAAGATTTAATGTTATGGACAGAAGAAATTAATTGAAAAGAATCAATGAATGATTACATGTTAATAGGAATAACTGAACAATAATGTAAGAATAATATATATACATTCATCACTAATAAGAAACTCTAAATAATACAAAACTTATGTTAATACTTGTAAATATAATAAATACAATTATATATCTTTTAGTTGATCGAAATACTATATAGGGTTTAAAAATGTTATATGATGAAATGTATATCCTTCATTGAAACCAACATAAAACACCTCCCTCCAGACCTATATGATCCAAAATGAGATCAATAAGTTTCCACCCAGTATCGATGATGCACGTTCTATAATTCTCCATTCTCTAATTGTCTGTGATTACCTAGATAAAATAACAATCATATGCATATATCCCCTAAAAATATTGTGTTTGAGAATAATATAAATATTACGAGGCGACCACCATAACACTTATTAGATTTAAATGTTTAGGAAAAATTAATGATATTTGAAAATAGGATTTTTCATATTTACAAATATTATTTATAAATAATGTAACACAATGATTGACATCATTAGGATACATAACCAATTTTTATTCTCCAAGAATAGAGATATAATTTGAGTAAAATATTGATAATTATCTATTTTACAATTCCAATCGTATATGAAAGAGATTTATTACAAATCAGTCAATAGAAAATTAATTACAAGACATGGGTGATTAATAATAATCTATAATGAGTTAGGAAAATCATATATCCCATCTCTAATTATTGAACGTTTTTGAATTGAATTTTATTTATGAATATATGTTTTTCACATATTATATTAGATATTATTTGTAAAAAACAATGTGAAATCATTTTTATATATATTTAATAATTTTCATTACATTAGTTAGTAATGAAACCAACTAAATTTTTTAACAAAACAAAAGGTAGAAAATATAAATTAAAATAGATAAATTGGAAATGTATAGATATCCCCAATATTTTGGTATAATTGTACCGACAAAAAAATCTACAACAAGAAAATATATTATTAAACCAATCAACATCTTATGAAAATTAATATATAACCTTAATAGAAAATCTAATGATTTTTTATTGAGAATGAAGTTGTATTCATAGCGTACATGGTGAAATGTGACCATTGGGGGTCAATTATTATATAAATATTAGTGAATATGACCATTCATAAGTAAGACCGTGGGAAAATATGACCATTGGAAACTATAACCATGGTTGATAGATTTAATCTTAAATTTAGATCGAATAAGTGGTAATGAAAAATGATAACAAATAAAATATTGAGAATTGATTTCCTTACCTAGTAAAGTTGTTTCGTTTGAATCCCATTTGTCAAATACTTAGAGGGGTTATCGTTATTGTAATTTTACTTTTACTAAGCCCAATCCACGATTAATAAAGTGAATATTTACTTAAATCACCTACAATAGATTCTATACTCATTAGAAATTACCAAAAGATTGAATTTAGTTAAAGAACCCCACGAAACAACCAATATCGCACACCTTACCCTTAGGTGTGTTTGAAAGTGTAATAAATGGTTATATGTCCAGAACCTAGTTACATAAAGTTTAAATTAAATTTTAAAAATACTTTTGTTATTCAATTACACCATCTTAAGAATATTTTTCTCAATAATATATATATGTAATATATATTAATTTGATAATTTTATATTTTGATGTAAAAAATATTATTGTTTGGTTCTATAGATTATTAACAATTTTTTTAATAAACATGTTTTTTAATATAAATTTTTAATAAAATATTATTTTTATGAAATTTAATTAAATAATAAATGCTAAAATAATTTTATAATTTCCAGGGAATGTTTTTATAAGTGGCAGAAATGATATTTCTCCTTAAAACAAAATTTTTAAATAAATATGGATTTATATATTTACCAGAAAAAATTAACATATTTATAAATTTTTTATATGGAATAAACATTATTTTTGAAATCATAATGTCGAAATTAGGTAACAGTGAATTCATGAAAATTTTCGAAATTACATTACTTTTTTTATGGATAGTAAGAAATTCAGTATTTGGGTATCTTTATATTTTATGAAATAATATTTCTGTTATAATAATTTAATAATTATTTAAACACAATACATGACCTAAAATTATATATTTTATTAATTTTAATTATTTCAATTGAATTTAGTCAATTTCTAAAACTAAAAGTATCCTTTAAAAGCAGAAAAAAGAAAACATTATTTCCTTCAAATATTACATTGTGAAAACATCATTATTATATGCCTTAAGAATTGTTTTAAAATGATTCTAGGTTATAGTGGATTATATTAACATAAATTTAAACCCAAATTTTCAAAACAATGAGACATAACCATGGGTATGTTAATGGATTTTAATTTTCCATGACCTAGTTTTTCCAAGGCATATATTTCAAAAATTACTAAACAAATTGTCAACTTTTTTAATAGATACCCTCCAATTTCTCCATTTACATTCACTAGTAAAACATAATCCAAAATGATATAGTGTTTATTACTTCAAATAACATCCTCTATGGTGCCCTCAATCCTTTATGTTTTAGGATTATCTCATATAGGTAATGGAAAGCTTTACTTATTTTTCATATTCTAAAGTCCTTTTTTAGTATGTCTTCCAATTTAAAATAAAATTAGTTTTTTTAAATTATATTTTCATGTTACAATAATAATAGTATTTTATGAATTTGAGGCCCCTTTTCTCTCCCATGTTACCTTTTCTAAAACCATATTTTAAACTCATCCTCTTGCATAATTGTCTTAAAACAATTTTCTATTTTAAATTATAAATTAACATTATTTTTTATTTCGAATAAAAAAAATATTTTCGTGTGTATTTAACTATGATATGAAAATTTATTCATTATTTTTCTATTTAAATATATAAAACCTATATTTAATACTAATGTTTAAATATAATTATAGTGTCTCTATGCTCTTTTGAATGATAATATTTTCATAAGAAAATCGCTCTATATTCTCCTTGGGTTATTAATTAAATGATTGTTTATGATGTATTTGGATCGCAAGAAATAGATAGATATATTGGGAGATCCTTTATAGCACTATAATGAATTAGTTAATTAATTTATTCTCTAGAGATGACATGTTTTACGATACCTTGGAGATTAACCTTGGTAATTTTCATTTATGACCCCTTAGTGATAGACCTAGGTGATATTCATATCAATGTCTCATTTAAATTTTGTATACAAAATTAAATATTATGATCAATTTAATTATTGTTATTAAATTCCTATTTTTCATGCCTTTTTTATGCCCTATGTACTTATTGATATGTCTCATGATCAAATGTTATATGTCTCTCTTGTGTATTCCCTTACGAGTCTTCACAGTCACCACTTTTCCTTTGATGTATGTCCCCATGAATATTACATAATGTAAAAGTAACCTATATTGAATCCATGAATATGTATTTCAGGTGATTTTATAAGAATGATTTACATTTATATATTTTTCACACATTTTTCAAGAATGAAAAATTGAAAATTTCCCCTATTTTTTAACACAAAATTAAATGATTCCTAATAAAAAATATGTATTCCATTATTGTTATTAAATAAAGGTTTAGTTATTTTTGTAAATTAGAACTTGAAAACATTAGGAAGAACTCTATGGATGAATATAAATATAGGAAACATCATGTCATTTTGGTGAGGTATTATGTAATTTGATTAAGAGAAAATATATCCCATTATAAATATGAAAAAGTGGTTGTGGATTTGACATAGGTACACATTAGGGTAATACCTAAAAAATATTTTGGAGCAAGACCTCAACTGGAACTAGAATAAAACAATGTGTATTTATTAACTCATTGTATGATATTCAATGGGGATATGATTGGGTAATCAAAATATTTTCAGGACGCATTATATAACATTTATAGAAACAATTATCATTATTAGAGTTGATTATTAACATATTTAAACACGATGTTTTATGACAGAAAATACATTTAGAAATATTTTTTCGAAATGTAAATAAATATTCACTATGTTTTATTCTTTTGAAAAAATGATGTGAGATATGAGACACTACATATACGATGAGTTCCATGGATGATGCACTGATGGTATTCCAATGAAAGCTAGAATAGAAAAATTCCGGAGGATGATGAGTCAACTATCTCAATTATGAATAATAACGTGAATCAAGTAGGTAAATTAAATTCTCCTCGAATGTAATTTTTTTGATCAGACCATTATCCATCAATGACCACCTTATTTCAATGGATATACCGACCCATTTATTTCAGAAAATGAATAAGATCACTAGAAAATTATATTTTTGTACTATATTGTTTGGAGTAAGATAAAGTCACCATGGTAGTATACCACATAGTCATAGAATTGAATCAGTTGTGGAAACTGGTTTAAAAGAAAGATCCAATAAGGAAGATCTATTATATTGAATGAAAATAGTTGAGGGTAAAATTTTCTAACCAATAACTTTCTCATTTGATGAAAAAATAGTTGGAGAAAGAATTCCAAAAACTAATGAAGAAGGGAAATAAATCTATGGGATTCTATGAGAAGAACATTAAAAGTAATTCTGAACACATCTATAGAATTTTTATTGATTCTAATGGGTTGGTTGATGGATTATTTGGTAGAATGAGACCCCATTTGTGGAGGAATCATTCAAATTGAAATTATGAAATCTATGAGAAGATTTTGGGAAGTGATTTGATGTTTTAATTGATGTTTGGAGAGGATCAATGGCCATATAGATCAAATTATAATTATATGTCAATGGATCCGAACATAGGGAAGAAATTTGATCATCGATGATGTTGAATGAAATTAAAACATCCCATCTGAAGAAAATTGGGAATAAGCTTTAATGGAAACTCTATACATGGGAGTGGAATGTGTTACATGTGTAGTATTAATTACACCATATCTCTAAACTATCATAATGATGTGATGCCTCATCTAATAGATAATAAGAAAAAATGGATGATTATGATGGGATCATATGATAATCAATTCTTCATGTGTAGATAATAGGGAACATTTCCAATCAACATCCAAATAAGAAGATAATAGAGGGGACCCACTATCAACCTCAATATAGGATATGGGATAATGGTTGGTAATTTTCTATCATGGTAGGTACTGTGGAGGCTCCGAATGATGTGGTGGAATGTATACTTGGTTTACTACCGCATATAGAAATTACTTTGTTCGATTCTAGTTCAATGAATTATATTATTTCATCCAGCTTCTAAATGAATATAGAATCAATCCATAAAATTCTAAAGAAGTGTTATCAATCATTAATTTGATAGTAATTATCCTAGCATCAACAGTTTATAAATACTATATTATTATATTTGGGGAGTGCAATCTCATAACAAATCTTGTGGTGATTCCATTGGTAAAATTTTACACTATACAACAGATGTAATGGATCTAAATTTTAATGGTAATATCAACTAAAAAAATCAATGAAATTTTAGTTCTTCTTAATTGATTGCCTATCTTAATTTTTAATATATAGATATTAAATCCTATTATTTTCAATGTTTCTCTTCCCATAACATTATTTATGGAAACAATCAGTGAACATGGAGAAGGAAACTAACATATAATGATATAAAAATTTTCGATCATCCTCGAAGATATTGATTTATTTCTAGAATATTTAACGGGTACTCCCCTTAAAAGGGGTGTATATTTACCTATTTAAATAATACTTATATCCAAGACAATATCAAATAAATTTTATAGAATTGAAAATATTGAGTTAGATGAATTAAATAAATACATCAAGTTATTTTGATGAATGGATTTATTTTACCACTACTGTCTATTTTTTTGGGCAATCTTTTTGATGAATATGGATCCATCAATGCATCCATTAGTAGACTATAGATAACTCAACTAGATCACAGTAATGACCAAGTACCCTCTCTCAATAATTGATGATTTATTTTACTATCTCCATGGGTCTCAATTTGTTTCCATGATTTATCGCTGATCTATGTATCATAAATTAAGGGCGATGATTGAACATATTCCAGTAACTTCCTTCCAATTAATATATGGTAATTATGAGTTTTTTTATTCCATTAGTCTTGACTAATAATGTATTATATTTGTGTATTTGATGAATTGAGTCTTTTAGGACTACAATGATAATTAAATAGTTGTTTTTATTGATGAATTTCTGATATTCTATAAAATTCATGAGAAGAATAAAGATCACATAAAGGATAACGTTGGTATGTTGATCAAGGAGAATGTATTTGGAAAATTAATAAAATATAATATTTTTTAAATTAAGTTGCATTATTGGGGAAATATATTACCAAGGAAGGAATATTAGTTGACCCTGAGATGTAAAAGGATTTAAGGGAGTGGCCTCATCCGATAATAGCAACTAAGATTCATAGTTTCCTTGGTTTAGTAGTATATCATAAGGGGATTTTGAAAAAAAAATTGGACTTTCTAATCAACTAAATAAATTAACTCAAAATGTGGACAAGTTCATCTCTCCAATAGTGTGTGAGGAATGATTTCACGATTTAATGAATATATTTTTTACTATACTTTTGTTAACTCTACCCTCTTATAGAGAATAATTTTTTATTTATAGTGATGCATATCCAAAAGGTATAGGTTTCATCCTCATTGAAATTTATAATTTCATTTTTATGAAGTTGGGAAAATAATTCCTCATGAGAATAATTATCATATTTATGACCTAGAGAAATATGTAGTCATTTTTTCAATGAAAATATAGAGTCATTATCCTTATAGAGATAAATTGGAAATAAACACTAACCACTAATGTTTGAAGAGTATTTTTTGGAAAAAGTAATGAACATTAGATAAAGGAGATTATTGTAACTTATAAAAGACTATTACTATCCAATTATTTTGATAACATGGAAGATCAAACAATGTGGCTGACAAATTAAGTTGGAAAGAAAATTTTGTGTCACATTGATCATGATTAAAGGAGATACATGGGTCAATATACTAGCAAAATAATACATGGGAATCATAAGGGAAGGCACATCATATACCCTATCTTAAATAATTCAAACCATAATTTCTTATGAAGATAATTAAATATCATTCTGAATATACTTTTTTAAAAAGGAAGATAAAGGATGTAAATAATGTTATGATTCTTATTTTATATATTAATCATGAAAATGAAATGAAATTTCATGCAAGGCAATGTGTCTCATCTATCCCGGAGATAAATATGGATCATATTGATGAATTTTATTGGTCTATATTACATGTACATCCAATAATTCCAAAAATGTATTGGGACCATTGTGTTATTATTGTTTGTATAATATGAACATGAGATTTCCGATTACACTACAAGATTCTTGGTATGTTAGCTTGTGATGGTATAATGGAAACTTTTTAAATGGGTATTGAAACCACTACCCACATTAATATGGATGTGGGAAAATATCACTATGAACATCTCAATAGTCTCCCATGAACATCCCAAAGAAATAATTTGATATGTGTTATAGTTTAATGACTCATCAAAACATCACATTTCATCTCCATTCGGGATGATTTATCTCCTGACTAAATTTCTGTAACATAAGTAAAGGAAATGGTTAGGTTTTATGAGGTTCCACTTTCTATCTTTTTTTATCGATATCATGCTTAAAATCTATATTATAGAGAATTCTCCAACATGATGGAAATACAGAATTGAATATTAGAATGGAATATAATCCCTAAACCAATGGCTAGTCTGAAAGGACTATTCATACAATTGAGTTCATGCTAAGAACATTATAAATGGAATTTTAATTTGAATGGGATGTCCACCATCCATTATTTTATTTACCATATAATAATAGATTCTACATTAGTATTTAAGTGCAATTATATGAAGATATATCTCAAATGTGGGTTATAACTCCTACTTGTTAGGATGGAGCAAGTGAGAGGCAATTTCTTGGGCATGATCTTATGTAAGAGATGGAAAAAAAGATTCATTCCATCCATCATCATATAAGGGTTTCTCATAGTGATAAGAATATCTATACTGAAAATTGTCAAAGGGACATGGATTCTTATTTTTGGAAAGTGATTTTCCCTAATATCCCCATGGAAGAGATTTGTATGAATTGTAAAGAAAGGGTTATTTTTTTTCTAGGGATATTAGACCCTTGGGTTTCCTTGGTCACATATGTGTAGTGGCATATCATCTTGAAAACAATAAAATATAGTTGAATTTCATGATCTATTCCATCCATCTCTATTGATGAAGTACCTAACTAATCACTCACATTTTAGGAATTTGGTGGGGATACAACTAGAACATGGCCTCTCTTATGAGGATCAGCCAATAAAAAACATGGACTATAGAGACAAGGATCTGTGTAACAAGACTACCTACCTTATGAAAGTGTTGTGGAGGAAACATAAATATGAAACAACAAAATTTTAAAATAGAAGAGATAGTGACCAAAAAATACCCTCATACTTTTATAATTTAGAAAACGAATTCAAATTTCAGGGATGAAATTTCTTATGGGGAGGATAATGTAATGAAAAATTATATTAAAATTATATTTGTTTCATATATAAAAGTTTGTTACATATTATTTATTATCATTCAAATAAAAAATAAATTAAAACAAAAAAATGTTTATAAAATATAAAATGATCATTTAATTATTCAGTTATGAATCCAATTAAAATTATAAAAAAAACAATTAGACAAAAAATATTCAATTGATTAATTAAAAGTGGAAGTTACGGATCAACTGAATCTACTAGAATCAACTCTCCAACATAAAATGATATAGAAATAATAATACTAGTACACCAATAATTATATTATAATAATGAAAATATTACCTTAACAGATATTATTGTAAATTTTTATTAGCAATAATGTGGTATTTATTGAGACTAAATGGATGGTATACCTTTGAAATTTGATCCTTATATGAAATTTAGTCAATATGATTATTGGCCATTATGACCATTAGAACCTATACTATTAGTTGGTAATTTTACCATTATTATTTGTGTTTAAAATTAGTTCTGAAAAATGATAATTTATATCAAAAATAATATTGATGGACTCAAACAATAGAGTTGTACCATTTGAATAACTTTTATGAGAATATATGAGGGTGGTATTGTCACTAGGGTTCTCTCTTAACCATGCCCAAGAGAATCCTTAGCATTTGAATCTTTAATGATATATCCAATGGGTAAATTTCATGTTAGAATAGATTTTTACAATGCAGATGATAAATGAGGCACACTAAGAAACTACAACCATCACACACCTTACCACTAGGGTCTATATGGTTGTAAAAATGGATTACATGTCCAGATCCTTGTTATATAAAGTGAAAATTTAATTTTATGAATAATATTTTTATTCCATCAATTTATCTTTAAAATATTTTTTTAATAAAATATATTTTTAATATATAGGATTTGGATAATTTGATTTGTGGACACAATTAATACATAATTGTATTATAATTTAAAGTTTAATAAAATTTAAAAAATAAACTAATGTATATTAAATATTATTTTTTTAAAATATCCATTTGAAACATTTTTATTTAAATAATAATCGATAAAATAATTTTATAAAGTCTTATGAAATTTGTAATAATTCTTAGAAATGTGATTATTCATTAATACTAATATTTATAAATTAATATGGGTTTTATGATTTTAATGTTAAAATTATAACATTTAGAAAATTTTTATGATGAAATTAACATCTTTTTCTAAATTATCACCTCTAAATTAGATTAGGGTGAATTTATCTAACTATTATAAAATACATCATTTTATCATGAATAGTAAAAAATAGAGTTTTAGGGTTTCAATATATTTTATCACATCATATTTATGTCATAATGATGTAATAATTAATTAAACACAATAACAGACCTAAATAATCTTATTTAATAATTATTATTTATTTTAATTGATTTTAATATATTTATAAAACAATAATCAACCTTCCAAATTCTAAAATGGAAAATTTTAATGTTTTATAACATTAATTTATGGAAAATTATGGGTTTCATGAAAAAAATTAATTTAGTTTTTGGAGAATTAAAATAGTATAATATATGACCACAACATCAAAAAAGATTAAGAAATATCATGGGTAAGCCAATGGTCTTTCAATTTCCACAACCAAGTCATCTAAGACTTATATTTGGAAATCATTGAACAAATCCTCCTCTTTTTTCTATAAATAAACACTCATTACTCTGTTACCCTTCTCACCCAATAAATCTCCAATTATGTGATGGTTTTTCCTTACCTGGAGTCCATCCATGTTTTTCTCAATCCCCTAAGGTTACATCCTCATGTTTTAGAAACAACCATTTAATGTAATGTAAATCTTTACTTCTCATTTCCCTTCAAGATTCCTTTTGAGGTATGTATTCAAATTGGAAATAGAATTTACTTCTTTTTAAACTATATATTATCCCATTATTGTAATAATAGTATTTTATGAATGGTTGACCATTTTTCATTCCCGTTTATCCATTTTTTAAAACCATGTTTTATACCCGTCATGTTGTGAAATTTGATTCTGAATTTTTTTATTTTAAATAAGAAATTATATCAACCTATTTATTTAAAATTCCCAAAAATAATTTCATTAATCATTTAAAAATATTAAAAAATAGTTTTATATTATGGGATTTAAATATGTGAAACCCATATTTTCTTTCATGGGTTAAAAATGATGATCATGATTTATGCTCTTTTGTATGATATGATTTTGACAAGAAACTGATTCTTTAATCTCCACATGTTATTAATGAAATTATTTATTATTATCAATGTGTCTAAAATGAAAGAAATACATTTGAGTGGTTCTCAATAAATTCAATCCAATTCATTGGGTAAATAATTGTTCCTTTATATATGACAGTTTTACAATATCATGTTGAATAACATTAGTAATTTTCATTTACGACACCTTTGTGATATGATTATGAGTGTATCATTTAAATTATTTAGCCACATTTCCATATTATGATTCATGTTCTTATTATTATTATTTTACACATTCAGGAGCCCTATTATTTTTACCTATTTCCTTATTGATATTTCTTTTTTTACATGTTATATGTCTATCTTTCTTATTTATTTATTAGGCTTCATGGTCACCCATTTTCCTTTGATATATGTACCTATGACATGAGATTTAGTAAAAGTAAACATTAATGGTCCCATGAAGATGCCCTTAATGTGGTAATATATGAATTAAATTCATTTTATTTAATTATTTTCTTTTTTTCAATGAAATGTTACGTGAAATGATACTCTGCTTTCAACCATTTATTAAAAAGTTATGTAATAAAAAACAAGATTCCATACAATCCTAATGGGGAAGGGGAGAGGTTTATAAGGATCCTACGCATTGAAAAACCATCCCAACTACCAAAATTAATTTCAATGTGAAGATAACATTAATTACATTCATATAGAAATGATATACAAAATTTATAACATGATTTACAAACATGGTGATTCAAATATAATTTAATTATCAATCACTTATCATTTCATGGGAAATTTTAGCATTTAAAAGTATTTAATTGTAAATATTATACATCAAATACTAAATATAATCATCATTAACTAAAAACATAGAGATTATATGAAACATCTATAACATAGAATACTTTCTGATTATTTGGTCTAGAAAAAAATACATAATATATTAAAGAATTCCCACTAAACTATCCATAATGAAATTAGTTAAAATAATTTATAAAATCCCTAGAAATTTTTTAAAACATAATTAATTGTTCAAAACATCACATAATAATTTATCCCACTCTTCCCAACAACAAAACTAATTCAAACCATGAAATTTATAGAGGGAAGAAAGGTCGCATAGCAAAAAATAGTTAAAAATAGTATTTTGTGTCTAAAAAATATTGGATTTTAATCGAAAGAATTATTGATCTAACCAATCATGTTGCATACATGATATTTAAACACATACAATAAGGAAAACCCATATTATACAAAAAAAATCCTTAACCATTTATATTATAAACCATCATAGTATATTGGTGAAAGAAATAGAAATAAATCAATGGGGTTTTTCAAAAAATAATATAAGATAATAGGAATAGGTGGTCACTTCCTTGAGGGAATAAAAAATTAAAAGACTAAAAAGATACAAAACCCGGTATTAGATAATTATTTTTACATGTAAAAACACAAAAATGCAATTTATATGGTTTCAATGAGGGTTATAATGGCCCATACATATGAAAATAAAATTCAATTAAAAATTAATAAATTCCTTATTATGTAATATAATAATAGAAAACACTGAGACTATAATTCATACACTATTATATAGCATTGTAAAATATATCCAAAATTTTTCTGTCAGTCATAAAAGTCCATTAAAAATCATAATATATATATATATATTAATGCAACAAACCAAAATCCTAACATCTGATAACATTTAAATAACTTTATGTGTTATATATCATTCTCCACACACAACATTAAACCTAAATCAATATTATGATATACTCAAATAACATATAAGTGGTTATGTATAAGAATTAAAAATAAGATTATTTAATTATCAAGAATACATAAGAGGTATAGATTTAAGAATTATATCTATTTAGAAAATAATTACTACATTTAATAAGGATAAATTTTAATTTGATTATCTAAAACAATAAATAATATCATTTACTTTTAACAAAATATATTTTATGAAAAACTATTTTTATGTGATAAATGATTTATTTTAGTTAAATAACTGATAAATAAAAACTATATTAACAATATAATATAAAAAATGTAGTAGGTATATGATATGGAATAACAATAATAATAGTTACTATTTTAAAAAAATATTCCCCCTATAATAGTTTCTCATTATATTTGTTTATTTTATATAACAACAAAATATATAAATTATTTAAGATAAATTTATAAAAAATAAAATAATTTATTTTTAATTCCACATATCAAAATTTAAATGGTCTTCTTTTTTTGACATTTTTTATGAAAATGCTGGGTTTTAAAAAATATATAGTTTTCAAGATACATGTACACTTTATGACATTACCATTGTATAAGAATGATCTATAAATTCATAATAAAATTATGTAATAAAATATCAATTTTTGAAAAATAATATTAACAATAAAATAATAATTTAAACTAGGAAACCCATGCCACATAATTTTAAAACTAATTAAAATGATACATTACTGAAGAAAATAATTTTATTCTTTTTTTCTAATCATGTATTACATTAGGGGGATTTTGTTTTGTA
This sequence comes from Viscum album, assembly GCA_963277665.1. Taxonomy (NCBI): domain Eukaryota; kingdom Viridiplantae; phylum Streptophyta; class Magnoliopsida; order Santalales; family Viscaceae; genus Viscum; species Viscum album. Next base: position 1,472,338,578 of record OY728131.1, on the reverse strand, counting down.
TTTCCATGGAAGCCCCATATCCTTTATGTTTTTTGTAATAAATCAATTTATATCACTAAAATCATTAACCATTATAAATTTATATCATTTATATAAATATATATTTAAAACATAAACAAAATACTTCCCAAAAAATGTTTTTACATGATTATGTGTATTTATTTGGAAATTTGAACTTGAAAAATCTCAAAATCATATTTTGAAAAATTATTTTGAATTTTGAATTTTGAATTTTTAAATAAGTTATAATTTGAAATAATATTATTGATCATTTAATTTAATTACTATATTTTAAAATTTAATTACAAATCTACAATTTATTTGGGCTAAAATGAAAATTTTATTAGAAATTCATAAAAAACTCAAAGTTGACTAAAAAATAGTAGTTCAGTTATGTTTCGAACACACAACCCTTTTCTCACCTCTGTATTCAATATTATTTATACTATAACATTAAAAGTAAAGACCAAAATATTTTATTCTTGTATATTTTAATATGAAATGAATATTTTATTTATATTAATTGATTAATTTTTCATTTTTTTAATGGTTTTTGGGATTTATTATATGATACAATGATGTTTTTAAAAAATTAAATTAGAAGTGTACAATTTATGATGCAGAATAGGGATAGTGATTTCCCATTATAAAAGGACAGTATACATAATTTCATAGTGATGAACCAAAAAATAAATAGTTATGAAACTTTTAGAAAACACCATTTTTCATCATAGACCCACATTTTTAATGCGTAAAATTGAATGAATTTTTTGAGGTTCTTATTTAGGGTCATAAAATAACATACTAGGAGTATAAAAACATGTGTTATGATGTAAAACATATGTTTCACATTGTAAAAATCCTTCAATTTTACCAATATGTAAAAAAAAGACGTAAAAGACCTCCCAATGTGCTACCTCAAAAAATATATGTAATAAAAGAACATTTTTTGAAATAAAAGGCTTGGATAGGGCCAAAACATTGATTCTGTTTGTAATTAATACATAAAACCCACATTTAATAACCCTTAATGTGTTGGGATTATTTTGAACCATTTATTTGAAAATGAGTATTCCTCATAGGTGTGAATAATTCCTATAAATAGTTGACCTATGGGATAGGAAGAGAGATCACTCAGAGAAAGAATGATTTGGATGCTGGCATTGTGAAAACTTATTCCCCTTTTATCTATTCCATAATTTCTTCCATTTATAAGAGGCCTTCCGTCTCCCAAATCTGCACTTTTTCCATATATTTGATGGGTTAATTTCTATGTGTGATCGGGAATGGGTAATAATGGAAAAATGTGTTATGGGTATGTTTCGACAAATAAATTAATGAAAAACATTCATATATTTTTATATCTAGTTTCAATTAATATTTTTAAATTAATAAGAAATGTTATTTTATTATATTGTTGACTCTATTCAATTTATAATTATGTTTCGAATGATTTACAATCTCCATCTACCTTATCTTGGTTAGTATGTATTTTAATAGGCTACGTTTTGATGGTGAGTCCTTAGCCAACACTAGAACATTTGAATAGTTGTATAGGGAACCATAACCTATTAAGGAATAAAAATTCATAGTCATGGATTTCCCAATATAATAAAGATGACCGAGGAAAATTTTCTCTCACAATTTCATGGAGGGTAGATTAACATGAGGTTTTAGTTATGGATATTCTCACCATCACTATATGGATATGGGGGAGAGAGTAATCAGTCAAATAATATCACAAATACTGGAAGTCAGAAAAATAATTAGTATAATTTGAAAAAATGATATCCTAGAACTAGGACTATCCAAATTCGTATCAATCAACATTTTGATAAAATATTTTAGAATCATTCATTTATAGTATTTTCAAAATTCTATAAAATTCACAATACCAAATCAAAATAAATATTTTCTTATCCTAATTAATGAATGATGAACAATCATTTCATTTAATCATCCTCAAGAGACTACCACAGGGTTAACCATTATACTGTACTAAATAAATACAATTATTTATCTACACTTCACTATAATACATGCATAAAACATTACAGCATTTCTATAGATGAAGTGTACCAAAAACTACAAAAAAATTTATCATTTGATTACAAATATTTTAAACTAATAATTAATATATTTTCATTCTAAATTTCAATGAACACTACCTCAAATGAAGAAAATAATATTTTAATGGTGGATTAAATATATGTCCACCAAATTTTCATATGACAGTTTTAGTTTTCACTATGATGTTATTTTGAAAAGGTTGGGTGTCAAGACCCCTACTCCGATACGTTAGTCTGTGATGGAGGAGTTCTTTCCCATGATTATTTTTCCAATATTTCAAAATTCTTAATAGGGTGTGTGATGCATCCTCTTCAATAGAATCCAGTACAACATTGCCTTATATGGTAGAGACGATAATTATTACTGAAAAATTCTATGATCTACGATTATTTTATGGTAGTTAGAATCATTTAACATCCTTGTGTATTGTTTTTTTAATATAGTGTTTATTGAAATCCCATTACTATAACAAGATGAAATGAAACCTAAAAAAACATCACCCAAGGACCTTACATGGTCTCAAATTCCAACCAAGAACCATATATCATAGAAAGTATCATCTAGAAGTCTCATATCACCCTCATTATACAATGATGTAGTGAATTATTTTTAAGATAATTCATCAGAAACCATGACAATAATTGTTATGTGATGGAAAAACAATCATTTTATATCACTCATCCATTAAAAACTGACATGTAGGAGGGGGTCAAGATGATATGTACCATCACATATATCTCTCTCTCAAGCCACCCTTACTACAATGCTTGTAAGGAACTCACAGAAATATCAAACTAATGCATCTCATAATCATAAATAAAACACCTTGAAAAACAAATGAATGAGTCACCATAAGTCCATATGAAATTTGGATATATGTCCAGATGATGGGTGTTAGCACACCGATATCCCTTTTATGGATTCCCACGTAGAAACACCTGTAATATGTAAAACTAATTCCAAATGAAACAAGAAAAAATACATCTCCCACAACTATAAAAGGATCCCATAAAACAACTAGAAAAAATATTTTAAAGAACAAACAACAACTAGAACAACCTTAATGATTATCCATAAAATTTTTAGTAAACAAACACCTCCAATAATAGAATCATCCTCTTCTATAGAAACATATAAAAAATGTTTAAAAAAGTTATATCAAACCCAATTCATCATTAATATATATCTTCCCCGTCTAATAGAGCCACAATATATGAAATAAAATAGTGACCATTCTTATCAACCAAAATCTAATGATTCATCCCTCACTAGGTACATACTAAGAGCCTCCAATATAACTCATAAATGAATTATAGTCATCATTCAATTAAAAAAAGGACCACCGTAGGCCATCAAAAACCCTATAACAAAGGGAACTAATCTACCTACAGAGATCCAAACACCACTACTTATGAGATACACTTGAAGAGTTACACTCGACGAACCATCCACCACCCGAAACCATACATCCATCACATAAAAAATATAGGGACCATCATATGAACACCAATTCACACTAGGGATGCCCATATCTAAAGATATCTTGGTATTAATAAACCAAACATGACCACCACATGACCTCCAAACAGTCAATGCTTATAATTCCTTAGGATGAATCCAAGAGAGGCCACGACCATCAAATCCAATTGGGAAACCATATATGGTCATAAAAGAGATATATGTAGATGAGAAACACCACTCTAGTGAAAACATAATTCAGGGTAATCTGGATGGAGAAGAAAACACACTTGGATGAAAGGAAATATTAGATAATAGAGGATAAATGAGAATCCCACATTAAAGAATATGACATTAGTTGGAGTGTATGAACACAAAAAGGGTGAAACATAAGGGGTACAAGATCCATGTTTGGGAGAACGTCATTAGAAATAAAGGCAGGATAACATACCTTAATATGATGTAGAAAATATTTTCTAGAAATCATAAAAAATCTATGCATGATCTTTCACACCATATTTTTAAAGAAAACAAAACCAATTAGTTAAAAAAACTTCAGAGAAAGATTTTATGTTATGAATTAATATGAATGAAATAATATTTATATTACATGGTCTCATAGTATTAATAATGAATATACGTATTCAGAACTCAAATATGTATGTTTGTTCTTCTGATATCGATGGGTCATGTAAGGTAAATTCATGTGGAGGGAATTCACTATTTAACTAGAATGATCTATAAATGAATGGTTGTGTAACCTAAAACCCAATATATATAATGACTGGTATGTCTGTAAGAATAAATTTATTCAAATATTTTCGATACATCAAAACACATGATTTTTAGGAATCATATCCATGTTATTATTTAGTATTCTAGTGAGACACTCTATGAATACTTGGAGATGTTCAAGAAGTTATGTACTTGATGCTCCCATCATACATCAGTGGAGAATGAATTCCTCATTTCCCTAAAGCCACGAATTATAAATATTACTTGAAATATTATCGATTCCACATTTAGAGGTTACTAATTTGAAAAATATATAGAATAAGACATATATCTGATTGAAAATGTTGTGCAGAACATAGAACCATTTTTGATCAATAGGTATAATAACTAGAGACTTCTATGAGGTTAAAACTTCTGATTCAACATTTATAACTATAATAAAATTTAATCTAACTATTTGAGATATATAATTCTTTATGAACTATGTGAGTAGACTACAAAAAAAACCTCATGGAAATGGTTTATGTTATTCATCTACTCATTTTATTGTATAGTGTTGGTAAATATATGGGATAGAATGAAGAATTGTGTCCTTTTATCTTCAACAATAATAGTATAATCAACCACATCAACCCCACACTCAATTGGAATTTTGATTCCATCTAAACTAGTCTAGAATCCATTATCAGATTCAATAATAGAATCAACCCCACTCAAGTAGTAATAATTCTAGAACCCAACACCATTTCAAGAACCCCAGAAGTCATCATATCATAAAAATGTATTTCAACCAAGAATATTTCAACTAAAACCCAATTATAAGTCTTAAAGAAGTTTTTAGATGAACCAATTATGGGTATAGAATAAAGAGTTCAATAATATTTTACAATATATGAACAATAATATTAACTATCTTATAGACTATATAATGAAGAATGTAGGGTAAATACTTATAGATATGGTTCTAAATCTGAAAGATAATGTCATCGTGATTATAACCCAAAGTGGAAAAGATCTATAACCACCTGAACACTGGAAGGATGATGATTTGAGTTAGAATTTTAAAAAATATCCTCGTTATCATGGAGAAGTTTACAATAAAAAATAATAAGTAAGAAAAAGTATTAATAAATAGTGTCCATAAATTCCCATTAAAATGTATCAAAGGAAAAATAAGGACCTACATTCACCATTTCCTTCTTAGCATATTAAGTAAAATTACATGGAATAACAATAAAATGAAGAAGATTTCTAAGAAAACCTCCAAAATATTGAGATTAATATCTGTGTCATGGAATCCATTAAAAATCCAAAAATATTAAAAAATTATCATTGAGATACGAATGAAAAGATTAAGACATGATGTATATAAGGGGATCGTCTTAATATTATGTATCTCAGCACTCATCAAATCAATGATTCCACATTAATTTCATGATTCATGGATATTACCCATTACATGAATCATTTTTTATCTTAGTTTTAATAATTAATTATGTAATATATTGGATTCTAAAAACACCATCCCTCACTCAAAATTTACATCATGGTAGATATTAAATTTCAATCCCACTCATGTTGTGGCTCCTTATGAAAAATATTCATATTTCCCGATATGAATATTAGATGATGTTATTATGAATGTCAAAGATGTGATATTCTTCTTTGATGTCAATGTACGGTAAATGATATGATAATTGTTAATAATTGTCACCGATTGTTTTGAATAAGAAATTCATAACATTAGAATGACTTATTGATTTCCATAGTGAAATCCTCACAATGGACCATAGAGATAATACAGTTCACATTGACATTATTTATATAATGAAGAATATATATTGATAACATTTACATTATTCAACATCCCATGTAGAAGTAATATTAATAATTAATGTTTGAGGCATGGTTAGAGAATTCATTGTATTAGTAAATAATCTGTCATTTGAATGTACGACTACCCAAAAAGTGAAAAATTCTACTTTCATGTTAGGAAAATATCTTACATTATATTATTTGAGGATTTATTTAATGAAACTGACAAGATTAATGACATCTAAGACAAATAAAAATGAAACATTAATTCAATATAATCCCTTGATCAACCAAAATATATTGAGTTAACACCACTTATAGGATATTTGATGTAAATCATTATCATGGATAGATATAATTTTTCTGTGAAATTTTACAATAATATATATGAGATCTATAAACAAGAAATGAGTAACCTTATAAAAACATTATGAGCTATAAAACACTGGTTAGCTGATATACATACGATGAGAGCCACAGTTTGGTCTTATATAATCTTTTTAGAAGGGGATTACTAACTAGTTTGACAACCCCAATAAATAATTAATCCCACCATATTAGATGATTTTAGGAAATAAATATAAATACTACTTTAATATAACATCATTTTAATAATTTATGAATTATATTTGTTCAAACACCAACATGTTGTCAGAATGCACAATGGCCTCACAATTATCAGAAAAGAATAAAATTAACTTATTCCCATTTGATTGAAAAATAGATGGAGAGTATGTATAGATAAATAAAATATAAATTAGGTTATCCAAAAATACCACATTTCCATCCAATTAAATTATCAAATTCTTAATAGTACTGCTAAGAAAAATCATTATATAGTTTTAGATGGGTTTTCAAGATATTTCTATGTACCAATTTCACCATAAAACAAAGAGAACATGACTTCCACCGGATCATTTTGTATATCCTCCTATAATAAGAAGAATTTTACACTATGAAAATCCTAATGTAAATTTTAATTGTGTATTTTAAGGAATTTATCATAACATTTAGAGGTCTAATAAGAGGTAATTAATGAGAACTCTTTTATTTTCTATAACTCTATCAATTATTACTTATGGAAGTTGGAAAAAATTCAAATACCTACATTTAGAAACATCATGTTTAAAATGTTTAAAAATAAAATCTAATGGTTGGATGAGAAATAAATTTTGACCATATAATTTTAGATAATGAAATTTATGTATATATATAAATGGTTTATTTAATAAATCGATAGCACTATATAACTTTTTTAAAACATGTTAGAAAATTTTTAGTGAATATAGGCTTTTATAGTTGTTCTATTAATGATTATAGTATTATTTATATACCTATCTCAAGATTAATGTTAGAAGAAACTACTTTTCACTTAAATGATAATTTAAAGGAAGAATTCAATGATCTAGAAGATAGTTTTATTACACAACTGATATTCCAACCACCCAATAATGAAAATAAATTCAAGATACTTAGTGAGGTATTAATCTGTGTTGTGGTTGATACCCTCTCTCAATGAATTATTAGGAAACCAAAATTTATCACTTATACCTCCATGAAAATGGATACCAAACAGAACAATTACACATCCACAAAAAAATTTCATATAGTTTCATCCAATAGATAAATTTAGATCTTTTCTTCTTTGAAGTAAACTTTTAGTTTTTCTTATTATGTAGCTCTTTAGTTTCTAAGAAAGAACGATCATCAAAAAACATGGATGGTGTGATGGATGATTCTTTAAAAATAGTTTTAAAATTATAATTATAAAGTATAAGGGAATCAAAAATAAATTTCTTGTTCATCTTAGTAGACTCCACCTCACCACTGATGTAGATATTATATATTAGATCCAACTAAATGATTAGATTCCAGGATAAAAACACTATTTCATTGAAGGTGATGAATCATCGTATTCCAAACATTTCAATTTCATAGTAACATATCTGGTACCATCATGGATTATTTCACATATGAAGTATAAAATTAAATATGAAAAGATATATTATATTTGTTATGTCTCATTCATTGGGAAAATATTCAGTTACAAAATCAATAGATGATGCCTGCCGATAAGTGAAATTGAATCATTTTTTAGATATTATTACTCACTAGTTTTTTTGGAGTATTTTTGACCTTATATATCCGAAACAAAATTCATAAAATAAAAAATTTATTAGGCCATATTTTTCATATATTCTTATGAATTTGTTATGAAATGTGAAAAATTATTATTTTTCAGTAATATTAAAAAATAACATGAAATTAAACAAAATTTTATAACACTGTGACATATTTTTAATGCATGTGGAATATAATTCATAGAAACATTCTACATGTCAATATTTAATTAATTTATTTCTCTATATTGAGATTACACTTCAACATCCGTAGAATAAAATTCCACCAGAACTGCCAACAAGAGATTTATTTGAGATTTTCAAGGACTAAAATATTTTATAGCTTTGGAGAACCATGATCCATCAACATAGACAAGGGACCCATTTTTTTAAATAAGTGGAATAAATAATATCTAAAAAAAATTGGTTTATTACATAATGTCAAAACCACACCATCTATAAACAATTAGAAAATAAAATGTTTTCAAAAATAATATCAAATTGATTCAAGAAAATATGGGAAAACCCTAATGGTAAAATGGGATACAATAGATGGAATATATTGTTATGCGATTATTGTATTTTATATAAGAATCTCATAAATATTATACTTTACACATATCATTATAGAAAGAGCGACCACATCAATATAAAATTTGAAAACAAATGAAAATGTATGGTAAGAGATAACAAACAAAAAATTGACAAAGATAATAATGAAACTAGATCATAATTGTTTGATCTATTGAAAATTAAGAGATTTTATTTCAAAATATCAATGATATACTGTTAAATAAAAATTTTTTATCATCAAAATAAATTTAGACCACAAAAAATCAGACATGAAGATCACATGTTGTTATAAATATCCATACATAATATGATTACACATAGAAAACATTAAAAAATGTCATGATCATTTTTAATGTTATTCATGTATAGCCAATCTATGATGTTAAATTTTTTACTAACGTAGGAGGATACCCATTCACTATAAATAGGAATAAATTAATGATGTTAAATGGGAACATACATCTAGAAGGAGTGTAAGAGATTACATTGAAGTGCCCATATTATCAAATAATATCCATAAGGCCTTCCATATCATTTAAAATTCATTAAAAAGGTAATTCCATTTTAAATATAATTATTCAAATAAATATTTTTGAATTTATTTCAGACACTACATCAATTATGTGTGATTAATGGAATATTGAAGTATATGAAATATTTTAAAATATTTCAATTAATGTTCTGAGAAAATGATGTTAAGATATAGATTTTTTAGGAGGTAACCCATGTTATTTGCATATTCCACTCTTCCTTATAGTCATATTTGAGAATTATTGATCAGGTCCACATATTAATTTTTTTTGTCTTAAATTTGTGTACATTGAAATGTAAAAAATGTAACATGTGGAAATTTATTAGATATTACAACGTAAAAAAGACCTTACAATGTAAAAAATTGAACACGCTTAGAAAAATTAAAATCCATGTCATAAACACTATCGAAAAAACGATGGATCATTACATGAACAATACAAATGAATCATCATTGAAAGGGGGAGTTTTATTATAATATTTCATATCTTTTTAAATCAATATAATCATTTTTGAAAATTTATTTTCATACTTGACAAAAATTTAAATTGTTGTAAATAGATTATTTTATTTACATTACTTCTCAATGAAAATTTATTTTTATATGAACTACATAATTCCATGATACAAATTTTTTAGTTAATGAGATTGAATGAGTAAAATGGAAATTGAATAATTAAGCGGAATCATAGGATTTTATCATTTAAGTATCATTATTTATAAAACATAGTATATTGTATCTCCCATAAATCTATGTGGATTTATTTTTTATTATTTTTTTATCCAAACAATTTTTATATAAAATATATATGTCGAAATACCCATAACATTTGTAACACACTAGTAATTATTAAATATTTTTTCAATTACATTTAATCATTTCAATATTTGATGTTACACACAACACCGAGTTTTTTATCTTATCAAAAACACTGAGTATAAACAAAAAATTATAATATATTTAAATGTTATAATTTAATATGATTTTATTCAGTAAGCCATTACAATTAAAGATATGAATAGTAATAAAAATATTATTAAATTATATGGTTTAAATTTTATATAAAATAATTTTTTTGCTTACAAAATAATTATAATTTAAAATAAAAAATACTTTAAATTAAAAATAATATTTTTATGAAAAACTATAGATCTGCACAAAAACACATTTTATATCCATTAAAACAAAACAACTTTTGGTGAACTGTTTTAATTAATTTTATATATTATATATTTAATAAAATGATTAGATTTATCTTTTTTTTTCTAGGAATGAGATAAGAATGAATAAAATTTTATGCTTAAAAATTATAAATTTTTTTCTTCAAAAAAATAGTTTTTTACAATTTGAAAATTTATGTAAAAATTAAACACTGAAACTAAAATTAAAATTATCTTCTAAAATAATGAAACTTTTTAAATAATAATTACACAATTATCATAGAGTAATTTTTTATAATTTTTTTGGAAGAGAATTATTTTAATAAATAGTGGAAAACAATGGTATTTAATAAGACTTTTCATTTTTCATAATGTAGTTAAAAATTAGAAAATGTTTTAATATGGGTTTGAAATTAAATTTTTTAAACTTATATATCTATTATTAAAATATAGGTCATTTTTAAATGTAAAATTTACTTTTTAGTTGAAAACAATTAACCCCATTTGACATTTTCCCTTTGAAAACCCAATTTCTCCTCACAAATATGGGATGAATTATAATTTATATTTTTATACTTATAAGTAATGATTTTAGAAAAAGGTATCATAATTTTGATTCATAAAAAAATATATTCACTACAATGTTCAAAATATTATTTAACATAATTTATAGTAAAATAATTCAATATTATTTACTATGGTAAAGGTAAAAATAGGTTTGTGGGATGTTAAACATAAAAAACATGGGTTAAATAAGACTAAAAATTGTTCAGAACATATTTTATGGTTAAATGTTTACCATATATCTTACAGTATGAAGAAGGAACCATTTGTATCCTATTATACTGTTAAAATCATCAGTAAACTTTTAATTTAAAAAATATCAAATGTGTCGGTCACTTCACATTTAAAAAGCCACCCTCTCCCCGCAAACTAACACTTTAAAAACCAAATTAGTTTATAATTTCCTACCAAAATAACTTCTATACATCACTAATCTCATCCAAGAACCATTTTTTTATAAATTCATCCTATGATGGATTTTGGGGAAAATGAGAAGAACATGTCTAAAGTAGATGTAATGTTCAAAACCGAGAGTTTTATATTATTTCATTATCCACCTCGTTCAATAACTTGTAATCCGTTATTATATAATCTTCTAAGAATATAATAAATAATTTTATTTTAATAAATTGACAATAAAAACTACATCTTTCACTTCATTCAGCAAATGAGCCACGAAATCATTATTACTTTGTACAAAAAACACACACGTGATGAACCGTTGATATACGTTTTCAGTCAACTACTCTCACAGTTGGATATAATTAGGGATATATTATCTATATATTATATTTATGATATTAATATTCTTTTTTATGGGAGGATATCTCATATTATTTTTTAACTAAATTTCTGTTGGAATTCAATAACATAATTGTTTTGTACGGTGGAATACCACCTCATGAAGAGATGTGGATCATTCTTAACATAATCTGCACAAAGAATATAATAAGTACATTTTTAAATCATCATATGTGATTTATTTGAAATTAAAATGATTATTTAATTTTAATTAATTTTTACCCCTATTTTATTAAATCCATCAAGAAAATAGTTATACTATTCATGCAAACATTCGACCTTCCGTCCCTAAGAACGATGTATTTATCTTTTTGTCTCTAAATTTTATTGACTGATAAAAAAAATATAATGAATTTATATGGTATCTAAAAAAGGTTTAAATTATTTATATTATTAAATTGTTGTCAATTTATGAGGATTATAAATACCAAATAAAAACTTACATAAAAAATGTAGTTATTACATAGAATATGTATTTAACATGTAATAGTTTTATAACAACATTATATTTATTTTATAGGAGTTTCTAATGTGTAAGATAGATTTCATGCCCCAATGTATGAGATTTTATCACTATTTTCAATCAATGATTCATATGTTTTTTATGAACATTTCTTTTTTATTAGCTTTATATACATCCCCATTGACTTTTAATAGCATGATATTATTTATTCTGATGATACATTATGTTTCATTTAATTTTATTCATTCATCGGTCTTACAAATCAATGTTAACAATGTGGAATGGGTTTCATGATATTTTATCATCATTTATCAAGAATTATTAGGATTATGCACCCAATGATAAAAAATTATGATATGTATCTTAATAAAATAATTTCATTTCTTCTCATATGGTTATTTACAAAGAATAAATTTTCTATATTTTTCTTATTTTGATACACTGAAGATTTAAAATAATAATAATTTGATGAAATGTAACATTATTTATCTATTCGGTCAAAAACAATTTCTCATATATTTCCATGTATTTTAAATATATTGTAATAAATTATTTAGAATTCCTATATTATTTTTGAAAGAAAATTTTAACCTATTTTCAATTATTACCAATTGTTTAAAAGGAATCATTATATTATTTTTCTAAAAATCCCTATTGGGAATTTATGAAAATTTGAAAGGAAAATTTGTTTTTATGTGTATAACATCAACATAATATCATGAACTCCAGGCCATTATTTTCATTGAATATTCCTTTATATATTATCAAGGATATTTTAAATGAAAATGATTTTATATTGTTTTAAAAATAAGTTTTCAAATTAAAATTGATATTTTTCTATTGAAATGTTTTATATGTGTTTAAATTCTTCCTTTATATATTTTTAATTTTTATTTTCCACAAAATGGATTTAATTTTTTTATAATGTTTTGTTTTAAAAATATACATTCATTAAAATTATATTTATGTTATGAAATATTCAATATGATATTTGAAATTCATTTTCCATCTAATATAATATCATTTGATGTTAGTTATGATTTATTGGGTATTTGTCCAAGGATACCAATATTATTCTTACTGTCCATGGGTTATGTTTATGATGAAAAGGTATTTGTGAAATCCATTATTTTACAAGGGTTATACTATGCTAAAATTATTATGAATCCTCATTATATTTTCATGGGTAATTCATTAATGAAATGATGAATGGATTGTGAAACATTTATCATTTCCACAGGTTATGTTCTTATTAAATATTTTTTAAACCAATTTTTCTCATGGGTTCTTATATGGTAAATGTTTTATGATCTTGTAGAAGTGATATGTATAATTTTTATTATGTTATTGATGGGATATTTATTTCCCTATATTTATTTTGGTAACTATTAATTTTATATGAGATAGAATGGTTCAAAATAGGTTATAAAAACCCCAAACAATGATATATTAGAGGTTATCACTAGCACAAATTAAGATATATGGGAGATTGTCTATAATTACACTACCATAAACACTTAATTATCTATATAATTAAACATAAACACAATATTTAGATTCCTAATGTTCATTTCAATGGAGTGATTTATAGAATAAGGTCACAATAAAAACATGAAAACCAATAGAATACAAATTGGATACTACTAAAATAGTATCCACTTCTTATATATTTTTGTTAATAAAACATTAATTTATTTCATGATAAATCTTCACAATTTTATATTTCACTTCTTGTTTTATCTTAGACCAACATAAACTGCGTGAAAATCTATTTTAAACATTGGATTAGAAAAAAACCAACAAAGGGACATAAAATAATGAAATAAAGAATTAAAACATAAATACTTATAAACGCATTCACTCATTTTCACAATGATATACTTGTAACCCTTAAATTATCATATACATACATTGTGAAAACATGAGATTTCCATTAATAATTGACAACATGAATAAAACCATTATGTTAACATATGAATTACATTTTAAATATTTAAACTCCCATGACTACTATATTATTTGTAACCCTTATGACTAACTTTCAATGTAACTATTGTGGCTTCCAAATTGTGTAACCATTGTTGTTACACTAAGAGTAACCATACGACTGACCTCTAACATAAATATACCCAATTCATTGAATGGAGATATAGTTCCCACCATTCATTAGTTAAATTTACAAGAACTATAAAATAATCATAGAACATTAATAATTTTATAAAAACATTCCGTTTTAATTTTTAATGAATAGAAATTTAAAAAAGGATTTTATTGAAAAGTCCCTTACCTTAGGATTGGAATAAATAAATCATGATAAAAACTCTTGTATAATCATTTATATTTTGTTAATATTATAGTTATGAAAAATATTAATATTTATTATACCATATATGAACTTTTTATAACACTTGTCCACCTATTTGTCAATAATATTATGTTATTATCATTGTTTTGGGTGCGCTTATTTTCTGGTTTGCACAGTTGGTTCAATATGGATTTTTTTGTTGAATGTATAACAAAAACAGAAAGTTTTATGAAAATATTTTAATATGTTTCCAAACGTTTAAATGATGCCCTATATCAGTATGTATTTAAATATGGGGATTATTCCTTATATAATTGGGCAAAAAATGATGTAATTTATGTTGGTGGTTTTTACAACCATCATGAACTTAAATCATTTTTTTAATTTCACGTAATTATACTAGTTCCAGAACATTATATAACATTTATTTTGTATTATAATATCTTATTAAACAATATTATTGTTTTATGTACTTACATGGAAGTGGTAATTGAAAATGAAAGTGTATTATCCACGATGGCGGTAAATTGACACATCATTGATGGCGTTCACATTTTTCGAAAAACGTTGGAGAAAAAGTATGATGATAAATTTTTCCATAAACATGATAATACTATAGTATATATAATATTATTTAGTATTAATTACACTTGATATGTGGAGTTTAAGTGAGAAAAAGATAAGAATTTAAATTTAAAGTATTAGAAAAGAAAACTATAGATGATTTTATATCTTGTATAATTGTAACTGAGGACCTCACTAAGTCACTCGGTTTTTGCCTTTTGGTGCGATTAGAAGTTATTGGATGTTGGGATGATCCATGGGATGGTATTTTTTAGAAATTTTACAATAAATTTTTTTTATGTGTGAGGATATGAAATGGAAATGTGTGGTTTTGATAGTGGAGGAGAGGGTGTTTCTCACTATATTATTCATTAGTTTATTATTTTGGATCCACACAATAAATAGTTTGAGAATTATCACTAAATATATTAAAATAATGAATTATTTTTCTAGATTATGGTTCTTACATCATCTATGACATAGGGAATAGTTTATTTAAATAAATATATATATACTATAAATTAAAAAAATTCACTAACCATCAAAAAATCAAATATTTTAGAAAAAATCCCAAAAAATCACCCTAAATATTTTTTTATGTTTAGAAAAAAATGAAATCCATTTATGAAAAATATTTTTATATATGATATTATTTTTTAATTAAAATCATCATTTATTAAAAAATTAATGATTTTATAATTACAACTTATTTTATTAAACATAATAAAATTAATCAAGGCCTCATAAAATTAAGTTATAATCATAATAAAAATAAAAAAATAATTTATGGATATATTTTACTATTATATATATAAATTTTATTCATTATATTAACTATAATGTTGTTATTACTTATTTATTGATTATAAAAATACCAACACTTAATTTATAATTTTCAGAAAAAATATTTACATAATCCATGATATAAATATTTCATATTTAAAATTTAAGATTCATAAATTTTCTGTATAATACCCATATTTGGATACTATTATATTACTATATAATCCTTAAATTCTATAAATAACACTTATTAATTATATATTTAATGATTTTAACTATATAATTCTAGAATAAAAAAATTATGTATCTTGGTTGTTACATTCTTCCTACATTCTCGAAATTGAAATCTCAGAATTTTTATTTTATTAATTTTCAAGTGGGAATACCATTCCCTAATATCATTGTAATTTACCAAGATTTCTTCTTCAATCATGAGGTTTATCCACAAAACCTTAACCAGGTGAATAACGTTACATCATAGAACTTTCTGTATATGATCAAGAATCTGAATATGTTTTATAACAACTATGGTCATTATTACACGCATAAACATAATTTATCATATAATCAGTCACATAAGACAACTCTGAGGATCTATAGTTCTAGTTTCTTTGGAAAATAAGAAAATTACATTACAACATAAAACATAAACCACAATAACTTTATTGAAAACATCTTTTTCATGACCACAACAGTCTTTCGTACTTAACTGTACATGGGATAACATGAGGACAAGAATTAGAAAAGGGTGATATATAAAGCCCAGTAGTGGAGTTAAAAATGAATAACATGAATAATATAGTACATGTTAGTAAATATACACATCAACTGAGCACAAGAGAATGATGAACATAAAGGCATTATATAGCATGATTATCATAACATGGAAATGTGGAAACGACATTTAACATGATATTCACATTAACCAAGGATAATTAATCATGGATCATGAGGAAATCCTCATTTCACCTGAATTATCATTAGTAAAACATCATTTCACTTGATTTTTCATGATTCTAATCATTACTTAACGTATTGGAGTGCAATCAGGGCACACCCTTCTTAGTCATTTCATTTAATGCATAAGTGGGCCAGGTGGATCATAAAAGATGGAATCATTCAACATAATAATTTAATAAAAGGTAAGTAATGTGGAATAAATTTGTGAAACTATACAATAATTATGTAAATGTGAATAATGGTGTATACCCTTGAGAGGTAAATGTTCGTGGTATTTACTACACAATGACTTGGCTTTGAAAATGACGGTGAAATTTCGGCAGCATAACAGCATGTCATAAGAATTCATAAAAATGTTATATGAGAGGGAAAGGGGTATATCATTATATTTACATGAAATGTACATTATGGGGGTCATATATATACATTTTTCAACATATTTAATGGAATTTTGATGTATAATATAAAAGAATTGCTTGAAAGTAAATGAGGAGAGAAAAATCCCTTTCATAATTTCTGCATGGTAACAGGTGTCTATGGGAGTCATTAATGAGAGATAGAGGGGTCCATAATCATTCAAGCCTAAGGAGGGAAGTATATTGGTGGTCGGAAATCATACCCTAACATTTTTAATAGAAATTAAAATTAAATAACAATATAAAGAAACATGGACAAAAATGTTAAAGGAATAAATCTATTACGTGGATGGGTGATCCCAAAGTATTGCTAGAGGCTTGAGAGGGACTTATATGGAGCTTGGGGTGGCTTGGGAGGACTATAGAGAGAGGAGGGGAGATGTTAGGCGATCACCAAATGGATTTAGTGAAGAGTAATGTGAGATTGAGTGGTTTATATAGGAAAACATAGTGAATTCATTATTATTTTGCTTTTGGACACCACACATTTAACAAATAAAAACCACTAACCAACCCATGGTTTTTGTAATTTTTTTTTCTAAAGGGAAGTGGAAATTTTTTAATAAGGCTAAATGTCTAAAAAATTAAAATATTTGTCTTGCTTTTGTGGAGGTGAGTCACACTCTCAAGGAAATCAATTTAAAATGTTAAAATGTCTTATAAGTTTTGGAGGGTCCACTAAGGATCCATAAAATTAATAAAAAAAAATAAAATCACATTTTTTTAAATTTAAAATATATAATATTTGAACATACCTTTTACATTATTTTATTACATCATTAATGGACCATTATGATGTCATGAAACACATTATATATTCAAACGATATTTAATTTCCACCCATAAATTCAATTCTATCATGAATTTATAAAAAATTCATCATTTAAAAATTTTGATGCCTTAATTTCAAAAATAATATTCATATTATCTAAATAATTTTTTACATATGTGAATTTTAAATTTTAAAAAATGAAACAACATTTATTGAAAATTCATAGGATTTGTAAAAAAACATTTTTTAAACCTAAATTAAAATTTCTATTAAATTCATAAAAATTATACATACATTTATATTTAATAAAATTTAATTTATTAATTATTATTTTGAAAATATTATTTTATTAAAAAATCCATTAATTCATCAAAATATATTTTTAAATTGATTATTAACTAAAAAACTATTTGTGATTTAAAACCTATTTACAAAGTAAAAATAATAAAATAAATGTATTTTCCTTATTCTATACAAAACTAATGCACACAATCATGGTTCTGGGGTCTTATTACACAACCCCTTATAACACCCACAAACTAACTAAGGTTTAGGTTTGTGATGGTGACAAACTCATGGGGTAGGTTATATTACATTTCTTTGATGGTAATCTCTATTAACATACAATTCTCTCATAGGAGATTCTGTTTAGGCTTAATGTGTTGAATTATAGTTTGGGTTGTATCAAGAGTGAATCCCATGTATTCTACCTCCTTTCCAAGATCCGATAAAGGGGATTTGTATGGGGTATTTCTACTAGATGAGGTCATCACTTCCTTTGTTTGAGTAAATTGGTTTTGTCAAAGTGATATACCTATACTAATCATGTGATCACTATTAAAAAAATATATTTTCAATGGTAACAATTAGAAATGGTTTTTTAAAATCCAAAAACATATAACCAAGGAATTGTATATATTTTACATAAACATTTTACATAATAATTTATTTAATTATATCAAGAGGAATTTGCATTAATAAAATTTTCAGTTGTTAAAATATTCCCCCATTGTGAAATTTCTCCCATGAAATTTCATTTTCCCATATTAAAATAGATTAGTGTAACTCTGCTTTATCCATTCCTCTGATCCAAATGTTTCTTCTTCAAACATGTTGTTTCACCATAACACCTTAACGAGGGAAATTTTCTTATTTAGTAGAAGTTTTTTCCTATGATCTATAATCTTTTTTGGCTTCTCTTAATAGGGTAGGTAATTCTGCAATGGTACCACCTATGGAATGAGTATGTTCGATGGGTCAGGTATGTTCTTCCCTAAGAGTGATACATGGAATATATCGTGTACTTGAGAGAGGTTCGTTGGGAGGGCTAGTTGATATGAGACTTCCCTAATGTGATAAAAGAACCCAAAATGGCCAATGTATTTATGAATAAGCTTTCCCTTGTTCCAATATCTCATAACACACTTCCACGGTGATATGAAAAATAATACCATGTCTCCAACATCAAACTCTAGGTCTCTTCGCAGAATATCTACAACGATCTTTTGTCGACTATGAGTAGAATTAATGTTCTACTGGAGGGTCTTAACCTTCTCCAAAATTTTGTCATCCATTTTTGGACAAAGGACTTTTCACTCCCCAAATTTATCGAAACATGCCGATGTTCTACACCTATTCTAATAAAGGGGTTCAAAAAGAGACATTTGGATGATTGAATGGAAAATTATATTTTAAAAGAACTCAACCAAAGAAATATGTTGATCCCATTTTCCTTTGAAGTTCATTGATCACTCTCTCAACATGTCCCCATGTTTTTGGATAGTTTTTCATATTCTAAATCAGTTTGAGAATGGTATGTCATAATGAATTTCAGCTCAGTATTCAGAGTGAGTTGGAGACTCATCCATAACATAGAGGTGAATCTTGGATCTCAATCTGATACAATTGATTTTGGTACTTCATGCAACCTTACCACATCTCCAATGTATATCTATTTCAGTTGATCCAATGAGGAATCCTCATGAATTGTAATGAAGTGTGCTATCTTTGTAAGACGATCCAAAATAATTCATATATAATTATTTCCATTGGATGCTTTCAGATGTCCAGTGACAATGTCCAATGTGATGCTCTCACATTTCCAAGTTAGTATGGGTAATGGAAGAATCATCCCCTTAGACTTCTTCCTCTAAGGCTTCACCTGTTGACTTACCAAAAACATTGTTGTATACTCAGATATCTCCTCCTTCATGTTATCCCACAAATTATGCTCTCACAGATCTCGATATATCTTTTTTATTCCTAGGCGAATGGAGAAATTTGAACAATTTTAATCAACTAAAAGTTCATTCTTTAACCTTAGATTTTATAAAACACATTGTCTTAACCCAAATCGCATAATTCCTTCTCCATTAGAATTGAACTATAAGGATTTCCTTATTCTTATAGTTTCATCTTTTTTCTGAATTATCACATCACCCTTTTCAGAATCCATTAAAATTTCTAGAAGATACGATTTAACAATAATTTTTGAATGGATTTATAATGTTCCCTTATTTATGTAACACCCCAAGCTTCTACGGTACGTTTCCCTTCGAATAATGCGATAGCGTGTGTTGTACGCAACCTCGAGTTCTAACACACACCACAACTAATTAGCCGTTGTGAATAGTAATACCTACTTTTTGAAATCATATATATTCTATATTTCAAAATGGACTTCATTTTTGGATTCGGAATATCAAAATTAGCCTAGGGTGAAATTTTGGTACATTTCGGATAACTTTCATATTTTGATGAATAGTGAAAATTTCTAAATTTTAATTAAAAACAACTTTTTTAATCAAAATAATTAATAGTGATAAATTATGAATTTTAGTGGTTTTAAAGTATATTTAGAATATAGTTTTACCATTCAATTTAATGTTTATCATTGGACATAATTTTACAATTAAACCGAACATAAACAAGTGTCAATCTTTTGATAGTTATTATCTCTTAAAAACACGCTTTTTGTTTTGACAGCGGGAATTAATTTTAAATTAATTTCTGCCACTTCTGTGTTTTGAATTTAGGAAAATGGATTCCATATTTGGAATCAGGATGTTCAAATTGTGTAAATAGGTAACTTTTATTTTTACACATTTTGAATAATTACTGCGGTAAATATTTTATTTACCATGGTTAAAGGGTAAATCCGGTAAATAAGGGTTAAAAAAATAATATTATAATAATACAAAATTACCCTAAAACGTGTCTTAACCCTATTGGTTGATACATGGTCGACCATGGGCATCTTTGGGTCTATTTTGGGACCCCATGGATCCACTTGTAAGTGATAATGACACTTTATTTTAATTAAGTCAAAATGAATACAAAAATGACACAAGCATATATCTTTTAGAACAACAATTTTTACATAGGGTTCTACATGTTGGATTTTCGATTATAAATATTAATTAGAAAGATAAAAAGATTTCCTACATAATGATATTTTATTTATAATTTTTAGACATTATATAATTTATTTTATTTATGACACAATGATGATGCAGTAATTACTAAAATAGTGAAAAATAAAAATAATTGATCTTATAAATACCCAAATAATTATAATATGAAACTTTTAATGAATTAAAATAATTTTCTATGATAATATGATATATTAGGATTGATTTAATTGACTTTGTTCGAAGTAATCAATCTGTTAGGAGTTTCACAAAAATCAACTATTGAATAGTGTCAAAATTGACATAAAAGAGTTCTTAAAACAAATATTATATTATTAATTGATATTAAATTCCTAAAAATCTAAGGTTCGGCCAAGAGACTTATATTATGATAGGTTCCTCATTAATGGACCACTTGGGGGTCGCTTGGATGTATATAGTAAGTTTATTAATCATATTATATAAAAATACAAAGAGACATTGTAAAAGTGAAACTAATTAACTTAGAGTTAATACTTAAAGATAAGGTTAATATAAGTACCCAAACCTGTCTAAATTCTATTGGATGAGTTGTTTTCGACCTATCCACACCTCATCCTTTGAATAGTCAACTTTGTAGCCTTTGTAAACCTAATATGAATTTATTATAAATTAATATTTCTAACTTTTCCAAAGGTGCCCCTCACCCCTCTTATAAAAGGGCACTCCTCCTTCTCATTTCTTCACACCTTCAAAGCCTTTTGGTTCGGCCAAACTCTGCCCAAATACTCTCCCAACATCCCTCAATACAACCTAGAGGCCTTAGTTTGATCAGAAAGCCAACCTAAGGAGCCCTTTTGATCAAATCAAAAGGAAGAACCCGAAGAAGAGGTAATGATTTCACCACCCTTTTCTAAGTTCATTTCTTCTTCCACTTCTTCTTCCTTTGTTCTTACCATTCTGAAATAATAACTCCAGTATCTCACATATACTGTGATGTTATTATAAATATGGTACAATCATATTCAGTATTCTATCCACCCTTTGAATAACATGTCACCATACGTGCGTACGTACGGCTTACCGTCTCCACGTCGTGGTGTAATTGTTATTCAATATAATATTATTTGGATGGGTATAATAATGATGTGTAACTCATGTAAATAATAAATATAACATGTTAATGATTCTGTATATATGATATACCATCCATTTATATATTATTTTAATATCAAAAGAATGATATTGTCGCTCGTGCGTACGTACGGACTACCGTCTCCACGAACGCGATGAGATTCATTCTCCATCGTATCCATTCAAGTATAATTATCATTTGATGATTTAAAAATGATGTTTAAGGACTGTATATCATTCTGGATATGAATAAGATACAACAACCATGGCTTATGTAACAAAACATATAAAATAAAATGAGTAAGTTAACTCCCGAAACGATGATAATTCTAAGATATTATTAACAAATCAATGTTAAAAGATCATATATGATATCATATTAATATATATGATTCTTGTATAATTTAATAACAACTATTTCACCATTATACAGGAGGTTAACCTACCCCAACCAAGGAAAAGTACAAGGTAAGGGTTATTTCACAACCTCTTCATTATCCAAGGTTGTTTATACGTAATAATCTACTGGGATCTCTTTATCATCCACATCCATGTTTCTTCGAAATGTATTTCAAAACATTTTTACTATTTAAAAGAATATGGGTTAAAGTCATTTATACCCTTGTTTGACTTTTTATAAGAGGTTTATAAAGGAATCTTTCCGTCGTTTTCAAAACAAGGTCCTTTTTAACCTTTTCGACAGAATTGAGGTAAGAATGTTTTTTTAACTTATACGGCGGGTGCGGTTATTTTCCGCCGTTATAAAATCGTCGAAGCTTCCCATACAAGATTATAAGAATATTTTCAAAGAAAATGTTTTATTTTATATGGATCTTAAATGATTTCAAAATAAAAGGAGATATTTCTTTTAAAAGAATTTTTATTTCATCTATGTCAACATCCTTTGATGGATTTTAAGATTATTTGAAGTTGATTTATTATGATACAAAACTTCTATATTGTATTGAAGGTTTTGTGATATGTTTGACTGTGGATGTGCTATTTTTATACCATTCATAGTTTATTGTGAAAGTATTGACATTTCGTATGCTAGTTTTAATACGAATGTTTATGTTATGTTTAAACCTTTTCATATGGGAATGCATTGGACTTAATAAGTGACGGGTGGAGCCCGCTATAGCTCCTCGATGCATCGGTAGGTCTCATGAGACAAACTAGTGTCTTGGCACAAGGCCTTGACAAAATCTTATTTGTAGTCTTGGCACGAGGCCTTGGCTATGTGGTTATGATAGTCTGGCATTATGCATTCCAACATTATGAAAGTGGTTATTTATTTTTGCATGTGATTATTCGATTAGTGGAATATCCATGTGAATAAGTAAATGGCATTATTTCATTTTATTTATGCCATACCATGTTGAAAGTTCATGTTTAAAAGGATTTTGTTTTAGTTATACATTGCCTTAAATGTTTATTCTTATTGATGAATGTTTCCGCTATATTGTTATCCTTACTGGGCATTTGAGCTCACCCCTTTTCTATGTTTTATTTTTCCCAGGAAGTGAAGATGTAAGTTATGAATGACCTGTAGGGATATTATGAGGGGATTGTAGTGTGGACTGTGGAAACATTATGTTGTTGTAGTAGTTTTTGATTTTATGATGTAATGTAAAACTTATGAATATATCTAGTGTTTCCAAGGCTACTAAACCAATCGGTCTTTCGAGATTTGATCTTTCTTGTGATCATGCCAATGTTATGTAATAATGCACCGACTCTGGGTAGCTGGGGTCGGGGCGTTACAGTTGGTATCAGAGGAAGTTTAGTACAAACCTTGGAAGCTAGATTTAGATAAACTCTGATTAGAGCACGTAGACCTAAGATGAACTTTGAGGATTAGTATAGAAGAACTTCCTAGAATTTTGGTATTGTAGAGACTTTGTGAGTTTTCCGAGCAATACATCCCTGTCTGGATACGAGCAGGTAGAGGCGGCTCTGGCACAGATGTACCTAGGGGTAAAACCCGAAAACACCGCTTTGAGCTAGACTCGAACGGGAACTGGTGCACGACAATGGGCCTTGCTGCACTCTTGGTTACGACACTCCCGGGGGATATGCTTAGGATAACTCTCACTTTCTTTACAAATAATTATGAAGGGTTTATGAGTATATACTTCCTCAAAGAAAACATATTTATGATTATGGATTATATCCATATATAGTTCAATTTATGTTTAGTGTTTTATAAGTATGGGATTATGTATTTTGATTCATAAACTGATCTAGTTTATGACATTGTTTAGAAATGGCGCCTAGTGGAAGAAATGGAAACCGTATCAATGTGCGCACTCCATGTAGGGATTGCCCTCCTGCTCAAGATAATTATAGTGGGGCTGGTGATGCAACTGGTGCCGATCAGCTAATCACCATACTGGGACAACTTACTCAGGTTATGAATAATAACCTTACCCGTATGGAGCTCCCTGATCCGCAGCGTGGAGGATCAATGTTAGATCGATTCATGAGGCAACAACCACCAACGTTCAATGGGAATACAAATCCCTTAGTAGCTGAGCAATGGATATTTTCCTTAGAGAAAATATTTCAGGCTTTGGGGAGCAGTGAAAGGGAAAAAGTTACCATGGCAGTTTACCGCCTCACTGGAGATGCTGATCAATGGTGGTCATTGATTCAAAACATGAAGGAAGATGATGAAGTATCAAACATGGAATGGAGGGAGTTCAAAGATCTGTTTTTAGAAAAATACTTCCCTCGCGACCATCGAGCGGATATGGAAAGACAATTTCTGAGTCTGAGACAAAAGGAGGATGAGAATGTCACAAAGTATGAGGCTAACTTTACAAGGTTAGCGAGGTATGCTGGAGATTATATTCGCAACCCAAGAAGTAAGATTGATCGTTTCTTTGATGGGTTAAAACCATTTCTCCGTCGAGCATTAGTCTCACAATCCTTTTCATCGTACGAAGACATTGTCTCATGTGATATAAAGACCGAAAATGAATTCTCTAAGTCTTATGACTTTAAAGCAAAGCAAGAGAAGAAGAGACCTGCTGATCAATCTGGGAATGGAAATAAGGGGAAGAAGGGAAAGGTTGAATATCCATCTTGTGGTAAATGCGGGAAGAAACATCCTGGTACTTGCTTGAAGGGAATGGGAGTCTGTTACAAGTGTGGTGAAAAAGGCCACCAAGCTCATGATTGCAAGGGGAAGAAGGAAGCTACCAACGTTCAGTGCTACAATTGCAGGGAGATGGGGCATTATGCAAATGCATGTCCTAAGCGTCAGGAGAACTTACCTCAGAAAAGGCCAAGGGATCAAGGCCAGGCTTATGCTATCACTACTGCTGAGGTAGAAGCTCCGAAAGACGTGGTGGCAGGTAATTTAATGGTTTCCTCAAGTTTAGCAAATGCATTATTTGATTCTGGATCATCGCATTGTTTCATATCTTCCCAGTTTGCTAAGAAAATTAGATATTTCCAATTTGATTTAATAAGGGAGTTGTCAGTTAAAACTCCTAAGGGAAGTATCGTTGCAACAAAGTTTTGTGAATCAGTCCCCATTAGAGCACATAAATTTTCTTTATCTGCTGATTTCAACATCATACCTATGATTGAGTTTGATATAATCCTCGGTATGGACTGGCTTTCGGACTATGATGCGAAGATTTATTGTAAGAAGAAAGAGGTTACGATTCTTGATGATAATGATAAGAAACACCTTATTTTTAGAGCAGAATCTTCACCACCTAATTCTTATTTAGACCCACCCCCAGTAGCTCAACTTAATTCAATTATTGGGGAGGAAGAGAATGAAATAACTGTCGGTGAGGAAAGGAATGTTCAAATAGAGGATGTACCTGTTGTGAAAGAATTTGTAGATGTATTTCCGGAAGATTTACCTGGACATCCTCCAGAACGAGAAGTTGAGTTTTCTATTGATTTGATTCTTGGATCAAGGCCTATATCGAAGACCCCTTATAGAATGGCCACTGTAGAGTTAGTCGAACTAAAGAAACAACTAGAGGAATTGAGTAATAAGGGATTTATTCTCCCTACTGTTTCTCCATGGGGAGCCCCTGTTCTTTTTGTTAAAAAGAAAGATGGATCTATGAGGTTATGTATCGACTACAGGGAGATCAATGCTATAACGATAAAGAACAAGTATCCCCTACCTCGTATTGATGATTTATTTGACCAACTGCATGGAGCTCAATACTTTTCAAAGATTGACCTTCGATCTGGATACCATCAGTTGTGTGTAAAGAAGGAAGACATTCCGAAGACAGCATTTCGAACCAGGTACGGGCATTACGAGTTTACTGTAATGTCGTTTGGATTGACTAATGCACCCTCTGTATTCATGGATCTGATGAATAGAGTTTTCAAGGAGTATCTCGATGAATTTGTGGTGGTATTTATTGATGATATCTTGGTATACTCCAAAACCTACGAAGATCATGAAAATCACTTGAGCATTATCTTGAAGACTCTGAGGAGGCATGAATTATATGGAAAGTTTAGCAAGTGTGAATTCTGGCTTCAGGAGATTTCTTTTCTTGGCCATATTGTCTCTAAAGATGGAATCTCTGTTGATCCTTCTAAGACCAAGGCAATCCAAGAATGGCCAGCACATACGAATATAACTGAGGTACATAGTTTTATTGGTTTGGCAGGTTATTATCGACGTTTCGTCCAGAATTTTGCCCGATTGGCTAACCCATTAACGAAGCTCACACGTAAAGGGGTTAAATTTGTTTGGAAAAAAGAGTGTGAAGAATGTTTCGAAGAACTGAAGAGAAGATTAGTCAATGCTCCTATATTGACTCTACCATCGGGGAATGATGGGTTCATTATTTATAGTGATGCATCGAAGAAAGGACTTGGCTGTGTCCTTATGAAGAATGATAGAGTTATTGCCTATGCATCACGACAGTTGAAAATTCATGAACAAAACTATCCTACTCATGATCTTGAGTTAGCAGCTGTGATCTTTGCTTTGAAGATATGGAGGCACTACCTCTATGGTGAAAAATGTGAGATTTATACTGATCACAAGAGTTTGAAGTATATTTTCTCACAAAAAGAACTCAGCATGAGGCAAAGGAGATGGCTTGAATTACTCAAGGATTATGATTGTACGATACACTACCACCCGGGGAAGGCAAACAAGGTGGCAGATGCTTTGAGAAGAAAAGACCATGGAGTTTTGAACAATATGAGAATTGAAAGGGATCCAATTTTCATGGAGCTAGTGAAGATGGACATGGGAATAACCAGGGAAGGTGAAACATCAATGATTTTTCAA
The DNA here is from genome assembly GCA_963277665.1 of Viscum album. Lineage (NCBI taxonomy): Eukaryota > Viridiplantae > Streptophyta > Magnoliopsida > Santalales > Viscaceae > Viscum > Viscum album. Next base: position 1,472,310,677 of record OY728131.1, on the reverse strand, counting down.
ATGGTTGCCAAACCATCTTTACTAGAAAGGATTAAGAGTTCTCAGACTGATGATGAAGAATTCCAAAAGAAGATTAAAGCTGTGAATGATGGGAGATTGAGAGACTTTGCGTATGAAGGTGGAATTTTGAAATTCGGGAAGAGACTTTGTGTTCCCAATATACCTGATCTAAAAAGGGAATTGCTGGATGACGCTCATAGTTCCAATTTCTCTATACACCCTGGGAGCACCAAAATGTATAGGGATTTGAAGGAACATTTTTGGTGGGACAACATGAAGAGGGAGATTGCTGATTTTGTGTCAAGATGTATGGTTTGTCAACAAGTGAAAGCTGGAAGGCAACAGCCTGGAGGAGTCATGCAACCTCTTCCCATACCGGAGTGGAAATGGGACAATATTACGATGGACTTTGTCATGGGGCTACCAAAGACTCCTAGAAGGAACGATGCAATATGGGTTATTGTTGATCGTCTTACCAAGTCAGCACATTTTCTTGCTATAAGAGAAGATCTACCCCTGGAACGTCTAGCAAGACTATACATTAATGAAGTTGTGAGACTTCATGGAGTTCCCCTATCGATTGTTTCTGATCGTGATCCCCATTTTACTTCAAGATTTTGGAAAAGTCTTCAGAAATCCCTGGATACTGAACTTCATTTGAGCACTGCTTACCATCCTCAGACAGACGGACAATCAGAACGGACTATTCAGACCTTAGAAGACATGTTGAGATCTTGCTCACTTGATTTTCAGGGTATGTGGGATCAATATTTACCTCTGGTAGAATTTTCCTATAACAATAGCTTCCATTCGAGTATACAAATGGCGCCATATGAAGCGTTATACGGAAAGAGATGTCGTACACCAACCTGTTGGGATGACGTTGGTGAAAGAAAACTTGTAGGCCCAGAACTGGTGGAGGAAACGGTGGAAAAGGTGAAGGTAATCCAAAATCACATCAAAGCAGCTCAAAGTAGGCAGAAGAGCTATGCCGATAATCGAAGGAAGGATTTGGAATTTCAAGTCGGTGATCATGTTTTCCTAAAGGTATCTCCGTGGAAGGGAGTCATACGTTTTGGTAAGAAAGGTAAATTGAGTCCCAGGTACATCGGACCTTTCAAAATTCTAGAACGAATTGGGGCTGTAGCTTACCGATTGGCAATGCCGCCAAGTCTCTCCAAAGTTCACGATGTGTTCCACGTATCTCTGTTGAGAAAATACATGCCTGACCCAACGCATGTACTCACCTATGAGGAATTAGAACTGGAACCCGATCTGTCTTATTGCGAAGAGCCCGTCAGGATTCTTGATACAAGAGAACAAGTACTGAGAAACCGGACGACGCGTCTGGTAAAAGTTTTGTGGAGAAATCATAAAATGGAAGAGACAACGTGGGAACCCGAGGAACTTATGATGAAGAACCACCCGAGTCTTTTTATGCAGTAATACCCTAGAAATTGCGAGGACGCAATTATTTGAAGGAGGGGAGAATGTAACACCCCAAGCTTCTACGGTACGTTTCCCTTCGAATAATGCGATAGCGTGTGTTGTACGCAACCTCGAGTTCTAACACACACCACAACTAATTAGCCGTTGTGAATAGTAATACCTACTTTTTGAAATCATATATATTCTATATTTCAAAATGGACTTCATTTTTGGATTCGGAATATCAAAATTAGCCTAGGGTGAAATTTTGGTACATTTCGGATAACTTTCATATTTTGATGAATAGTGAAAATTTCTAAATTTTAATTAAAAACAACTTTTTTAATCAAAATAATTAATAGTGATAAATTATGAATTTGAGTGGTTTTAAAGTATATTTAGAATATATTTTTACCATTCAATTTAATGTTTATCATTGGACATAATTTTACAATTAAACCGAACATAAACAAGTGTCAATCTTTTGATAGTTATTATCTCTTAAAAACACGCTTTTTGTTTTGACAGCGGGAATTAATTTTAAATTAATTTCTGCCTCTTCTGTGTTTTGAATTTAGGAAAATGGATTCCATATTTGGAATCAGGATGTTCAAATTGTGTAAATAGGTAACTTTTATTTTTACACATTTTGAATAATTACTGCGGTAAATATTTTATTTACCATGGTTAAAGGGTAAATCCGGTAAATAAGGGTTAAAAAAATAATGTTATAATAATACAAAATTACCCTAAAACGTGTCTTAACCCTATTGGTTGATACATGGTCGACCATGGGCATCTTTGGGTCTATTTTGGGACCCCATGGATCCACTTGTAAGTGATAATGACACTTTATTTTAATTAAGTCAAAATGAATACAAAAATGACACAAGCATATATCTTTTAGAACAACAATTTTTACATAGGGTTATACATGTTGGATTTTCGATTATAAATATTCATTAGAAAGATAAAAAGATTTCCTACATAATGATAGTTTATTTATAATTTTTAGACATTATATAATTTATCTTATTTATGACACAATGATGATGCAGTAATTACTAAAATAGTGAAAAATAAAAATAATTGATCTTATAAATACCCAAATAATTATAATATGAAACTTTTAATGAATGAAACTAATTTTCTATAATAATATGATATATTAGGATTGATTTAATTGACTTTGTTCGAAGTAATAAATCTGTTAGGAGTTTCACAAAAATCAACTATTGAATAGTGTCAAAATTGACATAAAAGAGTTCTTAAAACAAATATTATATTATTAATTGATATTAAATTCCTAAAAATCTAAGGTTCGGCCAAGAGACTTATATTATGATAGGTTCCTCATTAATGGACCACTTGGGGGTCGCTTGGATGTATATAGTAAGTTTATTAATCATATTATATAAAAATACAAAGAGACGTTGTAAAAGTGAAACTAATTAACTTAGAGTTAATACTTAAAGATAAGGTTAATATAAGTACCCAAACCTGTCTAAATTCTATTGGATGAGTTGTTTTCGACCTATCCACACCTCATCCTTTGAATAGTAAACTTTGGAGCCTTTGTAAACCGAATATGAATTTATTATAAATTAATATTTCTAACTTTTCCAAAGGTGCCCCTCACCCCTCTTATAAAAGGGCACTCCTCCTTCTCATTTCTTCACACCTTCAAAGCCTTTTGGTTCGGCCAAACTCTGCCCAAATACTCTCCCAACATCCCTCAATACAACCTAGAGGCCTTAGTTTGATCAGAAAGCCAACCTAAGGAGCCCTTTTGATCAAATCAAAAGGAAGAACCCGAAGAAGAGGTAATGATTTCACCACCCTTTTCTAAGTTCATTTCTTCATCCACTTCTTCTTCCTTTGTTCTTACCATTCTGAAATAATAAATCCAGTATCTCACATATACTGTGATGTTATTATAAATATGGTAAAATCATATTCAGTATTCTATCCACCCTTTGAATAACATGTCACCATACGTGCGTACGTACGGCTTACCGTCTCCACGTCGTGGTGTAATTGTTATTCAATATAATATTATTTGGATGGGTATAATAATGATGTGTAACTCATGTAAATAATAAATATAACATGTTAATGATTCTGTATATATGATATACCATCCATTTATATATTATTTTAATATCAAAAAAAATGATATTGTCACTCGTGCGTACGTACAGACTACCGTCTCCACGAACGCGATGAGATTCATTCTCCATCGTATCCATTCAAGTATAATTATCATTTGATGATTTAAAAATGATATTTAAGGACTGTATATCATTCTGGATATGAATAAGATACAACAACCATTGCTTATGTAACAAAACATATAAAAGAAAATGAGTAAGTTAACTCCCGAAACGACGATAATTCTAAGATATTATTAACAAATCAATGTTAAAAGATCATATATGATATCATATTAATATATATGATTCTTGTATAATTTAATAACAACTATTTCACCATTATACAGGAGGTTAACCTACCCCAACCAAGGAAAAGTACAAGGTAAGGGTTATTTCACAACCTCTTCATTATCCAAGGTTGTTTAAACGTAATAATCTACTGGGATCTCTTTATCATCCACATCCATGTTTCTTCGAAATGTATTTCAAAACATTTTTACTATTTACAAGAATATGGGTTAAAGTCATTTATACCCTTGTTTGACTTTTTATAAGAGGTTTATAAAGGAATCTTTCCGTCGTTTTCAAAACAAGGTCCTTTTTAACCTTTTCGACAGAATTGAGGTAAGAATGTTTTTTTTAACTTATACGGCGGGTGCGGTTATTTTCCGCCGTTATAAAATCGTCGAAGCTTCCCATACAAGCTTATAAGAATATTTTCAAAGAAAATGTTTTATTTTATATGGATATTAAATGATTTCAAAATAAATGGAGATATTTCTTTTAAAAGAATTTTGATTTCATCTATGTCAACATCCTTTGATGGATTTTAAGATTATTTGAAGTTGATTTATTATGATACAAAACTTCTATATTGTATTGAAGGTTTTGTGATATGTTTGACTGTGGATGTGCTATTTTTATACCATTCATAGTTTATTGTGAAAGTATTGACATTTCGTATGCTAGTTTTAATACGAATGTTTATGTTATGTTTAAACCTTTTCATATGGGAATGCATTGGTCTTAATAAGTGACGGGTGGAGCCCGCTATAGCTCCTCGATGCATCGGTAGGTCTCATGAGACAAACTAGTGTCTTGGCACAAGGCCTTGACAAAATCTTATTTGTAGTCTTGGCACGAGGCCTTGGCTATGTGGTTATGATAGTCTGGCATTATGCATTCCAACATTATGAAAGTGGTTATTTATTTTTGCATGTGATTATTCGATTAGTGGAATATCCATGTGAATAAGTAAATGGCATTATTTCATTTTATTTATGCCATACCATGTTGAAAGTTCATGTTTAAAAGGCTTTTGTTTTAGTTATACATTGCCTTAAATGTTTATTCTTATTGATGAAAGTTTCCGCTATATTGTTATCCTTACTGGGCATTTGAGCTCACCCCTTTTCTATGTTTTATTTTTCCCAGGAAGTGAAGATGTAAGTTATGAATGACCTGCAAGGATATTATGAGGGGATTGTAGTGTGGACTGTGGAAACATTATGTTGTTGTAGTAGTTTTTGATTTTATGATGTAATGTAAAACTTATGAATATATCTAGTGTTTCCAAGGCTACTAAACCAATCGGTCATTCGAGATTTGATCTTTCTTGTGATCATGCCAATGTTATGTAATAATGCACCGACTCTAGGAAACTAGGGTCGGGGCGTTACAATTTATGATTCCCATGTTCCCTTCATCAAATATAATGATATTGGATCCTTTGTCATTTCTCATCAATGATAGAATCATTCGTTCCTTTATGATTACTGCAACTGAAACCCTGTTCTCTTTCCTAGGGTTGTAATATATTGAGCATTTAGAGACTTGGATCAGCTCTAACCAGCTTCATTGGCACATGTTCAACTATTTCTATGTTAATATATACTTGAGGGTTTTGTGATTCTTATATATTTTACAATTCTCCACAAAGAGGTAAGTTCATAATATTTTTAAAGTGAATATTACCACAACTAACTCTATATCAATTCTTGGATTGTTTTTCTCATGAACATTCAATTTCATTGATGGATAAGAATTTAATTTTTAATTTTCATCAACAAACAGCCTTGGACCTTCTTCGAAGCATTAATGAATACCACAAAAGTTATCCTCTATCATTTTGTGTGAGTATGGTGTAGTGATAAGACTATTTTTCAACTCGTTGAATCTATCTTTGATTTAATCACTCCAAGAAAAATTGTCTCCCTTCAAGGTTAGATTGGTAAGAGGGATTGAAAATTCTAACAAATTTCTCACAAATGGCTGAAAATATGGATATAACCCAAGGAAGGTACAGAAATTCATAATAGATGTTGGCCTCGACCTTCCCCCAATTGTAGATGTCATAGAGGTATCCATATATACCTCATTTCTTGTGATGATATGACCAAAAAATAATACATCCTTCAACTAAAACTCACAGTTTATTTAATTTTCATAGAGACTCTCCTTTCACAAGGTCTCTAGTACAATGCTTAGATACTCCTCATGAACCTCCTTGGTTTTGGAGTATATTAGAATATCTTCTATAAATATTAACATAAAATATTTCAAGGAAATATCTAAAGGATATATTCATCAAGTACATGAAGATTTATGGAGCAATAGTGATTCCAAAATGAATTAATATGAATTCATAGTACCCGCACCATGTACAAAAATCAGTCTTGGGAATATCCACCTTTATCACCCTAGGTAATATTCTAACCACAAATCCCCAATGGAGAATTATTTTTCTCCATGCAACTGCTCGAAGAATCCATCAATTCAGGGAAGAGGATACTTGTTCTTTACCTTGATTTTGTTGATCTAATGATAATCAATGCAAATGTGCATTAACCCATCCTTCTTCTTGAAGAATGGTACTGGTGAACCCCTTGGAGAAGCACTAGGGAATATAAACCCTTTATCAATATTATCATGTAGTTGTTTCTATAGATCCTCAGTCTCCACAATATCCATTCTATATAGAGACATTTATATTTTTCATTCCCCATGTGTGTGATAAATCAATAATTCAACATCTCTTTTAGGAGGAAGACCCGGAAATTTCTCAAGAATCACATCAGCGAATTCCTTCACAATATGAACGTCTTCAAGGATGATTTCTTCCCTAGACATAGTCATATGATCCGGATATGTGTTCTTATAGGGAAGTAATATCCATGTTTGATAATATGGTTCTAATGAAGATTCATCCTCCTCTTTTCACTTGTACATAATCGATGGTTGATTCGCCATATGAAGAGTGATTTCCCTCTCACGGAAAATGATTTTGAATCTATATTGATAAATACAATCAATTCCCATAATTGCATCAAATTACACCAGATGGAGTATGATGAGGTTCTACAGGAAGTTCAAACAAAAAATTGTAACAGGTTAGGAGTTATATTCATGGGATGTATTGTTTTCCCCATTTTCTTTCTCATCGAAATCATTAAACACATGATTTGTTGTGGTGTTGGGATTTTTCTACATCACATTCGGGATATAAAAGAATGCATAGAACCAGAATAAAAAATTACATTCTCTATTCATGAATGAATAAAAATAATACCTTTCACCACTTCATTATCAGGGTTTGCATCGGTGATAGTGATGGAAAAAAGCTCACCCTTGCTGCCTTGGAGGTTTTTTGTTGCCTCAAAAAACCATTGTCTTTGGAAACTTGTTTGAAATGTTACTTGGTTGTTTACAGTTGAAGCAATGAGCAATGTGTTGAGAGTCGAATAGAGAGATCCTTTAATTTGTCGCATTAGCTAGTTCTTCTTGTGGGTAGTTAATATCTAGGTTCCATTCTCTTCTACACCTAAGGCATTTCCACTTCCCCGTCTGACAATATATGCGTTGATTTATTCCACACTATTGGAAAGTGCAGTACTGGAATTTCATAGAACCATTGGGTTTATCCATCAAACCACAGGAATTAAAATGCTCCTTATTCTTTTTAACCCATAATACCCCTGAGATTCTCCGTTCTCCATTTCGACTATGAGGGAGCATTAGACAATTTCCTCATAACTCACGATGTCACATATCGCTAGGTATTTCTGTAGGATAAGTTTTATCCCACCAAAAAAGAAGTCAACCTTATATTCGAGGGTAAAGAAAAATCCATAAACATATCATACAAGCCTTGGGTAGTTTTCCTCATACACTCTGATGGATTTGTTATCTTTTTTAATATGGTAAAGGAAGTCCCATTCCATATTTAGTTAGAGGGTGCGAGGAAAATATTTATCGAAAAACATTTTACAGAAATCCTTCCATTCCAATGCCTCAATATCATCCTCAAGCTTCTTATTTTTGATCAATATATATGATTTATCAAATTCACCCTCCATATGCTAAGCATAAAGAATAACCATCTCTTTTTTGGATCATTGAATGATAGAGAAGATCATCTCAATGGGTTTGATCCATTGTTTGCCGATTGAGGTATCAGATGATCCCTTAAAAGTAGGATTTCATTGTCTCGTGAAGATCTAGATTGTGGATTGATCTTTCTTAGGGGGGGTTAAATGTTCCTATTGATGCATGTTTATATTCAATACTTTATTTAACTAAGACAGTATCGTGACAAATATTTCGATTCTTGCTCCCATCGGATTGGGCATCTCATTCGAACTTTCATCACATTGATCTTCTAATTGGTTGTTATCCCCTGTCATCTTATTATTGCCCATTTTTTGTAATAAATGGAATTTTAGGGGTTACACATAAAGTTGAATCCAATGACAAATCATGATAACTATTAAATTACATTTATTTCCATAACATATAAATTTATAAGCTTCAATCAATGTTATCCATGATAAATCTCTTAACGCATATTCTTATAGGGATTTATTACTACCATAATAATGGTTATTACTAAGATTATGAATTTAAAAAAGCACATACCCATGTAATTTCATATCTAAGAGTTCAGAAAGGAAAGTTTCTATGCACCATTTCCTATTCTAGTCTAACTGAAAGCATGGTTTTTGGGTGTTACCCCTATATACATATGTGCCGGAGCCACTTATACATGTTCGTATCCAGGCATGGATTTATTTTAATGATAGACCACTCACTCTATACTCCCAAATATTTAATTATGTTTTTATTATACTATGTTTTGTACCTAATGAATTCACTAGGGTTTTATAATCCTAATCCCAAAAATAATAAACATATCATCTGATACCAACTATGACAACCCATATCATTATTACACACATAAACAAGATATATTATATAATATTTCACTTGAGACTACTATGAGGATAGAGAGGTCCATTGACCTACAAAATTAGGAACATTACATAACATCGTAGAATATAGAACAAAATAATATTATTGAGAACTTATTTTACACGACCACAACATTCATTCATACTTATACTTGCATGGGATACCCTGAGGACATGCATAAGATAAGGGTGAGCTATAATGGACATTAAGGGAGTAAATAAGGAATAACACTAAGAATATTGTACATGTTTGGGAATAGGTATATTAATAGAGTACAAGAAAAATATGAACATAAAGGCATGATATAACAGGGTTATCAGAACATGGAAATTCGGAAACAACATTTAAAATGATATTTGCATGAGACAAAGATCATTATAGTTGGATCATGAGGAAACCCTTATTGAAAACTACAAATCATGTTTAAACCCTCATTTCATTTGTCATATTATGATATTAATCTTTACCCAATGCATTAGGGTTCTATAAGGGAACACCCTTCTTAATCATTAAATTTCATGCATAAGTGTAACACATGGAACATACAAATAGAATAAATCAACATCATAATTTATTCAACATTAAAAGAATGTGGAATACATACATTAAAAAATACAATAATTAAGTAAATGTGAATACAGGTGAATACCCATGATAGTGAAATGGGCATGGAATTCAATACACAATGACCTTGGCTTCGAAAATAAAAGTGCAATTTTGGCAGCATAACGACGTGACGTAAGACTTCATAAATTTTTTTGATCAGAGATAAAAGGGTATCTCATAATATTTACATTTTATCTATATTATGTGGTTCATATAGATACATGTACCATTATATGTACTAGAATTTACATACATAATAAAAAATAATTTCTTGAATGAAAATGAGAGAGAAATCCATTACAGAATTTTGACATTGTCACAAGTGTCCATGGGAGGCATTATTGATAGAGAAATGGGTCTATAATGTAAAGACTAGGAATTTACATGTAATTTTATTAAAATATATAATAATTTTATGAGTCTGTGAAAATCGATGGAATGTGACTCCAAGGCCCGGTGTGCCGGGAATGAATTTCTAAACATTATTCGGGTACATTCAGTAAATGTACGTGTTAGTATTTCTATCTTTTGAACCAGTCCTCATAATTGAAATATGATAGAACTGTTTAACTCACAACGCCGATATTCTCTTAAGGAGACTTTCACCTAGAAGGTAGTTGGTAGAGGATGAACATTAATATCTATTTTTTTTGTGAAATAATAAAATACAAATAAAATTTTCCAAAAATTTATTTTTATTTGAAACACCCATGTAGATGTTGAGAAGTTATAGGAGTGGGGACCACCAGAATTAAACCTCCCATGAGAGGTTATGGTGGTGGGGACAAACCAATTCAAAACCCTCATGAACACCCCACTTAAGTGTGGGGAAGACTCTTAAACTTCCCCCACTTAAATGGTGTCACCCACTTTAATTTATTATTCTATACAGTGTAACTATTTTATCAAATTTGAAATTGAGCCAACAATTATAATTGGGGAAACACAATAGTTGGCTATTTTCATTTTGGGGGAAATTATTGACAAAGGGGAGAGATCTTGGAAAAAGTTTTCCAACAAAGAATTCTAATGATGAATGCCAATGAAGAATTCCAAATTCGACTCCAACTTCTTCCACGGGCAATTCATTGACGAAGAATATGTTCATCATCAATGAACTGATGATCATGGAAATGCAGATGTCACCCATATTCATCTATTCCCAATGATATCGTCTCCTCCCCCACAGAAAATCTTCAACGAACAATCTGAGGTAGGGCGGTTGTTTGGAATTCATCCCTTTTTCATTCTTGATGACACTTCATAATTCAAAAAGAGTTTATAGCCTTTTTCTACCGCTCAAATGTGAATACTGCTCGCCGACCAAACATGTAATGTCCTCTTTGAAATTCATGTGATGTTTTGTGGTGTTCTTTGTGATATAGGAGGATGATGACAAACCACGATGGTGCACAACAATGGCACCCAACACCACTGCCGGTCGTGACGAAGGCGACGACGCAATGGAAATGCCCCATGTCCAGCGCCACCCCACGACTGCAGGCACCCCATGGCAACCGTTGTCTATGGCCGAGCCGCCCCACAACTGATCCCCCTATGGTCGAGCCGCCACACGAACGAGCGCCATGTTGCTGAGCTGCTCCGCAGCCTCCGCACTCCACGGCCATGCTGCCCCACAGCCTCTGCGCTCTGCCGCCGAGCCGCCCCACTGCCTCCGCGCTCCGCAGCCGAGCCTCCCTCGTGGAACCCTCCACGATCCAGTCGCCCCTCGTCCGAGCATCCCTCGTGGAGCCCTCCAAGCTAAGCCGCCCATGTCGAGTCGCCCTGCGGCCCCGCACCCTCATGACACCCCCCCCCCTCGCGACAGAGCCTCCTTGCGCCCTCGTGGCACCACCACGGCCTCACAGAAACCTGCAGCCCTCCATGGCCCCATGCAGACCTTGTGGACTGCAAGGCCATACCGGGTGGGCCAGATTGGACCTAGGGGTTGGGCCATGTCGGTCCAACCGAGTCAGACAAGACCCATACCACATACGACCCAATCCTTTACTTGGGCCATAACATTGGCACCATATGTCTGTTTGACGAACTGTTAGTGGCGATGGAAATCTTGGAGAATGACAATCCCTTTGTGTATACACCATGAGAGATTTGGATAATGTTCTGGAACATTCGAGTTTGATCGAGCACAAAACTATCCGGCCCCAAGGACTAAAATGCTAATAACTCACAGACCAGGCGTCTGATTGACTTACTGTTTGCTGCGTTGAGACCCCTCTGACGTGGAGGTATTTTGAGAAACTTCTTCATGGAGATTCATGGATGTTAGAGTATCAACCAGTGGTTTGTAGAGTGGACCCTCTCAAAGACATGGGAGAATAATGCGGGAACCCAGTAACTGGCTATGAATTGAAGAATAAATAGAGATCCCATGTGGGTCAGCACTGAGTGATCCTGTGTGGTTTATCACATAGAGATCCTGTGTGGGTTAGCATCTAGTGATCCTATGTGGGGTAGCAACGAATGATCCTATGTGGGTCGGCTCCTAGCGATCCTGTGGGGGTCCGCACGGAGCGATCCTGTGTGGGTCGACACCTAGCGATCCTTTGTGGGTCTGCTTCTTAAATGAGTGAGATGATTTAGTAGTTAAATCTAATCATCTCTATTACTGTACCTATGTTACACCTGGTGTGACCTGGGTCTGTACCTGTGTGTTACTTTCCTTCATTGTAATTCCTTGGTTGTATTCTTCTGTGTGGCGTAACTGTATGGTACTTTCCTTCGGGGTATTATTTCCTTTGTGGAACAGTTGAGATTTGGGATTTGGAGTTGGACACTATGTTTTCATCATTATTGAGATGGGTTTAACATGATAAGATATATATATGTATGGGAATATTCCTAAGATGGGTAGTCAGTTGTTTCCTTGCATTGTGGTTTATACTTTGGGGATTTGAAAGGTTTTGAGGGTCACAAGGTCCCTACTGAGTATCGTTATACTCACCCCTACATGGGTTATGCCCGTACCTCATTGTGTTTGGTGTAGATGATCGACATCACAGAATGAGGCTGAGAATACCCAGACTAGACGGTGCTCGAAGGTGGACCACACGACGTGTTAGTATGCATATGAGACAGGTGGACATGGAGTCCTGAGGAGGCGATCTATACCTACCTGTTTGGTAGGAACCTCAGAGGAAAACTCAGTAGTTGTGTTTCTCTTTCTTCAGTTGTATTGTATTTCAGTTTTACTTGTATCATTATAGTTGGGCTTGTATTTCGTCCCCCTTTTTACTTTCAACACTCTTTTTTCTATACAATTTACTTGTGTTTGTATCTTGATTTGATCTGGGTTGCATGTGTTTACAGGTTATAAAGGCAATGCCTTTCCGGTTATAGGTAATACGCCTTTTGGTGGTAGTCACTAGCTGCTGGCCTATGGAAGGTAGGTTTAGGGTAGTCACAGCACGGGCCCCAGGGGACGGGTCGTGAAAAATTGGTATCAGAGGAGTCTGTTCTACCATAGAACATAAAACTATGATATTTCTAATAGAAATATTGTTAATTTTAGTGACTGTAGTTATTAGTTTAGGGAATATAGTATTGGTGTGACAGCTTTCTAATCCATAGACCATGACCCTGACTTCTGATTTTCAACTTAGTGCATGAAAACATTGATTGTATGTGTGTTTTCAAGAGTTTTCTTTGTGATCTCTTGAGTCAGATCACCAGGTATAACTTATTGACCATTGAACACCTATTTCTTTTCTGGATTCCTCTGCAATGATATCCATCTAGGTTTCTGAGAGTAGTACACACTAATACCCCACCGAGCAACAAGGCCTCAATGCAGAGCCCTCTTCCAGTAGAGGCACCAGTGGAGGCACCAGCGGTACCATTACCCGTGGGGCCACCAATGCCACTAGCCTGAGTAGCATCAGGTTAATTCCACTTGATCACATTTCATGAGTTCCAGCGCCAGTTTCCACTATGGTTCAGGGTAGACATAAACCCACAGGTGGCTGAGGATTGGCTAGAAGTCACAGTGAGAGTCTTCCTACTGGTAAAGCCACCCACAGATATCATGGTGATCCTTTCTACCAGCATTCAACAGGTAGCCATAGGAATATGGTGGACCATGATGCAATAAGTTAACGATGATGTGTCACTCCTCTGGGAAAATTTGTAGAGCATGTTCCAGGTAGAGTTTGTCCGAGAAACTCTTCACGCAGTGCACATACAAGAGCTTCTTCATCAGCAGTAGTGCAGCAAGACTGTGGCTCAGTATTCAGGTAGGTTCACAAACCTATCACGCTTCTCCACAGATATGGTGGATGCCACATTTTTCAGGGCCCAGACCTTCAAGTAGGGGATATGGATGGATATCAGGGCTTCGACGATTTCTCTTAGCATCATGACTCAGGTGGGGATGTTAGAGAGAGCCCTCTTAGTGGAGAGTTTCCTTTCTGAGTATTCACCAGCAGTGAGACCCACCACCAGTCATCACGTAGTGGAGATTTATAAAGCTAGATGAAAACAGTTGTCATAGAGGTCCAAGAGGACCAAACCTACTAGTGGAAGAAATCAGGATTCAGATTTGGTTGTGCGAGGCACCCAAGACATAGCTAGTCCTGCTAGGAGTGGTAAGTGTTATGCATTCAGCGGGTAGGGTTACATGGATCGGGACTGTCTGACTCACCGTGTAGATGATCAATAGAACGCCTAAGGACCACCTAGAGAGAGATAGAAGATTGATCGAGGTTGTCTTTTGGGAGGAGGCAGATGTGTAAGAGGAGATGATTGTGCAGCTAGCGGTGGGTGGAAATTCGAGATGTTACTGCCATCACCACCAGGATGTCCACCCCCTACCATAGGGAGCAGGTTGAAAGGGGTGAGCTCAGCTCCAGGCAGTTGAGGCCTAAGATCACAGTGCTCCGAAAATGATACGAGGTATGATCTATTTCTGCACCACCTTAGCTGCAGTACTTATTGACATAGGTGTCAGTCATTCTTTTATTGACACTACCCTTGTTAGGAGTTTGGGGATTCTGATGGGGCCATTGGCTTTATATTTATGGTTAGATACTCCTATGAGAGTGTAATCGACAATTACTCACTAGTGCCGGTAGTTCGAGCTTACTATAGGAGGCGAGAGCTTCGGCTAGGATCTCCTAGTAGCAGCATCAAGGCCTTATGACGTCATCATGGTTATGGACTGCTTATCAATAGTCCATGCTCATATTGATAGTATTTGGCACAAAGTCAGGTGTGTCCGCATGGATGGGACCAGTTTTACCTTCACCTGCAAGAAGGGAGCCTTTGTAGAACATGATAGGCATACCCGGAGGAGAGTGGAGCCGATCACTCATCAGTTGACTAGCCTTCCCCTCAGAGAAGTTGATGTGAAAAGTCAGTGTTATCCTGTTTTGATGGACCAGTATGCAGATGACTTCCTTTATGATGTTTTGGGTCTACCTCCTTTCTAAGAGGTGCAATTTTACATTGACCTGAACCTTGGGACGACACTGATATCTACACCATCATATCAGATTGCTCTCAAAGAGCTTCGTGAGCTGCGGGTACTACATGAGGACTTGTAGGGGAAGGGATTCATTAAGCCCGGTGTTTCACCATGGGTATCCACGATTTTGTTCGCCATAAAGGCAGATGGAAGATTGAGACTTTGTGTTGACTATCAGCTCATGAACTAGGTTACCATAAAAAATAGGTACCCACATTCGAGGATTGACTACCTCTTTGATAAGCTGAAGGGAGCTCAGTGGTTCTCGAAGATAGACCTCTGATTAGGCTATCACCAGCTCAGAGTGAGAGATAAGGATATGCAGATAACGACTTTTAGATGTCGGCACAACCACTACAAGTTCTTCGTTATTCTATTCGGTATAACCTGAGCTCCAGTAGTGTTCATGGGACTCATGAATACTATCATTTATCCATACCTTGATCACATTATGGTTGTCTTCATCGATGTCATTCAGATCCACTCGACTACTGAGGAGGGTCGTGATTATCATTTGCAGGTAGTACTGGACACACTCTGAGATCACCAACTTTATGGTAAGCTCTCGAAGTGCTAGTTTTGGATCTGAGAGCATCACTTTCTGGGACATGTTATATCAATGTCTGGAGTTGCAGTGGATCCAGTGACGATTGGGATGATACATTCTTGTAAGCCACCGAGGAGTGTGACAGAGGTACGAAGATTCCTGGGATTGGCTAGATACTACTGAAGGATTGTTCTAGATTTCTCTAGAGTTCCAGCACCACATTCAGCATTTATGAAGAAGGGGAAACACTTCCTGTGGTTGGAGAGATGCTAGCAGAGTTTTCAGGAGCTAAGGCAGAGGATGAATTTTTCCCCCAACATGGGGCTTCTAGAAGAGGGAGTAGGGTACGTCCTCTACTATGACACATCAAGGACCTGTATCAGATGTGTCTTGATGCAGGAGTGAGCGATGATCACATATCGTTCTCGACAGCTGAGACAAAATTAGCAGAACTACTCTACCCATGACCTAGACTTAGCAGAAGTGGTATTCACCTTGAATATGTGGCAACATTATTTGATAGGATAACATTTTACAGTGTAATACGATCACAAGAGTCTCATGTATATCTTCTCTCAGAATGACCTGAACCTAAGGCAGCTACATTGTCTTGAGTTCCTCCTGGACCATGAATTCGAGATATTCTATAATCTTGTGAAAGGGAACATCATATCAAATGAACTAAGCAGAAGATCTGGTATACAAATTCTAGGAGATGCAACTGTGCAAGTGACCGATTTGCATATATCTTTTGAGGTTCGGGATGGAGAATCTTTTTTCAGACTCATATAGTCACTCCACGAATTCATCTACGAGTCAAGGAGGTGCAGCATAGGGATTCTAACTACGAGACTCGACGTGCTCAGATATCCACTGGATAGACACCTAATGGATTTTATGAATGCGGGAAGAACACCATCCTCTTCTGAATATGTACCATCATATCAGTTTCACTTCAAGAAGAAGGGTAGAGGCAGTTCCAAACTACCCCTTTTGCAGAACATCCATGTGTGACGAATATGTACAAGGATCTCTGAATGTTATTCTGGTGGCTAGTAATGATGAAATTAGTCGCAGATTTTATCACATGATGCATCACTTGTCAGCAAGGGAAGGTAGGGGATCAGGTACCAACAAGCATGGTTCATCCTTTAGAGGTCCCAGAGTGGAAGTGGTATGAGATATCCATGGACTTTGTGATGGTCCTTCCACACTCAACTAAAAGACACAAATCTCCTTGGGTGATCGTCGACCGACTCACCATGTCGGCCGACTTTCTAATGATCAGAGAGCCAGGTTCAGTAAAGAGAATGAGACACCTCTATTTGTAGAATATTGTGTAGTTACATGCAGTACCCTCAGTGATTGTCTCATATCATGATGAATGCTTTAATTCCCGGCTATGGAAGGGGTTATAGAAGGCTTTCGGGACACAGCTTTGTTTGAGCAGTACCTTCCATCCTCAGACAGATGGTAAGACTGAGTGGACCATTCAGACCCTCGAGGACATGCTACATGCTTGCATCCTCACCGTTTGACGTAGCTAGGAGGATCACTTTCCTTTGGTTGAGTTTTCATTCAACAACAGTTATCACTCCACCATTTGGATGGCTCCTTTTAAGGCATTCGTACAGGTTACCTTGCAGATCAATGTTGTGTTGGACTGACCCAGGGGAGTCAGCACTAGTGGGACTAGAGATGGTACGAGCTACCACAGAGAAGGGGCATATCATCCAAGAGTGGATGAAGACTACACAGTGTAGGAATAAGTTATATTCCGACAAGTGACAGAGACCTCGGGAGTTCAAGGATGGCAACCACGTCTTTCTACGGGTCTCACCTCTACGAGGTTTGCAGTGATTTGGCCGAGGGGGATAGTTATCTCCGAGATACGTCAAACCCTTATAGGTCCTCATTGGAGATGGATAGGGGGATTACCGGTTAGCTATTTCACTTCAGTTTCACAGGGTGCATGTCGTCTTTCATATATCCCAGCAGATGAGATACGTGCATGACCCTTCCCATGTCATTGAACATGAAATCCTGGATATTGAAGATGGGGAAACTTTTACAAATGTTCTAGTAGTGATTGAGGATCGATATGAGCAGGTTCATTGTGGGTGGTCGCTAACTTTGGTCTGTGTTCACTGGCTGAAAGAGAACCTCCAAGAGAGTATATGGGAGTGGGAGGCTCAGATGCATGCTCAGTACACCCACTTGATTCTTTAGTTTGAGTTGTGGATTAAGGGGATGTAAAGCCCTACGGTGGGAATAATATAAAGAAACATAATTTCCATGTATTTTTTTAATATATGGGAATTTTATGAGTCCATGAAAATTAAAAACACAAGATTCTGAGGCCCGGTGTTCCCGAAATGGATTTTGGAACATTTATTCGGGAACGTTCAGTAAACATACGATCAGGTTTTTCTAAATTTTTAACTGGTGCTCGGAATTGAAATATGAGGGCACCATTTAACTCACAGCACCAGTATTTTCTTATAGAGGCTTTCACCATAATGGCAGTTGGTCGAGGGTGAAAGTAATTATCTGGGTTTTTAATGAATGAATAAAATAAAAATAAAATTGTGCAATAATTTATTTCTATTTGAAACCCCCATGTGGATGTTGAGATGTTATAGAAGTGGGTACCACCAGAATTAAACCTCCCATGAGAGGTTATGGTGGTGGGGACCACCTAAACTAACCTCCCATGAGAGGTTATGGTTGTGGGGACCACCTGAGGCTAAACCCCCTTGAACTCTCTTCATAAGTGTGGGGAAGCCTCTAAAACACCCCCACTTAAATGGTGTCACCACCTTTAATTTATTATTCCATCCTATGTAATTAATTAATCCAATTTGAAATTTTACAAACAATTATAATTGGGGAAACACAATAGTTGGATATTTTCATTTTGGGGGAAAGTATTGGAAAAGGGGTGAGCTCTTGGAGAAATGCTCTCCAATGAAGAACGCCAATGAAGAACTCCAATGAATACCTCCAACAAAGAATGAAGACTTCGAACCCGACATCTTCCAGGGGACATTCATTGATGAAGAATGTCTTCAATTTCAATGAACCGACAACCAAGGATGTGCTAATTTCACTGATGTCCGTCTATTCCCAATGACATCGTCTCCTTCCTTGGTGAAAATCTTCAACAAACAATCATAGGTAGTGTGGTAGTTTGGAATTCTTCCCTTTTTCTTCTTGAAAACTCTTTGTAATTCAAAGAGTTTTTATAGCCGGTAGCTACTGCTCTAATGCGTAGAGTCTGGGCCAGACAAACATGGACCATCCTCTCTGCAATTCTTATGATGATTTGTGGTGTTATTCGTGATAGAGGAGTATGGAGAAAAACCATGGTGGGGCATGAGAATGGTGGAAGACACCACTGACGGGGGAGACAAAGGTGAAGGCGCAACGACGCCGCCCCGCGACCACCGTCATCTATTGCTGAGTGGCCATGCAGACGAGCACCCCACGGCTGAGTCGCCCCCCAGCTGAGCACCCCTCTACAGAGCCAAACCGCGGCCACTGTGCTCTGCGGACGACCCAACCCATGGCCTCCATGCTCCACGGCCGAGCTTCCCCACAACCTCTGTGCTCTGCGGCCGAGCCACCCTTATGGAACCATTTGTGGTAGAGCTACCTCGTGGCCTCACACAGTCCATGGTAAAGTTGGTCCGCGGTCGAGCGAGTCTATTGCTGGGATTCCCTACGGCCGAGCTGCCCCACGGCCTGTCAACCTCACGGCACCCCCACGGCCTCGCAGCCATCAGAAGCCCTCCACGGCCCCTCACGGCCCTCGCGGCCTACCGGGCTGGACCCAGCACGCCAGGCTGGGTTAGTCCGATTGAGTCGGATCAGACCCTGACCAGATATGATCCTATGCTTTACTTGTTCCATAACATTGGAACCTGACGTTATTTTTACGAACTGTTAGAGGCACTAGAGACCATGGAGAGAGACAGTCCCTTTGCATATACCCCACTAGATGTTTGGATAATTTTGGGGAATGGTCAGGTAGGACTGAGCATGAATCAAACTGGGCTCTTGGGACTGAAAGTATATTAACATAGAGACCAGGCATCCAATTGATGCACTATCTCTTACGTTGAGACCCCTATGATGTGGCGGTCATTTGAGATAAATTATCATGGTTATTCATGGAAATTGGAGTATCGACTAATGGCTTGTGGAGTGGACCCTCCCAATGGAAAGAGTGCATAGTGAGGAAGCACAATAGGTGGTTGTGACATGAAGAATAATTAGCGATCCTGTGCGGGTCAGCACCGAACAAACATGTGTGGGTCTGCAACTAGAGATCCTTTGTAGGTCATCACCGAGCGATCCTGTGTGGGTTAGAACCAAGCGATCCACTGTGAGTCAGCACTGTGTGATCTTGTGTGGGTCCGCACCTAGAGATCCTATGCGGGTCATCACCGAGCCGACCTGTGTGCGTCATCACCTAGAGATCCTGTGTGGGAATGCTTCTTAATAGAGTACGATGATTAAGTAGTTACATATAATAATCTCTACTACTTTCCCTAAATTCTACCTAGTGTGAGATAATTTTGTACCTGTATGGTACTTTCCATCGTGGTAATACCTTGGTGGTATTCTTCCATGTGGAATACCTGTGTGGTACTTCCCTTCATGGTATTCCTTCCTTTGTGAAATAATTAAGCTTTGGGCTTTGGAGTTGGTCTCTGTGTTTTCTTCATGATTGAGATGGGTAACTTGATAACATAGGTATATGAATGGGTATATACCTAACTTGGGTTTTATTTATTTCCATTCATTGTGGTTTATCATTTATGGATTTGAGAGACCATGAGGGTATCGGGGTCCCAACTGAGTATTGTTATTCTCACCCCTACACGGGCTATACCCGCTCCTCGTTGTGTTGGGTGCAGACGATGGACAGCACTGACTGAGGGTGAGTGTACGAGGACTGGACAACGCTCAGAGGTGGACCATATGACATTTTAGTATGAAGAGGAGAAGTGTGGACATGGAGTTCTAAGGAGGTGATCTGTACATACCCTTCAGGTAGGAACCTAGGAGGACAACTTAGTATTTTTCATTATCATTCTTCAGTTGTATTTCATTTTAGTTGTACTTGTATCTTTAAAGTTTGGCATGTATTTCAACCCCTTGTTTTACTATTATCACTCTTTTTTCTATATAGTTGACTTGTTTTCATATCTTTTTCTGTTCTTGGTTTCATGTGTATATAGCTTATAAAGACAATGCCTTCCTCATAATACGGAATAAACCTTTCGGTGCTAGTCACCTGCCCCTGACCTATGGAAGGCATGATTTAGGTAGTCACGGAAGGGGCCCCATGGGACGGGTCTTGAAATTATCATTATAACATAAGTAGGGAACTATAGTGGATGTGATAAATCATACCCAAACACTTTTATTAAAATATAAAATTTCATAACAATATAAAAAAACATGGACAAAATGAGAAACGAAGAAATCCCTTAATTGGATGTGTGATCCTAAAGGCTTGGGAGAGGCTTGAGTTTACATAAGAATGGAGAGTGAATTCTTTATTAATTAGGTTTTGGACACCACACATTAAACTAATCAAAACCACAATCAAACCCATTGTTTTTCCCATGTTCTTTGCCAAAGGGTAGTGGAACACATCATTTCATAAGGAAAATGTTCGAACATAATAAAATATATGGCTTTATTATGTTGAGTTAAGTCACATTCTCCAGCAAATCATTTTAGAAGGTTAAAATGTTTTTTATGTCATAGAGGCTCCACCAAGGAACCAAAAAATTAATAAAACAAATCTAAAATAATATTATTTTAAAGGTAAATAATATATATCCATAACGTACCTATTATAGTTTTTTATTACATAATTATTGGGTCATTATGATATCATAAATCACATTATATTTTTAAACATTATCAAATTTTTACCCAAAAACTCAACAATTATAGAAGATTATGAAAAATTCACAATTGTATAATTACCACATCCTTATTCCAAAAATAATATTGATTTAATGTGATTAATTTTCTACATATGTGATTTTTCAATTTTAAAATAAAAAAACATTTATTGAAAATTAATGGGTTTGGAGGAAAAACAATTTTCAAACCTAAAAAGAAATTTCCATTGTATTAATAAAAATTATACTATTGTTTATATTTAATAAAAATTATTATAGTAATTATATTTTTCTAATATATTATTAAACAAAAAACCATTAAGTCATCATAATATATTTCTTAATTTAATATTAACTAAAATTACAATTTGTGGTTTAACAACAATTTAAAAAGTAATAATAATAACAAGAATGTATATTGTTTATTATTTTCAAATATAATGCACATAATAATAATTATTGGGTATTAATACATAACCCCTCATAACACCCTCATAAGAACTAAGGGTAAGGTGTGGGATGGTGAACAAATCATGGGGAAACTCTGATAACATTGCTTGTGTGTTAATCTCTATGAACTTCCTCTTAACCCATAAGAGATTCCATTCAATATTAACATGTTGACGCTCAGCTTGGGATTGGTCAAAAGTAAAGTGCAGCGAGGCTACCTCCTTTAAGATATTCGACAAATGGGCTTCCTATGAAGCAATTATACAAGATTATCACAACGCTTCATTTTTTATGTATGTTGGATTTTTTAAAGCCCTATATTTATACATGTCATGTGATCCTTGTTCAACAGATATATTAGCTATGGTAACAATTCACAGCAGTATTTTAAAACCCAATAACATAAAACTAAATATCTTCATATGTTTTACATAACCAGTTTACATAATAATACATTTAATTAGATTAAAAAGAATTTTTTTAAATAAAACTTTGGGTCATTACAGGTTTCACTTCATAATAAATATTCTCTTGTTGTTAAACTACTTATTGGTTCAATACCTGAGATGTATCTAAAACATACATTCTTAACATAGAAAAATGAAAATAATTATGTACCTTGGATAAACTCGAAGACAAAGCTACTAGGAAGGAAAATAGTCCAATTTTTTCCAAGATTTGAAAAGGTCTAATAAACCATGGACATATCTTTAATTTTTTAACCAAAATGCATAACACATTTTAATGACATATTTTAAGTAGAAGATGATCTGCAAACACGAAATTAATGCATTTTTTTATTTTCATAACATTTATGGATACTCTAATATGTCCTCATGTGTTTCAGAATGATCTTCACATTATTAGTTATTTCTTAATATAATTATTGACTCATAAACAACATTTCCCTTACATCATCCCAAAATTCTAGAGTTTGATAAGGCTTTCTATATTATGCCTATAAAGGTAACATATTTATACAGGAATAAAAATTGTTATTATATGAAAATTAAACTAAAAAAAGATGTTTATCCCCTCATTCATGGAAATTCATTTAACATGAAAATAACATGTCTTACAATGTGTGAATGGATCATTATGTCTGTCTATAAGATTGAACATGAAATTCTATGGAAAATTTAAATTTATTTCACAAAAACAACTGATGAATGTTCCAAAAGATAAAAGAAAACCTGGGATCAAGGTCAGATACTTTGGAAAGAGTAACTCCATGTAACATAATATAACTTTATGGTTTAATCCAGAAACATGATCTAAAAAATAGCGTATTGACTATGACAAAAATATCATGGTTTTTTGAGCCAATCAATAATAACCCAAATCCCATTATTACCTAAAGAGGTATTTGGTACTCCCACCACAATGGATATTAATGTATTTTTTCATTTTAACTCTTGAACATTAAAATAATAAATAATTCCCTTTAGTAGTTTTATCTATACTTAAAACCATTAATAATTCAGATATTTCATTGAAAAAATAGAAATATATTTTTCTAATCTATCCCACTAGTAATAATCTAGAATTTCTCTATACATCTCACTGCTTCTAGGATGAACTAAAAATGGATAACTATGAGATTCGCTTAATTTTTCCTTCATTTTGGAATCAAAATGCACACATAATAACTTTCGAAACACCGAGACACAATATTTATAAACTTTTAATTCAGGTAACAAACCTACCATTTATAATTCTAACATTCAATGTAATTCACCATTTTCCTACTAAGCTAGGTTAATTTGTTATGATAGAGATGACTATAATAAAACCTAAAAATAATATAGATTTCCTTCACCAATAACGTACAATCCAAAATTCATAAAATAATTAATCAAGGGGTCATTCTTGAAATGAAACAATGTTAATGTATCATGATGCTTTTGAATCAAGTAATCCACCACATTGACTTGTTCTCCATGATCGTAATTGACATTGTAATCATAGACCTCTATTAATTAAAGAAATATTCTCTACCTCATGATCAATTCACTATTAGTGAATATATACTTTAATTTTATGGTTATTATATATTTAACATTTGGATCCATATAAATGATAACTCAAAATTTTAAAGAAAAAAACCATAGCTACAAATTATCGATCATGTGTGGGATATCTTAACTCATAAGGATTTAGTTTTCATAAATATTATGAATGTATCAGATCATTTTTCATCAGAACATAATAGATTCCATTCATTGAATAATTATTGTAGATGATAAAATCACTATTTATGGAAGTTAGGGCCAATATTGGGACATTTAAAATCTTCATTCGAGTCCCTAAAAATATCAAAGTCTTGTATCCAAATAAATTTAACCCCTTTTGTGTTAACATAGTTAGAGGGATGGATAATCATGAATTGTTTTTAAAAAAATGCTGGTAATATCAACATAATTAAGGAAAAATATTAATATCTATAACATCTTTAGGTATTGGCCATTCATCAACCACCTTTTTTAGTAGGATCAATTGTTATTCCACCCTTATTAACAAAAATTCAAGGAAAAAATATTCTTCATCCAAAAAATCACTGTTGAGAATTTTTTGAAAAACATAGTTTCTTTGAGGTTTTTCAAAAAAATACATAAATATTTATCATGTTCTTAAAAAAATTTTGAAAAAAATATTAGAAATGGAGATAAGAAAAAACATAACCAAATATTCACCGGTGATTCTATTTATATTGTACATAAATACCTTAGGTTAATTTTTCCATCATAATGGAATATCAACAAACTCATCATTCCCAAATGTCGTATGGAAATTAGTTTTTTTAATGTCATCCACCATCACCTTTAGATGATGGTACCTAGAACTCAATTTAATCATAGAATAATATTGATCTCCCTAGAGTTGATCAAAAAACTCATTTATATGAATAAGTGGATACTTATTTGTAATATTAATATTATTCAAATATCTATTTATTTACAAGCTTTATTGAAAAATTTTATATTTAAAAAATAAAATAATAGATCCCCATGCTGAAGTTCTATGATGAAGAAATCCTTTTTTAGAAACTCCTAAAACTACATTTTCATTTATAAAAGCTCCACCTGATCCATTCGATAAGGGGTATTTGATTTTCTTAGCATCAAGAGCTATGTGATTAGTAAATTCACATACTTGATCATGTATAAATCTAAGAAACTCACCATAAAAAACATAGAGGTAATAATATACCACTAGGACTTAATTTATCTGAACAGTTATCTTATTTTCATAAATATGATCAAGATAACATTCATTTCTTTCTTTTAACATTTTCTCATCATCATGTTATGTGATCAATTGTATGGGTTTATTTTTTGAATAATAATTGAACGTATTACAAGAATAAAATTCCAAATATTTACAATTAATCATAGCTTGATAAATTGAAAGCTAATCAATACCCAACATAATATCAAAATCCACTATGGGTAAAATATTATGTTTTTTAATTAAATTTATTTCCATAGACAAAAAATGGAATATTCATATAATGACTTTGGCCTAACAATTTTCCCATAATGTTTTTACCATATGCTCTAATTTCATTTCTTTAGGTTAAATTTCATATTTTTGAAATAAGGGTATTTTTCAATCATGTGTCAAGAATTTTGTTTTGAAAAATATTTTTAAACAAACAATGTATGTGATTCAACTTCATTTGATGTAATAACATCTTATGACGTAGTCCCAATGGATTTTACTTCACTATTTTACATATAATACGGAGGATTTTGGTAATTAAAATATATCTATGGGAAGATATTTGCATAATTGCTTATCTCAGGAAATTTAAAACACATTACAAATATTTCATCTGTATTAAACATATTATCATGTTATTGCAATATCATGAGATAATTCTAAACATACCATATAAAAAAACTTCCCTGATTTTTAAGTCATTTTTATGTTTTTTTAAACACTTTTCATAAACTAGAAACATTATTTTCTTACAGTCATATATCAATGAATGGTTGTTACCCATTTTTGGAAATATAGGCCCCTTATTCTTGTTGTTGTCAAAGTATAGGGGATCATCAAAAACTCCATTTATGACCTCTTAGAACATCGAACAAT
Organism: Viscum album; assembly: GCA_963277665.1. NCBI lineage: Eukaryota > Viridiplantae > Streptophyta > Magnoliopsida > Santalales > Viscaceae > Viscum > Viscum album. Next base: position 1,472,284,742 of record OY728131.1, on the reverse strand, counting down.
TTCATCATAACTATTGAATTCATGGGAGGCCAAATCCCTTCAATATATTAGATTTCATCGTGAGTAAACACAATTGATTTTACTATCAAGATCGTGAAAAATATTTGGAGGATACCATGAAAAATTAGTGATGATTCTTCCTAAATGAGAACTAATTCTTCCTCGTTTTGTTTCATTTTAAGGAATTTATTTTATATACTATGTCCAGCCACTATAGGAAAATATTTTTGAAGTAAATTATTCTTAAATTCAGCCCATTCTATGGAATCAATTTCATCGTTATCCATATTATTCTAGGGCATTGGCCACAACCAGTTTTATTCACCTTCAAAACGATAGATAAAAATACTAACTTCAGGATTATTTGAACACCAAATAAAATTGAATATCATTTATAGCGGTTTAATCCAATATTGTTCCACCATCGGGTTAGAATATCAACTGAATTTAGGAAGGTGTTTCCTCATAAAATGTTCCAATATCATCATGTTCCTTTATGGTAGCTCTAGTAGATCTCTTATATGGATTACAAATCTATTTATAACCTAAAACAGCTAATAAATTACTTTTAAAAATTTCACCCTTCCCATCTCAACCATTCAATGTTATATATTCGGAATGATATCATCCCCTAGGTGAAATAGTATTTTCATATTCTAGTTTTATTTTCCAAAAAACATTTTGAGAAGATGTATATCAGATAAAGAAAAGTTTAAATCATAAAATAATATATTTTTTCCACATAACCATAAATTTATAATAATCCAGTATATTATATTAACATCAACCTACACCCTTTGGTTTCCAAAATCATGATCTGATTCCAACAATAAGGACCCTAACACAAATATTAAAAAATATAGTTATTTAAATTATAAAACATTAATTTCATTACAAGAAATCATTTTCGTTTCGAGTTTTAGATAATTATGTCCTAACACAAATACAAAAAACTATACCATACGATGTGGATAATACTAAAACAATATCCCTTTCATATATAATAAGAGTTTTTTTAAAAAAAGAATTTATTTCATGATAAATTATTAAAATATTCATCTAATCCTCTTATTTTAGTTTCCCATACATAAACCCTATTAAATTATTTTTAATAAAATATATGTGAGAATATAAAACTCATCAAGGGAAATAAAAAGGATTAAAGAAACCATAAGACTATGAATACTTATAAACAAATGAAATAATTTTCACAAAGATAAAAGTGTCACCCTAAAAGTATATAATACTTACTTTTTTGAAAACATGAGATTTCCATAAAACCATGTGAACATAAATAAAACCATAAAGTCAATGTAGGTAATTACATACTTAATATTTTTAACCTTATGAGAACTATATGATTTGTAACCCACAAAAATAACTTGGAATGTAATAGTCCTCACAACCTTATGTTGTAACCATTGGAGTTACTCATTGAGTAACCATATGGTCTACCTCGGAATGAATTGGAGATAGATATCATTACCACTATTCATGATAAATAATTCTCAGAAACCAAAACATAATCGTTTTACATGGATACTTTAATTAAAAACATTCCATTTGATTTTTTAAATGAATATAAATTTAAAATATGATTTTTGATGAAAATTATCTTACATCAGGTACTTCATACATAAAAAGTAATCAAAACTCCTTTATAATGGTGTAACAAGTATTATTAATATATTATATAACTATTTCAAAATTATAATACCTTATATAATATTTTTTTTAATATCATTCAACCAATTTATCAATAATATTTTTTATTATTTTCATTGTTTCTAGTGTGTTAATATCATGGTTTCATGGTTAATTAATTATGGAATTCATTGCTAAATGGATGAAAAAATCCACAACTGTAATTAAATGGTTAAATTTTGTTTCCGAAATTTTAAATCATAGCACATATAATTTTTCTATATAAGGAAAATTAATTAGATAAGACGTTAATGAAAATAATTTAATTTATATTTCTAGTTTTACGACTATCAAGAACTTATATAATTATATATATATTATCATGCTTATATATTTGTTACACAAAATTATATAACATTAAATATACATAAAAATATGCTATTTATAAAAATTAATGGTTTTATGATGGGTTTAAAAGGCTATAATGGGAAATGAAAGTGTATCATCCACGTTTGAAGAAAATCAACACATCACAGATGATGTTCTCATTATTATAATAATCTGGATAGTTGGAGGAGTTTAGTGATGAATTATTTCATAGAAAATATATGAGCATATTATATATAAGATACTAGAGTTTTCATTCAACATGGATTATGGTATGTGAAGATTGGATGATAAATGAATTGAAGATAAAATGAAAACAAAAAATTTTAATTCCAAATTTTACCTCTTGAATTCTTCTCATAGAGAACCTCCATAAGGCCCATGGTTTTGGCCTTTTGTTGACACAATCCGGTTGTTAATATCGGAACATATCTTCCGAATGTAATTGAGTATAAATTAATCATAAATAAATCCTTTATGGTCTAGGTAGAGTAGGTGGTGAGGTTTGGTAATTATAGTGGAGGAGATGGGTGTTTTCTCAATATTTTATTCATTAGTTTATTAATTTGGATGACAGTTATGAATAGATTGAGAATTTTCACTAAATATATTAATATAATTAAGGATGATTCTATATTTTTCTTCTTACATCAGGGATGAATCAATGATTTTTTATTTAATTTATAATGTATAAATAATTTAAATTGCTATATTTAATTATTCAACAAAAATTCAACTATTTTATAAAAAAATTACCCCTTAAATTTTTTGATGTGTTGAATTAAAAATTGAAATCCATTATATGAAAATAATTTTATAAATATTAGAAAATATATATTTAATTAAAATCAACATTTATTCCAAAAAATTGTGATTTTAAAATTATAACTGATATTATGACACTATGAGAAATAAATCAATGTATCATAAAATTATATTATAATATTAAAAAAAATCATTTATTCATATATTTTATAATGATAAATTTAATTTTAATTTGATATATTGATTATAAAATTGAAATTAAATATTTATGACATACAAAAATACCAAAACATAATATACAATATTAAAAAAATACATTAACCATGATATAAATATATCTTATTTTCACATATAAGATACATAAATTGTATTGATACTATCATTGATGAGGTTACTATTCTATTAGTTTATATTATATATATTCTATAAATACCACTTATTTCCCAATACATTTCATGAATTTACTATCTATTTGTAGAATGAAAACAGTTTATTTTATAAGTAACTAGATTGTTATATTATCACATGCCCAAATAGGTTCATGTTTGGTTATCCCATGAAAACCCTATTATGAATGTATGAGTGGTTATCCATGACATAAGGTTTTCTATTATTATTTGCATTAAAAATAATATATCTATTATGCCAATGTAATGTTATCTTGGCTCATGGTCTTTGATTCATTTATGATTCATGTCTTATAAACATCCAATAGTTATGCGATGACTCATGTTTATTATCTATTATTTTAAATTTATATTTTTAAAATGTTATTTCTTGGTTCTTATATATTTATGCTTAGGACATTTTGAATTCTCTCTTATCCCCCCTAACAAAGTACCTAAGTTTAACCATTATTATGTTTCCACACCACATGTTATGATGAAATTTTTAATGTATGATATGTCTAATATTGATTTTAATTTTCAGAGACATAATTTGGATTGGTGTAGATCACTTATAGATTAGTTGTTTATGTGTCCATGTTTCAAAAGGAACTATACATAAATTAATATTTTAAGGTATTTCATGTTATTTAATGAATATTTTTACAATATTATGTAAATCTTATTTATGGGAAGTTGGAATCTTACAGTTTTTTTAGAGAGTGGATTAATTATTATTTGAAAAATGGGATGATAAAAACATAGTGTGATCCATAGAGGTATTTCAAAGGATATGTATAGGGTTATATATAATAATAAATCTAAGGATGATTTAATGTATATGAAGGTATCCTCTAATACTGGTAAATGAATGAGTAAGTGGTTTCTATGAAATTACTTCCCTATCCAGATACCACAAGTGAATCTATATATAGAATATTGTAACTACAGTTGAACAACTCCAAAAGGGTAAATTGATCTGGGCTCAATCAACACCTAGTTCAGGACAATGGGCCCTGATATAAGCTTGGGTAAACCCTTTGAATTTATTTTCTATGTGATGTAAAAAACATTTTACAACCCATAAAGAAGGATCAAAGTAATGAAATAATATAAAACAAATGATTTATAAAATGTTCAACGCTTAGGAAATCATATATGTGATTTTTCATGATTAAATGGTTTTCAAGTGTGATTATATTTGCTTGAACTTTTATTTTTGGTGATATTATATAGTGGGAACTAAAAGGAACTAGGATAACATTGAATGTGGTAGAAAATGTGTTGATAAGAAATAAAATAGCCCGATGACATGCGAGATGGAAATTTTTTTTATGAACAATTAGTTATAACAATATATAATCAACAACATGAACCACAACCAACTCTTAAAATATCCAATATCTAGAATGATATATTTTTCCAAGATCTAAGGTGGGGGAGAAGATGGATAAATGAGAAATTATTTTCTTATATGTCAGTAATTATAGATGAAGCACTCGAAAAAATATCACAATAGGAAGAGAAGATGTTTTGAGTGTAGACATGAAGGAACCAAATAAATTAATTTTAATGGAAAAATAAAAAATTCAGTTGACATAGTAGATGAGAATAATTGTTTCCCTGAGACATAATCAATGGACTAATGTTATAATATGTAATGTATGTGAATTAAAAACATATATTTACAAGGGGAAATATATTGAAGATAATCGGTTAGGTGGTATGAGTAATGGTTATACTGATGATGAATATAAGGCCATGAATTACATATGAATAAAATGATAAATTATAATTGTATAGATTATGATAAATGTTAGAATCAGGATTAAATTGATTTTGATGGATGTTATGCTAAGCTTCATTTTTTAGAATAGTTTATGGTTCAACAATAATGTGAAATTATTAAAACTTCTATGTATTGGAGTTTAAGAATTATATTACATGAACCATGAAATATATAAGGACTCTTTTGCAGAATTATTTCAGTAAGGATCTACAAGAATATTTTTAATATTACAAATAACATATAAAATTGATTTATGGATAAGTAAATATTTTATGAAAAACATATGATTAATGGATGATAACCCTTAAGAATATCCAATTGTTTAGAAAAATGTGTTATATTTTTAATTAAAGCAACAATCGATATGGAAAAAATAAATTTAATAGTATTGATGGCCTAATAAAAAAAATTGTTGAAAAATTGGTATATGGTATTTTTGATGGAGTTTACATCATTATTGGATCAAAGGAATAAATTCATCATTATGTAGTTTTATTCAGGGAATGGAGAAATAATTATGTTTCTATTGTGGGGTTATGGTAACGATTGTTATTATGAAGATTCAAGAGTATATATAACAAAGGTGTCCACATATTTGGCATATGAAAATTAAGTGGATATTAATGATATTTTTTGGATTAATGTTATATTTAATAATTTAATTTTAGTTACATTATTTATAAATTTTGTATTATGTAATGGCCAAATGATTTATGATTTATAGAATGGATTGTGATGAAAATTGGATTAGGTTTTATATATTAATGTATTAGATAACCATATAGAGATTTATGCATAATTATAACCAATGAAAACAATTTTCTATGATATATTGAGATATAATTAATTACATACCATTCTATTATTCATATTGTGATTTGTTAGTGCTACGGGCATAAAAAATTTATATTAATTTCTTTGAGTAGTAGATGAACTGGAAATTGATCACATCACAACCAATGTGTGAAATTTTAATTATTATATAAATGAAAGAAAATAACTAGTTATATCATTCCATTATAAATTCTTGATCATGTTTGGATGGTATCTTAAAAATTGGTGCCTCCTTGAAACTTCTCTCAAGTTCTTGAAGTGTTCTATGTATCTATGATGTGGAAATACATACATTATCTACTAGATGTACAGATATTAGAAGACAAACCACTGAATCATGAAAATTATCATGAGGAAAACTAGTGAATATTTTGGGTTTGAGACAGTTATAAGAAACATGACCACTCACCTAGTAATTTTTTTTGAAAAAACTACCCTCTCATGGTTGTTTTGTGGGAACATGAGGATGTAATGACAAAAAATTATCTATAGTTCATGATAACAAAGTGATGAACATGGAAGGTGAAATTGAATATAGGTAGGATAGAATGAAATATCTTGAGATTTTGGGAATTTTTTTCAATTAATCATATTTTTTTGTGATATTTTTAATTACATGGAACCCTGATTGTAGTTTGTGATACACCCAACACCATGTTAAAATGAAATGTGATGTTCTATTAATATACTATCATTTTATATCATTGTTATAATCAAGCCTTTATAATAGTGGTTTGGAATGGAGTTAAATAAATTATGATAATATATGGTTAACACATTTTTATAAGGTGATTTTTTCAATAAAAAATTAATTTTCAATAGAAATAAAAACATTTTGAATATATAAAAAATCATTTTCAGAAAAAAAAGTATGCATGAAAATATTTTTTACTGAAATATTTTATTGAAATAAAATTTGGTTAATTATTATATATATATATATATATTAAATATTCAATAAACTGTCTAATATGAATTTTATGCATTTTCTAGACATGATATAAGAATAAAAAAAATTTATTCTATAAACTGTATTTTTCTCTAAAATGCTGCTTTGTCAACTTTTGAAAACATTTTTTAAAATTAATTTTTCATCCTTTTGAGAATAAATTTGAGAAAATATTATTTTTTAAAACTGAATTTTAAAATTAACTTTTTGTTATTTTATAAGAATTCTTTGAGCTGAATTGTTTTTAATGAATAGTGAAAATAGAGATTTTTACTACAATTTTCCACACCTCACAAAGCAATAAAAAATTAATTATTTTTATATGGTTTTAAAATTAAAATAGGTCAAGTATATATCTAATAATCAATTTTATGTAATATTAATAAACTAATATTGAATTTTGATATATAAAAATTTAATATTTTGAGCATTTTCTCTTTGAGAACCAGCTTTCTCATCATTTTTAGGGATTAATTTAAATTTAAAATTTTCTACATCCATGAATATAATTTATAAAAACCAATTCCAAATTTTTTTAAGAAAATTTTATATTATCTAATAATATCATCTTATTTTTAGACCATAATGAAAAGTGAAATTGTTAAAAATTATTTATCACAGGAAAAAATATGGTTTTATCTGAATGTAAATCTAAAAAGAAAATGTTTAAAAAATAATAAAAAACATGTCCTAGAGAATGTTTAGGTCCATATATAGACCTTATATCTTATAGAATCGATAATATAACATTTTAGAGTCTTTTTTATTTTGAAAAAATTGGGTATACCATTTTCTTTTCAAATATTTCAAGTCTTCCAGCCACAATACCTATAAAAGGCCACATCATTTTGTATCTGCATAAAAATTCCAAAATAAATTTTTTTTCTTAAAATAAATACATTAACAAATTACTTAATTTCATCTTATAATCCTTGAATCCTTAGTTTCTTCAAAAGGCCATCCAATCATGTCTTTTGGTGTAATGCTAAAGATGATTTCTGAATAAATGGCAACATCATGAACCGATCATTTAATTTTATTTCTTCATTCAACTCAATATATTATTATTGAACCATGGGGATAAGATAATATTTTTATATTACATTTCATTATCTGATTTTATAATATTTTCATAACATATATCCATATCCACTTATTTAAAAATGGTTCTAAATAATCATTCATGTTTACGGAGGACTATAGACTCTTGAAGCGTTATTATTCATTTTTCATCGACACCACTAACAGATGGATGTAATGTTGGATATGTTATTTATATGCTATATTTATGATAATAATATGGTTTTATAATCAATATATCAAATAGAAATTTTTAGTTTCCATTTCATGGGAATAAAATAATGTCATTTTTGTATCCAACGGACTACTGACTCATATAGAGACGTGATTCATTGATCACATATGCTTTACATAGATGGTAATGATGATATGTATAAATAATAATATGTTATATATTTTAAATAAAATATAGATTATAATTATAATATATTATTTATTATTCTTTCATTCAATGCATTGTGAAAATAGAATCGACGTTCATGCATACAAATGACCTACCATCTCTGTGAATGGTGTATTTCACATTTTACCTCTTAATTTAATTACTATTATAAATTATTATATAAAAAATATATATGGTATTTATATCATGTTTTAATCTCTTGATAATATTGAACCATGATCTATGTAAGGTTATATAAATTTCCAAATCAAAACATACATGAAAAAACAAAGCAGTTTTTATCTAAAACATGAATTTACCATGGTATTATTAATAAAAGGGTAATAAAAGGATATAAATAAATCGTTTATTTAATGATATATATATATTATTTAAAATAACCTAATATTTATAATTCCATAGGTTTTAGTGTGAAGGAAGGATGTAAAGATTTAAGGCAATGGGTTTTTTGTACCAATTTTCCTTCTTTTATACATATACTGTTTAATTCACATATCTTCTTTTATGTGGTGTATATACAACATATTTTATATATAATATCCAGAAATTATTTAATCTTATGATATTTTTTTAATATAATTTTATTCTTTCATGGGTTTTATAATTCAATGTTACCATAGTGGTAATAGTTTTATTATAAAATATAATCATTTATTAGGGTTGTTCATGATTATAATACCATTAATAATATAATCTGATATATATATAAAGGAACTCATTTGTTTTCTTATATTAAAGTTATTTAAGATTAACCCTTATTTTTTACTTCATTTTTTCCTCTTTATAAATATAATATGTCAATATATTTTTAATGAAAATGGACTTCATTACACTATTCTGTCGAAAACCCTTTATCATTCTTGCCCATATCTTATAAATTTTTTTATAAAATGTTTTAATGTTATAATATTATTGTTTAAACTATTTTGTATCCATATTTTCTTTTCGAAAAAATTGAATAATTATGTATTTTTCCATACAATTCCCCTTTCAGAATTATGGAAAATATGAATGGGATCTTTGTTTAAACGTATATGGCCTGAATGGACTTTCAAACTACCATGACCTATAACACCCCAATATTTAAAAATTATAAATTTAAAATTATTAAACACTGGGACTCTATGAAACAACACTTTTTATGGAGATATTTATAAACATGATGTGAAACATAATTTTACCACTTCTATGATTTGATTTTGGAGAAATGGAAATTTATAATTATGATTCAGAAGTTATTTAGAGTCTATTAGAACCAACATGATTTTTTGGTGAATAGTAACACACACTTATGAATAGTATTATGAAATTTTATATTAAAATTCAAAATAGTAGATCTTATTATTATTTTCTTTAGTATGTTAATAAGGTAATAAGATCTTCATTAATTTATCATGGTGAAATAAAATCAGTTATAGTTATAATGGTCTTATTTTTGGAATTAAAAATGATTATATTTTTAAATTAAATTAATCAAATTCAATACATTATTTTAAAAAATGGGGTTCATTTTTGAATTCCTAAAATAAAATATTGGTAGGGGTGTTTTTTTTAATTTTTATGAAATACTTGAAACATTAATGAATATTTATATATGATAATTTATGAAAAATGCTAAATAAACAAAATTCTGCATCATGCTAGAGTCACAGATGATGTAAATGGTAATTTTTTCGAACTGACATGAAATTATTATTATTTTGGGTCACATGAATCAAGAAAGATTATAGTATTTAGAAGAAATTATATCTAATGATTAAAATAATATAAAACCCCTCCTTTACTTCATTATAAATACCACCCTTACCCCGTCTTCCTCTCAAAAATATAACTCTCTGAGCATTGTATAAGTTTTTTAGAATCCCATTCCCACTTGTATTATCCTATTCATGGACCTAATGGTATCATGAAAGGGCCAAATATCAAAGACAATAAAGCGGATTTCAGGGAGAATTGATCAATAGGTAAAAAACTATTTCATTTTCTTGTGTTTTCTTTTCAATGCATTTATTTTCATATACCCTCTTGACATCCCCTTATTCAAGAGGAATGGAAGCTCTAGAATCTTATATATTCTTGATGTCATAATTTTTATGAAATGATTCATCTAATTCATTCTTTTACACCCCCTCCTATTTTAATAATAAAAACAATGTTCACGATGTGCTGATTTACTAAATTCATGGATGATGTGATTTCAATTTCATTTTATTCCATAAAAGTTCATTTTAATAAAATTTTAATGGATGAAAATGTTATTCATGTGTTATTCATGACCTATCTTACATTATAAAATTAAATTATATATATATTATTAATGTTATATGATTAAACAAATTCATGATTGTAAAAAAACTACAAAAATGATATAAATAAATATTGATAATGATTAATCTCATGATTCATACTCATACCATAATTTTTTTTATAGAATAATTTAATATTCTATAAAAATATTAATAACAAATAATTCCAATTTTGTATTTTCTCTTACATTTGACAAGTAAATCTGTTAAGAACCAACCATGAAAACCATGTAAGTAACTCACTTGAAATAGTGTCAATATCAAAATAATATTGATAAATGGGTGGAATGATGTAATAAATTGATCATATAAGGTGTTATAAACATAAATATACTTATATAAAGTAATAAAAACCATTTTAACAATTATAAAAGAGTGTTAAAAATTATTGATTTAAGATGAACCCGATGTGAGGGAATTCTGAACCCAATTTACATTCTTTGGGTTAACCTTCTAACTTTTTCAATATGTAATAATTAGATTAATTTTGTGATAAATTTCAATATATTGTGTTTTATTATGTGTATATATATATATATTTTATTCAAATATTCCATTAATTATAATAATTTATCACATAAATTATAGGATATTTTAATGTTACATTCCTTTAATAATTCTCTTTTAAAATTCTATTTTACGAAATTCAAAAGGAATTTTTTATGAAATTGTGAATTTTTTTTGAATTTTTTTTATTTCATTGTAATTTTATATGATAAATGGTGATACCTATATCTCCCTCCAATGCATTGGGTATGTCTATGTTGGAAGTTGGTGGTATGGTTTCTGCAGGTGTAACTATGATGGTTACACAATATGGTTGTTGTGAATATTACATTGAAAGGTAATCATGAGGCCTACAAATCATAAGGAAATCATTAGGGTTACAAAATAAGTATGTAATTAACCATGAATCCTTTAGGTTTTATATATATTTTCCATTATTTTTTATAGAAATTTCATGTTTCAGAAAATAAGTATATATGGGCGAGAAGGATGTCCATGTAAAATGATTTTGTATGTTTATAAGTACACATGGACAAACAGTTTCATTCCATATTTTTTATCTATTAATGATCTCTTTATTCTCATCCCATGTTTTTAAATTCTTTTCACATGTTATAAGGATGGGTAAAATAAATAATAATGTTGTGTTAAATGATAGAAATTTCTTTTAAAGAAATCATGTTATTGTCTTGTGTTTAAAATGTTATGGTTTGGATGAAATGCATTCATTATTAATGATACCCACATTGTATTATTTTTTGTTGATATTTATGTGTGATATCTTCAAATTATAAAACTATAACAAGAAATTATCTACATGAATGTATGTATGTCAAATCTAGTTGAAATAATTAGAATATGTAATTTTTATGGTCGGGACCTTATATTTGGTATCAGAGAATGATTTAGATAAATTTATGAGTTATTATAATTTTAATAGAATATCATAAAATATTTTTTACATATGTTTCTATTGAAATGGTATTAAATTTAAAGATTACCATGTTTCATCATTTATGATATGTCTGTTCAGAATGTGTATTCTTATAAAAAGTAGGGAAGATGAAGTTCGAAGGAACGAAGAGGCATATATGTTTCTGAATTCACAACCGAGAAGGGTGGAAATTGGAGCAATGTAGGTGGTGACAGTAATGGATCTATTGAATCAAGAAATAAATTTTTGTTTCATCTATGAATGTGAACAAATAGAGATACCATAAATTAACATTATGATATTGGGAACTTAATGAGGCAACACCCACCTACTTTTACTTGATCTTCTGACCCATTAGAGGCTAAAGGATAGATTAAATCCCTTGAAAATATATTCAATTTTATGGGATGTTCATATAATAAAAAGATAACTCATTCCATTTATCTTTTTGAAGGAGATGCTGATTAGTGGTGGTCAAAGGTCAATAATATCCGGGATAGATAGGAAATTGATTCCTTTGATTTGGATGAATTTAAAATTGTTTTCCTTGAAAAATATTTTCCAATGGTTGTTTGACGTAGGATGGGGACGAAATTTGAGGAATTGAAGAAGAAGGAGGGAGATTTAATGGCCATGTATGAATAGAACCTCACCCAACTATTAAGGTATGCTCCAAAAAATTTCTGGATTTTTATATAAAAATCATATATTCTTTACATCGGATTGAATCCATGATATCAAAGTGAATTTACTTCCCATGAGTTCAAAAGTTATGAGAAACTTGTCTGATATGAAGAGAGAGTATAAATAGAGTATTCTGAAGAGAATTTTTACATTTAAAAAAGAAGAAGAAGCGGTTTAGATTGTAAGCGAGGGATCAGAATTAAACAATGAAATGTGATAGTAAGAAAGTTTAGTTTTCAGTGTCTAAAACATATGGAAATAAGCACCTAGGGGAATGACATAATATATCCATTAAGTTTTTTTTGATGAGTTATTGTTAAAAATATTTCATTGGATTGTAATGATAATGATCCTAATACGAATCCTAATAAAAAAATTGTATTGTGTTTTAAATGTGGTGAGATGGGTCATTATGAAAATTCCATCCCAAAGAGAGATTTGAATGTCGAAAAAAGCCAGATTATATATAGATGGTGCAGTGAGATCCATTTCGAAAATGTCAACAGATGTCTGAGATTCAAATGAAGTTGTATCAGGTTCCTTTTTTTTACACATATTTCTCTACTGTGTTTTTGATACCTTCTCTACATATTCCATTATTTTTTAGATTATTTATGTTAAAATAGAAATATCACCTCAAAAAATGAGACCAAAATATATAGTAATATGACTGGTAGAGAATATTATAAAAAAGAGGAATTATAAGAATCTTTCAGTTCTGGTCTGTGGAAAAAAACATACCAAAAAACTTAGTTGTTTTCCATTGTATATTTTACATTCATTCCGTGTATTGATTGGAATTATTTTTATCATAACAAGATTAATTGTAGTGCTAACAAAGTTATATTTCAAAAAGAGTTTCAGTTTGAGAATGGGAATGAACCCATAAAATTTATAACATATCTTGAAGCTGAGAAACTGTTGAATGTTGGAAATGGATGTTATATTTCTCATATTTTTGAAAACTAGGGAACATTTTAGATTAATGATGTTCCTGTGGTAAATAAATGCCTTGATGTTTTTCTTGAGGAGTAGCATGATGTTATACCTCATCGGGAAGTTGGATTTTTTATTAACTTAGTTCATAATGCTATGACAATTTCAAAACCACCATATCGAATGGCTAAAATGGAACTTTTAGATTTGAGAAATTATTTTCCAGAATTATTAAATAAATGCATCATCTTTCATGGAACTTCACCACGAGGTGTTTCTATATTATTTATTATGATGAAATATGGTTCAGTGAATGTTTTCATTGGTTATAGTTCCTTTAATAACATCACTATTAAAAACATGTATAATTTTCATCAGATTGGTGATTTTTTTATCAGATTTGGTGATCACAAAAATATTTGAAGGTTGACCTTAGTTTAGGGTACCATCAGTTGAATATAAACGATGCAAAAATCCTGAAGACTAGGTTAAATACTATATATTGGCATTATAAATTTTTTTAGCATTCTATTTGGTTTAACTAATTCACTTCATGTATTCATTGGTCTTATGAATAGATTATTTTAGGTGTTCATGGATAAGTTTAAGGTAGTGTTTATTGATGAAATTCTTGTATATTCTAAAAGTAAAGAGGAGAAAGTAAAATATATAAGGGTTGTTTTTCAAAACATAAATGAAAATAAACTATATAAAAAATACAAAAGTTTTGAATTTTGGTTGCAATTAATTTCTTTTCTTGGGAATATTGTTAATAAGGTGGGAATAACCCTTGATTATACCTAAACAAATGTGGTTCATGAATTGCCATGACATACAAATGATATAGAAATTATTAGTTTTCATGGATTAACTGTTTATTGTTGATTGTTTATAAAACAATTTCATGATTATATATCCCCTAAACTACGTTAACTTGAAGTGTTTTTAATTTTTCTAGATAAATGAATGTGACGTCTGTTTCTAGGAATTGAAATAAATATTTGTGCATAGATTATTTATGACCCAACCATCCCCAAATTGAGAGATTTTTCTTCTACAATGAAGCATATTTAAAGGGAAATAGGTGGGTTTTGATGTAGAATTATCATGTTATTATTTATGGTTCAAAAAAAACAAAACATGATTAGTAAAATTATCCCACACATGACTTTGAATTAGCATTTCTAGTTTTTTATTTCAAAATTTTGTGGCATCAATTATACTGATCCAAATGTGAAATATGTACGAGCTATAAAAGTCTGATGTATATATTCAATCAGAAGGAAATAAAAACGAGATAAAAGAAGATTTATTAAATTGATAATGTATTATGTTTTCAAGATAAATTACCATCATAGAAAAAAATCATGTTGAAATGACATGATTCAAAAACATCATGCATCATAAACTGTGAAACAGAATGATGAAGACCCCTTGATTAATGATTGATGCATTTTTTATTAGAAGTTATTGGTGTTAGAAATACCTCATTTTTTCAGTTATCAGTGAAGTCAAATTTTTTAGATAGGATTAATTAAGTACATAATGCTGATGTGGGGTTACATAAAAAGGTAAGACTTGTTAAAATTGGTAAATTACCAGAATTTAACATTGATAATGATTTTTATATGATTTTAAATGATATATTTTGTGCCTTTTGATTCTCATCTAATAAATGAATTTTTTTGTAAAGATCATAGTTCATAGTTTTTTGTTCATCCTAGCAGCACAATTATATATAATGACCGTTGGGAGTATTGCTAGTGGGATGGAATGAGTGGTGATATTGTAAATTTTACCCTGAAATGTTTCACATGTCAATAGATTAAAGAAGAATAGCAGTTAACGACAGATACAACTAATCATTTACCAGTACCATATTTGAATTGAAAAATATTCCTAAGGACTTCTTTGTGGGACTATCAAAGGCTTGTTGAGGTAAAAATGAAATCTTGGTTATTTTTGACCGATAAACTAAATATTCTTGTTTCCTTCATATTTAAGATACTATGTCACTGGATCAGCTTTCCTTGTCGTACCTCAAATATATTTTCAGGTTACAAGGACTTACTCTTTTCATTGTATTTGAAAATGATCCCATGTTCACTTATAACATTTGGAAAAGCCTTTAGAATTCATTGGGGATAGAATTAAATTGCAGTATAGCTTTTTATCCTGCTTTAGACGGCCAGTTAGAACATACAATTTAGACATTGGAGGATATGGTTTGATCTTGTCCAATGGATTCCCTTTTGAATTTG
Organism: Viscum album; assembly: GCA_963277665.1. Lineage (NCBI taxonomy): Eukaryota > Viridiplantae > Streptophyta > Magnoliopsida > Santalales > Viscaceae > Viscum > Viscum album. The sequence continues at coordinate 1,472,268,877 of OY728131.1, read as the reverse complement.
GGATCATGATATTTCATTAGTGAAATTTTCATACAATACCAGTTTCATTCCAATATATATATAGAACATTTTGTGTCCTTTTATGGGAAGAAGTGAAAAAATCTGGATTATTGGGGTAAATTCGGGGAATTGAAGTTTATGGGACCAAAATTAGTAGATTATGTGGCAGAGAAAGTGATGATGATCTAAAATATGTGAGGATAGCTCAATGCTGAAAGAAACTTTATGCATATAAAAGTAAGAAAGGATTTTTTGAGGCAGGTGTTCATTTTTTTCATAAAATCTCCCCATGGAAAAGTGTTATGAATTATGTTATGAAATAAAATCTAAGTACATAGTTCATTGGATCTTATGAAATCTAGGAAAAAGTTGGATCAATATCATACTAAATAGATTTTCATACAAATTTATCTCATGTACAAAATGTTTCTATTGTTTCAATATTGAGAATATATGTTATAGATTCATCTCATGTTTTGACCCCAGAAGTAGTTCAGCTGGAAGAGAGCCATTATTATGAAGATAATCCTATTAAGATTATTGATTGAATAGAACAAGCATTTCAAAATAAGTTAACTCACTAGGTAATGGTTTTGTGGAAAACCACATAGTTGAAAAAGAAATATGGGAATCTGAAAATGCAGTGAGGGAAAGGTACCCTCAATTGATTAATAAATAAATAAATTGTGAGGATGAAATCTCCATACGGTGGGGATAAAGTAATGCACAAATGTTTTAAAAAATAAATTGAAATCCATAAAATCATGAGACTCTATAAAAAAAATATTTTTTATTGAGATGGTCATAAACGAAGTCTTAAACATAATTTTTCGACTTCTAAGATTTGAATTTCGAAAAACAGCCATCTTCGGTTGTGATCAGTATGTTATTTTAAGTCTGATAGAAACAACTTTAGTTTTTTGTGAATAGTAATAAACCATTATGAATAGTAATATGAATATTATTATGACCCTTAAGAATTGTAAACCATATTATTATAATTTTTTTTATTATAAGATAATGAGAAAATGATTAATTATTCTCGGTGGTATAAAATCATAAAATGTTTTGAAATTTAATTTTTGGAATAAAATATAATTTAATTAAAAAATTAAATTAATAAAATTATGAAGATTATTTTCAAAATAAATGGAGTTCAATTTCAAATTATATATGTATAAAATTGTTATGGGTGTATTTTTTGGTTATTTCTGGAATAATATAATTTTTTTTGGAATAGTTTAATTCGATAATTTAAAAAAAATGATAATTATATGAATTTTTTCATCATGCATGATCACAGATGATGTAAATGGAAATCTATTTAAACTCAGATAATCTTATCACTATTTTAGGTCACATGAATTAATATTATTCATAGTATTGTGCAAAAATATTAAACTAATGATTAAAATAATGGAAAACTCATCCTCTCATCCAGTAAAAATACCACCCTTTTCCCCTCTTCTGCTCACACCTATTAATCATTGAACATTGTCTTAATTCTACCAAATACCCTTAAAAAAGAATCTCCTCCACGTGAATGAGAAATTTTTCTCAGAAAAAATCAAAACCAAAGGCCTTATGGAAGATTTCATGCTGAATATAAAAAGTGGTAAAAATAATCTTTCATATTCCCATGTTCTCATTACAGTACTATTATTTTCTTATAATATATTCACTATCCCTTATCCAAGAGGTATGAATGATTTAGAATATTATATATTATGTATTTTATAATTTTTATTGAAAAACCCATCAAATTACTTCTTCAACTAACCCCTCATATTTTAAAATAAAAACTATATCCGCAATGTGCCAATTTACCAAAAACAGTGGATGATGTGTATCCAATTTCTATTAGTTAACTCAAAGCTAGTTGTTAAAAGAATTTAATGATTAAAGTAGATTTTAAAGTTTATTATATGACCACTATTCTTTTCTATATTTAACTTATATGCATAATATTAATGGTATATGATGAATCAAGTTAGTGATTATCGAAGAACAACCAATATGATCTAAACAAACATCACTAATGATTTATCTAATTATTCATAATTATAGAATAAAAAAATATTTATTGAATAATTTAATATTATTAAAACACATTAATAATAACTCATTACACATTTTGTGTTTTTAATCCTTTCAACTAGAAAATTCATTATGATTCAACCATAGAAACCAAGTAAAGAACACACTCGAAATAGAGTAAATAACAAAATATTATTAATGAATGGATGGATTATTTTTAAAAAATGATAATATAAGGTATTATATAAATGAAAAAGTATATTTAAAATATTAATAACACTCATTTAACAAATGTAAAGATGTTTTATATAAGTTTTAAGTAAGACAGACCTGAGGTATGAACATTCTTAACCTAATTTTCATTCTATTGGTTAAACTTCTATATTATTCATTATGAGGTAATAAGACTATTTGTGTGGTGAATTTTTGTTTCTATTATGTTTTATCATGTTTATATATATTTAATAAAAATATAAATTTATTTCTATTAATTTTTCACATTAATTCTATAATATATGTAAGAGAATTTCCATTAAAATACTTTTTTGAAATTATATTTATGAACTTATAAAGTAATGTTTTTTTCCAAATATTCATATTTTGTGAATAATTTCGATTATTGGGAATTGTTTATGATGAAATTTGGGACATATATATCCCTTCCATGAATTGGATATATGTATGTTGGAGGTTGTCTATATGGTTACTCCATGTGTAACTACGATGGTTACACAATAAGGTACCCATGGTTGTTTCTTTGTACAATTATCATGAGGGTTACAAATCATAATGTAGCCATTATGGTTATAATATTAGTATTTAATTCCCCAAGATACCTTTATGGTTTTATATATATACCATAATTTTTTTAGAAATATCAAAATTCACAGAGTATGTGTATATAGGTGAGAATTATGTCCTCGTGAAATGATTTTATAAGTTTATATGTACTCATGGACTAATGTTTTTGTTCTTTCTATTAATATATCTTAATATACTTTTTATGCTCATATCATGTTATTAAATTGTTTTAATATGTTATAAGGAAGTGTAAGATAAATAAGAAAGTCAAGTTATATTTTAGGATGATTTTTTAAAGAAATCATGTTGTTTTATGTATAAATGTATACATTTTAGAAGACATCGATCTTATTTTAATTGTACACAAATTGTAGACTTGTGGGTTTATATATATGAGTTATGTCCTAAAATTATAAGAATATGATCCAAAGTGATATTTGGGAATGTTATGATGTGAAATCTAGTTGAAATTTCTAGAATATGTATCATTTATGGCTGATGCCTTATATGACCTATATTTCCATTAAATATTAATTTATATGTTTTTTTGGTTACATTAAATGGAAAAATATTTTGATAATTTTTTATGTTTTAGAAAAGATTTTTTAAAATTGAAAAGTAGTTTTCCAAAAGAAAATTCTTAATTTTTTTAAATAATTCATTTATAATATTTACATCTTTTATTTCATAAAAAAGGTTTTACATTATTTTTTCCTAAATTTTAGTATAAATATTTGTGTTTAAAAATAATGTTATATTCATCAGGAAAAATTACAAGTGATATTTTAATATTATTTTTCATCTACAATAAAGTCCATTAATGTTACTTATGATTTATAGGGGATATGATCTATAGATTGAATTAATTTTATTACTTTATAACGATTATATATTTGAAGACAATTTTATTATGAAAACCATTCCCCTTCCTTAAGTGATGCCACAATAAAATTCATATTAAACGTAATAATTTTTACATGGATTATTCTTTAATGAAATAATTAAATTATTATGAATCAATTTTCTTTTCCACAAGTTATGTTATGATAAAATGTTTCTGAACCACAATTATTTTTATGGGGTTGGATAGGATGAATTTTTAATGATGTAATTTCAAAAATAATTATGATTTTTATTTAGTGAAAATTGGGACCTATACCTCCATCAAATGAATTGGGAAATGATTAATGTTTTATGAGATCAATGGGTATACTAGAGGCTATTCCACTCTAGAAAGAGTTTATATAGTGGGTTATTTGAAGACTCAAATATGATACGTGGGATGTTTTCCCAACATATAATTTCGTACATGGGTGGTTATTTTATTCATAAATTATTATGAATTTCTTGTTGGATAGCCATGACATAAGATATTCTATGCATGTGTGTATGATAAAAATTTATAAAATGTTATTTTTACAAGGCTCATGTTGTTTTATTCCTTTATGATTCATGTATTAATAAAGGCCATGATTTATTACATGAATCAATTTTATAATCTATGAAACAAAGGGATCTGTTTTCAAATGTTATTCCCATATTCTCGTACCCTTAATATCATGATATATTAATTTCTACCTTGTTTACCCATACTAAGAATATAATCTCATCCATTTTTATGTTTCATTTCCCTAGGTTTTGAGGAAACGTTTTATGTATGATATTTTTGAGAAGGGTTATAGTTATGTATAACATAGTGGTGCATGATATATTGCACTTATGAGAAAATTATTTATGTGACCAATTTTCTAAAAGAACAAGGCCTCAATGACTGTAATGTTGATATTTATTTTAAGAATGAAATATTAATCTATTAAGATGTAATATTTTTGTAATAGAATATATTACCATTTTATTATTTATAAAATAAATAAATTATATATTACCAGAACAAAACATTTTAATATTCATAGGGAAAGGCATTATAAATAACATTCATTTTATCTTTTCATTATTTTGATTTTGAAAATTCACATTTAATATGATTAAATAATATTTTCGCAATGCCCTTATCCATGAGACATCCTTTTCCATAATTCCTGGATTTGGATATTGAATCCATGATTTAACATTCAACAAATGGCCAATGTAACAAGATATTTATATTCATTCCCCCTATATTATTTATATTTCGTGATTTTATAAAGTTTAACTGTGGGGTGAGGGAATTGTTCACTATTATGATATATTTCGTAGTAATGAAAAAATTTTGGGGATACATTTTTGGGAATTCAGAAATGATCATGTTACATTCGTTATACTAATATTGTCTTCTATTCTTGAATGATAATAATGTGAAGGAAAAAATAATATTACCAAATAATAATAAAAATAATGGGGTTTATTTTGGAAAATTTAATGTCAATATTACAAAATAAATTATTTTATCATACAGGTCTAGGTAATGGATGTGGTATTTTTCACTGAATTAATGATCAAAAAATTGGAAAAAACTAATAGAAAAATTTATAATGTATAGTTTTTTATTATAATTAACTTTATTATGGTGGTATTTCAGGTTTTGCATAGTGGGGATTGTTATTTTATAGAGGATATTTTCATTGCCATTTTATTTTTATATCGTGCAGTTTTATTTTGATATAAACCTAATATTTGAGCCATTATTTTTAAAAATAAATCCTTAAAATATATATGCCTCATAGTCATCAAAAAGTTTTTTCCATACCCCCCATGGTTTTATTTGATTTCTATCTTTAAAAATTAGAAAATATATAAGGCCCCAGCCTTAATCCTTACTTAATCTTGTGTTATTACAAGATTACACATTGAAGATCTTTTCAGGTTTAGAGTTTTAGAGAATTAGATCATAAAACTTGCATTACATTCCACATTTAAACAAAGTGGTTACATAAAAGATAGTATTCATTTTTTTCCATCAACGGAAACATATTTAAAAATAAATCATGGATTCTTTCTTGACACTTCCTTGACACTATCACCGTATCATGTACCTTTCCCTTGACCTATGAAAAACATTAAAAAAAACTTGGGATGAGCATAAAAATCTCAGTAAGGGGTATAATAATATGGAAAGGAAACATGAGTTCACATATACATAAGAACGAAATCATACTTTTCCCATAAAACATAGGCACTTTAACATACCTCATAAAACCATGAATAAATCATAGAAATCATAAGACATAAAGGTAACTTGAGGCATTCATAACATTCTTACGTAGGGAGTAACCCTCTTGGTTACGTTTGGAATACCCATCACAGTATATTCCCTAAATCTCTTCGGAGAAACCATAACGTTTCTCTCTTTCACGTTACCCAATGCATTGGAGAGCTATACCGGGCTCACCCGCCCTTAGTCTATCACAGAACCACCCGTCTTTATAATAATGCCCAAGAACCTCAACATAATCGTATCACATAAAACATGCATAAAGGGAACATAACATTTCCACCTTTCAATCAAAATATATCAATACAACACATTGATATAAAAAATTTATGAAAACAATTTTCAATACCAAAATAAAAGAAAAGTAAAATATGTTATTTATTTTTCTTTTTAAAAAAAGGTATGGCTTGTAGAGGAAGCTGAAACTCAAATAACGGTCCCGGCGGCGGAGAAGTCGTTCTCGCCGCATACGTACGACAAAAATATTCCCTTTTGTCGTTTAGTAAATGATTTATTTAAAAAAATATTCCTTTTGGATAAACTAAAAAGTCAAAGGGATTTATACAACGTATAAAACAAGGTTGTGTATAAAACATAAAATGCCTTAATGAAAGAAGATTGAGATGAAGTCCCATACAAAGACGGTATCCTTGGTTTAAGGATAAATCAATTACATAATTATGTGTGACAAATGAATAAAAGAAATATAAGTGGGTATTAAGTGTAAAACAATCAGAGGACATTCACACATAATCATAGAACGACATATTCAAGGTGTAAAAGTTTATCCCAAAGAATTGAAATTGGGTTAAGAAGTTCCCTTGCAATAATTAGACAGCCTAACAGTGTCACTTCAAAATTCCGAAAAAGAGTTGATGAGCAATAAAAAGGGTATCTCATCACTTGGACATAAAATTTACATCAATAAGCATATAGAAGAACATATCCCAAAACAATATTATGTGAACTAAAAGACATAAGAAAATAATTCTTTTAAAAAGAGGAGGGTGAAAGGTTCCCTTACCGACATGGGTATCTTTCGAAACATACGCCCCGTGAAAGAAGGAAAATACAACATTGATGTAAATACTCATAAATGAAATAATATTACACAATGAGTAAAATAATGGTCAGTACATACACCACTCGAAGTAAATTGTGGCAAATGTAGCATAAATCTCACGGGAATAAAAGTGAGATGAAAAATCCCTTACGAAAACTCGGCAGCCTAACGACACCACTTAAAACTTTCACAAATAGATTGATGAGATCAAATAGGGTATCTCATCACATTTAAATAAAATGTACATCAAGAGGAATATAGAATAACATCCCCCATCATAACAAATAGGAGCTTAAAAGAAGTGACATAAAAGAGAGTACTTAAAGAGAAAGAGAGAGGTTAGATCTCTTACGAAAATTCAGCAGCCTAACGGTGCCACTCAAAACATCCAAAATTGGTTGATGAGAGAGAATAGGGTCTCTCATCATATGAACATAAAAATTATAGTAAGATTAATATAAAAGAGAATCCCAATAACAAGAAAGATGAGCTTAGAAGGAATGACATAAAAGAGTGTGCTTAAAAAGAAAGAGAGGAGTAGGATCCCTTACCTCAAGTCCAAATTGTCTTGTTCATTTATTTATATTCATGAATAATAATATTTGGTCAATTAATAATTGCCTAAGTACCTACTTTATAGATTATTATTCAGTTCATATTACATATTATAATGTTATAATAATTGTTTAATAATGTTAGTTCATATCAGACATTTTTGCCGATGTTTGGTACATGAGTCAAAAATGAACTTGTTTGAAAAAAGATTGCCCATGTAGTTATAAGTAAATAATATCCAGAATAGTATTAATGATTAAAATATCATATATATCCAGTAAATATTCATTTTATACTATTACATATCATTTGGAGATAAAAAACGAATAACACCGTTCATGGAGACAGTAGGCCGTACGTACGCATGAACACTACTTTCATTTTTTGTCATATTAATGGAATTAAAACAAAATGATATATATATATATATATGTTATAATTCCAGAATTATATCCATAATTTAGATGTAATATATTACATATATATCCATTATATATATGTACTTATAATATTACATAACATTTTGAGATAAGAAATGAAATGTACCGTTCATGGAGACGGTAAGCCGTACGTACGAATGAACGCTACTTTCATTTATATTTCATATTTTATAGAATGAAATCATAATTATATAAAGGTATATTATAATTCCAGTATGATATCATATATAATAGCATTAATTACATCCTTTATACATCACACATATGGCATTAACGAATCAAATCATTTTGAGGCGGCGGTAGTCCGCACTTCCTAAAATGAAGATATCTCGTTTACTCATAATGGTAACCATAAAGGATATTCCAAAAATTAAAAATACAGAAGCTTAAGTAAAACATAAACATATTATATATAATATATAAATATAGTGACATATTAATGGCCACATTTGAAGGTGATATATGAGTGTTGAACAATCATTATTTTGTGAGGCAGAAATTCACCATCCACGGAAAGAGTATGTTCTTTAACCATTAGATGTAGGTGTGTGTAAGTGTAGCTCGAATCCTTACTATAAAAACATCCTAGTATATTTAATATACTGGAGCTGTTACAAAAGAAATGTATAAAAAGAGTTTAGGGGGTTGGAGAAGCAAAATGAAACAAAAGGACTCAAGTGAAGATATTACCTTAAAATCGGGTAACTCCCTTTGGTTTGAGCTCAAAGGATTCCTTGGGAAGACTTCTGCCCAAATTGAGGATTTAAGGAGTAATTGACGGAATTGGAGAGAAAAAATGGTCAGGTTTTGGCCGAGACAAAGGCATTGGGTGTGTGGGTAAGGAGGTAGAGGTGGGGGCCTTTTATAAGAGGAGAGGAGGGGCACTCTTGTAATGTTACAAAATGTTACATTATTTTCAAAAGAGTATCGGATTTTAAAGGTCCCACATTGATGTATTTCGAGGATAAGGTGATAATGGTTCTAAATCCACTCATCCAATAGGTTTTTTACATTTTTAGGTCTTAGATATTACATTATCTTTCCTTTTTATTTAAATCGTTAAATAATGAGGTTATCGTTGCATCATCATGATGTCATAAATAATTTAATATATGTAATGTCTAAAAATTATAAAAAAAATAATATGATGTAGGAAATCGTTTTATCTTTCTAAGGACTATTTATAGTCAAAAATATGTCTTGTATAACCCCATGTAAAAATTGTTTTAGTAAAACATCTCATGTTTGTGTCATTTTTACTTTAACTTTAAATAAAAAAATATTAATGTCATTTTCCAACCAATGTGGCTTCATGGGGTCCCCAAGATTACCCATGGGTTTTATTTGTCGGACATGATACATCCAATGAGGTTAGGACATGTGTCAAGTTCATTTCATATTATTAAAACATTATTTTTACCTTAAACTACACTAATTACCTCTAATCGAGATTAAAAACATAATAAGTTACTATTCCACAAAAAATTATTTTTATCCCATTGAACCACATTTTACATCTTAATTACAACCATGTATGTCGGAATTTTGAAATTAAAAACACTAAGATGTTAAAATTTCATTTAAATAGAAAAATTAGTTTTTATAAGTACCACTTAGTGGTTTCACTATTCATCAAAAATTGATGTTTTTCAGAAAAATCCCAAAAATTCACCCTAAGCTATATTTGATATTATGAATTCAAAAATGAAGTCTATTTAAAAAAATTAAAAACATATAAGTCACATTAATAAATTTAATAATTAATTCTTGCTGTGAGAGCAAATATCGTGTTTTTATGAAATAATAAGTATCAAAAGATTGACACTAGTTTAAGTCTGATTTCAAAGTGAAATTAATTCCAACGACCACTATTGGATTTAATTGTAAAAATATATTCTAATTTAACTTTAAAACCAATTCAAAAGATAATCTAAACATATATATAAATTATATTAAAAAGAGGGTTTGAATTAAAATACAACATTTTACACTATTCATTAAAAAATGAACTTTATCAGAAAGATACCAAAAATTTACACAAAGTAAATTTTGATGTCCCAATTCGTAAGAAGAGTTTTATTTGGTCCAATAAAATTTATAAAAGTGAACAAAGCGATTTTTAATGACGGTTCACCATCAAATGGCGATAAGTGAACCTTTAGTGAAAACTAGGGCATATACGCCAAAAATTGAATTCATTCCGTATTTTAAGCCTTTATCTTTTATTGGATAAATGTAAAAACATTTAAAAACATATATAATAATATTTTAGTTATTTCTATCCGTTCCCGCCAATACAATGGCTACATGTTAACTACCATTTAAAATAATATTATTTTATTATTAGAGTGCAACGTAAGATTCCCAAGAAACTCATTGTTGCGTGTTGGGTACGCCATCGAGCATAGTGTCCCCTTTAAAGTCATATTAATATTTTATTCAAAAATATGGATAAATATGAAAATTTCATATTCTTTATTTACCTGGGGTGTTACAAAATATAAATCCCTTGAATGCCTATAAGAATGGGTTATGAACTCTTGTAATGAGAGAAACTGTACATGAATTTCAATCATGACTAATGAGATAAAATAATCCAGTTTGAGGTAAATCATGACATTTCATGATTAATGTTGATGAGTAATTATATATGATTTAATGAAATGATAATTTATTCCATTCCTAGTGTGTTAAAGGAAAATTTCATGGGATAATTAGTCAATATGAAAATTGTAAATTAGAATTGATATTTTTTTCAAAAACTATAACGCAAATAACCAAATGAATATCATTTTATTTAATTTAATTTTCACTATAATATTCGTAACATGGTGTCTGAATTTATTTTAGTGTGAGATTACATGATTGGGGATAATAATGTTCTATGTGTGGGGGAATTGACATAATAATATTAAGTATGTATATTTGAATAAAAAATTCATTTTTATGAGTATTAATTTATTAGATCTATGCGTATTTATTTTATTTTTTGATTCATGGTTGGATATAGTGATTGTTCAAAAATGAGTATAAAGGTTATTAATTCATGATAAGAAATATTTCCTATGATGTCACATATGCGATGAACCATGTCCAATGCTTCAATTTAAAAATCTATGATGAAACTGACATAAATATCAAGGAAAAAACCATTTTACATCATTAAACAAATTTATATGAAATTAAATTCACTAAATTTTAAAGTGTATCCATTTAAAGAATTAAAATAACTATTTAAGATAATTAACACATGCTTTATGACATGAAACATTTGTGAAATTACCTGAATTTCCTCTTATTTCAATAATTCATACAATCTTAAGATAAAAGTACTTCTTGAGTACCTCTTAAATAAATTTATGGTATAAAATAAAATTTAATGATCGAAAAAGGTTAACTCAGACAAAAAAATGTTGATTTTTTATTTCAATTACTACCCATAGTTCTATTTATAACCCCTTTATTACCCCCAATTGATTTGGAACCATTTATTCTCAAATTATGATTCCTGAACGGTGTAAATTATTCCTATAAATTAAGTAAACCAGAAAAGGATAAGTGATCGTTAGTATAGGAGTTGATCTGGATGACGACTTGCCACATTTCCCCATATTTTCCATTATTTCTTTTTATACATTCCAAATTTTCCTTCCTACACAGAAATCATAATTTTTACCATATCTATGTTGGGGAAATTTATTTGAGTGATTCAGATAGGTGATTTATAGACCAATCTATTATGAATGATTTTGTAAAAAAAATTCAAGTCACATGTTCCTTTATCATCTACATGCTTTAAATTATTATATTATATCTTTATAAAAATGTTGGTAAATATGGATTTTGGTTCTATTATGTTTATATTTCATTGCTCAATGATGCAAAATATCCCATGACCTTATCCAAGTGTATATATGTGAGGATATGATTGGGTAACGTATAGAATTCTAATCATTATCTACCATGTATGCACAATTAGCCTGAAACCCATTAGTAGTTACAGAATAAAAATAAAAAGTTTTAGAATTCTCTAATGAATAAATATAAACTGTTGAAATTATTACACATAAATAATTTTGGTAAGATTCACCAGAGGATTCAAATAAGGATATTCTTCATATAACCATCGGCCCTATACAGGGAGAGGAATCAACCGAGAAATAAAACTCTTATCAGTTAACATAAATTTAATTGGTATAATTATAAATAATGATAGTATGGAATAAGGTCTATAAAAAATTTTCTGGATTATTAGTTTTAAAAATTTATTTAAAAAAATAATTTAATCAATTTTCTAATATTAATAAATTAACATATCTAAATTTAAATCAAAATTTTACGAAATATATTGAAATGTATCAAACTAGCTTTTCATTCACTTTTCATTAAGATTATGCCATAGGTTGAACCATTATACTATATGTAGGAAATAAAATTGGTTTACCATACCCCATTCCAACTCAAGTGTCATGTAACATTACATTGTTTTGAATGAGTGGGTTAATCCCAAAACTACCCATCTCTTTACTTATAAAAGGGAAATACCCTCACCACCTCATTACCGACATACCATTCTAATTTTACATTGGAAATATACCATTTTAGTCTTATTAAACCCCTATTTCACAAAAATAAGTCCATGATAACTACTAGTTATCCACAAATAACCATGTTAAATGATAGTAAAGAATAATATTAATATTTTCTATGCACGTCTAATCAACTACTTTGTTTTCATAATAATTATCTTCTGAAAAATTGTTTCAATCTCCACTAATATATAGAAATTTTTATCATTTATATTAATTAATGTTATTATATTATGTTTATTATCATTCTTTATTCATATAAACCATCTATTAATGAAAAGAACACAATTTTTTGTGCATTGTTCGGGACACCTCATCCATGACGTATCACATTTCGGTTTCCATCACCTCAATACATGGTTGGATTTAAGGATGGTATTAAATGGTAAATGTTCTTTCTATGTTGTCACTAATTTTATAGAATGAATAATTAGGTTTAATGGTAATTAAATTTTCAACAAAATATCATCAATAATTTAATCATTTAAAATTATAATGCAATGTGGTCAATGATATATTCAAATTGTGTAATATATTCAAATCCATTGTGTCATATTATAATTCCATACAATTATGATGAATCAAAACAATACTCACAAAATATTAAGATTATTATTATTTTATAATGATATTATAACTAAACCACCATATAATCATTCACTAATTCATGGTATATTCATGTTTGGGTTTGCATAAATAAAAAAATTAATTATACTATACATTTATATCATGATTCAATGTTTGAACATTATCAATGATATAATATAATTAAAATTTTTATATAATTAATTTAGTTGTTCCAAAATATTTAATATCAAAATATAATTGATTAATTAATAAATCATAACTAATCCATTATGATTCACCAAAATAATCTTTTATTTGATGTCATTTACATAGATAATTTATTAAAAACTCATGAATGTAATTTGAAAATTTAAAAAATATTATAAAAAATAAAATAAATTATAATTAGATTTGTAGTACTAATGAACATATAATTTCAATAACATTAAATCATTTACTTCAAATATTGTACAAAAAAAGAAACAATACACTGAAAATGTGGAAAATCAGAACTTTTGATGTAGAGAAAAAAAATTAATGAAAAGTATGAATGAATATGGTTAAGAATGTGTCTCATAATTATGCAACTAAGATATCTATGATTTTTATACACGATACAAATGTATTTTATTTTGAATTTAGGGCATGGATTAATGTTTTATGTGTTAATTTAATTTTATTGAAACATGTTTATGCTTTTAAATATGTTTTTTATATGGTGTACATACCACTCAACTTTGATATTTATATAATGATTATATTATATTTAAATGTCTAAAATATAAAATTAACTTTTAATGTTCATATGGTATTCTATTTACAATATTACAAAGGATTTTATTATTTTCATTTCAATTTCATTTCCTTCAGATTATTATTGTATTTATGAACATATTTTCATTTAAAAGGTGTATATACTTCTCATTTTTTATATCATTTCATAAAATTTATTTTAGAAATTTTATATGATGTTAAATTAAAATGCCTATAATTTAATTATTTTTCATCAATGTATAACTCAATCCACAATGGTTGACATGTTTTTGATTTAGATCATTTGAAACAAAATATATTTTTTGAACTATATTTCTTTTATAATGATTATTCACATTCTATGGGGACAATATTATTGTAGTCACTATATATTATCATATTTACCAGAAAAAAATTATTCATAATTAATTACATATTTATTTAATTATTTCATATTATAGTGAAATTGTATTGTTAATTCATTATTCATTTATTGAGTTATAATAGTTCTTTGAACTAATTTCATTTAAGTATTCTATATGTAAAACTATAGTTATATTTTTTATTTTCCCTCATTGTTTATTTTTTCCAACATAAAACATTTGAAGAAAATTCCTTACAAATGGGTTATGTTATTTTGAAAACTTCCAGTTTATTTCTCTATATGTATTAAGACAAATATTTTAGGTACTAACAGAATATATAACATTTTTATGTATACTATGTGAACATTTCATTCTATGTAATTTATATTAGTAAATTTTTACCAATAAATAATAATAATATACAAACATGGGGAAAATTAATGTTGCATCATATATTGTTATTTAAATATGAAATATTATTTGGAAGTTTACAATGTATTATATGACCAACGACCCTATTTTTCAAGATGGATTATGAAAATTTTATCCTTTTTATTCACATTAGGAATCGTAATTATAATATTAACAGTCAGTGACAACCACTATTGGTTGATAATGTATGAATATTATTATTTATTTATCATATTGATTTCCCTATTTTGTTTTACATACTATTTCCTTATTGACTTGTAATAAAATTATTACATACTGGTAATGATATTTTTAATGTGTCTAATATTTAATGTACTTGAATTAATTAGGTGATCGGCTGGGCATGAAATTATACATCTCTATAATTCATAAATTGGTCTCATAGGAAAAACAGGTTGGGTTTTAGTTTATTATTATTCCAATAATAAGACAATGTGTTGGACTAAGGCCTATATAACATGGTGTCTTGATTGTGGTCTCAATGATGGGTAATGTTTCTTTGGAGATGGCCTTAACAACATGATATGTTAACCACAGTCTTGGAGACATGCAAATTCTCTTGGAATAATTCCTTCATAGTTGGTATTGGATTCCATTTATTATTAATTCCATGAGTATGAGATCCATTTAATTGATATAAATTTTTTCATTTTTTAATGGATATATAATTCCTCTAATTTCATTACAATTATGTAATATTGTTTTCTCTAAATCATTTTGAAATATATATTTTAGGTGTATAACATGATTTATTTAGTATTATATTTTCCTTATTACTCATTTGAAAACACCCCATCTTATGTTTCCCTTTAAATTGGTTATGGAGAAATGTAGTAAAAAACATTTTTATAAGTATAGAATGTGTGAAATAATTTGTCAGATACATTTATTATTTTGAATGAATTATGGATTTTCATATATGAAGGGAAATTTTTCCCTACATCCAATAAATTTTGGATTTATCTATTTATGTTGTTACCTAATATAATAAATCACTGAACCTATAATGATTCTTATGGTGTCTAAGATATAATGTTCTATTTTTTTAATTAATGGTTATATTATGGATTTTGATATTTGTAAAATGTATGTATGTAATTTTTAGGTCTATGTGGGATAGTTAAATGAGTGTGGGTCAAAGGATTCATTACTTATATTAAATGGCTGGTTTATATAACTTGTAGTATAATTTATATATATTAGATTAATCAAGTGAATATAAATTAATGTCGATCAATTTTTAAAACATGTATATTACCCCTTCCGAAATGTATATGTTTTTATGTTATGGTAATAAAGAAAATATTTTTTGTGGATTATGTTATGTAACTATAGTGAAACTCATATAGAAAAGTATATGAATAGGATAAAATTAGAAAATAAATGTAATGTTATAAATAAGTGGTTCTATTAGTATTAAATCCATTTAGAGATACTAGAAGGTTGATGTAGCTATCACATCGATTCTCGTAAGGGAAATCCCTCCAAATGGGTTGGTTGAAAATTGACACAATCAATACACTGATGCTTGATGTGTGTGAATAAGACTGTCAACATGGCTGAACATACCAATGGGATATAATTAGTAAATAAAATTATATTTATGAAATTTTATGATGAATTGAAGTAAGATGTTAAAAATATATGTTTTATAATCTAACAGTAGAATTACCAGGGACAACCAAGGATTCAAAAATGAGATTCATAAGTTTATATGATAGTCTAATAGTTTTTAAAACCTTTATTTGTTGAATAAATATTAATATCAATGTTTTCATATAAATACTATTAATATTATTATAACCTTTTTGGTTTAAGTATTTGGTTAAAACATGAAAACATAAATAAACACAGAAAACATATATAATTGGAAACCATGATTTCGTATAACTAAATATGAAAAAATACATAAATTTTTGAGTGCATTATTATTTTTCAATTATGATGGATATGGTGAGTTTACATGTCTTACCTATAGATGTGATATTTATATTTTTTGGAAGAACATCATCATTTTTCATTATTGAGTTACATTTTTCATGGGCATTGTAGTATACTATAAAATTTATGGGGATTATGTGAATCATATATGGATTATTATTTAGTAGTATTACATTAATGATTTAGAAATATATATTAAATGGTATTAATATATCTTAAAATAATTTTTATGACATGTTTATATTTTTTGTGGAATGTAATAGATAACACACAATTAGCGTATGGGTAACTCTATGTATAATATACTAATGATGTGGAGTTATGAAGGGTGGTTTTATTTTTAAAAATCATGTAAGAAATTAACTGGTAAACAACGTTTCGATATTTGAGTGTAGATTTTTTTAGATTATCATATCATTTATTTAGATTGTGATATATAGTGAGTATTTTTTGGAATATCTCAAATATTTTAGGATATATTTCTCTTTTAATAAATTTTATTTCATCAATAGATTGTGATTGATGAATTCCTATGACTAAATAAACCATAATATAATACAAAATTATTACATATATATTTACATGGAATAATTTAAATTAATAACCACATTTCATAAATTATATATAATTTTATTTATATAATTTAAGAAAAGGAAATAAATAATTAATATTTCTTTATGAAGTCATTATAATCATTAATACTATATTTTTAGTAAACAATTGTTTTTATTTAATTTAAAGTGGAAATAATATAATAAATTTATTAAACATTTGAAAAATTAACATAGATAGAAAGACGTCATTTTTTATATCACTAGGTAATAATATAATATAGTGAATTTTTTTACATTTCAGAAATGATTGATTTTGTAAAGAATAGTGAAAAATATTGATTTGTATTTAAAAAATTTATTTCTATTTAAAGAATTTATAAAATTGATTTTTTATTGTAGAATGGTTATAATCATATAATATGTTCAATTTTAATACGCATAATCTAGTTTAGGTTATTGGAATCAATTTTTTGTTGAATTTTTTTATAAAATAATCTTATATGGGTAAAAATTGGTCATTAGAAAATAATTTTTTTGTAATTTTGAGGGATTATTTAAAATATAAATATTCTGTTTCTTTGAGTAGAATTTATGAATGTTAATTCTATATTTTGAAACATAATAATAATTATTATGTAATTTTTTAATCCTAGTTTTGATAAAAATGAATAATAAAAATGTAACAAAAACTATAGTGTTTAATGAAAAAACGAGTTTATAGAGTGATTTTAACAAATAAAAAATGATTTTTCTAGTTGTTAATATATAATGTCTATTATATTTCAAATTTTATACATATTACACTCCCAAATTCTTTTATCTATCAATTTGGATTCATTTTTCTTTTGATTAATTTTATTATAGTTTAATCCGGTAAGATAATCCAATTGTGTCTTCTCCACCACATATAAAAGGACACCCCTCTTTTCTATTATTTTAATTAAATTAATACTTAGATAAAGATAAGACAAGGGAATTTTTTCCTCTCTAATTCCCTATACCTGAAATATATGTTTTTTTATTACTAAAAGACCTCACCAATGATACTTATGAAATAATCTAAAGAGGCATATGGAAAAGATTTTAAAAAATTCCCTAACCAATTTCACATTATTCATTCTTATAACATCTATAAATAAATGTTGTGTTGTCACAACCCGTCCCCTGGGGCCTGTATCGTAAATACCCCAAGCCTGCCTTCCATAGGCCAGGGGCTGGAGACTAGCATCAAAGTCATAATTCCCTAAAGCTGGGAAGGCATTGCCTTTATAAATCGTAAACACACACAACCAGAGTACAACTGGAAGGAAACACTAAGTTAAAGCTATATAAAAAGTGTACTAAAAGTATAGGGGGTCTAGAATACAAGACCAACTATTAAGTAAAAATACAACTGAAAAAAAAAGTACAAATGAAAAAGGGACAAACAGCTGAAAGGTCAATGAAGGACCTGGATCATCCTCTGGGTTTCATACCTGAATGGTATTTATAGATGGCCTCCTCAGCACTCCACGTCCATCATACTCCACCATGGGCTGATATGTTGTTAGGTCATCCTCCAGGCACTTTCCAGTCCTGGCGCTCTTGGCCTCCGTTAGCGTTGTCCGTCGTATGCATCCTACACAACAAGGTGCAGGCATATCCCGTGTAGGGGTGAGTATAACGATACTCAGTAGGGACCTCAAGACCCTAATAGTCTCACAAAATTCATCAAGGATAAACCACAAGGTATGAAATCAACAAATAACCATTACTAAGGTATATACCCATACATATACCTAAGTTATCAAGTAAACCATTTCAATAATGGGGAAAACAAAAAGGTCATTGACTTAGCTGAAACCAGGATTTTTATTATTGAAACCATGATTATTGGAGAACTCCTGCTCTATCGAGTATAGTGTGCCTATTGTGACACCGAGGCACATATCACTGACCTTGGACTGTTGAGGTACTTCTCCTGTTGAGTATCGCGGGTCTGCTGCCAACTACCAGGCGCTCCGTCCGCTGTGGTTCTGCTGCCAAATATCGGTTTCTCCCCATAACAGCCTATAGAGGAATTACTCCTATTGAGTACCGTGGGTCTGCTGCCAACTACCAGGAGATGCTTCTTCCATTGATTTTCCACCAAATACCGGGTGCTCCCCACTTGGTTAGTTGAGTCACTCTGAGTTGAATTGGTCAAGCAATCGTCTTGTCTACAGCTACTAGGTCTCCACACTCGGTCTCCTCATCATCGGAAGGATCCACTCCACGAGCTACTGGTCAATACTCCATGTGTCATTAAGTCTCATGTATAAGTATCTCAACGGACCGTCACGACATAGGGGTCTCAACGTAACAGACAGCGCGTCAATCGGATGCCCGGTTTGTGAGTTATTAGCATTTTAGTCTTGGGGGCCCAGTTGGATTCGTGTACGAGACATCCTTACCATGACTCAAGTATACCTCGAACTCTAGTGGGGTATACTCAAAGGGACTTCTTTGCTCCAAGAATACCGGAGCCACTGACGGTTCCTAAAACGGATCTTTGGTGCCTAAGAAATATCCCAAGAAGGTAATGGGTCAGTAATGTGCCTTGGTCTGGTCCGACCTGGTCGGACTGACTCGGCCCAACCACGTCTGGGCCGACTCGATCAGGGTCAACTCAGTCAGACACAATATGTATGACCCGGCCCATTGGTTGGGTTAGCCTGCTATGTTTTGACCTTGTCCGTTGGGCACTGCCCAATGGTCTGCGAGGGCGGTGTTCCCCAGTAGTCACCGAGTAGGCGGCTCGGTAACCCAACCCGGGAGACCAGGATGGTTTGGCCAGAAACACCCCGGGGGACGTCGCGGGTTGGCTCATGAGGCCGGTTACAGGGAGGCTAGCAGGTAAGCCGCGCGGGGCACGGGTCGGCCGCCTGGTCACTGACAGTTCACAAGTGCACTGGGCAAGATGTCAGGGTGCCGGGCAGGGTGCCAGGCAGGGTGCCGGTAGGGACCGGGTAGGTTGTCAAAAAGGCGTGGGGGATCCGGGAAGGCCACAGGCGGGGCGCGGGGGTGCTGGGCATGCCACAGGAAAGAGAGCGGCGGAGCCAGGAAGTGCGCCGATGAAGCACAATGGCGTCGGGCAGCGCAACGACGGGGTGCAGGGGTGAGGGGCAGCACGCCAGCGGGGTGGTGGCAGAGCCGCGCAGTGAACCGGCTGGGCATAGACGGAGCCGGGTAGTGCACGAGGCACGTGGTCAGCAAACCAGGGCAGTGCGCTAGGGTGCGGGAAGTGTGAGGGGCCATCGTGGGGGTGGCCCGGTTGGGTAGCATGGAACTTGTTCGTCGTATCCACTTTTCCAAGTTGTCGTCATCGAACAAGAACAACAAAGGAAGGGTCAGACAGTGTCTGTGTGGCCCGATCCCTCCTCTTTACGGTGATAGATATTGTTGATTCTCATACAATATCTTTTTTCAAAGAAGAACAATGTTTATAAAGAAATATAATATAACACCAAACTCCCTAACTCAAATTTGGTGATCGAAAATAGAGTCATGGAAGGCGGTCGTCATTCTGTTAAAGTCAGAGCAAGAAGAGCTCGAAGAAGATGAGTCGACATGACGTCATCGGCATTCTTTATGGGAGGTAGTGCTTCCCTTTCTTACCCCAGTTGAAAGAAGATTAAGATAGAGTTCTTAATTCTTCGTTCCTTGTGGGCGTCAGTTCTTCGTTGGAGGAATAATTCTCTAAGGGTTGGGAGACTCGTCTCTTTGCCAGCATTTTTCCGCTTGAAGAAGCTGTCCCAAAACCATCCCCCATGAATTCATTATATTGGAGAGGAAGGGTTTGTCTAAAATTACATTGGCAAGTAATTCATATTTGGTGAATTAAATGAGTGGGCCCCGCCTAATTAAATTCATGAGAGGTGTCACATTTAATTAGGTGGATTAGAAAGAGGCTCTCCCAAATTAAAGAGGGAGAGGTGGGAGGTTTTATCCTCCACCATTAATAGGGGTAGGTTGGTCCCCACCCCTATCATTTAATAGAGAGGTTATGGGTCTTGGGTGGTCCCCACAACGTAACATCTTGCTGGAGGTTATGTGTGGGCGGGCCCCACCACCATAACCTCCCATGGAAGGTTAGGGCGTGGTGGCCCCCACCTCTAACCTCCCCTGGGGGTTTTAACCACTCAAATAAAATAATGATAAAACTTTATTTTATTCATCTTAATTAAAAACCCCCCAAAACTAACATCCAAACTCGACAGAATGAAACTACGGTGAAGGAATCACCAAGGAACTACAGACGCTGCGACTTCAACGGTGCCCTCGGATTTCCATTCCATGAAACAGTTCAAAAGTTATAATATCCCTCTCATATGTTTACTAAACGTACCTGAACAAAACATAATAAATTCTTTCCGAACACACCGGGCCTCAGAATCAAGCACCGTCAGAAACTGCGGACTTGTAAAATTCTGATGTATTTAAACAAAGTTCACGGGAATTCCATGTCTTTCCATTGTACCCACCTCAGGCCTTTACATCCCCATAAGCTACAACTCGAACTAAGGTAAAAATTGGTGGTACTGAGCACACATCTAAGCCTCCCGCTCCCATATGCTCTCTTGGAGGTTCCACTGCTGCCAGCGAACATGAACTAGAGGTATCGACCGTTCACGTAGTAACCACTCATGTCGATCCTTAATCTCCACTGGAACCTCAATGAATGTCTCCCCATCATCGATGTTCATATCTCCATGGTCAATACTGTTGGATGGGTCATGCACATATCTCCTCAACTGAGATACATGGAAGTCTTCGTGAACCGGATGCAGCTGAGGTGGACGTTCCGGGCGGTAAGCCACCTCACCTACTATGATAAGGACCTGTAAAGGTCCAATGAACAATGGAGATAACTTTTAATCTCGGTCGAATATTCATAGACCACGTCGAGGTGAGACACATAGGAAGACGTGGTCCCCATCCCCAAACTCCAGAGGTCTCTTCTCCTATCAGCATACGACTTCTGCCAACTCTGGGTAGTCTTCATCTACTCCTGGATGATATGCACCTTCTTTGTGGTAGCCCGTACCTTCTCTAGCCCCACTAGTTCTGACTCCCATGGTTCTTTCTAGAATAGTGGCGATCTAAAAGGCTAAACATACAGGGACTCAATAGGTGACATACCTATGGTGGAGTGATAGTTTTTGTTAGAGGAAAACTCCACCAAAGGAAAGTGATCCTCCCAGTTGCGACCAAAGTTGAGGAAATATGCCTCAATCATGTCCTCGAGGTTCTAAATAGTCCTATCGGTCTGAACATCTGTCTGATGATGAAAGGCAGTGCTCAGAAGTAGCTGTGTCTAGAAAACCTCTGGCCACCCCTTCAATAGCTGGGAAGTAAACCATGCATCATGGACAGAGACAATAGAAGAAGGTACTCCATGCAATTGCACTATCTCCCGCACATAGATACATCTCATGATCTAAACTAAGCCCTGCTCTCTGATTGATTTGAAGTGGGCCTACATGGTGACTAAGTCTATGATCAACCATATCAAATCATGAATACAATATGTGCATGGAAGACCTATCACGAAGTCCATGGATATCCCATCCCACTTCTACCCTGGGATATCTAAGGGTTGAACCAAGCCTGTGGGTACCTGGTGCTCTGCCTTCACTTGCGGACATGTGACGTACCATGAGAAAAACTCTGCTACTGCCTTATTCATTCTTGGCCACTAGTGCTTCTGTCGAAGGACCTAGTACATCTTTGCCACTCCTAGATGTACATCTAGAGGGTAAGTGTGAAAATCCTTCAACACTTACTCCTGAAGTGAAACTGGTACCATGGTACGTCCTCTAAAGAGGATGACATGCTCCCCATATTTAGAAAATCCATCAGGTTCATACCCTGTGGATATCTGAGCATGTCACGTCTCGTAGTCAGCGTCCCCATGCTGCGACTCCCGGACTCATTGAAGAAGTGGGAGAGTGACTGTATGAGACTGTAGATAAGATTATCCATCTCTTTTCACAAAGGATATCTGTATGTTAGTCAGCTGCTCTGTCTCACCTCCTAGAATTTTTATACCATTCCTCCTCCTAAGCGCATATGAAAAAAAGTTCCCCTTCCCTGAAGTACAGACAACCTCGAAGTCATAGTCCTAGAGGAACTCAAGCCATCGCTGTTGTCTCAGGTTCAGGTCCTTCGAAGAGAAGACATACCTCAAATTCACATGATTAGAGTACATGGTAAAATGTTCTCCCATCAGATAGTGCCACCAAAACTTCAAGCAGAAGACTACTACTGGTAACTCTAGGTAATGGGTAGCATAGTTTTTCTCATGCAGTCTCAGCTTCTGAGAACCATATAAGATCACTACTCGCTCCTGCATCAGGAAACACCCATGTCCAGTCCCAGATGCGTTGTAGTAGACTATGTATCCTATTCCTTTCTCTGGAAGCCTCAAGATAGGGGCAGTAGTCAGCCTCGGACACATCTCATAAAAACTCTGCTGGCATCTCTCCAACCACACGAAGGGTTTACCCATCTTTGTCCAGGCTCAATGTGGTGCTGCGACTCTGGAGATTTCTGGAACGAATCTCCTGTAATATCCATCCTAGACATGAAAACTTCGTACCTTCATCACACTCCTAGGTGTTTCCCATTCATGTACCACCTCGATCATTGCTGGATCCACTGTAACTCCAGCCTCCCAGATTATGTGTCCCATAAAGTGAACCTCTCAAATCCAAAACTGGCACTTCAAGAGCTTACCATAAAGCTGGTGCTCTCATATTGTGTCCAGTACTAACTGAAAATGGTAGGAATGCTCCTCCTCTGTAGTCAAGTAGATCAGTATGTCATCGGTGAAGACTATGACAAAGCGATCGAGGTATGGATAGAATATCCTATTCATGAGACACAGGAACACATCTGGAGCAATGGTTAAGCCGAAGAGAATAAACAAGAACTCGTAGTGGATATAACGACCCCTGAAGAATGTCTTCTGCACATCCTCGTCATGAACTATGATCTGGTGATAGCCTGATCTGAGATCTATCTTCAAAACCATCATGCTCCCTTTAGCTGATCAAAGATGTCATGAATCCTCGGGAGTGGGTACTTGTTCTTCACCGTCACCTAGTTCAGGCAACGATAGTCAACAGAGAGACTCAAGCTCCCATACACCTTCTTGGTGAACAGAATCGAGGCTGCCCAGGTAGAAACACTACACCGGATGAATCCCTTTCCCTATAAGTTCTCTAACTATACCCACAGCTCACGAAGCTCCATGAGAGTCATACGATTCGCTGGAGTAGATATCTGTGCCATACCTAGGTACAATTTGATGTAGAAGTCCACCTCTCTAGGAGGAGGTAGTCTTAAAACATCGTCAAGGAAAACATCTGTGTACTGGTCCACCACTACAGGATATGTCTGACTCTGCACATCAACTGCTCTAGGGGTAAGGCAAGACAACTGGTGAGTGATCAGCTGCACCCTCCTCTGAGTAAGTCCGTCCTGCGCTGCAAAGGTTCCCTCCTCTCCAGTGAAGGTGAAACTGGCTCCATCTGTGTGGACACCGCATCATTCACCTAATATAGTCGATCTGAGCATGGACTGTAGATAACCAGTCCATACCCATGATGACGCCGTATGACCTCGACGCCACTACTAGGAGATCCCAGCCGAAGCTCTCTTCTCCTAGAGTAAGCTCACACTGCCGACACCAGTGCGTAATCATCTAGTCTACTCATGTAGGAGTCTCTAGTCATAAAGATTGATCCAACCACTCTGTCAGAATCTCCGAGATTCGAATGAGGGAAGTGGCTATGAAAAAGTGACTGAAAACTATGTCTATATTAATGCAGCTATGGTGGAATAGACACAGATCGTACCTCGAATCATCTCCAGATCACCATGATCATAGGCCTTAACTCCCTGATGTTGTGCTTTGCCTTATCCACCCACTCACTGTGGTCAGGGTGGACCTCCTAGTGGTGGTGGCAGTAGCACCTCGTAATGTCGTCCACCACCAGCTGCATGGCCAGCTCCATTTCCATGTTCGCCTGCGCCCTACAGACCACCTCGATAGTGCCTTTTCCTCTTCCTGGGAGGTTCCTCAACTTTCTGCTGATGATCAGAGCGGAGGGCCGGACAATCATGATCCATGTGTCGAAGCCCTCTATAGGAGTAACATTGTATTCTCTTGGCATGACTGGCTCTGTCTCCACTCTGGGTTCCCCATACAACTGATCTTAAGCCATGCAGTTGACCACCTGTGGTTCTAGTCATCTGGGACCTCTGCATTATCAGTCTACTAATAGTTGCAGAATACTCCACTGCATGTCGGCTAGTGGTGCGTCTCACTAATGGGGACTTCTCAGCAAGAAAACTCTCTACTAAGATGGCTCCATCCAACACTCCTTCCTGCGTCGAGATGCTATGGGAGAATATTGAAGTTTTAATCTCTTTCTTGATTCCCTGATCAAAGGTCTGGGCCCTAAAGACTGGGTCTCGTACCATATCAGTGGAGTAGAATGAGAGGTCAGTGAATCTCAATGAGTACTTAGCAACACTCATGCTGACCTGTTGTAGATTAAATAGCTCTTGTATCTGCATCGCTCGAAGGGTGGCTGGTACAAACTCTATCCGGAACTAGCTCTAGAAGCCTTCCAAAAGATGTGTCACCTCATCATGAATCTGGAGCATCAGGCTCCTCTATCTACCTTCTGCTTTCTGAAGGATGCTGGAATCAAGTATCACCATAAAGTCAGCTAGTGTCGCTGCCTGCAGGTTTGTCTCTCCCCAGAAATTTGGTGGCCTCTGGAGCTGGAACTCGTTCAATGAGCACAAGTTACGTGCACTCTCTGCTGCTGGGGCTAGTGGAATCGGTGGAACATTGGGGAGTAGTACTGCTGGTACCTTTACTGGTGCCTCAACTAGAAGAGGGCCATTTACTAAGGCCTCGTCACTCAGAGGGTTGTTAGTACGTACAACTCTTGGGGCTCTAGATTGTCATTTACGGGGAGGCATCCTGAAAGAAATAGATGGACATTGGTCATAAGACTATACCTGGTGAGCTGACTTGGTTTGATCTGACTCAAAAAATGCTTTTGAAAACTCACATGCAATCAGTGTTTTCGTTCACGGAGTTCGAAATCAAATGTTAGGGTCCTTGTGTATGGATGTGTCCGTCTCCCACACCAACACTGGACTCCCTAAACTGAAAACCACACTTATTACCCTTAACACTATTGCTTCACAGAAAAGTAAAATCATAGTCCTATGTTCTATGGTAGAACCAACATCCTCTAATACCTATTTGTCATGAGCCATCCCCTGGGGCCCATATCGTGACTACCCCATGCCGACCTTCAATAGGCCAGGGGCTGGCGACTAGCACCAAAGGTGAAATTCTCTAAAACTGGGAAGGTATTGCCTTTATAAATCGTAAACCCACACAACCAGAGTACAAGTGGAAGAAAACACTATGTAAATGTTTTATAACAAGTGTACTAAATGTAATGGGGGTCCATAATACAAGCCCAACCGTAATTTAAAAATACAATTGAAAACATGTACAACTGAAAAGGGACAAATAGATGAATTGTGAAATCAACTCTTGGATTGTCCTCCAGGGATCGTACCAGAAGTATAGGTACATATGGCCTCCTCAGCACTCCATGTCTGTTAGATTCCACCGTGTGCCGATACGTTGTAAGGTCCTCCTCTGGGTCCCGTACAGTCTTGCCACTCTCGGCCTCCGCCATCGCTCTCTGTCGTCTGCATTCAACACAATGAGGTGTGGGCATATCCCGTGCAGGGGTGAGTATGAAAATGCTCCGTAGGGACCCCAAGACCCACATGGTCTCAAAACATTCGTCAAGGATAAGCAAAATTTATGAAATCAACATATAACCATTTATTAGGAATGTTCCCATACATATACCTATGTAATCAAGTAACTAATCTCAATCATGTGAAAAACACAATGGTCATTGAATCAGATTAAAATAGGATTTTCATTATCGAAACCATGGATACTGGAGAACTCCTCCTATGTCGAGTACAGTGGGTTTTTCGCGACACCGAGGCACATCTCACAAACCATTAAATTCTAAGGTATTCCTCCTGTCGAGTACTGCTGGTTTTCTGCCAACTACCAAGCGCTCCCCCTAATGGCCTACAACGGTAATCCTCTTGTCAAGTACTTCATGTATGCTACCAACAACAAGTTCTCCATCCTCCATGGGTCTGCCGCCAAATACCAGTCACTCCCCACTGGGCTAGTCGAGTCACTCCGAGTCGAATCGGTCAAGCAGTCATCTAGTGTACAGCTACAAGGTCTCTGCACTCTGTCTGCTCATCACCGGAAAGATCAGCTCCATGAGCTACTGGTCGATAATCCAAGTGTCATGAAGTCTCACGTGGAAGTATCTCAATGGAACGCTAGGTCATATAGGTGTCAACACAACAGATGACGCGTCAATCGGACACTCGGTCTGTGAGTTATTAGCATTTTAGTCCTGGGGGCCCGGTTGCATTCTTGTATGAACCAAACTAAACATGACTCAACTATACCCCGAACTCCAGAGGGGTATACTCAAAGGGAAGGCTATGCTTGAAGAATACCGACACCACTGATATTTCATCAATCGGACTTCTGGTGCCAAAGAAATAGACCAAGAAGTTAGTGGGTCATTAATGGGCCAGAGTCCAGTCCGACCCAGTCAGGCCGACTTGGACCAACCCGGTCTAGGCCAACCTTGTCTGGGTCCCACAAGTCAGACTCACTGGGTCTGAGCTGGCCCGTTGGGTGGGTCTGCCTGCTATGATTTGACCAGGTCTGTTGGGCCCGGCCTAGCGGACCGCGGGGGACGTTTGGCCCGGTAGTCCCCACGAAGGCGGATCAGTAACTCGTCCTAAGAGAACAATCCAGTTCAGCTAGTGACAGTGCGGGGGACACAACAGGTTGGCTCGGGTGGACGGTGGTCGGGAGGCCATCAGGCAGGCCGCGTGGGGCATGGGTAGGCCGGTTGGCCACAAGCATGCCATGGGTGCACCAGGCAGGGTGCCGGGAAGGCCGTCGGTGGTGCGCAGGTGTGCTGGGAAGGCCGTCGGTAGGGAACAGGGGCACCAAGTAGGCCGCTAGTGGGGCGCAAGGGCGACGAGTAGGCTACCATCAAGGATGAAGGGGCATCGGGTAGCCCACCGTCGGTGCGCGGGGGTGTCAAGCAGCGTGCTGGTAGAGCCGGGCAGCGCACGGGGTATGCAGGCAGTGCACTGGCACAATGTGCTATGGAACGGGAATCGCGCCGGGGTGCCGCAGGGGCAGCACAGTTCTTGGAGGCCGTGGGTCTCACTACCCTTGTTCGCTGTCTTCATCACCATCCCCTATTTTCCAAGCCGTCATCAAGAACAAGAACAACAAAGGTAGTGTCAGACCATGTTCATGCAACCTGAGCCCTCCTCGTTACGGTGATAGAAATAGGCGATTCTCATATCATTTCTTTGTTCGACAAAGAACGAGGTGTATAAACAAATATAATATAACACAAAACTCCCTACCTTGAATTAGGTGATCGATGAAGGAGTCGCGGAAGGTGGACATCATTCCGTCAAAGTCAGGGGAAGAAGAGCTCGGAGAAGATGAGTCAATATGACATCGTTGACGCTCTTCGTGGGTTGTAGTGCATCCCCTTCTTGACCCGATTGAAGAAGGATGAATACAGTGTCCGTTATTCATTGTTCTTTGTGGTGACAGTTCTTTAATGGAGAAATAATTTTCCAAGGTTTGGGCGTCGCGTCTCTTTTCCAGCGTTTCACTGCATAAAGAAGTCATCCCAAAACCTTCCCACATTCTTCCTTTATATAGGAGAGGGATGGATTGTCTAAAATTACATTGGCACATAATTCAAATTTTGTGAATTAAAAGTGTGGGCCCCACATAATTAAATTTGTGAGAGGTATCCCATTTAATTAGGAGGATTGGTAAGAGACACTCCCACATTAATGAGGGAGAGGTGGGAGGTTTTATCCTCCACGATTAAAAGGGGTCAGGTGGTCCCGACCCCTATCATTTAATAGAGAGGTTATGGGTCTCGGGTGATCCCCACATCATAACCTCTCACAGGAGGTTATGTGTGGGTGGGACCCACTACCATAACCTCCCATTGGAGGTTTGGGTGTGGGGCCCCCCTCCAACCTCCCCATGTAGGTTTTAACCACCCAAATAAAATAATTTTAAAACATTATTTTATTAAACTCAATTAAAAAACCCCCAAAAACTAACTTCCAAAATCGATAGAACGTAACTGCGGTGAAGGACTCACTAAGAAATTACCGATGGTGTGAGTTCAAAAATGCTCTCAGATTTTCAATCCGATCACCAGTTCAAAATTTATAAAAACCCGCTTGTACGTTTACTGAATGTACCTGAACAAAACCTCATAAATTGATTTCGGACACACCGGGCCTCGGAATCATGTACCGTAAGAAACTACGGACTTATAAAATTAACATGTATTTTAAAAAAATTAATGGGAATTATGGGTCATTAAATTTTTATCATAAAATAATTAGGTATTTTTCCTTAAATACATAAATATCATTATGATAATGGATCCACCATTATGCTCTCTATATTCCATCAAATTGTACGTGAAAGTATCATATGTACGTACATGTGGACTACCGCCAGTACATTGGGATAAAATTCATTTTCATACACCATATTATTGATTTTTTTTATTATGATGGTTTATAATATTATATGTAATATATTTGGAATAATTATCCATCATTAAT
This sequence comes from Viscum album, assembly GCA_963277665.1. NCBI lineage: Eukaryota > Viridiplantae > Streptophyta > Magnoliopsida > Santalales > Viscaceae > Viscum > Viscum album. The sequence goes on along the minus strand of OY728131.1, from coordinate 1,472,238,837 downwards.
TATTATATCATATCATCATTTCCACCTCTCAATCATTTGGAAAACAATGTCTTCCCTCGTGCATGCGTGAGAACTACCACCTTAATGAAGTGGTGTGATCCATTTGTAATTTGAGCTTTAAATGTATGGAAATAATGATATAATTAATAAATAAATGTTATAAATATGACCTCACTATTTTTCTAGAATGGTAAATTTTTAATTACCTTTATTTCATTCCTTTTTTAAAAAATTGAAAACCACACTCTTATATACGTAAAACTTATAACCTCATTGAATGGTGTAATTATTCATTCTATATCTACTTTTAAGGGATGAATCTACATATATATAAAATGAATATATATAATATATATATCATTATTAAAATTATTAAAATGATGGTGTAATAAATAATGTATATGATTCAGAACTACATAACTAAAATTCCCCTGAAAACTAAAACAGTTAATAATAGTAAATAATGATTTTCATATAGAATTATTAATAAATGTGTGATGAAATATTATAAGTTGGTCATAACTTATATGAAAATCAAGTTAATTATTCCATTAAAAATAATAATTTGTTAAATGTTATTATACTTGTTCCATGATCTCTTTTAATGAAGTCAAACATAAGGAAGTGGTTTATCATCATAAAATGTCTGGTTTTGTATATATGTCTTGTTAAAAAACTATCATTTATTATGATGTGTGTATATAATTTTTTATTTTATATACTTAATATATTTATGATATTTATATTAATATCTTTACTTGATTTTATTCTTTTATGGATCATATGATTCATAAGATACTAAAGTGGTACGAGATTTTCATCTCACTTTAATTTCTATTAGAATTATACCATATTCATCCCTTATGTCATTTAAATGGTGAATATAATATATATGAGAATATTTTATTGTTATGTTCATAAATATTATGACAATATACATCTTTATATATGGATCATTCTTTCATGAGGTTTTGATTCGATTGTTTCCAATGTTATAGGGAATATATGTTACAATATTATAATTAATTGGGAAAATTAATGATAACGCTTATATGATGAAATTTTATCAACTATTTGACAAGATTTAAATGAATTTTATTAAAATTAGTTTATTTTTATAGAACACATTTTTTCCATTTATTTTCATCGCATTAATATCTTAGGAGACCAAATGAATATTTTTAAAGAAAAATTACTTTATTTTACTATTTAGTTGAAAATACATTTTTCCCTATATCAATGATTTATAATTTTTTTCATGAATATTATTAAAATTATAATATTATTAAAATTATTTTGTACCTATTTTTTTAAAAAAAATTGTGTAGAAGGAATCTTCTTACTATTGTCTAAACAAGGAACCTTTTACTTTTTACCCACAACCAAAAAAAATTGTTATCAAATAAATGGCCTAAACTAAATATTATTTCATAAAGTCCACATAATACATAATATCATACTTTACGTGTTCCAAATGTTCTATTAAATGAAATTATTTTCATTAATATTTATGAATGTTTTTTTATTTTAAATAAGGTATTTCAATTTGAAAGGTGTATTTTCCCCATGAAATAATCCAAAAATATTCTTAATGGATTTTTTAATCTATGAAAATGTTAATTATATTTCTTATGATATACAAGGGATATGATCTAATTGTTTTATCATCCTTAACTTTTTGTAATTTATTTTTGTTTTTACAATTTCAGAATGATTCTATGAAACCAATTTAACTCCCTTGGGTAAATTATGATATTATGAAACCATTATAAAAACCATATAATTTATTTGGGTTTCTATATTATGTAATGGTTAAATATTTATGAAAAAAAATTCTCATACTGATAATATGATAATATATAATGGAAAAATATATATGAAACATGTTTTCTTTCCAGGATTAATTCTATGATAAAAGTTTTAGGATCCGAGGGAATTCCTTTTTATGATTTATATTATGTGATTAGTGGGAATATAAATATATATCATTTCAAAAAATTTGGTATCGATATATATGTAATGAGGTTACAAGGACTAGAATGGGGGTTTCAGAAGGTTCATTAAAGGAATCTTTCCACAAATAAATAAATGGAAGTGAACTCTGAAAATGGATGTAATGGATTGGAGAGTGAAACAAATCTACTAGGATAGACTGGGAGGAGAGTCATCACTATGGAAATGATTTTCTATTTTTTTGTAAAACAAATGTGGATTAATCCAATGTTAAGCTCTCATGGATCATGTTCTATGATTTAATTCCAATAAATGTCTTATAAGATACCAATATTTATGACATGATTAAATATTATGGTCTATGATATGTTACATATGTTTTTAAAATTATATATTCATGTTCTCATAAACTTATTCTCATTTCATTATTTACTGATCACTGAAATCTACTTTCATTACACTTATTGATAATTTCTGTAACCCATTTTTTTGTCTCTTACCAATACATTGAAGAATGGTTTTAAGAATGTGTTGTATAAAATAGTTATAGTTATGATTTACATATTATAATATGATAAATATATCTTATATAAAAGTTTATTATGTATCCTTGATTCCAAAGACACTAAACCTATAAAATTATATTATTAATCTTCACATTATTTATTTTATATTCATCTAAAATGATATAATATTTATGTATAAATAGTATGGTAGGTGATAGTTAGTATCATGGAATTATTTATTTACCGCTGAAAACAAGGGTGGGATAATTTTTGTGAGAACCCTTAGTATATTTAAATTTTCATGGGAACTTCCTATATTATGTTAAATAAAAGTGTTTGGTTTTTAATGAAAACATATTTTTTTGGATACTAAAATGGGATATGGTTTTGATGTAGATGAATATATCAGTAATAAGATTGAGTAAAATAGTTATGGTTTATTATGACCATCATTATATTACATAGTTATTTTGACCTTCCTACAAACCATTTTTAATACATGTGAAGATATGCATGGGTTAAGTCACAATTTATTTATACTTTAATATGTATGATTTGACCTGATAATGTCCATGAATGACTTATCATAAATCTGATGTATAAATGATTGAAAATTAGTTTATATTATATAAAAATCCTATGGATTAATTTTTATCATTGATTAGTTTGATTAATGATTAATGATTCTCATTATATCCATTTTGGTTTTAATAAGGGAGTGGACATGGAACGAAAAAATTTATGTGTTTATTGGGATTCTAAAATATCATGGTCCCATATTTGATTAAAATTTTATTAATTCTTATATATCAGGAAAATAATAATGATATTTGACTTCACATACCCATAAATTAGATATAGAATTTGTATTGAAAACTCCTATGGATTTAATTATCAAATATCTTTTATATGATTCTACTTTGATTGATGTTTCTTGTAATGCATTTTCATCAAATGTCAATGTTCAACCTGTATTTGAGTGTGATATTTTATTCGATATGGCTTTGAATCCTTTAAATATTGATTAAATAAATTAAAGATGACATGAAGTAAAATTTGATATTTGAAACCAAAATATTATCATCAATATGTCTATTAATAAATTTGAACAACTAATGGAAGTTACATCCATTATTTGGTAATTGATTAATTTTAATGGGGGTGTTTAACTCATATAGTTGGGTAGAAACTCAATATATAATATATTCATATTTTGCGAATTTTTTAGAAACATTTTCCATGTATTTCACAGAATCATGATGTTCATTTTTCAATAGAACTCATACACAGTACAACAACAATTTTATTTACTCCATATATAATTTCCCCTATTTATTTTTAGGAATATGATATGAAACACCTGGATATTCATTAAAATTGATTATTTTAGGTTAGTGTCGAACCATGGGGTGATGAAATACGTTTGAATAAGAATAATGAAGGAACATTGTGAATATTCATTATTTATTGAGAACATAACAATTTGAAAATAATTAAATTGTATCCTCAACTCACTATTGATGAGTTGGATAGTGAATGCTTTTTAATGATTGGTCTTTAATTTGTATAATAGATGTTCTGGGAACAATGTAATGAAATAATCAATAAAATCATCTATATGAGGTATTCACTAAAAATTTATCGTAAACTCATAAGGAATTAATAATTATCCTGATAAATTCATGGATTTAATGAATTTATATGTTAAATAATACCATGATATGATTATATGATTCTTCACTTGTGATATTATTATATATTCAATTTGATTGGTAGATCTTAAAGATCACATAATTAATGTGTTGAAGACCATACATAAGGAGTAATTGTATGAAAACATTACAAAGTGTGAATTTTTCCACAAAATGTGACATTTTGGGTTTATATAATATAAATTGATGTTATATTTGTGGATCCATTAAAGATAAATCTTATTGAAAATTTGTACCCACCAACCATGGTGACTAAGGTATATAGTTTTCATGGTTTGGAATGATATTATTGAAAATTTGTGTAGAATTTGTCATGGTTTTCAAATAAAATAACCATGTTAACTTAGAAGGGTGACATGGTTCATGGTAAATTGAATGTTTATAAATTTTAATAGAACCAAATTGATGGTTAGTAATGACGCCTATAATATAATTACCCTATAGTGGTTACCTCTTTTTTATCATTTTTTATTCATAAAATAAATGATTGGGATGTATCATCATGCATAATGATACAATGATATCTTATTCATCACAACAATTTTTAGTTTAAGAGAAAACTTATTCCACTAATGAGTATGAGTTATTTGGTGTAAATTATGAATTTAATATATGTTGGAATTATTATCATAGAGAATAGTATGATATACATTATTATTATAATGGTTTATCGTATATATTAACCTATAAAGAGATGAATATGTCCAATAATGGTTCGTTATATTTGATTAATGAATATTATTTTTCAATACAATACCACACTAGGAATGAAAATGAGGTTATAGTTTCTCCTAATCAAAAGGATCAAGCATTCATATATATTATGGGGATCATAATGATCTAATTTTTATTTGATTAAAATGTATGTATCTATAAATATTTATATAAGGGGAGAAATAATATATCCCTCAAATTATTATTCAACCATCTCTTAGTGTAATGAATAATAATACATGAAATGAATATATAGAGTTATAAAAAATGGTGAGAAATTTAATTTGAGTTCAACCATTATTATGATGGAGCTATAAGAATGAAGAACCATGTATGGGTTATGTAAATATATTATATAATAATAGAGTAGTTAGATGTATCTCATATTTACTCATTATCTATACATCTAGTAGTTATGAAGATTTATGGTGGTATGAAATTTTGTTTGTTGTGGGAATCCATGATGATAAATATTGAAGACTATGTTTATCGGTGCATTATATATCAGAATTTTGCGATTGAGATTCATAATTCTAATGGGTTTTTTTATACATTACACAAACCAAAATTTAAATTGGAAAACATCAACAAGTATTTTTTTCATCACAACCCACAAAAAATATAATGGTCTTAATGCTATTTTTATTGTAGTTTATCTCCATATGAATTTTCCACAGTTTATTAAAATTATAAAAGTTTTATCTCTTGAGGATTTTTCAATAATATAAATAATGAAAATGGTTAGGTTGAATGGAGTAAAAAAATCTATAATATATTATAGGGATCTCAGGTTTACCTTGATGTTATAGAGAAGTCTTCTGTTAGATCTAGATTTTGAGATGCATTTTAGTTCTATTAATCATCGTTAAATAGATAGTCTCTTTAATAGACCATCTCAAACATTACATGATATGTTTTTTCTTTTCATATGGATTTAAATGGTCATTGTTTTCATGAAATTCCTCTAGTCAAGTATTATTTCAAAAATATCTTTCTCCCACACATTGAGATGGATCCCTATGGATATCTATATGTAATGACATGTATAACACTAATAAACATTGATGAATTTATAGAATGAAATATATAGGGAGCATGGGAATGCAGAGAAAATTTAGGTGAATTATATAGTCATTAAAACTCATATTGATGCTCAGAGTAAAAAAAAGATCTATACTATGATTCATAAGTGAAATAATGAATTTGATATTTTGGATAACGTATTACTTTGAATTATTCTATGGATGAATATTTTTAGATTCAGAAAATGGGGAATATTGTTATCTATCATCTTATAAAATCATGATTGTGTAGGGATGGTAGCTTATTTCTAGGAACTTCCATTGAACCTCTCAGAAGTTTATAATGTCTTCATTGTATCTTTACTGAGGGATTACATAATTGATCCAAAAAACATACTAATCTTAGATGTTTTATAATTGGAGAATTATTTCCCTATTTAGAACAACATCTATAAATTTTAGTTCATTGAAACAATGTATTAGGATATATGACATGTCACCAAGATAAACATCACTAGAAAAATTAAAAATCAAAAAATGTTATGTGGTAGCCATGGTTGTGATGAAACAAATATATTCACATTTTTATATTGAATTGGAGGAATTTAAAAGATTAAATTCATATAAATGGGTTTATAATATAAATCCTCTACATTTTATGATATATTTCTCTTCAAATAAATTTATTTTCCTTGACAGCTGGGGAAACACTCAACCCCATGTCTAGATGCACCGAAAAAATAGTATACCATTATATCATTGATTTTAAATTGGTGGAATTAATAGTAATAGAATATTTTTAAAAGTTATGTTTAATTTTTTTATATAAATTAAATATGTAGATAAATATGTGCCTCCAAAATATTTAATGCAATATATTCATTAAAAATACATATATATGGACAACTAGTTTTTATTGATATTTATGAAAAAATAAAAAAATAAATTTATTCTATATTTAAAAAATTTATTGTAAAAAATTAAGCTAATATTTTAATTCATCATGTAAAAATATATTATAATGAATTTTAGATAATTGTCTAAAATGATTTAATTGTTGATGAATTATAAAAAATATTAATTTCTTTTAAAACAATATCTTTATTTAATGAATTTATATAATTTAATATTGTTTAAATATGTTTCTAAATGTATTACTATATCTATAATATTTTTTATATTTCAATTTAGTTAATTGGAATGACTTTTATTATTTATTCTGATATAAAGTTTTCTTATACTTGACAAAACTTTCCCATTACAAAACATCTTTTTGTCACATTTTGAAAGAGTAATTTTAAATTAATTTCATCAACCTATATGAGATTAATTTTTTAATGTGCCATATATATTTTCAACCATAATAATAATTATTATGAAATAATAAAAAATAAATATCAGTCATACTTGATAATTAAAATATTAAATACATGTAATCACTTTTAATTTAATGTTGGGTTTGTTGGGGGGAGGACGTTTAAAAAATGAGATAAAGTGATTATTAAAAATAAAACATCTATAAATACTACTTTAAGGCCATATATTGATATCATATTATGAAAAAAAATTATATCGGTTTTTATCTATTTTTATCATGAATTCGTTTATTATATTTTAATTTTTAAGAACTCCCAACGGTATAATATTCACCAATTATAAAAAGAGACCCATCCATTCTATTAAATTTACCTAATTAAAAAATATATATCCAAAAAATACTACATTATCCTCTTATAAAATTCTAATATAAACTAATTAATATATAATGGTCTTCTTAAAATACTAGTCCAAGGGCACATCATAATGTATTTAAAGGTGTCATATCGAAGAAGATTTAATCAAAAAACCTGACCAATTTGAATTTTTTTCTTTTTTTATTTCCTATAGTTAATTTCTGTTAATCATAAAATTATATAACTACTATAATAAATATGACTATATGAAATTATTATTAAATAAAAACCAATATCAACCCTATATTCCATTAATTGTGATGTGTATGTATTTTTCCTGCGTACATGTGGAATAGAACTTCTACGTGGAGATACTAATAGTTTTTCATAAAACCACTCTTGTAGAGTTATTATTATTTGTGGGATGTTTATATATTATTTTAAAACATTATTATGATTATGGTATAATAATATCTTGTCTACATTCTTACCTTTTAAATCATTGGAAAATGATAATGTCACTCATTTGTATATATGGACTACCACCTTCAAAAAGTGATGTCATTCATTTTCAATTTATAATATAATATCATGGAAATTAAGAAGGATTAAATTATTTTTTTATGATATATATGAAATAATAATAATCCTTTAATGTCAAATTATTATTTACCTTTTTTCGTTCCATTTTTGGAAACATAGAAAAAAAATTATTTGTTAGTACGACATGTCATCTCCATGAACGATGTAATTTCGTTAATTACATTTTATTGACTACGATAAATATAAATATAATGAATATATATTTCATTAATATAATTTGGGAAATTAATTAGAATTTGTAACAATGAATAATATATAAGGCCTAAAAGCTAAAAAACTGATCTTTTCATTAAAAAAATAGTTTAAAACTAGAAAAAATGAATTTAAATGTGAATTATTAATAATTTGGTGATGAAATAATATTAGTTGATGATATATTATATGAAAATTATTTATGGGATTATTTTAAATAATTATAATATATTTAAATTTATTATACTCTAGGATAGTGTTCCTTTGAATAAAAAAACCTTTGGTACAGGTTTATCATATAAAATTATATTATTTAAGACATATGTGATGTTATAAATCTATAGTTATTTATGAAGTGTATATAAATAACATTTTTAATTATATATCATGAATATAATTATGATAAATTTTCTTCATTTCTCATTTATTTTTATTTTTTAATAGGGTGTATGATTCAACAATTACAAATTGTAAAGGGATCTTTCCCTCAATTGCTTTCTATTAGACACATGCCATATTCACCACTTGTTTCTATTGTCGTCTGTATATAATACACATGAATGTATTTTAAGATGAGTATATATTATATTAATAGTACATATATATATATATATCCATATATATTCCTCTCCTTAATGATTATTTTATTTGATAGTTATCAATTTTTTAAGGGATTCCTGATATAATCACATTGTATATTGGGATTATTTATGATTAAGTATCAAATGATGTATTTATTTGACCTATGTCAAAATAATCTCATGAATTTTATGATCCTAAGTTTTTTTAGATTAAATGATTTATATTCATTTTCTTATCATTATTATCTCATGTGAACAAATATCATTTTTTAGAGAAACCCTACATTATTTATATCTTCACATAAAAAGTATTTTTATTCAATGTACATGATTTAAAAAAGAATTTTATGAATGTTTTCAATTTTTTACATGACTATTTAAATTAAATTTTTATTATTATTTAATTTTTACAAAATCATTAAATTGGAATGTTCCTATCATTTTCGGAATATGTAAGTTTAATATTTTAAAAAAATATGTGAAACATATTATTGGAGCAGTTTACATTGAATGAAAATAATTTCACACCATCACAATCATTCAACTTATTAAATCATCCCTTATATGTTTTCAAATGCTATTTTCAGTTAATATGTTTTCTTTAATATTTATTAAATATTTATATTTTAAATAAGTTCTTCCAATGTGAAAAATAAATTTTCCTCAGGAAATGTTCCAAAAATCATTGAAAATATTTTTCCGATAATGATATCATCCATGAAGTTACTTATGGTTTATTAGGGAAATGATACAATGGTTCTACTGATTTAATTTATTTGGATAGCTTGTGATAATGGTTTTTTTAGGATTAAAATATGAAACATGATCTATTATAATATGTTAAATACGTTTTGAACAAACCTTTATGAAATCCATTTCATCTCTATGAGTTAGGCGATGAGTAATGGATCAAATATTTATTATTTTTTTCATTTTAATGGGTTATTCAATAATATTATGATAATGATTTTTTAATATTTATTACCTTTTCATGGATTATTCAATGATAATTTTTTTATAATATTCCATGCATATGTATGAATTGCATTATATTATGTAACGCCCCGACCCTAATTACCCAGAGTCGGTGCATTACTTCGTAACATTGGTATGATAAAAAAAGGTCAAGTATCTAAAGACCGATTAGTTTAGTAGCCTTGGAAACAATAGATACATTCATAAATGTTACATTACATCATAAATTGAAAAACTACAATAACAAAGTCTCCATAATCCACAATCATTTCCTCTTCTGACTATCCCAGCAGGTCATTCATAAAATAATTCTTCACATCATGGAAAATATTAAAACATTGAAAGGGTTGAGCTCAGATGCTCAGTAAGGATAACAATATAGTGAAAGCTTTCATAAATAAACATAAACATTTAAGGAAATGTATAACTAAAACAAAAGCCATTTAAACTTGAACTTCAACATAATATGGAAAAAGTAAAATGAATTAATTCAATTTACTTATTCACATGGATATTCTACTGGTCGAATAATCACCTGCAATTTCAATAACCACTTTAATAATGATGGAATGCATAATGCCGGACTATCATAACCATGTAGCCAAGGCCTCGTACCAAGACCACAAATAAGATTTTGTCAAGGCCTCGTGCCAAGACACTAGTTTGTCTAATGAGACCTACTGATGCATCGAGGAGCTATAGCGGGCTCCACCCGTCACTTATTAAGTCCAATGCATTCCTCATATTAACAGGTTTAAACATATCATAAACCATAACATAATAGTATCACATAAAACATGCTTAAAGGAAACATAACATTTCAACATTTCAATCACAAGATATCAATACAACACATTGATATAATAAAAACACATTCAAATCCATTTTCAATACCAAAATAAAAGAATATTAAAACTTTGTATTTATTTTTCATTTAAAAAATGGTATGGCTTGTAGAGGAAGTCGAAACTCAAATAATGGTCATGGCGGCGGAGAAGTCGTTGTCACCGCATACGTAAGACAAAACATTTTTTTGTCGTTTAGTAAAAACGCTTCGTATAAAAAGATTCCTTTTTGAATAAAAGTAAAAGTCAAACGGTTTTATACACTGTATAAAGGAAAATAGTGTATAAAACTAAATATTCCTCAATGAAAGGAGATTGAGATGAAGTCCCTTACAAAGACCATTTTTTTTTGAATAAAATCGATCTATTATGTGTATTCAGTATATGTACACATAAAGAAAGTACAAATACTAGACAGGACATAATAATATAATTACATAATTTGAAAGTAGGATATTAACCCAAAGAATAGAAATTGGGTTAAGAAGTTCCCTTACTTCATGTCCGACCTGACTCGACCGCTCTTTATCCTCCTGAATAATAAACTAGAGATAATTTATAATTTCTTAAGAACCTTTTTCATGTTTTCTTATTCCTTTTCTATCACTTATTACCATGTTATAAACATTATGTAATTATTTAAGTTAATAAGGGTCGTTTTGTCGATCATTGGTACTTGAGTCAAAAATAAACTTCTCATAATTACAAGTTGTTTATGTGGTAGAATATCCATTATATCCAGAATTATATTCATTATTTAGATATCATATATATCATATATATCTAGTATATACATTCATTTATATTATTACATAACATTTAGAGGTAAGAAATGAAATGCACCGTTCATGGAGACGGTATGCCGTATGTACGCATGAACGCTACTTTGATTTCTATTTACTATTTAATGGAATGAAATTATAATTATATAAAGTTATAATATAATTCCAGTATAATATAATGTATAATACCATTTACTCCATCCTTTATACATCCCACAAATGGCATTAACGATTCAAATCACTTTGAGGGGGCGGTAGTCCGCACTTCCTAAAATGAAATTATCCCGTTTACCCATAATGGAAACCATAAAGCTATGCCATAAATTAAAAATACAGAAGATTAAGAATAACAAAATCATATCATATATAAATAAAGTGACATCTTAATGGCCACCTTTGAAGGTGTTATATGAGTGTTGAACAATCATCGTTTTGTGAGGCAGAAATTCTCCATCCACAGAAACAGTATGTTCTTTAACCATTAGATGTAGGTGTGTGTAAGTGTAGCTTGAATAATTCTTATAACAACATACTATTATATTGAGGATACTGGTGTTGTTATAAAAGAAATGGATAAAAAGAGTTTAGGGGGTTGGAGAATCAAATTATAACAAAATAACATAAGAGAAGACATTACCTTAAAATCGGGTAACACTTTTTGATTTGAGCAAAAGGCTTCCATTGGAAGACTTATGCCCAAAGTGAGGCTTCTAGGAGTAAGTTATGGAAGTTGGGATAGTATTTGGGCAGAGTTTTGCTGAGCCAAATGGCTTTTATGATGTGAATAAGGTGGGAGTGATGGGGACCTTTTATAAGAGGGGAGGAGGGGCACTCAGAGAAAGTAATGAAATGTTACTTTATTATACAATGCTTTTCAGATTCTAAAGGTCCCACACTTATATAATTCTAGGATAAGGTGATCAGGGTTAGAAATATACTCATACAATAGGTTTTTTACATGTTTAAGTCTTAGATTTTACATTATCTTTTCATTTTATTTAAATAGTTAATTAATGAATTAATCTATGCATCATCGTGGTGTAATAAATAATTTAATATATTTAATTTCTAAAAATTATAAAAAAATTATCATGTTGTAGGAAATCGTTTTATATTTCTAATTAATTTTTATAGTAAAAAATATGTCTTGTATAACCCCTTTTAAAAATTGTTTTAGTAAAACAACTTATGTTTGTGACATTTTTATTTTAACTTTAAATAAACGTTATTTATGTCATTTTCCTACCAAAGTGGCGCCATGGGGTCCCCAAGATGACCCATGGGTTTTTTTGGTCGTCCATGACTCATACAATAGAGGTAGGAAAGGTGTAAGGGTCATTTCATATTTTTATAATTCCATTTTACCTTAAATTTCACTAATTACCTTTAATCGCGATTAATTAAACTTAAAAGTTACTATTCACCAAAAAATATATTTTAATCCCATTGAACCACATTTTACATCCTAATGACAACCATGAATGTTGGATTTTATAAAATCAAATCACAAAAGTGGTAATATTTCGTTTAAACGAAAAATCAGTTATTTAACTACCACTTAGTGGTTTCACTATTCATAAAAAATTGATGTTTTTCAGAACAATGCCAAAATTTCACCCTAAGCTATAATTGATATTCCGAATTCAAAAATGATGTATATTATATGATATTAAAAACATATAAGTTTCATTAATTAATTTTATAATAAATTCCTGCTGTGACAACAAATAGCGTGTTTTTAAGAAGCAATATATATCAAAAGATTGACAATTGTTTATGTCCAATTTCAAAGTCAAATTAATTCTAATGAACACCAGTGGATAAAATGGTAAAAATATATTCTAATTATACTTTAAAACCACTCAATAGTATAATTTATCACTATAAATTATTTTGATTAAAAAAGATTTTTTAAGTATTTTTCACTATTCATAAAAATTTGGAAGTTCTCAGAAAATTACAAAAAATTCAACGTAGGCTAATTTCGACAATCCGAATCCAAAAATGAAGTCCATTTTGAAATATAATATATATATAATTTCAAAACGTGGGTATCACTATTCATAATGGCTATTTTGATTAGTCGTGGTGTGTTAGAATCTTGAACTTGCCTACATTGAAATCTATTGCATTATTGAAAGAGAAGCGTATCATGGAAGCTCGGGGTTTTACATTCTCCTCTCCTTAAATAAATTGCGTCCTCGAAATTTAAAATTGTTCTTTGATAATAAAAGGTTGAAAATAGAAAAGACCTTTGTGGAAAACCCACATCGGAAATAAGGTTAATAAAATTTAGCCTTAAAAAGAGGGAAAGGGAAATGAAAAAGTCACCACCTAATTATGATCTTGATTAGAAGAACATTGCTGGATATTAAAGACATATAATTGGAGGAAAAACGTAAAAATTTGTAGGGAGTGTTTGAGGTCATCAATCACAAACAAGTGTCAAATTGAGGGCCTCAAAGCCTTCAATCCATGTTGATTTAAAATATCAGCAGTTCAACAAGACATAAGGTATTATGATAAAACAGTTTTTTGTGTTAATATACCTTTACTAATGTTTAAGAATTAATTTATTCTTAGAATAAGATATAGGTATATATATATTTATGCTTGAAAAGTAGAGTCTCATCCTTCACCTAATTTCTACCACAAACTCATCTTTCACTCAAAAAGATAATAGAACTCAAAAATATTATATTTATCATAATCGTACAAGGTTCAAAATATTAACACATACCATTTAGATTACGAAAACTATTTTGTAATAAACAGGGAAATCATGTATACTAGTGGTAGGTCATAAAGGCCTGTCGCAATATGGTTGTGGGTTTGATTCCTGCAGCTTTGTCTGAAGGGATGGGTTATCACCCAACCTGAAGGTTGTCCTTTTTCTAAAACTATTATAATATTCCAAAAAAAATATTCAGAAATGTTTTAACCTTAAACATTACTATACAAGGTTCTACATAATCCATTCCAACCATTATAGTTATCCAGAATACTTATGTCCAACTCATAGTCCAAATTTTATGAGGAAGGTAAACATAATGAAGATCCCCTTTTTTTCGTGTAACAACATGTGAACACCTTCATCATGTATTCTATTAAAACACTGCAACATCCTGAATTACCATGATATCTTATTCTTTATAGAATACAAGATATACTCCTTCTGTCCAAAAATGTATACAAATCGTCAATCAGTTTCAAGGAAGTTAAGAATATCCAATATAATTTATCCAAATCAATCATGTCTTATTCCAAAATCACAATCTCGGTATCAGAACCAAATTATGGTTTATCATTCTCTCAACCATATATTTTCCAAATATTTAACCTATTGTGGAGTCACTTTTCTTGGTTCCACACAATCTCAATTCCTTGATGAAATAGTATTGTATTACAATCCATATATACTCCATAATTATTATAACCAGTACATCATTGATACAACACTCAAATTACAAAATTCTTTAATAAAAACATAACAACTCTAATCAATCCTCCTCATCTGTGGTAGTATCATAACTTTATTATTATCCAATAACATCATTTGGGGCACACTCTGATGATTTGGACATTGGTTTGCGTAGTGTCCCCACTCCTTGCAGATGAAGCATTGTACATTTGAAACCTTTTTATTACCCTTGAAGTCACGCACATGGTGTCATTTTTTTCCACACTTATAACAAACTCCCATTCCCTTCAGGAAAGTTCCAAGGAGTTTCTTCCCATAGTTATCACACATCGAGAAATTCTTCTTTTCCCACGTCCCCTTTTCCATAATTCTATCTTCCATCCTTTTCTTCTGTTTCTTCCCTTCAAAGCAATAAGACTCAGAGAATTATTTACATATCATATTAACACATGATACTATTTCTTTATATGTTGAGAACACATGAGATATTATTTCCCTTTTAAATGTTGGCTTAATACCGTGAAACATATGATCCTTCTTATGCTTTGGATCATACGTATTCCTGGAGTTCACATTCCTTCCACTGGGCACCATTTATATACAATGTCATAAACTAGGTTAGTTTATGAATTGCAATGAATAATTCCAAACGTGTAAAATACTTAATGTAAATTGAACGGTTTATGGATATAATCCATAATCATAAAAATGTTTTATTGAGGAAGTATATACTCATAACCCTTCATAGTGGTTTGTAAAGAAAACGAAAATTATCCTAAGCGTATCCCCCGGGAGTGTCGTAACCAAGAGTGCAACAAGGCCCGTTGTCGTGCACTAGTTCCGGTTCAAGTCTAGCTCAAAGCGGTGTTTTCGGGTTTTACCCATAGGTACATCTGTGCCAGAGCCACCTCTATCTTCTCGTATCCATACAGGGATGTATTGCTTGGAAAAATCACAAAATCTATATAATACCAAAATTCTAGGAAGTTCTTCTATACTAATCCTCATAGTCTATCTTTGGGCTATGTGCTCTAATCTGAGTTTATCTAAATCTATCTTCCAAGGTTAGTACTAAACTGCCTCTGATTCCAACTGCAACGCCCCGTCCCCAGTTACCCAGAGTCGGTGCATTACTTCGTAACATTGGCATGATCACAAAAGATCATGTCTAGAATGACTGATTAGTTTAGTAGCCTTGGAAACACTAGATACATTCATAAATGTTACATTACATCATAAAGTAAAAAAATACAATAACAAAGTCTCCATAATCCACACTCATATCCTCTTCTGACTATCCCTGCAGGTCATTCATAAAATACTTCTTCACATCATTGAAAATATTAAAACATTGAAAGGGGTGAGCTCAGATGCTCAGTAAGGATAACAATATAGCGGAAGCTTTCATAAATAAACATAAACATCTAAAGCAATGTATAACTAAAAAAAAGCCTTTTAAACATGAACTTAAACATAATATGGAAAAATTAAAATGAAATAATTCCATTTACTTATTCACATGGTTATTCTACTGGTCGAATAATCACATGCAATATCAATAACCACTTTCATAATGATGGAATGAATAATGCCAGATTATCATAAGCACATAGCCAAGGCCTCATGCCAAGACCACAAATAAGATTTTGTCAAGGGCTCGTGCCAAGATACTAGTTTGTCTCCTGAGACCTACCGATGCATCGAGGAGCTATAGCGGGCTCCACCCGTCACTTATTAAGTCCAATCCATTCCTCATATGAACAGGTTTAAACATATCATAAACCATAACATAATCGTATCACATAAAACATGCATAAAGGAAACATAACATTTACAAATTTCAATCACAAGATATAAATAAAACACATTGATATAATAAAAACACTTTCAAAACCATTTTCAATACCAAAATAAAAGAAAATTAAAACTTTGTATTTATTTTTCATTTAAAAAAAGTTATGGCTTGTAGAGGAAGCCGAATCTCAAATAATGGTCACGGTGGCGGAGAAGTTGTTGTTGCCGCATACGTAAGACAAAACATTCCTTTTTTCATTTAGTAAAAACACTTCGTATAAAAAGATTCCTTTTTGAATAAAAGTAAAATTCAAAGGGTTTTATACACCTTATAAAGGAAAATTGTGTATAAAACAAAATATGCCTCAATGAAAGGAGATTGAGACGAAGTCCCTTACAAAGATAAGTTTTTTTTGAATAAAATCAATCTATTATGTGTATTCAGTATAAGTATACATAAAGAATGTACAAATACAAGATAGGACATAATAATATCATGACATAATTTGAAAGTAGGAGATTAACCCAAAGAATAGAAATTGGGTTAAGAAGTTCCCTTACCTCGTGTACGACTTGACTCGACCACTCTTTAACCTCCTGAATAATAAACTAAAGTTAATTTATAATTTCTTAAAACCCTTTTTTCAAGTTTATTATTCCTTTTATATTACTTATTACCATGTTATGAACCTTATGTAATTATTTATGTTAATAACGGTTGTTTTGTCGATCTTTGGTACTTGAGTCAAAAATAAACTTCTCATAATTACATGTTATTTATGTGGTAGAATATCCATTATATAAAGAATTATATTCATGATTTAGATATCATATATATCATATATATCTAGTATATACATTCATTTATAATATTACATAACATTTAAAGGTAAGAAATGAAATGCACCGTTCATGGAGACGGTAAGCCGTACGTACGCATGAATGCTACATTAATTTCTATTTAATATTTAATGGAATAAAATTATAATTATATAAAGGTATACTATAATTCCAGCATAATATAATGTATAATACCATTTACTCCATCCTTTATACATCCCACATATGGCATTAACGATTCAAATCACTTTGAGGGGGCGGTAGTCCGCACTTCCTAAAATGAAAATATCACGTTTACCCATAATGGAAACCATAAAGGTATGCCATAAATGAAAAATAAAGAAGATTAAGAATAACATAAAAATATCTTATATAAATACAGTGACATCTTAATTTCCACCTTTGAAGGTGTTATATGAGTGTTGAACAATCATCGTTTCGTGAGGCAGAAATTCGACATCCACAGAAACAGTATGTTCATTAACCATTAGATGTAGGTGTGTGTAAGTGTAGCTCGAATAATTATTATAAAAGCATCCTAGTATATTGAGGATACTGGTGTTGTTACAAATAAATTTATAAAAAGTTTTTAGGAGGTTGGAGAAGCAAATTAAAATAAAATTACATAAGAGAACACATTATCTTAAAATCGTGTAACTATTTTTGATTTGAGCCAAAGGTTTCCTTTCGAAAACTTCTGCCCAAAGTGAGGCTACTAGGAGTAAGGGAGGAATGTTGGGAGAGTATTTGGGTAGATTTTGGCCGATCCAAATGGCTTGATGGTGTGAATACGGTGGGAGTGGTGGGGGCCTTTTATAAGAGGAGAGGAGGGGCACTCTTGATAATTAATGAAATGTTACTTTATTATACAATGCTTTTTGGATTATAAAGGTCCCAAACATATATAATTCAAGGATAAGGTGTTAAGGGTTCTAAATATACTCATCCAATAGGTTTTTGAAAAGTTTAAGTCTTATATTTTACATTATCTGTTCATTTTATTTAAAACGTTAATTAATGGGGTAATTGTTGTATCATCATGGTGTCATAAATAATTTAATTTATTTAATGTCTAAAAAATATAAAAAAATTATCATGATGTAGGACCTCTTTTTATCTTTCTAATTAATATTTATAGTAAAAAATAAGACTTGTATAACCCCATTTAAAAATTGTTTAATAAAACAAATTATGTTTGTTCCATTTTTATTTTAACTTTAAATAAAATTTATTTATGTCATTTTCCTACCAATGTGGCTCCATGGGGTCTGAAAGTTTACCCATGGGTTTTTTTGGTCGTCCATGACTCATAAAATAGGGGTAGGACAAGTTTAAGGGTCATTTAATATTTTTATAATACCATTTTTACCTTAAATTTCACTAATTACCTTTAATCGCGATTAATTAAACATAAAAGCTACTATTCAAAAAAAATTATTTTAATCCCATTGAACAAAATTTTACTTCTTAATGACAACCATGTATTCTGGATTTATGAAAATAAAATTGCAAAAGTGTTAATATTTCATTTAATCGAAAAATCAGTTATTTAACTACCACTTAGTGGTTTCACTATTCATCAAAAACTGAAGTTTCTCAGAACAATGCCAAAATTTCACCCTAAGCTATAAATGATATTCTGAATTCAAAAATGATTTATATTTTATGAAAGTCCTAACATATAAGTTTCATTAATTAATTTTATATGTAATTCCCGCTATCATAACAAATAGCGTGTTTTTATGAAACAATATATATCAAAAGATTAACAATTGTTTATGTCCAATTTCAAAGTCAAATTAATTCTAATGAACACAATTTGATAAAATGGAAAAAATATATTCTAATTATACTTTAAAACAACTCAATATTATAATTTATCACTATAAATAATTTTGATTAAAAATGTTGTTTTAAGTATTTTTCACTATTCATAAAAATATGGAAGTTCTCAGAAAATTACAAAAAATTCAACATAGGCTAATTTCGAAATTCCGAATCGAAAAATGAAGTCCATTTTGAAATATAAAATATATATAATTTAAAAAAGTTGGTATCACAATTCATAATGGCTATTTTGATTAGTCGTGGTGTGTTAGAATCACGAACTTGCGTACAATGCAATCTATTGCATTATTGAAAGAGAAGCGTATCGTGGAAGCTCGGGGTGTTACATATTACATGTGTGAAAAAAATTATATATCATTCCAATTAATTTGGTAAATATATATTTATCAATAGATAATACAGATTGGATTATGGAGTGAACTAAATTATATAAGGCACTATATCCATAACGATAGTCTTTTTAGTGAACCATTACTATGGATTGGACAAAATGGGGATAAACATAATCAACTATGATATTATTAGAATCGATACTTTACTTATGATATAATATTATATTATTATGTGTATTAAAAAAACACATTCCTTATGAAAATTTTAGTCTAAAATTTTTTATGTTTATTGATTCAATTATGACTAATATCTTATTAATATCCATGATTTATTCTTTGATTAAAAATATTGATCAATGATATGTTGGGAATGGTTTTAAAATTGAAAAATTATCTTATAATACCATTATTATCCTGAAATTATTTAGTGAACATTTATATATTTATGTTTTTTCATTTACTAAGACTACAACATTAATAATTCATATTTTCCTTTACCCTTGTTATAATGAAATATTTTAGGAATTAAATTTCAAAAAGGAGTTTCAGTTATGATGTACTTAGTGGGATATTATGTAGGTATATTTTGTAAAAGTATTGTATAAATCCATAATTTAGAAATCTATATTAATATATATTTTTGGTCTGTATCAATATTTTATGTATTGAAAATTAATCATATAATATCTAATATTTACTTATGAAATTTATGTTTTTTATTTGTGTAACCTTATAAAATAGAGGTTAGTTTAATTTATTTCTAAAATATAATGTTAAATTTTTAAATATTATATAAACTCTTTTTGATTTAATATATTAAGGATTAAAATAATTTTTGGAATTGTAGTTTATTTTCAGTATATGATTAGGGTATATAAATTCATGGTTATATTATTATAGTAATGATTAATGTTTTTTGAGGGATAATAAGTTTGTTTTTGGGAGCGTAGATATCATTAATTAATTACTTTAAAACATTTTAACAATCTTCAGGGAAATTTTTGATTTATGTTTTAAGGATAATATTAATAAGTATGAGAGGGACTAAATAAATATATCCTAGGATATACCATGATTTATATATGTCCATATAATAGTGAAAGAGGCTGAACAATGGGTGAGAAAAGATTTCATGTATGAACGATAATATAACAAGAAAGGTTTATAATGTGAGACATATTTTGGTAAAATTTCATCAGGGTTATTTCATATTATATACAAATAAATTTCATTAATCATATGAACTCTTTTATTTTTATGAATTTAAGGAACTATATGTGCGACAAACCATAGTTTTTTCAATGGAATTATCATTTTAATTTATAGAAGTAAATAAAAACTTTATTTAAAATTTCTTTTTTCGAGTAAATAATGATTTTAATTAAACATTTATCATATTTATAAAATCATTTCCCAAAATTGGAGTTTTTTGTTTAATTATAAAAATTGAAAAATTGATTTGGTTAATTTTATGTGATTTTTCTAAAAACATGAATTTTGGTTAATTTTAAAATATGATAATTTATGGTAAATGCTAAATAAATGAATTTACACATCATTCTTGAGTCATATATGATTTAAAAGGAAATTGGATTAAAATAACATACACTATTTATTTTTATTTGTCACAATAATATTGGCTACTGATAGTATTTGTAAAAAATATTAAACTAATGATTAAAATAATGGGAAACACCTCCCACCCCATCCATTACAAATTCCACCCCTCTTTACCTATTCTCTTCGCTTTTCTAAAGCATTTTTTTGTGTAAATTAAAAATAAATATCATCCCAAGATCCTAAACATGTATATTATCCTTTTTTATATTTATAAGACAAAATAATCACCCCTAAAGAGGTTCCTAATAATGATATATTAAAGAGGTAAATTCCTCTTTTCATTTTTATTATTTTCTATCAGGTTCCTTTCATTATTTTTATTTCATCACCTCCTTTCATCAAAATTTTATTTTGATTATAGTAACAATAATTTAAATTAATGTTGTTATAATAATTGAATAATTCAACATCATCTCTCATTTCATATCCGTTTATAATATAAATGATAACACCATCAGAGATGAGTTAATTCATCATATTCAAGGAAGATGATTTTCAATTTATTTTATCATCAACAATTATCATCATGAAACAATTTTCATGGTTTAAAAAGAATATATAATATGTATTTGTTCTAATCTACTGTTCTCTAATCTATTTTACACATGATAATAATGTATAACTCAAAATATGTTCATTGTGATAAAAAAATGTCAATTAACCATAAAAATTATCATTAATGTTTAATATAAGGATTCATCTTCACTTCAAATAAAAATTTTAATTTTAAAAACATTTAATATTATGTATGTTCACTAATAACATAAAAATTAAATTCATAAAAACTATTTTCATCTATACTTTTTATCTTTAATTTTATATAAGATTACTAATCTTGAAAACCAAGGTAACAAACAGTCACAAACAATTATATTAAACCAATTAACCAATTAAAAGTGACACTAATAAACACAATTAATTTAAAATAAATAAATGACATGTAGAATAGCTTATTTAAATAGTAAATAATTAATTTAGTCTTTTATCCATTATATCAAGATCCAATTATGGACACCATCAGACTTAAGGTAATGGAATCTACCCAAACCTCCATTATTCATTCAGGTTTCTATATCTTTTTTTACCCAAATTTAGTTACCTATTATTTATATGAACTCCATATAAATTTATTTTATATAATCCAATATCATGTATAAATATCCATTAAACATTCACTATAAAGACTCTATAATTTCAAAGAATTTTTTAAAAAAATACTTTGGAATTTTATGAGTCTCTGGCTTCTGACAGAAATTGATTCTGAGGCCCGGTGTGCCCAAAATCAATTTCTTAATTTTAGCTCGGGTACATTTAGTGAAAGAACACATGAGTTTTTCTATCTTTTTAACCGTTGCTTAGAATTGAAATCTGAGGGCACTGATGAACTCGTAGCGCTGATAATTACTTATGGGGAACTTTACCGCAGTTGTGTTTTATGCGGGTTGTAATTAAAAAATTCGGGGTTTAGTTATGAAGTTAAATAAATTTTTTGGAACAATATTATGTCTATGAAAGTTAATACCTCCCATGGGAAGTTATTGGTGGGTCCCATAACCACCCAACTTCCCATGGGTGTATATTTGAGAGGTGGGTCCCACACGAGCCCCAACCCTTAATCTCCCCATAACCTCCCTTAAACCCCATTTAAACTCTATTTTTTAATGTATAACCCACCCTTGTTTAATGAGACTCTTCATCTCCCTCTCTCTCCATCAATATTTTTCCAACATACCATAATTAAAAAAATGAACCTCTTCATTTAATTAATTAAGTGTTTTGAAATTTTTAATTGGATGTGTTAATAAAATTTTAGAAAAGCCTAATATTTTATTTTGGGAGGAGCTTTATTGTGTTGGAAAAACTTTGGGAGAGAGCTCTTGAGAAAAGAGAGAGAAGTGTTCTTCTCCCTGATGAATAGTGGATTTTTTTCACTGACGAAGGATTCCCATCCTTCCACAAGGAATGATGCCTCTTCGATGAAGAACACTAACTCAACAAAGAGTGAAGACTTGTGTTTATTCTTCTTCTCTGCAACTAGTGTGGAGATGCCGCTTCATCCTCATAAGCACTCTAATGTCATCTACGAATCCTCTCCCCGTGACGTCGTATTCTGCGACGCCCGACATGCGATGTCAATTGACGATGAAGGGGTTTAAGTTGAGTATGTTTATATTGCCATGTTCTTCCCTTCTAATAAAAATAATGCAGATCAACTCATTATCAAGTTGATCCACGACGTTTTATTTTGTGGGTTAGGAGTTGATATTTGAGGGGGAATTATTGGATGGATTTTTTCAAATTTATTTGAAAAAAATTGTTATTTGTTTTACGTGAAACCATGATTAACTTTGGCCAACTGATAAGGCCTAATGCGGAGGGCACTGGCCGAAAAAACACGGCCCTATGACCCTCCGTAGGATTTTTGACTTTGCGCGGATTGACATGTGACGATGAATCATGGCATCAACATTGATTTTAAGCAGATGTAGTGAAGAGAATGACCTGAGAAGGCCATGGGTGCAGATGGAAGCTAAAACGGACCACAGGAGCGACTCTGGTGGCCCACAGAATCTCAAAACATTATTACTATACTTTATCGGCTGGATAATGTTTTCATTAATAAAATTAATCATGTGGAACACCCTAATATTCCTTGTAAAGGGAATGTTTACATATATTCCACCATGTGAAAATGGCCTCCCATGCATAGAGAGTATTCAGATCCCCTCATCACGGAACAATAGATTAATTCCATTGAAAACATATTCTTTATCCTCCAATTCCTAGAAAAATATAATTTTTTACTTACATTCTATCATTTTTATGGGAAGCTGATCAATGGTAGACACTGATCAAGATTACAATCTATCATGTGGAAATTGATTTCATGGATTTAGAGGAATTCAAGAAAAAATATTAAATAAATATTTTCCCCAAACCCTCCAACTGAAGATGGAAAGAGAGTTCATCAAACTTCAGAAGAATTGATATGATTCTATTGGGGGGTAGGGAGAAATCATTAAATGTTTTGCAAGATACACCTATGTATTTTTGATGAACACCAAAAGCATAGTGCATCGCTTCATTATTAGACATAAGCTATGTCTATGAAAAGTGTTGGATATTTGAACCTTTTAATGTTGTGATGAGATTTTTTGTTTTTCCCTCATGGGTGAAATGAGGATCAGAGGCTCTCAATGGTATCATGCTCTTGGTGAAAAAGTGGAAAATTATATCTAATATGGTTTGTTCTGAAAATAAATCAAATGATAGGAAGAAGATCAAGCATTCAATGTGTCAAAATTGATGGAAGATGAATATTGTGAACTATCTAAAGGGGAAAAAGAATTAATTTAATTGTTGAAGAATGAGACATCTGACAAAGAATTAATAGATTGATATGAACAAAACTAATAACATCGAAGAATAAATGAAGGGTCATATTATCACTCTTCATGTAGTATATTGTTATAACAATAAGAAACTTTGGAATTAAGTGAAAAATATTCCTATTCCAAGGGATCTCGATTGAAATTAAAAAAACAACAAAGGAAAAAAGTAATGACTTATGATATAACTTCTACTGAGGTTGATCTGTAAAATGATGTGGTGACATGCAATTCAGTTTTTCATTCCAGAATAGATAATGTACTATTTACTTCTAGTACTATGAATTCTTTTATATCTTCCATGTTTAGTTTAACTATTAAATCACCAATGCACTATTTGGAGGTCTATTTATTTTTGAGAAATGTGAATGGGTTAATTATTACATCCCAAGTATGTAACTTCTCACTGGATAAAGTTTTTTGAATAACCCTCCTAGAAAATTTCATTATACTACCTTTAGTGGATTTTAATCTTATCTGAGCCATGTATTGTTTATCATTAGAAAACTACAACAATAAATGTTTGTAAAGTGAGATCACTCTTCACATCCTAGAGTATCCTCAAATACTTTACAAGTGTAATGAGGATAATCAATATCCTTTAGAATAATAATCTCATGTGTGGATAATGATTCATTTTGAAAAATAATATCTTACTCAAATGATTAAGAAAACAGAGATGATACTTCACAAATATATGGCCAATGTGAGGGATTACACTAATGTTTTACCTAAATAATTTCCTTGTCTTAATACTAATAGATAGGATGAGTTATCAATTGAATTTATTCCTGGATCCATACCTATATCAATGAAACCATACAAATGGACACCATTGAGTATGAATAGCTAAAGAATAAATTATAAAGGAATCTGTAGAAGGTATTTATATGCCTGAGTGCTTCACTATGGTGTGCACATGTCCTCTATTTTATGATGAAGGATATATCAATAAATATTTGCATTGATTATTGTTCGATTAATACAATATCTATAAAGAACAAGAATCCACTTCCCCGAATAGATTATAGGTTTGATCTGCATTATGGGGACAATTATTTCACTAATGTCGAACATCAGTAGGGATATCACCAAATAAAGATATTGAAGGAAGATATTCTGAAAAATTCATTTCTAATGATGTATGGACACTATGAGTTCTTAGTGACTCCCTTCCGTCTCACTAATTCTACAGAAATATTCATGGATATAATGAATATAGTCTTAAGAGATGAATTCAAAATTTTTTGGTAGTCATTATAATTTATATTCTGATATAATCCAAGATCATGGAGGAACATGATGAATATTTTAATACTATGTTGAAGACTTTGCACATGGATAATATATATGAAATTTACAATAAATGTGAGTTTTTTATGGAGGAAGTACCATTCTTGGGGAATGGCATCCCCTGCAAAGGGATATCTGTGGATCATCAAAGACAATGGAAATCTAAGAGTTGTATATACCAACATCAGTAATAGATATTCATAGATTCTATGTTCTATGTTGATATTATCGATGATTTCTAATGATCTTCTCATGATTGTCAAACCCAATGACCATGCTAACATATAAGGTAGCGATGTTCTTCCATACTTGTGTATGATGTGAATGCTTTCTGAAAATTAAAAAGAGGTTTATCACTACACATGTACACACACTCTCTATAAATGGAGAACTATTTGTGGTATATAATTATGCTTCAATGAATGGATTATGCTGTTTTCTAATGAAAAATGATAATGTGATAGCCAATGCCTCAAGGCAGCTGACAATCCAGGATCAAAACTATCCCACACATGCTCTAGAGTTTGTGGCATTGACCTTTGCGTTGAAAATCTATTGTCATTATCTCTATTTGGATAAGTGTGAGAAATATATAGATCACAAGATTCAAAAATATATATTCACATATAAAGATATTAACATGTGCCAGGTAATATAGTTAGATCTCTCCAAGAATTATGACTTCTCAATCCACTACCTTCTCATTATGTCAAATAAGGTGGTCGATGCTCTAAGTAGTAAATAACCTGCATCATTATCAATAATGATAATTAAAAATGATCCAATATTGACTGATTTGTAGAGGAATGACAAGGTAATCCTTAAGGGATTAACATAATCTATCCTTTCTCAAACTATTTCTCAACCATCCCTCATAGAGAAAATAATGGATGCTCAAATTAATGATTTGGAAATTCAAAAAAAATTGAAGCTATCAAAAATGGGAAATCCTATGAGTTAATGATTGAAGAAGAAGGAGTTGTAGGATTTTGGGTCACGATTTTGTGTATCATGTAACTCCCCGACCCCAGCTACCCAGAGTCGGTGCATTATTACATAACATTGGCATGATCACAAGAAAGATCAAATCTCGAAAGACCGATTGGTTTAGTAGCCTTGGAAACACTAGATATATTCATAAGTTTTACATTACATTTCAAAGTGAAAAACTACTACAACAACAAAGTCTTCATATCCACACTATTAACCCCTCATAATATCCCTGCAAGTCATTCATAATTTACTTCTTCACTACCTGGGAAAAATAAAACATAGAAAAGGGGTGAGCTCAAATGCCCAGTAAGGATAACAATATAGCGGAAACTTTCATCAATAAGAATAAACATTTAAGGCAATGTATAACTAAAACAAAAGCCCTTTTAAACATGAACTTTCAACATGGTATGGCATAAATAAAATGAAATAATGCCATTTACTTATTCACATGGATATTCCACTAATCGAATAATCACATGCAAAAATAAATAACCACTTTCATAATGTTGGAATGCATAATGCCAGACTATCATAACCACATAGCCAAGGCCTCGTGCCAAGACTACAAATATGATTTTGTCAAGGCCTTGTGCCAAGACACTAGTTTGTCTCATGAGACCTACCGATGCATCGAGGAGCTATAGCGGGCTCCACCCGTCACTTATTAAGTCCAATGCATTCCCATATGAAAAGGTTTAAACATAACATAAACATTCGTATTAAAACTAGCATACGAAATGTCAATACTTTCACAATAAACTATGAATGGTATAAAAATAGCACATCCACAGTCAAACATATCACAAAACCTTCAATACAATATAGAAGTTTTGTATCATAATAAATCAACTTCAAATAATCTTAAAATCCATCAAAGGATGTTGACATAGATGAAATCAAAATTCTTTTTAAAGAAATATCTCTTTTTATTTTGAAATCATTTAAGATCCATATAAAATAAAACATTTTCTTTGAAAATATTCTTATAAGCTTGTAAGGAAAGCTTTGAAGATTTTATAACGGCGTAAAATAACCGCACCCGCCGTATAAGTTAAAAAAAACATTCTTACCTCAATTCTGTCGAAAAGGTTAAAAAGGACCTTGTTTTGAAAACGACGGAAAGATTCCTTTATAAACCTCTTATAAAAAGTCAAAAAAAGGTATAAATGACTTTAACCCATATTCATGTAAATAGTAAAAATGTTTTGAAATACATTTTTAAGAAACATGGATGTGGATGATAAAGAGATCCCAGTAGATTATTACATATAAACAACCTCGGATAATGAAGAGATTGTGAAATAACCCTTACCTTGTACTTTTCCTTGGTTGGGGTAGGTTAACCTCCTGTATAATGGTGAAATAGTTGTTATTAAATTATACAAGAATCATATATATTAATATGATATCATATATGATCTTTTAACATTGATTTGTTAATAATATCTTAGAATTATCGTCGTTTCGGGAGTTAACTTACTCATTTTATTTTATATGTTTTGTTACGTAAGACATGTTTGTAAAGGATAGGTTGTATATTATTCATATCCAGAATGATATCACGTCCTTAAACATCATTTTTAAATCATAAAATGATAATTACGCTTTAATGGTTACGATGGAGAATGAATCTCATCGCGTTCGTGGAGACGGTAGTCCGTACGTACGCACGAGCGACAATATCATTCTTTTGATATTAAAATAATATATAAATGGATGGTATATCATATATACAGAATCATTAACATGTTATATTTATTATTTACATGAGTTACACATCATTATTATACCCATCCAAATAATATTATATTGAATAACAATTACACCACGACGTGGAGACGGTAAGCCGTACGTACGCACGTATGGTGACATGTTATTCAAAGGGTGGATAGAATACTGAATATGATTGTACCATATTTATAATAAAATCACAGTATATGTGAGATACTGGAGTTATTATTTCATAATGGTAAGAACAAAGGAAGAAGAAGTGGAAGAAGAAATGAACTTAGAAAAGGGTGGTGAAATCATTACCTCTTCTTCGGGTTCTTCCTTTTGATTTGATCAAAAGGGCTCCATAGGTTGGCTTTCTGATCAAACTAAGGCCTCTAGGTTGTATTGAGGGATGTTGGGAGAGTATTTGGGCAGAGTCTGGCCGAACCAAAAGGCTTTGAAGGTGTGAAGAAATGAGAAGGAGGAGTGCCCTTTTATAAGAGGGGTGAGGGGCACCTTTGGAAAAGTTAGAAATATTAATTTATAATAAATTCATATTCGGTTTACAAAGGCTCCAAAGTTGACTATTCAAAGGATGAGGTGGGGATAGGTCGAAAAGAACTCATCCAATAGAATTTAGACAGGTTTGGGTACTTATATTAACCTTATCTTTAAGTATTAACTCTAAGTTAATTAGTTTCACTTTTACAATGTCTCTTTGTATTTTTATGTAATATGGTTAATAAACATACTATATACATACAAGCCACCCCCAAGTGGTCCATTAATGATTAAACTATCATAATATAAGTCTCTTGGCCGAACCTTAGATTTTTAGGAATTTAATATCAATTAATAATATAATATTTGTTTTAAGAACTCTTTTATGTCAATTTTGACACTATTCAATAGTTGATTTTTGTGAAACTCCTAACAGATTGATTACTCGAACAAAGTCAATTAAATCAATCCTAATATATCATATTATCATAGAAAATTAGTTTAATTCATTAAAAGTTTCATATTATAATTATTTGGGTATTTATAAGATCAATTATTTTTATTT
The DNA here is from genome assembly GCA_963277665.1 of Viscum album. Classification (NCBI taxonomy): domain Eukaryota; kingdom Viridiplantae; phylum Streptophyta; class Magnoliopsida; order Santalales; family Viscaceae; genus Viscum; species Viscum album. The sequence continues at coordinate 1,472,208,967 of OY728131.1, read as the reverse complement.
TTCACTATTTTAGTAATTACTGCATCATCATTGTGTCATAAATAAAATAAATTATATAATGTATAAAAATTATAAATAAAATATCATTATGTAGGGAATCTGTTTATCTTTCTAATGAATATTTATAATCGAAAATCCAACATGTATAACCCTATGTAAAAATTGTTGTTCTAAAAGATATATGCTTGTGTCATTTTTGTATTCATTTTGACTTAATTAAAATAAAGTGTCATTATCACTTACAAGTGGATCCATGGGGTCCCAAAATAGACCCAAAGATTCCCATGGTAGACCATGTATCAACCAATAGGGTTGAGACACGTTTTAGGGTAATTTAGTATTATTATAATATTATTTTTTTTAACCCTTATTTACCGGATTTACCCTTAACCATGGTAAATAAAATATTTACCGCAGTAATTATTCAAAATGTTTAAAAATAAAAGTTACCTATTTACATAATTTGAACATCCTGATTCCAAATATGGAATCCATTTTTCTAAATTCAAAACACAGAAGTGGCAGAAATTAATTTAAAATTAATTCCCGCTGTCAAAACAAAAAGCGTGTTTTTATGAGATAATAACTATTAAAAGATTGACACTTGTTTATGTTCGGTTTAATTGTAAAATTATGTCCAATGACCAACATTATATTAAATAGTAAAACTATATTCTAAATATACTTTAAAACCACTCAAATTCATAATTTATCACTATTAATTATTTTGAATAAAAAAGTTGTTTTTAATTAAAATTTAGTAATTTTCACTATTCATCAAAATATGAAAGTTATCAGAAAAGTACCAAAATTTCACCTTAGGCTAAATTTGATATTCCGAATCCAAAAATTAAGTCCATTTTAAAATATAATATATATATAATTTCAAAAAGTAGGTATTACTATTCATAACAGCTAGTTTGATTGGTTACGGTGTGTTAGAACTCGAAGTTGCGTACAACACACGCTACTGTTTTATTCAACGGAAAGCGTACCGTGGAAGCATGGGATGTTTCATTTTAAATTTTTTTGATGTCTCCATTTAGTCAAAAAGTTTAAAATATTGTATTTAAAAAGGTTTCACTATCAAAAGTTGATAAAAGTGCAATACTGAAAATGAATCTGTTCTTGCGTTATGACTAAGAAACTCATAATATGGATTCTAAAATTATAAGGATTATATAAAGTTTAAAATTTAGTTAATACTATTCATGACCTCTTTTAATGACTTTTTTTTGGCAAGTCATGGTGCAATTGAACTCAGTGTTGCGTGTAGTGCAAGTTATTGAATTATTTTGAAGAAATAACACACTATGAAATCTTGGGGTGTTACATTCTCCCCTCCTTCAATAAATTGCGTCCTCGCAATTTGAAATTGTTCTTCAAAAATAAAAGGTTGAAAGTAGAAAATATATTTGTGGGAAAACCCACATCGGAAATTGGGTTACTAAAATTTAGTCTTAATATGAGGAAAAGAGAAATCAAAGGGTCACCACCAAATTATGATCTCGATTAGGAGAACAATGGTGGAAATTGGAGACATATAATCGGAGGAAAAACGTAAATATTTATAGGTAGTGATTGAGGTCATCAATCAAAAACAAGTATAAAATTGAGGTCCTTAAATTCATCAATCTATGACGAATTGAAATACCATCGGTTCAACAAAACATAGGGTATTAGGATAACACATTTTTGACGTTTCAAAATATCCTAGTTGAAATCCCACATCGAAAAATGAATTAATGAGGACTCTATTTAAAATAAAGAGTCGAAAGTATGAAGATTACCGAAAATAACACATACTAGGCTTCCATGTAGGAAAATATGGATATGGAAGAAAAATCTAACCATCAATTATCTGATGGAGAGTGGTAGAGAACATGGCTATAAAAAGGCCAACAATCACAAAGCCATAAATTAGTGATGATTTAAGGTACCATCTAGGAAAACATTTTTGTTCAAAGTTGCTTTTCTTAATATGGAGGAATTTATTTATGAGATTGGCTAAGATCATAAGGAGATATACTTACTTTATAATTAGAGTTTTATCCATTAATAAATTTCTACCACAAACTCATCTTTCACTCTAAAAGATAATAGAATGTAAAAAATTCTATTTACACTATTCGTATAGGGTTCCAAAATAAACGAATTTATAATTCATCTACATGATCTTTTAAGAAAAACTACATTATTTAATCCAGGACATCTCATGGTCCAGTGGTAGGTGATACACCCTTGTCGCCCTTCGGTTGCGGGTTCAAGTCTCGCAGCCTTGCCGGACGCGACGGGTTGCCGCCCGACCTCCGGGTTGTCCTTTTATGGCAATCCAAACTAGAACTATCCAAAATACTTCTGTCCAAACTCACAGTATAACATTTATAAGGAAGGTAAACATAATATAGATCCTTTTTACCCCGTAATAGCATATGAATACCTTCATCACGTACTACCATATTCCTTATTGATTACATTCATGTTCCCTTATTCCATATAGAATGCTGGATATACTTCATTAATACAAAAATGTTTTAAATCCCAACAATGATGGAATATACAAATCATTAATCAGCTTCAAGGTAGTCAATAATATCCAATATAATTTATCCAAAATAATCACATATTATTCCAAAATCACTACCTCAGTATTAGAACTATATTATGATTTATCATTCTCTCAACCATATATTTTCCAAAAATTTAACCTTCTATTGAGTCACTTTTCTTTGTTCCACACAATCTCAAGTCCTTAATGAAATAGTACTGCAGTAAAATCCTTATATACTCCATAATTATTATAACAAGTACATTGTTGATACAACACTCAATTGACATAATCAACATAAGAACTCTAATCATTCCTCTTCATCTGTGGTAGTATCATAACTTGATTATTATCCAATAGCATCATTTGTGGCATAGTCTGATGACTGGGACATAGGTTCGCGTAGTGTCCAAACTCCTTGCAAATGAAGCATTGTACATTTGAAACCATTTTCTTACCCTTGCAGTCACGTACATTGTGCCCTTTTTCTCTACACTTATAACAAACTCCCATTCCTTTCAGGCAAGTTCCAGGGTGTTTCTTTCCACAGTTACCACATATGGGAAAATTCTTCTTTTCCCTCTTCCCTTTATCCATCTTTCTCTCTTCTATCCTTTTCTTCTCTCGCTTCCCTTCAAAGCCATAGGGCTCAGTAATCTCTTTACTTATCTTATCAACACATGATATTATTTCTTCATATGATGATAATACATGGGAGACTATTTCTCTTATAAATTCTAGCTTAAGACCATGAAAGATATGATCCTTACTTCTCTTTGGATCATGTGCATTTCTGGAGTTCTCATTCCTTCTACTGGGCGCCATTTCTAAACAATGGCATAAACCAGATCAGTTTATGAATCAAAATACATAATCCCATACTTATAAAACACTTAACATAAATTGAACTATTTATGGATATATTCCATAATCATAAGAATGTTTTATTTGAGGAAGTATATACTCATAAACCCTTCATAATGATTTTTAAAGATAGTGAGAGTTATCCTAAGCATATCCCCCGGGAGTGTCATAACCAAGAGTGCAGCAAGGCCCGTTGTCGTGCACCAGTTCCCGTTCGAGTCTAGCTCAAAGCGGTGTTTTCGGGTTTTACCCCTAGGTACATCTGTGCCAGAGCCGCCTCTACCTGCTCGTATCCAGACAGGGATGTATTGCTCGGAAAACTCACAAAATCTCTACAATACCAAAATTCTAGGAAGTTATTCTATACTAATCCTCAAAGTTCATCTTAGGTCTACGTGCTCTAATCAGAGTTTATCTAAATCTAGCTTCCAAGGTTTGTACTAAACTTCCTCTGATACCAACTGTAACGCCCCGACCCCAGCTACCCAGAGTCTGTGCATTACTTCGTAACATTGGCATGATCACAAGAAAGATCAAATCTCGAAAGACCGATTGGTTTAGTAGCCTTGGAAACACTAGATATATTCATAAGTTTTACATTACATTTCAAAGTGAAAAACTACTACAACAACAAAGTCTTCATATCCACACTATTAACCCCTCATAATATCCCTGCAAGTCATTCATAATTTACTTCTTCACTACCTGGGAAAAATAAAACATAGAAAAGGGGTGAGCTCAAATGCCCAGTAAGGATAAAAATATAGCGGAAACTTTCATCAATAAGAATAAACATTTAAGGCAATGTATAACTAAAACAAAAGCCCTTTTAAACATGAACTTTCAACATGGTATGGCATAAATAAAATGAAATAATGCCATTTACTTATTCACATGGATATTCCACTAATCGAATAATCACATGTAAAAATAAATAACCACTTTCATAATGTTGGAATGCATAATGCCAGACTATCATAACCACATAGCCAAGGCCTCGTGCCAAGACTACAAATAAGATTTTGTCAAGGCCTTGTGCCAAGACACTAGTTTGTCTCATGAGACCTACCGATGCATCGAGGAGCTATAGCGGGCTCCACCCGTCACTTATTAAGTCCAATGCATTCCCATATGAAAAGGTTTAAACATAACATAAACATTCGTATTAAAACTAGCATACGAAATGTCAATACTTTCACAATAAACTATGAATGGTATAAAAATAGCACATCCACAGTCAAACATATCACAAAACCTTCAATACAATATAGAAGTTTTGTATCATAATAAATCAACTTCAAATAATCTTAAAATCCATCAAAGGATGTTGACATAGATGAAATCAAAATTCTTTTTAAAGAAATATCTCTTTTTATTTTGAAATCATTTAAGATCCATATAAAATAAAACATTTTCTTTGAAAATATTCTTATAAGCTTGTAAGGAAAGCTTTGAAGATTTTATAACGGCGTAAAATAACCGCACCCGCCGTATAAGTTAAAAAAAACATTCTTACCTCAATTCTGTCGAAAAGGTTAAAAAGGACCTTGTTTTGAAAACGACGGAAAGATTCCTTTATAAACCTCTTATAAAAAGTCAAAAAAAGGTATAAATGACTTTAACCCATATTCTTGTAAATAGTAAAAATGTTTTGAAATACATTTTTAAGAAACATGGATGTGGATGATAAAGAGATCCCAGTAGATTATTACATATAAACAACCTCGGATAATGAAGAGATTGTGAAATAACCCTTACCTTGTACTTTTCCTTGGTTGGGGTAGGTTAACCTCCTGTATAATGGTGAAATAGTTGTTATTAAATTATACAAGAATCATATATATTAATATGATATCATATATGATCTTTTAACATTGATTTGTTAATAATATCTTAGAATTATCGTCGTTTCGGGAGTTAACTTACTCATTTTCTTTTATATGTTTTGTTACGTAAGACATGTTTGTAAAGGATAGGTTGTATATTATTCATATCCAGAATGATATCAAGTCCTTAAACATCATTTTTAAATCATAAAATGATAATTACACTTTAATGGTTACGATGGAGAATGAATCTCATCGCGTTCGTGGAGACGGTAGTCCGTACGTACGCACGAGCGACAATATAATTCTTTTGATATTAAAATAATATATAAATGGATGGTATATCATATATACAGAATCATTAACATGTTATATTTATTATTTACATGAGTTACACATCATTATTATACCCATCCAAATAATATTATATTGAATAACAATTACACCACGACGTGGAGACGGTAAGCCGTACGTACGCACGTATGGTGACATGTTATTCAAAGGGTGGATAGAATACTGAATATGATTGTACCATATTTATAATAACATCACAGTATATGTGAGATACTGGAGTTATTATTTCAGAATGGTAAGAACAAAGGAAGAAGAAGTGGAAGAAGAAATGAACTTAGAAAAGGGTGGTGAAATCATTACCTCTTCTTCGGGTTCTTCCTTTTGATTTGATCAAAAGGGCTCCTTAGGTTGGATTTCTGATCAAACTAAGGCCTCTAGGTTGTATTGAGGGATGTTGGGAGAGTATTTGGGCAGAGTTTGGCCGAACCAAAAGGCTTTGAAGGTGTGAAGAAATGAGAAGGAGGAGTGCCCTTTTATAAGAGGGGTGAGGGGCACCTTTGGAAAAGTTAGAAATATTAATTTATAATAAATTCATATTCGGTTAACAAAGGCTCCAAAGTTGACTATTCAAAGGATGAGGTGGGGATAGGTCGAAAAGAACTCATCCAATAGAATTTAGACAGGTTTGGGTACTTATATTAACCTTATCTTTAAGTATTAACTCTAAGTTAATTAGTTTCACTTTTACAATGTCTCTTTCTATTTTTATATAATATGGTTAATAAACTTACTATATACATCCAAGAGACCCCCAAGTGGTCCATTAATGATTAAAATATCATAATATAAGTCTTTTGGCCGAACCTTAGATTTTTAGGAATTTAATATCAATTAATAATATAATATTTATTTTAAGAACTCTTTTATGTCAATTTTGACACTATTCAATAGTTGATTTTTGTGAAACTCCTAACAGATTGATTACTTCTAACAAAGTCAATTAAATCAATCCTAATATATCATATTATCATATAAAATTAGTTTAATTCATTAAAAGTTTCATATTATAATTATTTGGGTATTTATAAGATCAATTATTTTTATTTTTCACTATTTTAGTAATTACTGCATCATCATTGTGTCATAAATAAAATAAATTATATAATGTCTAAAAATTATAAATAAAATATCATTATGTAGGAAATCTTTTTATCTTTCTAATGAATATTTATAATCGAAAATCCAACATGTATAACCCTATGTAAAAATTGTTGTTCTAAAAGATATATGCTTGTGTCATTTTTGTATTCATGTTGACTTAATTAAAATAAAGTGTCATTATCACTTACAAGTGGATCCATGGGGTCCCAAAATAGACCCAAAGATTCCCATGGTCGACCATGTATCAACCAATTGGGTTGAGACACGTTTTAGGGTAATTTAGTATTATTATAATATTATTTTTTTTAACCCTTATTTACCGGATTTACCCTTAACCATGGTAAATAAAATATTTACCGCAGTAATTATTCAAAATGTCTAAAAATAAAAGTTACCTATTTACATAATTTGAACATCCTGATTCCAAATATGGAATCCATTTTTCTAAATTCAAAACACAGAAGTGGCAGAAATTAATTTAAAATTAATTCCCGCTGTCAAAACAAAAAGCGTGTTTTTAAGAGATAATAACTATCAAAAGATTGACACTTGTTTATGTTCGGTTTAATTGTAAAATTATGTCCAATGACCAACATTATATTAAATAGTAAAACTATATTCTAAATATACTTTAAAACCTCTCAAATTCATAATTTATCTCTATTAATTATTTTTATTAAAAAAGTTGTTTTTAATTAAAATTTAGTAATTTTCACTATTCATCAAAATATGAAAGTTATCAGAAAAGTACCAAAATTTCACCTTAGGCTAAATTTGATATTCAGAATCCAAAAATTAAGTCCATTTTAAAATATAAAATATATATAATTTCAAAAAGTAGGTATTACTATTCATAACAGCTAGTTTGATTGGTTACGGTGTGTTAGAACTCGAAGTTGCGTACAACACACGCTACTGTTTTATTCAAAGGAAAGCGTACCGTGGAAGCTTGGGATGTTTCATTTTAAATTTTTTTGATGTCTCCATTTAGTCAAAAAGTTTAAAATATTGTATTTAAAAAGGTTTCACTATCAAAAGTTGATAAAAGTGCAATACTGAAAATGAATCTGTTCTTGCATTATGACTAAGAAACTCATCATATGGATTCTAAAATTATAAGGATTATATAAAGTTTAAAATTTAGTTAATACTATTCATGACCTCTTTTAATGGCTTTTTTTTGGCAAGTCATGGTGCAATTGAACTCAGTGTTGCGTGTAGTGCAAGTTATTGAATTATTTTGAAGAAATAACACACTATGAAATCTTGGGGTGTTACATATCATAAAATCCAGATATAAAAAATGAGAATCTAAATTATCCACATATCTCAACCTTTTTCATTCACCTAGATGGCATAATGTTCTATCGAGATATCTGAGAGAACTATTGGTGGGGCAATATGACCAATGAGATTGCTGAATATACATGAAACTGCCCAGTATGCCAACAAGTGAAGGATAAAAGGGAAATGACTAAGGGGATAATGAAACCACTACCCATACCATCATAGAAATAAGATAACATCACCAGGGTCTTTTTCACGGGACTCCCAAGGTTAATTGGAAGGAAAAAACTATATGGGTTATTGTGTATTGTCTTACAAGTACACAACACTTTATCACAATTCAATAGGAATTCTCTTTGGATCAACAACCAAGGATATATATTAATTAGGTGGAAAGGCTTCATGGATTACAACTATCAATTGTATCCGATTGAGATCCAATATTAACTTTATGTTCTTGAATGGTATCCATCATTCTGTAAGCACTGAACTAAAATTCAGTAAGACCTATCATCCTCAAAAGGATGGTCAATATGAGAGAACTATTGATACATTGGAAGATATGTTGACAGTATATTCTATATAAACTAAAAGTGGATATGAAAAAATATTCCACTAGTGTAATTCTATTACAATGATAGTTTTCACTTCAACATCTGAATGGAACCATATGAATCATTTATGAGAAATTGTGAAGAACACCGGAATGTTTGGATGAAGTCAATAAGTGCTAGCAACTAGAACATGAAGTGGTCAATGAAATTATGGAGAATATGAAAACCATTCATTAACACAACAAGGAATCCCAAGTTCAATAGAAGAGTTATGTAGGAAATTGTCGAAGAGACCATGAGTTCAATGTTGGAAAAGATTTATTTATCCACATATATCCATTTAAGAAGGTCACGAGTTTTGGGATGAAAGGAAAGGCAATTACCATGTACATCGTCCCCATAAATATTATTTATCTTATTAGAACTATTAATTATCGACTAGCACTTCCAACTACAATGTTTATGGTACGTGATTTCTTCCTTGTAACCCTCTTACGGAAGTATACACTACGTCATTCACATGTACTATCTTCCTAAGTGATATAGTTGGAGAATGATATTATTTATGTGGAGAATCTAGGGAATATCTTGGATCATAATGATAATTTTCTATGCAACAAAACTACTCACTAGGAAAATGTACTATGGAAGAACCATATTAATGAAGAGGAATCCTGGGAACAAGAAGAATCAATGGAGGAAAAGTATGCACACCTATTTATAGATAAGAATGTAAAAAAAAATTCCCAAGAGAAATTTTACGAGGGGAAGAATGTAATGACCAAACGTTTTATAAATGAAATTCCAATATTATAAATATATATTATAGTATAATCACAAAATATTACATATAAGAAACAATATAAACAATATAAATTAATAAAGATTTACATAAAAGGTATATCTATAAGTTAAGAAACATATATCGTTGAAATAGTAACTTAACCTTTGGAATAGTAATGTGACCCTTATGAATAGTTAACCAACCAATGTAATAATATTGTCATCAATGAGAGTATAAATAAAATATATCTACATAATATGTGCCAATATTATATAATTAGTTCATAGTATAAGTAAATAAAAATTATAAAAATTATGAATTATGTGATAGTATTTTTGTAAGTCATGTATATTTAATTACATTAACATGATTAATTAAATAGTTTAAAAAATTATTTCCATAAAATGAATTAAAAAAATATTTTGATAAATTATGAGGGTAATATAATTTTAAGAGATCTTAATTATCTTTTCAATGTGTTTTAAATTTATTTTTTTTTAAAATTTCTATTTTTCAAGTAATTTATGATCTTAATTAAAAGTTAAATTTCTCACATTTAGAAAATTATTTTAATAAAAATGAATTTATTTTTGAATTATACACATTTATAAATGTTTGGGGTGAATTTTGTGATTTTTCAAAAATAATTTAATTTTGGGTAATAGTAAAATACGATATTTTGTGATTAATGATAAATAAATGAAGGTATGTGCGATGATTGATTGAAAGATTATTTAAATGGTCATTAGTTCGAACTCAAAAACTATCTTTACTATTTTTTGTCACAGGAATAAATAAAAATTATAGTTTTCAGCATTAAAATTAAACTAATGATAAAATTAATGGGAAACCCCTCCCCTTCTCCACTAAAAATACTACCCCTCTTTACCACTTATCTTCATTTCTCTCAAGACTTGTCCCTTTTTGAAATTCATCTAAAATGTCCTCCCATGTTCCTCCCAAAATTCATAATCCCTTGGTCTCTTCAAAAGACCATATCCTCTCCTCTAAATTGGATCCCAAGGAAGATATATTCAATAAGTATATTTTTCTTTTCATTTCATTAATTTTCCTTCAAGTTCATTTCATTATATTTATTTCCTCAACTCCTTTCATCAAAATGTTATGATGAGTCTTGTACCTCCAATGCACTATAATGTTCTAGGATAATTTTATATATCATCATTATCTCTATGTTTCGTGACTTTTATACATGAAATGAAAACACCATATGAGATTTATCAATTCATCACATTCAAGGATGACGAGTTTTCAATTTATTTTACAATATTCAATTCTGGTCAGGAAATAAATTGTATGGGTTAACTAGAATATAATATATTCATTGTATATAATTTAATTTTATGTATTCTTATTTAAAAATTATACTAATTTATAATTCTTAATGTGTTCATTGTGGTCAAAAACCGCTAATCAACCAAAATTATTGTCATTAATGATTTATATAATTATTAATCAACACATCCAATAACCAAATGAATTTATAACAATGTAATATTTTGAATGTTCAATCAAAACATACAACAAAAATTATGGAACACCATTCTAATATTACATGTTTATCCTTACATTTATATAAGTTATCAAATCTTGAAAACCAAGGAAACAAACACACACAATCAATGCTATTGAATATATTGACCCAATAAAATGGCCAAGATCGAACTTAATAATGTTATACTAAAGAAACTACACGTATAATTAGTTCATTAAATCTTAATTAAAGACTTTTATTTTCTTATCCTTGAAAATAAGATTGAGTTAAGGAAACCATCAAACTTAATGTATGGGATTCTACCCAAACTTCCATTATTCATTCTAGATGCTTATATTTACAATTAACCACATGAAGTTGTCATTTATTTTTATGAAAATATTATAATCATAGTGTATATTCTCTAAAATCATGTATTAAATTCCATTCATCTTTAAGTTTTGTGGATATACATGGTATTAAATGATTCCCTCTTCAATTAGTTCTCGTATTATATAAAAATTTATTCTCCATTATGTTTTAAAGGTCCTTGTCTATTTTCCTTTAACAATGCAAATGGTTTAATTCGAACACTTATTATGTACTTTTTAAGAAGTTATTACTTAACGTATATAAAAAATTTCATGATATATTCCTATTCACCCATGTGAATGTCTATGTATTATATAATTCATTAACTTCATGGATGTTATGACCCATCCTCGGGGCTCGTGCCGTGACTACCCCAAGCCCGCCTTCCATAAGCCAGGGGATGGAGACTATCAAAAAAGGTGTAAATCCCAAAAGAAAGGGAAGGTATTGCCTTTATAAAGTAAACAAACACAAATGAGTACGCAAGGGAAGTAAAAAACTATGTAAAACTGAGTAAAAAAGTATGTTCTGAATAGTAAATGGGACAGTATAAAAACACAACTTAATGTACAGTACAACTGAAAGGAAGGTACAATAGTAGTAAGTAAAACAGAAACACCGAGTCATCCTCCAGAAATCCCACCTGAAGGGTGGGTATAAATACCCTACTCACCTCCTCGGGTCCGGTCGTCTGCTCCGTGTATGTCCCGCCAAGTGGTCCTCTACCTGGTAGCGTCCAGCTTCGCAAGCCTCTACCTCGATCAGTTCTATACGTCATCTACATCCCACACAACGTAGTGCGGCCATAGACCGTGTCCGGGTCAGTATACGATACTCAGTAGGGACCCCGAGACCCCCGATGGTCTCTCAGAATCCACAAAGGATAAACCACAATCTAAAGATACAATCATGAAGTATCAATAGACTTTTCTTAGGTATATTCCCATACATATACCTATGTCATAAATTACAAAAAGGCTCCAACTCTCGAGCCCATGCATAACCCAATCCACATAAGAAAAAACAACCCAGTCCACACAAGAAAACACAACCCAATACACACAGGAAAACACATCCCATTCTACACAGGAAGCACATCAATCACATAGATGATAAAGATTGAAGTCAAGACTCATCTCACATAGGTATACAACTTCGTATAGTGATAGAGATGATCAGATGTAGCCACTGATTCATCTATGTTGTCAGACCCACATAGGATACAAGACCTGATAAACTGTCAGACCCACAAATGATACAAGACCAGCTACTCTACCAGACCCACTCAAGATACAAGTACATGGGTCATACTTCCGGACCCACATAGGATACTAGAACAGTAGTCATTGCTGTCGAACCCATGGAGGATCCAAATACAGCCATCCTCACTGCCGAACCCACGGAGGATTCAAGATCAATCATCTGCACTACCGAACCCATTGATGATCCAAGTACATTCGTCCTCATTGTCGAAACCACTGGGGATCCATGTACAGTCATCCTCAATGCTGAAACCATGGAGGATCCAAGTAGAGTCGTCACTGTCGCAGTCACAGCCAGCTCTAGGGTCCCTGCACCCAGCACAGTCGATTCCAAGAGGGTCCGCTCCACCAGCCAAGGGAATCAATACATCAACTATCATGAAGTCCAATGATGATGTATACTGAAGTTCTGTCTCACCAAAAGAAATCCAACGTGACAGACGGAGGGTAAATTGGATGCACGGTCTGAGAGTTATTGGCTTTTCCATTCTAGGGGCCAGGTTGGGTTTAAAGCTAAAACCAACCCAACCATACTCCAAATACATCCAAACCTAATGTGTAGTAATCAAAAAGAACCATCAAAATAAAAGTATTCCAACGTAGTTGACAGAACGTCAATCGGACGTCCGGTCCTTAATATATAAGTGTTCCCGCTCTAAGGGCCTGGTTGGTTTTGTGTTCGAACCAACCTCGCCATACCCAAACATTGTCAAAACATGGAGTGTAATATACAGAAACGACTATCTCGATCCAAGGATTCGTACACAACTGACGGTGTGTCGATCAGAAAACCGTGGCACATATTATGAGAAAAAAGAACGAAAATGGTCCGAAGTGGGGGTCTTGGGCAGGTCCGGCCCGGCCCGGCGGGGCGCGGCCCGACCCGACTAGCATGACCCGGTCTGCGTGACCCGCCCCAGCCCAGCCGGGGGGCATGCTAGCTTGGCCAGCGAGCTGAGAGGGGGGAATGCAGCCTCCCCTCTGTTCCGTAGACACGGTGCCTGGCGCGACATCTCCCCTGGATCCTGTGCGGCCGCAAGATCCTACTCTCGCCACCACATGATGCTTCTACCTGTGGTGCGCCGGGGCGCCGCTGCCTCCAGGCGGCTGACTGGCGACAGCCCCAACTTCCAGCCACCGGGGACTTCTGCAGGCCACCATAGTCATTCCAGTTGTCCGATTTTTCTCACGTATGCACCTGCAGTCTCCTCTGGACTCGTACATCACTGTGAAGGCCTCCAATCGCCCTTTAGGTCTCACTTCGTCTTTGCCAAGTATTCCGCACATCCAGAAAAAAAATAGCAGGGGGTTCGTAATTGTTCGTTCATCCGTACCCACCACGTTAGTGGTTCAAAAAATCTCTGAACAACTTAATCACCAAGCACGAGGGTATAATTCTCATGAAAGAATGAATATACAAATTTTCCCCTACCTCAACAATGAAGAATAAAGTCAGTGTTGTGGTAGATGGCGTCGTTGGGAAATGGGTTTGTTGGCGACATTGGAGTGCATCGATGAGGGAGCGGCATCTCCTCTCTTGTCGCGGGAAGAGTAAGGGCGGCGTGTCGTCATTCTACGCAGAACCAGCGTTCTTCGTCTAAGGAGACGTTACTGTCATAGGCGACGAAGGCTCTTGACGTCGAGGTGCATTCGAGGAAGAAGTTCCTCATGTTCTTCCCGGGGGTGTTATTTGTTGAAGAACGGTTCTCCTCCCTTTAATCCACCAGATTATTTTTCCAAAGAGATCTGCCAACAAAAAGGAAAAGAGGCTCCCAATTAAAAGAATCGTTGAGAAACTAATAATAATTCCATGAGGTGACAAGTAATTTAACGCTGACATTAAATTATTTTATTGGCATTTTAAAAGAATGAGGGAGGCAGGAAGGCTCCATCATAATCAAGTTATTTATGAAAATAGGGATATTAATGGGGAAAAGTCAAATGAAACAGTAGGAAAATAAATGTTGAGTTAAAGGTTGGGGTCGTGTGGGACCACCTTAAAAAATAAAATTTTGTGCACCACTGAAAAATTATTTAAATTTTAGGAATAAATTCCAAAAATTTACATCCACGATGCTCAAAATGCTTTCACGATAAAGGCCCCCTTAAGAAATTATCAGTGCTATGAATTGATCAGTGCACCCTCAGATTTTAATTCTGAGCACCGGTTCAAAATATAGAAAATCCCTCTCATTATTTCACTGAATGTACACGAGCTAAAATTAGGAAATTGATTTCGGGCACAATGGACCTCGGAATCAAGTGCCGTCAAGAGCCACATAGTTATAAAATTCCAAAGTAGTTTTTTTAAAAAAAATTCCTTGAAATTTCTTAGTCTTTACATTACTCCCACGTCAGGGCTTTGCCTCCCCATAAAGTTACAACATAAACAAGGGGAACAAATGGGGGTATTGAGCACGCATCTGAGCCTCCCGCTTTCATGTTCTCTCCTGGTGGTTCCCATGCTACCAACAAACCCGTAAAAGAGGAATCGACCGCACATGTAGGACCAGCTCATGTAGATCCTTGATCTCCATCAGGACCTCTGCAAAAGTCACCATGTCATCGATATCCTGCTTCCTGTGGTCGATTATATGTGTCGGGTCGTGCATCTATCTCCTTAGATGAGATATGTAAAAGATGTCGTGCACCCGGTGAAACTGAGGTGGAAGGGCCAGGCGGTAAGTCACCTCGCCTACTCTACTGAGGAACTGAAAAGTTCTAATGAAGCTCGTAGATAAAATGCCACCCTGTCCAAATCTATGCAACCCACATCGAGGTGAGACCTGTATGAAATCGTGGTCGCCATCCTCAAACTCCAGTGGTCTCTGCCTTCTATCAGCATAGGAATTTTGTCTGCTTTGTGCAGTCCTCATCCGTTCATGGATGATCTGAACCTATTCCATCATAGCAAGAACCATCTCTTGTCCTATGAGTGTTGACTCCCCCGGGTCAGTCCAGTACTGAGTTGATCTGTGTGGTCGGATGTATAATGCCTCGTATGGTGCCATCCGGATGGGGGAGTGGTAGCTGTTTTTGTACGCAAACTCCACCAAGGGTAGGGGATCCTCCCAGCTGTGACCAAAGTCAAGGAAACATGCATGGATCATATCATAGAGTGTCTGAATGGTCCTCTCCATTTGGTGATCGACTAAGTGTGAAAGTCAGTGCTCAGTCGTAGCTGCGTCCCAAAAGCCTCCTCCAACCCCTTCTAAATCCAGGAATTAAAGAGAGCGTCTCGATCGAAGATGATGGACGATGGCACACCATGAAGCCGGATGATCTCCTGAACATAAAGGCATCTCAAGCTCTCTACTAAGCCCAGCTCTATTATTGGTAGGAAGTGGGCCGACTTGGTGAGTCGGTCTACGATCACCCGGATGGTGTCGTGTCCTCTGGAAGTACGTGGAAGACCGGTCACGAAATCCATGGATATCCCAACAAACTTCCACTCTGGGACCTCTAAGGGTTGTACCAAGCCTGCATGTACCTGGTGCTCTGCCATACATGCTGAAAAGTGATGCATCAAGAAATAAACTCTTCCATAGCCTTCTTTATACTCGGACACCACTACCGCCGTCTAAGGTCTTGGTACATCTTTGATACCCAAATACGTACTGCTATCGGGGAAGTGTGGAACTCACTCATAACCTCCTCTTGTAGAGAATATGGTAAAATGGTACATTCCTTGAAGAAGATGACGTGCTCCTTGCCTTCCGAAAATCAATCGGGGGCTTGCCCTGAGGATATCTGAGAACGTCACATCTCATAGTCGACATCTCCACTCTGTGCCTCGCTGACACACTAAAATAGTGGAGTGAATGTGAGGGACTGTAGATAGGTTTCCCCATCTCAATCCATGAAGGATATCTACAATGCAGTAAACTTATTCGTCGCCTCTTCATGTAGCTAAATGCCTGATCTCTTGCTGAGAGCATTAGAAACATTGTTACCCTTCCCTAGAGTATAGACAATCTCAAGTCATATTCCCTGTGGAACTCATGTCAACGACATCGTCTCAAGTCCAGGTCCTTCTATGAAAAGACACACCTGAGACTTTGGAGATTATAGTAGACTATAAACTGTTCGCACAATGAACCATGGGTGTGACTGTCCATTGTAAAGAACTCGAATACACCCATGTTCCCTTATATCCCACAAGAGCTTCTAGGATTTCTCCTTTGTAGAAAAGTGAAAAATGATCTCATCCCCAGGATGAAACACATTTTTTCCTAATACATTCTATCCTGACATGAATGGTACTATTTCATGCCATGGACGATGTCATTAGGACTCGATGCTACTACCAAGAGGTCCAACCGTTACTATCGTCTCCAAGGGGCGTGTCACACTATCGGCAGCAGTGTGTGGTCACTAGGTCTCCTCCAGTAGAAATCTCAAAATTGAGGTTCAAGTCAACAGTTTTAACTGGAACTTCTCAGTATCAACCACATTAAAAGGAAAATGAGGAAAATGTCCCAAGAACAAGTGCCTTTTCTTACTTCAGCTCAAAGTATAAAGACACAAATCATCCACAAACAATGACATTAACGAAGCTAGAAGCAACATGAACAAAAGTCTACATGCCTGGGGTTAGTCTTGCTCCTACCCGTATGATCCCAAAGCTCTATGATCGTAGGCCTCATCTGCCTGAAGCTGAGCTATCCCATGTACAGTTGTTACGTACGGTCGAGGTGTTCTTCTTGGTGGAGGTGGTGGTAGGGCCTCAAAACCTCACCCACTACCTACTACTTGGACAACCCCTCTGCCACGTCTGCCAACCCCCGGTGGACCACCACAGTCGAACCTCTTCCTGGGAGGTCCCTCTACCGCCTGCTGCTCATTTGCAGGGCGGGTCGGGCAGTCTCGAGCCATGTGACCCTTCTCGCCGCATGCATAGCACTGCTTGCTCCTTGTATGGCTGGCCTTGTGCCGTGTGCCCCGCACACCTGAACCTGTATCCTTAGGTCGCCCACCAGATGGCCTGGTCTGCTTGGATCCCTACCTCTGCTGTCTACTGCTGGCTATAGAAGACTCTGCTACATGTTGTCCTGGGGAGGGTCTCGCCGCTGGTGACTACTCAGCGAGGAAAATCTCCACTGGGAGGGCTCTCTCTAGCACCCTCGCTTACATCGGGATGTTGAGGGAGATCATCAAAGCCCTGATATTATGTCTGAGTCCCTGGTCAATGGTTTGGGCCCGGAAGAATGGGTCTCGTACCTTGTCCGTGGAGTAGCAAGAGAGGTCAGTAAATCTCACCGAGTACAGGGCTACTGTCATGATGCCCCGCCGCAGCTGCAGTAACACATGAATGCGCACCACAAGGAGGGTGGATGGAACAATCTCTAAGCGGAAGAGGCTCTTGAATTCTGTCCAAAGTAGAGATTCCTCGTCGTGCACCTCAAGCATCATCTCCACCATCTACCTACTACTGCCTGCTAGAGACTCACGGCAAGGATCACCATATGGTCTGCTAGTGTCCCTACCAGTCTGAAGACTCTAACGATAGCCTCCAGCCAATCCTCGGCTACATGAGGATCCATCTCTCCGTAGAACCTGGGAAGCCTCTGCCTCTGAAACTCATGCAACATGCTCAGGTGGCATGAACTCTCCACGCTGGGGCTGGTATCGTTGGTGGCTCATCTGGTAGTGGTACCACTAGTACCTCCGCTGTAATGGGGCACTGCACCGAGGCCTCACTGCTCGGTGGGCTTCCATCTTGCACTTAACAGGGAACCCTTGCTGGCTTCCATCATGGGGTCATCCTGAAAAGATACAGGTGAACCGTAGTTAAGATAATATACCTAGTGATCTGACACAATTTAATCACTATGAAAACATTTTAAACACACACATCAAATAAGTTTTTTTTGTGCATTATGTCAGACATCAGAGGTCAGGGTCCTGGTGTATGGATACGTCCACCGGTACACCAACACTGGACTCCCTGGACTGAAAACCACACTCAATACTTATAAGACTATTACTTCACAAAAAGGAACATTCAGATTCATGTGTTTTGTGGAAGAACCGACTCCTTTGATACCACTTTGTCACGATCCGTCCTTGGGGCCCATACTGTGACTACCCCAATCCCACCTCCTATAGTTCAGGGGATGGCGACTAGCACCGAAGGCATAAATCCCTAAAGAATGGGAAGGAATTTCCTTTATAAAGTAAACAAACACAATAGAGTACGCAAGAGAATTAAGTACTATGTAAAATTGAGTACAAAAGTAAGTGATGAATAGTAAATGGGCCAGTATACAAACCCAACTGAAAGTACAGTACAACTGAAAGGAAAGTACAACAGTAGTATGTAAAATAGCAACACCGAGTCATCTTCTGGAAATCCCACCTGATGGGTGGGTACAGATAGCCTCCTCAGCTCCTCGGGTTTGGTCGTCTGCTCCGTGTACGTCCCGCCAAGTGGTCCACCTCTGGGTACCGTCCAGCTCTATAATCCTCCACCTCGATCTGTGATTTCATTTGTCTGCATCCAACACAATGTAGTGTGGGAATAGCCCATGCAGGGGTGAGTATATGATACTCAGTAGGGACCCTGATGCCCCTGAAGGTCTCTCAGAATCCACGAAGGATAAACCGCAATGGAAAGATACAATCATGAAGTATCAACTGAATTTTCATAGGTATATGCCCATACATATACATGTGTCATCGATTACAAAATGACTCCAACTATCGAGCCCAAGCACAACCCAGTCCACACAAGAAATCAAAACCCAGTCCACACAAGAAAAGACAACCTAATCCACACTGGAAAACACATCCTTGTCCACACAGGAAAACACAACCCAGTCCACACATGAATCACATGAATCACATCGATGATAATCATTGATGTCAATACTCATCTCATACAGCTATACAACTTCGTATAGTGATAGAGATGATCAGATGTAGCCACTGATTGATCTAAGTTGTCAGACCCACAATAGATACAGGACTTGTTATGATTTAGAACCCACAAAGGATACAAGACCAGCTACTATGCCAGACCGACTCAGGATACAAGTACAGTGGTCATACTGACTGACCCATAAAGGATACTGGAACATTAGTCATCACTGTCGAACCCACGGAGGTTCCATGTACAGTTGTCCTCGCTGCCGATCCCATGAAGGATCCAAGTAAAATCAACCTCTCTGCCGAACCCACGGAGGATCCATGTACAGTCTTCCTCACTGATGTACCCACTGACCATCCATGTATAGGAATCCTCATCGCGGAACCCGCAGAGTATCCAGGTATAGTCGTCACCATTATAGTCACATCAAACTCTAGGGTCCCCGCACACAACACCCTCGATTTTGGGAGAGTTTGCTCCTCGAGCCAAGTGGGGTTGATACATAAACTATCAAGAAGTAAAGAGTTGATGTATCCAAACATCCATCTTTTCAACAGAAACCCAATGCGATAGACGGTGCGTAAATCGGACGCCCGGTCTGAGAGATATTGGCTTTTCTGTTCTAGGGGACCAGTTGGTTTTTAAGTTAAGACCAACCCGACTGTACTCAAAATGCACCCAAACCTCAAATGGAGTTATCCAAAATAACTGTCTCAACAAAAGGATTCTAATTCAATTGACGGTACATCAATCGGAAGTTCGGTCATTAAGATATAAGCGTTTCCGCTCTAAGGGCCCGATTGGTTTCAGGTTCGAACCAATCCGGCTGTACCCAAACATTATCGAAACCTCATGTATAATATACTGAAATGACTGCCTCGATCCAAGAATTCCTACACATCTTAAGGTGAATTGATCAGAGGTTTGTGGCTAACGTTATGGGAAAAATACCATAAACAGTTTGATGTGGGGTTCTGGGCCCTGTCCAGCCCGGCCCACCCCCCATTGGGTTGACCCGACTCGGGTCCGTGTCCGACCCGACTAGGCGTGTCCCAGCCCGTGTGACCCACCCCAGCCCAGCCGGAGGTCATGCTGGCTCATCCAGTGAGCCGCGCGGGGGTAACACGGCCCCCGCTATGTTCCACGGACGTGGCTCCTGGTGCCGCTTCTCCCCGGGATCACGTGTCGCTGCGGGATCCTGCTCTCAACTTCGTGGTTTCAGCCGTGGCGAGCTTCTGCCGGCTATGCACCGGGGCGCCACTGAGGACTTTTGTGGGCCACCAGAGTCATTTGGGTGGTCCTATTTTGCTTTCTTCTATAGCTGTGGTCGCGTAGGGACCCGTAAATCACTGTGAAGGCCTCCAATCGCCATTTCGGTCTCGCATGGTCATCGCAAAGTATTTCGCGCATCAAGAACAAAAAAATAGTGGTGGGTTCAGACTTGTTTGTTAGTCCGAACCCACCACGTTAGTGGTTCAAACCATCTCCCAAAAATTTAATTTCCAATCACGAGGGTATAATTATCATGAAAGAAAGAATATATAAAATTTTCCCTACCTCAAAAACTATAAAGAACGTTGGAGTTGTGGTGGAAAGCGTCGCGGGGAAAGGGGTTCGTAGGAGACGTCAGAGTGCGCCAAGGAGGGAGCAGCATCTCCTCACTTGTCACGGGAAGGGAAAGGGTGGTGTGACATTGTTCTACGTGGAACCGACTTTCTCCGTCGAAGGATACGCTACTGTCGTAGCTAAAGATGGGTCATGACGTTGAGGTTCGACCAAGGAAGACATTCTTCACATTCATCCCCAGGGGTGTTCTTTGATGAAGAATGGTTCACCTACATTTAATCCTCCAGAGTCTTTTTCCAAAGATATCTACCAACAAAAAGTAAAAGAGGCTCCCAAATAAATGTATCATTGAGAAAATCATAATAATTCCAAGAGGTGACAATTAATTTAACGCTGACATTAAATTAATGGGTTGGCACGTTAAAAGAATGAGGGAGGCATGAAGGATCCATCATAATCAAGGTAATTAAGAAAAGGGGGATATTAATAGGGAAAATTCAATGAAAATAGTAGGGAAATAAATGGGGAGTTGATGGGTGGGCTCATGTGGGCACCACCTTACAAAATAAAATTTTGTGCACCACCAAAATTTTATTTAAATTTTAGGAATAAATGCCAAAAATTTACTTCCAGCCCACTCAAAAAGAATTGGTGGTATTGGTCCCCTTAAGCAATTACCGGTGATGCGAGTTCATTGGTGCCCTTAGATTTTAATTCTGAGCACTAGTTCAAAATATTGAAAAACATGCTCGTTCGTTCACCGAACATGCCCGAGATAAACATTGGAAATTGATTTTGGGCAAACCGGGCCTCAGAATCTAGTGCCATTAGAAGCCACAGACTTGTAAAATTTCAAAGTAATTTTTTTTAAAAAAATTCCTTGAAATATACGGTTATTTACAATGGAAACTTTTATGACACTCTCATTCGTTTTTTTTGAGATGAATATGATACCCAATTCATTCCATGGTTAACCATTATTTAATTTATGATTGATTATGAATGATTCTTTATGTGGAAGGAATATTCATGAACATGTTATGATGGATGCATCTAGATAGAACTCTTCTGTATATTGTAATGTTTACTCTCATGAGTTGTTTTGTTCAACAGTCTTGGTGTTCTCCTTGACTCGTGCTACCATGTGAAAAGTTATTGGTGGTTAAGCTTTTCGTGTGAACCTATATGTGAAATGGGAAATGAATTGTTCAAAAATCATGTTTTATAATTCTACCACATTAATATGAATCTATGTTTATATGATCCCATTTTTATACATTATTATTTCATATGTTCCATGCCTTTTATATCATTATGTCATGCCTTCTAACCCATGTGGCATGCCTTTATTCTTATGTTTATTCTCTTACTGGGAATTTTTACACATCCAATTGTTCATGTTATCCTTTTGTTATCATATTAATTTGTATGAATATAATGTAATTTAGGATCTCTTTAGGAAGATTAAATAATTAAATTTTTAAGTTAGTCCCATTTTTTCAGTTTTATGTAGCTAGTTATCCATGTTACTGGACATTGTGATCCTTGGTTAGTAATTTGATTATTTATTATTATTAATATCATGTAATTATATTTGTAAAATTCTAGGGTAACTATTGTTGGTATCAGAAGATAGTATAATTATTTTTTTAGATTAGGATTTTAACACTTTATTAAGAACCATAGGGATGAGACTAAGTATAAATAAACATCCCTAAATTTTTTTAAGTAGAGAGTAATTGGTTTTCCAGCCAAACACATCCATTTTGTGTTATAAACAAGTTGATTTTGATCAAGAATTGATGTATCCAGGGTTAAAACCCTAAAACACCACTTTGAGCTATGCTCGAATGGGAACTGGTACATGACAAAAGGCATTGATGTACACCTAGTTTGACACTCATAGGGATTACACTATTGTAAATTCATAAGCATAGTAAAAACCATTATTCATGGAAAAAAATAATCTCGTATGAATATATGTTTATAAACAGATCAGGGATAACCTAGATTAAAACCTAAGAAACAACAAGTTCAAATAAACATTTCCTTTTTATATTTTATCCTTTTATGTTCGATGTTTCCTTTTTTTTATAGCTATGTATTCAAGACCTATAATTGTTTTTTATTTTTATTAGTTAATAGAGGATCATAAAAGAACACATGAAAATAATCAATGTTATAGAAAATGTGAGGATTTCCCTAGTGAAATGCATGATATGCCGAGAACTGGTGATTATAATATTATGAACATACTCACTCAGTTCGATCAAGATATTCATAATAACTTGAATCAGGTTGAACACACTACTCATACAAGGAACGATAAATTTTACATAGAACCCTTTTATGGTAAAAAGGACTCCCATTTTAAGTAGATATTCTGACCCGCACCTCACAAAATAGTGGACTAACTACATTGAAAAGTTATTATCTATCCAAAAGTACTCAGAAAAAGAGAAATTCATACAAGAAGGCTATCATTTTGATATGGATGCTGATCGCTGGTGGAAACTGATCAAAAAGATGAAGTCTCAATAGAAAATTATTTCCATGGATTGGGAGAAATTAAATAAAATCCAATATATATTTTTCATAAACCCTCCACATCAATATAGAAGGTGATATCCTCAAACATAAGAAAAAGAAAGATGGGTCCATTGGGGAATATGAAGTGAACATCCCATGGCTTGCAAGATTGCATATGTCTATTCCATGAATGATGATGCATGTTGGATTGCTTCTTTAGTAGGCTAAATCCATTTCTACAAAAACTATTTGTGATTTTAGAATAAGATATTAATAAAGATATTGTATGTTGTTCCCTAAATGATTAAATGTAGATCAGAGACTCTCAATGGTCTTGTGACCCCAATGAAAAAATGCATAAAATAGAGTCTAATATGGGTGGTTTAAAAAATAAATCCCATGATGGGAAGATTATTGAACATCCCACATGAATTTTTTTTTGGGAAGAAGCATCATGGAAACTCTCTAAAGGGAACTACTAACTGCCATAAATGTAGATGAATGGGACAACTGGCTATGAACTTTTGGATAGATATGAAGAATTCCACTAAAGTGGATGAATAATGGAGGGTTTAGATCAACACTCAACCTATTGTGCATTGTTATGACTACAAAGAACAATGGAATAATGCTAAATATTTCACTATACAAAGTGTTATTAGAGTAAATCAACAACAACCTCCATGAAAAAATGGAAGGGATTATGTTATCACTACTACTGAAGTGGAGCTGGACAACAATGTGATGATAGGTACACTAATTATTTTTTCAAGAAATGAGAATGTACTATTTGGTTATGGTTCTACATATTCATTCATATATTGAATGATTATTATAACTATTCAAACACCACTAACAAATTCGAAGGCTTAGTTTTTAATAAGAATAAAGAACTAGGAAATTATTGCATCAAAAGTATATTACTCCCCCTGGTTAACTTGTGTGGACTAATCCTCCCCAAAATTTCTACCATACATCATTTAGTGGAGTTTGATGTTATATTGGGCATGGATTGGATATCCTTAAAAATATGAACATTAAATTTTGGGAAAGGAAGTTCAATTATTACTTCCTAGAGTATCCAACAATCCTGTACAACTATATGGAGGAAGATGAATCTTTTTTAGAATCATCATCTTAAGTGTGGATAATGTTTCCTTTTTAGAATTAATATCATTCTCTAATGATTGATACAATGGACATGATATTAGTAGAATATTTGTGCATCATGAGGGACTATATAGATGTATTCCTTGATGAATTTCGTAGTCTTCCACATGGTTGAGAGGTTGAGTTTAAAATTGTTATTATTAGTGGATCCTTATCTATATCAAATAAACCTTATAGAATGGATACCATTAAACTAGAAGAGTGAATCAAGTAGTCATAGGTGAATCTAGAGACTGGTTTTATATAACAAAGTTCTTCACCTTGGGGTGCACCTGTCCTATTTATTAAGAAAAATGATGCATCAATGTGCCTCTTCATTGATTATCGTGAGATTAATAAAATCATGATAAAGAACATTTATCCCCTACCTCAGATAGAAAACATATTTTATCATTTATGTGGGTCCAGTTATTTCTCTATGGTGGACCATCTATTGTGATATCACCAATTAAGCTGAGGTAGAAAGATATTCCAAAAAATGCCTTTAGAATGAGTTATAGACACTATGAGTTCAAATTGATTCCATTACGAATCACAAATGCCCCATAAATAATCATAGATTTAATGAATATTGAATTTAGAGATTACCTTGATATTTTTTTGTTAGTCTTTATCGATGATATTCTATTATTCTCCAAGAGAAAAGAGTAACATGATGATAATTTTAATAATACGTTGAAGTGTTTTTGAAGAGTGAAACAATATGAACATTACAATAAATGTGTTTTTTGGATTGGGGAAGCATCATTCTTGGGGAATGTTATCACCAGAAAAGGCATATCTATGGACCCTTTGAAGAAAAAGGAAATCAATGAGTGGCCTAGGCCATCTTATCTAATAGATATCCATAGCTTCCTCGGTCTAAATAGGTATTATCGACGCTTTTCAAAGAACTTATAAAAATTTTCATGCCCAATGTACATGATGACACGAAAGGGAGTGAAGTTATTCTTGAATCAAGAATCTATGGAATGCTTTAAGGAATTGAAAATGAGGGTTTTCACTACACCATTACTCATAACCCCAATATGTGGAGAACAATTATTAGTGTATAGTGATGATTCAAAGAAGGGATTATGATGTGTACTGATGCAAACTAATAATTTGATAGCCTACGTTTCAAAGAAGGTGAAAATCAATGGGAAAAATTATACCACACACAATATGGAGTTGGTTGCTGTGATATTTGCATTAAAAGTATGGATGTATTATCTCTAAGAGGGGAAGAATGAGATATTTACTGATCAAAATAATATGAAATGTTTATTCACACTAAATTATCTTAATATGAACCTACGAAGGTGGTTAGATCTCCTCAATTATTACAAATTCTCAATCAACATCCATCTAGGTAAGGAAAATATGTAAAAGGATGATCTAAGTAGAAAGGATCCAACATCTTCATCAATGATTAGAAATGAAAAAATACAATCTCATTACATTTAAAGAGGATGAATATAGGAATGATTTATGGAGGAACATCATTAAACCTTTCTCAAAATATTTCCCAATGATCCCTTATTGGTATAATAATGGATGCTTAAATAAATGATGTTGAAATTTAGAAAATAGTGGAAGCTATAAAAAATATGAACCCCTATGAGTTTAAGATTGATGTTGAAGGATTTGTATGATATGTTTTATGATTAATTACACCATCTAATCCCGAGATAAGGTATAAGTTTCTAAATGTCACACATCTCTCAAACTTCTCTATTAGCTTAGTGAGCACAAAGAGGTATCGAGATCTCTAATAAAATTTTGGTGGGACAATAAGATGATGAATATTTCTAAATATAAAACATAGTGACTATTATGTAAATAAGTGATGGAAGAAAGAAAAAATTTGTATGGGGCCGATGCAATCGTTACCCATAAAAACATGGATGTGGGAGATCATCACCCTGTACTTTATCACTAGAATTCCAAGGAAATCTAGATGAAACAATGAAATATGGGTCATTATGGTTCATCTTACAAAGACATACCACTTTATCGAAATTCAAGATGACTTCTCACCGAATCAACATGCATGGACATATATCAAAGAGGATGTAAGTATGCATTTATTACCACTATCTATTGTATCCGAAAGAGATATTAGATTCACCTCAATGTTCTTGAAAAGTATCTACAATTCTCGATGCATTTATCTAAAATTTAGTATGGCATACCATTCTCAACCTCATGTCCCATGTGATATAACTATTCATAATTTTTATTATAGATTGATATAATGTTCTATGGACTATAATGGAAGATGGGACTAACATCTTCTCCTAGTATAATTTTCTTACAATAATAATTTGAACTCAATCATCCTAATTGAACCATATGAAGCCCTTTATGAGACATGGTGAAGAACACTAGTGTGTTGTGATAATGTTAGTGATCATAAGAATATAGGACATAAAATGGTCGATGAAATGGTGGAGAAGGTGAAAACCATGCAGTAACACATCAAGGTATCCCAAAGTCGACAGAAGATTTTTAAAGAAAGTAATCTAAGTGGCCTTGAGTTTAATGTTAGAGACATGTTATTCCTCTTCATAACTCCATTGAATAAGATAATGTGGTTTGGGAAGAGTGGAAATCTATGTCTCAGGAATATCTGTCATTTCATGATTCTTGATCATGTTGGAGTTGTGTCCTATCGACTAGGACATCCAACTACCATGTCTAAAGTACATGATGTCTTCCATGTATTCATCATAAGGATGAAAATACCCCATCGTTCACATGTATTGTCTTTAGTGTTTGTACAATTGTATAATGATCTTTCTTATAATGAGTATCCAGTGAAGATCATGGTTTGTGGAGATAAATTTCTATAAAAAATACTACTCACCTGGTCAATGCACTATGGTGGAACCATAAGTTAAAAAAAGGAAATATAGTATGTGGGGGAAAAATTATGGAAAAGTAACCACACCTATTTATGGATTTGAATGTTAGATGAAATTTCAAGGGATAAATTTAATAAGGTGGAAGAATATATTGACCCAATGTTTTATCAATGGAATTCCATTCTCATTATAATTTACTATAGAATAATTATACCAAATTTCATGTGGGAAAAAATAAAAACAGTATATATTAATAATGAGTGAAACTAAAGGTATTTGTAGAAGTTAAGGAACATATACTGATGAAATATTTACATGATCTTTGTAATAGTAATGGAACCCTTATTAATTGTAAAACAACTAATGTAATAGTAACCACTCCAATGAGAGTATAAGTAAAATTTATCCATATAATAAGTGTAAATATGATATAATTATGTCATAATATATGTAAATAAATATTTGAATAATTACTGATTAAGTGATGGTATTTTTTCACGTAATTTATATTTAAATACATTTTCATGATTAAAATAATAATTTAAAAGAAAATTTATTTTCATAAATTTTTTTCATTGTTTATTATTTTTATAACTTATGATTATATGATAATTTTATGAGTCCTTAATTAATTTTTCAAAGTGTAAGAAAAGCAGTTATAAATTTAAATTTTTTTTTTCATATAAATTATGATTTTAATTAAAAAATAAATTTTATATATTATGAATAATATGTTAATAAAACGGGGTTTAATTTTTTATTCTACACAATGAGGAATGGTTGGGAGAATTTCATGAATTTTTCTAAAATACTGGAATTTTTGGTGAATTGTAAAATACTATAACTTACGATAAATTCTAAATAAATGAAATATTGTATCATGCTTGAGTCATGGATGTTGTAAATTGAAATTGTATTGAACTCATGTTCTCTATATACTTATTTTTGGTATCATTAATAAAGACTATTCACAGTGTTGAGAAAAAGTTTTAAACAAATGATTAAAATAACGGGAAACCCCTCCCCTCTTATACTATAAATACAACCCCTATTTACCACTTCTCTTCACATCTATTAAGAATTGTTCTTTTGATAAATTATACTAAAATATTTTCCCAATATCTTGACCATTTCCATCATCTCTTAGTCTCTTTAATATAACAAATACTCTCCCCTAGTTTCCCACAGAAGATATATTGAAGAGTTAAATTCTTCTTTTCATTTATTTTATTTTCATTTTTTCCTTTCATTTTCTATCCTCACCTCCTATTGTATAAATTAAATGATGATTCTTGTACCTTACATACACTGGAAATTCGTTTTGATAGTGTAATAATTCATCATTGTCTCTCCTTTCACCTCCTTTTAAACTAGAAATGAAAACGCCAACCGAGATGTGTTGATTCTTTATATTCGAGAATGAAGGGTTTTCAATTTCTTTTACAAAATTCAATTCTGGACAAGAAACAATTTTTATGTTTGAAATAGACTATAAAATATGTATTATGTCTAATTTATGGTTCGAGAATCTTTTTTACACATGATATTAATTTATAATTATAAATGAATTCGTTTTCATCAAAACTGGAAATTAACCAAAACAATTATCATTAATGATTTATATAATGATTAATCATCAATTTAAATAACCAAATTAATTTTATAAGCATGTATTATTCTATATTTTCATGAATAAAATAAAAATTTAATTCTACACAAACAATCTCATCTTACATGTTTATCCTTACGTTTATATAAGTAAATTGATCGTGAAAACCAAAAAAACAAACACTCCCAAACAATGATATGAAAGCTCTTAACCCATTAAAAGAACTAAGAACAAACTTAATAAATTACAAATAAATGAATTACATGAATAATATGCTCATGAAATATTAATTTAGGAGTGAAATTTTGTTATTCAAGACATTAAGATCAAATTAAGGGCACCATCGAACAAAAGGTAAGGGATTTTACCCAAACAGTAACTATTCCTTCATGTTGCTCTATCATTCGTTTTACCAAAATGATGTTTTCTGTTATTTTTATTTACATATTCTAAATTATGTGTATATTATCTAAACTCATTTATCATGATCCATTCCTAATTCACATTCAGGTATATAGATGTTTTTATATGATTCCTTCCACAATTATCCCTGATATGTAAGCCCATTTTAAAGGAACATCCTAAATTAATACCAATTGAAAAGTACACTAAATAATCTATTTTTAAGACACAATTATTTTTATAAAACCACTATTTATATTAAGAAAACATTTTCAGTTCATTTTTGGTTCTATATATATTATTATTCCCTTTTATGTTTTAAATTTACCTTGGATATTTTTCTTTAACCAAAAAAAACATTTTAATTATAAAAATTTTACGTAGATTTTAAAATGATAATACTTAAATTTGAAAATAAAATTCATTTTATTATATTATTATACCCTATAATTGTCCACGAATGATCTAATTAATTTCCTTAACGGACATTTTTATGATACTCCCATTTTTATGCTTAATGATGTGAATATGATACCCAATTCTTCCCATGGGTAACCCTTATGTTTAAGTATGATTGATTATGTATGATTTTGTATGTGGAATGAATATTAATGAACATGTTATCATTGGTTCACCTAGATATAACTCCAATGCATTGGGTAGATTGTAGTATCCTGAGACGTTTTGTGCAATGGTCTTGGCGGTTAGCCTTAACTCGTGCTGTCATATGTAACTGTATTTGTGGTTAACCATGATATGTCAACCTTTATATAAAACGAGTCGTGAATCATTCTAAAATTATTTTTTATGTTACTTCCACATTAATATGAATCCATGTTTATATTCTCCCATGTTTATATGTTATGATTCAATGTGTTCCATGTCTTTTTGTATCATTATGTCATGACTTCTAACCAATGTGTTAAAGTTTTATTCTTATATTTATTCCCTTACTAGGATTTATATCTCATCCATTTTAACGATATCCTCGGTTTATCCTATCAATATCTATTCACACAATGAATGTTAGGAGCTCATTATGAATATGAAATAAAAAACAATTTATCTAGTCCCATGTTTTTCATTTATATATCCCTAGTCTTCCAATACACAACACATTATGCTCCTTGGATTGTAATATGATTATTTATTATGCATAAAATAATGTAATGACATGTGTAAAAGGATATGGTCACCATAATATAGAATATTCTTCATGAGGGAATATATAGTGAATACCTAGTAGATCAACCTTGCAAAATTGATATGGAATTGGTAATAATGTGATTATTAAAATCCATCTAACAAGATATATTATTAGTAATTTCAATGTAGTTAAATTCCCAAACACACGAAATAAGTTAAATATAGAGATCTATGAAATATTGAGTGATTAATGCAATTTAAATAAAATTTTTATAACAAATAGAGAACATAAAAATATATGTTACTTCAATAGTAAGGGTGTTATGCATTAACTGATACAATGTTCCAATATAAGTGTTAATGTGGGATATGGTCATCAACAACCATGAAAATAAGGAATGACCTATAAAATTAAATCTACTAAATTTGATAGTGTGTTTTGACACTACATTTCCATGTCTATTATTTAATAAATTCATTCACTATTTACATTGTATAAAATTAAATATTTAATCCACAACTACTATTATTATAAAAAATATATTTTTAGGGATCACGAGAATTTATTATATAGGTGTATAAATATAATTAGAATTATGTATGGAATTAGTAACTAGTAATAAATCATTAAAAATAATTAATAATATTTTTTAATATATAAAAATATCATTCAACAACCTAAATAAAACCATGATCATTTAACCATGTATAGTTAATTATGAATTCCTTAAAAAATGATTCTAATATTAGGAGTCAAATTGCGAGGAAACAATTTATTTATTTGGGTAGAATCGCACACCCAGCTATTTTAATATCTGATTGCATATGAAAAAAATATGTTCGATATATAGCTTCACATGATAAATTGAACTTAAATGAAATCATCATATTTTTAGATAAAATTTAAATATTCATGTATAACCATTGAAATCATAATAACTAAATTAGTATTAATGTGTATGAGTAATCACATCCTGAATTATATATATATATTAAAGAATGTTTACTTTTTATATAAATTAAATTCAATTATTTGACACTTAATTACTTATAATATAATTTATTATTTACAAAATTATGTATTCTATGTTTTATTGCTATCCGATATATATTTATATTTTATGAATACATAATTTTATGGGTAAAATATATTTATAAATATATAATAAAAATTCCGTATGTTTATGGTAAGAAATAATAGTAATAGTTAAAATTTAAAAATTTAATTTTCTAAAGAATGGTTATTAATTAATTTTTTTTATTTTTTTCATAAAATTAATTTATAGATTTAGTAATTTGAAATTAAAAAATTGACATAATTTTTTACTTCCTCGCATAAAAATTTTCTTATAATTAATTATTGATTGGATTTTTTTCGAAATGATTGGTTTTGAGATAAAAATATAGTTTTCAAAAAACATGTAATGAGTTAACCATTATATAAGAATGAATTGGAAATTTATAAAATCGTTTTTTTAATAAAATATTATATTTAGTAATAAAATTAGTCATGTTAAAATAATTATATATCTAGATAACCTATGGAAACAATATTTATGTCTAATTTAAATGATACTTTAATATAAACACTAGTTTATTTATTTTCATTGAATAATTGTTTTTTTAGGGAGATTCAATTTTTCACTTCTATGAATTCCTCCTAACCATTATTTATTTTATAATTCAATTTATTATATTATAATTAGAATAAATGAACTGTTTTACAAATATATATACATATATATATAATTAACATAAATTTTAAAAATAATATTTCTCAGATAACTTTTTTTACAAGATTAACAATATTTATTTTAATATTAACATTACACACCTTCAGAAATATTATTAAATAATTTAATATTTAAATTTAAATTTAATATTATAATATTAGATAAAAATGTTAATATTAATCATTTTTATTCAAATTAATTCATATTTTATATGTATTAATTACCAAGATAAAACTATGTTAGGGTAAAAGGGAAAAAATAAAATAAGAAAAATCACTTAATGTTGTTTCAGAAATTGTAGTTGATGAGTGCATTGACTCAAAATTCCTATTATATCTTATTTTTTCATTTTCTTGTATATAAATATTGAATAGTTATCATAAATTATTTAAAATTCAATGGTTACTCAAAAAACTACTCCTTCCTCCACATATAAAATGGTAACATAATCAACACATCAAGACATAATTAACATTATAATTTCATCATGATGATTTGAAATTTTACTCTCCCATGAACCCTCTCTTATGAGAATAATCCCTCATCCAATCATTATTATCCAAATCCCATCAAATTTAAAGATACTTCTATGGAAAATTTATTTTCTCAATATGATTGACATCAACTTATTTATTTAATTATTAATTATGTTTTCAAAATTTTTTATTCCACACAATTATAAAAATATTACTAAAATTTAAATATTGTAATGTGACTGTATTTAGGGTATAATAGATTTCAAACATATTTCTCAACCATAAAGAGAAAAAATATTCATTATTTCATGGTTCTATAAGGCCACAACTAAAAAAATTATTTAATCTTGAATTAATCCAGTAATTTTAATTTCATCAACATCATGGATCATTTTAGTTTTAGTGAATTAGGGAATGTTTCCATAACTAATACATTATATCTTTAATTTGACAAAATAGATAGTTCTACTCACAATCCCTTTTTTATAAAAAACATAAAAAAAATATGGGTTCATTTAATGCCTAAACATCATAACATTTCCATAATCCCATCCTTGAATCAATTCATCTTTTAATACAGTGAAAAAACATTTCTAAATTAGGGATATGCATACAAATATTACTAAGGGATACACAAAGAAGGAAAAATGTTATTGGTGTGAAATCATGTAACCCTTGAATACTTTATCATAAAGTAATACTTTTAAACATTAAAAAAATATTTAAATACACTTCACTTAATATAATCACGTTTCTCACCCTTTTTGAAATCAAAATATTAACATAAGCCCCATATAACGAAAAATATAATGTATAGTGTAATCTTCATGCACAATCATTCTTAAATGTAATTACCATACTATCTATTACACAAATATCACTTATAGAAATACAATATCTATACAGATGACTTCTATAACCAATGCATTAGGGGTTATCACATAACCAACCATTATTGTATTATCAGAAAATCACCAATCATCAGTTTATCACGTAACCACCCATCTTTTTTTATCACGTAACCAGTCGCCTAATGTCTAAGGACCATTATATAATCATAACATATAAAATATTTCAATTATCACCATTTCACAAATAAATTATTATTTTCAATCATAATAAATCTCTTTTGGGAATTATATTACACAATCCACTTTGAAAAACATTTTAAATACCGACACACCCAAAATGACAATATGGTATTACTTTTCCTTTTAAAAACATTAAGGCTTATAGAGGAATCGAAATACAAAATAATGTTTATGGAGAAGGAGAAGTATTTGCCTCTTCATATCTTAAAATAATTTCCATTATTTATTTTGTATAGAAATTAAAACGCTTTATATAAAAGTATTTCATTTTGAAATCCTTTTAACGAATATAAATTCATTGTTTTTTATTATACACCTTATAAATTAATGTGGTGTATAATATCAAAATATGCCTCAATAAAATTATATTAAGTAGAGTACCTTACCATTAGTTTGATTCAGCATGAATGTTCATTGTTCTTATGGAATAATAAACCTAAATTAATTTATACATTATTTTACAACCTTTCTAATATTCATTATTCCTTTTTTCTATTATTATAATGTTTTAACAATTACATAATTATTTACATTCATATCATATTTTTTTTGATATTCGTTATTTGAGTCTAACATGAACTTGGTATGATGTCAATAGTACATGTGTTAATAATTACCTCACCTAAATAATAATATCCATGGCGTAATTATCAATTTTATACAAAAACTACTCTTTAAAATAACACCATGGAGTATGGTTATGAAAAATAAACATCGTTGTATTCTTTGAGACCATAGGTTGTACATTCTCATAGGTAACCTTTATATTTTTCATTGATAATTACGCAAATATGAAAATTATAATTTTATCTCTCAATAATTTTCATAATATTATTAACTTCAACATGTTAATTTATATATACTTATATATATATCATACAAGTGATATAATGAAAAAAAATTATTCACATCACTTCTTGGAGGTGATAGTTCACACGTATGCATGAACCATGTTAGAATTTTTATAATCTTAGAAAGTAAGAACATGATTAATATGTAATTAATATAAAAAATTAACATTAATTTCATTAAAATATTTAGTCATGATAGGCATTTATGGAAAATGAATTAGATCGCTTTGTGGAGGTGATAGTTTACACATACACAAAATTGATTAACTCCTTTACCATTTAATGTAAGTGGTGAGTGTTTAGGTGATTATTTTAAAATAATAAAGTATTATTATATTTATGTAAATATATTTATTTTTCATCTTGGAAGAATAATACTTGAAGGATGTTGAATAATAAATAAAATAGAAATACTTATATAAAAACCTTACCCTTCATTCAGATGATCACATTTCTTATCACCATAAAAATTATAATGAAGGTGTAATAAGTAAAATAAGTCTCCAAGAATGTTGGGAGGGTAAATATGAAGGGTTTTGTGTAGATATTTTCTGAACCAAATGGGTTTGGAAATGTGATTAAGAGTTATGAATGTGCGCCTTTTTATATGAGAGTGGAGGGGCACCATTGGAATTATAAAATGTATTAAATTAATATAAATTCAATTTTGATTCCATATCAGTCAAAAATAATTTATTTAGTGTTTCAGATGTATATGGGTCTAAATATAATCATCCATTGAATATTATACAATTTTTAGTATTTTTTTAATCTTTATATTTCTGTTTTAACCCCTT
Source organism: Viscum album (assembly GCA_963277665.1). Classification (NCBI taxonomy): domain Eukaryota; kingdom Viridiplantae; phylum Streptophyta; class Magnoliopsida; order Santalales; family Viscaceae; genus Viscum; species Viscum album. The sequence goes on along the minus strand of OY728131.1, from coordinate 1,472,173,436 downwards.
ATAACTCATCCCATTTTACAAACTATTTCAAATATATAGTTTTAGAATAATTATGAAATCATGCCAAAAAACAAATAATGATCCATTAATGAAATTTTTAGATATATTTAAATGTTTTTTCTTAGTTTTTTATAGAAACTTTATTTATTTTAATTTAGTATTTTATATTTGAAAATAGGAATTATGTCAATTTTTTACAGTTCTCATTACTTTGTTTTTTTTAAATATCATAAAAACATGATTCATTCAAATAAACCATTTAATAAATTCTAAAATATCCAAGTAATCCAAAAAATTCATGGATGGAATCATATAGTTCAATAATAAATATTTTAATAACATTAAATCATGTATTTGATTCATTCTTTTATAATTCTGTTATTGCATAATCGTTGTGTGATTATTATATTTAATTATGTAATGATTAAAAATTATAAATAAATTTCCATGTTGTAGGTAATATTTATATACTATTATAAAATATTTATTGTCGATGATATCAATTACATAACTCTATATTATAATTGTTTTAGTATGAAATGACATATTTATTACATTTTTTTCCTCTACATTATATTAAATGTTATAAATGTCATAATCACACCTAGGTGGAATTATAATGTCACAATTAAGACCCAATAAATATCATGGTTGATAATATCTCATCCAATAAAACTAGTAAATGTTTAATGGTAATTTTATAATATTATTATATTATCGTTACCTTTAATAAACCTATTTACATTTAATTGTGGTAAATAAAAAAAAATTATTATTCACCATAATTTTTCTTATACTATAGGACAAAATTTTTCATATAGAGTACAACCATGTATTTATAATATTTAAAATTCAATTAACATAATTGGATAAACTAGGAATAACACTAACCGTTGAATGATAAAAAAAAATTTATGTATTTTTTTTCAACAATTCACAAAATTATTCTATTTATTTTTAAATTTGAAAATTCATCTAATAAACTAATTTGGATTAAAAAATAAAAACTATTATGAGTATTCCTCAAAACCATGAAAAAGGATATTCTAATAATACAAATAAATTCTATTAAAAGGATTTTGTAATTAAAAGTAGTGTTTTTAACAATTCGTTAAAATATGAATTTAAAAAAATTCCTAAAAAATTTAAAAGTAAATTTTCATATCCATATTCCAAATAAAAAGATTTTTTATTCAGAATGAACATATAAATCTAACAAAAAATATATTTAATAAGAGTACTCTATCAAAAGTCGGTAAAATTACCATTTATAATTATTAGAGTATTTTATGCATAAAATTGGATTTATTCTCATTATAAGCATCTAAAATTTATTTTAATAAATTAAAAATATAGAATATAAATAGAAAAATATAATATATTATTTTATATTCATTCACACTATTATAATTTCTTGTTGATAACTACTATTTAAAATAATAATATTAAAAATAAATAATTTTTTGGTATAACTCATCCTTATTTGAAACGTAGGATTTTTGACAAACCCACTATTATGTGATGAGTTTGCTATTATAAATAGAATACCCTATAATGTAAAATTAATATATAAATCATAAATATGAACACATATGAAAAATTCATATTCTATAAATACCTAGGATGTTACAAGTATCACACCTTTGGAAAATTGTGTCCTCGCAATTTTATTTACATACCAAATATACAGGATTATTTATCCCTCAAAGTATTTTAAAATTACATGTTTCTTCATCAAGAATATGGGTTTTCTAATAAAACCTTATCATGATGAATCAAATTATTCTGCAACAAATTCTCTCTATGGTCACATATCTGGACTGCATGTTCCACATAAGAAAGACTCTTTTCCAACTGAACTACTTTTGGACTCAAAACATGACATGGATCTAGAATATAATTTAATAACATTGAATCACAATTTTTTTTACCTAATATATACTTAGAAGTAAATACACTCAGTATACAATAGATAGATCATTCTCTAGTATTTCATATGGTGCAATGAAGCATTGACTCAACTTCCCGTTATTACAAAAATTCCTCACACTTTTACATGGAGAAAATATGAGAATGACCTGATCACCTACCTCCAATAAAAGATCCTTCACCTGGTTATCTACTTAACTTTTCAATTTTCTCTTTGCTACCATCAGGTGTCTCTTTATCAATTTAAATTTCACATCTATTTCCACTTCCAATAAAGATTCCATCAACATCCTTTCACGTAATTCATACCAAAAAGATGATGTTCGACATGGTATCAATATAATTCCCTTAATGGCGCCATCTATATACTAGAATGATAATTTTTATTATACGAATTATCAACCAAAAATCATTGTAGATACCCTCTTCCTAGGTAATCCATTGAACAAGCATGTATAATATCCTCCAACTTGTGAATATTTCATTCTAACTGACCATATGATTGATGATAAAAAGTTGTATTTAAATATATTCCAGTACTTAATGACTATTGTTGACATTTTCCAAAGTTATAAGTGAACCTATGATAATGTTCAGATACAATGGGAAGGATAAATCCATGTAACCAGAATATCTCTTTTTATAGAAATGGGAAATTTGATCCTGGGAGATAGTATCTTGAATAGGACAAAAATGATGTGATTTAGTCAATCCATCAATAATAACATGGATCACATTAATATGGTAAGAAGTATTTGGTAATCCAACTACAAAATAAATTTATATATTTACCCATTTCAACTTTGTCAGAAGAAAATACTGAAAAATCCATTTTGGAAACTGCTACTAAACTTTAACATATTGAAAAATCAAACATCCCATGGTAATGTCAGTAATATATCTTTTAATTCCATCCCAATAGTAACACTCCAAAATTTATATGTACATCTTCGTGTTTCCAAGATATACTAAAAATAAAGAAATATGAGATTCACATAAATAATAATTCTTCAAATTTGAATTAAAAGTACCACATAATCTATTTCCAAACCTCAAATCACAATATTTATCATAGATAAATTCATGTAACTTACTATTAGGAACCAATTATACATTTTTCAATAACTCACTATCTTCTTTATTCAATTTCTTAACTCTATTTGAAATAGAATATTTCACTATCATGTGAAACAAAACTGAGGAATTTCCAACACCAACAAAATCCAAAAGAAAATTCATCAAATTATTAACCAAAGGTTCTCATTCCAAACATAATTTAAGAACCCAAATCATCTTTCTAGGTATGTATTTCCTTTTCTGGTCATCTTTGGGAAAAATAAGAAATTTGGGAAATTTTTGAAGTTCATGCCATGTACTTTATGAGTACATGCAATATACACATTTTCCACAGGAGGCCATGTGATGGTCGTGTCTTGGCCTCACACACGGCCATGTGGAGGGGACAAGGTTGATGCCTAATGAGGTGTACATAAAAAGAAAGTACACATCGTGTACTCAAGAAGTACATGCAGTGTACTTTGTTTCATTTCATTAAATAAACCTTGTTCATGTTTAATCCCCAGAGCCATCTTTTTTTTGGTTTGTTCTACCAAGAGAAACCATACAACACAGAAACTCCTCCGAGCCCCTGAGCCTCTGTTCATTCACCGAATCGACTGTCGTCATTTGTGTTGGAACTGAAGCGGTAAGCTCTTCCTTCTCCTAGAGCATCATTTTCAAATTCCTCTTCTTTTCCAAGTTAACATTAGTTGAAAATTTTATATGTTTTCATAGATCTTCGACATTATAAGGCGATTCAAGCCTCGATACTCAAATATAACGATCTCTTAATTCCATGGTAGGTGGTTTGTGCCTTTATGTTTAATTTCTCTGAATATTATGTGATAAATCTCCCAATACTCGTGAACGGTGTATTGCGCATTTACCATTTTACCACTATTTTTTTCCTTCCTTGCTTGTATGCTTTTGTAGAGGTTAATTATATTTAAATAGAGTTGATTACCATGATTCAGATGTTTTACCATGCATGTTCTGTTTAAGGCCATTTGGTCCTCTTTTTCTTGTTTTTCCATTCCTTGTGATTATAGGATAGAGTGTTTTATTCTATCATTATTGAGATATTGTAGACTGATTAACCAAGTAGATCCATAAGATTAATTTGTCTATATAACATTACTACACATTGACTTACACGAGGACATGAGAACCTAGTGTAGGAGACTGTGAGGGGATAGACCAAGTGAGAATCCTCAGAGAGTCTTCAGGAATTATAGATTGTGAGGGGATAGACCGAGTGAGCTTCCTCAGAGAGTCTTTTCACATTATAGACTACAATGGGATAGTATGAGTGAGCTTTCTTATAGTCTTTGGGAATTTTATCATGTAAGGCGATTGAACGAGTCATCTTCCTTAGAGAGTCTTTGTTTTGCTTGAATTACTTAAACCATCCTATACTATAAGATGAATTTACCAAGCAAGCTTCCTCAAAGAGTCTTTTTATGACCTAGGGTTATTAGAGGAATTGACCAATTGAGCTTCCTAAAAGAGTCTCTTGACATTGGGTCTATAAGGGGAATTGAACTTGTGTTCTTCCTCAGTGAGTCCTTGACTACCGTTGACTATAAGTGGAATTTAATGTGAGTGATTCCTTAGATAGTCTTCATGAATTCTATCTATGAAACAGAGGGAATAGAATGAGTGTACTTCCTAGATTGTTTCTTGTACCTGTTAGGTAGGACTAGAGGGGACGACTATGGGTACTTTCTATTGGTTTACTTGTTTGTGTTAGCTAATGCTTGATATTGAACTGTGGATTGTTTACTATTGAGTACCTTCCAGTTTACTGCTTTCTGTACTTATACCTTCCATATATTCACTGACTGTTAGGAACAGTTATTTGGGTGGTTACCCATTGGGATTATTTCTTGCACCATGTTTGGGTCAAGATTTTGGGCCCAAAAAGATTAAATTGTTGCAGGTATAGATAAGAAAAAGTGACATTCTACTTCAGGTACTTGACTTGTTGTGCAGTTGGAGAGCATGGGACCAAGCCTAGGCTTGCGATGATGAGGAGTTGTTTATTTATTATTATGTACATTGGTTTAGTAGTATATGTTTTCATCATTGTGACTTGTTTGGATGTTTTCTTAGAAATATGTATCTTGCATCATTTTACCTATATTTGATCGAGTTTGTTATTATAATAGTCTTCCGTTGTTTACATTTGTATGGATTATTACTGTTTCTTCTATTGCTCTTGATTTTCTTACGCTTTGTACTCTACCAATGAGGGCATTGTTTCCCCACAATCACACCCAAGTCCCTCACTGCTAGTCGGCAGCCTTTGGCATTTGGGGAAATGCACTTGAGGCCATGTGACCAACTGGTACGGGGTGCCTCTAGATGGCATCCAGAACTGGGATGCTAAAATGTGGTATCAAAGGAACTATTTTCTATTGACTTACATTTTGGTGCCTATATTTAAGGATAGGACATAATAGGTACTTGGTAATAAGATGTGCCTGGGAGTAGCTAACCAATGTACTGGAAAAAGCCAATTTACCTCATTAATTCTTTTTTATGATTTTTTTCAATTTTACAGTTGATTGATTATTACTGTTAGGTAACTCACATGTTCTGTTCCATTACCATTTATATTATTTAGGTTCTATTTCTATTTCATCCTGATGATATGAGGTTATTCCATCTCATGCATCATATAGGAACTTGCTTTAAATCACATGTTAGGCATTCTTGCAATTCCATTTAGGGTTATTTAGCAATTTCATGTTGTTGTGATAGATGTTATGTAGAATATGCATGTTGTTGTGATAGATGACTTGATTGAATGGGTGTTTTTGATAAGTATTGCTTTGTTTGATGTATTTTTTTAATGGATTCCATGTTTTGGTTCTTGAGGTGTTATGGGCCCTCATGAATCAGAACATGGTGGATCTTTGAATTTTTTTCCTTGTATTGGAAATATATAAGATGTCAAGCATTGATTCGCGGGGACTATGGGCCCTCACGGATCGAAATTTGGAACCTTAACACTTGTTTTCTATTTTTTCTAGGCTTCAGAGTAGTTTCTGAGGCTACTGTTTGGAAAAACTCAGAATACACAATGTGTACATTAGGAATACATTTCGTGTTGTAGTGACCATGCATGTACCCATGTGACTAAAGAGACGGAGGGATGGAACTTCTTAGATACACGTCGTGCCCGTAATGAACACGTCGTGTTGTGTAACCTAAGTATCTGGACATGTAGAGAACATTATGAGTTGCAGAAAACCGTCAATTACACACTATGTTAGTTACAAACACACTGTGTAGTCTTTTTTGGGAGAGATATGTGGCCGACCTTGTAACTAACAACTTGGTTCAATAAAACTTGTCTAGTACACATTGTGTCTATCTTGAACATGTTGTGTAGTCTAGGATTAAGAAGACCGTGTGGCTTATTCATGTAGGGAGACTTTGGCAGGGGAATAGAGTTCAATTACATGCCGTGTTTAATGACCACATGCCGTGTGCTAGGGGTTTACACATCCTGTTGTGGCATGAGTACACACCCATGTCAATGGATTGAGATAACACACTGTGTAGTGCTTATACACGCCATGTAGTCAGGTTTTGTTTAACATGATGCATTCATTCTCTTATTCATTTCTTACAATTCCATGTTTCAGTTCCAGTTAATCTTGATCTATGGTGTGCATTTGACCTTTCAGAATCATGACTCCGAAATGTCCTCCTTTTGCACACTAGTTTCTAGACAGTGACCAGACACTAGATATTGCTGATCCGGGGACATCACAGTTAGACAATCCTCCAATGCTAGATCATTTTAGATATGTCTTTCTAGAGGACATTTCAGGTTTTCCTCTGGAGTTTCTAGTATACTTTTCAATTGATCTCATGCCAGGAGTGGAACCGGTGTCCATTCCTCCTTATAGGATGGCTACACCTGAGATGAAGAAGCTCAAGAAGCAGTTGGAGGAGTTAAGAGCAAAGGGTTTCATCTGACCCAGTACTTCTACTTGGGGTTCTCCTGGACTTTTTGTGAATAAGGTAGATGGTATTTTTAGGAATTGTGTGGATTATCTGATGTTTAACCAGTTGAAGGTTATGAATGAATATCCCTTGGCGAGGATTGATGATCACTTTGATCATATTTGAGGATCCCATGGGTTCTTAAAGATTTACTTGAGGTCCAGTTATCATCAATTTCACGTTAGACCATTATATATACCTCTTATTCTTTTCCGGAGTAGGTATGGTCTATACGTGTATTTGGTTATGCCATTCAGTTTCACAAACGCGCCTTCAGTTTTTATGGAACTAATAAACCAAGTGTTCCATTTATATCTTGATTCTTTCATGGTTGTCTTTTTGGAAAATATCTTGGTGTACTATCTCACTTGACACAACCATGAAAGATATCTTGAGATCATTTTGAGTACACTGAGAGAGCATCGGTTGTATGTTATTCTCTCAAAATGACACTTTTCGATGGACCAATTTCACTTCATGGGTCATGTTATCTCAGAAACAGCAGTATCTGTTGACCTAAAGAGAGTGAGGGTGGTAGTTTATTAAGAGAAGCCAAAGAAAGTCTTTCAGTTGATCATCTTTCTAGGGTTTGATAAATACTACAGATGCTTAATTCAAGACGATTCATGATTAGAAACTTCGTTGATGGGTTTGATTAAGAAGGGAACGATGTTCTTGTGGTCAGTTTTTTAGGAGTCAGTTTTTCAAGAGATAAAAGGGAGGTTGATGTCAGCACCGATAATCGTATTTCTAGAGCTGGGAAAGGGATATATTTTTTACAGTGAAGCTTCAGGTATCAGGCTGGTAGCTATGATTTTACAGGGAGATAGAGACATTGTGTACGGGTCTAGTCAGTTGAGGCCACAAGAGAGTAACTACATGACGCATGATCTAGAGTTGCTTGCTATTGTTCATGACTTACACTTTTGAAGAAATAATCTTCTAGGAGTGAATTTTTTGTTTTTCACCGACCAAAAAAGTCTCAAGTACATCTCCACTCAATGTGACTTGAATTTTATGTAGAGAAGGGGGGTTGAGTACCTTCCGTACATTGACTTTGAGGTTGCCTATATGCCCGGGAAAGGCAATGCGGTGGTTGACGCACTAAGCATGAGGACTCAGATACAAGCAGTTAAAGAGGCCAGCAGTGAGTGGAAACTTATGGCTATGTTCTCTCAGATGAATTTAGAGATTTACGATAGATAGGGGAAGTTGTTTTTTTCTTCTGTAGCTGTTACCTCTACCCTTCTTGATCGAGTACATATGAGGAAGATATAATATTCAGAAGGCCTAGTCCTATAGGAAAGATTGTCAGGAGAGGACCCTATTCATGGATGGACCATAGGTGAGGATGATGTCTTGCGTTTCCAGGGGCGCATGTGGGTTCTAGGAAAAATACGCAAGGATCTGAGGCAGGACATTCATTCCACAGTTTGGTCAGTTCATACTGGTGTCACCAAGATGTATCGTGATCTACACCACCAGTATTGGTTACCATGTATGAAGAGAGATGTAGTAGGTTTCGTCATGGATTGTTCCACCTATCAACAGGTGAAGGAAGAGGATCAGTGACCAGCATGACTTCTAAAGCAGTTACCCATTCCCAAGTCGAAATGGAATAATGTCACGATGGATTTCGTGACAAGTTTACTGAGGTCACTAAGAGGGAGTGATGCAGTATAGGTTGTCATTGATAGACTCAAAAAGGTTTCTCACTTCTTTCCGATCAAGGAGACCTTCAGTGTTGATTGGTTGGGATAGTTTTACATCCGATAGATTGTATGTCTACATGGAGTTACACAATCCATTGTGTCAGACAGGGATGCACGTTTTACTTCTCAGGTCACACAGGGACTTAAGAAGGCCTTGGGTACATATGTACTTTTGAGTACAACATACCGTCCCTAGATAGATGTTTAGTCTGAGTATACGATACAGGTGCTTGAGGACTTTCTTCGAGCATGAATTCTGGATTTCATAGGTTCTTAAGAAGGACACATAACTCTTGGGGTGTTTTCCTAAAAGAAATATTTTCCAGGAAACTATTCAGATGGCATCTTAGGATGCTTTGTATGGTAGGCCATTCCGATCAACATTATGTTGGATGGAGGTGGGATAGGCAGCTATGCTAGGACCTTGTGTTGTTCAGGAGACCACAGAGCAGATAGAGTTGATTCGGAAGAGGATGGCTACTACATAGTCACATCATAAGTATTAGGCTGATCAGTGGAGACATCCTCTGGAGTTCGAGGTCGGGGATCCGATTTTTCTACGTGTCACACTGAGGTTGGGGCACCGAAGGATTAGAAGACATGGTAAGCTCTCATGGGGGTACTTCGGGCCATTTGAGGTGTTGGAATGAGTTGGTCAGGTTTCCTATCAGTTGCAGTTACCTCAAAGGTACAAGTCTATGTACGACGTCTTCCACGTTTCTCATCTTCGACGTCACTTTTCAGACATGTCTCAGGTCTTTCATCCATAGGAGGTTGTGATCGAAGCAGGTACATCATTCATGGAGCATCTTATCCAGATTTTTGATCATAGTACATAGGTTCTCTATGGTAGGTCTGTTCCTCTGGTATAGGTGCTATGGCAGCACAGAAGAGTATAGTATGAGACTTGGGAGAGGGAGGCCGATGTACAAGCATAATGGACAGATCTGTTCGGGGTTTCTTTATCTACGACTTTCTAGGGAAATTTGGGGACAAATTTCTTGAATGAGGGATGTCTGTAAGGACACTGATCTTTTTTTATGGTTTGTTTTTCCATTTCTATTCGTTTTTGTGAAAAAGAGAAAAATATGGAAATTTTTTATGTACACACCATGTACTTTAGGAGTACACGCCGTGTACATCTTTTCTGTTGGAGGCCATGTGCTGGCCATGTCATGGCCACACACAAGGTTATAGAGAGGTGACATGGTGGCCGCATAAAGCAGTGTATGGAAAATGCAAGTACACAATGTGTACTCAAGAATTATACGCCATGTACTTTGTTTTATTTCATTAAACGCATCAAGGTCACGTCAAATCCAAAGAAACATATTCTTTTAGGTCCCGTTTAGCTAGGTGAAACCTTACAATGTCAAAACTCCTCTGATCCCCCGAGCCTCTGTCCATTCTCCGAATCGACCACTGTTGATTATGTTGGAACAATAGTGGTAATATCGTCCTTCTCCTAGAGCATCATTTTCCAATTCAACCACTTTTCTGAGATAGTGTGGGAAGAATGTTTTCTACGTTTTCGTTGATATTTGGTTTTATAAGAAGGTTCAAACCATGAGATTCATGTATATTGATCTCTTTACACCAAGGTAGGGGGTTTGTGCGTTTTTGTTGAATGTCTCTTAAAATTGTGGGAATAATCTCCAAATACCCGTGAATGGGGTATTGTGAATTTACCATTTTACCCCTGTCATATTCCTACCCTGATTGTATGATTGTGTAGAGTTAATTGGTTGTAAATAGAGTTGATTAAAATTCTTTGGAAGTTTTACATTGCATGTTCTGTTTACGACCGTTTCCGGTTTTTCCCGTTTTCCCATGCCTAGTGATTGTAGGATGGAGTGTTTCATTTTGACATGCTTGAGATGTTGTAGACTGATTAGCCAAGTAGTATTATAGGTTTACATTGGCCATATATCATTACTATTCATTGAATTACATAGGGTCATGAGAACCTAGTGTAGTAGACTATAAGGGGATATTCTGAGTGAGCTTCCTTAGAGAGTTTTTGATTATTATAGTCTAGGAGGGGATAGACAGAGTGAGCAACCTTTGATAGTATTTGAGCATTATAGACTATAAGGCGATATACCGAGTGAGCTTCCTCATAGAGTATTTGGGCATTATAGACTAATAGGTGATAGATTGAGTGAGAATTCAGAGAGAGTCATTATTTTAGATGAATTACTTGAACCATCCTAGACTATAAGAGGAATTCACCGAGAAAGCATCCTCAGAGTGTCTTTGTACGACATAGGGATATAAGGGGAATTGACCGAGTGAGATTCCTCAGAGAGTCTCTTGAACATGGGGCTATAAGGGAAATTGACTTTGTGTGCTTCCTCAGATAATCCTTGACTACCTTAGACTATAAGTGGAATTGATTGTGAGTGCTTCCTCAGAGAGTCATCATGAATTCTATGACAAAACCAGAATGGTTAGGCTGAGTGTACTTCCCAGAGGGTTTCTTGTACTTGTTAGGTAAGAACAAAGGGGATGGCTATGGGTACTTCCTAGAGGGTTAACTATTTGGGTTAGCTGCTACTTGATATTGAATTGTGGATTGTTTACTCCTGAGTACCTTCCTTTTTACTAAATTTTGTACTTTTTCCCACCATATATTCACTGACTGTTAGGCACTGATATTTGGGTGGTTGCCTACTGGGATTACTTCTCACCCCCAGTTTGGGTGAAGCTTTTGGGCCCAAACAGATTATATTCATGTAGGTATAGATAAGGGAAAGCACCCTTTTACATCAGGTACTTGACTTTTTGTGGAGCTGGAGAGCATTGGATGAAGCCTAGGCTTGTGATGATGAGGATCTATTTATTTATTCTTTTGTACTTTGGTTTAGATGTGTTTGTATTTAGCATTGTGACTTTCTTGGTTGTTTTCCTAGACATATGTATCATGCATAACTTTACATATATGTTCTCCAGTTGGTTATTATTTATGTCTTCCACTGTTTACATTTGTATGGATTATTTCTGCTTCCGCTATTAATTTTTATTTTCTTGTGTTGTGTACTCTTCCAATAAGGGAGTAGTTTCCCCACAATTACACCCAAGGCCCTCATTGCTAGTCGGCAGCCTCTGGCATTCTAGGAAATGCACATGATTCCAGGAGACCAACAAGGTACGGGGCCCCTCGGGGTGGCATCTAAAACTGGAACGTCACACATTACATGGTTAATGTAGCATCACATTTCCAACTCAAAGAATTATGTACTTTATTTTCACTTATAGGATGGTAATGAATCATAAAATCTTAATCACTGAATAATTTCATCAATCTCATATATATCATGTGTAATAATTTCTATGTGAATATATACTTATTTTTTTTTGATCAATATATATTTCACACATTATAACATACAAATGGTACAATAAAATTTTTAATTATTAACAACAGTATATGACAACAAATCATGGGTAGTGTTATTTCACTCATGGGGTCTCAACTGACATTTACCATAAGAATTTACCTAATCAAACTAAAATAGGACACAACAACATCCTTAAAATTAATCATCAATATAGATAATAAAGTTTCAATTCCTCAAAGGTTGGTCCAAAACTGAATCATTTACCAATCTTTGTTTCAGTTCCAGAATACAATCATCACATTATTTTTCCCAGATGATCATAACTCCCATATTGGTTAACATATTTTTTGGGATAGATAATCGAGAGAATTTTTCAACAATCCTTCATTAATAACCTACTAATCCATGAAATCGACAAATCTATGTCACATTGATTGGTCTTGGCCACTCTTATAATAGATTTATTTTTGTAGGGTCAACATTTATTCTATCATTAAAATAATTACGACCCATGAGTGATTTTTTTTGCAAAAAATGTTCACTCTTAATAATCCATAAATATAGTTTTCTTTCACTTATTGTTTTCAAAAAATATCCCTACGTTACTTTCATAGTCCTTATATGTTTTAGAACATACTAATGTATCATCTATGAACACAACAAAAAACTGATCAAAAAATGGATGAAAGACTCAATTCATGAGATTCAAAAATACAGTTGGTGAATTGTATAACCCATATAAAATAACTAATTACTCTTAATTTCTACATCACATTTTGACCTATTTCATTTTAATTTCATTCTCCTTCACCTTCAACTGATGGTAACCATACCTCAACTCAATATCTGAAAAATACTAATCTCCCGGGAGTCGATCAGAAAAATCATCAATATGATGAAACAAATACTTATTCTTAATAGTGATATTATTCAAGGCTCTCTTATAAATAATAAATCTCAAAAACACATATTTCTTTTTCACACATAAAATTGGAGAAACCCCTGGTGAATTACTAGTTCAAATGAATCCTTTATCAGGAAATTATTACAATTTTTTAATTTCAAAATTTCTAGGTGAGATATTTGATAAGGGGTTTAAAAATACGATTAACATCAGGAAAGAAATCAATTTTAATATCAAACTCTTGATAAGGAACAATACATAGAAATTCATTAGGAATAAATATTTTAAATTCATTCACTACTAGGATTTTTCATTAAGAATGAAATTTGTAACATCATTCACTATTATAACGTCTCTAATCCAAAAATTTCTTTCTTTTAACAACATTATCTAGCTAACTTTCAATTCCATATGTAATAAATATCTCAAAATTATTGGAATTTTATCAATGGTATGAAATCATTGAATAAAATATTCATGGCTTTGTAATATATTTTAGCATGACAATCTAAAACCCAATCCATACCCAAAATGATATCAAATTCTATTATGGGTTGTACATTATGATTTGCAGGAAAAACCAACCTACTAATTATTATAGGACGATTCCCATAAATCATGGTTTCTTTAATATTTCCACCTAATATTTTTATCAAAATTTCTATATCACATTCATGTGGTGATATTATCAATTTACTTGTAATGTTCTAAAAAATGATTGAATGTGAAGATATGGAGTCAAATAGTGTATTCGAATATTTGGGAAAACCCACTAACATACATGCCACCACATCATTTGATGGTACCACATCATCCTTAATTTTAGAAAATTATTTTCTAATGCCCTTATTGTTATGATCTTGCTTGTTTCTACCTCGAGTAATCAACTTTGGACACATGTAGGCCTAATTCTCAAACCGATTACAACTAATATATCTTAACAATGAGTTTTAATTGCTTGACTTCTCATCTCCCTTATAGTCATGAGAAATATGAACATCAGTAGAACATCATAAAAACACCCCAAACTTTGAGTGAAATTGTATACGATTCTTTATACCACACTTCCCACATTATTAAAAATTAGATTTATTACATCAAAAAATCATTGATGAATGATTTCCCATTTGTTTCCAACCCAATCACTTCTTTTTCTTTATATCATAAAATACACGATCATTAAAAACATCCATTTCATACTTCTCTATACTTCAGAGATGTTTCTCATTGCTTTTTAATTCATTAGATGTGAATTCCCTTCAATATTTCGAGTTCAATCCTTATAAAAATGAATTATATATATATATATATATCAATATATTTAATAATTTTTGGGGTGAACCATAAAAAAAGTGATTTTTTTTCATATGATACCATAGAATCTTCGTACTTTTTTACCAATTCCAATAATTTCTTTTTCATTCTATATTAAACATCCTTATTTAAATATTTCCAAAAAATATATTATTAAATTTATCACATTACATGGAATCAGTCTCTTCACATCCTCTGATGTTTTTATCATTTTCTACCACATATTGACTTCTCCTTCAAATGATAAATTAAAATACAACACTTTTGATATTTTGAACACCTAATTACTTTAGATTTATTTTCTATTTCTTTAATCCACCCTTCAGCTTGCATTGGATAATATGATCCTCTAAATGATGGGGGATATTTCCTCATGATGTTATCATCTACTGACAAATTCCTATTTGGATGATCTGGTTAATATCATTCCTAGAAACCAACACCATTTATCTCATGAGTCAAATGACCCATCATTGCAACCAACTATTCTGTTCTAATTCCAACCATCTCTAGATGCTGATTTGGATGGTTGTATTCCAATGTATTGATTCCCACTATAGCTACCCTATTTCCCATGTGGGTAAACATTCTGAAGAAAAATATCTTAGATGAGAAAACATGTTAATATTCAAATTTTATATCATTTAAATTTGATAATAATGTAAAAATAATTTATGGATATTATATTGACAATATTTTATCACCAAAGTCTATCTAAACCAACCTATGATACCTACTATAAGGCCCCAGATGTAAACATTACTTGGTTTGATTTATGTTAATTATTTTTCTTTTACTCATATTGATGATGTTTTCAGGTTCATAGCTTTAGAGAACTAGTATTTAACTCCTAAATTTCTAATTAAATATTAAAATGTAGTAACTTCTAGTCAGTATCCATTTTTTTCCATAAAACAAAAATATTTAAAAATAAACATGGATTCATTTCATGAATAATCATCACAACTCTGAACTTATCCTATCCATGACTCTATTATTCTAAAAATATAGTGAAAAAATATTTCAAAATTTTTGATGTGCATAAAAATCTCATTAAGTTATACATAAAGATGTAAAGTTATTAGTCATGGGAAAATGTTTAAACCATTAATACTTTATCCTAATTTAATACTTGTCACCTTTAAGAAGTAGTAAATATACATAACTGAATATAAGATCATTTCATTCCCTATTTGTATGAAAAATATTACCACAAATCCCACATCAATAAAAATAAAACACAATTAGTAACTTTAGACATAATCATTCTTCAATGGAATAACTATATAGTCATCTTCCGCACATATCAGTCTTACAAATATAATAGCCATATGACCGACATTCATACACAATGAATTTGAGGATATATCATAACCACTCATCCTTAGTTTATCATAGAACCACTAATCATTGGTTTATCACAAAACACCCTGTATTTTATTTATCCAATAATAAATCATAAAATTTCCAAGAACAATTATAACAATATAACACATAAAATAATGAAATTATCAATGTATCACACTAAAATTTTTATTTTAAAACAAATGAACTCATTTAGAGATATTAAAATAGTTAATCCACATTCAAAACTCTTTTCAATACAAAAAAAATGAAAAAGTAAATAATGTTTTTCCTATCCAATAAAAATATCATGGCTTATACATTAAGAAAAATATAAAACCATGGTTACTATAGAAGAGAAGTCATTATCCCTATATTGATTAAAAAAAATAATGTAATAATATTGTAATGAATGTAAAAGGAGTCATATATGAAGAATCCTTTAGATAAACTTTTAATGAATTAAAATTCAAAGGGTTTGATTATACACATTATAAAATACGGTGGTGTATAATATCAAAATATGCCACAATTAAAGTAGAATGAGATGAATTCCTTTATAGAGATTTTGATTCACCATGTATGTACCTTGTAATTCTAGAATACTAAAACTAGGATAATTTATAATTTCTTGAGAAAAATTTTCATGTTCATTATTTCTACTGTATCAGTAATTATAGTATTATAAAAATTACATAATTTTTTAATTTTATATGAGATTTTATGTTGGTATTCGTTACATGAGTCGAAAATGAACTTGGTACTATGAAAATAGTCCATCTGGTCATAAGTAGATCATCTACAGAAAAATATTCATGATATTTTTATAAATTTTAAACATAAATTATACTATAAAATCCATCCATGAACTATGGTTATGAAAAATTAAATTCATTATATTCATGGAGATGGAATGATTCATGTATTTATAAGTATCATTTAAATATTTCATTGATATTTCTAAAAATAAGTTAATTATTATATAATATCTAAATAATTATCATAATATTATTAACATGATAATAATAATTAAAAAATTCATATATATATATATATATATCATACAACTATTATAATGAATAAAAACGAGTCATATCGCTTCATAGAGGAGATAGTTCACTAGATATTTTAATTTTTTGAATAATTTTAATGATAAAAATAACGTACAATGAAATTTTAAATTGATGAGTCCATCAAAATCATATGTGATTTTTCTTATATCATTGAGGGAGAAAAGATAAAATAAAAATGGTCCTTATATATAGATGGACTAAAACATGACATGTTTACCTTTTTATAACTACTTTATAAATGAAATGAATACTTATTTAGAAGACATTTTTTTGTTAAAATAATTTATAATAGATAATTTATTTCAATAGTAATAAAATTTATGGAAACTTATTTCATTTTGGTGATTTGCAGTGAACATGCTATTATTGCATGATAAGAGAAAATCATATAATATATATATAGTTATGGAAATTGTGTTAGTGTAATATAATAAAATGAAAAATATAAAATGTACACAAGATATTCCATGTATAAAAATGATTAGAGATTAGTTTTGTACTATGTTCTACAAAGTTATGATTACAATCATAGATTTTATGATTTTTTAAAAACATCCAACTTACCCATTGGATCTAATGCATTATATCAGACATGAGACCATAAGAAATGAATAAAATAATAAAGATAAGAAATTTATTCACATTATTAAAAACATTACTAATATAATGTGTATTATTTTTATAAACATAAATTAGTCCATCACAAGTTTTTTAAGAGTGTTAAGAGAAGTGTAGAAATATAATATTAATATTTCATTAATATGATACAAACAAATAATTATGTTGAATACTAACACTAAATGATTATATATTATAATGAAAATTGTATAAAATTTCATGTGCTCAATATTTATATAATAGTAAAAGAGATCCATTTAATAGAATGAATAAATAGATGTTCTATAGAGACTACACATAAAAATTTGATTAACCGTGATATTTATTCATACATTTTTGTGGAAATCTATTAAACCATTTTTAACATTAAATTTTTCTTCTATTGACAAAACTTTAATAATATTCCCTACTAGATGTATTAAAAACCCCATGATTTAAATAAATAATGACATTTTTTATTCACCAAGTAATTAAATTAACTGGTGATAATCTTGGGATGTTTGATTAATGAGGAGATTATGAAATATTTCTTGTCTATAATTAAAATATTAAATTATATATATTCTATAATATTAAAATTTTAAAAATTATTGAATATAAAGATTTGAATTTTTAGGAATAGTTTTATAATAAGATTTCACTGATAATTGAATATATGAAAGAAAGATAATATTAAGTGGATATAGTTAAAGAACACAATTATTTTCATAAAAAATATAACAATATTATAATTTTCTATTATGATTATTCTGAGTCAACTATCACAAGTGATGAAGAACAATCATGAACATTTCATCATTATATAAGAATGATCATGAATGACCAAAATGGTATTAGATATCACTGAAATTTGGATCTTACCAGAAAGACATCATGGTTTGTTTCACATACTCATAAATTCACAATTTGACCCAAGAAATTTTTTTGATTCTTTAGATACTCAAGATTGGAAATATTTAATGAATTAAGTTATATATTAGACAAATAAGGATAATAAATGGTTAAATTTTAAAAAAAATAGTTTTGTTTATGAAAATAAGATTTCAAAAGAAGATGAATAAAATGATTATGTGATAATAAACAAAGAATTAATGGTTTGTAAAGGATACTCATAGATTCAATTCAATGAAATTGATGACGAATTTTTCCAAGAATAAATAGTTGAAAATATCAAAATATTTTATTCAATTTATATAAAATGAAGATATAAGACATTCAATTTGGATGTAGAGACATTTTTTCTTAATGAAGTGTTCAGTGAAAAAAATTTATATTAAAGAACTATGTGACCTTGTGCTGTGATATGGTTATTGTTATATGTGAATGTTAGAGAAATATTTATATGGGTTGAATCAATATTGGAGATCTTGGTATTTTAAATAGGATACCTACATGTGAATCATAAATTTCATGAATGTAATATTTGATATTAACATATATATAAAATAAAATAAACTTATTTCCATCATAGTTATTATTTATTTTTATTATATAAAATTTATACGGACTCTTGAGGAAATGTGTGAAAATATGGTTCTGGATATGAAAAATTTATTTTTGATTTAAATTTAATTAAAATATATATAATTTATGGATTTTAAATCTCTCATAATATGGATTATATTTTCTTATCGAATGAAATGTATACTAATAACATTTATAAAATATTTAAGTGGAATACTCATATATGGGATCCAAAAAAATCAGTTTGAAAAAAATTTAGCTAATGAGTTGTAACATCCAAGGTAAATAAAGAATAATACATTTTAATATTAATTAATATTTGAGAATTGAATATTAATTTTACTTTAAATGGGATGCTATGTTCGATAGCATACCCGATAAGCAACAAAGAGTTTCTTTGAAATCTTACATTGCACACTAGTAATAAAACAATATTATTTTAAATGGTAGTCAACACGTAGCCGTTGTATTGGCGGGAATGAATATAAATAACTAAAATATGATTATATATGTTTGTTAAATGTTTTTACATTTATCCAACAAAGGATAAAGGCTTAAAATATGAAAAGAATTCAATTTTAGGCATATATACTCTAATTTTCACTAATGGTCCACTTATCACCTTTTAATGGAGAACTATCATTAAATATAGTTTTGGTCACTCTTATACATTCTATTAGACCAAATAAAATTTTTCTTTAGAATCGGGACATCAAAATTTACTTTGAGTAAATTTTTGGTATTTTTCCGATAAAGATCATTTTTAATGAATAGTGAAAAATGTTGTATTTTAATTCAAATCCTCTTTTTAATCTAATTTATTTATATGAATAGATTATATTTTGAATTGGTTTTAAAGTGAAATTAGAATCTATTTTTTCCATTTAATCAAATTGTTGTCGTTGGAATTAATTTCACATTGAAATCGGACTTAAACTAGTGTCAATCTTTTGATACTTTTTGTTTCATAAAAAAGGCTATTTGTTTTGACAGCGGGAATTAATTATTAAATTAATTAATGAAACTTATATGTTTTAAATTTTTTAAAATAGACATCATTTTTTAATTCAGAATATCAAATATATCACAGGGGGAAGATTTGGTATTTTTCTGAAAACATCAATTTTTGATGAATAGTGAAACCACTAAGTGGTACTTAAAAAACTGATTTTTCGTTTAAAGGAAACTTTACAACATCTGTGTTTTGAATTTGAAAAATCTGACCAACATGAAAGTCATTAAGAAGTAAAATGTGGTTCAATGGGATTAATATAATTTTTTGGTGAATAGTAACTTTTATGTTTATTAATCGCGATTATAGGTAATTAGTGTAGTTTATGGTAAATATAATTTTTTGATAATATGAAATTACCTAGACACATTTCCTACCCTTCTTGGATGTGTCATGGCCGACAAATACAATACATGGGTCAACTTGGGGACCACATGGAGCCACATTGGTAGGAAAATGACATTAATATCTTTTTATTTAAAGTTAAAATAAAAATGTCACAAACATGAGTTGTTTTACTAAAAAACATTTTAAATTGGTTTATACAAGTAATATTTTTTACTATAAATATTAATTAGGAAGATAAAAATATTTCCTACATCATGATATTTTTTGTATAATTTTTGGACATTAAATAAATTAAATTATTTATGACATCTTGAAGATACATCGATTACCTCATTATTTAACGATTTAAATTAAATGAAAAGATAATGTAATATAGAAGACCTAAACATGTACAAAACCTATTGGATTGCTATATTTCTAACTCTTATCACCTTATCCTCAAAATACATAATTTTGGGACATTTAAAATACGAAAATCATTTTATTATAAAGTATCTTTTCTTAACTTTCCAAGAGTGCCCCTCCTCTCCTCTTATAAAAGGACCCCACCTCTACCTCCTTACCCACACCTCTCATGCCATTGGATCGGCCAAGCTCTGATCATTTGGTCTCTTCACATCTCTATCTTACTCCTTGAAGCCACACATTGGGCAGAAGTCTTTCCAAGGAAGCCATGGATCTCAAATCTAAGAGAGTTACCCGATTATAAGGTAATGTTTTCACTTGTGTTCTTTTGTTTTTTTGCCTCTCTAACCCCCTAAACTATTTTTATTCATTTATTTTGTAACAACTACAGTATAATCAATATACTAGGATGTTGTTATAAGAATAATTTTATCTACACTTACACACACCTTCATCTAATGCTTAAAGAGCATACTGTTTCCGTGGAAGGCGAATTTCTGCCTCACGAAATGATGATTGTTCAATATTATTCTAACACCTTCAAAGGTGGCCATTAAGATTTCAATCTATTTATATATTATATATATTATTTTTATGTTTTCCTTATGCTTCTGTATTTTTCATTTACGGCATACCTTTATAGTTTCCATTGTGGTTAAACACGATAATTTCATTTTAGGAAGTGCGGACTACCGCCCCCTCAAAGTGATTTGATTCGTTTATGCCATATGTGGGACATATAAAGGATGGATTTAAAGTTAGTATATATTATGTAATACTGGAATTATAATAAACCTTTATATCATTATTATTTCTATCCATTAAAGTGTGAGATAGAAATGAAAGTAGCATTCATGTGTACGTACGGGTTACCGTCTCCAAGAACGGTGCACTTCATTTATTATCCCCAAATGTAATGTAATATTGTAAGTACATATATATAATGGATATATATGATGTATGTTACATATAAATGATTAATATAATTCTGGAATTAAAATTTACATATATCTCATTTAGTTTCAATTCCACTAATATGACATAGAATTGAAAGTAGCGTTCATGTGTACGTACGGCTTACCGTCTCCATGAACGGTAAATTTCATTTCTTACCTCTAAATGATTATGTAATATTGTAAATAAATTTATATTCTAGATATATTTGATATATATGATATCCAAATCATGAATATCATTCTGGATATATTGAATCTTTGACCACACGAAGAACATGTAATTGTAAGAAGTCCACTTTCGACTTAAGAAGCAAGTATCGAAAAAACAAGAAGTATTAACTTAAATGATTACATAATGCTTATAACATGGAAATAATTGATATAAAAGGAATAGTATGATTGAAAACGGTTCTTAAGAAAGTATAAATTAACACTAGTTTATTATTCAAGAGATTAAAGAGCAATCAGGTCACGTCAGACATGAGGTAAGGGACTTCGTCTCAATCTCCTTTTATTGAGGAATATTTTGTTTTATACACAACATTATTTTATATGGTGTATCAAACCCTTTTAATTTTACTATTATACAAAAGGAATATTTTTCTACGAAGCGTTTTACTATATGACAAAAAGGAATGCTTCTTTTAACGTATGCGGTGACAACTACCTTTTTCGCCGCCGCGAATATTATTTGGTCTTTGGCTTCCTCAACAAGTTGTAATGTTTTTAAAATGATATAAATACCATATAATCTTTTATGTATTTTGGTATTGAAAATGGTTTTTATAATTGATTTGTTATTTCAGTATATTTAAGTGATATATTGTGATCAAAGTGTGGAAATGTATTCTTTCCTTTTTATTTGTTTTATATCTTATGATTTTATAATGGTACTTGGACATTTGACGGGTGGTTACATGATAAACCATATGATGGGTGATTCCGTGAATACCAAGATGGGTGGTTACATTATATCCTCCAATGCATTGGGTATGGAATTCGGCTGTATGGCTATTCCATTAAGTGATATGTGTGGAAGTCGACCGTATGGTTATTCCATTTAAGTATGTTTATGTCCCAAGTTACCTTTATATGTTATGTGATCATTATATGGGTTTTATGGTAATATTTTGGTTACAAAAGGGTAAGTAATGATCTTTTATTCAATGAAGAGTTTTTACTACTTCATAACGGTGAAAAGTATTACTTTGATAAAGTAAACATGGTTTACTTTTTGTTTTAAAAATCTAACATTTTTAATTCATTGTGTATCCCTTACTGAGCATTTTATGATCACCCCATGTTTTTTTTGAAATGTTTTTCACAGGACATAATGTGGAATAGGGTCAAGGATGGGATCAAGGGAAATTAATGCTAACTAAAACATGGAACTTGACATGTTTCTTTTTAAGAGTTTTTATTTTATGGAAACTTAGTATTAGTGTCTACTTTGTAATATTTTGAGATGTAATAGTTATGTCCTAATTATCTAAAACTCTAAACCTGAATAGATCCTCAATGTGAATTATTCATTTAATTCACTATTAAGTATGATTTAATGTCAGGGCCTTATAGGTGGTATCAGAGGTTAGTTTGAACATCTTTATGAGTTAGAATTATATTAAATGATTATCCAAAAATATTTTTTTTATGGTCAAATTGAAATGATATAGCATTTGAAAATTTCCATGTGGCTTCACCTAAGATATTTCTTTGTTAAGAATGGTATTTTATAGAGGAAACAAAAATTATTTTATGGGAAGGCATATAGTTATAAATGACAAGTCATATTAGTATCCGGAGATGGTCGGAATCAGAACTAAACAGTTTGTTGCTGTGATGTCTCAATTGACTCATGAGTTTAAAAGAAGATTGGTGAATGCTCCAATTTTGGAACTTCCTTCCAGGAATGGTGAGTTTGTTATCTACAGTGATGCTTCATTGAAAGGATTTGGTTGTGTCCTTATTCTGAATGATCAGGTAATTTCTTATGCTTCACGTCAGTTGAAAACTAATGAGATAAATTACCCTACACAAGACTTGGAATTAGCTTCTATTCTTTTTTCTCTAAAAATTTTGAGGCATCATTTGTATGGAGTAAAGTGTGAAATATATACTGATCACAAAAGTTTAATGTATATATTCACTCAGATCGAATTGAACATGATACATAAGAGATGGCTAGAATTAATCAATGATTATGATTGAACAATTCCTTACCATCCGGGAAAGGCAAATAAAGTGGATGATGCTTTGAGTCGAAAAAGTAATGCTTCATTAACCAAGCTATGTTTGGAATGAGATCCTTTGGTTTTTGATTTTATGAACATCTTCCTAGAATTTGTTGGTACAGGAAGTTCTTCTGTTTTTTTTCAGGTGTCAGTGAGATCATCCCTATCAGACAGAATTAAACAAGCGCAGAAGAAAGTTAGTGGATTGCAGAAAAGGGTAGAGCTGGTTCTGAAGGGTAAGATGCTTGAGTTTAACATTGATAATGATTGTGTTTTGAGGTTTGGGAAGAGATTATGTGTGACTTGTGTTTCACAGTTGAAGAACGAGTTGTTATGTGAAGCTCATAGTTCTCCGTTTTCAGTTCATCCAGGAAATAGTAAGATGTATAGAGATCTTTGGGAGTATTATTAGTGGGACTGAAAGAAAAGGGATATTACTGATTTTTCTATGAAGTGTTTGACTTGTCAGCAGGATAAAGCAGAGCGGTAGTTACCGAAAGGGATGCTTCAGACTTTAACGGTGCTAGAGAGGAAATGGGAAAATGTATCCATGGAATTTTTTTTGGGATTACCGAGGACATCTCGTGGTAATAATGCAATCTAGGTTATTGTTGATCGCTTGACTAAATCTGCTCATATCCTTCCTATTCGAGCTACATTATCTCTAAATCAACATTCTCGATTGTATCTTAAAGTGATAGTCAGGTTGCATGGAGTTCCCTCTCCACTATATTTGATCGTGATCCCAGGTTTACATCAAACTTTTGGAAATGCCTTCATAAGTCATTGGGTACTGAATTAAATTTTAGTACATCTTTTCAACCGCAATCAGATGGGCAGTCAGAACAAACAATTCATACCTTGGAGGATATGCTACGAGCTTGATCTATGGATTATCAAGGATGTTGGGACCAACATCTATCTATGGTTGAATTTTCTTATGATAATAGTTTTCATTCCATTATACAGATGGAACCATTTGAGGCATTATATGGGAGGTGGTGTCAAACTCCAGATTATTGGGATGATGTGGGTGAAAGGAAGCTGATGGGACCAGAATTGGTAGAAGAGATGGTAGAAAAAGTTCAGTTGATTCAGAAACACATGAAAATAGCTCAGAGCAGTCAGAAGAGTTATTTGGATAAATGGATGAAGGATCTATCTTTCGAGGTAGGTGATCATGTTTTTCTCAAAGTTTCACCATGAAAAAGTGTGATGTGATTTGATAAGAAAGGAAAGCTATGTCCAAGGTTTATTGGACCATATGAAATTCTGGAGAAAGTTGGATCAGTTGTTTATCGAGTGGCTTTGCCTCCGAGTATATCTCAGGTACACAATTTTTCTCATGTTTCGATGTTGAGAATGTATATGCTAGATCCATCTCATATTTTGAGCCCAAATGTAGTTCAGTTGGAGGAGAATCTCTCTAATGAAGAACAAACAGTCCATATTCCTGACCAAAGAGAGAAAGTGTTGCGAAATAAGGTAATTCACCAGGTAAAGGTTTTGTGGAATAACCATATGGTTGAAGATGCAACATGGGAATCTGAATATTCTATGAGGGATAAATACCCCCACTTATTTTGAGAAGTGAATAAAATTGCGAGGACGCAATTCCCAGAAGGGGGGAAGGATGTAACATCTCAGGTAAATAAAGAATAATACATTTGAATATTTATTAATATTTTAGAATTGAATATTAATTTTACTTTAAAGGGGTTTCTATGTTCGATAGCGTACCTGATACGCAACAAAGAGTTTCTTTCAAATCTTACGTTGCACACTAGTAATAAAACATTATTTTATAAAATGGTAGTTATCATGTAGCCGTTGTATTGGCAGGAATGAATAGAAATAACAAAGACATGATTATATATGTTTGTTATATGTTTATACATTTATCCAATAAAGGATAAATGCTTAAAATACGAAGAAAATTCAATTTTAGGCATATATACTCTAATTTTCACTAATGGTCCACTTATCGCCTTTTAATGGCGAACCGTCATCAAATATAGTTTTGGTCACTCTTATACATTCTACAGGACCAAATAAAATTCTTCTTTAGAATTGTGACATCAATATTTATTTTCTGTAAATTTTTGGAATTTTTCCGATAAAGATCATTTTTTAATGAATAGTGAAAAATGTTGTATTTTAATTCAAAACCTCTTTTTAATCTAATTTATTTATATGATTAGATTATCTTTTAAATTGGTTTTAAAGTGAAATTATAATATATTTTTACCATTTAATCCAATTTTTGTCATGGGAATTAATATCACTTTGAAATCTGACTTAAACTAGTGTCAATATTTTGATACTTTTTGTTTCATAAAAACACGCTATTTGTTTTGACAACGGGAATTAATTATTAAATTAAGTAATGAAACTTATATTTTTTAAATTTTGTAAAATAGACATCATTTTTTAATTTGGAATATCAAATATAGCTTAGGGGGAAGTTTTGATATTTTTCGGAAAAACTTCAATTTTTGATTAATAGTGAAACCGCTAAATGGTACTTAAAAAACAGATTTTTCAATTAATTGAAACATTACCACTTCTGTGTTTTGAATTTAAAAATTCCGACATACATGGTTGTCATTAAGAAGTAAAATGTGGTTCAATTGGATTAAAATAATTTTTTTGTGAATAGTAACTTTTATGTTTATTAATCGTGATTATAGGTAATTAGTGTAGTTTAAGGTAAAAATAAAGATTTGATAATATGAAATGACTTAGACACATGTCCTACCCTTATTTTATGTGTCATGGCCGACAAAGAAAATCCATGGGTCAACTTGGGGACCCCATGGAGCCTCTTTGGTAGGAAAATGACATTAATATCTTATTATTTAAAGTTAAAATAAAAATGTCACAAACATGAGTTGTTTTACTAAAACAATTTTTAAGTTGGGTTATTAAAGTCAGAATTATGACTATAAATATTCATTATAAAGATAAAAATATTTCCTACATCATGATAATTTTTGTATAATTTTTAGACACTAAATAAATTAAATTATTTATGACATCATGATGGTGTAGTGATTATCTCATTATTTAACGATTTAAATAAAATTAAAAGATAATGTAAAATATAAGACCTACACATGTCAAAATCCTATTGGATGGGTGGATTTAGAACTCTTATCACCTTATACTAGAAATAAATCAATGTGGGACCTATAAAATCTGAAAAGCATTTTATAATAATGTATCTTTTCTTAACATTCCAAGAGTGCCCTCCTCTCCTATTATAAAAGGCCCCCACCTCTACCTCCTTACCCACACCTCTCAGGCCTTTGGTTTAGAAAATATCTTCTATTTATGTCTCTCCAAATCCCTATATTACTCCTAGAAGCCTCAAATTGGGCATAAGTGTTACTAAGGAATCATTTGAGCTCAAATCTAAAAGAGTTACCCGATTTTAAGGTAATGTCTTCACTTGTGTTCTTTTGTTTTATTTTGCTTCTCCAACCCCCTAAAATGTTTTTATTCATTTCTTTTGTAACAACTCCAGTATATTAAATATACTAGGATGTTGTTATAATAAGAATTAGATCTACACTTACACACACTTTAATCAAATGGTTAAAGAGCATACTATTTCCGTTGATGGTGAATTTCTGCCTCACGAAACGATGATTGTTCAATATTCTTCTAACACCTTCAAAGGTGGCCATTAAGATGAAACTATATTTATATATGATATATATTATTTTTATGTATTCCTTATTCATCTATATTTTTCATTTGTGGCATTACTTTATTGTTTCCATTGTGGGTAAACAAGATATTTTCATTTTAGGAAGTGCAGACTACCGCCCCCTCAAAGTGATTTGATTCGTTAATGCCATATGTGGTACATATAAAGGATGGATTTAAAGTTATAATATATTAAGTTATACTGGAATTATAATATACCTTTATATGATTATAATTTCTTTCATTTAAATTATGATATAGAAATGAAAGTAGCGTTCATGCGTACGTACGTCTTACCGTCTCCATGAACGGTGCATTTCATTTCTTATCCCAAAATGTTATGTACCATTATAAGTAGATATATATAATGAATATATATGATGTATGTTACATCAAAATTATTAATATAATTCTGGAATTAAAATATACATATCTCTCATTTAGTTTTAATTCCATTAATATGACATAGAAATGAAAGTATCGTTCATGCGTACGTACGGCTTACCGTCTCCATGAATGATGCATTTCATTTCTTACCTCTAAATTATTATATAATATTATAAATAAATGTATATGCTGGATATATATGATATATATGATATCCAAATCATGAATATCATTCTGGATATAATGAACCTTTGACCACACGAACATCATGTAATTTTAAGAAGTCCACTTTCGACATAAGAACCAAATATCGACAAAACAAACATTATTAACATAGATGATTACATAATGTTTATAACATGGATATAATTGATATAAAAGGAATAGTAAGCTTGAAAAAGGTTCTTAAGCAAGTATAAATTAAAACTAGTTTATTATTCAAGAGATTAAAGAGCAATCGAGTCACATCGTACACGAGGTAAGGGACTTCGTCTCAATCTCCTTTCATAGAGGCATATTTAATTTTATACACAACATTCTTTTATATGGTGTATAAACCCCTTTGACATTTAATTTTATACAAAATTAATCTTTTTCTACGAAGCGTTTTACTAAACGAAAAAAATGAATGTTTCTTTTAATGTACGCGGTGACAACAACCTTTTCCGCCGTCGTGACTATTATTTGGTCTTTGGCTTCCTCAACAAGCCGTAATGTTTTTAAAATGAAATAAATAACATATAATCTTTTATGTATATTGTTATTGAAAATGGTTTTTATAATGGATTTTTTATGTCAATATATTAAAGTGATATATTGTGATCAATGTGTGGAAATGTTTTCTTTCCATTATATTTGTTTTATGTCATATGATTTTATAATGGTACTTGGACATTTGACGGGTGGTTACGTGATAAACCATATGATGGGTGGTGCCGTGAATACCAGGACGGGTGGTTACATTATAACCTCCAATGCATTGGGTATGGAAGTCGGTCGTATGGCTATTCCATTAAGTGATATGTGTGGAAGTCGACTGTATGGTTATTCTATTTAAGTATGTTTATGTCCCAAGTTACCTTTATATGTTATGTGATCTTTATATGGGTTTTATGGTAACCTTTTGGTTATAGAAGGGTAAGTAATGATCTTTAATTCAGTGAAGAGTTTTTACTAATTCATAAAGGTTAAAATTATTACTTTGATAAAGTATTCATGGTTTACTTGTTGTTTTGAAAAACTAACATTTTTCATTCATTGTGTATCCCTTACTGAGCTTTTTATGCTCACCCTATGTTTTTTTTAAATATTTTTCGCAGGAATTAATGTGGAATAGGGTCAAGGATGGGATCAAGGGAAATTGATGCTATCTAAAACATGAAACTAGACATGTTTCTTTTTAAGTGTTTTTCTTTTATGGAAACTTAGTAGAAGTGTATACTTTGTAATCTTTTGAGATGTAATAGTTATGTCCTAATTATCTAAAACTATAAACCTGAAAAGATCCTCAATGTGAATTATTCATTTAATTCAATATTATGTAAGGTTTAAGGTCGGGGCCTTATATGATTGGAACCAAATGGAGTGTGATCATTAAGTTTTTATAAATATTAATTAATGTCCTATATATCTAATATAATTAAAAACCAGAATATTTTATGTTGTAAAATTATGTATGAGGTATGCAGGTGAACTAAGGGAATCCCATCATAGGGATAAAAAAATATTTTTCTTATATATCAAAGGAGAAATTGATTTCAAAATAAAATATTACATCTTAATAAAGGTTAATTTTTAATGATATATAAATTTATATTGAAATGATTTTGTCGATGAAATAATATCCACATCATGTAGAGTTTAATTCTTAGATAATGTTATAGAATTTTTAATTCAAATAAAAAATGAGTGGCTCTCAGTATGGATAATTTTGAGAATCTATATTCCACCCTAGCTATAGCATAATTAATTTGAATTAAGAAAAAGTTTGGTAATTTATTGGTTCATGTTATTTTTCCTATTAACTTTGGTTTCGATAATCCAAGAGCTATAAATACCACTATGAAACTAATGAATAATTATATATGTAAGAGTATGGATATAAAATATACATTCATCAAATATTATGATAAATTCAATAAAATAATGTTATATTTTTATTTATAAATAGATAATGTCTCTAATTTCATCACTAGAGCACTTATAACGGAAACATATTAAAAACATAGGATGATCATGGGTAAATAAAATAAATATATTCAATGCTGAGGTATTTGATATTCATCCACTATTTTATTTGATCCATGGATTGTGTTTTCATAGGGGGACAGAATCAATAACACAATGTTAACCATTGGTATCATCATAACATTTGTAAGTAGATATATATTTATTTGGTCTATAAAAAGGGTATCACATGATTTCATAATGTGTGAACTATTTTACCAGTTTGTTTATTTTGATGTAAGATGTTGTTCATATAGATTGAGAATTAAAATGGAAAGGTGTTTTTAAATAAAATATATTTAGTGGAATCATATATTTCTATTAAAGTAATATATAGTATTTTTGATCAGTGGTATATGTTTCCTATAGAGAGAAAACTCACATGTTCCTAGAATTATTGGATAATTTATTCATCTTATATGATATAATGATTTAGTGATTTAATTTACATGGATTCCATTAAATACCATAGGGTGAGGGTTGAGGAAAATAGGGCTACAGTTTTTTCAAAGAATATAAAGGTGTTAAGATGAATTTTTTTGATATGTAAGAACATTATCTTAAGTAAATAATTTTATTTTATAACATAATTCACTTAAATATAATGATATAATAAATCATTTTAAATTACATTCATCATTAAAAAATTAAACCGATTGAGTGGCCAATGGACTAAGGTTGTTGGACTAAGACCAGTGGTTGTAGTATAAAATATTATGTCATTCTGGATAAAGAAAATAAATAAAACAATTATAGAACCAAATTATTACATCATGTCAATTTAATAATATAATCTTAAAATGGAATTTGAAGATGATATATTGATCATAATGTTCATAATATCATGGTTATAGAATGTGATTCTAATGGATAAATAAGTATAAAGGGGTTTTATGAGGTTCAATTGTATGAAATGAATGATATAATTAATTGGGGAGTATGATGGACTAATGATACTAGACAATGTTTTAAAAATGAAATTCCCAATACATGGTGTAATAAATAATTATTAGTCAATATTTTAATCTTATTGTGTAATTTATTTAAAAAGGATTAAATATTGGACATATATTTATGGATTATATCGATTAGAGTTAGTTTTATGAGGTACTGAACAAAGGGATCTTGGAATTTTCATCATCCGATGTTCTTAAAATATAACTTTAAAAAGTGAAGAATTTTTATATTGATCATATCAATGTTAATAATATCAATGGAAATAATATTATTTAATTGTTATTCTAAATGAAAAATTAAGTTAAATTAGATTGATTATACCTGATAAACCATTTGTAAATACATGGAACAAATAAGTTGTTATAATTTATTATGATGAAATTGAGTTTGATAGATTTATAAAAAATCAATTAAAAACAAGAAGTTTATGTTTAATATGATTTCAATCAGATAGTATTGTACATAGTTTGAAACGTGATGTGAAGGTTTTATAAGGTGACCAGGCAAGAGTTTTCACATCCTCGGACTAAAGAGTATGTATGAAGTCAAAAAACCCGTGTTCCCGAATGAATTATTTAATGAATAGACATAAATGTGAATAAAATGGTCCAAATATTAATAAAAAACTATTTTTAAGAAGGAACATTCATTCATAATATTTTAAGATACTCCTAGTATTTAATAAGGGATCCTCAAAAAAGTATCACCTTTTTAAAAGTTCTATTATTCCTTATGAGTATTGCATAAAGACATACATTTGATCATTATATTCAAGTTACTCAATCATTACTTCATTATATAGGGATAATTTTGATTATTGATAGGATATTAGGGTGTTTTGGAGGTGTTTTTTGAGAAAATCCAAAAAAGAAGGTTCATAATTTTTGTAATTTTGAATTCAGTTATTTAGTGAATTATTAATGGGGTGTACCAAGTATTTCATTGATCTTTGAATTTGAATACCATGATTATTAATTATATTGTACAAAAATAATTCCTATATTGATCGATTAATATAGGTCGAGTGTATATTTGATATTTTGGTAGTTGGGAGAAGTTCTAAATATTTTACGAGATGACCACATGAACAATGTGTAGACGCATCGATATGATGTATATTGAAAATATTTTACTATAATTTGGCATAAGAAGAATGTTATGTATAAATGAGTAGACTAATAATCCATTAGATCATGTCTCATTAGAATGAGTATAACAATTAAATATGTGGTAAAAGATGCAGTTTGATGATGATATCTCAAAATAATTTTTTGTTCACTTCTACACATGAATATGAAGAGGTATATGAAATACATGCATGTAATTCATGTGTGAATAATTTTTCATACAACACAACAATCACTTAATGAATCCTATTGGCAATGGTTCTTTATTTTCATATAATACATAGTTATTTATTATTAATATTGTGAGAATAATGATAAATTTTGGATGAAATATTCTGTTATACTAGTGTTGGATATTCTTTTAAAAAAAATAGATCATTTTATAGTTGGTTATTGTAGTAATCTATTAATTCCAATCCTTCCCTAGGAATATATACTACTGTTGAGTAATGAACTTTGTAGTTTACTATAATCCTTTGGCCATGCTTGGATGTTTCTTTTATCATGTCCATTTATCACTAATGGATGGAGAAGGTTTTTTCTTTAGTTTGTAATCATAAAAAGTGGAGATCAATGATTCCCCTTATCATTCTTAGTGATCAAATAGATATTGGATTTTCCAACCAATATAAAAATGATAATATAATTTAATGAAATCAAATGTAATTACTAAATGGTTACAATTTTGTTTATTATCATAAAACCCTGTATTTCTTAACTACTAATAATTTTTATATAAATATTTATAAGGGAAAAATCATACATAATTTATCATATTTATAAAATAATTCAAAAAAATACCATCCAACCAATAATAATATTATATTTCAGGGATTTAGAATAAACTCATAAGGGAAAAACTCACTTCCAATTCATGAATGGTATTTTTATGAATTATTTTGGTCTATAACCTAATAATATTTAAAAAAACTCATCATTTTTTAAAAAATGTGGAAAAATCCATGGGTTGTTTTTTTATGATTGATTACTTCCGCACATATTTTCCAAAAAATATTATTATAAATTAATAAATAATTGATATGTATTTTTCTATGAATACATTCCATGCATCCAATTATTCTTCACTTAGAACCAATTGAGTATGAATTTTTCCCCTCTCCCACAATAAATACCTCTTGAGGTTTTTTCAAGCATTTAATAAGCTCCTCCCATGTTATTAGGTTCATCCTTTTATGGTAATGAAGTCTATCCTATTTAATTTTATTCAAGTAAATTATTTATATAATGAATATTTTTCAAATTATTCATGTTGTAATATGTATATATGCATTCATTTATTATACTTAGGAATCACATGTAATAAAAGACTTTTATTCACTCAATTTAAAACTAACCATGAAACTCTACATACAAAAAATTTTATGTTGTTTTTATCTCATTATTTTTAATGATTATTTTTTTGGTATCAACAGACATACCCATTTATAAATAGTAGAATTATCCACGATATTACAAACATTCAATGAATGGGTAATTCCATGTATATATCTCATACTCTTGAATAATTTGATATGTTATATTTTATATAATTATATTTTACTATATAAAAGTCATAAAAATTCATGTAAATAAATGAATGTTACATGTAGGATGAGAATAAAAAATCATTATATAAATTTAGTAATGTTTTTATGCCATTAGATACCAGGTATTTTTTTAGGGAGGTTAGACAATGGTCAATATGTTACGATTTCATAGTTGTTATCATTGAATCATTCTTATGATGTATTAATATATATTGATTCAACAGTCCTAGGATACCATGATATTATAATTTTATTTCATATATTTATGTTCAAGATTATGAATCACACATTCAAACTACAAAATGTGGTTTCCCTTGAATGAAATTGTATTATTTTAAGACATATTAATATTTTATTATTTTATATCTTGAGTTTATAAATAACCTCTTTATTATAAAATTCTCTAGGTTATGCCATGGATTATTCGATAATGAATCAAATATAAGGTCATGATATGGTGTTTTTTAGTTATTTTCATGTACCTATATTTAATGTTATGTTCTATGTATAAAATTTACCAAATTCAATAGGATACCTCACCTTATGATTTTATATTACGTGATTACAAATTTAATAAATCATGAAAGTGAATAAAAATATCATTTTTCATATCTCATTGTCTTAAAAATCATCTCTAATCATTCATAATCGACATCTATTGTAAAAAAATTATATTTATATTTCTCTTAATTCATGTTATTTATTTGAATTATTTATTTTGTTTCCATATTTTCTTGTTGAAATTTTTTTAAACATCGATTTTCTGACTACATGAGTTAAAAATAATTAAAGTGAACCTTTAAATCCCATTTATTCATTAGATGAACCGCCATGTACAACCATTACAGAGATGAAATTATTTCATGAATTTTAATTATAATTTTTTTTGGGAATACCCATCACCACCTCAAGTCAAGGGTAATTTCCTAGCTATGTATATAAAATAATTTATTGGGGAATTACATGGATGTAATAGAAACTGTTTAATCATTGAACAATATTAAATCAAATATGTTCTTATGTTGTTTGGTCTATGTGGGAAAAAATATTCATGTTAATGAAATGAAATTGATTGGTTGGTCCAAGAATTATTTAAACATCAAAAGAAATGGGTAATTTTTTTATCTCATGATATACCATGTATGGTAAATTAGATATTTTCTTAAGAGAAATATTTCTTGATTTATGTGTATGCATCCTTTACACGTTATTTTGATGTAATATTTTTTTTGTTCCACATTCCCAAGTTATCATGATGTTACTATTGACACAAATAAAATGAGAGTAGAAAAAATAACAATGAAATACCTGTATATGAGTACTTTTTCCCCGTAATGTAATGGGAGATAATAAAGTCCCTAATTACATGAATTTAATGAACCCCCAAGATACGCACAAATTCAATACCATAAGAATGTCATAGGGACTATAAAAAACATCCAATTACCCATATAAGATCCTGAAGACCCCCATTGACAATTCCTACTACTCTCATGAAGGATCCCCAAAAATTCACAAATGACATAGTAATATCAAGATATGATATACAAGTCATGAGACATGTCAGTTGGTAGACTCCAAACAAAACATCACAAAACCCTTTGTAAAATTTTCTAAAATATTTTAAATGAGGGAGCCACCTGAAATCATATATCTCATGTCAAATATCATCGAAGTACAGAATGATTGTCTTTGAAAATATCTAATAAAACATCAAAAAGCCTTTATGTAAAAAAAGGAAATAATAAATGAAGGATATGGGAGACTCATGTGATTATAAAAATCATGCGATTCACCACGGATGATTAGTATGATGGAAGAATAACCCATGACATGTACGCCTCATCTAGAAAACCCACTAGGTTTATCATCATTGTCATGTGAAGTTCCTTATACATGTACAAGCAACCTCATGTTCCCCCTTCAGATCCTTATGGAAAAATAGAAAGAGTTTTCCATGAAATGATTATGGATCTCTTTGAATCCAATTGTTGGTACTGTGATTCATTGCTAATAGTTCGAGTGATTGACCCCCACAACCCTTATAAAACCTCACGAAATCCATATCCTTTATGAAATAGAAAAATGAAATAATAATATAAATGGATGGAGCATCATGCAGTAGTAAAACTCAAGTGGCGTTATTATCATGTTTTTTGAATTGTCTTATATGTTCCCTTGACATGTTCATTATATATCTCAAAATCACCCTGAAATCTATCCTTGTAACGTGAAAGTTACCAAAAAATTCTCTTATTTTCAAGAGAAGGCCTTTTGGAATACACCCTTATCTCACAAGGTCCCTTGGACAAATTTATATGACAATATGAATGTCCCTTGGAATGTCCACATGATTCAAAAAGGCACCATTAATTGGAAATAATCCAATAAAGTTGTCATAATAATGATGGTCTAGCAGTCACTACAAATCAAGAAACCCCCTCTGAGTAACCTGCATTAGGACATAGAAAAGTTTCATGATGTTGAATCCCTCCTCAAACTCTAGCCTGGACTCGGGAAATATGCGCCATGAATGGTGGTAAACAACAATGGTGGTGGGGTGTATAAATATCCCTCACAATCATTAAATAATGGTGTCAAATTTACATATAGACGCAATAATACACACAAGAACTTGAGTGGATTTCATAGAATGGCATATATCGTCACTTTAAATGAGTCCCATCGGGTCTAATCTTAGGATAAATTGGAGCTACCATGGAAAACCTTTATCAAATTCATGTGATCACTGATGGATCATTTGAGTGACCTATAAAAGAACACAACAAAGACATCACAAATATATGATAAGGAATCCATGACAAAAAATAACCAAACACTAAAAAAATAAAACTTAGCCAAAATATAAAATCTTTAACAAAGATGAATAAAATTGGATACTTATGTGAAGAAGAAAAAAACATATCCACATGCACTTCCACTGAACCATCTGAGACATGCGATGACACAAGGAATTGTCTCATAGATCTTGAAATACTTCATTAATATACTATAGTATTGTAATCCTTATATTTTTCATTAATCATATAATCCATTTCATTATTTCATTATGAAAGGAAAATAGAGAAATAAAAGGAAGACCATAACATAGTTCAAAAATGTAGTGACCCAAACCATCTACTCTAACTAGATTTAACCCCTTAGGGAGAATGGATCCATGAATAAAATAGGAAAATATGATATTAGTTTGAGTTAGCTTTGATGTAGTATGTATGTGCTACCATTTACTTCACACCACATATGTGTGATGTCAAGAAATAAGTTTCATTTTCAAAAAATTAATTGAATTGATTAGTGAATGGTTCTCATTCCATGAAAAGAATCATAAATAATTAGAGTTTAAATATCAATATCACCAAGAGAATGGTGTCTTAGGTTTCATACCTACAAACTGGTGTGAAAATCATGTTATTCAACTTAACGATAGTTTCATCTTTCATATGATTGAGAGAATTCCAAAAAAAAACTGGACCCCGCTGGTCCAACATCATTCCACCATGACACACGACCCCCATAGAACACGGACTGTCTGTTCAAAGCATAAATAATATATAATTAGGATTCCACCTAATCCATTTCCCCTACTCTAAATCTTAATATGTTGTTGAGGAAATATTAGAGGCTATAAGATGTCTTTGAGAAGATTTTTTCTCCAATTAATCACACAATCCTGCTAGATCAACCAATAAATTCACGATTTTTGAGATGATACCAACCTGGGTACACATTTTATCACTGAATCATGCCTCATTTCTCATAATTCATATTCTAAAATACCCCGTAGAGAGTATAACAGAATAACACATTTTTTTATGAAATGATTTCCCACACCCTGGTAACATCGCTGGAGCAAAGTCCAACTCGATGAATCTTTTGATATGAGCATGTTGAACATCCCAAACACACTTCATAATAAATCCACACAATCACTATCAATTAATATATGGTATGGGGTTTCATTATTTTAATTTCTATTGGAGCAATATCTAGTGGCAAGGCTGGTTCCCCTCTGATGAGTATTTTCTTCTGTCGGTAATGCATTTTTCCTCACTCATCAAATTATATAGATAAATTTGGTTGGAATATCCTTGCACCACAACATGATACCCCATTAATCTTAAATATTATGTCCTCTTTTCAGCCTACAAGACCCCAACACTAAGAAGGTAGTGAAAGGAGAATCTATATAGACACATTTATGTAGTTTCTAGTTGAGCACTATATTCTCCAGAATTTCCAAATGAACCTTATCATGAATAGATTTAATAAAGGTATAATATATTATGTCTTCTTTAAATTTTATATCTAGGGTTAGGAATCCTATGAATCCTATCATTATCCTTAAAAAATTTTATGGCCATAAAAATGATGTCGTATCTTCAAATGATCCAATGAGAGTGTTGATGAAGAAAGGAAATACATGGTTGAATCAACTATTAGATTTCTAATAGCCTCATTCCCAGAATGATTAAATCAATTCCATATTTTTACTACATGTTCCAACCTCGAATGGGGATCCCCTCAGTAACATCACATTCTCGATTGGAACATATCCCTTTTATTTTCATAGAGGCACTTATAATGTTGATGCCACACTCAAATATAGATCATTCAATCTGACTACATGAATCAAAGTGGTTTTTTCCTTACAATTTTACATCCCATATGAAAGAGGTCATCAGTCACTAAAATTTAGAGAAGAACATGTTTGGAACTTTCAGAATATATAGGAAATGCATTGGAATATAATTCATGATGTTGATGACGAGGGTGAACATTCATTTGAATTAAATTAACATTTTTTTCTAGTTCATGATCATCCTTATAATTTTATAAATAAATTATCAATAAGATGAATTCTGAATAGTTTTGTAGAAATTGGGGCACTAATGTATTCCAATGGAATTCTCCACTGGTGAGTGTATGACTCACTGTTCATATTTTAGACTCTTCTTTTAAAACTATAGTTATCCATATAGAAGAAACATTTATCTCGATTAACTTGTTTCCCAATCCATTTCTAGTATTCATCCAAAACATCATTTATCCCTGAAATGTCTACTATTTATGTTAACAATAATAATAGTATAATCTATG
This sequence comes from Viscum album, assembly GCA_963277665.1. Taxonomy (NCBI): domain Eukaryota; kingdom Viridiplantae; phylum Streptophyta; class Magnoliopsida; order Santalales; family Viscaceae; genus Viscum; species Viscum album. The sequence continues at coordinate 1,472,134,636 of OY728131.1, read as the reverse complement.
AACATCAGTTAATAAATGAATTTATCTATATATGGGTTATGATGTAAAATTATTCTAATCATTTAATACATTGATTGATATATACACTAATCACATCATTGGCATGAATGGACAATGTTAGAAAGGGAGGGTCACCTTGTCCTATCCCTATAGCATCCCTGAAGAATCAATTTTGTTTTCCCATGAACGATGTTGTATGAAATGAAGAGGTGAAGAAACGAAATAGGAAGTCAACCACCAATGATGGGAATCCGATTCTAGAGGGAACACATATGATAAAGGTGTGTGAAACATTATCAAAGGCCATACACATGCCCAATTTAATAACTATTTTAGATACAAAGATATTTTGTTTAATTTCACTTAAAATTTCATGAGCCAAACTGGTTGCACCTTGAATATACAGACCATTTATTAACCATGATACTCTTTAGAGGCCAAAATGTAAAGAACAAACACAATTATTTTGTTATGAATCTAGGAAAACACATTGTATGCAACATTTCACATGAAGATCGATCAATATTTAGTGAGGGAATTAGTGTTTTGAAACATTGGGATTTCTGAAATCTTAATGGAATAAGAATCTCTAGGTGCATTCCCCCGTTGATGGAATCTTGAACTACATGCACCATGATCATCATAACAATATCATTGAAAGTATCATAAAATGAGAATTGGATGTCATCTGACCCTTGAGAACACTATGGATTGAGAGTCCAAATAGATTCATGAATCTCCCTCTCCGTTAGGATAGCCTTCAAGATGTCATTTTCTCCATCTATAATCCTATGTATATTATCCACTTTTATCTCTATATTGACTCTTGAATATCTCAAATGCATACATGGCTTAGTACATTCAATGTGAGATATTAATTGATCATATTCCATCACCCCGCCACATCACCATAATTTTAATATGATCCATCTCCCTTATAAATTTTTGGTCTCATAAATTTGTGTTTTTTATTATACTTTCATGAAAATAGCCATTGTTTGGACCACCTTCCCAAATCCATCAACCTCTTTATCTTTCATGATCTATACACTCATTATTCCAAAAAATTTCTACATTAACATCCGTATTACACCACATGTCACATAATAAGTTCCCATCCCATTCGTTTTCTATGATGGACTCCAATTTTTCAATATCAGTGTTCACAAATATGTCATACTGACATGGAAGATCTCTCCACTATAGACTGACATAGACCACTAGGCTCATCATCCAAATCATGAATTGTACTTTAGACTCCATTCCCTACTCTGATGGATATATTGTTGTTTGTCAAATATGTCTTACTTTGAAACTGGGGTTTTTCAATTTCGTGTTACGATACCCCATCTACATGTTAGCTAAATTTAGCAATGACACCCAGGAAAGTCAGTAAAGACATTTAGTTCCCAACTATATGTGTTATATTGACTATCAAGAAAGTCCTTAAGAATGTCTAATGACTTTAACAATTATACTGGGGAAATTTATCTAAATCATGTGAATCCCTCTACACAATATTTTTATGACCATGTGTTGGTTTCTTGGATTAGTAGGCCCCATATTGTGATTTCTTCATGAAAATTCATCTAGGTTCCTGAGATGGATTTTCAGATCATTCAACCATGTCTGAAGATGACCTAAAGTAAATTTATCCCTGATCATGCGATAATAATCATACATTCCATCTTGGATATGAATATTTCTTCAGAAATGATAATTGGATCATGTGATTATCCTAGACCTCTTTGAACATAACTACACATATCCAAACATCCCCCAACAATTCAAAAAAAATCGATGCATTTCAAGTAGGAAAACAAGCATGACATTCATGAAAGCAGGCCATGTCAAGTGGTAATCCTAGTATTTGATAGTATTCCCCATACTCCATGTGTATTCCCCTATCACAATGAAGAACCAATGTGTAAGCCCCAACCAAAAATATTGATGACTCTGAATCTAACTATTAACAAGATACATACAGTGACACTATATGGCCCAGGATCTATATTAACATACATAGGCTTGTTCAATTTCATATATCTTGCATCTATAAGCAGTGAGACGGGATGTTTTATATCCCTTTTTTATCACAGAGATCATAGATCATGTGTGATTAGGGAGTTTCAATGAACACATCATTCAAATAAAAGTATTATATATAAGGTAATACATAGAGTGTAATCCCCAATGAGCAGCATAATATGATATGATCCATATAAAATAGAAATATCTGTTTGTAATCCCCAAGATACTATTCAACAATGACTATAATTCCTACTTTAATCAGGATATATATGATGAATTCCTAAGGACCCAAATTCATATTTAACATCATAAGGATTGTCCCAACATATATGTACTAAATCCATATATAGTGGGACATATTATTTGTTAACGCATATATCTCACACTAATAATGTATCATATGATCTATGTGAGTTGAAATAGTCATATCATTCACATCATGAATCTCCACCCACCATGGAATCCTTATTGTGTAATCATAGATGGATGGAATGATTTAATTTCTTCTATATAAGGGAATCTACATTTTTTTTCATTCCCAAGGGAATGACTAAACAATGATAGTTTTAGTTCCTACATAAAATAGGATACATTAGGCACCTTCATAAGGCATGTTCTCAAATAGAAATCCACATTGGTGTAGCCCCCCAATGTCTCCGACATTTCAACCCTTACGAACCAATCGTTCCCATGGGATGGTCATTGTACCTCATCCATCAATAAATTTGGAAACCAATCAAACTATTATAAATATAATTCCTATAATAAATTGGTTATATATGACATCTCTTTGAGACATGATATTTCATATATAGTACCCAGGTTCCTTCATATATGTCATTTCTGCATGACATAAATCCATATATATTTTAATGATCTAAGTAGGTTTTGATTCCTGTTATAACTATGATACATAGGATTCTTCGTAATGGATCAATCCTCTCATAAAATATTATCCACCTCCATTTGTGGCTAATAATTTATATGAAATTGGTTATACCTATTAATCATATAAGAATCTTCCATTATAGGGAAACAAATGTAGTGCCTCACATACATACATATGGATTCAATAATCAGATTCCCTTCTTCTACTAATGAATGGGGTTATCCTATGATCAATATATTAGGATAGTAAGTCTCATATGTATATTGTGAAGATATTTTAAAACATATCTAAAATATATAAGATCCTTTCATAGTATGAAACAATTTTTCCCAAAGGGTGCGAGGAGCCTAAAATCTCGTCCTCTAAATGAATATGAGTATCTATGTTCCATTAGTTCTAAATCCCTAACTAAACACCTATCTTTTGAATGTAAGAACTCATCATGCTATGGATGTGGAATTGTTGGACTATCTGTCACAAAAAAAAATAGAAACTGGTAAAAATTATTATGTATGTAATCAACCCCCATCACAGTCATCTATTGATCCAATCCTAATTCACTTCGCTTACCTCATCATTGTTGAGACAAAAATGGGGAAACCAAGAAGAAAAAATTTAATCATGACATATCCTTTACTACAAAAAACAGATAGAAAACCAAGTTCTTGTCAACACATCCTTTTATTTAGTTGAGGAATTCCAAGCCATTACTTCTCCATGAAAACATAAATTGTGAACTTGAAGTGAGTCTCTCAAAAAATAGAATGATCTATTAATCATTAATCAGTCCATTTTTATTTACAACAATTCCAATGAGGAAAACTCAAATAGTATGATGTTAAATTTTTCTTGTGTCAGGCCACATTGTCAGAATATCAAATGAAGATTATATGTGTGGGAAAAATCATACAACTGATCATTTGTAACCAGGTTTCCCCTAAAATAATTCAATCGTTACTTTGAAAAGACTAAACAAGAGGAATGGATGAAATTTTAATAAATGGATGGTTGTGTTAACCATGAAAATATGAATATGTTCTAATCAACAGTATGATATAAAACTAATAGGTGAAATTTTTACTTTTTGTATAAATGACTACATATAGTCACCTTATCAATAAAATGTTTATCTGAGATATTGTCACCATCCAATGAGTGCTCTAGTAAGTCGGATCTAGATGCATCCCATGCGGGTTTAAATATGATTTCGCAAACCCAAAATCTTCAATGTAATGTGGTGAACACAACTGTCCATTATTACCATTGATGTGGTACAAACGGTACCCTCCAAGCAACCCACAAGGGTCCCTGAGTACTAAAGTATAAATGTCTTCATAATCCTAGGATTGCTACATTTACGAAAGTGGATCCCATCACCATAACGAACTTCTTTAAGAGCATATCCATGAAACATGATATCTTGATCCTTCAGTCTATATTGAAAGTGGAACATGGTTTCAAATATTGATCCCTTTGATTTTAGTTTACACTGAGGAGTAATTATGAAAACCTTGATTTTATTACAAACATAAATATGATTTATTACATAAACCATTCACTTGATACAAAATGGTTTATCAAGAGGTCTAGTGTCTTTATGGCTTAGGATCATTACATAGAATCTTAAAACAAGAAGTAAAAAATCATTATTGAAAACTGTATATACATGACCACTACATTCCCTCGTACATAGCAATGTATAGGATAACCTGAGGACATGCATAAAAAAAGGGGTGAGCTGTAATGCCCAGTAAGGGAATAAACATAGAATACATGAGGAGTAAAATACATGTTATACAATAGGAATATCAATAGATCATAATAGAAACATGAACATAAAGTCATGATAAAGCATGATAATCATAACATTGAAATGTAACAACAACACTTAACATGGAATTAGCATGAGACAAGGCTCATTGCGCATAGAGCATGAGTAAATCCTCATTGCACATGAAGCACGAGTAAACCCTTGTTGCAATTGAATTAGATTGTTTCAACACTCATTGCACATGACGTATCATGATACTATACTTTACATAATGCATTGGAGCTCTATAAGGGCGCACCCTTCTTAAACATTTCATTTCATGCATAAGTGGGCCACATGGATCATAAAATATGGATTCATAAAACATAATCATTTATTCCACGATAAAGGAAATAAAGAATTCATACATGACACTTTATAATCAATAAGTAGATGTGCATAAAGTTGAATACCCTTGATGGAGGAATGGACATGGTATTCACTACACAATGACATTGGCTTAGAAAATCTGTGTGATTCTGCAGTGTAACAACATGCCATAAGAATTCATATAAAATGATTGATGAGATAGAAAGGGGTTCCACATCATATATACATGTAATGGAAAGTAAGGAGGCCTTATAGATACAGGTACTAACAATTGTAATTGAATTTAGATTCATGACACAAATGTATTTCTTGAATGTAAAAGAGTAGAGAGAAGTTCCTTTCGGAATTTCGGCATAGTAACAGGTGTACATGGGAGGCATTTAATTAGAGACAAAGGGGTATCCGATCATTCAAACATAAATAGGGAAATATGCGGTAGGTGAGAAACTATACCCCAACATTCATAATTGAAATTAAAAGGAAGGAACAACTTAAATTAAATTTGACAAAAATGAGAAAGGAAGAAAAAACCCTTATATGGAAGTGTTCTTACAAAGGAATGAGAGAGGCTTGAGAGAGGCTTCTTGGGAACTTGGGGAACCTTGAGAGGATTCTAGAGAGAGTAGGGCAGAGGTTGGAAGAACTCCAAATTATTTGAGTGAGGAGGAAGTGGGATCAAGGGTGGGTTTATATAGGAAAGGTGAGTGAATTCTTTATTATTTACATTTGGGAGCCCTTACATAAAACTAATCCAAAACAAAAATCACCTCATGCTTTTTTCGAATGGTTTTCGGAAAAAGGAAGGGGAAAAAATATTTTATAAGGCCAAAGTCCAAACTTCTTAAAATTATGGAGTTTCTTATGTGGATGTGAGACACACTCTAATGAAAAATAATTTAAAAAGACAAGATGTTTAATAAGTCTTGAGGGGCCCGTTAATGCTTTGAAAAGTTATTCAAACAAACCCAAAATCACATTTTTCTAATGGAAAAAAATATATTTTCCATACATAATTCTTATAGTATTTTATTACATCACTATTGGGTCCTTATGATGTCATAAAACACATTATATATTTAAACGCTATTTAATTTTTACCCCAAAATTTGACTGTCTCATAAAATTATGAAAACATCACCGTTGGATAATTTTGACATCCTTATTCCAAAAATATCATTTATTTTATATAAATAATTTTCTAAATATGTTAATTTTCATATTTAAAATAAAAACCGATATTTATCGAAAATTCACGGGTTTTGATAGAAATGGATTTCAAACATTAATAAAAATTATAATTGTATTCATAAAATTATATGATCATTTATATATAATAAAATTAGTTTAATAATAATGATAATATGTTATTAAAATATTATTTAATTCAAAAATAACTTAATTTAATAAAATAGAATTCTTAATAAAATAATAACTAAAAACACTAATTGTAGTTTAAAAACTATCTACAATGTATCAATAATGAAAGAAAATTATATTAATTATTATATAAAAAATAATTAAATGAACATAGTACTAGTGATTTTATACATAACCCCTTAAAACAGCAGCATAAGACCTAATGGTAAGGTGTGTGATGGTGAAAAACTCTTGGGGTGGCTCAGATAACATCTGTAACGCCCCGACCCCAGCTGCCCAGAGTCGGTGCATTAATTACATAACATTGGCATGATCACAAGAAAGATCAAATCTCGAAAGACCGATTGGTTTAGTAGCCTTGGAAACACTAGATATATTCATAAGTTTTACATTACATCATAAAATCAAAAACTACTACAACAACATAATGTTTCCACAGTCCACACTACAATCCCCTCATAATATCCCTGCAGGTCATTCATAACTTACATCTTCACATCCTGGGAAAAATAAAACATAGAAAAGGGGTGAGCTCAAATGCCCAGTAAGGATAACAATATAGCGGAAACTTTCATCAATAAGAATAAACATTTAAGGCAATGTATAACTAAAACAAAAGCCATTTAAACATGAACTTTCAACATGGTATGGAATAAATAAAATGAAATAATGCCATTTACTTATTCAATGGATATTCCACTAATCGAATAATCACATGCAAAAATAAATAACCACTTTCATAATGTTGGAATGCATAATGCCAGACTATCATAACCACATAGCCAAGGCCTCGTGCCAAGACTACAAATAAGATTTTGTCAAGGCCTTGTGCCAAGACACTAGTTTGTCTCATGAGACCTACCGATGCATCGAGGAGCTATAGCGGGTTCCACCCGTCACTTATTAAGTCCAATGCATTCCCATATGAAAAGGTTTAAACATAACATAAACATTCATATTAAAACTAGCATATGAAATGTCAATACTTTCACAATAAACTATGAATGGTATAAAAATAGCACATCCACAGTCAAACATATCACAAAACCTTCAATACAATATAGAAGTTTTGTATCATAATAAATCAACTTCAAATAATCTTAAAATCCATCAAAGGATGTTGACATAGATGAAATCAAAATTCTTTTTAAAGAAATATCTCCTTTTATTTTGAAATCATTTAAGATCCATATAAAATAAAACATTTTCTTTGAAAATATTCTTATAAGCTTGTAAGGAAAGCTTTGAAGATTTTATAACGGCGTAAAATAACCGCACCCGCCGTATAAGTTAAAAAAAACATTCTTACCTCAATTCTGTCGAAAAGGTTAAAAAAGGACCTAGTTTTGAAAACGACGGAAAGATTCCTTTATAAACCTCTTATAAAAAGTCAAACAAGGGTATAAATGACTTTAACCCATATTCTTGTAAATAGTAAAAATGTTTTGAAATACATTTTTAAGAAACATGGATATGGATGATAAAGATATCCCAGTAGATTATTACGTATAAACCACCTCGGATAATGAAGAGATTGTGAAATAACCCTTACCTTGTACTTTTCCTTGGTTGGGGTAGGTTAACCTCCTGTATAATGGTGAAATAATTGTTATTAAATTATACAAGAATCATATATATTAATATGATATCATATATGATCTTTTAACATTGATTTATTAATAATATCTTAGAATTTATCATCGTTTCGGGTGTTAACTTACTCATTTTCTTTTATATGTTTTGTTACATAAGACATTTTTGTTGTATCTTATTCATATCCAGAATGATATCAATTCCTTAAACATCATTTTTAAATCATAAAATGATAATTATACTTCAATGGATACGATGGAGAATGAATCTCATCGCGTTCGTGGAGACGGTAGTCCGTACGTACGCACGAGCGACAATATCATTCTTTTGATATTAAAATAATATATAAATGAATGGTATATCATATATACAGAATCATTAACATGTTATATTTATTATTTACATGAGTTACACATCATTATTATACCCATCCAAATAATATTATATTGAATAACAATTACACCACGACGTGGAGACGGTAAGCCGTACGTACGCACGTATGGTGACATGTTATTCAAAGGGTGGATAGAATACTGAATATGGTTGTACCATACTTATAATAACATCACAGTATATGTGAGATACTGGAGTTATTATTTTAGAATGGTAAGAACAAAGGAAGAAGAAGTGGAAGAAGAAATGAACTTAGAAAAGGGTGGTGAAATCATTACCTCTTCTTCGGGTTCTTCCTTTTGATTTGATCAATAGGGCTCCTTAGGTTGGCTTTCTGATCAAAATAAGGCCTCTAGGTTGTAGTGAGGGATGTTGGGAGAGTATTTGGGCAGAGTTTGGCCGAACCAAAAGGCTTTATAGGTGTGAAGAAATGAGAAGGAGGAGTGCCCTTTTATAAGAGGGGTGAGGGGCACCTTTGGAAAAGCTAGAAATATTAATTTATAATAAATTCATATTCGGTTTCTAATGGCTCAAAAGTTGACTATTCAAAGTTTAAGGTTGGGATAGGTCGAAAACCACTCAACCAATAGAATTTAGAAAGGTTTGGGTACTTATATTAACCTTATCTTTAAGTATTAACTCTAAGTTAATTAGTTTCACTTTTACAATGTCTCTTTGTATTTTTATATAATATGGTTAATAAACTTACTATATACATCCAAGAGACCCCCAAGTGGTCCATTAATGAGGAACCTATAATAATATAAGTCTCTTGGCCGAACCTTAGATTTTTAGGAATTTAATATCAATTAATAATATAATATTTGTTTTAAGAACTCTTTTATGTCAATTTTGACACTATTCAATAGTTGATTTTTGTGAAACTCCTAACAGATTGATTACTTCGAAAAAAGTCAATTAAATCAATCCTAATATATCATATTATCATAGAAAATTAGTTTAATTCATTAAAAGTTTCATATTGTAATTATTTGGGTATTTATAAGATCAATTATTTTAATTTTTTACTATTTTAGTAATTACTGCATCATCATTGTGTCATAAATAAAATAAATTATTTAATGTCTAAAAATTATAAATAAAATATCATTATGTAGGAAATATTTTTATCTTTCTAATGAATATTTATAATCGAAAATCCAACATGTATAACCCTATGTAAAAATTGTTCTTCTAAAGGATGTAAGCTTATGCCATTTTTATTTTTATTTTAACTTTATTAATATAATGTGTCCCTACCACATACAAGTGGCTCCAAGGGGTCCCCAAATTTACCCAAGGATGCCCATGGTCGGGTATGTGTCCACAAATAAGGTTAGGACACGTTTTAGGGTAATTTTGTATTATTATAATATTATTTTTTAAGCCTTATTTACCGGATTTACCCTTAACCATGGTAAATAAAATATTTACCGCAGTAATTATTCAAAATGTGTAAAAATAAAAGTTACCTATTTACATAATTTGGACATCCTGATTCCAAATATGGAATCCATTTTCCTAAATTCAAAACACAGAAGTGGCAGAAATTAATTTAAAATTAATTCCCGCTGTCAAAACAAAAAGCGTGTTTTTAAGAGGTAATAACTATCAAAAGATTGACACTTGTTTATGTTCGGTTTAATTGTAAAATTATGTCCAATGATAAACATTAAATTGAATGGTAAAAATATATTCTAAATATAATTTAAAACCACTCAAACTCATAATTTATCACTATTAATTATTTTGATTAAAAAATTTGTTTTTAATTAAAATTTAGAAATTTTCACTATTCATCAAAATATGAAAGTTATCCGAAATGTACCAAAATTTCACCCTAGGCTAATTTTGATATTCCGAATCCAAAAATGAAGTCCATTTTGAAATATAGAATATATATGATTTCAAAAAGTAGTTATTACTATTCACAAAGGCTAGTTTAATTAGTTGTGGTGTGTGTTAGAACTCGAGGTTGCGTACAACACACGCTATCACATTATTCGAAGGGAAACGTACCGTAGAAGCTTGGGGTGTTACATTCTCCCCTCCTTCAAATAATTGCGTCCTCGCAATTTCTAGGGTATTACTGCATAAAAAGACTCGGGTGGTTCTTCATCATAAGTTCCTCGGGTTCCCACGTTGCCTCTTCCATCTTATGATTTCTCCACAAAACATTTACCAGACCTGTCGTCCGGTTTCTCAGTACTTGTTCTCTTGTATCAAGAATCCTGACGGGCTCTTCGCAATAAGACAGATCGGGTTCCAGTTCTAATTCCTCATAGGTGAGTACATGCGTTGGGTCAGGCATGTATTTTCTCAACAGAGATACGTGGAACACATCGTGAACTTTGGAGAGACTTGGCGGCATTGCCAATCGGTAAGCTACAGCCCCAATTCGTTCTAGAATTTCGAAAGGTCCGATGTACCTGGGACTCAATTTACCTTTCTTACCAAAACGTATGACTCCCTTCCACGAAGATACCTTTAGGAAAACATGATCACCGACTTGAAATTCCAAATCCTTCCTTCGATTATCGACATAGCTCTTCTGCCTACTTTGAGCTGCTTTGATGTGATTTTGGATTACCTTTACCTTTTCCATCGTTTCCTCCACCAGTTCTAGACCTACAAGTTTTCTTTCAGCGACGTCATCCCAACAGGTTGGTGTACGACATCTCTTTCCGTATAACGCTTCATATGGTGCCATCTGAATACTCGAATGGAAGCTATTGTAATAGGAAAATTCTACCAGAGGTAAATATTGATCCCACATACCCTGAAAGTCAAGTGAGCAAGATCTCAACATGTCTTCTAAGGTCTGAATAGTCCGTTCTGACTGTCCGTCTGTCTGAGGGTGGTATGCAGTGCTCAAATGAAGTTCAGTATCCAGGGATTTCTGAAGACTTTTCCAGAATCTTGAAGTAAAACGGGGATCACGATCAGAAACAATTGATAGGGGTACTCCATGAAGTCTCACAACTTCATTAATGTATAGTCTTGCTAGACGTTCCAGGGGTAGATCTTCTCTTATAGCAAGAAAATGTGCTGACTTGGTAAGACGATCAACAATAACCCATATTGCATCGTTCCTTCTAGGAGTCTTCGGTAGCCCCATGACAAAGTCCATCGTAACATTGTCCCATTTCCACTCCGGTATGGGAAGAGGTTGCAAGACTCCTCCAGGCTGTTGCCTTCCAGCTTTCATTTGTTGACAAACCATACATCTTGACACAAAATCAGCAATCTCCCTCTTCATGTTGTCCCACCAAAAATGTTCCTTCAAATCTCTATACATTTTGGTGCTCCCAGGGTGTATAGAGAAATTGGAACTATGAGCATCATCCAGCAATTCCCTTTTTAGATCAGGTATATTGGGAACACAAAGTCTCTTCCCAAATTTCAAAATTCCATCTTCATACATAAAGTCTCTCAATCTCCCATCATTCACAGCTTTAATCTTCTTTTGGAATTCTTCATCATCGGTTTGAGAACTCTTAATCCTTTCTAGTAAAGATGGTTTGGCAACCATTTGAAAAAGCATTGATGTTTCACCTTCCCTGGTTATTCCCATGTCCATTTTCACTAGATCCATGAAAATTGGATCCCTTTCAATTCTCATATTGTTCAAAACTCCATGGTCTTTTCTACTCAAAGCATCTGCCACCTTGTTTGCCTTCCCCGGGTGGTAGTGTATCGTACAATCATAATCCTTGAGTAATTAAAGCCATCTCCTTTGCCTCATGTTGAGTTCTTTTTGTGAGAAAATATACTTCAAACTCTTGTGATCAGTATAAATCTCACATTTTTCACCATAGAGGTAGTGCCTCCATATCTTCAAAGCAAAGATCACAGCTGCTAACTCAAGATCATGAGTAGGATAGTTTTGTTCATGAATTTTCAACTGTCGTGATGCATAGGCAATAACTCTATCATTCTGCATAAGGACACAACCAAGTCCTTTCTTCGATGCATCACTATAAATAACGAACCCATCATTCCCCGATGGTAGAGTCAATATAGGAGCATTGACTAATCTTCTCTTCAGTTCTTCGAAGCATTCTTCACACTCTTTTGTCCAAACAAATTTAACCCCTTTACGTGTGAGCTTCGTTAATGGGTTAGCCAATCGGGAAAAATTCTGGACGAAACGTCGATAATAACCTGCCAAACCAATAAAACTACGTACCTCAGTTATACTCGTAGGTGCTGGCCATTCTTGGATTGCCTTGGTCTTAGAAGGATCAACAGAGATTCCATCTTTAGAGACAATATGGCCAAGAAAAGAAATCTCCTGAAGCCAGAATTCACACTTGCTAAACTTCCCATATAATTCATGCCTCCTCAGAGTCTTCAAGATAATGCGCAAGTGATTTTCATGATCTTCGTAGGTTTTGGAGTATACCAAGATATCATCAATAAATACCACCACAAATTCATCGAGATACTCCTTGAAAACTCTATTCATTAGATCCATGAATACAGAGGGTGCATTAGTCAATCCAAACGGCATTACAGTAAACTCGTAATGCCCGTACCTGGTTCGAAATGCTGTCTTCGGAATGTCTTCCTTCTTCACACACAACTGATGGTATCCAGATCGAAGGTCAATCTTTGAAAAGTATTGAGCTCCATGCAGTTGGTCAAATAAATCATCAATACGAGGTAGGGGATACTTGTTCTTTATTGTTATAGCATTGATCTCCCTGTAGTCGATACATAACCTCATAGATCCATCTTTCTTTTTAAAAAAAAGAACAGGGGCTCCCCATGGAGAAACACTAGGGCGAATAAATCCCTTATTACTCAGTTCCTCTAGTTGTTTCTTTAGTTCGACTAACTCTACAGTGGCCATTCTATAAGGGGTCTTCGATATAGGCCTTGATCCAGGAATCAAATCAATAGAAAACTCAACTTCTCGTTCTGGAGGATGTCCAGGTAAATCATCCGGAAATACATCTACAAATTCTTTCACAACAGGTACATCCTCTATTTGAACATTCCTTTCCTCACCGACAGTTATTTCATTCTCTTCCTCCCCAATAATTGAATTAAGTTGAGCTACTGGGGGTGGATCTAAATAAGAATTAGGTGGTGACGATTCTGCTCTAAAAATAAGGTGCTCCTTATCATTATCATCAAGAATCGTAACCTCTTTCTTCTTACAATAAATCTTCGCATCATAGTCCGAAAGCCAGTCCATACCGAGGATTATATCAAACTCAATCATAGGTATGACGATGAAATCAGCAGATAAAGACAATTTATGTGCTCTAATGGGGACTGATTCACAAAACTTTGTTGCAACGATACTTCCCTTAGGAGTTTTAACTGACAACTCCCTTATTAAATCAAATTGGAAATATCTAATTTTCTTAGCAAACTGGGAAGATATGAAACAATGCGATGATCCAGAATCAAATAATGCATTTGCTAAACTTGAGGAAACCATTAAATTACCTGCCACCACGTCTTTCGGAGCTTCTACCTCAGCAGTAGTGATAGCATAAGCCTGGCCTTGATCCCTTGGCCTTTTCTGAGGTAAGTTCTCCTGACGCTTAGGACATGCATTTGCATAATGCCCCATCTCCCTGCAATTGTAGCACTGAACGTTGGTAGCTTCCTTCTTCCCCTTGCAATCATGAGCTTGGTGGCCTTTTTCACCACACTTGTAACAGACTCCCATTCCCTTCAAGCAAGTACCAGGATGTTTCTTCCCGCATTTACCACAAGATGGATATTCAACCTTTCCCTTCTTCCCCTTATTTCCATTCCCAAATTGATCAGCAGGTCTCTTCTTCTCTTGCTTTGCTTTAAAGTCATAAGACTTAGAGAATTCCTTTTTTGTCTTTATAGCACATGAGACAATGTCTTCGTACGATGAAAAGGATTGTGAGACTAATGCTCGACGGAGAAATGGTTTTAACCCATCAAAGAAACGATCAATCTTACTTCTTGGGTTGCGAATATAATCTCCAGCATACCTCGCTAACCTTGTAAAGTTAGCCTCATACTTTGTGACATTCTCATCCTCCTTTTGTCTCAGACTCAGAAATTGTCTTTCCATATCCGCTCGATGGTCGCGAGGGAAGTATTTTTCTAAAAACAGATCTTTGAATTCCCTCCATTCCATATTTGATACTTCATCATCTTCCTTCGTATTTTGAATCAATGACCACCATTGATCAGCATCTCCAGTGAGGCGGTAAACTGCCATGATAACTTTTTCCCTTTCACTGCTCCCCAAAGCCTGAAATATTTTCTCTAAGGAAAATATCCATTGCTCAGCTACTAAGGGATTTGTATTCCCATTGAACGTTGGTGGTTGTTGCCTCATGAATCGATCTAACATTGATCCTCCACGCTGCGGATCAGGGTGCTCCATACGGGTAAGGTTATTATTCATAACCTGAGTAAGTTGTCCCAGTATGGTGATTAGCTGATCGGCACCAGTTGCATCACCAGCCCCACTATAATTATCTTGAGCAGGAGGGCAATCCCTACATGGAGTGCGCGCATTGATACGGTTTCCATTTCTTCCACTAGGCGCCATTTCTAAACAATGGCATAAACTAGATCAGTTTATGAATCAAAATACATAATCCCATACTTATAAAACACTTAACATAAATTGATCTATTTATGGATATAATCCATAATCATAATAATGTTTTCTTTGAGGAAGTATATACTCATAAACCCTTCATAATGATTTGTAAAGATAGTGAGAGTTATCCTAAGCATATCCCCCGGGAGTGTCGTAACCAAGAGTGCAGCAAGGCCCGTTGTCGTGCACCAGTTCCCGTTCGAGTCTAGCTCAAAGCGGTGTTTTCGGGTTTTACCCCTAGGTACATCTGTGCCAGAGCCGCCTCTACCTGCTCGTATCCAGACAGGGATGTATTGCTTGGAAAACTCACAAAATCTCTACAATACCAAAATTCTAGGAAGTTCTTCTATACTAATCCTCAAAGTTCATCTTAGGTCTACGTGCTCTAATCAGAGTTTATCTAAATCTAGCTTCCAAGGTTTGTACTAAACTTCCTCTGATACCAACTGTAACGCCCCGACCCCAGCTGCCCAGAGTCGGTGCATTAATTACATAACATTGGCATGATCACAAGAAAGATCAAATCTCGAAAGACCGATTGGTTTAGTAGCCTTGGAAACACTAGATATATTCATAAGTTTTACATTACATCATAAAATCAAAAACTACTACAACAACATAATGTTTCCACAGTCCACACTACAATCCCCTCATAATTTCCCTGCAGGTCATTCATAACTTACATCTTCACTTCCTGGGAAAAATAAAACATAGAAAAGGGGTGAGCTCAAATGCCCAGTAAGGATAACAATATAGCGGAAACTTTCATCAATAAGAATAAACATTTAAGGCAATGTATAACTAAAACAAAAGCCATTTAAACATGAACTTTCAACATGGTATGGCATAAATAAAATGAAATAATGCCATTTACTTATTCACATGGATATTCCACTAATCGAATAATCACATGCAAAAATAAATAACCACTTTCATAATGTTGGAATGCATAATGCCAGACTATCATAACCACATAGCCAAGGCCTCGTGCCAAGACTACAAATAAGATTTTGTCAAGGCCTTGTGCCAAGACACTAGTTTGTCTCATGATACCTACCGATGCATCGAGGAGCTATAGCGGGCTCCACCCGTCACTTATTAAGTCCAATGCATTCCCATATGAAAAGGTTTAAACATAACATAAACATTCGTATTAAAACTAGCATACGAAATGTCAATACTTTCACAATAAACTATGAATGGTATAAAAATAGCACATCCACAGTCAAACATATCACAAAACCTTCAATACAATATAGAAGTTTTGTATCATAATAAATCAACTTCAAATAATCTTAAAATCCATCAAAGGATGTTGACATAGATGAAATCAAAATTCTTTTTAAAGAAATATCTCCTTTTATTTTGAAATCATTTAAGATCCATATAAAATAAAACAGTTTCTTTGAAAATATTCTTATAAGCTTGTAAGGAAAGCTTTGAAGATTTTATAACGGCGTAAAATAACCGCACCCTCCGTATAAGTTAAAAAAAACATTCTTAACTCAATTCTGTCGAAAAGGTTAAAAAAGGACCTTGTTTTGAAAACGACGGAAAGATTCCTTTATAAACCTCTTATAAAAAGTCAAACAAGGGTATAAATGACTTTAACCCATATTCTTGTAAATAGTAAAAATGTTTTGAAATAAATTTTTAAGAAACATGGATGTGGATGATAAAGATATCCCAGTAGATTATTACGTATAAACCACCTCAGATAATGAAGAGATTGTGAAATAACCCTTACCTTGTACTTTTCCTTGGTTGGGGTAGGTTAACCTCCTGTATAATGGTGAAATAATTGTTATTAAATTATACAAGAATCATATATATTAATATGATATCATATATGATCTTTTAACATTGATTTATTAATAATATCTTAGAATTTATCATCGTTTCGGGTGTTAACTTACTCATTTTCTTTTATATGTTTTGTTACATAAGACATGTTTGTTGTATCTTATTCATATCCAGAATGATATCAAGTCCTTAAACATCATTTTTAAATCATAAAATGATAATTATACTTGAATGGATACGATGGAGAATGAATCTCATCGCGTTCGTGGAGACGGTAGTCCGTACGTACGCACGAGCGACAATATCATTCTTTTGATATTAAAATAATATATAAATGAATGGTATATCATATATACAGAATCATTAACATGTTATATTTATTATTTACATGAGTTACACATCATTATTATACCCATCCAAATAATATTATATTGAATAACAATTACACCACGACGTGGAGACGGTAAGCCGTACGTACGCACGTATGGTGACATGTTATTCAAAGGGTGGATAGAATACTGAATATGGTTGTACCATACTTATAATAACATCACATTATATGTGAGATATTGGAGTTATTATTTTATAATGGTAAGAACAAAGGAAGAAGAAGTGGAAGAAGAAATGAACTTAGAAAAGGGTGGTGAAATCATTACCTCTTCTTCGGGTTCTTCCTTTTGATTTGATCAAAAGGGCTCCTTAGGTTGACTTTCTGATCAAACTAAGGCCTCTAGGTTGTAGTGAGGGATGTTGGGAGAGTATTTGTGCAGAGTTTGGCCGAACCAAAAGGCTTTAGAGGTGTGAAGAAATGAGAAGGAGGAGTGCCCTTTTATAAGAGGGGTGAGGGGCACCTTTGGAAAAGCTAGAAATATTAATTTATAATAAATTCATATTCGGTTTCTAATGGCTCAAAAGTTGACTATTCAAAGGTTAAGGTGGGTATAGGTCGATAACCACTCAACCAATAGAATTTAGAAAGGTTTGGGTACTTATATTAACCTTATCTTTAAGTATTAACTCTAAGTTAATTAGTTTCACTTTTACAATGTCTCTTTGTATTTTTATATAATATGGTTAATAAACTTACTATATACATCCAAGAGACCCCCAAGTGGTCCATTAATGAGGAACCTATAATAATATAAGTCTCTTGGCCGAACCTTAGATTTTTAGGAATTTAATATCAATTAATAATATAATATTTGTTTTAAGAACTCTTTTATGTCAATTTTGACACTATTCAATAGTTGATTTTTGTGAAACTCCTAACAGATTGATTACTTCGAACAAAGTCAATTAAATCAATCCTAATATATCATATTATCATAGAAAATTAGTTTAATTCATTAAAAGTTTCATATTGTAATTATTTGGGTATTTATAAGATCAATTATTTTAATTGTTTACTATTTTAGTAATTACTGCATCATCATTGTGTCGTAAATAAAATAAATTATTTAATGTCTAAAAATTATAAATAAAATATCATTATTTAGGAAATATTTTTATCTTTCTAATGAATATTTATAATCGAAAATCCAACATGTATAACCCTATGTAAAAATTGTTCTTCTAAAAGATGTAAGCTTATTCCATTTTTATTTTTATTTTAACTTTATTAATATAATGTGTCCCTACCACATAAAAGTGGCTCCAAGGGGTCCCCAAATTGACCCAAGGATGCCCATGGTCGGGTATGTGTCCACAAATAAGGTTAGGACACGTTTTAGGGTAATTTTGTATTATTATAATATTATTTTTTAACCCTTATTTACCGGATTTACCCTTAACCATGGTAAATAAAATATTTACCGCAGTAATTATTCAAAATGTGTAAAAATAAAAGTTACCTATTTACATAATTTGGACATCCTGATTCCAAATATGGAATCCATTTTCCTAAATTCAAAATACAGAAGTGGCAGAAATTAATTTAAAATTAATTCCCGCTGTCAAAACAAAAAGCGTGTTTTTAAGAGGTAATAACTATCAAAAGATTGACACTTGTTTATGATCGGTTTAATTGTAAAATTATGTCCAATGATAAACATTAAATTGAATGGTAAAAATATATTCTAAATATACTTTAAAACCACTCAAACTCATAATTTATCACTATTAATTATTTTGATTAAAAAAGTTGTTTTTAATTAAAATTTAGAAATTTTCACTATTCATCAAAATATGAAAGTTATCCGAAATGTACCAAAATTTCACCCTAGGCTAATTTTGATATTCCGAATCCAAAAATGAAGTCCATTTTTAAATATAGAATATATATGATTTCAAAAAGTAGTTATTACTATTCACAACGGCTAGTTTAATTAGTTGTGGTGTGTGTTAGAACTCGAGGTTGCGTACAACACACGCTATCACATTATTCGACGGGAAACGTACCGTAGAAGCTTGGGGTGTTACAACATCGCTCGAGTGGAAATCTCTATCAACATCCAATTTTCCCATAGACGGTCTCGTTCGAGCTCGACATGATGAAGATCAGCTTGGGCTTGGTCAGGAGTGAAGCCCAAAGACGCCACCTCTTTTCCGATCTCCGACAAATGGGCTTCGTATGATACAATTCTAATGGATGAGATCATCGCTTCTTTTTTCTGAGTAAATTGGATTTGTTAAATCCCTATATTTATACTAATCATGAGATCACTATTCAATGACTATATTAGCAATGGTCAAAATACTTAACATAAAACCAAATAAGTTGACATTTTATATAAACATTTTACAGAAAGAGACATTTAATTAGATCAATAGGGATTTCCATTAATGAACATTGGGTCGTTTCAATATTCCCCCCTTAAGAAATTTTCCCCCCGAAATTTCATTTCCACACACTTAAACAAATATGGGTAACTCAGCTTAATTATTTCCTCTGATTCCCAAGTCTCTTCTTCAAACATGTGGTTTCGCCACAAAAACTTGATTAGGGGGACTGTCTTATTTCGTAGAACTTTTTATCTACGATCTAAGATCGTCACTGGTTGCTCCTCATAAGAAAGATCATCCTCCAACTGTACCACCTCAAAAGAGAGTACATGTGAAGGGTCTTGTATGTACTTCCCTAATAGGGATAAATTAAAGACATCATATACTTTGGCCATGGTAGGTGGATGTTCTAGTCGATAGGCTACAGCTCCGACACGATCAAGAATCTCGATGGGGCTGATGTACCTTGGACATCACTTACCTTTCTTTACAAACCTCATGACCTTCTTCCATGGAGATATGCGTAGAAAGACCATGTCTCCAACATTAAACTCAAGGACTCATCGTCAATTATCTACATAACTCTTCTGTCAACTTTGGGCTGCATTGATATGATGCTGATTGGTTTTTAACTTATCCACCATTTTCTCAACCATTTCCGGTCCTAGCAGCATAGGTTCCCCGACCTCATCCCAACGCCCTGATGTTCTGCACCTTTTCTCATAATGGGCTTCATAAGGTTCCATTTGGATGCACGAGTGGAAGCTGTTATTATAAGAGAACTCCACCAGAGGAAGATGTAGATCCCATCCTCCTTTAAAGTCCATTGAGCATGCTCTCAACATGTCCTCAAGTGTTTGGATAGTCTGCTCAGATTGGACATCAGTTTGTGGATGAAAGGCCGTACTGAAGTTCAGTTCAGTATTCAGAGCATGATGAAGGCTCCTCTAAAACATAGAGGCGAATCTTGGATCTCAGTCAGACACAATAGATAGTGGCACTCCATGCAGCCTTACCAATTCACTGATATATATCTGTGCCCGTTGATCCAATGATAAATCCTTCCAAATATAAATGAAGTGTGCAGTCATTGTAAGACGATCCACAACAACCCAAATTGAATAGTTGTCATTGGATTTCCATGTATGTATGGTGACAAAGTCCATGGTGATGTTCTCCCATTTCCATTGTGGTTTGGGAAATGGTTCTATCATACCTTTAGACTTCAGCCTCTCTGCCTTCACTTGCTGGCACACCAGGCACTTTGATGTATATTGAACGATCTCATTTTTCATATTATCCCACCAAAATATTTCTTGGAGATCTCGATACATATTTGTGCTCCCTGGGTGCATAGAGAAATTTGAACTATGTGTATCATCCAAAAGTTCTTTCTTTAGCTCCGGACGTAATGGAACACATAGAATTTTTCCAAATCGCAGAATTCCTTCTTCATTAACATTAAAATTTGAGGATTTCCCTTTTTTGATATAATCCTCCTTTTCCTGAATCCACGCATCATCCTTTTGAGGATCCTTTATCCATTCCAAAAGAGATGGTTGAGTAATCATTTGTGAAAGGATTGATGATGTTCCCTTCTTTATGATTCCCATGTCCATCTTCATCAAGTCTAATAAGATTAGATCCTTCTCAATTCTCATCATTGATAGAATCGTTGAGTCATTTCTACTTAGGGTATCTACCACCTTGTTTGCTTTCCCAGGGTGGTAATGTATTGAACAATCATAATCCTTAATGAGCTCTATCCATATTCTCTAGTGCATATTAATCTATTTCTGTGTGAATATATATTTATGACTCTTGTAGTTAGTATATACCTCACATTTCTCTCCATAGAGATAATGCTGCCAGATTTTCAAGGGAAAGATCACCTCCGCCAACTCCAGATCATGCAGTGGATAGTTTCACTCAAGGATTTTTAACTGCCATGAGGCATAGGATATCACTTTATAATTCTGCATCATCACACAGCCTAAGCCCTTCTTCTATGCATCACTGAATACCACAAATATTTCCCCACTTGTGGGTAAATTGAGCACGAGAGCAGTGATAAGCCTCCTTTTTAACTCCTTGAATAATTCTTCTCATTCATCACTCCAAGAAAACATTACACCCTTTTTAGTTATCTTAGTTAGAGGGTTGGACAATCATGAGAAATTTCTCACAAATCGTCAATAATATCCAGCTAACCCCAAGAAGCTATAGATATCTATTTCCGATGTTGGACTCAGCCATCCCTCAATTGCATCTATTTTGGAGGGATCCCCAGATATCCCATTTCTTGTGATGAAATGGCCCAGTAATGAGACCTCCTTCAACTAGAACTCACACTTACTGTACTTTGCATAGAGCTTCTCCTTGCGCAAAGTCTCTAGTACAGTTCTCAAATGCTCCTCATGATCCTCCTTATTTTTAGATTATATTAAAATATCATCTATAAAGACTACCAAAAATTTGTTTAGCTAGTATCTAAAGACTATATTCATCAAGTCCATGAAGATTTCTGGGGAATTGGTGAGTCCAAAAGGCATTACTATGAATTCTTAGTGCCCATATCTTGTACGAAAAGCAGTCATGGGGACATCATTCTTCTTCACCTTCACTTGATAATATCTTGACCGAAAATATACCATGGAGAAGTATTGTGCTCCATCCAGCTGATCAAACAAGTCGTCAATCCATGGCAGGGGATACATATTCTTTATCGAGATTTTATTATATTAACGATAATCGATGCAAATATGCATTGAACCATCCTTCTTCTTGACGAAGAGGACTGGTGCACCCCATGGTGAAGCACTTGGGCGTATAAACCCTTTATCCAGACTCTCCTGTAGTTGTTTCTTTATCTCTTCAAGATCCATGACATCCATTCTATATTGAGTCTTGGATATTGGTAGTTCCCCTGGTATATGTTCAATTGAGAATTCAACATCTCTTCTAGGAGGAAGACTAGGAAGTTCCTTGGGAAACACTTCAGTAAATTACCTTACAATAGGAATTTCTTCCAGGATGGGTTCTTCCTTGGAATCAATCATCTGATCCAGATACGCGTACTCATAGGGCAATAATATCCATGCTTGAGATGATGGAGCTAAACGAGATTCATCTTCCTTCTAACACTTGTAAAGAATCAGGTGACGATTCTCCTTAAGGAGTGTGATTTCCATCTCTGGAAAATTTATGTTGGCTCTATATAAGGAAAGAAAATACATGCCAAGAATTGCATCAAATTCCACCAGAGGGAGTATGATGAGGTTCACCAGGAAATTCAATCCACAGATTATAATAGAAGAGGACTTATAGTCATGGGATGCAATTATTTCCCCATTTTTCATACACACCAACATCTTCACTTCCATGATTTGTGGTGGTGCTGGGATTGTTCTACTAAACATTCAAGATATAAAAGAATGTGTAGAACCTAAATCAAAAAGTTCATTCGCTATTATTGAATGAATAACTAGCGTACCTGTCACTACTTCGTTTTTGGGGTTTGCTTCATCCGAAGTGATGGAAAAAGCTCTTCCTTGCTGCCTTAGAGGTTGTTGGTTGCCTCCGAAAACCCTTGGTTTAGGGAACTTATTTGAAAAGTGCCCTGGTTCTTTGCAGTTGTAGTAATGAAAAATTATTTGAGGTTCGAATGGAGCATTACACTCCTCTGTCACAACCATGGATCTTTATTTCCGATAGTTAATATCTAGTTTCCCTTCTCATCCACACCTAAAGCATTTCCTCGTCCCCTTGAGGCAATTTCCAGTGTTCTTCATTCTGCACTTTTGGTAACTGGGGTGCTGGATATTCATAGCACCGTTGGATTTATCCATCAGACTGCTAGCATTGAAGTCCACCTTAATCTTCTTGTCCTTATGATACCCTTGTGATTCCCCGATATCCATTTCATTCTTGAGGGAACATCGTACAATTTCCTAATATTTGTCAAAGTCACAGATCGCTAATTCTTCCCACAGTCTAGGCTTCAGCCCACCAAAGAAGCGGTCAACCTTGCATTTGGGGGTAACGACAAAGCTGGAAGTGTATCGTTCCAGACTTGTGATGTTTGCCTCATACGTTCCAAAATATTCTTCTTATTATTGTTTTATGGAAAGGAAGTCCCTTTCCATTGTAAGCTGGAGGCTGCGAAGAAAATATTTATCGAAAAATATCTTCCAGAAATCCTTCCATTCCAACACCCCGATCTTCTCCTCAGGCTTCATATTTTTTATCAATGTCTACCATTGATCATCTTCACCCTCCATACGATAAGATTCCAAAAGAACCTTTTCTTGTTCAGAACATTGAAGGATAGAGAAGATCTTTTCAATGGAGTTTATCCATTGTTTAGAGATCATGGGATCAGATGATCCAATAAAATTTGGAGGCCTTTGTCTCATGAAGCTCTCGATAACGACTTGTTATTTCTTATGAGGGGGTTGAATTTTCCTCTTGACTCATGCTTATATTAAAATATCAAGTTACCTGATAGAGAAGCGTGACAATGTTCGCCATTCCCGCTCCCATTGGATTGGGCAACTCTTTAGTACATTCATCACACAGATCTTCACATCAGTTGTTAGCATGAGTCCTCCGATTACTGGCCATTGGCTAGAATAAAAGGAAAGTTATTGGGTAATACATAAAGGGTAATCTAAAGACAAATTTTTATGACTTATAAATAAACAATTATTTCCTTAACTCATGAGTCTATAGGCTTCAATCTAGGATTTTCATGATCTACGTTATAAGATTTATTCTTAGAGGAATTTTTTTAATTCCCTTAATAAGGGTTCATAATATGCTTGTGAATATATCAAAACATATCCCCCAGGATTGTCGTAACCAAGAGTGAAGCAAGTACCATTGTCGTGCACCAGTTCCCGTTCAAGTCTAGCTCAAAGCGGTGTTTTCGGGTTCTACCCCTAGGATACATCTGTACCAGAGCCTCGTCTACCTGCTTGTATCCATACAGGGAAGTATTTCCTTTATTGACCACATACTCAATACTTACCAAAATGTGGGGATGTTTTCATTATACTTAATCATGTTAGTAAGGCTTTACTAGGGTTTTCTAATCCAAATTCCAAAAATAACTAAACCTATCCTCTGATTCCATCTATGATAACCCTGCTTTTATTACAAACTTAAACATGATTTATTACATAAACCATTCACTTGATACAATATGGATGATCGAGAGGTCTAGTGTATTTGGGGATTATTTTCATTACATAACAACTTAAAAGATGAAGTACAACATCTTTATTGAAAACTTCCTTTACATGACCACTACATTCCCTCGTACATAGCATTTCATGGGATAACCAAAGACAGGCATAAGAAAAGCGGTGATCTATAAAGACCAGTAAGGGAATAGACATTGAATACATGAGGAGTACAATACATGTTAGACAATAGGAATATCAATAAGGCACAAGAGAAATGTGAACATAAAGGCATGATAAAGCATGATAATCATTAAATTGAAATGTGGTAACAACATTTAACATAGAATTATCATGAGCCAAGGCTCATTGCACATAGAGCATGAGTAAATCATAATTGCACATGAAGCATGAGTAAACCCTCGTTTCCCTTGAATTATCATGATTCAACACTCATTGCACCTGAAGTATCGTGATTCTATACTTTACCTAATGCATTGGAGAGCTATAAGGGCGCACCTTTCTTAAACATTTCATTTCATGCATAAGTGTGCCACATGGACCATAAAACATGGATTCATAAAACATAATCATTTATTCCACGATAAAGGAATGTGGAATTCATAAATGAATATTTATAATCAATATGTAAATGTTCATAAAGGTTAATACCCTTGATGGAGAAATGGGCATGGTATTCACTACACATTGACATTGGCTTAGAAAATCGGTGCGATTTTGGTAGCATAACGACGTGACATAAGAATTCATAAAAAATGGTTGAGGGGAGGGAAATGGGTTCCTCCTAATATTTAAATTTAATGGAAATTAAAAAGGTCATATAGATACATGTCCCAACAATTGTAATGGAATATAGATTCATAATACATATGTATTGCTTGAATGTAAAAGAGGAGAGAGAAGTTCCTTTCGGAATTTCAGCATAGTAACAGGTGTACATGGGAGGCATTTAATGATAGAGAAAGGGGTATTCCATCATTAAATCATAAAAGAAAAGTATGAGGGAGGTGTGAAACCATACCCCAACATTCATAATTGAAATTAAAATGGCAATATAACTTAAAGAAAATTTGACAAAAATGAGAAAGGAAGAAAAAACCCTTACATGGAAAGGTACTTCCAACGGATTGAGATAGGCTTGAGAGAGGCTTATTGGGATCTTGGGGCACCTTTAGAGGATTATAGAGAGAGTAGGGCAGAGGTTGGATCAACTCCAAAGGAATTTAGTGAGGAGAACGTAGGAGTTTGGGTGGGTTCATGTAGGAAAGGTGAGTGAATTCTTTATTATTTAGGTTTGGGACTCCTTACATTAAACTAATCCAAACCACAAACCAGCTCATGGATTTTGACCATGGTGTTTATAAAAGGGAAGAGGAAAACGATAGTTTATAAGGCCAAATTCATAACTTTTTAAAATAATGAGGTTGCTTATGTGGAGGTGAGTCACACTCCCATGGATAATAATTTAAAAAGATAAGATGTTTAATATGTCTTGAGGGGTCCATTAATGCTTTGAAAAGTAAGTCAAACAAACCCAAAATCACATTATATTAATGGTAAAACATATATTGGCCGATCATAAAGCATATAGTACATTATTACATCACTATTGGGTCATTATGATGTCATAAACCACGTTATATATTTAAATGGTATTTAATTTTTACCCAGAAATTTCACTGTCTTAGAAAATTCTGAAAAATTCACCGTTGGATAATTTCAACGTCCTGATTCCTAAAATATCATTTATTTTATTTAAATAATTTATAAATATTTTAATTTCACTTTTAAAATAGAAACCAACATTTAAAAACAAAATTCACGGGTTTTGATAAAAAGGGCATTCAAACCTTAAAGAAAATTATAATAGAATTCATAAAATTATATGACCATTTATATATAATTAAAATAGTTTAATAATAAAAATAATATTTTATTGAAATAATATTTAATTAAAAAATCCCTTAATTTAATAAAATAGATTTCTTGATTAAATAATAACTAAAAACACTACTTGTTGTTTAAAAACTATTTACAATGTGTCAATAATGACAAGAAATTATATTCATTATTATATACAAAAATAATGTACTTGAACATAGTACTAGCAATTTGTTACATAACCCCTTAAAACAGCCACATAATACCTAAGGGTAAGGTGTGTGATGGTGACAAACTCTTGGTGTGGCTCCAATAACATCGCTCGAGTGGTAATCCCTATCAACTTCCAATTTTCCCGTAGATGGTCTCGTTCGTGCCTGATATGATGAAGCTCAGCTTTGGCTTAGTCAGACGAAAATCCCAAAGACGTAACCTACATTCTGAGCTCCAACAAATGGGATTTATATGGATCAATTCTACTGGATGAGGTCATCGCTTCTTTTTTCGGAGTAAATTGGATTTGTTAAAGCCCTATATTTATACTAATCATGTGATCACTGTTCAACGACTATATTAGAAATGGTCAAAATTCTTAACATAAAGCCGAAGAAGTTGACATTTTATATAAAAATTTTACATAAAAAGACATTTAATTATATCAATATGGATTTCCATTAATGAAACTTTAGGTCGTTATAGTAATCCTATCAACCATCATCTCCTTAACCATCAGACTAGTACCCTCTTGTTTCCTGTTGTCGGTGCCACCCAAAACACTACCACCTCAAACACCAATGCATTAGTTGAAGGGAAGAAAACTAGGATGAGGACAGAATTGTTTGATTGCATGTGGCTTCATATCCCCACTCCCTCTATCTTTTTCTGTCAGTCTATTCAAACAGTATCTTTGGAGAAGGCTCACATTAAAATTCACTCAAGAAAAGTATGTGGGTATATACTTGCAACAAGAATTGGGGAGGTGTGTATCCCTACCCCCCATGCATGAATCCCATTTGAATATTCTGATGGAATAATGTTTTTATAAGTGGGTTCATATCGCCATTTTAATTGAATATATCCTTAATTACATAATGGAGACCGAAAATGTGTGTCTTATAACCCTATACACAATTTTTTTAAATGTGAATAGATATTAGAAAAAACTTATGAAATTGGTTGTTATATTATTGAATTAGTAATGTTATAGAGAAAGCCACATATTACTATCCATATAAATAGGGTATTTGAACACTCTGATCATTATGGAAAGGTGGTTTCTTTTGGGAAGACATACATTCATCCTCCCATCAAGGAGGATTATCCTCATAATCATATAATGTACAAGGAATATGACTAGGCTCATATTCCTATTCCAATACGCAATCTCTAGGTGGGATCAGTACGTACCTTGAGACAAGGGATCTTTTCTATCCAAAATACTAAGTGTCATATTAGTCCCCCTATTTTAACTCTTGATATTTCTAATATATTGGGTAAGCATTATCCTTGAATCCCAAACTCCTAAATCAGGATTTATGTATTGAAGAAGGTGTCCAACCACTATCTAAATTGTATAATCAATTGAATTTGGAAAATTATTCATAATATTTTTTGATAGTAAATCTCTTACTGTGTGTGTGTGTGGTGGGGTATGATATCAACACTGACATTGATCATGTGAAAGAACTAATTATACATTCTCCCATGTATCTAGATCCCCCATAGTTGTACGATATCATGTAAATAGATCCTTGAATCCCAATGTGGTAGATAGAATATTTTTTATCATAAAATGAGAAATAGATAATACCAAACATAAATTCACTTCTCATAAATCCTCGATAAACACTACATGATTCAGATGCATATATATATATTCTAGGTCTATCCATTCAAAATTCTACACTAGAGAAAATATCCAGCATCAGGGTCCTTTTTACATTTAAAATATTTATTTAATTGGATCATATAGATGAATAGTTTTTAGAAATAGGATAATTCAATGAACATAACCATATCATTTTAGTTGTGAAGTTATAAGGATACATGAATTCCATTACTGATCATCTTGTATATGGTTTCCATCAGTAGAGATTATTTACTGAATATCCCTTAAGGAATACAATATTTTTTTTCAATATATTATTTTTTGGCAGGTTGATCAAGAAATCATCTTCAAGATGATATTAATATATATATATATATATATATATATTCTATCATAGAGAATATAATCATAAATGAATATCCAAGGAATGCACATTATTTATTCATTCAATGAAATGACTAGAAATGAAGGGTAATACATAGAAATCATCATAATATAATCCCCTTAATCATCCATTGTAATCAAATTAGAAAATTAGGAAGATATTTTTTTGTTACTAATCTTAAAAATAACCTCCTTAAAAATAATGAACATTTAAAATTATATGAAAAATTGGACACTAATATGGAATATGAAAATTTCCATATTCTTGTGTGTCACAAATGTGATTTTCAAATATATTTTTTTGCACTCAATTACAAAAAAAACCTGAATATTTTAATATGGAATGGATCACATAGTTATTATATATTTATACAAGATGGTTTAAAAATTGATGATTGTTAATTTGAATCCTTTTGTAATGGAAATTTTTCTCTCACTCATGAATGAGACCTCTTAAACAATGTTATTAAAAATGGATATGATTTGAAACATTCTTGAAGAACATCCAATGTCATTGTTATGATTTGATAGAACCTAGGTAACATTATGAAGTTGTTATTATCACCCCAAAGATGAATTTTATAGGTATAAGGTTAAAATATGTTCTCATAAATATATTCATTTAATTAAAGCTTTAAAAACTGAGTTTGAATTTTTTTGAACTGAAATATCACATCACTTGTAAACCAATGAATAATGTTTTGAAGAACATATAATTAATAAAAATATAGAGAAAAATTAAAAATTACATTATTCAGTAATAAAACATCAATTCATTTCAAATCCATTTTTTCATGATTTAATAATTAGTATAATGTATAGGCGTTCTCTATAGTTCTTACCCCACTGATCCTTTATAATTTATTTATTTAATTAATTTATTCAATGTCATCCACAAAGTTATTTTCGAATTACACATTTGTTTATCAGTTTTGGATCAATGGGTGGGATTTAGTCCCATAACCTACCTCCTTCATTGATACCATTTTTAATTATCATACTATTGGTAAAAATTTTAGAACCAACATATTTCATTTTGAAAAGGCACTATTCAATATGATTCACATGAGTCATTGAGCATAGTCTGTGATCATGTACACTAACTGTGAAGAACACTTACATGAATGTTATTATTTAATACTACCTATAAATAGAATTTTATTACCTCAAACAAAGATAATATAGTGATGATATAATCCATAGAGGATACAAAAGATTATTTTTTAAATATATAAGATGTTTAGATAATCATTCATGATTAATTACAAATTAACTAAGGGAAGAAAAAATATAGCAGAAAATAAATGTTAAACCCAATCATGAATGAGCATATCTCAAGCCTCTTTAGAAACGATATAGATGCATTCCACTATATAAATGAGTTCCCATTTATCCCCTCCATGAATGTTTGACATAAATTCCCCTTTGTGAAAGATAGGCATGTGACCCCATGTGAGAAAGGGATTTTGATGAGTCCCCTTATTGAATTCCCATACACAATGGCCCCATATGATCCATTATCATATTCACATAAAGAAGTGCCCTATATAATATTAGGTCCACTTATGTCATTGTTGGTGGTCCACTCAATTTTATTCATCCACATAAAATTTAATCCATTAGAAATTTCTTGATAATGTACTGAATTATGAGTAAATATATATTTTTTATCTCATTCTAACCTTTTATTTCGCCTCTTTCTTTTGACATAAATACAAAAATTACCCTATTTTACTCTTTTCAATAAGGTAAAATCAATAAATGGTACAAAATATCTTCTCCAAATTTAATAGATATACATGATTATGTTTTTTGGCATGCCATATTCCCATCCTTCAATCACATTTTCTCGTAATAAAAAGATTCTATGATATTTTCTCCCATGATTGTTAGAGACATCTCATCATCCATTGTTCCATTCTATGACCCTTATTCCCTAATATTAGGGGAAAATTACAAAATAAATATCCCCCCATTTGGTCATATTCCCCATGATTATAAGGTATTCCCTTCGTGTCCAACTATAAATGGATAATTATTATTACATCCAACATCAACCATTTCACTGAACCTATAAAATAATTTATTGTATTAATGAAATAAAACTATGTTGAATAAGACATTTTCACATTAACATGAATAATAAAATGTGACCTATCAAGTATAAATGATAAATAGATATTTTTAATCCTTTGAGGGGAATATATTGGAAACCACTATCATTAGCATGATAGAAACATCATAACCATATACCACCTCCCTATATGGAATTAATCTTCAGATCATCAATTTATCTTGTTCTAAATGATAGTGTCATTAGCTTATTTTGTAAATTATATATAGGGTTTGATACATGTAAATTGTAACATATATGGATATTTTAGGATGCATATTAAAGATGTAATAAATTTAGAATCTCTGATAAAGATAGATTTTAACATAAACTCAGAATATCGATCAAGACATAGGAAGAGGGGTAACTTGTCCAACATCAATATTTTGGATGGATTTTTTTCAATATTATATATCAATATAAAAATATAGGATTTGGAAATAGTTCCGACTAAATGGTATGATGAGATTCACCTCATACCCTCTTTAATAACATGCATTCTGATGTGTCCCATGAGATACCGTGAGACCTAAACACCTAGATCTATTGTGAAAATTGTGTCATTTATATAATATATTTCATATAAATCAAGAGACTGAATTTCAAACATCTATTACCCATGTATCCATATTAAACATGGACAAATTTTCATTACAAATACCTATATGTTTTGAGTTTTATATAATGTGAAAAATCCATGTATATTAAAGAATAAATTTATTTCTACTAAAATCATATTTTTCCCATTAAAATTTGATTTTCCTATTCAATAATAAGGATTAAACATTTCACCAAAATTTCTCCACACATTTTACCCATGTAGTTAATCTTAATATCCTTATTCATAACATGAGGAAAATAAAAACATAAGAAATCGTGAGCTTAGATTCATAGTAATGGAAACCATGGATGATGTCCATAGATATTCATATAAAAGTAAAAGATATGAATAATATTATGATATAATAATCTAAACTAGTAAAATCCATACCCAATCATTAATAGATCATAAAACATGATTTATAAAATAATTCATCACTATTATAAAATATATGATCCACAATGGTGATGAATCATAATTAATTTATCAGGATCCAAGCTAACATATCATGAGATTAAGTATAGATCATAACGATTGTTGGTATCATTATTAATTTTAAGTAACCATATTAACATATGGAAAGTCATATATTAATCATTAAATTATATGAATAGGTTAATTCAAACATTAGATTTTGAGTAACATATAAGAATATATCACCTCAAATGATTTAATAAATATTTTCATATCTTTTTAGATTCTGAACTCCTCCATCATTACCCAATCCATTAGAGGGTAATATAAATATTACCCCACCAATAATATAGTGATATATATATATATATATATTCTACAATATTAGAAAACATTATTCATATAATCATATCATGACACATTGTAATAAAGTGAATTTAATAATAAAAATTAGTTAAATAATCCAATGGTATCAATATAAAAAATTAAATCATATAAAAATATTATTCATTATCTTGATCATGTGAAAAATATATGTGGGAATGAAATGGGTTTCATGTAATCATCATAAGATAGTAATCATAAAAAGTGATCAAAAAAATTTAAATGAATTATAATATCATAACCCTAGTGAAATATAAAAATACATGATGAATATTGATATAGGTACAATTTTCCTTTCAAATAACATTCAAACCATTAGTTCAACACAGGTGAAAATTATCAGTTTCAGTTGATAAAATTATAAAAAAACATACAAAATATCATGAAAATTATTTTCATTGTTGATAAACAATGAATCCTTTCATGGATTATTCTAATCATTGAATGGTATGAATGAGGGAAAATACTCTTCATTCTATGTTTGTTAAAATAGAACATTATTCTCAAAATTTGTTTTAAAAAGTAAAAAATAAATTATTAAGAGAATTTTCATTTAAATGGATAAGTTTTATCCATTATAAATAGATTAGAAGTTAATTAACATATTCTTTTTGATATATTTCAATATTTATAAAGTATTAATTAAATAATATTGAAGATAATCAGTGTAGAAGTAAATTTTGATTGATTAAAGAGAAATAATGTAAGATGTTCCCTATAATAATTTCTAAACTAATTATATGCACTAAAGATAAAATATTTTAACATTAAATAAAAATTACCATAATAAATTCAAGTGAACAAAATTGATGGGGTTTATAGTATACCTTATGTTGAATTTCGTTCAATGGAATTCTAGAAAAGAAAATATCTAAAAGAATTAATATTATAACATAAATCTTATACTCCGTTGGTTTCATTTTTTTCCTAACCATATTGGATAAAATTGTTGAATTTTGAAATTCGTTATAACAATGTAAAAATAATTCATTATGTAACACATCATAGGGGTACTATATAAGCCTCAGTAAATATTATTGGTGAAAAATATGGCATATGTTCTAAAGAAGTCAATTTGGGATGATAAATCATCTCATAGAGTCTCATCATGATTAAAATACATTCAAACATCATATTTATGAAATATAATTAATAATAAATCTATTGAACAACCATATTCATACTCAACTAAATTAAATTTTTATCTCAAGAATGTAATTTTACAGAAAAGTGTAAAAAAAAGAGTACAATAATAAAAGGAAACATCCAACATCATAAGAAAAATCATGGTAATAACAAATTAAATTAAAAGGGTGGGAATGTGTAACTTTATATTGTTTCTATTTTATAGAATTAACATTTATGTATATATGTTTACTGAATATCCTATCAAATTGGAGACCATATGTTCCCATGTTTGAATAGGTGCCTCTATGATTGGATTCCCCTCATGGAATCCACTTATTATAATATTCATATCTTTATGGATCTAAGAAAATATTTCTTCATTAAAATTCACCTTGATTTGTCAATAAAATATTATATGATAATACTCCATATAGATATTGATTCTAATGGTATACTCCAATATCTCTTTATTCTAGTGAAGGTGAATCTCCTGAACCACTACTATGTCTCCTCCCCACATTGTTTAAAACCACCAATACACTACCATTCGAAAGTAAATATGGAGCGGGGATATATTTACTATCATCCAATTACCCATAATAGTATATTAATTCCTTGTTTTTCACATATACCCTCCTATTCGATTTTACTAGAATATGGAGCTTCTTTACCCTTCATGGGTAGATTCGTAATAACATTATCAACTCATGTATATTTGACCAATCATACTATTATGACCAAAAAATTTTCTTTACATGTAGATCTAGTAACCACTATTATTTTTAAGTCTACGTATATTTTATAGGGCATTATTTCTTCCCCTTATTGACTATGATATATCAGGAATGAAGGATTCATTTTCATCCATTTCTTGATCTCGACCCAACTCTCATTACTTTTTAAGGTTCCATCTAATAGTCTAATAGTGATTGAGACTTTATCTGCATTTAAATTATTCCAAAATATTCTGATAAACTTGATCTATACATAATCCTTTTCAATTTTTGAACAAATTTTCACATAATTTATATAACGACATTCTTCTTCTCTTCTAAATTTATATATGTGAAATTATTTTATTGAGGTAAGGATCATGTCGAGTCTTGATAGCAGGAGTGCTAAAGCTTCGATTGACTGAATTCAAAAATGAGAGGAGAAATAATTTTAATGGTGGGATTATCTACTTCCATGATTTAACTCATCAATCTTTCATCGTATCAATAATGGAGAAAAAACCAATTCAAGAGAAAAGAAAATATTTCCCAAGATCTACATTATCAAACTAGAAACACCCAAATAATGTTTCAAGATTGCAAAGATGACTTCCACCATCAGATTAAAACATAATTTATCAAAAAAAATTCAAGGACGATAATTGTAGGATTCCTATCTGATATCCATGTGATTGATAGTGTGGTAAGCAGGAAAATATCCACTCAACAGAATAACAAAAATGAGCCCCCTTTTTTCATGCATGATTTGTTTTGGTGGGTAAAATATTTTCTATTTGGTCATGGAATCATTATATCAAATATATTAAACATTGAATAAGAATAATTATTATTTATTATATACACTTTTATAACAATTCTGATAATGTATTAGATAAAAATTTATTAGATTACATTATAGTTTATGGCCGTCTCTATCAATGCACTTGTGATATTTTCAAATTTTGTTGGATGAAATGATAGATTTTTAAATAATAATTCACTATTAAATGATCATAAATATATCAATGAAAAAAATTATTAATTAAATTAACAATAATAACAATCTATTAATGATGGTGATATAAAATGAATCATATATCTACATGGATATAGTAGTCCACACATATGCATGAGTTATATATCAACATACCAATTGATATAAATATGGGAGAAAATTGGTCATAAACTATAAAAAAATTATCTCAGAATATCTATTATATTAAATTTACCTTGTGTTTATAGAT
Organism: Viscum album; assembly: GCA_963277665.1. Classification (NCBI taxonomy): domain Eukaryota; kingdom Viridiplantae; phylum Streptophyta; class Magnoliopsida; order Santalales; family Viscaceae; genus Viscum; species Viscum album. Next base: position 1,472,099,188 of record OY728131.1, on the reverse strand, counting down.
ATAATATATTTATTTCTAGTGTAATAAGAAATAATCATTGAAAGGATTTTGTTAGGAAATTACGAGATCTTTGAGAGACCTACTTTTTATTACTCCCTATACAGTCACAAGTTGGTCTTTTTGGAAGTTAATATTATCAACAATTATTGGAAGGAATCTTGGTAGGTGTTATGGTAGGTATTTTAGGTTTTAGAGTGATCAACCAATTTTAATAAAGATGCATATATGGTAAAGTATTTAAAAGTTAGGGAATGCATAAAATATAAAATATATAAATTAATTAAATATAATATATATCATTATCATTTTATATGAAACGATGGAACAAAAAACTCTTATATAATATGGGATTGGATTGAAATAATCACAAAAATTTATATGTGGAAATGTTATTGAGAAATTTTAATCCTTTCATCCAATAAAAATCTATTTAAACTCAGTTTATCCATAACAATTATAACAAAACATTTTACCAATATAACATAATTATATGAACCAAAAAAGGTAACTTATAATTTTTTATTCTGATGAATGAAAATTTGTATTTAATTTAACTATATTCAATTTTTATATGGGTAATAATAGAATTTCATAGATAGACAAAAATCACGGGGAACATGTTTATAGAAAATGCATGATTTAATCATATAAATAATTATAAATTGATATAAAGTAATAAATATAATTTTTTTATTGAAATAAACAAGAAAATGTTTAAATTAGTGGAATGTCCAAACCTAGAATTTTACATTTCCATTAAACTCTCAAATCAAAGACCGTATTTTTTTAGTAGAAAAGAAAACAATATAATATGTTTCTAAAAATTAATATGTGTGTAAAAATTCAAATTAATGTTTTTAAATTTTCAATTTACTCCATAATAATTTCTTCTTCCATAAAAATTTCATTCAAATATATTATCATATTCCTGTAAATTAATAATTCCCTAGAAGTTGTAGTATTCCAAAAATCGGCATTATTCACTATTCATTCAACAATAATTTTTTTTAAATTGCTAATAATTCATCCTACGCTTATAATGTCATGCTACTTTGAAAAAATATTTCTAAAACTTCATATAATATTTATAAATGTTTTAGAAAATTTAATATAATTCTGTTGAAAATTAATTTCAGTATCACAAAATGACATTATTTATATTTCTGGCTTAATAACCCTAATTATATGAATGTTAATATATATATATTTTTAAAAAATTATAAATCTATAAATAAAACATTAATTAAAATCGATTAATTTAAATTACTAATATATATATGAAATGTAGGAAAAAATTATTTTCATAAAATACTATTTTAAAATTCAAATACATTTAACTTGTTTTCTATAAAAACGATAAAAAACTCATTTTGGTCAATTGAAAAAATAAATTTTAATCATGTTTTATGGTACTATTATTACCTATAAATCCCATGACTAGGTGATAACAATCTTATTAAATAAAAATAATTAAATCATTTATCATGGTTTGTTTAAACATGGGTTTTTTGTGTATTATATGAATTAAAACACCTTAAATCTTTTAAATATTCATATAATAAAACTTTTTTTCAATGTTACTATAATCTTGCTTAAATAAATTTCGACTTTAAAATTTTTACCTCATGTATGATGAAAAATATATTAATTTTTTTTTATCAATTTTGAAGAGTGGAATGTAAAAATACATAAGTTGCAATAAATTCCATTTAATCTCCATCGATCACATAGTATACTGAAATGGAATTTTTTTTATGTTCATAAATATAAATTTACCATTTCAAAAATGTAAGTATTATAAATATCATAATTTAGAATATTTTTAAAACTTCAACCTTTATAGCTAGGTTATATCATCACATAAAACCTAATATAGGTATATTCAGATTTATTGATTTTTATGAATTATGTTACAATTGAAATATATAATGTTAGAAATAATACATTCCTTATTTTAATCCATAATTTCATCCTTCTATCATGTTTTGAGTAATATTCCATATATTCTTCATGATAAAAATAGAAGATGATTTTTCTTGTATAGATCTGTAAAATTATCTTTTACTGTATCAAAATATCAACAAATGAATGAAAATTTCATCCTCCTAAGTCCAAATATTCATTAAAACAAAAACATTTAGCACACAATTATGTAATAATTAAGACAAATATAAACAATCTTATTAATAAATTATACACAAATTATTAATGCATATAGGGTTTTAGTAAAGTGGTACCTAATTTCCATAACCCTCACTCTCTATGGGAATGTGTTGAAGCTTCAGTCCCACTAGACACGAACAATATGTGTCTCAGGTGCATGATGATTCAATGAAATTCTCTATTTTTGGAATGACTGACATCATATGAGCATGGATGGGGCCCCTTGTAGGGAGTAAATCATTACTCATACAAACATTTTATTATTGGTGTGGAACCAGAGTGGTATACACAAAAATCAAACATACAAAAAATAGGTTTAAAATACTATAAAAACTCAATGTAGATTTACGTTGTAGAACATGAATCAGTAATTATACACATTGAAGTTGATGTAGGTATGTCATAATAGATGCATGAAGTGAGTACGTTGATATAGGAATGACACTGTATTGGGAATTTAAGCTATGCTCAAGGGCATATTGGCCCTAGGCCCATGGGCTCTGTAATTTGTCTCCCTATCAAAAGATATAAGAGTGGCATTTCATTCCTAACAAAAATAGGTGTCAGCTGCAACTTTGAAAAAATAATATATGAATCAAAAAAACAAACAATAAAATTTTATTTCAACATTAATAATTATATAATTAAAAAACCATAATTATTTTCAAAATATTATTGAATGTATCTGAATCCCAAAAATTAAAAATATTTGAAATTTTTTCTCATAAATCAATATAATTTTTTTGATAAAATATATTAATCGCATAAAGAGTCACACAAAAAATAAACACACCCTAGTCATATTTTCATAAAAATGAACTAATGACATCTTAATCTCTAATCATCAATATAAATTAACAATAAATATGCATATTTTTCTATTTTATTATTCAATATTTAGTTATAAAATAATTTTTAAATGTTATCTTATTTTTTAATTCACTTTAATCATATAGCATCCAAAAAATAGTAACCATATTTAAAAAATATTTTTAAATTTTTTTCACAATATCTACTTTAAATACCTTTTATTCATAAAATATTATAACACATTTTCCTTTAAAATAATTACCTAATAAATAATGAAAACTACAATATTAAATATTATGTGTTTCATTCATTTTATTTTCTATATAAACATTATTTTGGAATAAAAAGACACCACTACACATATATAATATGATGGTTGAGTAGGAACCTCGACCATAATAGCCTGGAGTATATTTATACTTTATTAAATTGTAATATAGTATAAGTAATCACTTAGTGAATGAATTAATTGTTTATCAGTCCTAGTAAAATAGATTTGTACTTGATTCATTGATTACATTAAAAACAAATAATACAACACATTTTTTCGATAATAATACTAATTCATCCAGCATATCCATTATTATAAAACAGATAAAACATTATGGATTCATTATATTGGAAATAATATAACAGTGGGATTAAATTATTAGTAATGGTCATGTAAAATATATCTTATCATGAATCAATAAGCATAAACAACATAGTAATGAAAATAACTGAGCACAAATGACTTTTAGATATCTGAATATTGAAAAATATTTATCGGAAGGTAAATAACTTAAAACATGGACCATTTAATCAATTAATACAATATAAAATTCATTGATAGATAACATGATAGTAAAAATTTCATGGATAATAAATATAGTACTCTGAAGATCCTAATACATCAACCTTCATGATCTTTCGGAAGACAGCATACACTACTGGTAGAAACCCATTTAATACTAGATTATTGATTTTCCTCAAAAGAGGTACTACTGAACTTAGGGTATATATTATTTCAGGACACAGTCTTCAGTGTAAGACCATATAGTTCCTCATATTTTAAATAATCGATTTAATTCATGAAGAAATGTTGTTGTCATCAAATATTCGTATTGAGTAATGAATACATATTTATCAATATTTTCCCAAATAGAAACATCAATCAATATAGAACACTATGTGTATAAATTATATATGGTTGAAGTTATTAAAATATTCTTCTGAAATAATATTTATATTTACTATAAATATAACATTTAATGATCACATGATTGTGAATAATTTAATATAATGTTAATGAATCAAGGAAGTGAATGTAAATACTATACTTGGTCGAAATAATCCTATAATATCTAGAAGAATAATATATAAGGTTTCAGAATACACCCATTTTAGTAAAAATAATTTTCTATTGTTATTTTTGAATAGAAATACTTTAAAAAGATCTTTAAAAACATTCCTTATTAAAATATCTTTTTAATTTTGGGAATCATTTTGGGAATCTTTTTTTATAAATCCCATTTTTTTTAAAACATTTGACAATAAAACAAATTATAAAAAAAAATTAGTTAAATTATTATCATGATGACGTGTAATTATGTACATGTATTAATAGTTAAAAAACATTCATTTTCCTCCAAAAAATGGTAAGAATTTCCATGTTTTCTAATCTAATGGTTGATTACTTCCATATTTTCAGTAAAATCCATAAGGAAAATATTTGAAAAATGACATAAGATTCTATTTTAATTTATTTAAAATTTAATAAATGGATGAAAATTAAATAAATAAACAAAATTTAAATGGTTTTAATCATTTTAGAAAACTTGCTTTCGGATGAAAATAGATTTCTGACTAAAGACAAAAATGAAGTCATATTTTCTTAAAAACATATTCTAAACTAATTTACATTAAAAAGATAGATAAAATGAAAATATTACCTAAAAATACAATATATAAAAATAGGATAATTATATTAAATTTTTTTATTAGGAAATAGAAAAATAAATTCCTTCGAGATAAATCCATGAGTAGACAATTTTGATTAGATTGTGATTATTAAATAAACATTTACAATGATCAAATCAACAATGTGATAATTAACAAATTAATAAAATATTTTAATCTATAATAAATCCACACTATGTATGTGGATGTTAAAAAGGTAATCACAAGTCTCACAACATATAATCTTAGAACAATACAATCAATGCAGTATAAGATTATCAAAAGGAATAAATATTGTGTTAAAAATTATTTTACCTCATGCTTCCTTATGATTGAAAATGATTTAACTTTGTTTTTAGTTGTTTTAAAAATATAAATAATTATGTCCTAAACTATAGTAATACTGATAATATAATTTAAAATCCTTTAATGAAATTATATCACCCATCCATTAATAATCATTATTTTTTTCATTATTTCTTGCATTAATAGTCTTCTTTTTTCATGTGTATTTGGTCATGAAAGGTCTAATTATTGTACATATTATATAGTTTTATTTTCTGCAAACAAATAATAATAAGATAATTATCATATTTTAACAACATTTATACTATTATACCCAATCATGAATGATGGTTATGGAAAATGATGTTTGTTAAGATCATGGAGATGGCAGGCCTTACATACACACGAGTAACATTTCCCATTTTTAGTGACCATTATGGGTAGAAGGTAAGTAATATACTATAATTTAAGAATTATTATAATATCATAGATAACATATTATCTACTTTTATAAATCACACATCTAGTGGGGTTCTAAAAATAGAATCCCAAAACATTTTGTTGGTGTTAGTCAACACATACACTAATGATGTTATCATTTTTATGCGAGTTAAAATTTAAGAATGAAAATGAAAAATAATATTATAATATTGATAAATATTACAATAATATTATTAATATGTCATTTATATCACATATATTATTTGACACGAATCTTTTCCCATGCCATGTAATGAGTTAGTAAAAGAAGAATGACATCGCTTTGTGAGGTGGCAGTCCATCGTGCAGACAAGAAATGTTATAATCTCCCTGATAGGATGGAAGGTAAAAAAGATATGTTTTATTTAATAAATTACATGGTATATTTATTTTTTAAATATATTATATATAATTTATATCCATCATTATACCCCTCCATTAATGGAGGAAAAGGAAGAAAAATGATATCTGTTCGTGAGGAGGTAGTCCCCCATACATAGGAACAATGATTTTGTAACCCATTTTATATAACTAAAGTATTATTTAAATCACACTTTTATTATAAAAAAATTTCAAATATATAATAAATTTAGCTTATTATATGATAATTTTTTATAATAAATGAAGTATTTTGAGAATTAAATAAAATAAAGATGCATATTGTAGAACAATAACTCTTCTTTAGGTATCATCCTTAGGTTTTCCATAAGGACATTCTAGGACGTCTTTTTACCCTAAATAAGGAATCTAGGATGAGGGGAGGAATATTTTTAATTTAATTGGGTTGGTATTTTCCTAACCAAATAGGTTTTATTGTGTGGGAAATATCAGAGAGGATTTTTTCTTTAATAATTGAGGGAGATGACACACATGGTATTTTACAAATGAATTGAGTCATCCAACATTATTTATACGACAAAAGGGTTAAAATTGGGAAATTATCGAACCTTATATGAGAAATGGAATTAAAATTTCATTAAAATCTTTTTATTCATATTTATAAGTCATAATTACCCTTATTTGTTTAGTTTAACACCCAATTGACCCATTTTTTCCTTAACCATGATAAATAATATTTACTTCATTCTATATTCATATTGGTATATTTTTTTTAAATATTTAGAAATTATAAAATATGATTATTAAAAATATTTAATAATTTTTTCAATATAGAACTCACATTATTGTAAATAGTTAATTTATAAATATTCCCGAAAACATGATTTGAATAAGGGTTTTTAAAATGAAAATGCGAAAATGTTTATAATTTTTTTATATAAATATTAGATATGAAAATTAAAATAGTGTCTTATATTGTTTTATATTTTATGAAATTTGACTAATTATACATCAATAAAACCATAATATAATTCAACGATATAAATTATTTAATTGATAAGTTAGTTTTAAACTAATGTTCAGTATATTTTACTATACATCAAAACACAAAACATTTCTCAGAAATGATGAAATTTCACACTAAGGTAATTTTAGTATCCTAGTAAAAAAATAATTTTATTCTAACATATAAAACTTCAAAAATTGATAAAAATGAATTTTACATTATGTGAGAAAATAATTAATAATCCATATTTTAAGAGAAATATAATCTCTTAGAAAAAATTTCATTTTCTTATAAATGAATATTTTTTATTAAATATTAATATTTCACAAATTATTTCATAATTTAATTAGTACATTTCATACCATTAATTTAAATAGCTAGGTCAGAACTATTATATTAAGTAATAAAATTTAAATAATAGTTCAAATTTTGATAAACATGGTGTTTCATGTAATTCAAGAAAAACATAGTGTTGAATGTGACACAAGATAAAATTAGGCTTGATGTATCACAAGAAATACTATATTTTTTTTGTGTAACGATTGCTATTGAAGAGATGTAATTTACATAAAAATATATATATTTTAAAGTATCGAGGTGTTGTATTTTATTCCATACATGGTGTTGAATATTGTATGTGATATCTAATAATATATCATTATTTTAAAATATTGTGGTGTTACATTATAAAAAAATTATATTAATCTCATCCTCAGAGTTTGAAAATCATCTTGGTGGTAAATAGTTTTATATTTGGAAGTATAATGTTTAAATGACCCACATCGTACAAGGGTTTGAAACACATCATGTTAATAAGGGATAAATTAATGTAAAAGTGTCATACAAATTAAAACATATCTATGTTACTTTGTATAAGAAAATTTGTGTAATTTGATTATGTGTACGTTGTAAATAATGATAGAGGTTATTTATCACAAATAAGTGAATCATAATGAGGATATTTAGGGGCTTTGAACCATAAATAGACGATGAAATAAAATACCATATAATTCATCAGATGAAATTTTAATCGGATAAAATTTTTATTTCAATATATTTTACCTAATTTTGAGTGATTCGTTTAATATCTTTGAATATAAAGAAATATACATACTCGATAAATTTCTATTCTTTAATAATAATTTCATTTTTTGGTTATTCTTCAATGAATTTCCTATTCATCTCTTAATATAAGAAATCAATTTTTATAAATTATTTTTTTTGTGAAATAAGAACTAAAATAAACATTTAACGGATTATAAGACCCATAAAGGTGTAACAAATATTTCATTATATATCACACGGTTTTCCAAAACCAGTATGGTTAGGGCATGTTTTCAATTATTCATAAATATCCAAATGGAGAAGTAATACATTAGTATATTAAACTACATCTAAAGTTAAAAATAATATAATTCATAAAATTTTTACCATATGACCCTTCCAAAACATGAATGGTTTATTTTCAATTAAATAGAAAATAGGTCGTTAGATCTATTCCTTAAATCCAATGTTGTAAAAAACTACACCAATGATAGTATAAACCAATTTTTCAACATAACATTTACCATTCTAAAGGAAAAATGTACTATCTAATTTACATTATCCATATAAATCATCACTATATCCCAAAACCATTATCCCAATGTCATTATCTCACGATTAGGAACATATTATGTGTTATATTTCCCTCAATCATGTGTTTTACATGATGCTAAAATTTCCATGGAAACATTTTTATTGGTAATTATTACTATTCAATGTACTCTTTCAAATCCTTAAGGAAAAATTGTTATAGTAAAGTCCCCATACATTTCATAATTATTAAAAATATGATATCAGTGACAAAATACTCAAATGAAAAAACTAATTCATCTAATAACAAGTTCAATAATCAAGCCACATTTTCTGTGGTAATATGAAAAGGTTGAATGTGATCTCTCCGAATCATAAAGGCTATTTTTTGAATCTTGGCGCACTAATATTCATTGTAAAACATATCCTTATAGTTGAATCATTATACAATTGAAAATATGTTAACTCCCTTTAAATCATGAGCATGGTTGAATTTTTTAGAAAACATTAAGTAGTGCCCTATTCATCTAAATAATTTACCAAGGATTTTCATTCCACAATTGTCATATGTTGGAAAATCATTATTTATCTTCTTCCGTTTAAAAAATTATTCCATTATCATCCTATTATTTTCATTCTTCTATAAATATATATAATTCCTTGATAATATCATATCATATTTTTAGAACATGATTATACATCCCCATGTGAGAAGAATGTTTGGTGCAGTACTTCCCTTTGAAATTTTGTTGTAAGACATTCAATGAAAAAATCATTATTACCCATTAGATACAAGGAATTGACGTGGTTCACATTCATTAATCTAGGTTCCATTTCTAATTGATGGAATACAGTAAATTATATTATATCATTATAGAATATAATGTTTAATCCCATATCTATTTAAATTAATAAAATATATTTAATTTGCTTCTCATTGATAATTATATATTAATAAAAATGGTTTCATTGTGGATAACACTTTTTCAAATTCTTATTAATGTTTGGTAGTGAAAATGTGAATAATCATAAGATTATACCCCGAGGGATTCATTATTGGTTCATTTTAAGGTCTATATTTATTTATCTTGTGATTATTCGGTCAAGCCCGATGACACTATTATAACATTATTACACCTTCAAAAAAAATCCCAAAACCACATCCACATCTATAATATAGGAATGGATTTACATCAGGGAAAAATAAAAAATCACTATCTTAACAAATAATTATGATTTTATTACATACATATACAAAAATTATATCATAGAGATATTCTCCCTGATCTATGTTTTCCTAATTCATGTTCCCAAACAATTTTAAAAAATAACTCTAATAACAACTGTAGTGACCCGAACCCTAGTGTTATAGAGTTAGTGTCTAATTTATTAAATTTTAATAAGATACAAGGAATTTCATCAAATATGATAAAATAGTTTTACAATCTTGGAATAGAAGATAAATAATATATTCTTATATTATTGATGAATTCAATAAGTAAAACTTATTTTTTTGATAATAATATTATTCCCTCTAGATTAAACATTAATATCAACGGTAGTACACTTCATTGATTCCTGAGAAAGGTAATAAAAAAGGGTGATATGAAATGATCAAAAATGGTTATGTAAATTGGGATGTGTTGCGAATAAATAAGAATACTAAATATGGAAAGGTAAATAATTGCGCACAAATTCCATTTAAATAACAATAAAATCCATAATCATTATGTACATGTATATGACTAAATGAAAATGAAATTTAATCAAAAAAATAAAAAATAAATGAATCTATTGATAATATCATAGTGAAAATATTATTGATAATAATAAAAAAACTCTTAATGAAGGAAATAATTAATTATTAGACATCATGTATCAGGAACATGATACCTCTACCGTTAATAACATTCAGAATGCGGTTTAAAATACATGTATGAACCAATTTATTTTTAGATTACTAATTTTTCTTATGATACCTACTAATGCATCGAGTGTCTATATAATATCATTCCCCACCCATCACTACATCTATGAAGCATTCCTTATATGTTGAATAATAAATTAAATTCATGAACAATATTCCTTAGAATCAAATTTCCATATTGAGTAAAAATTTTGAATTTATCAATATTTCCCAAGATAATGAAATGAAATTTAATGTAAAACAATGTATATATAAATGATATAATTTTTATGTAATATAAATATCCATGAAAAATAATAATTATATTTATGGGAACCATATTATACAATGAAGACATGAAATTGAATATGTAAAATTAATGTTATTGATTATAGATATTAAACAAGGAATTGAATGTAAACAACACCCTATTAAAAAATAATTATAATTTATCTACATGATTAACAAAAAGTGTATAAAAATTTACAAATGGGGTAAGAATAAAGGTGTAATTTCATTAATGAATGAAATACAAACAATAGTTTGTTAACAAGATTATTTCACAAAATATCATTTTCTTTTTTGTAATGATTTTGAAAATCAATTTCATTGAAAAATAATTTAAAAAATTATTCTATAAAATATGCCTCATAAACATAAATAGGTACAATCTAAATATTTATTGTCATAACCATGCGTAACTCTATTGATTCCATACAAGTGAACAAAAAAAATTCTTTTTTCCATGTAAAGTGTTTAGTATAGTGCCTTGTTTTAAAAATGATAATAAGATTCCATTAATATTTTTTTTGTAAAATCCAAACAGTATTTGTTTTAAAAATGAGATAACATTCAATTGAAAAAATAATTTATAAATAAATATGGTATATAATTTATTTTTAAAATATTTTGGAAAAGGATTAAATCATTTTTCAATTTTTTTTGAAAAAATTGTTTTGAAAGAAAACCATTCTCTGACCGAAGAGTGTTATGAAGTCGGATTTTCATTAAAAAAAATTCAATGTTAATTAACTATAAAAGTTTAGAAAAATATAGGAATAGAATGAAAAATATATGAATAAATATATGGTATGAAATTTAAATGGGTTAATTAGGAAATTGTTAAATAATTTCCTCAAAATTAAATTCAAGTGTATATAATCTCAATTAGAATGATATTTTTAACTAAACTATTAAATATTCATATCGTCAAAGTGGGAATTATCCAATGAATAGATTTTGTGTTTCATCTAATGATTCGCATAAAACATTTGGAAATATGACATAATTTGTTGAAAAATAATAATACACATAATCATATAATGATAAAATCAATGATGTTAGTGATTAAACCAATGAACAAAAATTTATTAATGAAATCCGTTACCTCATGCTTCCTTATGGCCAACTGTTATTTATCCTCATGTATTAGTGGAATTATTTTTTTAATAAAAATACTCAAAACCGTATTAATATTTACAATATCACATATGGTCATTTTATAACAAATTATCACTAATACATTAACAATATTTCATTATTTTCATTATTTCATGTGTAAATTTAGATATTTTCTAATGTGTGCTTTATTCTGAAAGATCCATTTCATTCACATTTTATATAATTATATAATCAATCGAAGAATAATCATTACATTTTTACCTTATTTTACTAGAAATTATAATTTTATAACCATTCATGAATGATGGTTTTGTGAAATAAAGACCATTATGATCTTTGATAAGGTTGGTTATATGTACACATAAGTAATATTTTCTATTTTTCATGATCATTTTAGAAAGAAGGAAAGTAATATATTATAATTTAATAATTATAATTATATAATTTATAATACATTATTAACTAATATTTATCATCCATATTCTATGGTTATGATAATATATTCACAACACATTGTGAAGGAAATAGACGACACATATAAGAATAAAGTTGTCATTAATAAGTGAATGAAAATGTATGAAAGAAAATGATATATATTATCATTATATGATGATAAATATTTAATTAAAGTATTTTATTTCAGTTATATACCATATGATCAATAAATTTAACAACGATATATTCAATGTAATGTGTTAGTGAAAGATGGATCAAAATTCTTCGAGAGGTGGTAGTCCACCATTCACTCGTGCGACATTATATTCTACCCAATGAAATTAAAATGTAAATATTATTTTAGATATAATGACTCTAGAGGTATAATTATGTTTTAAATAAAATATATATACACTATATCCATCATTATACCCAATCAAGAATTGTGGTAATGGAAGAAAAATTGACATTAGTTCCCAATGTAGTAGTCCTCCATATGCATGAGAAATGATTTTATAAACCATTAATTTTAAGTGGAGATGGGTGAATAACAATAATTTATTATAAAAACAACCTAGTCCATGTAATATATATGTGTTATTATATCATCATGTTTTAATAACAATTTAAATAGATTTATAAGGAAATAAAATAAAGGTTGTTGTTGAAGAATATTATATCTTCTTTGGTTATCCACTTTAGGGTTGCACTAAATCCTTAAAATGAGGGATTTATATAGAAAAAATGGATTCTATGATTAGAGGATGGAATTTGAGAACTAATTTTGTTCATTTTTTACAATCCAATGTAGTGTGATAATGTTATAATTAAGGGAGAGTAGCTGAACATAAAAAAGGTGGGGAGATGAAACACCTAGTATTCTTGAAATGAATTTAATACTCCCATGTTTTTTATGTCACAAGGGTCCATAATTAGAAATTATAGAACCATAACGGTGAAATATTCACAAAAAATTCACATCATAGTAATAAAACAATTTTATTGTCCGTTTTTAGAAATATCATTTTAGTTTAACCACGATGAAAACCATTTTTTACGTTAACCGTCGTAATTAATTTTTTCTTCATAAACTATTCGTTTTGTTAAAATCAATTGTTATGATTATTAGAAATTATAACCTCTAATTATTCCAAATATGTAACCAATTATTCACAGTTCAATTCATAGATCTAAAAACATTTAATTTAAAATTAATCTCATACATGTGATGATAATGAGAGGTTTTAATGTGAAAATGGTCAAATGATTACAAAGTTTTTGTATCTATATTAAATAATGAAATCACTCTAATAACTTATATTAAAATAAATAATAAAAAATTGAATAAATTTTATAAAAAATCCAATTAATGATATAATTTATCATTATAAATTGTTTAAATTATAGGTAGTTATAATTATATTACATTATTTTTTTATTATTTGTCAAACTATCAATCCTTTTTGAAAAAATCCGAAAAAATAACCCTAAGATAATTTACATGTCCTGATTTCAATGTTATAGTTATTATATAATAAAAAATTTTAAATTTGGTAAAAAATAATTTTTCATTATGCGCCCAAGATCTAAAAATTTCATTTTTCGAAAAAATAAAATTTTCAACAAAAACCCATTTTCATCTAATTAAATTTAATTTTATCAGTAATATAAAGAGAAAAATATTTTTAATAATTTTTTATGATATATTCATAAACTATAATTTAACTTCTAGGATTTATAATATGTTTTAATTATAATATTTTAATAAAATTTCTCAAATTATTTATACACGGTGTTTCATGTAACGTAACACAAATTTAGTGTTTCATGTAACAAAATCTAAAATAATTTTTTTTTTGTAATGCATGAAAAATAAATTTTTTCTTGTGACCAAATATATTTAAAAAATAGAATTTATTTAAATAGAAACATATCATAATGTATTTGGGTGTATATTTTCTTATATTCATTATGTTGTATGTCGCATATGATATCAAGTACACCGTTTTTATTTTAAAAATTTAAGGTCTCACATTCTCGCAACCTAATTAAAATCATTGCTCAAAATTTAAACATTATTATTGCATTAAAATAACTTATATTTATAAATTAATTTTTGAAAAAAAAGGAATATTGTTAAAGTGTTAATGAAATATCATCTTGACAAGAGGGGAATGTGATGTAAAAGGGTCCTATGGAATAATACATAATAGTTGTATATGTAAGAGAAAATTAGTGTAAAGTTAATATATAGAGATGAAAAAAGTGTGAATAATTATACAGAATTATAGAGGACATTGATCAGAAGATATTGAATGATATATGGAACAATAAAAGGCTTAAACCATAAATATGTGATGATTTAAAAGGATATATGATTCTTTTGATATGAATGTAATATGATAATTTTTTCAAGATCATCTTTCTAAATTTAATGTGTTATTTAATATATATTAATATAATGAAATATACATACATGATATATTTCTATTCCATTTTAAAAATTTCATCCTTTGGTCGTGATTTGAAAAATTTGATTCTAATTCTTACAATAAGAGCTGAGTATTCAAAATATTACCACTGAAGCACTAAAATTCACATTAAATAGACTATAAGATCTATTAGATAGAGAAAAATATTTCATTATGTATCTATATTTTATTTATAAACAATATAATTAGATCATGTTACCAAATATTTATAAATATCTTTATAGTGAATAAATACATTATTCAATAAAACTGGATCCAATGTTCATAATCATCCATTCCATAAATAGTTATCCTTCTCACCCTTACAAATTATTAATATCCAAAACAATAGAGTAATGTGCACTGAATTATCAATATAAACATATCATCAATATTTCATGAAGCATGATGTAGATGATAATCATATCATACCAAAAATATGAATATCATAATAATATATTCCCTTTACACATGGTAATATATTTAATTGGGAAAAACCTTATTTAGAAAATTCTTTCTTCCTTATTCATAATATAAAAAATAATATTTTATTTATTATTTATATCCAATGATGTTGAAACCCCCCTAACTGTTGCATAAAAAACATTGTCAACAAATCATTAATTGGTCACAGGGTAGTCATTACTAAAAAATTTACATTATCCATATCATCAATCTCTTTATCCCAACATAATAATCCAATTATCAGAAACATAATAAGGTTCATTATTCCCTCAATCATGTGTTTTATAATAAGTTATACATTACATGAATAATTTTTCTTGGTAATATATAATATTCAATATTATCATTCATAACCATAATGATAAATTAGTCATGTACAATTCATATACATTTCATAATTATAATAACATGGATGTCAATGATAAGATAATCAGATGAAAAAATTCATGAAACCAAACATAATAAGAATAATAATTCCACTTTTTATGTGGAAATATAATAAGAATAATATTTATGTATTATCATTTTTGTTGGTATATTCCATTTACCATTATGTAATTCAATTATTTAGTTCCTCGTATCTTTAAATACGATGAATAGAAAATTGGGAAATTATTTATTAGTTTTGAAATCACTAGTACGATGGCCTTTTTCACTATAGATGATGAAAACACATTTCCCTATTATGAATGTAAAAATGTGTTTCCATCAATAGTTATAACTTGTGGAAAAATTATTCATTTTATTATTCAAATTTACCCATATCTTTAACTATTTAAACATTCTTATCATACTTTCCTTAAAATCTAGAATAATAAGATAATTCATTCATTGTCTTATTAACACGTGATATTAAAATCTCATATGATTAAAATGTTTGGGAGAAGAATTATCTTTAAAATATTGGATTAATACTATCACAGAAATAATCAATATTAAACTTTGAATTATGGGAATTGATGTATTTATAATTCATTATACACAGATAGATTTTAAAATGATGGCATAACCTAGATTAGATAATATTAATATAAAACAAAATGTATACCCCAAAACTAGTGAAATACGTAACATAAATTAAAATTTTTATATATAACTAATCTCATAATCATAAATATAGTTTCATTATGGATTTATCTTCATCAAATCCGTTATAATAGAATATATTGAAATTTCAAATTAGCTTAAGTGTATCCCTGGGTGTCAAACTAGGTGACTAGTAATGTCATTTTCCAAGTACATTATGAAGATTTGGTTATGCATAATGACTTGTTTTCAGAGTTATTTCCCCAAGTTACTTGTGTACTTATACCATGTGCACTTATAGTATTCTTATAGAGATTTATTTCATGAGATATCCACATAATCTCTATGATTCCAAAACTGTCAGATGTAATTCAATTCATGTTCTCTAAATTTTATAATAAAATTATTTTACATAATCTATTATTTGCTAAATCTAGTTTCCATTGTTTATATTAAACTTCTTATGATAAAAGTAACAATGACTCTAACCACAGTATCCCAGAGTCGATGTATTTTTTATTACATTTTCATAAGATATGTGGAACCACATCATGGAGGACCGAACAGATTTGCAGTATTAGTTAACATGTAATAGACATGAGTGTTACATTACATTTTAATATACATATTAGAAAATATTTTTTAATAATAATATTATTCCCTATTGTATATCCCTGGATTTCAATCAATATCTACTTAGTTGATTCCGTAGAAAGAAATAAAATTATGGTGATCTCAAATGATTAGTATGTGAAATGTATATAAGAATAAATCGGGAATAAATAATCATAGTCAACATGGAAATGTATATAACTAGAAAAACATTCTATTAAATAAATAAATGGAAACAAAAATGTATTTCTAGATAATATCTTATTAAAAAATTTAGGGGTAAAAATAACCCATCATTTAATGATTGCAAAGGGTAATTACGAGATTTCATTTCTCAAGGACATGATTCCCCTCCCATCAATAAAAAATAGATAAATTTTGTGGGGTGATTTTTTCAATTATATGGGGTTATGACACAATCTAATAACATTAGAGGGGGTTACTAATAAATAACACTGAACTCTCTAACTACTATTATTGGGGGAGTTATTGGTTAAGAGATTGTAAAATGAGTATGGATTTAGATGTAGTTAAATTAGATGGGATTTTTAGTCCATCAAATTTTATACTAAATTCTCCCAAAAGAGATGTCTTATGTATAGTTTTAATCAAACATAACTCAAACATAAAATTATGAGATGTTCTAACCACCCCTAATAGTCTTTAAAATACCCATTTTAGGTACAATTATCATCTAAACACCTATTAACATTCCACATTTTTATTATTTTTTACCCCAGCCAACCACCACTATTTTTTAGTTGAAAACCCCCCCATGAACCCACCCATGGTTGGGATACCCCCCAAACACACCTAGTTTTCCACATGACTTCCCACTGTAAACTCAAATATTATCATGCGAAACACCCCAACAACCCACATTAGTCCACAGTCCACCTTGACCCAGAGTTATGAATTTCTTGACCTCCAATTTGATAAGGGCACCCCCTTAATCACATTGTTAGTTTTCAGCCCCCAGAACCCAAAATGTTTGACATAACACCCCCATTAATTTGGTTGTTTTTTCTTCATCAATATAATAAATTTCCCAAACTGTGCATGTATCACTCACACGTGGAGTACCCAAAACACTTCAATGGAAAAATTTCTTCAACAGGTTAAAAACTTGGGATACGTTAATTCACATCATGCTACTCAACCACTCTAATTACTCAAATTTCATTAAATATACAAAATACATCCTGTTTATATATTTCCAGAAATATATGATAATATATATATATACATATTACTGTATAAAAATATATATAATATAATATATTTTTATATACATATTAATATATATCGGTTTATATATAATATATCTAAATATAGATATTCTAATATATAAATATACATTTATAAACATATTTATGTATATATTTAAATAATTTTGTATATATGAGTGTTGCAATAATAATATTTTTAATTATTGTTATTATCATTACACCAATTTTTTAAATTATAAAAATTCTTTTTTGGTTTTATAAACACTATACATTTATCTTATGATTTATATTATACAAATATTTTGTTAAATATGTTTATATTATATATTAATTTATGTAATTATATAAATCTACATTATATCATGTATACACATATATATACACTTCGAAAATTGAATACATTCATATAACTAGATATATAGACAATAATTAAATATTATATATATATATATTTACTAAATTAATCTATATTTAAAATTGTATAAGAAAAAATATATAATATAATTATATAAAATATATAAATTTTAATATATTAAAATGTGTAAAATAAAATATTATAAGATAGCTATAAAATACATATGTAATTATAATTATTTTTAATTGTTTCTATATTATATATATTTCAATACATAATATCATATAAATGTTTTTATACCCAAACAAAAAATAGAATAGTTCATAATAAAATATATTTATAATAAAATCATAATATAGTTGTATAGTATTTATAAAATAATATATAAATTTTAATAGAGATATTTATATTTACATTTTTATTTGGTAAACATATATATATATATACATTGATATCTTTAAGTACAATTATTTATTTAATCAATATAAATAATTCCCTTATATATTTTCTTAGAATTTATTAAAATTGATTTATATAATTTTCATAGGTAATATAAATACACACATTCACACACAAGTATATATATATAATATATTATTTGAATTCATATGATATTTACATTGAAAAAAATTTATGTGTTTAAAACACCTATAATCCAAGTGATTAAAAGTTGTTCATGAACCCCAGAAATGAAAAAATTTTAGGTTGTTTAAAACTAACTCTTTTGAAAGGTATTAGTGGTGGTTTATAAACATCTTCTAGTAACAACAATTAGTGGGACTTCAAAACACCCTTTAATATCTCAAATTAATGGAAGTCCAAACCCCCTATAACTTTTTCATGTAGACGGGTTTCAGAATCACCTATAATATATTGGATTAGAGGCACCTCATGAACCCCCTAAACTAAATAAGAGTTGTGGGGTTGTAAAACTCCAAAAGTACCTTAAATACAAATTCTAATATATATAATAACTAAAATATGTGTTTATATTATATATATAGAATCTAAATTCCAAAAAACATATACCGCAACTAATTATTAAATTACAATTAATTTTGAAAACAACTACCTATGAAATCCAACTGTATATTACAAATGGAATGTTAAACATTTAGAAATTGGTTTTGATCTCCCCTAAATTCAATTATTAGCTGGATCTATTCATAATAGTATCTAATTTGTAGATAAAATGAATTTATATGGGCCTGTTCGTAACCCCATAAAAAACCCCACTATTAATCTTCTATTTTTTCAGTATATCAAGACCATTAATATGATAATTTATACGAAAGTATGAAACCCATTTAATTATATCTTACTAATTTGTTTCATGATACATACTGATTCATAATGTGACTATATAATTTTGGGTCACACTCATCACAATAGTTCAAAAGAAATTCACCTTTATTGAATAAATGTTATAATTCATGAACAATGTTCATTATCATCAAATATATTAATATAGTTATGAAAAAATGATGCTCCCTAAAGAATCGATTAATTTCATTGGTGGAGTTATGATTATAATTTTGTTTTACCCCAACATACAATTGTTCTGATAGCATAGTGTATTGGAAGTGTGGGGTTGATCCCATATTGAAAGATGACAAACAAGGAACCATTGACCACAAACCCATTATGTAGGAGTCCTCTTGAATTTTATTGGAAATGGTATTTAACTATCCATTTATGAGTTTGCATTATGATTCAATAAAAAAATAGAGATCGATGTAAATTTATAGTTCTTTATAATAATCATAATCTTAGTCATTACATGGGATATTTTTAGGCCTCAAGTTGTGAAGCAATGCATAGAGAACTTGTTTATGTTGTCGAACCAACATAAAATATCCAATAAGATACTATCCATTGGTTTAGATAAATATATATATATATATTCATAGTTTTATTAAGATAATTTTATATAGGAGAATGTGTCATTGTCTAATGGTTGTAGTCCTATCTTCTCCAACCAAGAAGAGTTAATTCTATTAAACATCTATTGGATCTAGTTGAATTAAAATTGAATAATTTTTTGTTCAAACTAATTAATATAATTAGGGTTACACAGTTTCAATTCATAAATTCATTATGGTAAGAAATTTTTTACTTTCGACCATTATAAAAAGTGTATGCACCTCCCATCATGGTGTCAATCGAAATCAAATAAAGAATCATAGATAATATTAGAATATTGATGAAATAATTTAAATATAAAAGTTAAAAAAGAGGGTCCAAAAATAAAAAGGTTTTAAAAATTTTCATTTCATAATCCATGAAACACTTACATGAAATTGTAGACAAGACCGATTAATGTTTGTTTCCACACTATAGTAGAAACATTAATGAAATACCTAATTTGGAATGATTAATAGTGATGATGAAAATTAATAATACGTTTAGGTTAACCAACAAGTACATGGATTTAATAAAAATAGTAAAAGTAATTGATTAAAGTTGAGTTGGAAGGAAAATAAAATGGTAAAAAAAGAAATATTGAGGGAAAATGGTTCATCAATATTGTTTTGTACGGAATTCTATGATATAGAAATAATAAATGGGTCTTTACATTATGTGTAATGTTCCCACATCATGTAATCTCCATCAATGTTTTCCTCCTCATATTTTTTATCATTATCCAATATCATTCTGAATCTTTGTGATTCATATATGCGACTCATTTCACGATTTCTAATAGAAACCCACATCATGTTCCTTCTTATGAATTACACTTTGTGTGGGAAGGGGCCTTAAAATTGACATGATGTGTATGAATGAGTCTTTTTATGAAATATTTTAATCACTTTAAAATTCTTCACGAAATGTACCTTCCATGTTGTGACATGTTATGAATGATGAATACATGTTGTGTATGTATTCTCTGATGTATAATATTCGATATTTTTCAATTTAGGCATTTTTTCCTTTGAATCCATGGATATCTATTCTATGAAAATATTATCAAATACTAGTCCATTATAATATTCAACATAAATCATATTTAATTAAATGAATCAAGTATGTATATAAAATTTCATCATATAAAATTCTCTTGCACTAGAATAGTCTATTTTCTTAAATAAGTAGTAATTTCGATAGGTATTCTAAATGAATGAATTAAAATAATAAATATGAATTTCAACTAGGAAAACAAATCTAGTTGTATGAAAAAAATGATTGTCCTAAAAATCAGTCATGAAGAGAAAATAAATAATATATCATAGTTTAGTGCATTATCCAGTGTTTTTCTAAATTTAATTAAAATCTCAAAATTATTCTTTAAATTATATACTCATTTTTAAATATCAAATAATAATTAACATTCTCTCATTGCTCATTGTAAATTTATCTGATATTAAGGTAATAACCTGAATACATGTTACCCATCATAGGATTTCATTATTTATATCATCTCTAATTTGTAAATAAAAATACAAAAGAAATCATGAGGATTAATAAATAATTCTCCAATAACTATGAGGATGAGGGAATGATGGTATATTATCGAAATAATGATCAAAAGGATGGTATAATCTAATGTATAAGGTATGATAAGTAGTAATTGTGAAATAATGTAACTCCTCTATGATAAAAAGCTACTCATGCTCTATGAATCTCAAAGTGGATATGTGAGTGTATTAAAATTATATCAAAAAATACACTATTAATTTAATTTACTTCTCTTTAATTTCATTATCCCAATTCATGTTCTGGAAGGATCTCACACCCATCCCCTAATCATATATAATCAATCATAAGATTCATCTATCTAGAAATGGTTACATCTGACCTTCCTAATACACAACCAAAAATATCATTTTCATGTCCTATTGTTTTTCTATTATTTAATAGGAATGATGTAAGCATAATACTAAGATAAGGGTATGAAATGATTTTCACATTGAAATAACTTCATCCTAAATAGGTCATTCTTGGAAGCTATGAGCTATAGAATAAAAAATTCAATTAGGGCCATCAGAAAATTTTATCAATAATGATGGATTCAATCACATTATAATTTAATTTGTTTTTTCATATGCCTAATAAAATCTAAATGAATGTTTTGATTGGTTTTCATGTCCCAGATTTCGATGAAAAAATATACCCATAAATGAATAAAAAATTTTGGGTTCTCAATCCTCTCAAGAATAGGAGTACAAAAACAAAAAACTAGAAAACACTTTGTGTATAAAATTAAGTAATAATTCAATACGATGTAATTTTCAAAAACATTATCGTGATTTAAAATAAAAAATATAATAAATAATTCTAAATAACTATATATATGTAAAATATGAAATCTAATAATTTAAAACAAAAAAATTAATTTTATTTAAATGGGTGCAAATTTTTTTTTATGATTGAATCGTGATCGCAGTTTAAAATGTATCATATATAAATGAACTTAAGAATTAATCCAACTGAATTGATAGTTAAGCTAAAGATATAATAAATTACCGCACACATAAAATGAAATATTTTCCATAAAATCCTAGAAAAACTATGGGAGTGATTTCAGTTAAGTAGAATAAGAAAAATAAAATTTCAATTTTTTAAATAAATTTAAAGAATCAAGATATCCATATTTGAGTGTTTATTCCAAGGGTAATCGTGGTAGATCTTGATTTCAAATTTGGAAATTATCATAATGTGATAGAAATTAAAGTATTTTTCTAGATTAAAAATTAGTACAAATAGTTTAGATATTATTACAGTATTGTTATGGGAAAGAGCACACAATGAATATCAAGGAAAATAAGATTAGATATATTTATATATTTGGGATCGCTATAGTTTAAAGTGTCCTATGAACAATAAAATTATGTTAAAAATAAAAAACCATCCTAATTAAATTTATAAAAATAAATAAAGTAAATAAAATATAGATCTCTTTCCAACAATCACTATCCAATAAAGCATCAACCAAATAGACATACAAATTAATCAAGAAGTGTCATATAACTCCTCAGATGACTTATACTTCCTTCTGGAACTGATGGTTGTGTCATCAATATCATGTGGATGCTTTATAGTGTGAATCACATTTGGAGAATAAGAACCATGAATATTGTGAAATAAAAAAAATATATGGCTATCATGGAGGAGACTTATGATGACTTTAGATCTCTTGTAATATATCCTCATGCTAGAGATTAATTTCATCCATATTCTAATTCATCAGATTTATGAGTGTGGATGGTGGTGGGAAGGCATGTCAATGACCATAAAAAAGATTGAAGGGATAGACCTGGATAAAAGAAAAAACTAATGATATATAAAATAATCCACCCAATATTAATGTAATGAACTATATCCTATATATATAAGTAGAGAAATAATAGATCATATTGAATGGAATACAAGAACTGCAAAATGTGATCACCCAAATAAGAGAAAAACCAGTGTAGTGGACCATTATATACTAAGAGAAATCCAAACGATTTATCATCTTATCTAGGTTCTTCTCTTGACCATAGGTTTCTTATTCCTAGATATTTCTATCAATATAAACCATTGATGAGATGGATATAAAATCCACTATTGTATAAGGTGTCATAATGTTCAAAAATACCTCAGTGGCTATTGAGTGTGAGTTTGGGATATTTCTTTTACCCATAGATCAAGTAGCAAGATCGATGAATTGTACCTTAGAGGATGATGGAGGAGTTGATATCTTACCTTGTCAGGTCTTCTCTACTAGAAAATCTTACTAGGCAGGAGGGTCTGTCAACTCAATGCATTGGTCAGTCCACGTGGGGGATGTTATAGGGTTGATAGTGGATGAAGGGTCTACTGGACTAGTATTACTGGTTACTATAGGGGTTGGTGGAGAGGGAGGGATGTTAAAGGAGATGGGTTCAATGAAAGGGATACCCAAGTGGTGGAACATGTAATGTAGATTTAGCAGAATATACTGGTGTGAGATCCATAGATCATCTAGGTAGGGTGGGGGTGGGATATGTGTTGGGTATGGTATTTTATGATGGGGAAGTGATATGGTTGTCAGTATGGGATGACAAGATAGAGGTAATTGTGGTATTGGATGTATGGGATGAGATGTATCATCTATGGGTTATGGATGGAAAAATGAGGTAGGTGGATGTTCAAGGTTGGTAGCATGGTCTTCTAGAGCCTCATTTTTACCCTTAATGCATCTTTACACCCAAATATACTTGTTTTAATCCTTAAAAACATCAGTTTTTTTTAATCATGGTGAAATTGTTCAACTCCATCAGTCTAAGAGATGTTAGAGGAAGGGTGGTGTCAATGACATTTATATTTTAAGAATGACAGGTTATGAAAGAAATAATCATTTTTTGCCCCATATCCACTCCTCATACACCCTGAAATTGAATGATAAGTATGACTCCATGATGATGGCAAAGCTTGACATGTTTGTTTTGTGGATGGGGTCCTCCAAGTGTATCAATCTCCCATAAACTTCTACATGAGACAACCAGTTTTATGTCAATCCTCTTTATGAATAAGGAGTGTGGAACCACACAACAAATTAATTTTCATCATCTGTGGGGTTTGGATGCTCCAAGGGTACTGAGAAATCATCCTTGAGAATACTACATCAATTGACGGTCTTGAAAAAAAATGTTGACTATGAAATTTCTAGTTAGTGATGAAGTCGAAAGAAGAAAGACACATCCTGATGTTGAACATGATAATAGAGAGCTCATGTGGTCTAGTATGAAACCAGAATTAAATGTTGTCAATAGTCATCATTAGAATATCCATAAATTTCAGAAATTACACTCTAAATACATCATCATAGACATCTTTGATGGGGGTGATGTTAAGGTAATCATGTTTACAGTGGACCCCCTGGATGTTCTGAAGATGGGTGATGGTGGCCATATTAATCTTTTAGTTTTCCATATGGGCTTCACCATCAAACATAATAATGTGTATTGTACCTTGAGTATGGATATGTGCATGATATGGGTTGATGTGAGGATTGATTTAATTATATGACCTAATAGAGTTATAAAGATATTACTCAAAGGTTGATAGTGTTAAAGAGGCATATGTGGAGCTCTAAGAGAATGGAGCGAGTGGTGAGGGAGGTGTAGGATTAAATTGGCACATGGACAGAGGTGAATCATCAAGTTTATGGGATTAATTTTGAAGGTGAATTCCAAATTGTCTATTTTCATTAAATTTTTGGTGCAAATAGATAAATAATATGAAGAGTATTGGAGGTTTTATTACGATGAAGGCGAAAGAGTAGGTTATGGTGAGGGAGAGGTGAGGGAGAGGGAGTAGTGGATGATGGGGTGTGTGTTCTTAAGAGTGGGATTATAAGAATAAAAATAACATCATGTGTGAATCATGGATCCTAGGTTCATAAAATTTAATTTTCATTTAAATTAATTATTTTTAATATTACCTAAAAAACTAAATGTTAGATTATTTTTTCAGGTTTCGAACCTATCATGTAATGTATTGGAATACATGATGTGTTATTTTTTATTCATTCCATTTTTCTACCCACGACCTTCATTTTTTTTAATGAATAGATCGTTCATAGACTCTAATATATTATATTATAAACTAGAATAACATTTCATGGGTTACCTCCATGTAATCCTTTATTTTATGGTTGTGATATAGACTTAGTGGTTCTTAGATTAATCGCAATGTGATAACACACCCCTCACAAAATGGTTCTTGATTTATCATTAATATTTTAACAATAACATTGGAAGGTGGTTCTACTCATTTATAAATATCAATGGTCTCACATGTTAATAAGAGTATGACCATAAAAGGGCCTTGAACATTATGATTCGAGCTTTCTAAGGAATAGTTTTAAACGTAAGTGAATAATAAGATGTTATTACCTAGTGTGATGGTTGATCAAATGAATCATTGTTCATGAAACATCATGGTTTTATATTTACATATCTTTACATTGTAAATTAAATCCTCTCTTATCTCATCCAGTTCATCCAATTTATGCATCAAAACATCCCCATTTTTTTGATAATCAAGATTCATTTTCATAACAACCAAAAACAAGTGATGCTCTAAATCTACTAAAAAATGTCATGGAATTTAATACAATAATTGGAAAAGGTTTATTATGATAGTAATTTTTTAGACTATGTGGCACTCCAAATGTGAACCATCTAACATTAGGATATTTTCATTCTGAATTGAGTTTACAATATCCTTGAAGAGTAGTTTGAAATAATGGTTTACAAATTCATCCTCCCCACATGATTGTGGGTGGTAAGAAGTTCATATATTATATTTGATTTGATAAATCTCCAATTGTCATTTTAAAATATTATTTTTAATTGGATTTCATATATCAACTATGAGTAATCAGTGGATTTTGTACCCATAAATGTATATTTGTGTAAAAAAATCATGAGTTATTTTTTCATTTCAAGAATGAAAACATCTTCTTCTACCCATTTTGAGACTCATTAAACACCAAATAATATTTATAATTTTCCATGTTAATTTTGGAAGGTCCCAAACCAATCCATTCACTATTAGTTGAATATTTGTACATCGATGATCTTTTTTTGGCGTTTTAGTTATCTTCCCAACTAGGAATGTTTGTTTTAATTGATCAAAGATGCGAATAATTTTACTACATATTGATGGAGTATATAAAAAAGTTTCTTCTCTATACGATTTTAGATATTGTACATTCTGTTCTGTTATTCCCTCCATGTGGTGACACGTGAAAAATGTCAATAAAAGTTTGGATCTCGTCCTCTAGGATGCATATTCAAATTAATCCATCAATATATCTCTTATAATGAAGAGTATCATTGAAGTATTATTTTGTTGATTTGACTAAATAAATGTTTCTATTTATAATAAGAGAAGTATTTTTAAAGTGAAATCATGGGATGGTATTTTTAAATGATAGCGAACCATAGTGGTTCAATCGTATGTATGTTGAAAATAATTTCATCGTGGAAGTGAGCCTCAATTTCCAGATTGTCGTTATCCATATTAATGGTTTGAGTGAGTCTGGAAAAAATATTATGGAATCTATTATTAGTTCTTTTAATGTCATATTTAATGATGTAAAACTATTTCAATAGAAGTAATCACCATATTATTTATGTATTGGAATCCTTTTTATTCATGTAATATTTATTGGTGTAATGGTCAATATAAACTATTACCTCGAACAAAAAAAAGTAAGACATAATCTTCTCTAAATAGTAAACTAAAAATAAATTTTTCTTCTATATAATATTTTATATTACCTAAAAAACATCCCTGGTTTTATATCCATAGATGATTGTAAATAATATTTTTAAAACTTACTATCCTAAGACAACACATACTATGATGTCACTATAAGGGTTGGCTACGCACTCCCATAGCCCTCTCCTCTTCCCCAATTGCTCACCATCCACTCTTCCACACTAGGGTTTCTGGCTGAATCCTTCTCTGGTCCCGGTATCATCTTGCTATTCATATCTTCAGCTTTCTCTGTTTCTTACTTGGCTTCTCCTAGGGTTCATCCCGCTGGTTTCATTCCCAGATGGTCCGCTACTGGTCTTCCCTAGGTTCTTCCTCTTGATGCGGCTTTAGAGAAGACACTTAGGTCTTACCTTAGGGCATTCCACTACCATGCTCTGACCTTGACTTCGATTTCTCCTCTCTAGGTAGGATCTGGAGTGATGGATTCACATAGGTTCTGGGTTTGAGGTTCGGCGGTTGTTGATATGCTGGGGGTCATCACCATTTTCCCCATATTTTCATCAGTGTTGTCTCGATATGTGTTTCATCCCCAGTTTCTTTTGAGTTCTATCCAGTTTTTTTCTTGCTCAGGTTCCCTCTAGGGTTTCATCCTCTTTGTTTTTATTTCAGTTTTGGATTTTTTATTGTTGTTTTTGTGTCCATTGTAATTTTTTTGTCCTTTATGGGTCTGTTGGGTGGCTGTTTACACTAGAGGTACGAATCTGAGTTCCGTCGAGGTCGTCGGCCGCCCACCCTGCTCTGGATCCAGGTCTCATCATCTATCTCCAAGGAAGATTGGTGTGGTGGTCTTCCTAGTGCATTGGGATGTGGGTTCGAGCTGTCTATGGAATCTTGAGGTGGATTCATCTTCGCGGGCTCTGGGTGGTGGTGGATGATGGCTTTAATGGTTCTGATAGTCACTCCGAGGGTTTCTGTTGGTTGTGCTTCTCAAAGGTCTTTAGTGGCTGTGTGTTGAGGTACATGGGCGGATCGCCGGTTTCTACGTGGATCTTTCCCTATGAGGGAGATTGTCATTGTTGATGGAGGGTTCCAGTTGTCATTCAGAAGTCACCGGTGGGTTTTCTGGCATGGTATTGATAGCGATGGTGTGTCAGGGTTTGATTCTTGTGGGAGTCTGTGCCTGTTTCTTCAGATGGCCTTCCTCGACAGTGTGGTGACAAAGATGTAGATGTTTCCTCAACGTCTCAGGCAGTGATGTCTTTCCCTAGTATTTTCTCTCTGGTGGGATGGATGTCGACATTGATGGGCATGTCGACAGTTGTTGTTCGACATGCCTGGTTTTTAGGGTTCAAGGTCGATGTGTAACAGAAGGGTGAATGTGTCTTACACAGATTGATAGGATGATTGAAAGTGTGTTTTTTGGAGGCTTGGTGACGATGTGATGATGCTGGTCTTGGAATGATGGTTTTTTGAAACTTGAAGTTCGAAAATTTGAGTCTGGCACTACATTTGAGTTGGTTTGGTCTACGCGTGATGGATGGGGGTTCGTGTATTGAGGTGGGTTAGCTCGTGGTTCTAGGTGGTTTTAATTTTTTTTTCTGAACTTTTAATGTGGTGTGAGCGGTTTTATGGGATATGGGAAATTTGTGTACTGGTGGGTAATGAATGATGGTTTGTATGGTTCCCACTTACCCATAAAGTGGTTTTTTAAATAATAAAAAAAGGATTGGGGTCAAGTCACTGCAATCACAAATTAAATCAGTCACCCTACCCCAATCTGGTGAAATAATGATTGGAGTGGCCACTCACCTTATCTTTAAAATGTTGAATGAAATTTTACTCTATTCAGAGAACTCAAAATGAACATCCTTTGATTAGATATGTGTTAAAGGATGGTCTACTTTCACAAAATAGTTCATGAAGAAGGGATAGAATCTTGTTTGGTCTAGAAAATTCTTTATTCCATTAATATTTGAGGTCTCCAAAAAGTATTTTACTAGCTTTATATTTTTTTGGTCCACATCATTTCTATTCTATGAAATTTTCTCTTTTTGGACAATGCCCCCTTGGATAATAATGGTCAACTTTTCCCATTTAAAAGTAGAAATTATTCCTTATATCATTACAAGAATAATTCTATATTGTTTAGGTATACCTCATAAGACCATATATAAATTGAAAAATAACCCATATAATTCTCCATGAAGTCCTCCACCATATCTTGGAATATTTGTTTCATGGTCCATTTGATGGAGTATGGTGACTTAAAAATACTGAATGTCATGTGTTTTTAGGAAAAGGTACTGGATAAACATGTAAATGTAGTATTTGAGTGATCATCTAGTCCAAATAAAATTTCATTTTCTCATGAGTAACCATCTTGGAAATAGTATAACAAGATTCCATATATTCCCTATATCATTTGATCAATGATTTTAAAGGGGAATTGATCTAGTTGTGTCACAAAATTTATGTTTCTTTAATCAATTAATACACACCTCTAGTGATAGAGTGAGAATATATAAGTAAATCATTATAATTATTAACAATCATG
The DNA here is from genome assembly GCA_963277665.1 of Viscum album. Taxonomy (NCBI): domain Eukaryota; kingdom Viridiplantae; phylum Streptophyta; class Magnoliopsida; order Santalales; family Viscaceae; genus Viscum; species Viscum album. Next base: position 1,472,068,946 of record OY728131.1, on the reverse strand, counting down.
ATACATCATTTTTCTGAAAAAAATGTAGTAGATGCACCCACATTATATTAGATATTGAAAATAGTAACCCACCTTCTTGGACTTTTAGTAGTTCTTTTTTAACTACCTTATTCATTGGTGGCATGATATACATATGTGGATTGATTTTGGGTATTGCATCATCGTTTATAATATTTTGTGAGTGTTTTTTTGGGTTGATCATGTTCATTTCAACCACCCCCAATAAATTGGCATATAATGTCATTTTAGGACATTGAAAAACATTTCATCTTGTGTCTGTGTTAGTTATGAGTTGATTATGACTAGTAATGATGTTGTAGGATTTATGAATGAGTACATGAGTGTTTTTGTGAGATTTATACTATAAAATTGGTGAGATAATGACGGAGGGTATAACTGGTGGGACAGTTTTCATTTTAAGAGGTTATATGTACATATTTTTCTAAAAATCATATTCATCCACTTTTGTATGAAAGAACTCGTTTTAATTATTTTTAATGGGCATGTAGTAATTTATCTCCTTAGGAAAAAATATATCATGAATGTAAAAAGAATCTCCTATTTTATTATAATCATTAACATGGACAAAAACAATATATGGATACTCTATTATAAATATAATTCTTCTTTAATTCACTTAAATATGTGACATCCCATGGAATATGAATTTTTATCCTATGACAATGGGAAATTATACTTCTTCCTCAATATCGATAATGAGAATGATTGCATGAAAATTGAATGTTTTTATTTAGACAACAATATGTTTATGAGGATCTTGAGGATAAATTAATAATATGTTAGCTAACTGATCTTCCACTCTGGTTTGATTTTTTTATTGACTCCTAACATTTGGAAGACACTCATTATTAAGAGGATAATAATGCCCCCTAAGTTTCACAAGTCTCATCCCAATATACATTATCTTATTATGAAGGGAACTGAGAAATCTCAAATGGAATTCATCTTGGGTTTAATCCTATACGAAAAAATACCACAGCAATCTTTATTTAGGAAAATGAAACCCATATCATCCATATTCCCTATAACAGAGAGTGGTTCCTTGAAAAACATCCTATATACAAGAATTTCACCAATATATTCAATAAAGGGGTTGTATATATATAATTGGTGAAACATTTCAAAACATATATTTTAATTTTTTTAACTATTACATTGGAACATTCACAATTGGAAGGTTATTGGTGGGTTTTATGCTCATGGTTCTATGTTTATATCTTATTTAGAATACTCTTGTGTAATATCCGATTCTAGAAGGGTTGAATCCATTTTTTTTACGATTAGTTCCATTTTCAATACCATTTTATTCATATTTAATTATTGTTTCATATTTATTGTGTTTAATAGGATTCCTCTATTATCCTCCATAAGGTTACTAAAATTATTTCCCTTTCCCTCTCCTTAGTACCACATCCATTCCTACATCTACAGAGTAGGTATTAGTTTATCAAGAAATGATCATGAAAATCTATCTAAAAAGGTATTTCCATGTTTAACCATTTGATGTTCATTACTTTTAAGGATATCCCAATGTTTTTTTCTATTTCATGGGAGTTCATACTCAGAAATGCATTATGGATGAAGGTAGTTATAATATTCTATGTAGATTTTTGGAGAGTTTCTGCTGGTAGTTAATGTATTTTAGGATCCAGATTAATTTTTTTTTCACCCTATGAAGAATGATTTTTTTGGGTAAATGTTGATTTGGATAGGGAATAGTATTCATAAGAGGGTGTCTAGGTGGTCATTCTTTCATGGTTGTTATTTGACACTTATTTGATGATATTACCCTTTATTATTTTATTTCAGCTCTATATAGGACTTTTTTGGTAGTAATGTTTTGTTTGTACTTGTTTTTTTCCTTGGTGATTGTATGTTACAAAATTATAATCTTGGTTTAATTGTTCATATACATCTACCAGGTATTTGATTGTATAATTGTGGGTCGCCACACATTTCACATTATTTGATCTCCATTATATGATCATGGTGGGGAGTTGTTGTTGTTGGAATATGAAAGGAATCTAATTTCGTAGTCAAGGCCTTTACTTGTGCAGATATATCTGTGTTTTCTTCAACTCATTGGATTCCATGTCGTGGGGGTCCATGATAGATTTTATATAGATTTAAACTGTGTGAGACCACATCTATAACTTCCCTTCCTATTTAAAGTGTTTTCACCACTATACTGTTAGTGGCAGTATTATCTAATACTATACAGGTAGAATGTTAGAAACCTAGGTAAAAGATTGTAGATGAAGCCACACATCAAGCACGTGATATGGTAATATATTAGTATTTTCATTACTGAAATGCTAGGCCTACTAGGATGAATATTAGTATTCAAGATTTAAATTATGATTTTCATTACATTATTTCTTATATCAGTCTACGGGAATGTATTTTTCGAGCAATTTCATGGTTAATTCATCCCAAGACATGATTGACCCAAGAGATTGATTCATTGTCCATTTAATGTCCCTATCACATAATGTAATTTGGAATTCCCATAATATAATTGTATCTGAGGATACTCTTGAGTTAAAAGGGAATTTCATAGTTCTAGGATGTTAGATATTTGATCATGATGTTATTCTCTCTGTAATATGCTTATGTAGATCATATTATTTTTTATTCTAATGAGCCCAAGACTTTTTCAAATGATTTTACCTAAACAAGAGAGTTTACAATGAGGGTTGTGGATCCTTTAATAGACTGAAATCCATAATCCATTAAGATGTTCTCTAGTTTAATGGGTTTATCTTTACATAGTTAAAGTGAAACATATTTCATAATGGGGGGGGGGGGTTGGGACCCATAATATTGAAAAGATATTTCACACATAGGTAGTATCATGAAGAGAGGTACCATTTGAATACGTGAATGGAGGCAAGAGGTTCTTGAGAATTATGGAACCATGATCCACTTAAGGGCCCCTAATGTATACACTATTATAGATATGTATGAGGTGGAATCAAAAAGAAAAAAGTACAAATAAAAACCGAAAGGAGGGACTTGTGAGGTAATCCCAGGTTCTTATACTGGGTTCCAATTCCAAATCATATTGATTCCCAAAAATTCATCCAAAAATTTGATTCACCAACATGAATAATTTAATTCATTTAGGTGGTGGTTAGATATAATTTCATATTACCATAGACTAGATTTGCTATGATGGAATAATGTACTAGTAGTGATGGTTAGTATCCATAGGGAATGAGTGGATGATATGGAACCAGTGACTTCTTACACTGTAAGTTGGAATCCTCATGATTAGTTTTGGGTCTGTGATTTAATTAACCCTATTAGAGTTTTGATAAATAATCATGAATTAGATAGGGACCAGTTTCAATTTTAGGGTATGTGTAAAAAGGATAATATTGACCCCATCATAGGAAATCATAGGTCTTAGACAATAAGTGGGGTTTATAGATAACTAGTTGATTACGTTCAAACCAACTTGAAATATACAACATTGAACTATTACAAGGTCGAAATAGGAAAAACAATATAGATTCATTAATCATATCCTATATGGAATAATGCACCATAGAGTAATGGTCATATCATGATATAATAAAATCAGTCTAGGTTTTTTAATAATTTAATAAAAAGTTAATGTTTAAATTGATTTCTAGAGTTACGGTTACAATTTTTTGGTTTAAATATTCATTATGTTCATAAAAACTCTTACACTCCCCTTCTACTATAAGTTATTTAGTCTCTACCAATGTTATTAGTACAAATCAATGAGAAAATAATAGAAAATGTTGGAATATTAATGGTATAATAAAAATAAGTTATTTTAAAAGAAAGGGTTCATGTATCAAGATTTTCAAAATCAGGAAAAGTAATAAATTAATCAGACAATTACTTGAAAAGTAAACTAGCATGATCGATGAATGTTTCCATTATAGAGATGAAATAGAAATAGAAAATGTATTTCTTATAAATAATATATAAATATTTAAATGAATAAATATAGTATATTAACCTAATATACAAGTATTTAATCAGATAATAAAATAGAATTATCTAAATTTGAGTTGGTAGAGGAAAAATGGAAATGCATGAACGAATAAAAAAAAATTGTGCTCCATGAAAATTATGTATTCTTATTCATAATCTATAAAGAAATAGAATAGAATTTAGAAGACATGTATCTTTATCATGTCATGTAATTTCTATTTATCTTCTCCTCTTAATATTTGTTTATTTTCCCCCAATCGCATTCCAAATCATCAAGATTTAATGATGTGACTATATTCAAAATTTGATATAGAAACTCGTGACTTCTTCCATATCACAACCTATACATTAAGTGCGAAGTGGCATAATAATTTACATTATGTTTATTGGAAATTCATGTCATATAATATTTTCTTGAATTTAAAATTGTTAATTACATGTTCATCACGACATGTGCTTCAGGACTTGTGACAAGTAGTAAATGACGCATACACATTGTCTATGGATTTCACGACATCTACTAAGAATATTTGTCCAATTTTTATATATTTTATTTAATATTATTTGATAAATATTATCTATAAAAATATATACATTATTAATTATTAAATAAATAATAAAAAATCATTAATTAAATGAATTGAATAAGTATATTCAATTTTATCTTATCAATATATATTCCTCAGCATTTCCCCCAGTAAAAAAATTCCATTCAATGAACAACACCTTATGTAAAAAATGATATAAGGTTGAAATAATAAATATATCACTAATAAATAATATTTATATTTAGGGAATATTTAATATCCATTTATCAAATGAATGTCAATAATTTAATGGAAGGATAATCAATACAAAAACAATAAAAGGAAGTGCTTATCAGTACAATAATTAGTCAAAATAATCATAAACTAGTTAGATTAATAATAATGATATGATCAATTTGTACAGTTTATAGTAATAATAAGGTTATTTTTTCATTTATGAATATAAATAAAATAAAATAATCATTAAAAACATTCTTTAGTAAAATGAAAATTTTATTTTGGAAAACACTTTGACAATACTATTTTTAATCACTATTCAAATAATTTAACTTACAAAAAACTCATAGAAATTAAAAGATTATTTAGAGAAATAAAAATTATGGACACAGGTAAATCCATACATGTCTCAAATGTTAAAAATAACATTCATTTTGCACTATTAAATTGTTAACAAGGAACTTATTTATGAAATAAAAAATAAGAATCTCTTTGTATTTAGTATAAAATCCAAACAGTCATTATTTCGAAAATGACATATGATTCCATTGTAAAATAACTAATGATTGGAAATTGGTGAAAATTTAATTACAAAATACTATTAAAAATGTTAAAAACATCATTCAAAACACTTTTTGAAAATATTGTTTTGGATGAAAACAAAAATCATACCGAAGAGGGAAATGGGGTCTAATTTTCCTAGAAAATCCTCCCCATAATTAAATTTAACTATAAAATAGAGAAGTAATTAGACTATTAAATTAAAATATCATGAAATAAATGATAATAGAATGTTATATTTTTATTTTGAATTTGTCATATAATTTTTTTCAGCTGAAATTAAAGAGATTATAGTATTTATTATAATGATATTGTGAAATAAACCATTACAAACAAAAATCATTGAAGTGAGATTTAAAAATTTAATTGATTATATATTCTAACTATTAATCAACATAAAATATATGGAAATATAAAATATGGAAATAATAAGTCATTATACACATAATCTTATAAGTACATAATCAATGAAGAAGAATATTAACCAAATGAACATAAATTGAGTTAAAAAACAAATTTACTCAAAGTTACATTTGAATGAACATTATTTAACCTCATTTATAGTGATTTTATTGATTTTAAAATTTTACAAAAGAAAAATATTAATATTTAAACTATCAAATATTAATCATTTATAACATATTGTTCCCATTTCACTAAAAGTCACTAATTATTTTCATTGTTTCGTGTTATAATTGTGTTTTTTTCTCATCAATGTTTCATTGGGAATGATTCTATTACTTGAAAAATTTTATATTTATATCATCTATATAATAATAATAATGTCATAAATTTCATATTTTTAATTACATTTAAATTTTAAAACTAATCATGAATGATGGTGACGAAAAATGAACTACATAACGATCATAGAGACTGTAATCCATACATACGAATGAGTAATGTTTCCATTATTAAATCATCATTCTAGAATTATGTTAAGTAATATATTATGATTAAATAATTATAATAATATAATATATATCATATTATCAACTTATATATAACCTAAATGTGGTCAGGTGTTGAAAAGAGAGTCGCATCGCTTTGTGAAGGCAGTAGTCCATAAATTCACAATTGATGTTATCATTATTAAGAGATTGAAAAGATAAGAAATTAAATGATATATATTATCCTTATAGAATGATAAATATTTCCTGAATATCATATTTATTTCATTTATATTACATATAATCATATAAAATTACCATATTTTATTAAATTTAAAGTGTTAGTTAAGACGTAATAGGTCCCTTCATAAGGTGGTAGTCGAACACAAACATGAGTGGAATTATCATATATTATGTGAAATTGAATTTAAATAAGATATATATGATATATTTAAGTAATATTTTTAAATATAATTTAAATATTATACGTATAATTTATATCAATCATTATAAATAACAATGAACCGTTGTAATGTAATTACTTATTACAATTGTATAGAAGCCGGTAGTCCTCCATACAAATGAATGATGATTTCAAACCCATTTCATGGATGTGGATATGGTTGTAATAAATTAAATTATTGAATACAATTGAATAATTATTAATATAATGAGTTTATAATATCATTATGTTTCAAAATTAATTGTAGTATATGGACAATGAAATTAAATATGGTTTCTCGTCGAAGAGTATTACATCTTCTTTGTGTATCCAACTTAGGATTTCACTAAAGCCTACTTAGGATAGGTTTCCTCACAAAATGAGGCTTCTAGTACGATATTATGGATTTTTGGGAAGTAATTTTTGTATGTATTTTTTGAAACAAAGAGTTTTGATTGTGTGAATAAGAGAGGAGGTGGATGCCTTTTATATGTGTGGGAGATTACACAATTGGTTTTTTTGAAATTAATTGAGTGATCCAACTTTTTTTATATGTCAAAAGGGTAGAAAATGGGAGATTATCAAAAAATATATTTTTAATGGAATATTTATTTCCATACAATAATTTTTAGGGAATTTTATTTTCTATTTTACCCATTTCATTTTAGTTTATTCCAAATTAATCCCATTATTAACAAAACTACATAAATTAATTTTTAATACATTCATTCTTCATTTAAAAAAATTTATTTTTACCCCATTATACAATAAAATTGTTTATGATATAAATTATCAAATCCATTTTTAGAGATTCAATTCCTATTACATTCAAATTCTAATTTCATATTAATCACACAAACATGATAAGAAACCACATTTTTACCGAGAAATAAAAAAAATTAAAAATATTTTATATATCAATTCAAAAATTTATTTTTTATTGTGACCTAAATTGGATTAATTGATATAAAATGGATATAATATTACTTAAAAAACAATTAGTAGCATAATTTATAATTATTTAATTTTATTATAAAAAATACAGTTTTCAAATAGAATTAATTATTTTCCCTTATTCATCAAAAATGATACATTTCATAAATATATTCATAATTCAACCTAAGATTATTTTGTTATCCTGGTATGAATAATAATGTCTATATTTTTATTTAAATTTTATAAATCTAGTAAGACATAATTTTTAATTATACTCTCAAAGAGTAATTTATCCATTATTTATAAAAAATAATTTTTTCCAAATAACATATTGATTTCTTATAAATTATTATTATTAAATTAATTATTAATAAATAACCAGATATTTCATAAATGTTTTATTACTATTCATAATCACCCATTTAATGGTGTGGTTATAACTTGTATATTATATATCTATGTTTTAACAATGCATCATGTTTCATGCAATGCAATCTAAAATTACAACTACATATAAAGAAAACTAAAAATAGAATTCCATGTATATAAAGATAACCATAGGGTTTTGTGTAATGAATACTATTTAAGATATTGAATTTATTTAAAAAATATATATCATATTGTAATGGTGTGTAATAAAGTCTTATAATCTTGGTGGTGTGTGTTACATATGCTACCAAAAATCTAAGTTCTAATTATAAAATATTGTGGTGTTACAAGTCATATATTTTCCACTCATATGTTAAAAAATACAAAATATCCCATAATATCTTATTTAACTAGATATATCACAATATAAAACCTCAAAAGGGTATCTATGAATTTATAAATATGATCATAGTTAACCTTATCAACCCATAATGGTATCCTTAAGTCATAAATTATCATAATATGATAATATCGTAACAACGAATTTTATAAAAATATTACTCATATAACAACTGAGACAACACAATACCCACTCACATGGATCCCATTCAAAAAATCATTATTCACATACTGGTTTTGAATGAAAATATAAAAAATATCATTTAAACATCAATTATCATAGTATCTATAGATAACATTCATCCCCATCAATTAAAAATACATATTTTGTTTAGAGGTTTATTGAAATAGAAAAAACCATTAATCTAAAAAAATCCATGTCTAAATCCTCAAATTGAAAATTTTCCTATTATACCAATACTTTAGGATTCCATAAGATGAATACAACATGTCCCAAAAATGTTTCCACACACGATTCAATTATAGAACAATATTACATAAAATCAGTATTCAGAACCCAGGAAATACTAATACTTAATTAAGGGTGATCTTACATACATAGTATGGAAAACATGGGATATATCATTATATGGTTATATGAATGTATAAGATAAGGATAATGGTATGATATCTTGATCATAACTTAAAATGTTCATACCCAACCAATCATATATTATAAAAAGTGTTTCCTGAAATAAAACGTTATCTTTTATAAATTTTTGTATTATATGATTAATTAATCATTATTAATTAATAACTAGGTATGAGAGTTTATATTGAATATAGGAACATATAATACGAAATTTTTGGCTCAATCATAGTTATAGTCAGTCAAATCAATATTTTAATAGTCATAAAATCATCATAAAATTACCAAAATTGGAAATTTAGACCAATATCTTATGTGGCCATTATATTGAGATAAATTCATCATTTCTTAATAGTTTGTTAAATTAATTATGTCTAAGGAGTTTCTTAACTCCATAATCAGTACCCAATACATTATAGGTCCATATAAATTGGTGAGCACACATCACAAAATAAAAATCATACATATACATTCCATAATATCATAAACTATTAATATTTTCATCAATGAATAACCTATGAAAAAATTAATTTCATAAAAATCTCATCATTATAATATAAAAATCCATTAAATTATAGGAATTGAATAGTATCATAAGATAATTCATTATCTATACATTGTTTAATTAACACATTGGAATGAAACATGATTCATATAAACATTCTATGATTACCATAATCATTTTTCATATAGGAAATTAGATGGAATTATAACATTATATCCCTATTGAATGACAATAATAATTAATGGATGTAAACATGGATAGAAAATTGTTTTAAAAGAATATTCAATCCATAATTTTAAAATAAAATAATAATATCATTTTCCTGCCATAAAATTATATATAAAAATTAAAAAAATGTTGAAATTATATTTGATAAATATAAATTTGGAAAATTTTAATGAAATATTAAAATAAAATAATGGTTTTCAATGTGTTAAAATATGTCCAAATTTTATTTATTATTCAAGAATATTTATTTCACAATATATTTAAAAAGTAAAAATCAAAAAATCAAGAAAATGATTTTATAAAATGATTCATTCGAAATAAACATAAATAGAGAAAAATGAAATTAAGCTAAAAATTATAAAATAGTAAATTTATTTTTATATAAATATAGAAAATAATTTTAAAGTGCATTGACATTGAAGAGAATGTTAGTTAAACAAAGGCGAAATAAGGTCTACTTTTATTTTAAATTATTTTAATAATAATTTTAAAAAATGTAGATAATAAATTAACATAATATAACGAAATTAATAAATATACCTTGTAGAATATAAATAATTTTATTTAAAGCATAGGTACTATATAATTTCCTTCACTATAAATTTAACATATATAAAACTAAAAAAAATGATATTATAACATTAATCCCTTACCACATTGGAAAATTTTTAATATTAAACAAAATGATATAATAAAAAAAATTCAATATTAAATATAATTATGAAAATATAATTTATGGTATAACAAGTAAATTTTGTTTTATATAACCTTCATTAACATATATAGGTGCATATATAACAAATGTCACAGAAAGAAAAATTTGAGAAGGTAAACCCTTACCTCATAACTCATATTATTTAATACATATTCTAATATCTTGCATAATGATTATAAATTTATCCTAAATATATTATATAACAATACTGACATAATAAATTCAATTTATCATTCCTGAAAAAATTTATTTTTTCTTTTTTAACAATTTATTAATTAAAATGAACATTCATGTGAAAACTATTTTATTTTCATTGAATATTTTGTTTTGATTGTTATGGTAACTATAAATTTCTCATGGTTTCAAAATATTAAGAATAATAGTCACAAAATAAGTACCATGTTTACTCATTATATTAAATTTTATAACCATTCACATAATTTGTGTTGGAAACATATATTACAACACTTAGTAGAGATTATAGTCCGTACGCACACATGAGTGAGGATTTTCCTTTTTAGATTGATGGAATAAATGAAAGGTAAATAAAAGTTCATCATTATAGAATCATATTAGTTAAATCAATAACAAAAAAAATGTCGTTAAATATGATGAAATAAGAAACCATGAACAATTGTAACGAAAGTTTAATTAAATCAATATTTATAGAAATTAGTCTACATATATTCATAAATTATATATTAATTACCCCTTAAATGAAAATGAGGTGGAAAATGATTTCCCCATTATAAATACCACAACTCATAATATTGATAAAATTAGATTAATCATGTTACTAAAGATATAATATATTTATAGGATGTTGATAAGGAAAAAATATTTAAATGAGATGGGTTAATAGATTACGACTTCTATAAGGGACCACATTTTATTTATAAATTAATCCTTAATTAAAAGGTATTAGTGGTTCAAAATAAGATCATCATTATTGGGAAGTATTATTCCATTGTATTAGGGTTGCGATTTCTGGTGATAGACTGACCTAATATTGTAAATAAATTGTAAGAGGAGGATTTGTTTTAGAAACAAGGGATATAACCCATTTTAAATTACATAACAGACTTATATATAATTTATAAAATAATATTATCTCATGGAACTCAGGAAGAAATAAATAAAATATAAGAAGTTATAGGGTATAAATGAACTCAAAAACTAAACATTTTACCTGTTTCTGATGCTTTTTATTATTTACCTCTTAGTTAAACCACTATAAACACATTTTAAACATAACTAGGACAACATAAAAATTTTAAACTAATAACCTAATTAAATAACCCACAAGAAATAATGATATAAAACAATTATAATAAATTGATTCTAAATTTTGATGGTGTTTTAACTAACTCCATTTATTGTTAGGGTGAAAATTATGATTAATATAAAAACACAAAAAGCAAGAAAACTTATTTATAAGAAAATGAATTTCTAAATAATAAAAATAATTTCCCACTTAAATCGATTAATATGATATATGAAATGAATATTATATTTTATATAATAAAAAATTAGATTTATAGACTATTTTATCAGTCCAAAACTAAACTGGAAATTCCAATCATATTATTAAATACAAAGGCCCATAAATAGATTTAACTTAGAATAAAACATAACTAATGTTCACCAAATTCAATATTCAATTCCAAAATTTAAATAATAATTTATAAAATAATTATTATACTACATAGATAGTTAATTAATAAAAATAAATGTTTAAAAATTTAATAATTCGGGATGACACTATAATAATTTCTTTAAGTCAACAGTATTAATTTTTTTATTATTTACTATATGAAGAAATATAAATATGTTTAGAAAATATTGAAAATGATCCAACTTTGACTAATATGGAATGATTATTTTAAAAATTATATCAATTTTTAAAAATTTAATTTAAAAATGTGTAACATTTTTACAATATTTTTCGCAAAAAATTTAATAGAAACAACTTCAAAAAAATATACTATTGAAGATAAAATACAATTTACTCTGATTTGTTTAATTATAATCACAAATAAATAAGTCATAAAAAATTTAATTGAATATATTTTAGAAATATTTAATTAAAATTTCTCATTAATAGTTTTTATTTTAATTTTTAATGATAAATACAATGTGTATGTTTGTGGAACGTTTTTTCAGAAAAATAGCATGTATATCCTTAAAATTGTTTAATTTTAATCATTATACAATTTATAACCAATTAAATGATATTATAAATGAATAAAATTTATTTTTCATGATTTATTTTGTCTTATTAATACCCTACAATCTCATAGCTTAACCATAAATTTTAAATTTATTAATAATAATTCGAAATAATATCATAGGTTTTTTAAAACATGATGTTGAATCTATCACAAGTTATAAAATTAAATGTATCTATTAAATATTTGTATATTCAAAAATATTTTATTATTAAATTTTTGGATAGAATAACTGATGGATGAAAAACATTATAATGTAATAACATAATGATTCCACAAAAATGTTGGAACAAAATGGAGAGTGTCTTAGGGAATCTTCTGCAAGTAAAGAGCACATTACACATTTTGGGAGACACTTTATTTATAATGAGATGATTTATAGACACTAAATATTTAATCCAACATGTTAAAACTTGTTTATTTTTTATCATGGTGGATTTTATTACATTGTAATGGTTTAACCATCCATTTTTATTGTTGAGACTTGATAAATTCTTTTGTTATTAAAATATATTTATATTTTCATGTGTGGAGATGTTGGGTAGACATTTTTAGTAAACATTAATAAGTTTAAATTTACTTTTTTAGAAAAAAAAAATTGAAATGAAATTATTAATCCCCCACCCCACTTGGTTAATTTTCATAAGTTATGTTGGTCTTTCTCGTGTGGTATCATACTATTGTAGGTTTACATCAATAATATTTGTTTTTGTTCTGAGTTTGATGATAGTGGTTCTTCTATTTTTAGTCTTGGTAAATTATGGTTTTATACATTACATATAAGTCATCTTTTTTATGAATTGTTAGGGGATTCCAATATTTGATAATAAATATTATTATGTATGGAATGATCTATATTATCAAAAATATTTTCAATTATTATGGATTCATTTTATGATGATATCAATATTTTTACACCTTATATAGAAGATTATCTAATGATAATAGTATATTGAATTAACATAAAAGTGACGTTCACGAATATATTTCTGTAATGTTTTACATTTGCAAAATGGAATTTATCAAACAAAATGGGTTATAATTGTAAAAGGTATTTTGTATCATTTTAAAAACATTTATGAAGGTAATTTGAATCTTAAAAAAGAAAATATATAGGATTATATCTTGAAATATAATGATCACTTACTTAATTATGATGAAAATTCAGATGATTCCATAATAATAGATAATTATATTATCAGAATTTTATTGGATTTTAGTTAAAGAATGATGGTTTATATGAATCTCATTATAATATTTTTTTATACTAAAGTTTTTTATGTAAATTTATTATAATAGTTTAAATTCGATCATAATAACAAATTATCATTTTATTCACATTGATTATTTATTTCTTATTAACTGAATATGGGGTTTCTATTAATAATATGTTATGTCCAATAATTAAATATACAACTATGTATTCAAACATGTAATGACCAATAATGATGTTGTTATGGAAGAATATTGTTTAAATGAAATTTTATTTGTCAAAATAAGAATTGAAAATATGTTATATCATTAATTTTATGATGGGTGAGAAATGACAAAAAAATATTTCAATAAAAATTCCATTAATTTGTTTCATGTGTGAATATGTTTAGAATTTTTCATAAAATATCAAAACATAGAACATATAATCTGATTTATCAATTAAGTAATAGAATACATGAAAATATATTATGAGTAATGATTAAAAATTTAAAAATGAAATATATTATTTAATATTTAATGGTATAAAATATATTAATCTTAATAAGGACTTTTTTATTGTAAATTTAAATATTTTTTTAGATAGAACGATGGTATATCTGATACATATAGTGGGAGTAATGAAATATTTCTATTTATAATATTAAATAAAAAATCTTTCAATTTTTTTAGAGTATCAATGAAAAAATGATTAACAAACAAATATAATGATCACTCTTATTTAAAATAATAAACAATTTGTTTTAAAACTTTTAAAATTCGATAAAGAGAATAGTCACATAAATAAATATTATCAATACCAAAAAAATAATATCTTATATACCAAAAAATTAAAATTTTAGGATAAATGAGATAGATATATTTAATAACTAACATGAAGAAGATAACGATTTAAATAATTTAATATAATATAAAGATAAATATATGTGAAAAAAATATAGATGTATTTTTATTTAAAATAGGTGTTACTAGATATCCTATTAAAAAATTTCAATTATATATTTTTAAATTATATTCCTAATATTAAAGAAATATTGAAGAAAAATATTACTGAAGGATGATGGAATTAGCATGGTCATGAAAGGTTAATATTTTCAAAAGAAAAGTAATTCTTATAAATCATGAAATTAAAGGAATATGTACTTTAATGAGAAATATTATATTAATGGATTTATGAATATTTTGGGAAAATTAATAAAATGATGAATAATGTATAGGGTGTTAATAATATTTTTTTTAAAGGAGGCAAGGATTATGATCAAATAGTTGAATAGTAGGTGTCTATTTGAAGGTAGAAAATTTTTCATGATGCAATGATTATTTTGGTTCATCAATAAATATTAATATAAAAAAATATGTTAGGATTTTATTTATTAATATTGAAACCAATAAAAGAACAATATTTCAATGAAAATCCATGATTACATTTCCAATACATTTATAAATATTAGAAGAATTTTTTTAATTGTGAAAACAATTATGTACATTTATTAAAAAATTATGTCATTAAACAAACTTTACAATTTTAAATTATTAAGATACAACTAATTCATATAATAATAAATGTCTTGGAATGATATTGAAATTTTTGATACATTGACACTGAAAGATTCTATAATTTAAAGACAATGGATCATGGAAAATGTAATCTCTTCACATGTAATTATATATTTGAGACTCATAAATTTTTATGAGATGTAAATAGAATCACAGTTATTATTTGGTAATAATGGTCTATTCTTGATAATATGAGTCATTTTAGTGGGCATAAATGAAGAAAAGTTCATATTAAAATGAAAATCATCAAAAAAATAATAAAAATGATATGGTCGTTTTTCTTTTTGAAAAAGGAAAATTTCTATTGATGATTGGTTGAAACAAAATATTCTATATTTTTCAAAACATTTAAATGAAGGAAATTTTTTTATAAAATGTAAATTTTTGGTGATATTGTATGATGTTGGTTATGTTTTTTTAGTGAGATGATAAAAACTAGGAAATATATTTCAGATGGATTTCTTGAGAATTCATGATATATTATTTAAAATAGGAAAATAAAAAATTGAATTGAATACTTAGTAACATTGTTTAATGGAATACGATCATGAATACAAAGTGAAGGAATACTTATAATGTCACTATGTTGATTATTTAAATAAATTTTATATGTTATAAATTTAAAAAAGGGAATATTTTTTACTTCTCACACATGAAAGTGGAATATAAAACCTCTCATCCTTAGATCAAATTAAATTAGATGATTATGGGCTTATAATGCCAAATTAGAATAATTGGAAAAGTATTTTAGTTTCTTTATTAATGAATTATAATATTTTATATGTATTTAATTCATAAGACATTAGTCAATGGCCTTGAAGATGTTTAATAATTTTAAAAATAGTGATGAAATTTTGTGTAGTTTCGTATAAATGTAGTTGTTGGTAGACAACAATATTGAATAATCAATTGGTAAATTTTATGAGTATCTAGAAAAGAAAATTACTCATTATAAATTCATTAACCATATATTATACAATAAAATGATGTTTTTAATGGATGAATAGGAGTTGAGTAGAAATGAATATCAAATTTTTATAGATGAAAGAATCCTTATGATAGTATATAGATAAATTATCGTAAAAATTAGTTTTGACTAAAAATATAAGTTGTATTCTCTAATTCATGTTTAATTTTATATATTTGGGAAAGATCAAATAAATACCAAATTATTGTATATAGATTTTATGTCATATATCTTCAAGTGGGTAATAGTATATTAAAAATGAAAGGCTGATTTTGTGTAGTACAGATGTGAATGTGAGGGAACACTGGATTAATGAGGTTATACATCATTATGAAATTTCAAAAAGTGATGATGAACAACAATAATATATTTTGAATATGGATAATGTTTTAAAAAAATTGGGATTTCTTTGATGAATATGTTGAATATGATGAATCATCCATTTCTATTGATGATGAAAAATCATGAAAAGCTTATACAATGATATAAAAACAGTGGTGGTTTTGAATAACATTGAAATTTAGGATAACTAATTCAAACTATGAAATCATTGAGGATGAAAACACATGTATAATTATTTCCTCAGGTAAACATAATAGATTTGATAGAAACATTAGAGAATCAGAATTAGATCAATATTAGGAATGTGGTGTTTGATCAAATTTCAATTACAGATAAATTTGATTTAATAAAAAATGAAACAAATAAGAATGTAATTAAAATAATATGTGAATTCTATAAAATTTAATATTACAAAATAGTGTCGGTGAAAAAAAGTCATAAAATGTTTGAAAATAATATTCATAAGTAAAAATAATTGATTTCAAGGAGACCATAATAATTATTTATAAGAACTAATCAATTATGATGTATCTTACTATCATCATAAAATGAAGATAGTAGATCATCAAATAGATTCAATGTCAGGATTTCTCAATTTAGATTTCAAATAAGATGTTTATATAAGGAATCATATAGGATTATTTCATCAAAAAATGATGAATATGTATATAGTGTAATAAAGTATATATATTGGATAAAATAATCACCATGATCATTTTATCTAATATTATACATACCTTATATATATCCGAAGTTCAATATTTTAATAGTAGAAGAAAAATCCATATAAAGAATGAAAAATTGTAAAATATTATTATTATATTTCTGTAAATTTTATAATATTTTCTATAAATAAAAATATGTTTAATATATTTTTGTTTTTTTAAATGAAATTTATGTTGGATATTTACATTCATGGAATGATAAAGAACATATTGGGTGTGTAAATATAAACACAATGGATATCATTTTCGACTCTTGAGATAATTACACTCACTGCACTTAGTATATGTTATGAATGAAGGACCATGAGGTAGGTTTTTCCCCAATTTTAGTGGTATGTAAAGCAATAAGAGCATGCATATTTAAGGGAATTTGATAAATTCAGTTGAAAAAACATATTGGTTGTTTTATCTTCTAAACCACATTTTGTTCAAATTTAGTTGATGTCATTACATTATATAAAAGATTTTAGACTTTAAAAAAATAATCAATTATTGTATCTAAAAAGTGGATAATTTGTTATATAATAGGAAAAATAAATTTTAGGTTGAAACATAAATTTAATATATGACTCAAACATTTTATATTTTTAGGTTCATAATTTTATTACAATTTTGTTATATAACATTTGCATCTATTGTATTTTTTTCAAGAAGCATGGTGTTTCTAATTTTATATATATTATAGCTGTTAGTTTTTATTTTGTATTTTGGAGCCAATGAATATTTTTTAAACTCAAGAAAAAACTAGATTGATATGGATGAAAACTCAATTAGATGATACCATGATAATATTATAATTACCATTTCTAGTAGGATTTAATAAATTATTTTATTTCAATATCTCCTGAAATCTGATTCATCATTCCAAATTCAAGCACATTGGTAGAAAGTACCACATTATCTTGTATCAAGTTTTGAAATTTTTATTTATATATGTTCCAGTTAAAACTACTGATCTAATAGTGGATGTGTTAACATAAAATCTACTAATGGATTCATTTAAAAAGATATGTTTTCTAATGAGAATCCAATTTCCATCTATTTAAGGTTAATGTTTGATGGCTCCATCACACTATCTTGTTGACTTTTGATATTTTTTCCAAATGGGAGACAAAAATATGAATCAAAATATTATAAATGTTTTATATATGGAGAAATATATTTAAGGGTTTCAAAAATTGTAATAATATGAATTTTTTGTTTTTTATAAATTGTTGAAATTGTACATTGATTTTTAATGAGATTTTTCATTAGAAATATAAAAATGGAAAATGAATGAAAAATTTTGAGGAGTATATGAGTATAATGAGATGATGATGTATAAGAGATCTTTAGGAATTAAATTTTTGTTACCCAAGTTGATTGAATTGTTTTTTTATAAATATTTTATTTTTTATATGGAAATTATTCTCACGTAGAAAATGAATGATTAAATAGTAATTTATTTATTATTTAAAATATTGATCTATATTGAGTGGTTGTAAAAATTTTAATTTCATTTAAAGGTTGTTATATTTGATAATAATTTCTTAATATTGACAGCTTTTTGTCATAGTTTATAATGATTGATGAGAACTAATGTAAGTTTAATGTTGCTGAAAATCCAAATGTATGTTTCTAAAAAATTGGAAATTTGTTAAATTGAGGTTATGTTTATGTTTATTTATAATAATATATGTGATGTTTTGTTTTATTATGAACAAATTTTTTTATAATGTGATTCATTTTCAAAACTATAGTGATTTATGGTGTTAACGATGTAATGATTTTATTTTTATTCTCTTTTAAGTATAATATAAGTTTATATATGAGAAGATTCATTTTGGGGATATGAACTATGGTTTCATATGAGACGACACACTAATGATGGTTGTCACACCCATATAAATGATGTGTCTGAATAAAACCTTCTTGTGTAAGAGTACTGAATGAAAATTTTATAATTTGATATGAAATGATTAATTCCATATTATTATGTCATTTCAACTAGTTATTTAAGTAATATTGTCTTACCATCTTTATGGAACTTCTTTATACACCTGCTAAATTTTGGTCTTGTCTTTGGTAGTTTTAGGTGACTTTTTTTAATTATAGGGACTTTCTTTTACATGGTTGTCTCAATGTTTTTAAAATATCATGCCCCTAGTAACACTATAAAACCCAAATATTAGGTGTTTCTTTATGACACATTATTTCCAAAATCGTGTAGAAAACATGTTGAAAAAATGAATCCCAAATAAAAGGGGTAACCCATCTAATAAAACTAGTATGCCAGATTATAATTAACTAAGAATTATTTTAAAATACTGAGACCACCTAGTTTTACAACTAATAAAAATTACTTGGACCTAAATGGATTCCAAATTCTTATAAGGATCGTAATAGGTGATTTGGATTCTTGAACACATATCATTTCCCTCAATGAACTGAATATCAAATTAGATCTCATTCTTGTTGTGCTTATGGATCTCTTATTCCTTAATTCATTTTTGGAGTATCCTTTTAAGGGTGATGTGTTGATTGATTGATATCATGATTAAAGGTAAATGGTTTCACATGATTTTACCCTAAAATTGATAAAGAATTGTCCATATTTTTATAAATGAGTTATATGTCATTAAAAAAACTAGTGTGGAAATGATTTGTTTCATGATTTGAAATGTAATTGAAATTGAGAGTAACTTCTAATTAATATTTTATTGAAATTATTGTATTGTTTGAGAATTTTTAGGTCTTTTATTGTAAATTTATTTGATTTTTTAGTTTCTTTTAAAAAAATTGTTTAAATAGATTGGTGATTTTAAATGACATGAATTATTTTAAAATCTATGCAATATTTTTTATATGAAAATTCATGTTGAATATGAATTTTTGATATTTAGTTATGAATAATGAATTAATTTGAAAAGAATTAATTTGTAAAGAATTGATGATTGATTGATTGATGACCATGATGTCTAGGGAATTTAGTGGGTGATTGGGACAACATAACAAGGACTCTAACTCTCTAACAATCAATTGATGATGAAAATAGTAGTGTAACCATGATCAGTTTGATTTATAGTAATGGGCTCCCATAATTAGGTGTACATTTATTTCCCATAATGGGTTCCTTAATGGTATTTTGATATTTATTATGCACACATATCATTAGGATTAAGGCTGATTAATAAGTTTACATATCATATTAACAAAAATTAACATAAAATAGTTATTACTACATGGTTCTACAATATGTGTTCATTTTGTTATTGCATTCCACTAATTGTGTATCTATTTGACAATGTCCATCTATTTTACATATATGATTCTTATAAAGTGTTCATTTAGCTGTATTTTTTATATATCTCATCCTTTTTTATTGAGAATTTATTTTTAAATATATACAAATTCATTGTGATTCCTTGTTTTATTTAAGAATAATTAATAAATATTTTATTGTTATAGAAATTAGTATGGAACACTTATTGGGGACCTTCTGGAATATTTTTTTCCCACCCAAATATTATATTTGGGTTATTTTAGATTTCTTTCTATTGGGTCCATTTAAAGGGAAATGTGACAGTTTTTGGTGGATGTTTTTATTATTTCCTTTGGAACCCATATTTTTGGAGATGATTGGGGAGATGTGATCCACCTGTTACATTGGATTTCTAATGTTTTATCTTTACATATGTTTTTTATTTATTGTAGTATTATTTTCTTGATATTTTTTCTTTTTTGTTTCTAGAAATTCCTCCTTATGTTGTTTTGGTCAAAAAACTAGAATATTTTTTCTTATTATAATTTTTATTAAAAACTGTTTCCACTTGATTCATGTGTGATATAGGTTTAGTTTCAAAAACATTGGTTAAAAGAACATCATTTAAGATATGTTAGTGTTGGCATAAAATCAGTGTACTTGGGTACCTAGAATGGTTCTTGAAAATAGTGTATAAAAGGTTTATGTTGTTTAGATTTCCATGAAGGCAGTATATAGTTATGATTTCAAGGTTGATATGAGGTTGTATTATTGGGACATTAGAGGCAGTTATGAGTGAGTTACTATCCTTATATAGTTATAACTACCCCAAAGTCCCCATGGGTTTTTGGTAAAAGTGTCCTTGATGAATTTCTAATTTGATTATAGCCTATTCCAATTTGATATGATTGTATTTATACCCCTATAACTCATGATTGATTTTTTGATCTTAGTATCCTTATTTATGTTTAATTGATTTATAGTGATTTTTTTACATCATGCCTCTAAGATGATGTTTTAATATTATATAAATGGATGATGCTGGTAGACCATATTAATAAAATCCTCCATTGGACTAGAATGTTATTGAGATTATAGTAAAGTATTATCACTCATTTGGAAAAGTACCTATAACAATTCCCATTCAGTATCATATTTCTAATTCTTTTATTGATTAATATAATAATCTTACAAAATAGTTTCATCACTATAATAATATATTATTTTAAGGATCTAGGAATCCCCAAGAGGATGAGGATTGGTTTAAAATAATATAGCCTTTGTTGATTTCATAGAAATTTCTAATTTAATAATTGAAAAACTTGATACAATAAATATTGAGGGTCATAAAAGAAGATATTTGGATTTTATGTTGATAGGAAAGAAGCATGAGGGATTAGTATGGAAAGGCATTATAATCCAATCAAAGTATCATTAATATCCAATGTAAATAGTGTTATTGATATGCATTGGGTTTCTTAACCAAAAATATTGTGTAAATACCATGACACAATATATGAACCATATTGTTGAGATTATTTATTTTTTGTAATTTTGGTGATGAATTAGAAACTGAAGGATAAACAGCTTGGGATTGTTCTCCATTCTAGCATCTGATCTTAAGTACTCAAGTTAAATCTCGCATGATATGTCGATCCACAAGATAGATAATTTACAGCTTAGCATGATATGGTTTGTATGTTAGGGATGTGAGAGATCATTTTTTACTATGTGGTAGATATATATGTTTCATTAGTAGAAGAAAATGTTTTGATGAGTATCATGGTGGGTCTCAATAGTATAAATTATCAAGACCACTAATAGTGCTTGGTATAAACCACATTAATTGATTTCTGTGAATAATAGTTGGAAATTAGAAGCATTTTTTCACTAAGTCACCCAAGATATAAGGTTTATATACATATATCAGACGAATTGTGATTTTATTTCATACCATTTATACTCTAAAATGTTTTATTGGGTAAATATTCCAAAATATAAATACAATTCAATTATATTATTTTTGAAATATAGGGTTCCATCCACATTCATCATGAAAAATGATTCTTTATATAGTGGAAGAGTCTCCAATTATAGCTGATGTGTGTCAAATGACCATGAGAGGTGAAATTTCCATAACACCACCTTTATTGAACTCTATATATGACAATTTTTCCTCTCACCCATTCATATTGAATCAAGTTGAAAACCTTCCTAACCATTATATGATGATTTTTTCTTATGTGATATATATTACTATTCTACCTAAAATAAATAGATAGTAGAATCTCTGATGTCGATCTTTTATTTTTCTCTCTATTAATGATTATTACTAACTGGAATATTATGATTTTTGACCAGATACATCATAACATCACTGGTGGTGGATTTTGTGCTTTCTTATAAGGTTGATATTGACTGTTATCTTTAGCGGGTCACATTAAATACCCCCAATAGGGTTTTTTTGTCATCTAGAGAGAGTGGGACATGATTTTGAGTAGAAATATACCATGATTTACATAGAGGAACTATGTATCACTAGTTTATTCTTTTATGTATAGAGAGAATTATTGAGGGTATATCTCTATTTTGTTTTCTTAAAATCTCATAATTTTTTCGTTTGGATTTTTTTATCATTCCTTACATAAGAGTGCTGGTGTTATCGATTAATTTAGTATATGGTACAAAACCAATGATTATTCATTTTTACTCTATAGAACTAGCTAAAATGAAATTATGGAACTATCAATTTTTTCCTACTATAGAATGAATTTAAAATATTGAATGTATGACCTAGGGACGAACATACTATTATTACAAAGAATAATTATGGATAAATTCTCCATTTTGTGGATTATCCAAACTGAAATCAAGTTGTTGAAATGAAAAAATATTTATTTTAACATATTAAGGATATCTATATCAAAATAAAAGGATCTAAGTAGTTCTAAAATATAGATCCTTGAATTGGTTATAAATAATTTATAATTAAATAATCAAACAGATGGAATTTATCATTTAAAAGTTGGGATTACCATTGTGATTATCCTATTAAGAAATTTTATATTACCAATGATCATACATTTTCATTTCACTAATAAACATGATATTCTCTGAGTACATTGAGTCATTCAGTATATTATTTGTTAGTGAATTTTTGGTTTATTAAAAACACCTAGACAATCATGTTTTTCATTATATAGAAGTACTATACATTTTTATAAAGTACTAAATTTACAGACGTCATTAAATGTGTAATTTCTATACTCAATATGTGTAGTTCATTGGACACATGGTCTCAAAAAATGGAATTTTAGGCGATCATGAGAATGTAAATATATTTATAACATCTATTTTATAAATATATGTTTTATATAATTTAATCCTTTTGGATGGGAGGGATATTTCCATATGATTACTAAATATTTCTAAAAGACAGATTATTTGATTATTTTAATCATTTCAAAAGTATTGAATTTCTGTGGAATGTTAAATGTTAGAGTTTTGATATTGAGCTAAAATTTATTTTGCCTTGTAACTCAGTATTTTCTCTTCAATAAACTGGTTAGGTCTATGTTTTATTGTATAAAAAATAAGGTTTTGGTTTTGTTGGTTTCATTATGATGGTGGATCATGTATTCGTCAAATGATTAAGATAGATTAGACCAAATGAGAAGAAATATTGTACCCAAGATAATTATTTCTAATCCATGATGAACACTCTAATTATTTACGGTCTCTACCTTTTTTGAGAATGGTTTATTATTTATTCTAACCAAAAAATCATGAGTTTTAGTTTCAATAGATGTGATTTGTAACTTCGATAGTGGAATTGGATGGAGTAACTATAGTGTTTTTATTTCGACATAGCATACACCATTGTTCATTGAAATTTAATTTTTAATGTGTTGTCATGATATGTTATTTCCATGGATAGGAATTAATTACATTACTAGTGGATTTATTTTGATCTCATAACTAGTTACATTGGGAAGTATTCATGAATGAGCCTACAGTTGTTTTGTAATGTTTTAGTTATCCTATAGTCTTCTCAATATGATTATTCACAAATTAAAATTTTAGGATGAATTTTGTGGCATTAGGGAATTTATTTTATTTGGGGATACCATTAACGAGTGTTCATTCTCATTATAGTCAATTATATGTTTCTATAACTGTAATATTGTTCCTTTTTATATGATATTTCTAGTGATGGTGGATGGAAATAATTCGTAATGGGAAAATTGCCAATGGGTCCATTAATATGTGATTTAACATGTGGTGATGATTCTTGTTGAAATGTATTAGATAATACATAAATTAATTTCTTTATCATTGTTATACAATCTAATAGGTCAATGGTAATAACCATATACCTTCACGTTAGAATCACGCACTTATAGTGTTGTCTTTGATGTGGGAATAGATTTCAAAGTATTTCTTGGATAAGTTTTCATTTACGACTCGAAATAATAATATTATATGTGTCATGATACATCTTTTTCCATTTCATGTCACTAATAACCATTAAAAATATGGAAAAAAATTATTATTTGGAAAATAACATTGTGATATAGAATTTCCATCTATATGGAGCGCCATATATTATAGAATTTGAGAATAATCCCGATTCACATCATATTTTGTAGAGTAATCTAGGAGGAACAATGATAAAAGTTTTGATTGGGTATGAAATATCATATTTAGAGGGATGGCTAGTTAGAATGTTATATACAAATACTTGAAGACATTATATTTTCTTGCTATCATGAACCTCTAAGATCTTAAGACGTCCATTTGGGACTGGTTGAGATTTTTTACAATAATAGTCTCTATTACTCTATTAAGATGGATACTTTAAATGAAATGTATGGCTATCTATGTGGATATTTTTGTGTTTTTCAGATATTGATGAAGCTTCAATTGTTGTACTGAGTTTTGGTTTAAGTGACGGTGCTGAAGATATTGTTTATTCGTCATAGATTTAAAATTGAACTGAGGTATCATAAATATTATAATGTTCATCATCCATGTCCATTATCATTATCGTCTAGTGAATTGTTATTCAATGGAGTTTCTCCATAGTTGTATAAATGGCTCCATATAAAATAGTGAAATATTAAACCATGCCATGAGGGTCCTTTTATGATTATTGAGTCGTTATGGATTGTGAATTTAATTTTAGCTCCACCCCCACAATTTAAATAAATCCATGGGTTTTTTTCATTTATAATTTTTCAAGAAGTACCTTTCAAGCCCTTCTCATGTCTTATGATTATAATTTATTACAGTTCCATCTGATTTATCCATGACTCAGAATTGAGTCAGTTTTTGTTGATTTTTGGAAGCATATTTATAATACTCAAAGGATTAGGGGCATGAACAACTAATAAGGGTGTAGTGGCCCCATATCTTTAATATATAATCATTATAACGAGATTTATAGGGGTAGAAATATGTTTTAGTAGGGTGCTTATAACAATTGTTAGCATTATATCATGTAATTTTAGAACATTAATTATAAAAATATGGTAGGGTCATTTCTCAATAATTGTTGGAAATTTTTTTATATTTATGGAATCTTTTTATCTAGTGCATTGTTAGACCTCATTATCCCCAAATAGTGCTCCATGAGTAAATATTGTACACCCCAGATACTAGGGGAGCATGGTTGGTGAAAATTTTTCCAAACTATGTGCCCACTTAGCGGAGAAAATTTTCAGATAAAAATAGGGATAAAATGTTAAGGAATATATTTTTTTAACCATTAACCCCCCTCCAGCAATCCATGGAAAATTTAAATTTTTCTCATAAAATTATTTTAAAACTGCATGACCCTCCAATATAACCAATAGTCATCTAAATTCATCCCTAATTGTATTAAATGGTATATAAAGGATCTCATGAGGTGATTTTACTCCTAAAATCACATTCTTTTTGATGATCTATACACCTGATATCATGTTGGATATCCTTTTATTTGGGTTTATTGACATCGTCTTCCTTGGATTTATCACTGTATCCCACTATGGGTGTTTCTTTTGATCATTTGATTAATTAAAAAAATGTGGTTCCACACGATTTTATAAAATAAATTAATAGTTAAGTTATATGGTTTCATGGAAATGAATTTTTTTCATTAAAACCCAAAAAGTCACACAAATATAATTGTGACATAAAATGGTATAAAAATTGATAAAATTATTCATTATATATGATAATGAAAATATGGGATATATTTAAAAGGTGTGATGTATTCATTTGGAATTTTATTTACTAAGATTATTTTATTGTGATTTCTGAAAAAAAATCAATTAGAAAAACAATTTGAGAAGTAATTAATTGCATTGAATGAAATGGTTTGGTTATCAACCATGATGATGTCTTAGAAAATTTAGGATCATATTACCTAAATAACATACCATATAGATTATTATATGTATTTATAAAAACGGTTGGTTTTTTTATTTCATTTCATTGCATTGTAGGATTTTTTATTCTTATAATGATATTAAGATAAATTATTTATATGAAATATTGACTTATGAATGTTTTGATCTATCTAACATCATTTTTTATTATAAATAATATTATATGGGAAAAATATAAATTCATTTAATTAAAATTTGTTATTTAAAATTAATGTATAAATACATTATAAGTAATTAATTTATTATGGAAAACTTAGGGAATCACTAATTAGTATTTAGCTGACATCGAACCCTTTAATTAGAGTGTTGGTATATTATCAATTTCCAACCCCTATAAAATAAAACCTCCACATGGAGTTAGTTTATGCACTTCATATTTCGGACCATTAGTGATATATGTTGAAGGTGGAAATTTTATCTATATGTTACATGATTTTCATGAGATTTGATTTGGATAGATGTTTTTTTCCTTTTCAATGTAATGTTATGGGTTTTGTTTTATATATTTTTTTATGGTATGTTCTCTTTATGGAGTGCTGATCATACCAACTTGTATATTTTATCATGTTAGTATTTTTAAAAACCCATTCCCAATTGAATTCTAACTAATATCAAGGAATAGAGTCCATCCCATGGGAATATGGAATGATGCTTAAGAACTGCTAAAGATGTCTTGTGTTTTGGTGTATTAATTTATCTAGGTTTGTTCTTGTAAATTGATGTCATAGAAATCATAAAACTAGAGAAACTAGACTAAAAATTATTTAAAATTTCATAATATAATAAGGTGGCAATAAGAAATCACTGACCCTCTATATTAGAGTTTGTATAGGGTCACACCGCAATGATAGAAATAATTTCATAGGGGACAAGGAAATTAAAATAAATATGATTAGAAAAGATAATTTACCATCATGAAAAATGAGTTGTGTGGTGACGAATGGTAATCATGTTCTAATGATGATGCTGTAAAAAAATTATCTTTCTTTATTTTATCATGGAATTCAGTGATTATATCCCACTAAATTTTTTCATTCCATAATATAAAATGAGGTTATTCGATATATATAAATTTAATTTATATACCATTTCTCTATTTTTCTCCTAATTTCTTGGAAACCATGGTCTGACCACAATGATTGTGATCAGACCATGATGAATATAAATTTATGTAATTCATGTTATTAGATTATGTGACAAAATTGGTTCTTTAAGGGATTCTCTAAATCAATGTATGTTTTTTTAATCTCATATATGATTGAAAAAAAGTACTTGATAAATATAATGTGATGAAAAGAACAAGGATTTTTTTAAAGAATTTGTACTCATTTGATTTTAATATCATATTTAAAATTGAATTAAAAGATAAATGATTAATTTTTTTTAACTACAAATATACTGTGATAAATAGGTGGAGGTTAGTTTGTTTATAGGGTTATTGATAATTATTAAAAAATAAGATGAAAGGAATGAAGAAAATAATATTTAATAGAAAAAGTGGTATATGAATCCCAACAATAACATGATGGAGTTCTATAGCCATTTGATACTATATTGTTGTTACTATTATATATAATATATAATTGTTTGTCTGTAAGATCATTAAAAAATTCCAAATACCCTTTGTGTATCATGAATTAATAGATAAACTCTACTCATTATTTCTATGAAATTGATATTTTTGGGAAGTTGTGATGTCTTAGGATTTCAGAGAATTCCAATGATGTAACCAATCATTATGAGTGGTTATGAATGTAGTAATATTTTGTGAATATTGTATTTTTTTCATTAGTGTGTGTGCTAATATTGGATAATGATCATTTTTCGTATTAACATTTTCTAATGGATATTATCAGTTAAAATATACAATCATATGAAATCATATATTCACAAGAAAATTAGTTAATATTCACAATTCACGGTCACAATTTTAGTTTTCATCGTAGAAATGGAAAATATAATTTTAATATTGACAAAATAAAAATCACTATATTCCTAATGGAATGAATTAGATTCCATGTGATCATCTAGTGATCTATGAAACCCCATAAGATTCTTCCCACCTAACTAGTTTCAAGATTCTACGTAGCTATTTTTATACATATTAAAATTCTAGTAAAATCGTTTTTGTAATTTTTTAGAAGAAATTATAAAATACATCTCCCCCAATATTGTAGAAACAATATCTCAGTATATATAATCTATTTTTATTACATTAATTTGGTAATTTGAAATAAATTGAACAAAAATGTAATCTATCATTAATTAATATAGATTATAAAATGTGAAACTAATTACTCGCATAATATTGTTAGTATAATTATTCGATTTTTAAGGTTAATCCACCCAAAATAATTTTTTTTTGAAATGTTTTGTGACATTTTATAGATGATGATGAATCAAATAATTATATTGTGTAATACGTTTTCTATTTTAAACATATAGGTTGTAATAATTTATTATACCAATTGTACATTGATTAATGAGATCTATACTACAAGACATGGGAAAATATTTTATAAACATGAAATGGAAACATCATGGGATCATATATTTGTTACATAATCATTAGATACTCTTTATATATGATAATATGTTAATAAAATGATATTATGGTTTTAGGGTCACAAAATTTAAATGTTTCTTGATTATTCATAGTTTATTTATGAAATATATACCGATAATTGTAATTTATATAATAGATTAATTACATGGGACCTATGAAAAACCATAATGTATTTTTAAGTTGTATTTCAAGATTAGACCCATTGGTTGGTGGTTAAAAAATTGGTTTTTCATAGGTATTGAAAAATTTAAATTTCTATGAAATGGGGTACTAACATTGGTATTGACATGCTATATATTGAGTGTTGTGGAAAATGGATGAATCATGTGTTATCTTGAGAGTTATTCTATGATTTCGAGAAGTAATCTAGTATGGTTAGTTAGTGGGTTAGAGTCATTAAGAATACATATATATTGTCTAATAATCTTTTAAATGGTAGAATATGTGTCCAATGGGACTTCAATCCAAAATGTATATGGTGTTTTGGATGGTTTGAGATTGAGTATGTTCCATGAAAAAGTAATTTGATGACAAAAAATGAATCGAATGTCTAGTTTATTATTCATTGTTAGTTGACTTGAGTGGTGGGTCATGGGAATGAAAGGATAAGGACTATATAGTGATGATATTTTTATTTGTCATGGTTTACACATGATGAGGTTTGTTCTAAATAAAATTTATATGGAATGTGTAGGTTTTAAATGGAGTTATATTTTAATACATCATGCTTTAAATGTGTTGGATTATAGATATGGATTATGATGTGAGTTATTTTTTTATTTCATGTGTCCATTACTTCTTATAATTTAATTAGAAAACATTGTTTTCTTGTTATTATTAAAATGATGTTGAAACATATTTCATGAAATATCACATTTTTTATGTTATTTTGACTATGGGTAATATTTTGTAGAGTGGAAGTGAATATTGTGGATGTTATTATAAATAAGATGAATAATTGTGTATAAAACCCCCCATGGTGTAAATTCTGATGAAATGACCACATCATTTATTAAATTTACGTATAGTTTTAATTAAATTTATGATAAGGATTCAACATATGTACCATAGAACCCCATGATTTGGATTATAACAAAGGGCCAACATGTGATTCATGGAAACCCCCAATTTGTAGTATAAATGGTGTACTTATCTATATTTATCAATTTAAGTGGGATTATTTTGTGATTTAGAACCACTAATCACCAATACAATACAACTAGAAGAATTATCATATAATAAAATCTTAAAAACAATCTTGAATTGAAGGATAACTTTACAGTAATGTACAAGAATACATGATGTCACACCAAACAATAAATAATCATTTTAATTACATAAACCTAAAGAAACTAACAACCACATCACATAGAAATAATTTTTCAATTTAAACATAGAAGATAATAAATGGGAATGAATATTGACATGGTGTTGACATTAGTCTTATTTCAATGGATGAACCATGTTTCTTCTTTTTCTTTCATGGTTGATACAATCATTATAGCTGAAATCATAAATTAACAAAAAATATTTTATTTTCAAAATAATTCATCTAACATGTGTATAAGTTTTCCAACTCCATGTTTATTATTTTATGGGAAAACCGCTTCAACTGTACTTTGATTTTTATAGAGGAACTATGTTAGAAGTATTCCTATATGTGGATTATATTGAGTTCCCATAACTTCTCTACCTAACTTTTTTGAATCTATTTGTTAATATATTTCTCTCTAATAAAGACCAAATAAAAAATTTATATTCCAAAAACTGTCTATGAAAAACAATACCTATAATCAATAAAAAACACATATTGATTACATATAATCTATAAAAATCTACCAAACATGGCCTTATTTACATCAGGGTCTGTATAAAAAATTCAGGACCACTACATCATTTTGTAGTCCACTATAATAAATAAACTCATCAATTTCTTCAATTTATATTCAAAATTTCATCCTTACAAACGAAAATAAATTGAAACGTTGATGAATATTTCATTTTCTAAATAACTATCACATGATTATTTCTTTCCTGGAATTATGATATCTACCAATACTATGGTTGAAATAATAAACATATCTTCTATTATCCCAAATAGTGTCTCAATCCACCCATCTATAATCATAGTACCAATGAAGAAATTATTTTCCTCAGATATTCAAAAAAATTAGAGAACACATATGTAAGATGTAGGATTTCATGGAAATTCTTCATCTCCAAGACTCTATCTTCTAGAACCATTTAGATTAATTATAATCTCACATAATTATTCTTTTTCTGCAAGGTAAACCCATTATTATTAGTATAAATAGTTAAACTCAAATTTTTTTAGAACATTAATCCATCTTCATGAATTCATCCACACTACTACAAAAATAACTTCAGTTATATAGTTTTTTCCAATTAACATTATTTGGAAAATATTATTCTTACATTATGGATATTACTAAAATAAAATACATATCTCCAAACATCTAACGGTTCTTCCTTAAAAGTTAAATAAAAAATCAATTTTAATGTTTTGTGTATACATATCTGCTCTAATGTATGCATCAACATAGCCGTATAATATACAATCTATTACAAAACACAATGTTAATTATTATGATCATTTTTTATATCAATTAATTCACTTTTTATGTTCCCAATAATCATTTAAATTATTTTATTTAAAACTATAAACATGTGTTACTAAAGACAATTTTTTTCCTTATACATATAATGTAATTCATTAAATTACAGAACATTGAAACAAACCAAACATTATCCTTGGAAATATACTCATATTATAATTTTAGTTCTTTGTCTATGGATAATGTTTTCTGTTTTTTCAATGCACATGAAAATTTCATACATCTCGTCATTATTATTATTTAAATAAGTGTTTATGTTTTATTTCACAATTAAAAAAATGAGGGAATGTTGTTCCATAAAATCATCCTATATCAAAATAAAATATAATAGAACAATTAGAAATATATTCTTTACATCAAATAAATTTTTAATGATTAATATAAATTAATATATACAACATGAAACATGAATTTTTAATTAAGGATCAATGTTCCATGAACCTTTCTTAGTCCACCCCACTAACACTCAATGTGGGATTTTTGTTATTTTTAATTTGAATAAATTTATAGGGATCACAAATGTTAGTGTATCTAGTGGTAACTCGGAATAAAATAGAAAGATAATTTCTAAATTCTCCCTTACATGAAAATTTAATATTTTTCAAACTATACTCAACATAAAGAGTACAAATATTGATTTTAGAAATAGTAAATGTAAAAATATATAGTTTGGAGATAAGTTTTTCATTTTAGTAACTCAATGATAATAGAAAATTTAATAAAAATATATTTATACTTAAAAGAACAACAATAAATAGAATTTATAAAAAATAATATATATATTTTTGATACTCAAAAATATAAAAAATATTTTGTACTATTATTTTTATTAGAGATTAGCAAATATAACCTAACCATACATGATGGGAGAAGATTATAGTTCGATTCAACTAGTTTAATTTTGCCTAAACCACTTCATATTGTAATCCTATATATTTTGAATTCATTTCTAGACCGAGATTAGAATGATATGTAATTATCAAACTACCAAGAAAAAAAATTTGTGATATTGAAATTATAATTTCAAGTGAAATACATCCTTAACATTATATAAGGAAATCAATAATGATTACCAAATTTAGATCAAATAATAATACATAAAATCATCATCCAAAATAAACTAATCAATATATCATCAATTTCAGTGGTAACACACATGTTTATTTCTCATTTAATATAGTAATGCATGATTCTCCATGATTATATAAAAATTTTCAACTATCAAAAAACCATCTGATTATACATTATATGACTTCATTATTCTCATATTGTATATACACTATCATATGATATTATGAATTTTTCATATTATTTCTATTCTAAAATGAAATATTTTCTCATACTATATTATCATATTTTTTGATAAATCTATCAATATATAACTTATTTTATTTCATTAATATAATTTAATGATTCACTATTTGTATAGGAAATTTCCAATTGTATAAGATATCCAATATCATTTTATATATTGAACCAATAAGAGATGTAAAGAAATATGATATTCTAAGGTTTGTAACCAGAAAAACTACATATGTATTATATATTACCTATTTTCTAAGAAATATTTTTTTTGTGTATGATATGAAACATATATATATATAAATGTTCTATTGATGATATATTGTAAATTTTATATGTTACAATGTCATTTTATGATGCATTTGTAGAGATAGAAGATACTGGTCACTGGAATTTTATAGTAATTTTTAAAGTTCATCATAGATATTTCTCAAAACATATGATGTTATATATAAAAAATGTCACAAAAACTATATATGATAAAGTCTAAAAAATGACAGAAAATAAATATAACATTATGAAGACAATTATGATCCAAAAATTAATGATAACACAATAGGTAAATAAAAATGTATTTTTTTAGAATCATAAATAATTTTTTAATTAGGTCTAATGGAATTAAATTTTTATGAAAATTAATAATCCATTTTTAATAATATAAAAACCATGAAACTTTGACAAGGAAATATAAGTATTTTATTGATTACAAAATTATTTTAGATTATGAATGAATTAAATAGTACAAAATTTATTATTGAACCAATACTAGAAATGAATAACTAATATAATTAATTCATTATTTAATGAAAATGAAATCATATTTATATTAGATATTTTTATTTCCTACAATGTTATCTACTATTTCTGATACCAATAATAATGGTGAAACAATGGATATAACACATAAATTATCGAACAATGAATAAAGTGAGATAATATGATACATCATTGAATTAAAATTCTGGCATTGAGTTGTATGAAAGTATTAATATAGAATTATAATGATGCAATGAAAATAATTAGAAAATTTGAAAGAAAAGAAAAATTATATATATTTAATAATATGATACAATGATAGGTTGGTCTTTGGATTTGGCTTTTGAGATGTAAGGATGTTCATCATGAAATGTTTTGGTATGGGATGTAGGATCAGGATGAGGTGGACCTCTCACAAACACAATAAATCTAATAACATCATCACCTAGTTTATCTAAAATTTCACTAATCTCGATATTATCATTATTATTTTTATTTTTCACTTAAAATAAATCCTTTGGAAAATAATTAGATCTATTTCAACAAACATTAATAATATGAGTCAATGGAAACCTATAAATTTATGTGGAACCATATTTAGAAAAAAAATTATGATTAATTGTAGTGGTTTACCTATATGTCTAATTATAATACCATTCATGGAAAATGGTATCTTATAATTTTAAATTACTATGTATAATATTTTGGTTAAAAAATGTATATTTTTAACTTATAAGCTCAAAAAATTCACTTCTACACATACAAAATATTTTACATATTTTATCCTTTATGAAATTAATTAAAATTTTATAACATATTCACAGACTATAGATATAAAAATAAAATTTTCCAAAATTATTCTATATAATTTATTATTTCCCATTATATTATGAATATGTTATTATTTAACTAGAAAATCATTTTTATTGACCAAATAATTGATTACTTGAATCCCTATATTTTGTTTTTTTGGTGGATAAAAATGAATATAAATAGAAGGGTTTTCATGATAAACAACAATTTACTTTCAACCTTTCAAAACCATTTTATCCTAATATCTATAAGAAATTGATTTAATTAAAAATGAATCATTATTTATTAAAATGATTCCAATAGAAGTCTCATCATTATCCAAATACTATATCCCAGATAACGAATATTTCATTGATGGGATCATTCCACCCTCTTAATATCTTGAATGATATTTCAAAAAATCAATGGCTTTCAAAAAAACTCACATTCATAGATGAAAAAAATTCAACAAACAAAACCGAATCCACCATGATTCTGTCAATCCTATAATATGTTTCTCAAAATTTTATTTTATGATTATGAATTTATTAATTTATCATATTTTCAAATATTGATAGATAATAGGAGGGGCAATGTCACATAACTGAGATTGAAATCTATCAATCAAAATTTTCATGTAATTTTTAAATGATTCTGTCAATCCTTTAAAATTTCCATACACTATTATTGAAATTGAGGAAAATCCTATTTGAATAAGGTTGAAATCATCTATGTAATCAAATTTCATTTCCAAAATTTTCATTAAATCATAAAATTATTCCATAAGGACCATTTAGATTTTAAACTCTTCGTAATAAAATATAGAAATAATTTAAAGAATTATTTCATTAAAATATGGTTCACAGACAAAAAATTATTCCAATTTTAATTTTTATCAGTATAGTTTTTTAGATCAAAAATTTAAGTATTGATCATAGTCTCATAACCTCTAACTCAATGAAATATATTAAAGTGTTTTTTACTTCATCATAAGATCAAAAATAAAATATATATAGAAGGAAAATTTTTTATCATTACTAGGTGAATGTATAAACTTTTTAAATATAATTATGATTTTTCTAATTGTAGGTTATTATGATGTACACACTTTAAAATCAACGATCTATCCCCTATGACAATTAAAATATTAATATCTAGTCTTATTATTAGTCTATAAATCCAATTTAACCTCATTTATTACTTAATTGACATCTCCACCTCTAATAATAGTATCAACATGTTTAACTAATGATCCAAAATAGTTGTTCAATATGGTTCAGGTATATTATCATGAATAAATTAGTTCAGATAAACTATTTCAGCCACTTTATAATTTTAAAAACTATAATTCATATAATTATATAATTCTTCATAAATATATTTTTATAAATCAAATAATTTTCTATCTATTCTTCCCCAAAATTATGGAAAGGGTCCTTATATCATATACAACTAACAATCGTTCTTCATCACACCCAATGCATATAAATTACTTCAAATAATTATTATAATAATATATAATTTATTTAATAGTAAATAAACCATATTATTGAACCCGTATAATTTAAAAAAATAAACCCATCTAACTCAACGTCCAATTTATTTTACACTAGAATCAGTATTCTCCGTAATAAAGAAGACCTCATTTTATTCCTATAGCCGTATATATATATAATAATGTATAATGTTATTTTTAATTTTTTTTCCTCACCAAAAAATATGTAAAATAC
Source organism: Viscum album (assembly GCA_963277665.1). NCBI lineage: Eukaryota > Viridiplantae > Streptophyta > Magnoliopsida > Santalales > Viscaceae > Viscum > Viscum album. Next base: position 1,472,032,073 of record OY728131.1, on the reverse strand, counting down.
ATAAATAACAAGAAATATAAACTTCTAAAAATATAAAGATTTTTATGAATATTTCTTTGGATAAACATTATAAGAACACTTTTCTAATTAACTGAATCCCTTTCAGGATTTATGTTAATACTTATAAGTTTTAATATCAATGATATGTTCTAATAAATAATAACATAACAAATACCAAAACAATATTTATTTAATTGAAATAAATATTGATTTTGAAAATGAAAATATTCATAAATATCTATATAGTAAATGCATATTCACATTCCAATTACCATCTAGATGAAATAATCATTAATTTTAACTTATAAAAATTGATAATTTTCATAGACATCATGAAATTATTTCTCAAAAAATTAATTTTTTACATTTAATTAAATACATACTCTCATCCATGAAATCATAATAAATTCATCCATATTGTATTTATATAATTCAACTAAATGAAATTGATATCTTTACCGTGCAAATCATGTAACTTTGTAGTCAATGAATTTATATTCTTCAAACTAACTGATGCACGTTTTTTAGTCTTATTCACCCTCACAATAACATAAATTTTCTTAATTGATTAGTGGTCAATGGTTTTAACTATTTTTTTCAATGGATAAGTGTATTTAAATTTTGGGAGGTTTTAGATAAATTTGATTTTCATATTAAATACTAATGGGAATTCATAATATAAATAGAAAAAGCTACTAATGTGACATAGAAGAAAGAAGGAAAAAAATAAATAAAATGCATTAGTAAAGAAAAAATTAAAAAAAAGGTTTCCACTAATACACAATATAATTAATATTAAGCATCATAACAGACATATAAATTTTAATTGAAACCCCCATTCCATTCATAATAGTGTAAAACCACTATGTAATAAAGGGATTAATAAAAACCTACTCAAAAAATTATCAATGTTTCCAACATCATGTTACTAGTTTTCATAATTTTCTAAATATATGATTTTACATTCTTTATGATGGTTATTGTTTTGGGATCATTTTGGGATGTTTTGAAAATATTACTGACTTTTTAGATTATACACGGTTGGGGGACATATTGACCAAACCTTGAACCCCATTTCAATATATGATCTCTCTAGATAGTGTGGAATATATGGTTTTAAAATGGATTTTGGGAACTGTGTTCCCATCTTGGGGTAACTGTGCCCCCACTAAACAGTAGGGGCACATGGATGGTGCATGATTCCACCAAACCACCCAAACGTGTCTTGCTAAATGTGTATGTCAGAGATTAATGTAATGAAAATTAATTTAAAATTTTAGATTCCACTATTTTATGTGTATAATCCCCCCATTTATACATAACCCAAATTTTTCATCCTTATATTCACTCAAGATGAAATTCTATCCCCTCTAATATATTTTATTGGTGGATCAAAGTGGTGTTGGTCTCGATCAAACTAATTCTGGTAATTGGATATCCTCTTAGGTTGTTTCTCTGGATCACTAATTCTAATCCAATAATATTTTTAGAGATAATAATATATTTTATTGATCCAAATAATATTTTATTTTATAATGATTCTAGTATGTATTCCTAGAACTTCTATTCCTTTGTTCTCAATTGATGGGTCCCATTTTGGGAGTTTATTATTGGATTGTTTATTTATGGGTAGGTGGTTCCATTATTCTATTCCCTATGATTAAAACAATGAATTTATTAATAATATATAAATAGGATTTTAAAAAACATTAAAATATGGATTTGAAAGTATTCCACCAATTATTTTAATTGTGTATGGAAATTGAGAAAACAATAAATTTCATTGGAATTGAAATTATGGGGTGGATTTATGAAAAATGATGGATTTATTTATAAATAATTTTGATGATATTTTTGGACATTGATCTTAATAATATTTAAAATAGTTTGAATTTATTTTTTATTGAATGAACTGATGTAAATGCTATTATTTCATTTTGGAAAGAGAAAGTAACGTTAAAAACTAAATTTATTCAATTGTGCATTAAAGTATTTTAAAATTATTGATTACCAGTTTGACTTATAGAAATATTTATAGTAGAGCATAGGAGCCTAGGTGGTTGGTAGGTGGAAGGTAAATGCATTATAACATCTTGTTCCCCTAGATCTATATTTACAATGACAACACTAACTAAACCAAATTGACTCTAGAAGATTATGATGGGCTCCCTTATTTCGGTGAAATAGGATTTAAAAGAATAGGTTCCCCTATGGAGTTGTTTATTGTGTGAAGACACTATTTACGAGTTATGATCTATAATGAGATGTATGAGGATCATACATCTAGTTACAAACATACCACTAGTCATTTGATGATGGTGATATGAGTTTATTATTTTTATATACATGAAATTGTATTGTTGAAAAATTTTATTCATGAAAACTGATTTATATAATTTTTTTATTATAAAAAATTCATATATGCCTGTTTTAATGTTGTTTTAATATGTATACCATCCATTTATTATGATGGAATTTTTTGTTTTTAACTATGTAAAATATAATTCCATTCCTTATTTTATATTATCTAATAAAATAAATGTTATTTTATTATAATATATTTTATGGAAACTATGATGATTACCTTATAGTTTTTATTGGTCAAACCCTATATCTTTCATATAGAGTTTTAGATATTATTTTTATATGATTTTAACAAATGGAACAGGAAACTTGGAGTTGGTGGTTGTTCTTGATCCATTGGACTCTAGAGTGACAATTGGGGTTACTGGTGGAGATATTTTCAACATTTTTAATATGATTTTTGAGATTTCATATTATTATATATAGAAAAATTTAACAACTTACAATATTGTATTCTCATATAAAATGAATAATTTATGAAATTTACCCTTTTTGAGTGTTTATAATATTGACTTATAATCTTTTTTTTGGGGGGAAATATAAATCCCAATTTTTGGTTTATGATGCAAAGTTGCACCAACCAACCTATGGAAATTGTGAATGCCTTTTAGGGAATGATAGTTTTGTCATGGATTTAAGGGTACCAGGGTATCCAAGCGGGTTCACGAAAAATTGGAAACATATATGCAGGATGAACATATTTCAAATATGAATGTCTATAGTTTGGGTTTTCCTTTTCATCGGTGTTAGTATTTTCAAGACATATGATGTACTTATAAGTGAGTTTCTAGACAGATATCACTGTAATGAGACATAATTCAATATGGGTGTTTGTGGACATGCATCGTGATAAATAATTTTATTAGATTCAAGTTTTTCAATGATTTTTATTTGGGGATATTGAATTCCAATTATTAATTTATTATATTGTTGGATAAATATTCACATTTCCCATTTTGACTTTTTGTTATGAGAAATATTCAAATATATTATATGTTGTGTTTTTATTTTGTTTAGAATCATTACATTTATAATACATTTGAATAATATTTAAATGGAATATTATAGTAAAACATTGGGATTTAATCTTCTTCTAGACTAGAATAAAATATATATTATTGTACATGCTATCCTTGATCAAGGACATGCACCTACACTTGTCCTCGTGCGTACTCTAATTGTGGAATGTCAAAGGGATGAATCTCAGAATTGTGTTCAAGAGTTTTATCATAATAATCCTCCATTTTTTCAAAGTAACTAATTATCCTAAATATGATGAGATTGGGTGAACATTATATAGAATATTTTTATTTCTTATAAATTCCATTATCTATTAAGGTGAAATGATCTATCATTAAGCTCGACTGGCCTTGCAATAACCTATGATTTTGATAATTTTTTTGAATTGATTTTTCATTTGAATATTTTTCATTTAACATGACACTAGAAATTGATATATATATATATATATATATATATATATATATATATTAAAAACATAATTCATACATTCCTTTCACATGAAATACCAACTTTGCTTTCCCTACCCACAATACTTACTTGGCATGCGCTACAAGAAACACCGAGATACCGTACAATGCACACAAATTTGGGTTTCAATGAAAAATATATTTTAGTTTTTTTAATTATTTATTTAATATAGTTATAAAAATTCATTTAAAATTAGTAATAACTACAGTTAAAATACTATTTTATTATATAAATAAAATACATTGATATGGAATGATTATATTTTTAGTAATGTCCTTTTATTTTAAAAACATTTTTCTCTTGAATGAATCACTTTTAATAATAAAAATAATTTTAGACACATTGAAAAATTTAGAAGGATAATATAAACTTAATTTTTGAATCCAAAATATTTAAATTCTACTAAGGTGAAATTTTGGAATTTGTTTTAGAAAAAACATTTTTTTGATGAATAATGAAAAACACACATTTTTAGTTAAAAACATAATTTTATTATAATTAACTATTAATGATAAATGATATTATAAATATGTTTTATGGTCATATTATATTATCATTAAATATAATAATACAATTAAATTCATTAATATCAACATCACTTTTAAACTGAATAAAAAACCTTAGTAATCATTTGAACTTTTTCGATCATTATAAACCCCTTATTTCATCTTGTTTACAAGATTAGAACTAATATAAATTTATAAAATTATATTATTGGAATACAAAAAATATGAAATATATAATTGTATTTAGTGTACTATTTTTATAAAAAAAGACTATGTAACTTTTTGACCAAAATGATTAGTTAAAGTGATTAAAAGTAATCATAGCGGTTAATGAAAATTTATGCTTAATTAGGGACTAAACCATATAATTGAGGGTCCAAATGACCTAGAAACATTCCCAACTCCAATTTTATGAAATATTTCAGAATTAAAAATCCCATTATTTAATTTATATTTTTATGACTTTTTTTAGGTATGAACTTGTGCACAACTAATTTGTTTCTAAAATTTCTATTTGAGTCCTTTTGATCTACAATAAAAGGCCACAACCTCTACCCATTCCTAGCAGCACTCAAACCTTTTAATATCATCATATCTTTGTCCAATTTTACTCCCAGAAGTCCTCCATTAAATATTTAATCTTCCCTTTGGGAAAAAATCTTCTGAAGGAATCCTTTTGGAACAAACCAATAATATTTACCTGATTTAGTGGCAACATCCCCTCTCATGCTCCATTTCTTTATTTCCATTATTCACCCCTTAAACATTGTTTACTACATTATACTATGAAAAAAACAATATAAAACATATACTAGGATTTTTTATGAAATTTTTCTGACCTAAAATTTCTAATACCTCTATCTAATTGATGTCGAATATAGTATTTCTGTGTACAATAAACTATTGACTCAAAAAGCAATGATTTTTAATATTTACATTACCACCAATCATGTTATCCAATATAATGGAAAAAATATTTATATATGAAATATATTATAGTTATTATTTATTTGATCTTCTGTATTGCATTTATAAAACACATCTTTTTACCTTCTATTTGGTGTTAATACGATAATCTTGTTTGAGGATGTGTGGACTACCAACCCCTAAAAGAGATTTGAATTGTTGACACAACCCATAGAATGTATTAAGGATTGTTTTAATGAACTTATATTATAAATATGACATATTAATGCTACATTAATAATTTTATATATAAATAAATACATATATATATATTTTTCATTTACATACATTCTTTCATTACGTTAGTAAAAACTGAAACAACATTCATCCATACGTATGGGTTACCGTCTCCCAAAAATGTGGATTTAATTCAATATATATATATATTCTATAAGTTATTATAATAGAAATATAATATATATAACTTATATTTTTATCATGATATAAATTATGGAATCATGAAATTAGTATAATGAACAATTTTATAACAAATTAAGACACATGTGAAGAAAAAAGTTAATATTACCCAAAGTGAATATTTAATATAAGATCATTAACTAGAGGGTAATATAACATTATAATCAAAATATATATGGTATATATATATTAATATTATTATTTATACTATGTATAATAATCTTATATTTATTATACAATAATCTTGTACGACTACAAAGAATGTCAATACACATGGTAAGGGATTTCTTTTCACTTTGTATTTTTTTTATACATGTTATGTCCACCACTCTTTACTTTTTTGTTGTTTATGTACATCCAATTATATTATTATATGTTTATTTTATATAAAGTATTGGGTATTATAAATACCATTTTATTTTCCTTCCTCCATAGTGTTTTTCTTTTAAACGGTACAAAATTAGTAAAACAGGTTTGTCACAATTTTCCTTCATTGATATTAATTTTTTTATAGACCTATTCTCTTATTAAATGTGTATATATATCCATTTTTCATGTTATACCATTAATAATATTATTTTCATGACATTTTATGCTTATTTTAATTTAATTTCGTAATATGGAGACTATAATCCCCTGTTACCGAGTTATAAGAATTTATTGAGAAAATCTCATCTCTTTAAGAGATTGTTTATATTATTTGTTACCTTGATGAAATAATATGATCCATATCTAAATTATGTTCTTAAAATTCATTATACAATTCTTTTAATGATATAATCATGTATTAGTACCATTTTCTTAATCTTTGGTACATAACATCATTAAGAATGTGTTTTTTGGAATGCTCAACTTTTCCATTTCGTCATTCAGAAATATATGTCTTATAAAAAGGGATTACTATAATATTATACCATTATCATATATTATTTTAATGAAATATTTCCATTTTCATATTTTACCAATATCTTTATGTTATTTCTTTCATCACATTCTGAACAAGGCATTCCTTCCAACCTTTTTCTATGAAAAAGGAATGTTTCTTTTTTTTAATTTGTACAACATTTAAAAATTTACCCAAAATCATTACATAGAAGATTACTTTTCATTTTGGAAATTTAAATCTTTATAAAATTGTGTTAATTGTAATTTTCATGGAAGAATATAATAAAAATAATTTTTATTATTCCATTTTTCTTTTCAATGTATTTTATGAGAAATTTTTTTTAAAATTGTTTTATGTATTAAAACATTTCAAAGAAAAAATGATATTTTCCACATAAAACATTTTTAAAAGACATATAAAAACTATTTTGTATATATGATGACATCCATTGATTTTAATCATGACCTTTTTGTAAATTAACTAAATGATCTATTCATATCATTTATATGAATGGGTAATGCTTAATGTCATGGTCTTTATAAAACATTTATCTCTTCCATGGGTTATATGTTTATGAAATATGAATATCATTAATGGGTTATGATTCAATGAAATTGTTATTAAACCTATATATTTTCCATAGATTATTATGTGATGAAATGGTAATTATACCCATTTAATTCTATGGGTCTTGATTTGATGTTTCAAATAACTATATATTTTTATGTGTCATGATATGATGAATGTTTTATTATCTTCTGGTAAATGTATAAATGATTTAACTATGATATTGGTGATACCAATATCTCCATCAAATTAATTTGGCAATGATATTTTTCTATAATATAAACTGCTACATGGGTTGTAGCCTAAGTTTGAAATGACATAGGATTATTGGGTTGTAGCCCAAGCCCAAAAAAGAATAGGGATGTATGGGTTGTAACCCTTTCAAAAGTGAGAGTGATTTCTTGGGTAGTATCTCAAGCCCGAAAATAAGAAGTTACATGGGTTGTAGACCGAGACATAATGAAATTGGGTAGAATGGTTTTTCACCCAATTCGAATGTAGGTACATGGGTCATATCCCAAGCCTAAAATGTTATAAAGGTTTGGGTAGATAACCCTAATATAAGAGTATATATTTTTATATATATTCAAAAAATACTTTTTCACAGTCCTTAGTTATGATTTCATGGCTCTTGATGTTTATTTACATATGGTTCATGTCTTGTGAACTTCCATGATTTATCGGATTGCTTATATTTATGACCTATGATATACGGGGTATGATATCCAAATACTATGATAACATTCTCATACTACTATGTTAGTGTTTATGATTACATGTATCCCTTTTTTATCATTAATATGTATCTAAGGTCACACTTTTTTTAGGATAACATTATCTAGGTTATAAAGAAATATTTTAGGTATAAGTCATATTGGTGAAGATATTAATGGGATATGTCTATAATAATTTCTTTTGGATAGAAGATTTTGTTTTCATGTTTCCAAATACACTAGACTATGACTGTCCATTAGCATGTATTATCTAAATGTACTAAATATTAATCTAAAATGATGTAATATTTATGTAGGTTAGTCATGGGTCTCTATAGTTTGTAATAATGGAATAGTTTAGTCAAAAATTAGAAACGATGATAAGAAAGACTTGGTGAGATCCCTAGGATTATTTATATGGATATGTCTAGGGGTGTCTCTAAGGAGAAGTATAAGGATGATTTATCATTTAAGAAAATGTCATGGAATATTGTTAAAGGATAGAGTGAGTGGTTTCTTATACATACATATATGTATGGATACTATAAGTGGATGTGGATTTGTAACAGACTTTCCTAGGGGTAACAACTCTGAAAAGATGTTCTGAGCTTGACTCAGGGTACTCTAGTACACGATAATGGAACCTACTACAGACATGGTTTGACACTCCTGGTGGACATGCATTGGGAATTAAAAAAACTCTTCATGAACCAGCATGAAGGATTTAGATATAATTTATCTATGAATAACCCAGGTTAATCCCAAGGTTTCATAAATTATGGAAGGTTGTATGATTTCGACATCCTATAAGTAAGTATTTTCATGACTATAGTTTTCAACTATTATTTGTAATACTCACACTAGGATTTTTCTATTAAATGGAGGGAATTAAAAGGAACTAGATTAATGTTGAATGTTATGGATTAACTTCTCATCGTCAGTCAAGGGTGATGATCAATGGAGTGAATTGTGTCGTGGTCATGCAACACCAGTTTTCATGGAACATGATTAAAAATGTTTATCGGAACTAACTCTCAGACTCGCCAAGGATGATAAATAATGAGTTAACTGAGATTTTGGGTAATAGATACCATGGAGGGAATAATATTCGGTTTCATTTATACCTAGAATGGGGAAAGTATAACCTAGATGAATTTCTTAGAGGAATAAGATGGTTTTTTGACTATGGAAAATAAAGACAAACATCAATTAAATGCATGAGATAATTAAATATTTCTGTTAATGAATTGTTTGGGAAATTTCGCCTCCTAAAGTCCCCATCAAAGTTTCTGTGTTTTAAGTGTAGAATAAATGGTCATTTTTCATCTTAATGTCCCAAGATGATTTTCCCAGATGAGAATCAGAATGGTGGTGTGAGTAATGGTTACATTGTTGATGGTGATGAGACTAAATATTAAATGTGAATGTAAATTGAAATTATGTAATAGGTTCAAGTAACATTTTTAATGGGTTATGGATGATGTAATTAATGTATTTATGTATTTGGAGTCCATAATTATGAATCGGTAATTACGTATGGATTGTTCAGTTTGCATTTTGCTATAGATTTTCAATAATATGTCTAATGATCAATATGGAAAATAAATGTTATCTCATGAATATTAACATTTTGAATAAGGGATGCTAACATGTTCTTTTAGATATGATAATGTATTATAGATAATGATATGAGGGGTTTGAATAAATAAATTGGATAACATTGATTATCTTGGAACTATATAGGGACACGTTTATAGGTGGATTCTACTACCACTATGGAAGATCACAACATTTTTGGATTTAAGGAGAAAATCCAATATACATTAGAGTGAGGATGAAAGGATGTTTTCCAAAAGGATTTATTGTAATTCCGATTGTTACCATGTTTCAATGAAATATTAAGTAAGGGTATTACCATGTAGGACATATTACATCCATGAGATACTTTTTCATACAAGGGAACCAATGTTAATTTGATTTGGTGACTCTCTTTCTAATGTTCTGGATTTTCATCTCTCTAAAGGGTTATATGGTAAACCATTCATGAATAGATAAAAGTTAAACTTCATAGGAAGTACGTATTCAATTAATTTTTTTAAAAAACTTTGGTTAAAAGGCTAATCAATGATTAACCTTATTCCAAGGATATCCATATTATATATTATATTAGTGAGGTTTTAAAAAATTACATCATCTATGTGTGGTGACAAAAATCAAGTCCAACAAGGATATAGGTCTTGAACCCATGACAACAGAATGATAATGGTTTCCCACCTACCATTGTCTTATGTGATGTCCGTGTTAATTTATATTTATTATTAAGGAATATATTTTTATGATGAACTATTTTTGTATCTTATTTTATTATTGATTAATGAATGTTATTTTTTTATTATAGGACTTAAGAACCATTAAAAGAATATTTTAAGGCCATATTCATATATGACAATTTCTAGAAATTCATTAAATTATGTAATAGATGTATTAGAATATTTTCACAGAACAACCCATGAATAATTTTTTTATAGAAATTTATCAAGATTTATTCAAAATTCTAAAAGTTATTGAAAAAATTATTTTCCTAATACCTTAATTTTTTTACCGGATGATATTTTCAATCATTTTTGATTTATGACATTTAGGCCCTCAAAATTCAATTTACCATTCATTTTTTTGGGATTTATGACCTAAATTATTCTTTATAAATAGTTATTATTTTCCTCTATGTCCAATATTCACTCCCAACAAATGTTCTCTTATATAGAAACCCAGTTATGTGTTACTTTGGGTAACCATTACAGTTCCAAATTTCCATATTTAGGGGATGATTTTGTATACATTTTTAATATGTTTGTCTATATTAATGAAAAAATAATGTAATAACCCATTTATATCACAAAATATTTTGAGGGTAAAGTTAATTTTAAGAGTTGTATAATGTGACACCCAGATATTTTGAGATTTAACGCTTTTCAAATTAATTTATATTTTCAATATTTTTTATTTCACAGGAAACTGAAAATGTATATATATATATATACACACACTAAGTCCAAAATTCCTTTCACACGCAATACCATATAGGTTTTCACTATATGCAATACCAACTGGTTTTGCGCTACAAGAAAAACTGACATCGTGTACGATGCACACAACATTGTTTTTCTATGAAAAAAATATTTTTATTTTTGAATTTTTTAAATTAGAAATATATAACCTGGCTATTGAATTTATAAATAAATACTTTTCAATTATTTTTTATGTATATAATTAAAAAATAATGATAATGGATGTTAATATTTTTTAGTAATGTCCTTTTCTGTTAAAAATATTAATTTTTTAAAGATTATATTTTAATAATTAATGTAATTTTATATAAATTTATAACTATAATTATATAAAATAAACAACATTTTTGAATTAATATTATAAAAATTATCCTAGGGTGAATTTTAGGGATTTTATAGTTGAATGACTTTTTTGATGAATAGAAAAAATACTGCTTATAAGTTTAAAACCGCCTTTTGTTTAAATAGATATTAATGATAAATGATATTATAAATATGATTTATGTTAAAATTAGATGTATATTATATATAATAATACGACTCAATTCATTAAGATTAAATTGAATTTTAAACTATAATAAAACAATCTTAACAAACCTATAACTTTTTCATACTTTAAAACCATGTTATCACGCCATGCCTACAAGATTATCAGTAATCTAAACTTTTCATATTCTATGATTGGAATTTTAAAACAAAAAAAATAAACCAATTTATTCTGTATAATTCTTATTTTCAAATAAACGATATTAATTTTTTTCTCAAATTGATTACTAAAGGTGAATAATAATAGTCAAAGAATCTATGGCCAAATTATGCTTTATTAATTTATAAACTATAAAATTAAGTTCCAATTGACCTAGATAATTTTAAAAAACCATTTTAATGTCCATATTTAGGGTATAAAAAGTCCATTATTTAGTGTTTTGGGTTGGTCTGACATTTCTTATGTAATAACTTGTCAACACATAATTTGGTTCTCAAAATTCTATGTCAGTCATTTTCCTTTCTTATAAATGGCCCACTCCTATACCCATTCCTCACTAATCAAAAAAAATTATGTTCCTCACAAATATACCCCTATAGCATGTCAAAAATCATCCCATCAACCTTTAATCCTTACATTGGGATGAAATATTTCAAGTAAGCCTTTTGGCATAAAGTAGAAAAAGATACTCGATTTAAAGGTAAGGTTTTTTCTCAAGATCTCTTCCATTATTTCCCTTCATCACCATGTAAACTCACTTTATTCCTTTATATTATTTCACAATTAGTATACTACATATAAAATGATGTTGGTATGCAATCGGTATGACCTATACGTACAAAAACCTCCACATAATGGATGTTTAACATATTGTTTCTATGTATGGAAAACTACTAACTCTCAAAGAGATGATTGTTCATTTCTCCTTTATTATCAATCATGGTGGCCATTATGTTGAAAATAATATTTATATATTTAATATATTACATTTAATATGTATTTATTATTCTTTATTACTTAACAAAATAAATATTTTTACGTTCCATTTTGTGTTAATATGATAACATCATTTGAGGATGTGTGGACTACCACCCCCTTAAAATTATGTATTTATTTCACATACCACATAAAATGTATTAAAGATGGGTTTAATGAAATTATATTATATATGTGATACATTAATATTATATTAACAATTATATTCTTACATACATAAATATATATACATATATTTTTTACATACATTCATTCCATACCATAGTAAAACCGAAAACTGAGTTCAAACGTACATCTGACTTACGTCTACATGAACAGTGTATTCTGTTTCATACATATATATGACATTAATTATTATAATATTAATATAATATTTATAAATAATATTTATAAAATAATATAAATTCTAGAATAAATATATATGTATACCGACCAACTATATTATAAATAAGGGAACATCTTAATAACAAAGCGAATATTACCCAACGTGAAACTTTAAAATAAGATTTTTATCAAGATGTTAATATATGGTAATGAAAAAACCATATATTATAATATATATATATATTAATAATTACATTATTTATAAATAAACTAATATTTAATATACAGGAAGCTTGTACGAGTACGAATAGAGTTAAGACACAAGGTAAGGGTATTTCATCTGTCTTTTAATTTCTGTGAGAAACAAGCTATGTTCGAAACTCTTTACTTTTTTGTGTTTTATTTATTTCCCATGTTTTTATTATATGTATTATGTAATTATAATTTTTGATATTCTCATTCCCATTGGATGATCTTTTTTCCATAGTGGTTGTCATTCAAAAGTAACTAAATCGGTAAAAGTGTTTTTTCTGAATATTACATCATTGAGATTCATGTTTTCTTATGATCCTAAACTCTTTTATGATATTTATATAATAAAATTCAACATTTTATATGATGAAAATATTCATTTTTATGATATATTAAGATTCAAGTAATTTCCCTTTTTGTGTGGAGATTATGATCCCATTTTACCAAGTTAGAAGTGTTTGTTGAAACAATCTCATCACATTCTGAGATTGTTTATGTTATTGAATACCTTTCTGAAATAATATGATCCAAATATCAATAAAATTCATGAGATAAATTGTCCTATTTTATTTTATTATATAATCATGTATTAGTACCATATTCTACTTTTTTGGTACATAATATAATAAATAAAGTGTTTTTACGAAATCTCAACATTACCTTTTTTCGGTCAAAAGTCTATATTTTCTAAAAAGGATTTCCAAGAATATTATTTCATTGCACTATATGATTTAAAAGAAATTTTTACCCTTTTTTCTTGGACCAAAATCTTCAATGGAATCTTCTTGATGCTTTCTAAACAAGGCATTCCTTTTTCCCTTTTTACAGTGCAAAAGGAATGTTCCTATTTTACATCAAAGACATGTACTGATTTACCCACCATAATTCCATTGATGATCCTTTTTAAAATTTAAAAGTATAATAATTAATAAAATATTTTAATTGTATGTTTTATGGAAAAATATTTTCAAAATAGTTTCACGTATTACTTATATTTTTCAAGGTATTTTCTGAGGAAATTATTTTTAAATGGTTTTATGTATTAACAATCACTCTTCAAAGAAGAAATTATATTTTCCTAAAGAAAAGTATTTGAGTGATATTTCAAAACTATTTTCGATCTAATATTACATCTATTGATGTTACTCATGCCCTTTTTTGAAATTATCTAAAGGTTACATTCATATCATTTCTATGAATGGTTCACGCATAATCTCTTAGTCTTTATGAAACTGGTTTCTCTATCAGAGGTTATATGTTTATGAAATTAGTTTCACCTTCACAGGTTATTCATTGTTTAAATGGTTATGAAACCAATATCTTTTCAATAGTTTATGATGCGATAAAATTTAAATTATACCCATTACATTTTATGGGTCATGATTTAGTATTTATAAGACCTATATATTTTTATGGTTCATGATATGATGAATGTTTTATTATCTTATAGAACATGTGTGAATGAATTTAATATGAGATTGATGGTACCTTTATCTCCATTTTTTCATTGTGAAATGATATTATTTATATGAGCTACATGGGTATGAAAGTTATATCCCCTATCTAAAAATAAATAGGGTTTTTGGGTTGTAACCCAATCCTAAAAGGAAAGAGGATGTATTTGTTATAGCCCATGCATTAATAAAAGTGGTTATAGTGGTAGTACCCAAGCTCTAAGAAAAAAAGGTACATTGTTTGTATCCCAATAATAAATTAATGTGGTTACACTGTTTGATATACCAATCACAATATTAGTGCACTAGTCATAGCCTATGATTAACATGTTATACAGTTCTTCTTAGGTAGACCTGTCAAAAAAGTGTCTATTATTATATTTATTCCACAAATCCTATGTCATATTCTGTAGTTATTATTTCATGGATCATGATTTTTTTTCATTATAATTCATGTCTTATGACCTTCAATGAGTTATCTCATAGCTCTTGTTTATGATATTGGATGTGCAGTGTATGATCTCCTAATTTTACAATCGTGGTATAATACTTATATGTTCATGTTATTGCTTACATTTATTCCCTTTTTACCCTTTCTATGAATATGCACTCACTTATTCTTTATGATTCCCTTCTCCAGGTTATGAGGTATGATCTTGGGTAGTATTTGAAATAGTGTTGATATTTATAGGAGATTTTGAATATAGTTCACCATGATATAAGATATTGTTTCCATGTTTCCAATGACACTAAACTATTATGGGCCTTGGGAATAATTTTTGACAATGTACTAAATATTCATCTAAATTAATTTAATATCCATGTATGTTAATCCTTGGTCTCAATATTCCTAGTAGGATATGGTAAGATAAGATGATAATTGGGATGATTTAGGAGTGTTTAAATTTGAAAGAATTTAGAGTTATTTTCACTGAATAGTTTTATCTAAAATATATTGTTTTTGATAAGGATATGGAATTTTGTTACCCAAATAGGTGTAATGTTACATGATGTTATACGAGAAATGAATTTCCAATAATGTGATGTTTTCACCTACAATTTCTTGAAAATAAATTTTTTGATGGTTTTAGATGGTTATTCGACATTGTTTTCATTCATTGGATAGCTTACTAATGTACTAGAAAAGGTTCTTATGGTTGAGCATGACCTAGCTAGAATGATACTATTTTGAGTAATTCATTTCCCTCCAAATGGAAGTTCTATGTGTTGCTTTAAAGGAAAGAGGAATCATTATGATCTTTATTGTAGTTAATGATAGTGATCATTCTAAAGGCCTTTATCAGTTTTAAAACAGTCCCATTGATGTTATTATATTGTAAAAAATGATGGTAATTTGATACATGTTTCTATAGAGGCCTAAATGTTAAAAAATATTATGGTCACTCAGGATACCTACAAAAATGATATAATATCTTTTCTTCTTCAAACAGTTTCATTAGATCATCAGCACCTGTAATTATTATTGTCAAAATTGATGGTTCTTAATAAAAGGAATTTGTTCCACATGAATCTCCAATTATGCTTATTTTCATAGTAGAAGAGTATCTATAATATGATGGTATAAGTCCATAGACATAGAGAGATACAATAACTATAGGTTCGTCTTTAGTAACTTCTTTATTTGATACATATCTATCACACACAATTATATCGACCCGAATTGTTAAGATATTAAATATTCCTACCTATATTTCAGCATTTATAATGGATATTAAATCATCCGTTAGAATTAACATAGAGAATGGTCTCAATTGTATGAGTTATTTTTCACTCTATTATAAATAATTATTAACAGATATATTCTAGTTCACAAGATAAATACAACATTATGTATCAATTGGTTCATTTCTAATAAGGATTTAATTGACAGTTATCTTTGGTGGTTCATCATTAATATACTTGATATGGTGTTCCTTGTTTTTCAGGTATAATGGAACCTATGATTGAGTAGAGACATTCCTTCTTATCCCAAGTTGGGGAAAGAATTATCAGTTATAGATTTTTTATTTGGAGACAAAGTATTTGTGTGATGTTCCCCGTCAAATTTTTATTTACTTTCTTGATGTGTTTCCTACTAATTTATCACATTTCCCACCAAAAAGGTGGGTATAAATATCTATTGATATAGTGTTTGGTACTCAACTGATGTCTAATCCATCAAACCATATAGAACTACCTAAAATGAATGAGTAGAAGAATCATTTCGAAGATGTGTTATATTATGTATTCATACACCTGAGTGTGTCACCTTGGGAGGAACATATTCTATATGGGAATAAATCATACTTAACACTTGGATTTTCAGTTGTTTAATGAAAAACAAATTTATTTATGGAAACAAAAATTTTTATTTTACCACTAATTAAAGATATACATGGTTAGTTCGATAAGGGAGAATTTATTTTCAAAGAATAAACATTGATCCACTTATAAAAAATTTAGAATAAATGAATATGGAATTTAGAAGATGCCATTATGGAGTATGTGTGTCCATTATGGGTATGTTTCATTTAATTTTATCTAAAAAATTCTAATAAAATTTATAAGGACTTGATGGTCAAAAATCATCCCTATGTATCCTGATACGATCATGGTGGTATTATTGGATGACATCCATGTATACACATAGTCTTATGAGGATCATGTTCAACATTTGAGAGTATTTTTTGAAATATTGAGAAGACATCAAAATTATTTCGATGAATCATAATGTAATATATGTATTTGGTGTGTTCAATTTTTCAGAAACATGGTCTTTGAACATGGTATTTCATTTTATCATGGGATGGTGATGGATTTTCTAACATGGGAACAACCATATGATATTTTCTTGATTCATGTCATCTTGTGTTTTGTAGGGTATTTTTGGTTGATTTTAAAGGATTTATCAAATCTTGTTTCTCTAATGATCAATATCCCTCTAAAAATGGTGGAGTTCATGTGTAATTCTACATTCTAGATTTCTTTTGTGGAGATAAAACCCCCTTTTAATTTCTAGGCTCTGGACGATTCATCTACAGGCAAAGGAGGGATATGTGGGATTTTTATATGTTATGTTCATTTAGTTCATATATATTGCATGTTGATCATGTAGTATCATATGTTTCATATAATTATAGGCCATATAACAATTAAACTCCTTCCCGTGATGTTGAACTCATAGTTTTGATGCCTTATCATAAGAGTTGAAGGAATTACCGTTGCAGTGAATGGTATACCATGTTTTTCAAGAACAAAATTATAAATTATATCTTCTCCCCAAAATTATTTGAACCCTATACAATGTTATTTAGTGGAGTTTGTAAAATGCTTGGATTTTTATATTAAATACAAGCTAGAAAAACTTAATTTCATTGTTGATTACTTGAGAAGTAAATGTTGGAACTGGTCCTTGAAGAAACCATCGAATGATTGGAACATGATGAACTATTATTCACATTTTCAATTAGGTGTATTAGATGATGATTCCATGGTTTTATTAGTAATTTCTCATCTGAAATCCTCTCTTATGGATATGATTCATCTGGTGAAGCATCTTGTTGATGAATCTTAGGGAATAAGGGGGAATATTTTTGGTGGGGACTCCATCAGTGGTTAAAAATTCTATTACAGGGAAATCCTATGTTTATTGGCTCATTTTTGGATCCCTTTTACATTATAAAATTTATTATGTGGATTTAGAAATTTTCTAGTGGGTAGATAACTCAAAAAAATTAATATATATTATGTTACATAGTGTTAATTCTAGTGACAATGTACGATATCAAAAGTCACTAAATTTGTTTCACATTGTCATACATGTCAGCATGTCATGGTCAAGTACTAGTGACCTTTGGGAAAATATCATCCATTGTAGTTTTGATATAAAAGTGGGATGATATTTCTATGGACATTGTAGTGGGTTTCTACATACCCTTCCTGGAAATAATGTGATATTTTTTGTGATCGATCGAATAATAGAATTATATCACATTATACCCCATTAGGAAGAAAACAAAGTCATGGAGTATAGAAATTTCAATGTGATTGGGATTTTTCATTTTCTTGGAGTTCAATATGTTATAATATCTTATATAGATCTATGTTTTAAATATTTTTGGGTGAGTCCTTAAGGAGGAAAGGGTATCTAATGTTCTAATGAGTATGAAAAATCATCCACATATTGATGGCTAATAAAAATGGTATATACAAGTTATTGAGGGAATGATATGTGCCGCTGTACTAGATTTTTGTGGATCATGGAACGTCTATTTGATAATTGTTGAGTTTTCATATAACAAAAATTTCATTTTTTTAATTATGATTGATTATTTTGATTTATTTTATGGATGTCCATATAAATATCAATTGTATTAGTGAAAGATTATTGAAATTCATTTGGTTGGACTGGTCATGTTCCTAGATATGACATCAAACATTTACCTTATTCATCTATAAAAATTAATGGAAACTAGATTAAAAAAATCTATTACTAACTGAAGTTGGTGACTATTGGAGTTTTCAGTTAATTATTAAGTAGTTTCGATAGTATATTCTTAGTTGGGTCCCTGATGGTAGATGAGTCAAGGGAATCATTATCCTCATATTGCTTAATAATTCGAGGTTATTGATATGTAAGGGGTATTAGATTTCAATTTATCACTTCCACCATAAATGATGTTGAAACATAATGTGTCCTATGAATCCCTTCATTAGAAGTATCGTTCTGACCTATACCGTTTCTAAATCTTGGAGGATATTGATGTTGAGATTTATTTTTCCATGACTGGGAATTGAGTCAGGATTATTGATTTTGATAGAAATAAAATTGTTTAGAAAATGATACCTCAGTTTATGTCTTATGTCATCATGATTTTAATTTTTCAGAAACATGGTAGAGAGAGGTTTTGATGAGTGAGTAGTGTCTTTATATCGTTCATATAGAAACATCTTGATAGGACTTCTTATGATAAATTTTTTTAAGGCTTAGGGGTTTTGAAATATCATTAACAGTTTTTAGGTATATACTGACCCTTTTTTATGAAATCCATTAATTTATGTCTTGTTTTGAGTTCATTCAGGGAGACATTAGAATTTTTTGGTGGTTTCTTTGGCTTTTCTTGACTGGATCATGGTTTTACCAAATTGTACACTCACCTTGTGAAAATTTTGAACCCTTAAAAAGTTAGGAATACTTGATTGCTCGTTGGTTTTAAAAATAAATTTCCCACCCAGTGAAATCCATGTAACATAATGAAAATGGGTGCACTATTAGCCCATAGTTTCTACTATCCATGCACCCCTCTATCTAACCAGGTGTTTAAAATTATTTAGTTTTAAAAATTAATTTAAAATTACATAACCCCTTGGTTCATGTAGATAATATAGACATTCAGCCATAAAATTGTTTATTCACTTATGGTGGCTATTAATTTGGGATTTTAGCCACGCAAAACCCTTTCCATGGATGATAAAAGTGTTATTGATCTCGATCGATCTCCATTGGTTATGTGGATATCCTCTTGTGTATTTTATATTGATATCTATTTCTATATTTTAATGATTTTGGGTGATCATAATTTAATTAATGGTTCAATATTTTTTTCATTAAATATAGAATCTATATTATGATCCAAGATCTATTGTTACTTATTTATTCGTTGGTGAGTCATGTCATAGTTATTGATTTCTAGATGATTAGTTTTAATGAATGTTGTTCAATTATTCTTTTACCAATCATTGAATCCAATAATATACAGATTAAATTGATTTTTTTAAATTGGTTTTAAAAGGGATTTGACATGATTTTATCATTGATTAAAAATCCATATGAATATTAAGAAAAGATTCCATTGAAATGGTTTTAATATTGTGGGGTGGATTTACGAATATTTATGGGTTTATTTAGAAATATTTTGGATGAAATGATTTTATTTTGATCTGAAAAAATTGATTAAATTGAAAATTAATTTGAAATATCTTGATGTAATGGAAACCTGTGAGTTTTTTAAAGATAAAAGAATTACGAACACTAAAATTATAAATTTTTTTGAAATGTTTTTAAAATGATTAATTTCTATTTTTATATATTGATTGATATTTGATTAAAGCACGTGGTAGCCTATGTAGTTAGTTGTTGATTTGGAAAATCACACTTGGATTTTGGTCCCCTAGAACATTATTTATGATGACAACACTAATTAATCCATTTCAGCTCAATATGATTGTGATTAGTTCTACTATTATAGTGTATTTTAATTTTCTAGAAATCAATCCCCTATAGGGGTTCTGATTGTGTATATAAATTTTATTTGATCCATTATCATAGATGAGATGTGTGAGGAACTAATAGTCATTAACTAACATTCAATAGGAAGTTTGACCATGGTTCTATGTGTATTTTATTTTTAGGAACATTTTTTTTATTTTTTAACCTTTTTTAATAATGAGAAAAAATTTATATAAACAATTTTATATATAATGTATATTTTAGAATGTTTGAATGTTGTTTTGTTATATCTACCATCAATTTATTGTGAAATACTGTTTTTGTTTTAAATATGTTAAAAAAAATCCATACCTTTTTTTATATTATTATATAGGATACATGGTTAATTTCTATTGAATTGATTATGGAAGTCTTGTTGAGACCATAACAGGATATAAAGCATACACCCATCTAATTTATTCAATAGTTTGTATACTTTTTTATACCCTATCCAAGAAAAGGGAAATCCCTAAATTTAGGTGATTAATGTTATTGATACTTTGAACTATGGGATGATGATGGATGTCACTTGTAAAGATGTTATCCACATGTTTCCGGGGATTTTTTATTTTTAATGTGGGTAGATATCGAGTATTTTGATGATGTACTACAATGTGATTTCATTTCACATATTTGTATGGTAATTTATCCATTTAATGTTTTCAGTGTACTAACTTGTAAAATTATATAGTCCTCCATTTTTTGGAAACATAACACCATATTTGATAATATTTGATGCAAGGTGCTAGTCTCCAACCAGTGGGGATCGATAATTCTCTAAAGGCCACATTAGAGCCTGCTCTAGTATTTGGGTAACATGGTGTCTAAATTGGTTTGTGAAATTTTTATTATATTATATTGTTACATAATAAATTTTTAAAATGATATCTCATAAAATTAGGTATTATATCTATATTCATAATTATATAATTGGTTATCTAAATTATTTAAATTACAATAGAACCTATCTTCTCAAATTTAATTGGAAAATAACAATAGATTTAAACTGAAAATTAGGGTGGTCTGTTTTATACATAACCATTTTGTCCAACAACTAGACACAATAAACTCATATAAATTTTATTAAGAAATATCGGTGTTTTATGAGATTAGTAATCCAGTAATATTAACAATATGTGGATGGTTCTAGAGGTGATCTATCTATTATATTTTCCCCCATTAATTATTATTTTAATATTAATTGAAATTAAACCTAGAGGTTACTAGAAAATTATATAGAAGTGAAATATTTTATTTTCAATGTTTTAATATCCTTATCGAATCTTTTTTATTTCAAATAATGAATGATTATATTGAAATTTAGTTCAAATACACTAAAAATAATAATTTATCACTTTTTAGTGGTTGTATCCATAGGAATTACTATAATAACTCTACATAACTTCGATTCCATTGGTTTTCACAGCTTTATACACATAATTTGTAATATTATGGATCACATGATTATTATATACATTATTATTTTGATGTTAAAAAATATTAAGAAATTAATATATTTATTTATATTAAATAAACACATTTTCAAAGTCTCATTAAAAACTAATAAACAATTAGGATATTCAACTCACTAATAAAGAGTTTTTAAAATTCCTTTTCATCTCATTTAAAAAAATATTATGTAGTTTTTTCAACTAAAAATTACATTATCGTTATAAAATTTACCAAGTAACATAATTGAAGATGATGTTTCCTTACAAAAACAATACTCATAATATCCTACAGAAAAAAATTTAATCGGAAATTACGCATCCATTTATAGAAAAATATTTGTAATTATATAATACAAAATATTTCCAAATTTAGTTTAAATATATACATTGTAAAATATGTATTTGAAAATATGAAGGTCGTTAAACCAAAAATTACATCATAAGAATTTGATTTATGAAATTATATTTAATATCCATATGTTTAAATTTAATTTTTTGGTAAAAATATTAGAAGGACATATAATGTATTTTAATATTGATTAAGAGAAAAAATCTATAAAAGTTATTTCATTCCTCGTGAAAACAATCATTAGCCAAAAATCTATCCTTATATCTAATGGTCACACTATTGGAATGATTATTACTCCAAAAAATCATTTAGATCATTCATGAATATAATTTGAGGGAATATTAGATAATTCCCATACAATATCCAACATAAAGAAATTAAGGTAATTAATTATATCTAATTCACAAAACTTATTTCTCTGATACTAATATACGTTAATTTCAAAAACTATTTTATATATTGAATTTTCCATTCTAAAGATCATTTTTTCAATATTTAGTAATATAATACAGTTTTACGATTTGAATCACCTAATTCCTTATATTATTATTATGATGAATGCATTTATAATATAAATATATCTAAAAAATGGAATGTATTACAATTGGTCAATAAATATTGAATATAAAACAATTAGAACATTAAAATTTGGATCATTTTGATATCTTAAAATAACCAAAACAATAAAAAAAACAATAAAAAATATTCTTATCATTAGAAATCCAATAGAGATTATCAAAGTTGAAAGTTTAAAACCATGAGAAGAATTTACTTTAATAGGTAATGAAATATCTAATAGTTATTTATAGAAAGTAATAATAAAATTGGTATAGTTACATAAATTTTGGAATAATAGTCATACTATTAGCATTATTAACCCGATTTCTTGAAATGTTACATAACTGCTATGAACAGTAACTTTGATGTTGGAATAATAAATTGAAATAAAAATTGTAAAATGAAATATAAATAGTATATTCCATGAGTAATTTAGGAATATATATATATTATTATCCCATAACATAAAAAATAATATGAAAAACATAATAGTATAATGATCACTACTTCCAGCATTCATTGGTTTCCTGATCGGTATTGGGATAGACGTCATTGTTGCAGGATTGGATAAGGGAAGGGGCCCCATATTAGAAGGATAATTTGGTATAGATCATGAATAAGGGAACAATATATGGTTTGGGACCCTATTTGGAGTTTCTTGGGACATAAATTTTGGGTTTTGAATATTTAAAATTGACATGTACTTGGAATTATATATATATGGTTTTATAATGGGATATTATATTTCTCTTTTTGTCCATCATATGATATTTTTATTATTATGGTTATTGATTTTTGGGCTATTTTTATTTATATTTTATTTAAATTTTTCTCTGAAAAAAGAGGCTATAGTATTTCCATGACTAATATTAGATCCTTGATCATATGTATAAGCCTCTATCTTATAAAGTTGCATACCTGAATCCATGTGACTATCCAGTTCGGGGCACCCATGTCTGGCATCCGGGCCGAGTCGTTTCAACCTAAAACTATCTTTCCACTATGTATACAAAATCTATTATTTCATGAATAATGATAAAATAATAGTTGAAATTTTCATATTTGTAAAAGCTCAAATAATATTCGATGTGATAAAATAAGTTATTTTTATCTTAAAATAATAATAAGATTGATATCATTAATATTACACGACCCCAAGCTTTAAGAAAATTAATATATATTCTAAAAATATCAATTTTTTAATGTTACAATTATAAATAAAACATTGAATTAGTAGATATGAATATTGGTAAACTTAGAATGAAATAAATTTAAATTAATCCTACTTAATATAGAATAATATATAAATTTTGGGAAACTAGTTACTCATATTTATTAAATCCATATTGGTATTCAAAAATGTATTTTCTAAATATTGAATTCTATTTTATGTTGTTTATGAAATTTACAATAAATGTTTTCCATCCCTAGACATTATATTTTAATTTTTTTTAAAATTATGAAATAAATTTTTCCATTTAGCATATTATGAAATTTTTTAATGTTTTACTAATGAATATTTTTAGTGAAGACTTAATCATATAGATTATTCAAATATAGTAATTTATTTTCATTAAATAATTTTATTTAAAAGTACCGTAATATTTTTTATTTTTTATTACAGTGAAATACGATCCATTTTATTTAGAATAATATTAATTATTCTATTTTAATATTCCATTTAATTATTTTTATATAAAATAATTTTTTTGCTTAAAAAATTATTATGAAAATAGATTTCAACTTTATTTAGGCATTTGTATTTAAATTATTTTCTAGAAATTTTATATATATAATAATTACCTTTTTTACAATATTTTAAATTAGAAGGATCAATTGTTTCAAATATTTTACTTTTCTTAACTATTAATAGTAAAATTAATAATATTTGTTTCTTCATTATGGTTAAAATGAGTAAATCACAGTTAAAAACACGAGTAAAGGTCCCAAATTACCCCAAAAGGTTCCTTTATTTCATTGAATGTGTACATTTTTTCTATAATAATTCAAAATTATAAATGTGATATATTATATATATATATACATTTGAATATGATTTATATAATATTTTAGGTAATTCAAATTCTGAAATGGAACTCTCTTACTTTTAAATATATCTTTTGTGTCAACATTGTGAAAAAAGGTATGACTTTATATTAAAGGTTATTTTTAGAATAATGATATTATATTTATTTTGTTAATTTATTTCTAATTTTAATAGATTGTATAATTACCATAAACTAATTTTTAATACTAAAATAGTTCTTGTGAAATAATTTGAATAATCATATAAATGAAATAATTAACATTAAAATTAATATAAGTTAAATTAATTTTAGATATCCAAATTTTTCATGATTAAAATAAAATATATTTAATATAAAAATATTATTTATTTTTGATCTAGTACAATATTCCTGACAATAATGCCCCATTAAATAAAGAGTATAAAAATTAAAATAGTTATAATTTATTAAAAATGTTATTATTAAATTTATTAAAAATCATAACAATATGGAAGTAGGACATGGGGTATAAAATGTTGAAGACATTTTCATCCATGTTATTTTTATGAACCAATTTTCTCAAAAACTAAAAAATTATATCCCATTAATATTGAAAAATTCATTAGCACAGTTGAGGTTATCATAGTTTATCCCCTATGTTAATCCAAAATACATGGTTTAAATACATATATAAAACAATAATATTTTATTATATTACTATATTAAAAATATATACTCATTTTCATAAAATAAATGTTATCTTGGAACTATATTTCATTAGTTAGTAATATATAATTTTATATTTCATCATCAATTAATAAAAGGTCTCCATGGGTCTCTTATTATAGGCCAACCATTTCATCTATTATTTGAAGCACATTAGGATATCTAGATTGATTGACAAAAACTTAGTTCTACTTTAAAAATCTATATCCATGGTGTAGATTTTATATTCTTATTAATAGACTACTAAAATTTCAAAAACTAGGAAAATGATAGAAAAAAATCATTTTAACATTTCTTATTATTCATGAATTAGATAGTTATAGTCATTATATAAAATTTAAGTTATATTTTTTAAATCAAAAATGAAATAATTTAGTTAAAAAATTTCCATATACGGTTTTATTTAAAAAAATTACATTGAAATAATTAAATTTTAATTTGAAAAAATGAATTAATTTTTCAATTTTTTCTCTAATTATATTATTTAAAAAAATAATTTTTTTATGATTAGATTGAAATTTCATTGAATAATATAAATTACAGATTTTTATTGAAATCTTATGTTATTTAGAAATATTTTTAATAAAAATTAGTATTTTTCTTATTTTGATAAAATAATCATTACCTTATGATTCAAAATATTTATATTATTGTTTTTGAAATTAATTTTAGAAATTAATTTAGTATAGAATAATTTTATTATTATAAAAGTAATTTTTCAAAAAATTTAGTTTATATCATATTTTGTGTATTTATTTTTTAATTAAATTCATAGAATTTTTTCGATATCATGAAAAATGGATTTGATATTATGACTCATGATTTCAATATTTGTTAAATATTTCACTTTTATATTTAAATATTGTGAATACAATCCTTTGTAACTTTTTTTACAATGGTATAGGTAAAATTGTGTAATTAAAGATTAAAATAATATGATACGAATAATAAATGACCATATACCTTAACTAAAATTGATTTTATAACTATATATCATCCATAATCATAAAAAACAAATATTAATTTATTTTTATTCCATCTCCCATGATTTTGACCATAATATTATTCTATATAATAGAATGTTAATAATCTCTCTTTTTTTGTTTTATAAAAATGAAATTCTTGACATGTGGATTAAAAGTATATAAATTTAGGCATAAATATCCATATGAAGGTTAAATTATTTTTTAATAATCATGGTATATTAATTATAATTTTTATGAATGAAATAATTAACTTAGATTTTTCTGTAATGCTGACACAATGCTTTGACAAACTGTTAAAAGATCTGTAAAATAACATTGAAAGCACAAACAATAATATTATTTTATTGAATTTATATGTTCCAGAATATTATATATATGAATACTACATATTATAGTGATTTAGATGAATTATATTCCAATTATATTATATTATTTCAGTTTTAAAATACACATTAAATGAGTTGTTACAAAGTAGACATAATTTTTATTATATAATAAATAAAATTTTATTAAAGGATTAAATACTCCAATATAATAATATATTCCAAAAATTTATTGGTGTATTCTTTATAATGTCTTCATTGGTTGGTTTATGGGGAATATGTGCATTTATAATATCTATCATGACACTTAATGAATAAAAATCCATGTTATCATGGCAATTGTGTCAATGGTATGGGTAAAACAAAAGGATAATAGTTGAAAAAAACATCAAGCCATGTACAATATTTACTGTATGAGTATATTTCGTCATATCCCCAAAATAGTTATAAATATTATCAATTTTTATCCATTTTAGAACTAATATAAATTTATATTAATATAATGTGTTACACAATACTCAAAGTTCCCCCGCATATAATTGGGCACCTATACTTTTCATTTCAACACTGATAATAATCCTTATTGTTCATATGAGACATTCTGAAATATATTTCTCAAAGCTATATAAATTTTCTATAGTACATTTTCTACCATAATAAAATCTTTAAGGGTAATAATATGTGAATAAAAGAAGTTTGTGTGAAGAAGAGGTGTTGTCCTTAATCATTGTATTGATGAAATAGAATATTAAAATCTAAAAACCCTATCAAAAGTGAAAATAATACATCCTTCATGTGTATAGATGAATACTCCATCGGGGACTCATGTAATTCATTTTTCTTCACTACATTTGTTAGCTAGTTATAACGATTATTTTAATTTACATAAATAATTAATATTCATGAAATAATCATCATCATCGAAATATTATTTAATAGAAACTATATTACATTTTCATTCATTGAAAAATGATAATGTCGTTCGTGAGTATGTGTGGACTACAACCACCACGAAGCGATGTGAGTCATTTTTTATAACCACATAATATGGATTATATTTATAAGAATATTTAATTAAATAATATATTATTTATTATATAATTACAACACCATAATGATAAAAATTTGTTACCATATATCTATAATGATCATTGGAAAATGGAAAAATTACTTATATGTAAATATAACTTACCATCTCCATGTTTTTAATGTATTTCATTTTTGAAAACCATATTCAATGGTTAGTTTCCAATAAATAATTAATTTAAGAAAATATATATTTATGTAATTATTGATAATCATTATAGTATGGAATAATTACCTTTTTAGCATTTTCTAATTATTGTATTCATCTTGGAAATATGAGCAGAATACAATTAAAACATCTAACGTGAAATTAATTGATTATGTCAAGAACGGGGAAATAAGAATTATTTTAAAAAATATAATTTTATATTGTCCCTTAAAATTCATTTTCAGCCAAATTGATATTTTTACAAATTTATCATTAATTTATTTATATAGATATAATATAATTTTATAAAAAAAATCACTAATTTTAACTTTAGTAATTTTTTTAAACAGAATCTATTTGGACATATATGGGGATAAAAACTATTCTCAGTACCATAATCCTAATATAAAATTTGATTTCCATAAAAATATTTCATCTTTTCTATAACAAAAAACAAAACTTCAATTTTTCAAGATGAGTTAAATTCAATAAAAATTATTTTGTAAGGAAATTGTATTTTTATATACAGAAATGGTTTTCATTTGTTTTTAAAATAGATTTCATGTGCATAATGTTGAAAGGTGAAATCATGACATATATAATTCATGATATAGTCCTTTTATAATGTTTATGATAATGGGTAAACAAGATATATCATATATTTTATGATTAACATTATTATATATTATTAAAAAATTGGTGGATCACCATTTTAGATTTTGATATGATGGGTTAACAACCATTATAGCTCAAGAGACAAAAAATGATCCCCTATATAATTTTCAAATGTATATTGGAATGAAATTGTTTGATGGATAATAATATTCAATGTATACGAATTTTTTCAATTGTATTTTTTATTTATAGTTTCAATAAAAATGAAGTCCCATGAAAAATACCTGAATTCTTCATTCTTTCTTATTAGTTTTCATCAAAATAGTATATTTGATACTAATAGATAAATATAATTTGATTTAATGAAATGATAATATTATTTGGGTAAATATGGATGTTTTATGAAAATATATTTCATATATTTTCATTTTTTCTAAAAACACCTAATGATAATTGTTTTCCCCTCTTATTTTATAATAATGTGTTTTATGATAAAATTTTGGATAGTAAACCATTTTCATTAAGCCCAATTTTTAATAGAAATTTAATTTTTTTTACGAATCTTTTAAAATGGACTAATAAGTTTCCTTATTTTTTTATCACAGACTATGATTTTTATACCCATGATATATTTTAATATAATAATCATGATTTATGTTTGGGAAAGTTTAATGAATATGTTATACTGAATTTCAATAATATATTTCTCAAGAAAATGAATTTTTGACATTTAGATCAGTGGAAAACATAGATACTAAATATAGTTTTTCCATTTGTAATATATGGGGTTTTCTGTAAGAGTTGAGGCCAAAATATATATAAATATAAAAATAAAATATCATCTGAAATTATAGAATGTGAAATCTAGTCAATAATCACTAGTATATGTAATTATTAAGGAATAATACTTATTATTAGTATTACAGAATGGTTTATATATCATTTTTGTTTCTGATAATGATAATATAATAACCTAAAAAGATTTTTTATGGTTATGTTTAAATGATGTTGAATTTAATAATTATTGTTTTTCTTTATATAACAGTTTTCTATTCAGAATTTTTTTCCAAATAGGATATAAGGATGATGATATAGGAAGGCACAGATGGGATGATATCTTTCTGAATCACCGACCCGGAATTGATGGAATTGAAACAGAGTAATTTTTTATTGTGATGGATCCGTTTATATATATTATAAATATCTAAGGTATCCATTATACAAGAAATAAAAATCTAATGTTGGTAATCATTATTTTAGTGGATCTATTTATTAGAAAAATTCCTATAGAGTTTATAATAGAACATCATATCAGGTGTACATAATGTCAAATTGTAACGATTTCTATTGGAAATTTTGATGGTAAGGGTAATTGACAATTGTCTATCATGAATATTACAATAGGTATATTTGTTATTGATTCCCTATAATGGGACACATTTAATAATATTTTTAGAGAGAAATATATCTATTACATTTTTTTGATCATGATGTTAAAAAAATTCTTATAATTGAAGAAAAAGGATGATGATTCAATATTTTCATATGAAGATAATTGAAAATGATTATAATGGTATGTATGTACATTTATCAGAGATAATGATAGTAACATTAATATGTTTTCCTCAAGGTTAAAACCATGATATTTAATTGCAACTAGTACATATAGTGAATATAATAGTTATAGTAAAAGGAATATATCAATGATATAGAAGCATTTATAATGAAGGATATGTGAAAGGTTTGGATTTAATAATACTAGTAAAAATCACTGATAAAGGTTCCCTTTATAAGCATTAAAATTTTCTCATAAAGGGGAAACAATTTCTTTGTTTGAACCCCTTCCCCTACACTATTTTTCATCACATCTCACCCCTTTGTACACGATTGTACCCCCTCACTCAGGAGTTCCCCCACCCCATTTATATATGCTTTACCTAAATATATATTCATTCATGTTCCTCTGCCTACTAGATGCTTTGAACTGCAGTTCTTCCCCCCATAAGTCAAATCCATTTCCACTACTCAATATTTTCTTGTTCTTTATTTTAGGATATTTCAAAAAATTTATATATTTTTTGAATAATTTTTTATTCATATATATTTATATTAAAATAATTGTATAAATTATGTTTTTGTTTATGTATGTCTGGGTATTTATGTGATCATAAATACATATATAAATATATATATATATATATATATTTATGTGCATCTATAAATATAATTAAACAAATTATATTTATTTAAATATATTATATATTTATATTTATATACATATATTAGAATATGTCGATAAATATAAATTTTTTCTATAAAACACAGACACACAAAATAAAACAATAATTGTTTAGAAATATATATTTGTCAATTATATTTTAAATAAAAGGGATATTATTTTTTATTTACATAATGTTTATATATTTATAAATTTATTTTATATGTAAATTTGTTTACATTTTTTTTGAAAATTTAAATTTTTATGTGTCTATATACTCAAAAAATTTATATAATTTTCTATATTATATTATAAATAATAGTACATAATTAAAATTATAAAATCAATACCAAATTATCTATATGAAGATATTACATGGGAAATAATTCAGTCCCCTCCAATCAAACATAATAAGACCCACTTAAATGAGGATTAAATTCCATTGAATTTTAAAAAATTGGGATTCCCCAACTAAAATATTTTTTTAAAAAGATAATGGAAATTTTTTACTTGTAAAAATGTTTTCGGGGTTCACCATTATTAAAAAATTATAGAGCATATCATAATAATTGATTTAATATGTGGTAGATCTTAGAGAGACACCCTGATCAAATGATATAGTTCTTGATTTTCATTTCACCATTTAATTATATTTTAGACTACTCTACAATTTTCTGATTTTTCTATATTCAAATTGTTATTATGTTACTATTATACGATAATAATTAGAAATTTATTAATTAATATTAGTATTTAAAATATATTATTATCGAATTTTAATAAAAATTTTTATGTTATGTATAATTTCATATCTAGCCTTGTATGAATCATATTTAATAAAATAGAATATATATATATCTATATAAATATATTTTTTAATATATTATCTCTAATGTTTTTTAATTTTTTTTGAAATTTACGATTTCACTAGGATATTAAAAAAGTGTTGGAAAAAACACCCCTTTATCAATGGTTTTATACTGGTGCAGATAAAAGACCCCCTTTATCATATATTTTTGATAATTCTGATAAGGTGGTCTGTATTAGATAAATTTTACTAGTATTTATAATGGGACCCCATTTGTTAGTGATTTTATATAGTGCTGATTAATGCCCCCCCCCTTTATCAATGAAATTTTGGTTGGCTAAATCCCCTCTTATCAGTGATTTTTGTAGAAATTATAAGGGGGGCCTTTATTAGTTAATTTTTTAGCAATGATAAATAAATCCATTACCAATGCTTTTAGATAACATTGATAAAGCCAAGTCATTTTCAAATCCAATTTATGTATTAGTGGGAATTATATTCCAATGTTTTAATAAGTCATGGGAATCATGTTAATTATTACATGAAGGTATATATGGAGTTCCTAAATGACCATGTATTCAACAATTACAAGATAATTAAATTTTGACATGTAATACAATGGGGAATAATTATTCAATTAAATTTAAATGTAAGAATATAAATTTCCAATTATATAATAATTATGGTAAATAGAATCCTTGGGAATGTTGGGAAAATCTGGGATGTGATTCCTATGAGGAATGTATAGATATGTGGCTCATTATTAGTAAGAAAATAATATGTCCAATAAAGTGACAATAGTTATGAAATAATTTTATTCTAAGGCGTTGGTTCATTCTGGAAATGATTGTCTAAAATTGTTATGTGGGATGGAAATCATCGTGGACGAATAATTAACGGATTTGAAAAATTATGTGAAACTTCTATTGTTGATATTAGACAATAAAATGATGTTTTGACTGGTATGTTACTTTTTATTCAAATTATTCCATTACCATTTTGACTCTTGATCACTGAAATACATTATTTTTTATAAATTTTTGATTAAAATAGGAATAAAAATCATGAAAATAGAAAATAACATTTTTTAAAAGACGTGGGAGTAAATAATCATGAAACTAAGATTTAGAGGAATATTCTTATTGATATAATTAAAATGATATTTCATAAAAATCATGTTATTCCTCCCATAGTACAATTACATAATATTTTGTATATGTTATGGATTTTATTTTATCATGATTTGATATATTAGAGAGAAAATAATGTATTTTCAATGATTTTATAACATTTATAACCTACCAATAAGAAATGAAATTGATTAAAAATGGTATTAAAAAATTATTTTATCATGAAAAGGAATGAATGAAATTATATAGATTAATTATATCATTATAATGAATTAATATATGTATAATTTTTACTGATAATTTAACTTGTATTATTACATAACAAGTGGTTGAATTTACTATTGACATATTTCCCAATTTAATACCTATTTGATACCTGCTTATAGAAAGCATCAAGAAGATATTTTGGAATTTAAAAATAAGTTTCATGAATATTTAGTTAAAGGATTCATTTGTCCTAACACTTCACCATGGGGTAATCAAATTTTATTGTTTAAAATAAAAGATGGTTAAATGGGAATTATTAATGATTACTAATCCTTAAAATATATTATAGTTAAGAACAAGTATCCTCTTACTTATATCAATGATTTGTTTTTTCATCTATAGAGACCACTATAATTTTTTATGATTGAACTTAGGTTAGTGATTCATAAACTGAAGTTGGATAAAGGGTATATCCCAAAGGATGAATTTTAAATAAGATATATTCATTTTGAGTTTTGAGTTTTTATTTTTGGATAACAAATTAATGAGAAGTATTTATGGGCTTAATGGATATTTTTCTTAATCATTTTGTACACAAGATTAAGGTTGGGTATATTGATAAAATCAAGGTATATTCTAAAAGAAATTTAGATATGTAATTACTATATTTATTTATTATCAAAACCTTATAATAAATTATTCTATATGTGTTATTTGGTCAAAATAAATATTTGTGGCAATTGATTTATTTTATTTGTCAGATTTCCTATATACGTGGAATAATGGTTGACTGTAATAAAAAATTTCAAGATTAATGGCCAATTTCAAAAAAAATGTAATGAATATTTATAGTATTATATTTTTTACTGGTTACTACAATAGGATAGTTGAAAACATTCCATGGTTTTATTCCACATTTTATATTTTAATTCAAATTGGTGTTAATCCCACATGGATAGAATAATGTGAAGAATGTTTTTGGATAAAAAAATTTTATGGGTGAATTATTAAATTTTGTCACTTACCTCTATAAATGGAGACCATTTCATCTAAAATGATGATTCATTTTAGGGAAATTGTTGTTTTTTGAGATAAAATTATCAGTTAATTGAATATGCCACATTTTATTTGAAACATCATAGTTTAAATTATCATACAAATGATATAGAAGTTCTTTTTATGTGTATTACTCTAAAAACATTTAGAAATCATTTATATTGGGTAAAATGTGAAATATATACCACAAAAAAGTTTAACGAATATATTTACTCAGAAATACCAGAACATGTGGAATATAAGATAATTAGAATAGATTATGTATTATGATGGACGAATCTATAATAATGTATTAAAATAGAAATGGTAGATTAAAATTCGAGTCTAAAAAATGATCCATTGACCATGATATATTTGGTACAAAACATTCGGACCAACCTTTGATTAATTTTTTCCCTACAATTATGGATACAATAACTTGTTCTCTTTTTATTCATGTAT
Source organism: Viscum album (assembly GCA_963277665.1). Lineage (NCBI taxonomy): Eukaryota > Viridiplantae > Streptophyta > Magnoliopsida > Santalales > Viscaceae > Viscum > Viscum album. Next base: position 1,471,997,206 of record OY728131.1, on the reverse strand, counting down.
CCATACAATAATCTATGTAAAAATATTTTCTCAAGATCATAATAAAGAATATGTATTATGTGAAATGGTTAAATTGGTTATTAATGGATAGTTTAATAAAATGAAAATTTAAAAAGAGGGTATTTTTAGATTTGGAAATATATAATGTCTGCCCAGTGAATCCTTGTTCGAGGGGTAATTTTTATTGAATCTCATAGCTATTGATTTTCTATTCATCCTAGTCGCACTATAATTTAAAAATAAATTCTATAGCATTACTTGTTGTATGTAATATAAATATGCATTGTTGATATTAAACTGATTTTTTTTTAATTTTTAACAGGTTAATGAAATAATATTTAAAACATTTGGTAATTGAGCCTTTTCATGTTCCATAGTGGGTATCCGAAAATATTTCAATGGATATCTTGGTGGGATTTCCGTGAAAATCATAAGGTAATAATGTTCATTTTGTTATTGTTGATCTATTATCTAAATATACGTATTTACTTCTCATTAGAGATTAAATGACTTTATGTCATCTTTCTAAATTGTATCTCAAGTGGATAGTAATGATACATCAATTTTTTCTCTATATTGTATCTACACATAGTTATATTTTCACATCAAATTTTAGTAAAATAAATCCAAATTCATTGGGTACTAAACTAAATTTTATTTTATATTTTCATATTTGTTATGATAGATAGTATAAAAAACAAATTCATACATTTGATGACATGTTTCATTCCTTTATATTGGTTACCATGGTTTTTCATATAAAAATCATTCATTGTTTGAGTTTTCTTATAATATAAATTGTCATTCCATTATACCCAAGGAATATTTTGACGATTTTTGGAATGAATTATTGGAATTCTTGTAATTTTGATAAAATAAGAGAAATGAATCTTATGGGGCCATATTTTGTAGAGGATATGTCTATGATTGTAAAGATGATTAAATATTACATGAGGACATCTAATATAAGTAAATAAATTTATGTGGATAACAGAAAAATGATATTTATTTCGAGGTTGATGATAAGTTTTTTCTTAAATTTTATCTGTGGAAATGTTTTCAAATTTTTGGTAAAATAGGGTTGCTATGTATTTGGTTTATTAAACCAGAAAAATCTTATAGAATGTTGTTTGAATAAACTATTAGGTTTACATATGTTGACTTTTATCCCAGTTAAATCATTTTTTATTGTTTTGATGTTATGATAATATGTACAGGATTCATTTTATATTTTATTCTATATTTTTTTAAAATGGAAGAAAACCTTTCTTATATAGAATATTATATTCCAATTTTTTCCCATATGGAACATGTATTTCACAACATGGTGAATCACCTTGTTGTGGTTTTGTTTAAAACTCATATAGTTAGTGAGGGAACATAGGAATATGAAATATCTTTGTATAACAACCCACTAATTTTCAAAATAAATATAAAATAGAATCCATGAAATAATGAGTCTCTATGATATTAGGATAATTTAATTTGAGCATAGTAAATTTTTGAGGTGTTATAATATCAGTTTTAATTATATAGGATGTATTATTCAATTAAATAATTAGTTTTTTAAATTGAAATTTTAAATATTTGGAATATTATTTTGATACAAGGGACTCCATTTTTTAATTATTCATGTCTATGAGTGGTTAGTGTAAATTTTCTATACTTTTCTAAAATACTTGAATTTATAGTGAATTGTAAAATATAGAAATTTAAGGTATAAATAACACAGAAGATAAATATAAATCTCCTTGAGTCATTTACGATGGAAAAAATTGGTTCAAACTATCTAGATTTTACAACTATTTTTGGAATCATGAATCAACATTACTTTTTTTCTTGACAAAAATAATAAAATACTGAATAAGAGATTCAAAAATCACTACTCACATCAACTATATCTATGACACCAAATCACTCTTCTCCATACCCATATAATCCTTGAAAAATCTCAAATATTTACACAAATAATATTTCCTATACTCTCCCCAAATCCAATATCTCTGGGTCTTTATAGAAGGCCAAAATCTCTTCCTTTAAGGAGGTTCTCATAGAGTATATTTCAAGTGTTAAACTCCCTTCATTTTTAATTTAATTTCATTTTCAAGGGGTTTAAATTTAGTATATTCTCCTCACCTACTCTATCAAAATTATCATTCTAACCCTATTATCATGAATATTCATGAATTATATATTTTTAATTAAATATTAATCATTAATATCAATATAATCTATATCTTTTATTTTAAAATGGAATCATCGTATAAGAGGTGTCGATTTAGAAACATCATGGATGATGAAAACTCATTCATAAATTTATCCTTCATGGATGGTTAGGAAAACAATTTTATGTTTGAATTAAAACTATAATATATGTATTAAAGAAAATTAAATATCTTTAACTATTATATATTTATAATATTAATAAATTCTACAAAATAAGTTTGTAGAAATTGAAATATTTCCAAAATAATATAAAAGATTGTCATTATTGTTTCAGCTAATAACTCATCCTCATAAAATATATCAAAATAAATTATATGACCATTTAATCATTTTCATGTTCATTAGGTTCATATAAATTCAATTCTAGAAAATTATATCCATTCAAAAAGAACTCCATTACTTATAAACAAGAGAACTGATTATGAAAAGAAAAAAAACATCAAAAAAGCAAAATTATATCTTATAAATTATCAATAAAGACATAAATTAACATAATAAAACATTAATGAATTTAATATATGTATATATGCTTATTATTTATTTAAATTATTAATTTTATTTTAATTTTGAGGACATTATGTTCATGTGTAGAATACGTTCAGATATAAGGAATGGGTTTTTGAATCTCACTACTATTTTTTGAGATATTCATTATTCACCACCATTTCTTTAGTATGGTTTATGTATACTGCCCATTGATGTATCATATCCTAAATATTTTTATTTCCATGGTATAAAATGTATCATTCTATGGTTATTAATTTTGGGGAATATGATTAGATTGATTTGAAAGTGGTAAGGGATTCCACGAGAACCTCTATTTTTCCATCATGTTATTCCTTCACTATCCTTACCCAAATATAATGATTATTTATTTTTATTTACATATTATATAATTTTATTAATTTTCAAAATCATATATTTATATCATTCTATCTTTATATTATGGTGATTAAATGTTTTAAAATAGTTCCCTTGTTTAATCTTGGAAAAAAATAATCCTTATTCAAGAGAACTTCTCAAATTAATATCCACTTTCAAGTGAACTATATAATATATATTATGCCATCGTTATTTTTAAAAAAAATAAAAAATTCAATCATGAAAGTTTATCTTGTATCATTTTTTGTTTTATAAAAAAAACATTACCTTCCTCTTTTAAATCTCTTTAATATTTTCCTTTAACCACAATATGTTTTTGTTTTTAAATCTTCTTTAAAACTATTTTGACAAGATCTAAATTCTATGGGAAATCATTTATTCGTCAAAAATACTTATTTCCGAATTTGAATGTTTATTTCCCCTCTCACACTAACTTTTTGAGATGTATTCCTTGTTAACCACATACTTATTTCATTTGATATATGTAATGACATTTGGAATATCTTGTCAAGAGTATCTTTATTATAATGATATTATATGTGATTATTATTTGAATATTTCAATGTGGTATGGGACACATTAGAATGTTTAAGGACTATTTCCTCAAGAATTTTTCATTGATCTCCATTAAACGTATCTTAATATATGTCAGCATCATTTGTTGAAACTTGTACTTAATTGATTATTATCTATTTTTATATCATATAAATTATGCAATTAATGTGTTTTTGACTAGTTTGACTATGGATGTACTATCTTCAAACCATACACCACATTAATCTGAATATTCAGTGTTTATATTTAATGATTGGGGAATGTTATTTACATTTCATATGTTAGTTTCAAAATTAATATATATATATATTGATTCTCTTCCCCCCTTTCATATGATAAATTCATTGGACATATTAAGGGATCGATGGGCCCCTTAATAACCCATCAATGCATTAGTAGGTCTCATGAGATAAAATAGTTTGGGATGTTACCCAAATATGTTTGGATTTTCATGAGTCCTTGGAAGAATGGTTATGATTTTCGTCATTCTGCATTTCCTCATTATGGAACTAGTAATTGATAGTCCATGTGGTAAGTCTAATTTTAAGATACTCATGGTCTTGTTTTATTATGTTGTTATTTATTCAATAAGTATCAAATCATTGTTATACTCATGTTTATTTTTTAAATTCATGTGTTTATATTTATTCACCATGCCTAATGTTTGTGTTTACAATATATTCTATAGTATTTCTTTCCCTTACTGTATATTTGATCTCACCCATTAAATATGTTTTATTTTTCCCCAGGATACGAGGATGTATATTTTGATTTAATAACAGGGATAATCATAAAGTTGTGAACGTTTCCAGTGGAATTTATATAATGTAATTAATTTCATGTTGTATTGTTGAACTTATGTATGTATATTGATTAAAAAACTACTAAATTATTTCGTCCTTTTTTATTTTATTACGTGTAAAAATTCCATTGTAATACTAATGCACCAACATAGGGATTTCAGAGTGTCGGTTTTAAATTATTATTATAGAATGTTTATTACAATCATTAGAAACTAGATTTAGGGAATTTAGATTACGAAAATATACTAAATCAAGACATTAATGATAAGAAAACAAGAAAATTCTAGAAATTTTTTACGGAATACATTATGTTGATATTAATATAAAATACATTCTTATATGGATACTACATGTGGACTTGGATTTATAATAGTTGTACCTATGAGTAACAACTCTGAAAAGGTATTCCAGACTTGACTCAGTGTAACCTGGTACATCAAAATGGGCCTTAAAATGAACCTATGTTGACACTCTTAGAGGATATTCTTATGAAAATTAAAATTTAATTTACCCAAAATAATGAAGGATTTATCCCCCCAAAGTAACCAATATGTATGGTTCTATGATTTCGGATTCTAGAATATATGTTATTTGCCATCAAATTTTTAGAGTTATAGAATTTTCATTATTTTATGATATAATATAGTATAATGAATTGAATAAACATTGTGCAATGAAGAAGTAATGAGAACATCACATATACACATGATATAATGAATACTAAGGATCATATCTCTCATGGACTTAACCGATTATTTTGAAGGGATATAGTATCCCATGATTCTAAATCATATGAGGAAATATTTTCATATGTTAAGAAGATGTCAAATAAATTATCTGAGTCATGTGGCTTTAAATGGAACCAATAATATCATAGGATTAAAGTGAAATGTATGGATAATTGGAAGAAGGGTTTTCATATATGTGATAATTGTGGAAGGAATCACCATGGTAAATGGTTTAATTAATGGGAGTTTGTTATTAGTGTAGACAAAAAGGACACCAATTTCATTATTTAAAGGGTATGAAAAAAGGTTTCCAATGTATAATGGTCAATCATAATGGATATGTAACACTATATTAATAAATTTCCAAAGCCTAGAAAGAATAAACCTAAAATGATATTACTGGATAGTGATAAAATTACGATACTACCCCAGATGAAGTAAAATGACTATTATAAAAATTAAATAAAAATTTCATTTGAATATTTTATCATCAATGTACTGGTTATAATAATTATGGGATATATGAGGATTGCACTATAGTGTTTTTACATTACAGATTTGAGACCATTAGTTAAATGGTACCAATAAAATATATTTTGTATAAAGTATATTTTTTTAGAAAATTCATGATTTATATAAAGAAAAACCTAAATATATTCTTATTGTTAGGATAATGATTAAGAAAAAATTTATTTGGGTATGTTATGAGTACCTTCAAACTGAAAAATTACTAGTTGAAAAATTGCCAATGTTATCTTCGATGGGATTTACTACACTTTTTGAATATATACATAACATGTTTATTAATTATGGAATGAGGATAAATGAATGTTTTCTATAATTTTTTATGGTAATTTATGTTATTAACATATTTCAAGGGGACACATGATGAATTTATTCACTTGTTTGGAATGGAAAAAACTAGATCTAGTTTCTATTGATTAATAGAAAAAATCTATCTGATACAATGAGAAGGATGGATCAGAATTATAATTTCCAAGGATGCAATGTATATGGATATATTATGGATGGATATGTGAATTATCAAGTATAGTGACATATCATTAATTTTTCAATTTTTTGACCAACCATATTTATAGTAATGGATTACAATTTCTCATTCCAATTATGATAATATTAAAATGAAAAGGTTTGAATTGTGGGCTGTTGTTTGAAATCATATGTGAGGATGGAATTCAGAATTTTGGGAATATGATATTTGTTACCTCTATGCCAAATCGGAAACGAGAATTATTGGATGATGACAATAATTCCCATTTCATTATACACCCTGATAGAACAATGATGCATATAAAATTTAATTAACATTTATAGTGGTACAACATGAAATTAAAAATTGTGGAATATGTATCAATATGTTTTTTCTAGTGTTAAATATGAAATACAACATCCTAGAGGAGTCATGAAACCTTATATTATTTTTATAAGGAAATGTGATGAAGTCACTATGGGTGTTTTCACTGTATTTTGAAAAAAACAAATGAAAAATGATGAAATATGGGTTGTTGTTGATCAACATACCAAATATTTTTATAAGGTAACATTGTAGTAATTTAGAGGAATAAATATTTGTAAGTGGTGTAATATTATAACACCCCAAGGGTTTACAAATAAATTTATAATATAATAAATGAATCATTGAGTCTCTGTGAGACAACACTTTGTTATTACCGAGCAAATAAATAAAAAATTTCCATTTCTATGACTTTAATTTTGAATAAATGACTTACATGGATGAGTTAGGTAAGTTATTTTTAGTATGATATGATCAATTTCACACTCAGGTATTGGATTCTGTTTTGTTCCAATATTAGTTTAGTTCACGGTTAGTACTCAGAAATCAGTTGTGCTGGGATTAAATTTTTTATGAATTATTTCTTTTCATCTTTGTAAAATCTTTACCCATTGACATTACTTTGAGTTTTTGAAATAAAATTTTGTGTTTTTTGTGGGTAGGATCCTATGCATGACTGGTGTGTGGTAAATGATAATTGTATTCCCAACCTAATTAATTGTGCAGTATTAGATAGAACCTATCACATGGCCTCCACAGAGATATGCACATCTTCCTAGGTAAGAATGCAGTTATGTATCCTTCAACAGAAGTGACCATAAAGTATTTGTATAGTTTTAAAAATCATAGAGAATATCTGTGAGGGTTTCCAACTCATTAAAATTTGGGGGTTTATTTTTCTCCATCCCATATTTTCTCCCATTTCACCCCCTTTCTCAACCCTCTCGACCGTACAAGCCCTAGGCACACATCCCTCCATCCCCCCTCTCTTTGATCTCCAATTTTTGGGATTTTTCTTGAATATTATTCAAGGAAGCACCATTTAATTCTCTTATCCCTAGTTTATTCCACTATTCTAGGATTTTGGATCCTCTCATTTAGTGATTCTTTTCCATTAGCCTTGGATTTATTTTCTGTGTTGGATCTTGATCTTTTTTGTTCAGTATCATTGATTAGGGTTTCTTTAGGAATCCATGTGGTGTATTTGGGATGTGGATGGGGTTTCAGACCATTATCTGAATGATTCATCAACCTAGGTAGGTGGTTTCATGCCCATTAATTATTTTATAATTTTATTTGTTTTTTTATATATTATTAACAAGTTATGTAATCTATTTTTGTATTGAGAATAATTTTTTAGAATAATTTGGAATACTTGTGTGATGGGAATAAATCATTTTAAAGAATGTGGGCTACATTTTTGTAGTCATTATTTCAGTTTTGTAGTAAATGATTTTAGGCATTTATTGAAAGTTAGTTATGTGTTGAAAAATTATTTTTAAAAGAAAAATAAATAATTTTGTCAAGTTAGAAGTGTTGTGATCTTTTGAGTATGAATTTTAAGTTGTTTTTATGATGAAAAATCTTGTTTTAAAATTGATTTAATATATGTGTGGAATTTAAAAGGGTTTCAAACATTGAATTGGTTGGTTGTAATTGTGTGTTTTCTCGTGTTTGCAAAACAACAAAGTATGAATTGTGTGAGTAAATGTAATGTTATCTAAGGTCGGGTTTTGGTTTGAGTAAAATATAAAATGTGTGGTTTTAGGGAGAGTGGGGGTTTTCTTGAAATTCCTGGAATTGATTTGTGATAGTGGTTAAATGTGAAACATGTGAGAATTACCTTAAGAACAGGGGAATATGGGGTATCATAGTAGGTGGACTACTGATATTGCACTACAGATTCATATGTGTCTTGCCACAGTTTCAATTAGCTGGATTAATGTTTACAAAAATAACAAAATTCTAACGATGGATGATTTCCACTAGAACATTGGATGTTTATCCTCTCTCTAGTGGCTTATTAACAATAGTGTGGATGGTTGTGGTTACAATACCACATTTCTCCAAGGGATGAAATTCCTGGGGCCCAAGAAATGTAAAATAGCCCTATGGATTTACCTATGGTGCCTACCTGAAATGTTATGGTGCCATCGATTGGAATACGGTGGACCTCATGTATGTGTGTCTTTACTATAAATATTCATATTATATAATGTAATCAGTTGTGAAATAGATTTCCATTGAACTATTCCTTTTGAAAATGATTACACAAATAATTTTATAACTATAAATGATTTAAATGAAATTACATAGATGGGAATAGTATGTTATCCGTTAATTTTTTTGGAATGGAATCATTTTACTGGTTTGGAATCATTCTGGGATTTCTCTCACACCTTATATATGAAATTTTGTGTATGTAGTTCATATTTTATATTAGACATAGGAAAAGTTATGGTGTAACGAGATGGCAGTGTGGGTATTTAGTGTTCTTATCTATGGATTTTTTTGGCAGTATCTTGAGGATACTTCTCCTCTCATCACATGGAGGTTTAATTTGGAGCTATAGTTTTCCCTATATATTAATACCCATTTAAGTTCATGTTTTTTGTGGTTAAATCTGAATCAATAAATTGGTTTTCCTCTCTTTTTTTGTGCATTTTTTGTTTTAGAATATTTATTTATTTTGTTATTTTACTTTATATTTCTGAGTAAATTGTTCCGATGTGTGGATTATGATGCCCGAGAACATGTTTCTAGCCCATGGGTGTCAGGAACACCCATCATGTTTTTGCATTGACTATTTAGGCCACTGGGCTAGATGGTGAACCAGATTGGTTTTTGATAATATGGTATCAGTGGGAGGTTGGCTATTTTGCATCATGTTCCATAGGGAAGAGTTAGGGTACACTGGATCTATGAATTTTAAAACTCAACATTAATGTTACGACTAAGGTGCCTAGCCAACAGACCCTATGGAAGGACAAGATTTACCAAGGGATGTTGGGTTTCATCTATGTTTATTGATCCATATGGTTATCCATTGTTTGTGGGATTAAAAATGGAGCTAATTCAATTGTCTCAGTGATCTATATGGTTCTAGAAATCCATGTGAAGGTGAGGACATTTTCCAAGAATACTCATCATATTGGTGGAGTGATTTGAGTATTTCTGCCAACCATATGTTCAAGCAACCAGTAGAAAATTGTTTCATCTCTCATCGTATTTTGTATCATTATGTTTTAGAAAAACTATTTAGAGATATTTATATTATTAACAACTAGATTTTAAAATAGAAATGGTTTTGAGTGTAAGGGGATTATATTATCGGGACAGGAAGTTCATAAAATAACGTTGTAGCTTATTAAAATCATTTGTTTTGATATCATAAATTATTTTAAATCTGGTCTTTGGAAAATTTGTATTAAATGGGATTTGTTAAACCATTAAAATGTATTTTAAATGTGTTGAATTTATTTTTCATTTATGTGGACAGTTTAAAAATGTCCATTGATTTTTTAATTAGTGGGATTTTGAAATGATTTATGAATATCTAGAATCTTGTTTCAAATGATGATAAATGTGTTTCATGTAATTGATTTTTGATAAAATGGAGTTTGTTGTTGGACCGAGAGTGTTTTAAAGTGAAATGAAATGTTTTAATGTTTATGTGTAATGGATGAAAATTATTTACTATTTGAATGGTTGTGGTTTCATTACAAATAGTTATGTAAAACATATAATTTGTTTTAACATTTGTGGCTAGTAAGTTAGGATATTATGATTCATAAAATTTTCAAAATGGTCAGGTGAGAAGGATGATTGTTTTGGAAAGTGGTATACTTTTTCGTTAACCATTGGTATCACTATGACTGGTCACAAGTATAGGATATATGTGGGATGGGAGTAGGTACCTGATTTGGCATGATAAAAAATGCATGTGAGAGGTTCCATGGGATACCATTGGTGAACTTGGTACTCACCAATAAATATTTACCATTGAAATATTTTTCTGATGAAAAAGGTGTGGTGTGTCTTTCATATTTTGGTAATGTTGTCATTGGATGAACTAGGGTTGGGGGTTAACCTCATTTTTTAGATTAGTTTCCAATGTACTACCGTGGTTTTTTTGTATGAAGTGATTATTAGCTTCATTTTTCTTGAATTGTTTTAAGAAGACATTATGGTGGTTCCCATCATGTGTTTAGTTTTTTTGTGGCACTTTTTTTCCAATAGATCTGTTATATTGGTTCCATAGCTTTCCATTATGGCTAGTTTATGCCACAAAAAGAGTTAAAGTGTGATTAAAATATGATCATCGGTGATTATACATTGGTAAGCCCCCAGTTGGTTAACTTAAGTAAAGCTCTCCTAAAATTTTATAGGATGATCCTTCTTCCTCTTTATCTCACGTAATTGAGTCTTATTGATGTGGGATACCATACACAAGAGGAGTTGAAAGAGATTTTAGTTTCATTGAGTATGTGTTTCTAAATATCATATTAGGAAATAGTGAGGGAAATTATTCTGAGGGATGGAGAGAAGTAGATAGTTAGTGATGATGGATGTTTTCTTTAAGGGTATTTTGGTCTTTTGTTGGTCTCATCTATGAAGGGGTTCACGATGAACATCTAGTATAACAATTCTAGTGATAAGTGGATTCCATGGCTATTTGAATGAATTGTGTATAGTTTGGGAGTCGGTTTAATATCCCTCACTTTATAATGCATCTATCAGTCACAATGGCCATGTTTGGTGGCCCCTTATGGTTTGGTTGTGTGAGGTACCAGAAGAAGTAGTTCCTTTTGGGAGTCTTCAATGCCTGACTATGCAGTAGGATATTCTTCAACCACAAGTTTGCTAGAGTGAAGATGACACTTAGTAAAGATCCCTATTATTTTAAGTGATCCCCATATAATCCAAATCATTTATGTTAAAAATAGAGAAAGTTATAATCAACATATGTAGAGAGTTAATTTGTTGTGGTCTCTATGGTGAACCAGGACATGGGGACATTATTCCTCTATAATGTGATATGTGTGTGTGGGAGACTCTATCCTTGGTGGTAAAGAGGGTGGTTTCATGGTATTTCAGAACATCAGTGCTCATTCCATTTTTGGTGTGGGCCTATATGTGACTATTCGTATATAGTCATCCAATGGAGTCTATCTATATTATTGTTTGAGTTCATTTGAAAATGGTAATTCCATATTGGAATAGTACACTGTGTAAATATTATTATTGGTTTAGAATTTCTTTTGTCGTTCTCCTTATACTGGGCTTTGGGTTTCTATGGGGTTTCTTACATCAATGTGGGGTGATCGGCTAAGCTGTGTATTTCTTGTGGTGGAGATACTAATAGAGAATCTCACTAATTTCCAATATAGTAATTCAGTGTTAGTATATTCTTTAGAGTGAGGTGTCTGTTCGGGCCTCCCCATGTTTGTGTCCCAGTTCCAACCTAAATAATAGGTTTTTATGGGGTTCCCTTCTGGGCACCCCATGATGATATTTTGGTTTCATTCGAAATGATGGTTTGGCAGTTGGTGGTCTCGTTCAGATATATCTAGTCCCAAGCTTCTCTATCGCGAAAACATTGAGATTTATGTGTTCCCAAAATGATCATTTAAATAAATTTATGGGAGTGTTCATCAGGTGTGGTTTGATCTTTTTCGTTTATTTCAAAATGGTTTTATGGGTCCCGTTTAATTGTTAATAAAGTGGTTCAGTTTGATAGGTTAGATTCTCTGGGTGTCAATGTTCCAATCCTTGAATGATTAAATGGAAGTGTTTTATCTTTTGGAAGCGGGTTTCACAACACGGATGGCATATAGTGGGTAGTGCATTTATGGTTTACCGAATTCCATATGTTAATCAATTTTGATGTTTCTAGTGTCCTTATCTTCTTCTCAATGTTGTTCATTGTAAATATCATTGTGTTTTAAAGGATTATTAATTATCTCATTATATTTTAATTTGGAATGTATTTATGTGGGTGGAATGTGGTATGATTGGGAGAATTGTCACCCATGGGTTTTTGAAATCCCTATTTTAAGGTTTGGGTTTGGTTCATTGTTAGTCTCTTAGGAACAAAGTGTGAAGAGTTTAAATTTTTGGTGTAATCATTCTCTTTATATTTTGACTATCTTTACCCCATGATATTCCTTCGAGTTTTTGGGAGTAAAATAGGGATTTTTAGGTAGGTAGTGTATTTCGCATAGTTGGCACATGATTAGTGAAAAACACGTACTTATCCTAGGAAACTATGAAATAGGAGATAGAACCTAGGGAACAACCATGATCTTTGTCCCATGTAAACATGTTTTTAGGACTCCTTAGAAAGAGGTGACCACACGGTTTCCCCATGGATTGGAAAACCATGTAGAATAACATTATGACCTTCAAGGTCATTAAAATATGGGTGTTTATTATTCAATCTACCTGATTTTCCGCTTTTCACCATAATTCTAGACCCTCTAGGACCACGATGACCTAGGCCCGATCCCATATATCAATCCTTCTACCTGGTCTCGGATCAATGGTCTTTTTTTGGTGCAGATTCTTCAAGAAAATCTCAGGTAAGTATCCTCTCCCATGTTATCTTCTTTTTTGTAGGATTTTCCTTCCTCTCTGTTAGGGTTTATTTTTCCAAAAGCTTGTATTTTGTTAATGGATTTTTATCTTGATACTTTTGTTTAGTCACCTTGATTATGGTTTATTTAGTTCCCTTTGAGGAGTGGTGGGGATTCATATGGGGTCTCACACTATTTTCTAGAAATTTATCCATGTTAGGTAGGTGGTTCCATGCTTGAGCATTATATGATAATTTTATATATTTATTTAATTATAACATGTCCTATATAAAAATTAGTTTAGATGAAATCATTTTTTGAAATATTTGGCATCCTTGTATTATCTATATAAATATTTATAAAGTACGTGGAGTAGATTTTGTATAAGATTTTTTTTTAATTTTTCTTGAAATGAATTTTATGCCTTTTTTGAAAAGTGCATGTGTTTGGAAAATGATTTAAAAAGGAAAATAAATTATTTTTTCATGTTATACATGTTATTATCTTTTGATTATGAATTTTAAATTGATTAAATTATGGAAAATCATGTTTGAAAATTGATTCAATGTATGTGTGGTTTTACAAACAGGCATATACTATGTTATTGGATTATTATAATTGTCTGTTTTTTGGTGTGTGTAAAAAGAAAAACTTAGGAATTGTATGAGTAAAAAAGGTATTTAATTTGTAGGATTGATTTGAGTAAAATATATAATGGTTGATTTTATAGAAAATAGTGGTGTCCTTGAAATTACTCTAATTGAGTTGTGATAGTGGTTATTTGTGTAACACGTGAACATTAACATGAGCACATGGGAATCCTAGGTATCTAGTTGGTCGGACTAGAAATAGTGTGGTACAAATTAATAAGTGGATTATCCCCATTTCACATGTCTAGATTTATCTTTGTGACATTAAGACAAATATGATGATTTATGATTTATTCTAGGACATTAGATTTTTCTCCTCTCCAGTGTCTCATTCATGGGAACATTGAATGTTTTGGTTACTATACCTCCTTTCACCAATGCATGAGGTTCTAGGGTCCCAGAAAATCTAGATTAATCCTAGTTATTTACCCATATTTATCTACATTAAATTGAAAGGTTCTTCAATTAACATATGATCGACCTTGTGTGTGTGGGTGTATTTACTATAAATTCATTTTTTATTTTATGATAGTTATTTTCAAGTGGATTTCCTTGAAATATTTCCATTTCAAAATGTTTACCCAAATAATTTTTTCTTTAGAAATGTTTAAAATGATATTACATAAATCGGAATGTTAAATTTTTTTCAAACTATTTTGGCATGGAATATTTTTATTCGGGTGGAATCCTTCTTGGATTTGTGTCACACCCAACATACACCTTTGGGTGTATAAATACATTGTTGTGTGTTTAAAATAGGTAAAGGAATTGTATACCGAGGTGGATGTTTGGGACTGTAGTGGTCTTCATTGTGGATCTTGGTTGTGGTGGCTTGATTACATTTCTCGTCTCATCACATGGAGGTTTAGGTTAGAGTTATAGTTTCACCTATTTATTGAAGCCCGTTTGATTGTATATTTTTCATTGAAAACTATGAATCTGGAAATATGTTATGACATGTTTTGTGGGTCATTTTCAGTTTTAACTTGTTTATTTATTTGGTGGTTTCTGTTTATATTTTCATGTAAATTGTTCCCATGTTTAAATTATGATATCGGTTTATATGTTGCATGTCTTTAGGGATCAGGGACTCTTTTAAATATATTCCATGGAGTAGGTTGGGCCGGATGGTTACCTGACTTGGTTCATGAAAATCAACAACATTTTTGGTGAGTAGTTACAATACCCTTATGAAACAAAATGTACCCTTATGAATAGTTATGTTAACATATGAATAGTAATATGGCCTCTATGAATAAGTAAGCTCACCCATGAATTTATAAATAAAATTCATACACCTTATAAATGAAATATAATTAAAAATTATGTGCTTTAATTTTTTGTGAATAAAAATATTTTATTAAAATTTTATAATTAATAGTTTCCCTTTAAAGAAACATAAATTTCATAAAATGTATTCCAAAATAAATATTTTTCCCAATAATTTTAGGATAATTAATCATACCATAGTTAATTTTTATGGTGTTATAAAATCTCTTTTAATTTTAAAGACTATATATTTTAATTAAATAGTTATTTTAATTAGAAATAAAATTTGACATCTTTAGAAAATTATTTTGATAAAATGGAGTACATTTTTGAATTTTACTCTTCCAATAATGGATGGGGTGAATTTTTTGGATTTTTTGAAAATAAGTGATTTTGTATTGAATTGTAAAATATGGTAATTTACTATAAAAATACATTAGACGATAAATAAAATATTCTATGAGTCATCAATAATGTAAGAACACATAGATCTTACTCATATTCAATTATTACTAATTTTTTCACAATATTAAATATTAATTGTCTTCTTGAGTAGAATAATAAAATAATGACTAATAAATTCAAAAATATCCCCTATCCCTTACTATAAAACCACCCCTCACTCCCTCTTCCCCTCACTCCTCTATTCCATGAAGCATCTAAAATTTATACCCAAATAATCTTACCTAGCCTCACCCCACATCTATGAGCTCTAGGTTATTCCAAAATACCAAACCTTCTTTCCGTAAAGAGGTTCTCGAGGGGGATATATCAATAGGTAAACCCTCTTCCTTTTTCTTTTAATTTCATTCCCAATTTGATATATTTCTTTATCATCAATATAGCTCCTCTATCAAAGTTATCAATATATCTGCATTATCATCTATGTACTGCAATGATACCATTTAAATGTAATTTTTATCATCAAGATCATTACTCCCTCCCTTTAATTATAAAAAATAAATCATCATCCAAGAGTTTTTATTTATAGCCTTCGTGGATGATGAACAACAATTCATAAAATTAATCATTCAATGATAGTCTTAAAACAATTTATAATATTGATAAAAACAATAATATATGTATTATAACAAATTTAATTTTCATAAAAAATTATATGCACATAATATTAAATCATAAAACAAAATTATTTCATAAAAGTTGAAATACCACCAAAATAAACTCAATGATTGTCATTAATGATTCTTCTAATAACTCATCCTTATACCATATAACCAAATTAATTATATTAAAATTTAATATTATATATTTTAATTCGTTTCATTTACAAATTAAAATGGAAAATTATAACCATTTTGTATGAACTCCATTACATAAAAACTATCCAACCAATTATAATAACCATGAAACCGAACAATTCAGAATGCTGAAATTCAATATTATAACTTATCAATAAGTACATAAATGAACTCAATAAAACTATAATGATTCCAATATATTAAGATAATTTTCTTAATTAATTAATTAAGTTATATAATTTTATTAACCAGGATGTTATAGTCAAGGGATGAATATGTTAGGACATAAGGTACGGTTTTCCTCATCTTACAACCATTATTTGCGAAATTACTTATTCACCTATATTTTTTATGGTGTGTGTATAAATAATATTTGTGTATCATATCATGAATATCTTTATTTTCATGGTAGTAAATATATAATTTTATGACAATTAGTTTTGGGCCATATAATTTGATTGATTAGAAAGTGGTAAGGGATTCAACCAAAACCTTCATTATTCCTTTTTGTTATTCCTTCCCTATACATACCCAAATGTAATTATTATTTATTTTTTAGTAAATATAATATATTAAATTTTTATGTTCCAAAATTATAAACTCATATCATTTCATATTTAAATCATATTTTTTATATTTTTTAAAATATTTCCCCTCTTAAATCATCCCGAAAAAGAAGTGCGGTTGAATAGATCTTCTCAAAATTTCCATTTTCACATACACCATATAATCTATTTTATTTGATAGTTATTTCCATAAAATTACACATTTAATCATCAAAAACTATATTGGTTAATTTATGGTTTTATGAGAACAAATACTCTATTTTACATTAATATCTCATTAATATTTTCCTTAAACCTCAATAAAATCATTTATTTCTAATGCTTCATTAAAACTTTTTTCACATGATTTCACTTTAGTGGGAAAAAATTTATGCTTAAAATATAATTTTTCACATCACACATTAACATTTATGATATATATTCCTAGTTAACCATGTATTTCTTTCATTTGGGGTATTTTATTATATTTGAAATATCATATCAATAGTCTCTTTTTTCTCATGATATTCTAATGGAATAAGATTTGACATTTCAAGGTGGTATGGGTCACTTTGGAATGTTTAAGGATTATTTACAAAAAAAGTTATCGAGTCTTATTTAAAAGTATCTTCATCTTTTTCAACATAATTTTTTTGAATCATGTATTTAATTGAGGATTATGTTATATAATATCATCTACAATAAGTTTTTCAATGGTTTTTGAGTAGCATAACCGTGGATGTGCTATCTTTATTACATTCACCATATGTTTTTGACTGGTCTGTATTTATGATTAATGAATTAGAAAACGTATTTATGTATCATATATTAGTTTAAATATGAATGAATATGTTTATTATGTTAACCGCTTTCTTATAATGAATTTTTCAGACTTAGTAAGTGACAAATGTGACCCACTATATCCCCTCGATTCATCAGTAGGTCTCATGAGACAAACTAGTTAGGGTTTTTACCCGTATATGAATGGACTTAGAACAAGGCCATGTTAGAATGGTTATGATGTACTGAATTATGAATTACAACAATATGAAACTAGTAATTGATAATAAATTTTTCTATTCGACTAGTATAATACCCAAGGTTCTCTTTTATTATATAATTATTTATTCAAGACATATTTATAGCATGATATATTCATGTTTATTTTTTAAAGGAATATGTTTCTTCTTAATCACCATTCCCAATTATTATGTTTATGAAAACATAAAATATATTTCTTACCCGTACTGAGAATATGAGATCACCCCTTTATTATGTTTTATTTTTCCCCAAGATGCAAAGAATTATATTATGAATGAAATTTAGGGATAATCTATGATTTGTGGATATTTCCAATGTAATTTATATAATGAATTATATTTCAAGTTGTAATGTTGATCTTATGTAAGTAACTCATTTTCCAATCAACTAAACAATTCATTAATTATTTATTTTATTACTTGTAATCATTCCAATATAATAAAATAATACAATGACTACAAGCTTCTGGGGTCGGGGTGTTACACTACAAAAAAATGATATCCACACATGTTTATCAGTGATTAATTTGTGAGTATAAAATTTCCAAAAAAGTGGGGATGATTGTATATCCTATTTTATTGTAGAATAAATCAGTTTCATATTTATCAGTATTCCTGAATTATATTATTATTTTCATTATAATAATATGAAGTAGTTTATTTCCAAAATGATGAATTTTTAACAGTTTTCTTATAATTATTTATTAAAATTGAAATTTTATAATTTTATAATTTTTATATTAGAAAATTAATTTCATCTTTTACTTAATCACTTTATATTTTATATTATGATGTAACATTAATAATTTCTTTTAGTTATTAATTTCTAAATAAATAGTGAAATATAATATTATTTTTTGAAAAATATGTTACCTTTTTGAGTATTTTATTTTTATAATTCTATTTTTGATTGGTTATAAACTTCTATTATTTTATATTTATTTAAAATAATAAAATTTTTTGTTTTTAAATCAATTGAATACAAAAATTTAGTATAAAAAATTTATAGTTAAAAATGAAATTTTTCAAAGTCAAAATCTATTTTATCAAAATTTTTATTTTCAATTGGAAATTTAATTGTTCCACTTCTTTTTTTGAATATTTAATAATTTATTCGCAAAATTTATTCCAAATGTAAAATTTGGTAATTTTTTCCCATTTATTTTCTTGACTTTTGAATAGTAACTTTCGTAAAAAAAAATCCATGGTAAATAGTAAATCCGGTAATTATGGTAAAAAATAAAATTATATGAAATAAAAATTACCAAAATAAATAAATTAATTTAATTTTATGAATAAATATCATCCAAAACAATCCCAGAGTATAGTATTTGTTATTTATTTTTATAATTTTTTTAATTATTTTGACCTTTATATACTTTTTAAATGGAAAGGAAATTTTTTCATTCCGTTTGTTTTATTATATCAAATTTTTTACATATAGATAAATAAAGGATATGAATGTTTATAAATTGTTACATAAATATTTTTTCGTTTTATTATATATTTCTAATTTTCAGTGATGAATTAAGTATGTTAAATTCTTAGCCAACACTAATATTGTGAATGAGAAATAAGTACACAAATAATTAGATTGATATTGAGAACAAAAAAAATTAATATTATATTTGTGATTATCTATTTTACATTTTTTTTATATAATAATTAAATATAATAATTTTTTATTCATTATATTCAAGTTTAATTGACTTATTTTATTTTTAGAAATCAAATTGAACAGATACTACCAAAATTTATATAAATTTTATTTTAAAAAAAATATTATTTATCTAAAAGATATAAAATGAAAAAATAATATTCTCTGTCATGGGATAATGATTTTGTCGAATGTTTAATATACTCTCTATTTATGGTTAATTTTCTCATTTATTCTAAATATCAGTGCACTCATAAAAAACCATCTTTTTCCAGGATGTGTGAAATTGTATATAGGGGGTATAAAAAAATGATAAGGATGAATATAATCTCTTCAAAATTAAAAACAAATAAAGATAAAATTATTTATTATTAAGATCTTATTATAATTTAATTTTATCAATTTTGAATAATTTTATTTATAAAAATAATTTATATTACATTTATATTTAAAGAAATTCCTAGAGTGGCCCACCCCTCGCTTATAAAAGGGAACATAATCTACTCATTTATTAACACTTTAAAAGTATTTTGGATCACCCAATACCTAAATAATTACATTCCTTTAATCCCCATATAGATGATAGAGGTCATAACTAGGGAATGATAACTTCTTTATATTTCAAATTGTTCCATTATATGAGGTTATCGGAAGAAGATGTATAGTTCTTAATCAAGAATTTTTATTTTATTTCTTTATTCACTTCCTTCAAATAATATTTATCAATACCTATATAATAAATTTATTATAAAAAATATAATTATATTTCTTTATGTTAATGTAATAATAATATCATTCTCAATCTTCCATCAAATGGAAAATTAATCCATCAATCATATGTATGACAGATTGTCACCTCATGGAACGATTTGTGATTTTTTCCATCACTATCTACCACAACCTGATATAATGATAAATTCAATATATATATATATATATTAATTAATTTTTTTCATTATCTAAACATAATATAACATCTATTTCCTTATTTTTAAATCCCTAAAAAATGATATCATTATTTTTGAATACATGTCAACAACCACATCTATGAGGTAGTGTGATTTATTTTTTTCCACCAAGTCTCATTGATTATATAAAATAACTATATTTTATTGATGATATAATATTACTTCATTAAATAAAATATAATACATAAATTTCTTCAATACTTATTTTAGAAAAATGGAAGCATAACTCATGTGTATATACGTCCTATCATCTACATGACACTATCATAGTTCATTTTTTACATCTCTATCTCATGGTGGGTTGTAAAATATTTATTGATGTGTAAAAATTATAATTATATCATGATTATTATTATTTAGATTATTTAAAATGGCATATTTTACCTTAGTCATCCTAAAAATACTTTTTTATACATACGAGTATAATAACATCAAAACAAATGTTGTGAACAAAAATGTTTTTTAATTGTACATACCTTCGTTATATAAGAAATAAAATGAGTGACAAAAATGAATTAATTTATCACAAATTTAAATAAACTTCATAAGATTATTATATCACATGTCATGGAACACATGTGACATATTGAACACAATTTAAGGGACTATTGTTAAAACAATTTATATATTTTAATGATTTTTCACAAAATAATTTCACTATCATGGAAAAATATTTAAAAATAACTCATTGATGTATTTATATATGCATAAAAGAGTCATAAAGGAAATTTTATTTCACTTCTTCATTGTTATAATTGTTTCTAAGGTAATTTATTTATATAATCATTTTGATTTTTTCCAAAATATATAATTATTGTATTATATAAATATATATGTAGACAATAACTTTTCCAATCCTAATAATTTTGTTTTACTTTTGACATATATTGAAACAAATACATGTTTTCTATGAAGATATAACTCTTACACATGTCCTTGGATATCTATGTTTTACAATTTTTATTTTGTAAAGGATAACTTATTTTTATATATTTAAATCTTTTCATATGGTTTTAAAATAGATTTATGTATTTTATGATCGAAATTAAAATATTTAAGTGTTTTATTCATGATATTGGAGATATAATTTTTTTATAATAGGTGGGAGTTATAAATATTATATGATGGGTTGATCCAAATTATAGATAATTATATGAGGGGTTGAGTGATATTATATATCATGATATGATAAGTTCATACATATTATACATCTTGATATGATGGGTGATCTAGATTATATGTATCGATTACCTTGGCTATTGATTATGTTCTCTATGGAATTAACTTGGAAGTCATCTGTATGGTTACTCAAATTTTAATTGTAATGTATTGGTTATATGGATAATAATTCCTAGGATACATACATGAATTTTATATTCATTCTTATTATGTTTCATAGAAATTATTAATTTAAAAATGTAATCCAAATATATTTGATTAAATGATATGATTATGTCCTTTTTTGTAAAATGTTATGTTTCATGAAAATGATTTTCATGAGTAATCATGTTTTATATGAAACCATTTTTTTATAATATTCCCTTATATTTTTATATAAATTGGTTTTTTAAAAAATTTTATTATGAATATAACTTTCACTGGGAAAAATATATACATGGAAAAACATATTATGATATGATTGTTTTCAAATGGAATAAAATGTTTCATTATTTTCCTTTTTCATCCCTTACTATGACTTTTTATTTTCATCACAAGTTCTATAATATTTTTTACAATACCTAAGGGTGGACAAGGATAATTAAGTGTTAATATTTAATGTCTGGAGTATTTTTCATCAAAATAAAATATGTTTTTTAAAATGTTTTTTTGGGAAATCAATACTGAATAAAAGTGTCCACCTTTTAATATATGGTATTAATTTAATATTTATTTACTATTTTTCTAAAACTATAAAAATAAAATTTTATTTGGAATTAAATAATGGGAAATCTTCAGTAAAGTTAAATGAATATTTATTTGTTAGGGTTCATTCCTTTCACTGATATTTCAAAAGTAGTTACATAAATCTTGTCAATTAGTAGAGACGTAATGGTCATACACAACATTTTCCAATTTAGTTATTTTAATTCAAATTAGGAATAAATGAATTTATACATAAAATATAATCATTATTGTATTAAACATAATAGAATTTTATTATGATTATTGAACCACTATTATCAACCCTCGATTCTATCCAACAATGATTAAATTTTTCTCTCTTGTGTATGTGAGGACTACCACCCAAGATCAGTGATACAATTCATATACAATCATAATCATTCATAAAATATTTTAACAATTGTTTTAATTATTATATTTAATATTAATAAAATATTATTTCGTCTAGAATATAATATCATGTCTAAATTGTTATATTTATATCTATTGGAAAATAAATACATCACTCATGCAAATGTGTGGACTACAATATCCATGAAGTGATGTGATCAATTTTTTATTTATACTCTAATTGGATGTAAATAAGAATTATTTAATCATATATAAATTAATATATATATATATATGAATTATATAATAATATTTTTCTTTTATTTTCTCTTTTTTATGAAATGAATGCATCACCCTTGCATATGTATGACCTACCATCTCTATAAACAACGTAAATAATTATCTATTTATTCTATTTTTGGATTATTATAAATAATTAAATGATTAATATATTATATCTTTATATATTGATTCAAATTTTTTATATGATATAACAATGATCTATATACTGTGACTAATTCTGTAAAACCATTACATATATGAAAAATAAAGCAATTACCACCAAAAACAAAGATTTATATAATAAATTGATAATTAAATTATGATAAGATATTATAAGTAAAAAACAAGGTAGGATGTGTATTAACATGGTTTAGGTATATATTTATAATTAAAATATATTATCATATCAAGTATTTTTACATGTATAATGATATATAAGAGTTTAGGTAACTGGATTTCTCATCTAACTTTTATATTTAAGAGACATTTTCTATATTGACTACATGATTCTATTATGTGGTGTATATAATACATGTGAATGAATTTTAAGATTATTATAATGAAAATAATGTTAATTTATGGCTACATATAAATTTATCGGTTTTTTCGGTTTTTTATTCATATATTACAAATTTGATAACTATTCCTCATAGCAATTTTGATTAGATAGAGATATAATAGATGTTATATAACTATTTATTTTTATTATATGTATATAATAATAAATAAAATATATATATCAAATGTTGCTAAATGATCAAGGTAAGTAAATATATATATTTTTTATTTAATCATTTGTCGTAAGATTAAATTTTAATCAAAGTGGTAAGGGGTTTATGTTTTATTCCAATTCTATTCAAGATTCATTCTTATTGAAATTTCATTATTGAAATTTCATTATCCTCATATTTTGAAACCATTTAATATTTAGTTTCTTCTATATACTTTGAATTTTGAAGTGTTATTACCTTTTTCTTCCATTTGTTCCAAAAATGTTTCAGAAAATATTTCTATGAAATATATCACTTATTTCTGATCCTTCATTAGGAATAACATTTTCTTCTATATCTATGTTTTCTTAAAGTTATTCAACAATGTGTTTGAATAATATTCAATGATTTTCTAGTTCTAATATTACCATATTTTATATTTTATAATATTTTTAAAAAATAATATAACTTTATATACTCTAAATAATGTTATTTTTGACTATGGTATGAACAAAATATCTATTTGTATGAATACATATTGAACCAAATTTCACGCATTCATAAGTGGTCCATGTTTTGATGCTTCTATTAAAATTTATCATGGTTTTCTTCAATGAAATTTTTTTACAACATATTTTGAAAATATATGGTTTTTAAATATCTAATTTCAATATAAAACATTCTTATACTATCATATTTTTATTGGAATAATTAAAATAATTATTCATCTATGATAACATCATTTAGTTTATATAATACATCAATAAGGTTATGATCCAATGATATAGTCCACGTTTGTTCCCTGAATGATAAATGATTATTTTGATGAGGTGTTTATAGATCCTATTTAATTACCATGGTTTATGATATGACTATATTCTGATTGTTTTATGATCTTGTGACATCTATATAAATAGATCATGATTTTTTGATGGTAGGATCTTTTATAGTACTCAAATTCATAGAGTAATGTAATATTAACGTTTCATGAGATGAGGGTTATATATGAGGATATTATTTGGAATAAAATTATTAATAAATTTATGTTTGATTATGATTTCTGTGATCTATTATCACAACCATATACATGAACATGATTGTGAATAATTTTTTTCACATTTTTCTGGGTGAGGGTTATCTAATTTTTTCGATAAAAATAAATTTAATCATTGATATTATTGTGTCAATAATTGTTCCATATATTTTTATTTATAATCCTTATGATATCCTTTGTCTACGTTATGATCCTTGAATGGTGGTTAATTATTTAAAACAATTATTTGTTATGCCTCTAGATATTAATTGATTTTCGACCGTATGATCAAATAATAATTTGTAATGATTTTTTATATTGACTTCATGAAATTGATTATATTATTACACCCTCAAGATCATTTCATACTCACATGAGTGATATCTCTCATGTTTATATTGAGGAAAATCTAATCTCACCCATATTATTTTTAACATCACTGGGAATTGATGGAAGGTTCTGAGTGGTTGAGTCTAGAATGGTAAATTATATAAAGATAATTCATTGAGATAATTTGATTGTACTTATACTATATTTTTACACATCTAATATCAATATCGACTAATCATTTGTAGTTCACACGCATGTATTATTCTTGAACATAGATACAAGTCATATTAATAAATATAATATTCTTGTTTTTAGTTTTTGGGTGACATTAGTTAGTCTCATAGTATGGTTTTGATACTCATGGGGATTGGGATTGGAGAAAATTGTTGAAAAAAATGTTGATAATTCTATGTATAATATAATATAATTATGTTTCGGTATGTAAAAGATTATTTTATATTCCAAGAAACACTTTCATTTCTAGATACTATAAGTAGAAATGGTTTTTTCATATCAAAATATACTGTAAATGTAACACCCCAAGATTTCATAGTGTGTTATTTCTTCAAAATAATTCAATAACTTGCACTACACGCAACACTGAGTTCAATTGCACCATGACTTGCCAAAAAAAAAGCCATTAAAAGAGGTCATGAATAGTATTAACTAAATTTTAAACTTTATATAATCATTATAATTTTAGAATCCATATTATGAGTTTCTTAGTCATAATGCAAGAACAGATTCATTTTCAGTATTGCACTTTTATCAACTTTTGATAGTGAAACCTTTTTAAATACAATATTTTAAACTTTTTGACTAAATGGAGACATCAAAAAAATTTAAAATGAAACATCCCAAGCTTCCACGGTACGCTTTCCTTTGAATAAAACAGTAGCGTGTGTTGTACGCAACTTCGAGTTCTAACACACCGTAACCAATCAAACTAACTGTTATGAATAGTAATACCTACTTTTTGAAATTATATATATTTTATATTTTAAAATGGACTTAATTTTTGGATTCGGAATATCAAATTTAGCCTAAGGTGAAATTTTGGTACTTTTCTGATAACTTTCATATTTTGATGAATAGTGAAAATTACTAAATTTTAATTAAAAACAACTTTTTTAATCAAAATAATTAATAGTGATAAATTATGAATTTGAGTGGTTTTAAAGTATATTTAGAATATAGTTTTACCATTTAATATAATTTTGGTCATTGGACATAATTTTACAATTAAACCGAACATAAACGAGTGTCAATCTTTTGATAGTTATTATCTCTTAAAAACACGCTTTTTGTTTTGACAGCGGGAATTAATTTTAAATTAATTTCTGCCACTTCTGTGTTTTGAATTTAGGAAAATGGATTCCATATTTGGAATCAGGATGTTCAAATTGTTTAAATAGGTAACTTTTATTTTTAGACATTTTGAATAATTACTGCGGTAAATATTTTATTTACCATGGTTAAGGGTAAATCCTGTAAATAAGGGTTAAAAAATAATATTATAATAATACTAAATTACCCTAAAACGTGTCTTAACCCTATTGGTTGATACATGGTCGACCATGGGCATCTTTGTGTCAATTTTGGGACCCCATGGATCCACATGTAAGTGACAATGACACTTTATTTTAATTTAGTTAAAATGAATACAAAAATGACACAAGCATATATCTTTTAGAACAACATTTTTTACATAGGGTTATATATGTTGGATTTTAGATTATAAATAATCATTAGAAAGATAAAAAGATTTACTACATAATGATATTTTATTTATAATTTTTAGACATTAAATAATGTATTTTATTTATGACACAATGATGATGCAGTAATTACTAAAATAGTGAAAAATTAAAATAATTGATATTATAAATACCCAAATAAATATAATATGAAACTTTTAATGAATTAAACTAATTTTCTATTATAATATGATATATTAGTATTGATTTAATTGACTTTGTTTGAAGTAATCAATCTGTTATGAGTTTCACAAAAATCAACTATTGAATAGTGTCAAAATTGACATAAAAGAGTTCTTAAAACAAATATTATATTATTAATTGATATTAAATTCCTAAAAAATCTAAGGTTCGGCCAAGAGACTTATATTATGATAGGTTAATCATTAATGGACCACTTGGGGGTCTCTTGGATGTATATAGTAAGTTTATTAACCATATTATATAAAAATACAAAGAGACATTGTAAAAGTGAAACTAATTAACTTAGAGTTAATACTTAAAGATAAGGTTAATATAAGTACCCAAACCTGTCTAAATTCTATTGGATGAGTTGTTTTCGACCTATCCCCACCTCAACCTTTGAATAGTCAATTTTGGAGCCATTGGAAACCGAATATGAATTTATTATAAATTAATATTTCTAGCTTTTCCAAAGGTGCCCCTCACCCCTCTTATAAAAGGGCACTCCTCCTTCTCATTTCTTCACACCTTCAAAGCCTTTTGGTTCGGCCAAACTCTGCCCAAATAATCTCCCAACATCCCTCACTACAACCTAGAGGCCTTAGTTTGATCAGAAAGCCAACCTAAGGAGCCCTTTTGATCAAATCAAAAGGAAGAACCCGAAGAAGAGGTAATGATTTCACCACCCTTTTCTAAGTTCATTTCTTCTTCCACTTCTTCTTCCTTTGTTCTTACCATTCTAAAATAATAACTCCAGTATCTCACATATACTGTGATGTTATTATAAGTATGGTACAACCATATTCAGTATTCTATCCACCATTTGAATAACATGTCACCATACGTGCGTACGTACGTCTTACCGTCTCCACATCGTGGTGTAATTGTTATTCAATATAATATTATTTGGATGGGTATAATAATGATGTGTAACTCATGTAAATAATAAATATAACATGTTAATGATTCTGTATATATGATATACCATTCATTTATATATTATTTTAATATTAAAAGAATGATATTGTCGCTCGTGCGTACGTACGGACTACCGTCTCCACGAACGCGATGAGATTCATTCTCCATCGTATCCATTCAAGTATAATTATCATTTTATAATTTAAAAATGATGTTTAAGGACTTGATATCATTCTGGATATGAATAAGATACAACAAACATGGCTTATGTAACAAAACATATAAAAGAAAATGAGTAAGTTAACACCCGAAACGATGATAATTCTAAGATATTATTAATAAATCAATGTTAAAAGATCATATATGATATCATATTAATATATATGATTCTTGTATAATTTAATAACAATTATTTCACCATTATACAGGAGGTTAACCTACCCCAAACAAGGAAAAGTACAAGGTAAGGGTTATTTCACAATCTCTTCATTATCCGAGGTTGTTTATATGTAATAATCTACTGGGATCTCTTTATCATCCACATCCATGTTTCTTCGAAATGTATTTCAAAACATTTTTACTATTTACAAGAATATGGGTTAAAGTCATTTATACCCTTGTTTGACTTTTTATAAGAGGTTTATAAAGGAATCTTTCCGTCGTTTTCAAAACAAGGTCCTTTTTAACCTTTTCGACAGAATTGAGGTAAGAATGTTTTTTTTAACTTATACGGCGGGTGCGGTTATTTTCCGCCGTTATAAAATCGTCGAAGCTTTCCAAACAAGCTTATAAGAATATTTTCAAAGAAAATGTTTTATTTTATATGGATCTTAAATGATTTCAAAATAAAAGGAGATACTTCTTTAAAAAGAATTTTGATTTCATTTATGTCAACATCCTTTGATGGATTTTAAGATTATTTGAAGTTGATTTATTATGATACAAAACTTCTATATTGTATTGAAGGTTTTGTGATATGTTTGACTGTGGATGTGCTATTTTTATACCATTCATAGTTTATTGTGAAAGTATTGACATTTCGTATGCTAGTTTTAATACGAATGTTTATGTTATGTTTAAACCTTTTCATATGGGAATGCATTGGACTTAATAAGTGACGGGTGGAGCCCGCTATAGCTCTTCGATGCATCGGTAGGTCTCATGAGACAAACTAGTGTCTTGGCACAAGGCCTTGACAAAATCTTATTTGTAGTCTTGGCACGAGGCCTTGGCTATGTGGTTATGATAGTCTGGCATTATGCATTCCAACATAATGAAAGTGGTTATTGATTTTTGCATGTGATTATTCGATTAGTAGAATATCCATGTGAATAAGTAAATGGCATTATTTCATTTTATTTATGCCATACCATGTTGAAAGTTCGTATTTAAAAGGCTTTTGTTTTAGTTATACATTGCCTTAAATGTTTATTCTTATTTATGAAAGTTTCCACTTTATTGTTATCCTTACTGGGCATTTGAGCTCACCCCTTTTTTTATGTTTTATTTTTCCCAGGATGTGAAGAAGTAAGTTATGAATGACCTGCAGGGATTTTATGAGGGGTTAATAGTGTGGATTGTGGAAACATTATGTTGTTGTATTAGTTTATCACTTTGAAATGTAATGTAAAACTTATGAATATATCTAGTGTTTCCAAGGCTACTAAACCAATCGGTCTTTCGGGATTTGATCTTTCTTGTGATCATGCCAATGTTATGTAATTAATGCACCGACTCTGGGTAGCTGGGGTCGGGGCGTTACAGTTGGTATCAGAGGAAGTTTAGTACAAACCTTGGAAGCTAGATTTAGATAAACTCTGATTAGAGCACGTAGACCTAAGATGAACTTTGAGGATTAGTATAGAAGAACTTCCTAGAATTTTGGTATTGTAGAGATTTTTTGAGTTTTCCGAGCAATACATCCCTGTCTGGATACGAGCAGGTAGAGGCGGCTCTGGCACAGATGTACCTAGGGGTAAAACCCGAAAACACCGCTTTGAGCTAGACTCGAACGAGAACTGGTGCACGACAACGGGCCTTGCTGCACTCTTGGTTACGACACTCCTGGGGGATATGCTTAGGATAACTCTCATTTTCTTTACAAATCATTATGAAGGGTTTATGAGTATATAATTTCTCAAAGAAAACATTTTTATGATTATGGATTATATCCATAAATAGTTCAATTTATGTTAAGTGTTTTATAAGTATGGGATTATGTATTTTGATTCATAAACTGATCTAGTGTATCCCATTGTTTAGAAATGGCACCCAGAAGTAGGAATGAGAACTCCAGAAATACACATGATCCAAAGAGAAGGAAGGATCATATCTTTCATGGTCTTAAGATAGAATTTATAAGAGAAATAGTCTCCCATGTATTATCATCATATGAAGATATAATATCATGTGTTGATAAGATAAGGAAAGAGTTTGCTGAGTCCTATGGCCTTGAAGTGAAGCAAGAGAAGAACAAGATGGAAGAGAGAAAGATGGATAAAGGGAAGGGGGAAAAGAGGAATTTTCCCATATGTGGTAACTGTGGAAAGAAACACCCTGGAGCTTGCCTGAAAGGAATGGGAGTTTGTTATAAGTGTGGAGGAAAAGGGCACAAAGTACGTGACTGTAAGGGTAAGAAAATGGTTTCAAATGTACAATGCTTCATTTGCAAGGAGTTTGGACACTACGCGAACCTATGTCCCAGTCATCAGACTATGCCGCAAATGATGCTATTGGATAATAATCAAGTTATGATACTACCACAGATGAAGAGGAATGATTAGAGTTCTTATGTTGATTATGTCAATTGAGTGTTGTATCAACAATGTACTTGTTATAATAATTATGGAGTATATAAGGATTGTACTGCAGTACTATTTCATTAAGGACTTGAGATTGTGTGGAACAAAGAAAAGTGACTCAATAGCAGGATAAATTTTTGGAAAATATATGGTTGAAAGAAAGATAAACCATAATATGGTTCTGATACCGAGTTAGTGATTTTAGAATAATACATGATTGATTTGGATAAATTATGTTGGATATTCTTGACTACCTTGAAACTGATTAATGATTTGTATATTCCATCATTTTTTTGGGGTTTAAAACATTTTTGGATTGATGAAGTATATCCAGCATTCTATATGGAATAAGGGAGCATAAATGTAATCAATAAGGAATATGGAAATACATGATGAAGGTATTCATATGCAATTACGGGGTAAAAAGGATCTATATTATGTTTACCTTCCTTATAAATGTTAGACTGTGAGTTTGGACAGAAGTATTTTGGATAGTTCTAGTTTGGATTATTTTGGATTGCCATAAAAGGACAACCCGGAGGTCGGGCGGCAACCCGTCGCGTCCGGCAAGGCTGCGAGACTTGAACCCGCAACCGAAGGGCGACAAGGGTGTATCACCTACCACTGGACCATGAGATGTCCTGGATTAAATAATGTATTTTTTATTAAAAGATCATGTAGATATATTATAAATTCGTTTATTTTGGAACCCTATACGAATAGTGTAAATAGAATTTTTTTTACATTCTATTATCTTTTAGAGTGAAAGATGAGTTTGTGGTAGAAATTTATTAATGGATAAAACTCTAATTATAAAGTAAGTATATCTCCTTATGATCTTAGCCAATCTCATAAATAAATTCCTCCATATTAAGAAAAGCAACTTTGAACAAAAATGTTTTCCTAGATGGTACCTTAAATCATCACTAATTTATGGCTTTGTGATTGTTGGCCTTTTTATAGCCATGTTCTCTACCACTCTCCATCAGATAATTGATGGTTAGATTTTTCTTCCATATCCATATTTTCCTACATGGAACCCTAGTATGTGTTATTTTCGGTAATCTTCATACTTTCGACTCTTTATTTTAAATAGAGGCCTCATTAATTCATTTTTCGATGTGGGATTTCAACTAGGATATTTTGAAACGTCAAAAATGTGTTATCCTAATACCCTATGTTTTGTTGAACCGATGGTATTTCAATTCGTCATAGATTGATGAATTTAAGGACCTCAATTTTATACTTGTTTGTGATTGATGACCTCAATCACTACCTATAAATATTTATGTTTTTCCTCCGATTATATGTCTCCAATTTCCACCAATGTTCTCCTAATCGAGATCATAATTTGGTGGTGACCCTTTGATTTCTCTTTTCCTCATATTAAGACTAAATTTTAGTAACCCAATTTCCGATGTGGGTTTTCCCACAAATATATTTTCTACTTTCAACCTTTTATTTTTGAAGAACAATTTCAAATTGCGAGAACGCAATTTATTGAAGGAGGGGAGAATGTAACACCCCATGATTTCATAGTGTGTTATTTCTTCAAAATAATTCAATAACTTGCACTACACGCAACACTGAGTTCAATTGCACCATGACTTGCCAAAAAAAAGCCATTAAAAGAGGTCATGAATAGTATTAACTAAATTTTAAACTTTATATAATCCTTATAATTTTAGAATCCATATTATGAGTTTCTTAGTCATAATGCAAGAACAGATTCATTTTCAGTATTGCACTTTTATCAACTTTTGATAGTGAAACCTTTTTAAATACAATATTTTAAACTTTTTGACTAAATGGAGACATCAAAAAAATTTAAAATGAAACATCCCAAGCTTCCACGGTACGCTTTCCTTTGAATAAAACAGTAGCGTGTGTTGTACGCAACTTCGAGTTCTAACACACCGTAACCAATCAAACTAGCTGTTATGAATAGTAATACCTACTTTTTGAAATTATATATATTTTATATTTTAAAATGGACTTAATTTTTGGATTCGGAATATCAAATTTAGCCTAAGGTGAAATTTTGGTACTTTTCTGATAACTTTCATATTTTGATGAATAGTGAAAATTACTAAATTTTAATTAAAAAAAACTTTTTTAATCAAAATAATTAATAGTGATAAATTATGAATTTGAGTGG
This sequence comes from Viscum album, assembly GCA_963277665.1. Classification (NCBI taxonomy): domain Eukaryota; kingdom Viridiplantae; phylum Streptophyta; class Magnoliopsida; order Santalales; family Viscaceae; genus Viscum; species Viscum album. The sequence goes on along the minus strand of OY728131.1, from coordinate 1,471,964,330 downwards.
TTTTAAAGTATATTTAGAATATAGTTTTACCATTTAATATAATGTTGGTCATTGGACATAATTTTACAATTAAACCGAACATAAACGAGTGTCAATCTTTTGATAGTTATTATCTCTTAAAAACACGCTTTTTGTTTTGACAGCGGGAATTAATTTTAAATTAATTTCTACCACTTCTGTGTTTTGAATTTAGGAAAATGGATTCCATATTTGGAATCAGGATGTTCAAATTGTTTAAATAGGTAACTTTTATTTTTAGACATTTTGAATAATTACTGCGGTAAATATTTTATTTACCATGGTTAAGGGTAAATCCGGTAAATAAGGGTTAAAAAATAATATTATAATAATACTAAATTACCCTAAAACGTGTCTTAACCCTATTGGTTGATACATGGTCGACCATGGGCATCTCTGTGTCAATTTTGGGACCCCATGGATCCACTTGTAAGTGACAATGACACTTTATTTTAATTTAGTTAAAATGAATACAAAAATGACACAAGCATATATCTTTTAGAAAAACAATTTTTACATAGGGTTATATATGTTGGATTTTAGATTATAAATATTAATTAGAAAGAGAAAAAGATTTCCTACATAATGATATTTTATTTATAATTTTTAGACATTAAATAATTTATTTTATTTATGACACAATGATGATGCAGTAATTACTAAAATAGTGAAAAATTAAAATAATTGATATTATAAATACCCAAATAAATATAATATGAAACTTTTAATGAATTAATCTAATTTTCTATTATAATATGATATATTAGTATTGATTTAATTGACTTTGTTTGAAGTAATCAATCTGTTATGAGTTTCACAAAAATCAACTATTGAATAGTGTCAAAATTGACATAAAAGAGTTCTTAAAACAAATATTATATTATTAATTGATATTAAATTCCTAAAAATCTAAGGTTCGGCCAAGAGACTTATATTATGATTGGTTAATCATTAATGGACCACTTGGGGGTCGCTTGGATGTATATAGTAAGTTTATTAACCATATTATATAAAAATACAAAGAGACATTGTAAAAGTGAAACTAATTAACTTAGAGTTAATACTTAAAGATAAGGTTAATATAAGTACCCAAACCTGTCTAAATTATATTGGATGAGTTGTTTTCGACCTATCCCCACCTCAACCTTTGAATAGTCAATTTTGGAGCCATTGGAAACCGAATATGAATTTATTATAAATTAATATTTCTAGCTTTTCCAAAGGTGCCCCTCACCCCTCTTATAAAAGGGCACTCCTCCTTCTCATTTCTTCACACCTTCAAAGCCTTTTGGTTCGGCCAAACTCTGCCCAAATAATCTCCCAACATCCCTCACTACAACCTAGAGGCCTTAGTTTGATCAGAAAGCCAACCTAAGGATCCCTTTTGATCAAATCAAAAGGAAGAACCCGAAGAAGAGGTAATGATTTCACCACCCTTTTCTAAGTTCATTTCTTCTTCCACTTCTTCTTCCTTTGTTCTTACCATTCTAAAATAATAACTCCAGTATCTCACATATACTGTGATGTTATTATAAGTATGGTACAACCATATTCAGTATTCTATCCACCCTTTGAATAACATGTCACCATACGTGCGTACGTACGGCTTACCGTCTCCACGTCGTGGTGTAATTGTTATTCAATATAATATTATTTGGATGGGTATAATAATGATGTGTAACTCATGTAAATAATAAATATAACATGTTAATGATTCTGTATATATGATATACCATTCATTTATATATTATTTTAATATCAAAAGAATGATATTGTCGCTCGTGCGTACGTACGGACTACCGTCTCCACGAACGCGATGAGATTCATTCTCCATCGTATCCATTCAAGTATAATTATCATTTTATAATTTAAAAATGATGTTTAAGGACTTGATATCATTCTGGATATGAATAAGATACAAAAAACATGGCTTATGTAACAAGAATATGGGTTAAAGTCATTTATACCCTTGTTTGACTTTTTATAAGAGGTTTATAAAGGAATCTTTCCGTCGTTTTCAAAACAAGGTCCTTTTTAACCTTTTCGACAGAATTGAGGTAAGAATGTTTTTTTAACTTATACGGCGGGTGCGGTTATTTTCCGCCGTTATAAAATCGTCGAAGCTTTCCAAACAAGCTTATAAGAATATTTTCAAAGAAAATGTTTTATTTTATATGGATCTTAAATGATTTCAAAATAAAAGGAGATACTTCTTTAAAAAGAATTTTGATTTCATTTATGTCAACATCCTTTGATGGATTTTAAGATTATTTGAAGTTGATTTATTATGATACAAAACTTCTATATTGTATTGAAGGTTTTGTGATATGTTTGACTGTGGATGTGCTATTTTTATACCATTCATAGTTTATTGTGAAAGTATTGACATTTCGTATGCTAGTTTTAATACGAATGTTTATGTTATGTTTAAACCTTTTCATATGGGAATGCATTGGACTTAATAAGTGACGGGTGGAGCCCGCTATAGCTCTTCGATGCATCGGTAGGTCTCATGAGACAAACTAGTGTCTTGGCACAAGGCCTTGACAAAATCTTATTTGTAGTCTTGGCACGAGGCCTTGGCTATGTGGTTATGATAGTCTGGCATTATGCATTCCAACATAATGAAAGTGGTTATTGATTTTTGCATGTGATTATTCGATTAGTAGAATATCCATGTGAATAAGTAAATGGCATTATTTCATTTTATTTATGCCATACCATGTTGAAAGTTCGTATTTAAAAGGTTTTTGTTTTAGTTATACATTGCCTTAAATGTTTATTCTTATTTATGAAAGTTTCCACTTTATTGTTATCCTTACTGGGCATTTGAGCTCACCCCTTTTTTTATGTTTTATTTTTCCCAGGATGTGAAGAAGTAAGTTATGAATGACCTGCAGGGATTTTATGAGGGGTTAATAGTGTGGATTGTGGAAACATTATGTTGTTGTATTAGTTTTTCACTTTGAAATGTAATGTAAAACTTATGAATATATCTAGTGTTTCCAAGGCTACTAAACCAATCGGTCTTTCGGGATTTGATCTTTCTTGTGATCATGCCAATGTTATGTAATTAATGCACCGACTCTGGGTAGCTGGGGTCGGGGCGTTACAGTAAATAACCCAAAAAATATATTTTCAGGTATTTATCATTTATAATTTTAATCCATGCTGAATATGATGCTACTATACACTAAGTCTGAATCTCCTAGGGGATATATCTTATTTTTTCACATTTTTTATCTGAAATATTATGAATTATTTTTATAGGTTATTATAATGGATGGAATAGAAAGAAATTATATTTTCATAGAGTGAAAATTATATGTTATACATTAGACATCCTGTAAAATATTTTTCATATCTCTTAATATGATTATTCTTTCTCACAATATGTTTTATGGTAATTTATAATGAATAGTACAACAATTTTTCATAAATTCACTGAATTTGAAATATAGTGGAATTATTTTCATAATGAGAAAAAAATTTAAATGGGTGATTTTAAGAGATAAATTATGATTATAATTAATTTACTATCTCATTATATGATTAAAATCTTCAATTTTTTTGATTTTTAAGATGCTCCAAATTAGTGAAAAATAGAGTTGTATGATGGAAATTGATGGAAGAAGAATTGTATTAATAAATATTATATATTTTAAATGAATAACTAACAAAAATTTATTATTATAAAAAGTATATGTTTTACGTTTCATGAAAAGGGAATACATTGTGAAATTTCCATGAACAAATCAAATTTTTGGTGGAGGGAGATGAAATAAATTATCATTTACCATTTATCAGTTGATGTAATATATGTGAGGAACTAGGGAATTATTCAATTTAACAGCTTAATTCAAGAATCAAATAAAATAATAAGAATTATCATTTGTTATTGGGTTTCAATAATAGGGACATATAATGTTTTCGTCAATGATATAATGGTTATAGGAATTTAAAAACATATAAATACAATTCAAAACAATTTCTTCATTAAGGATTTGTAATCATATATTGAATGGTAATGGTATCCTAGAATACACATTTTACGGTAGGGTGGATGTTTATTGAACATAAATGATTTATGGGTAGATAAACCATAATTGATACATAGTTTTAGTTAAAATTTTTTATTTGTGATAATGGGTTGATTAAAATTAAATGTAAATTAGAGAACATTTATGACCATGTAATTGATTAGTGATTTTTAAAAAAGTTATTTTTGATTTATTTTTTGATGTTTAGTGTATTCTATGATTCAAATAATATATACATTTGAATGTGTTTTATTTTATAAATATGTATTGTAATATTTTTTGTTAGAATATATGATTTCATTGAGTTTTTTTCTTAATTATATTTATTGCAATGTTTTAATAATATAAATTATCAAGGTTATCACAAATTTGGTTGGTGACAATATAAGGTACTTTATATTTTCTTAAATAATTGTTATAGTTGATATTAAAAGAAATATGAGAACAAACATTTACATTTTTTGGTTTTGAATTTCGTTATACATATTTTTGAGGATTTGTAATGTGAACTCTTCTTTGTTATTCATAGGTGTTAGATATTAATATTTTATATTAATTCATTTTGGAAATTTTTTGTAAACCATTTTGGTCTTAATAAATATTTTGAGATATATTGAATGAAATTTCATTCATATATGGATCATATGACCCATTGCAAGTCAATTTTAGCGAATAAGGAAGGAACAATTGATCTGGAATATTCATTTAGTAGAGAATGTAATGAAGTAGAAAATCATCGAACCACTACCAATGGAGGAAATTATTATATTGAAATTATAATAAATTAATTATTTTAAATTTCTTTTTTATATATTTACATAAAAATAAACGTTTTAATTTTGAAAAATTATCTTCTATTAAAAAACGTGTCATTTTAATATTATTTCTAATCAATTTATTACCCTTTATCTACTCATTTATTTATGGTTTTTTAATTAACATTATCTTGGACATTTTTTTATAATATTATAATAAAATTTGTTTATTTTTTTATTCTCCATGAATAGTTTTTAACAATACTACATTTTTATCCTTATCTTGAAACCCAATGATGTGTTATTTCATGTAACAGTTATGAATCTCACTTTTTTATTTTCGAAGGATGTTTTATTATCACTCAATACGATTTGGGGTTTCAAAAAATTTATATTCAAAATATAAACCTCTGTTAAATTATATATACTTAAAAGAGATAAATTTATTATATGGTCATAATTTAACTTTCTAATCAGTCAGTTTAAAATAATTATATTCTTGGTATCATGCTTAGCACACAAGACTATGTCTTTTAAAATTGAGATATATTTTAAATATATTATTATTTAAATGTTACCATCATAACAAATATATTGAATTTTAGTGTATTAAGATGACTAAACACATAATGAAATAAATGTTTTATGGTCCTACGAATTTAATATTATTTATAAATTCATATGAATTTCAATATTTTTTAGTGACATACTTTTAGGCATTAAAATATCACTAAATTAAAAAGTTATTTGAGTTTCATTTATTTTACAAAAATTAAAAATAATTTTTTCCATTTTTAGAAATTTTAATTTATTAAATGAAAAAATGTTTTAAATCATGATTTCAAAAATAAATCCATGTCAAGCTATGGTTTTTTATGAAATGATTTAATTTTCATTGAATAACGAAAAATAATAACTTCCCACTTATAGTAATTAATTTTAATTAAATAATGTAATTGAAACTTCCTGTTATGTTATATATATTTATTAAATTTTAGAATGATCCATTTTCATTACTTTAATAAAATTAATTACATTTTAATTAATCATATTCAAGATTTTTATATAAGTTAAATTTTATGCTCATCCAGAATTTTTTTAAAACTTGTTTTCCTTGGATATTATGAATTTAAATGAATCCCAATATTGGATATTTCATTATATTAAATCATGAAAAATTGATACCATTTTTAAAATTTGGATATAAAATTTTAGTTAATAGGTCCCTTTTATTGTTGGTCATTGGGAAGAATAATGATCATAATTAGTTATTAACTTGTTAATGGTAAAATGAATAAATCAATGTTAAACTATGAGATCATGTCTTAAAATAATCCCAATACTCTCATATGTTTCATCAGATGTTTATATCTCATAAATAATCAACTTTAAAATGGAAATAAAACTTTTTTCACATTTAGATTTGATTATGTCCTATTCAATATTTGTTGTTATGAAATTTCATAAATATTCATCCCCTTCTTTTAAATTTCAATTATATGTTTACATAGGAAAACTATTTTTAAGGAATATTAAATTTTAATTTAAGATTTTAAAATATATTTTTATTGTGATAATATTTTTATTTTTATATTTGTTATATAAATTCCAAAAATTGAAATACAACATGAACAAAATTCTCATCAAAGAAGTAGAGATATAATATTAATGATATTAAAAACAATAAATATAATGCTATTAAAAAGAATTATTGATTTATACAATTTTTAGAAAAATATAACATATTTATATTTCCATAATAATTTATATTGTAATTCAGTCACTATCTTCCTGAAATTAATGTAAAATTAATTGTATAGTGTTGAAATTGAAAATAATTATATATTATTGAAAAAAATATCTTATTAAATTTTTTAAAATTCATAAAAATAGTAAATAGATTAATAGATATAATGTTTGAATATAAATTTAATACATTTGAAATTTATGAGTCATATTTTCCTTTGATGTAAAATTTCAACCCATTAATATTGAAAATATCATTATCATATTTACTATTATAAAGTTCATTCCAAAAGTTACTGATTAAAATGAAATCTAACCCTCTTAACATTTTTTGGAATATTTGTTTAAGACAATATAATTATTTCCATAAACTAAACTTATTTTTTGAACAAACATACATGTGTGAGATTAAAATTATATTCTAAAATTTTATAAATTATAAAATCTATCCCTCCCCTTGCTTGTAAATGGACACCCATTCCTCTTATATATACACCAATTAGTGAAATGGTGATAAAATAACATAAAGAGTTATCTAATAAAAATAACTATCAACTAATTATAGGTTCTCATATTGTTGAAATGATATTCCAATTGGCCGTAAGAATGTATGTAATGGAGTTCTATTAACGAATATGTAATCATCCTTCCTAAGATCATTCAATTTGTTTCTTCTTATAACTCGTCAAAATTTATTATACAAATCATGAAATTATTAAAATATATCTCAAATATACATAATATTATTTTTAATTTTGTTTCACCTTTATCCACCATCTATTCTATCAAATTCGATATGAAATTATCACACATGTGTTCATGTGGACTACCACCTCCACTTAGAGATAAATTTTTTTCCATCACCATAATTCATGGATCATTATATTATTATGATTAATTTTAACATATTAAATTTATGAAAAAATATGAATCTATACCTATATTATAATATCTATATTATTACATTGAAATCTGTTATAAAATGACCACATTTCTTGTTCTCACGCGTAGAATAACTCTTCCATGGTGCAATGTGATTTTTTGGGTTCTAATTCACTTGAATGGGAAGAATGGTGGTTTTAATGTTTATATATATATATATATATATCAATAATTTATTATAAAAATATTATTCTGAAATTATGTTACAATATACATATTTATCCTTTTTTTCTTTAGGAAATGATATTAATGTCCAATCATACGTAAGACCCCTATCAACATTCATGGTGTAAATCATTTTTCAATATCAATATTTTATGGATGAAAATAAATATGTGTATAATGAATATTTATAATATTTTTTTCATGGGTAACCTTTGTTGAGGATGAATCCCCTTTAAATGTACAAATTCTCATATTGTACAAAAAATACTTCAATGAAAAAAAGTAGTTATCACCTAGATTATTGACTTCAACAAAGAAATGATAATTATAAATTGATTCATAGTTATGATTAAATAATATAATATTTTAAATATGTTGACTTTATTATTTCATATATGGATATTTAATTAATATTTATTATATATGTTATTTTAATGTCTATAATGCAAGACAATACTAGAAGTATAGGGATTCTCATCTCACTTATGTGAGGAAAATGAAATATATAGAACATCATTTATTTTAATTGTTTTATATATAAAAAATAAAAAATATTCATGATTATTATCATGAAAATTATTTTAATTTACAACTATATATATGTTTTTTAATTTATTTAGTTTTTTACTCGGATATTACCAATGCTGGAAGGGTTGTTCGTCTAACTTTTGTTTCATTGAGACTTATTTTATGTTATACACTTATTATTTTTTATGAGTTATATATACTAATAAATTGAAATGTTTTAGAATGAATATATTTATTATTATGATATTTATATACTCATTTTATATTATTATTTCGTGGTTCTTATTATTAAAATGTTAAAAAAGATAAGAAAAATTATGTTTTGATCAAATTTTTTTATGGAATGATTTTGATTGAAAATTAATTTTTGAAAACAAGTGTTCCTTATCAAATAAATTAAATTAATATTTACTCTCATATTGTTATTATCTTAAATTTTTTAATTTTTTTTTCTTTTTTTAGAACACAAAAATATTCTAAAATTATTTTTAAGAAAATATGAACCCATTTCTCAAACACTGACTAGGAAATATTTTTATTCAATATCAATTTTAACTAAAGTATTTCCATCCTTATTTTTAGTATTCATAAATTATTGTTTCAATTCTTTTTTATCAAACATATTTTTAAAAAAAGGTAAAAAAGGTTCGCATTTTTATTTTCTTACCGATAAACATATTATTAAAGGAAAGAAAAAAAATTAGTCATATTGTATTGAATTTAATTTCATACCATTCTGAATGATTCATATTTTAAATGTTCAATTACATATTTTTATGGTTTATTTCTAATAAAATGGAATCATGGTTATTTAGGGATAATTTTGGAATGAAATTTGTTTTTTCAAAATGCAATGGTATTTTTCTTGTGAATCATTCTAAATATTAATTCATTTATATTATCATCTATGATAAAATCTATTGAAATTAATTGTGATTTATTAGAGATATTGTATAATGATACTATACATATTTTTTCTCTAGGTCACATACAAGATATATATAATAATTTAATTTAATTTCTATAGGGTATGCTATTATGTTATAAATAATGTTTTAAGGCCATGTGATTTTTATTTGAATGGATTTTAATTCTGTGAAGGTTGGGTATTTTTTATCTATAAAGGGTTTTTGGTAATGTTATATTGAAATCTTATGATTTTATTATATGATTTTTTTACCGGATTATGAATTTACTTTTTCACAAAATGATTCTTTACGATTCTATTTATTATCTTTGGAATATTTATTAACATGATTATGAATAGATTTATTCCAATTTTGATGAATGATTTTGATAACTACATAACTATAATTACAATATTATTTATGGATATGATTTTATTTCTATATTATTAAAAATTATTATTTATTGTAATTATATTCCCACATACCTATATTATTATTCATTAATGATCATTAATTATTTTTCACAATTATTTATTTTTAATTTAGATTTGAATCCATATTATAAGTTATAATATATGATTATTTGTGTATGAAAATATTTCATTGGTATCACAAACATGAATATATTACAATACCCTTATGATCATATAATTCAGTATTAATTGATATCTCCCATGTTTTACTTTCTGATCATCTATAATCACCATTTAATTTTTTTCATTCCACTAGTTTTCATGAAAGTGTTTTGGTATGATGATTATAAATGATTACCATATATAATTAATGTTCATTGATATGATGTTGATTAAAATTAAACAAGACATATATATATATATATATATATAGTCTCCAATGTAACTATAAACATATAGTCCTAGAGTATGAGTTATTATAAAATGTAATTAATATTCATCTAAAATGATATAATATTTTTATTTCGCGTTCTAAGGGAACTTGATGATGTCATACTAGTTAGGTATAAAAATATCATATCATTATCCTTAGGTTCATCCAAGAGATTCCTATTAATAAATAAATTTATACCCTATTTATTCTTGTAATCTTGAAATTTTAAAGTTCTTAACCTTATTATATTTTATATATTTTACATTCTATTACAAATAATCATGAAACAAGATAATCAAAAGGTTTCCTAAAAATATAATCACTAACTACACACACTATATAATACTTAATAAAATATTAATGAAATGAGGTGTTATATTTATTATCTTTAAATGAAATAATTTTAGTATTTTCTAAAAAACATTATCGAGTTATAGAAAAAATAATATAAAATGTATATTATAGAAATTAATAACCTAAGAGTTGATAATGGACCCAATTTCTTTATCTAACTCTAGAATAATTGACATATCATATATGGAATGAGAAAAATGAATGAAATATATCTAATCTAATATATATTTGTAATATTTTGAGAATACATAAATAAAATATAAAAAGGGATATAATTTTACATCTTAAAGGTCTATTTATCCTTATTTTAATAAATGAACCATTCATAAATTTATAGGTTACATAACACATTGTTGTTGGGTTCATGGTATATAAAAAAAATCTAATACTACATCGACATTACATTACTATGTACTAGATGACACTCTTATTCCTAAACTAAATTCCACATCCACTCATTTCCCATTAATTTCACCAAATCTCAAGTTACCATAAAACCTAATCAAATAATACTAAAGAATTGAACACATAAATTCATTATTAACTAATGATTTTATTATTTATTACATAGTTTTTCAGTATCATGGGACCAATTAAGACACCCCAACCAATATATTCTTCCAAATGGTGTTCTATTATATAATTTGGTTATATATAAAAAATATTTTATCTATGATATTTACTCATGTATTATGAATTTTTTTATTAATGGTAAATAACATGTTAATAAGTATTATCATATTAATTGATTCTCATAATATAATTTATTATAATATTTATATTTATGGTTATTTATATAACCCTTACATGGTTAGGTGACATATCAAATTTTAATCATATATGAAAAAAGTTTTAGTGAAGGGGATAAGAATATGTATAAGTTTAACCTTATTTGATAATGGTAAGGTCCCATGTCTGTGATAAATTTTTTTCATTTATAGAGAAGTAATACATAAAATAAGAAATTGTGTTTTTTCATTACTCATATTATAAAATCTATTAAGATAACCATTCATTACTGAATGGAGAAATATGGTGTAAAATAACTAAATGTTGATGAATAAGTGAGGTACTTTTTTGATACATTATAATACCATATATAGTTTTAATATACTATATGTTGTTATATAATGTCTGGGTTTTCAGTAATATATTATTTTAACTATGACAAAAGAGGATAATCAAATCAGATTTCTAATGTTGATTATATTAATAATCTATCTTTTTATTTAAATTTTTATATTATAATTTTCAAACCATTATGGATCATTAATAGAGGAAGATATCAATTTTTTGGTCACTAATTGTTTTTTTATGTAATGTAAATATTTACAACTTTTGTGTAGAAGGATATGGTTGGGGAAATTATCTCTAAAATGGTGGTCTTTTAACATTGTAACCTTATTACTTCATATTCTAGAGTTATACATGTCAAAAAATTAAATATATAACCCATATCATTGGATAATAATGGACTGGAAGTGGAATCCTTCTTTAATTTTCATAATAACATGTATTGGTTTCTATGCAATCTTAGTGATCCAAGATTATTATTTTGGGATTGTCTTTTATTTTTAACATAACCACCTTCATAGTTGTACATACATATGTAAATGATCATATCTTTACATAGATGATACAATAAAAAACCTTATCTATTTATGAGCAAACCAACACCAATTGTATCTTTTTAAATACATAATACCTTACTCTATCACTAAACTACATATGGTTCTAGAAGAATATCAAATGTGATTAAGGGTTTCAATAACTATTATGAGATAATTGGTTTCTATATGAGGGACAATCTGTCTTATAACCAATTTAAACATCTCTAAAATTGAAATAAAGTTATCATATTCAAATTGAAACATCATATGGTTGGTTATAATGAAAACCCATATGTTTATGAAAATTGATGTTATAATTTCTGTTTCATATATTAAGGACTACTACATAAAGAATTCAATTTTTTATTTTTTCATATTGGTAATTATTAATTTTAGAAATTTTAACAAAAAATGATGTTTATCTCTAATATATTTTTTAGAAGTAATTTATCGAATTTTAATCCAATTCTAGTAGTTTATAGAAATTTAACAATGGTTTAATAATCATAATATCATAAATTATTGATTTCAAAATCAGTTTCATAGGTTATTTTTATTCAAATCTACTTGAGAACAAATTATAAAACCCAATATTTTAGTAAAAATATTTTTTATATTGTTAAAATATTTTTTTATGGAAATTAATTATAATGCTTTTTTAAACATTTTTATGTATATGATAAAATAATACATGAACTAATGAATTGGAAATATTTGGTGACTTTATTTGAGGGAAATTATTATCCAACATTAGGTAGAATAATTGTTAAACATCTACTGTTATATGAAGATATTTACCATGTGTTCTAATAGATTATTTTAAAAAACATAATTCCTTTAAAAATGTTTTAATTTAAATAACGGTATTTATATGTGAATTAGGGTGGAAAAATATATTCGAATATCCTAACTATGTTTTAGTGTGATAGGAAAAGGATATTTTAAAATAAAACATTATTTAATCTATTTCAATCTAATAATCATTATTATTAAGTGGTATATGTAAGAAAACAATTAACCCCACCAACATTTTCACCGTCATCTCAAATGATCAACCAAAATTAGATACTATTAAATTTATCCATAAACATACTCCAAAAAATTCTAGTAGAGATGTATATATATATATTGTTCTATCCTTAAAATATATACATATTTGTTTTTATCCATGTAACATTGTTTTGGACGAAATTCAGTATTTACATATTATTGATTTGGGGTATTCATTAGTAAATAGAGGATAATTTTGTGTATTAATGAAATATTATACGATTATATATAAGGTATTGATGCTTGGTAAATGTAATAAAAAATGGTTTTTATATTCCTATTGTTTACCCAATGATTTATAATTGACCAGTTATAATTGTCCATTTTTTTTAAAAAAAATCATATATTTGATTTTCTTTGATAGAGTGAGAACTTTTATAGTACTAATAAATGATTAACACTATTAGAAAAGTGAAATATAGTATATTCAATCTATCATCTATCAGTGATAACAATTCTTCCTTTTTTGGATAAATATTTTTAATAAATATTATTTATTTATTACAAAATAATATGTGTTTCAATGTATTATTATCAAGAAATTAATTTATACTATAATGATTAAGAGTAATAATTATGATAAATTATTTATTTCATAAATGAAATTATGTTTAATTAATGAATAATTTTGGATATAAATTGTTTTTTTAATTAATTGGATAATCGTAATAATATTATATTATTGGATTAAATTTATTTGATAGACCCGATTGATTTTTTGAATTGAAAATATGATATTGGTTTAATTGATATGAGATAGAAAACAAATATTTAAATATGATACTAAATAATTTTTTGTTCAATAATTAGGTTATATCATAGTTGAAATGTATTTTCCTCAACAATGATGGTCTTTAAATGACCATGTCATTTCCACCTAATGATCATAAATATCATGTTATTCTTTCATCACTATACTTGTTCCCTAGATATCTAATATATGTAATATGTTTTTTTATCCACCAATGAAACATGTTGTTCCACATATAGGTGTGATATAATTTAGTTTTAATTATCATTTCTATAATTTAAAAGTATTTTTACATAATTGATTTCTTTGATTAATGTTTTATGTCCTAATGATTCAAAACATTCACATTTACTTATATTTTTATAAAATATATTCATAATTATATATTTATCATAATGTTATAAATGAAATGGTTTTTACCATTCAAAGCCAAATTTGGATATATCATTAATTTGGTAAATTATAGTATTAATATAACTATAGTCAAATAGTTGTTATATATATTCTCAAATCATGTTAACTTCATTCCAAATATATACAAAATCATAGAGTTTCATTTTTAGTAATGGGTGGTTCTCATGTTTTTGGAACATATATGAGTATGAATCATTATAAAGAGTTTAAGATATTGACTACCAGTATTCTTCCTTGAAGTTGAATTTATACGATTAGTACATTCGATTAAATTTTTTTATTAATTATATTATGATTTATGGATCATATGGGTATTATTTTTTTCTTATTATTTGAGACAAATTGATTCATTATATATAATGTTTTATAAGATACATGGATTAATTAATAGACATTTTTTGTTCATAGTTATTTATTTTATATCTTATGTATATGATAAAGCAAATTATATATATATATATATATATTATTGAGTGTCATAATTGGAATAATTTGGGTAAATAATTAACCAATTAAATATATTATTCCAATGAAAATTTTTAGAAACTCTAACAATTTAGGTGAAAGCTATATTAGTTAATATTTAATTAGCTCAAATACTGTGTAATATAGAATTGATAATCACAAATAGTATCAAAGATTAAATTTTTTTTGAATTTTTTATATAATTGGAATGTAGTAATATAGGTTGTTTAGAACTGAAACCATATTTTTTAAAAAATATTACTACTCTATAGAAAATCATGACGTACTAGGGGATGCATAGATTAGTGTGATTTATTTTTGTCTTAAATAGGTCATTTATTTAATATTTTCATTGAGTAAGGAATTTTTCCTACTAATGGGAAAGGATATAATCATGTTAAATTGATTTCATAATGCATAAATTAAAAAAAATATCATCCAAATGAATGATTTTTGGTTTTATAATTTTTTATTGTATTTTAATATGAATTTATTGTATAGAGAAACATATAAAACCATTGTTTCATTTATAATTAATTATTGGTTAGGGATCGAAAAATCATTCAATTATTGGGTATTTATATTTGATATTAGATAAGAAATTATAAAAAAAAATATTTTTATTAATTTAAAATTCATTAAAATGTGTTATAATATAGAAATTATATGATTATAACATTAATATGATTTTTTCAGGAAAAAAATATTTTAATTTTGTGATTTTTATATTTTTATTTAAAATAAATTAAAATTTAATTATTTTAGTATATATTAAATATTTTAAATTATATAATTTTGTTATATTTACCTAAATAAATTTAATAACCCATATATAATTTTTTAAATTAGCTTATATGATATTTATTTTCCCCGTGTTGTTCAAATGGGTTTTATTTCATTAAATTTATGTTCTTTTATAAGGTTGTTGTTAAATTAGTATTTTTGTATAATGGTTATGGATATATATGTATTTAAATAATTTATTTTAAGAAAGTCCTCAGCAATTTTTTTAACTCTTATAATAATATTACTTTATTATGGAATTATTTTTTATTGTGAACCCTAAATATGGTTGGGGAAAATTAATTTACATTAGTCAGAGGGAATTCATACAACATTAAAATAATGTAAAATATAAAAGATACATTGTTATTGGAAATTTTAGTACACACATTTTCATTCCAAAAAACCTTATCAAAATATATAAATATAATTAATTAATAACATTGATATACCAATGATGTGTATAAATGATCCATATGAGAAATTACATTCTATGAAATTATAGAACAACATCCCCACAAAATTAAATTCATTTAAATTCGTTTTATAAATACTAAATCAATTCGGTCAATTATCATCCAGAAAATAAAACGAATCGTCAACCACCACTAGAATCTACAGCATAAACATATTTTATGAAAATTATATTATTTATTTAAGGTTTTGAAAAAAATTACTATCATATTTATAATAATGTAATGGGTATAAATTTGAATAAATTTACCTGAGGGACTCAATAAGGTTGATATTTTATTTATACTAGAAGTATAAAAATTGGATTACATAAGGATAAATATTTATATGGCCCTGAACATTAACATTACATAATTTTTAGTTATTTCAATAATTTTATTTTAATCACATAATGTTTTTTTTAAGTTTATTGTTCTACAGAATTAATCCATAACTCATTCATGGAAACTCAAATATAAAAAGTAGACACTTCTACTCACAATCCATTTTTTCATAAAACAAAAACTCTTTAAAAAGAAACATGGTATTGTTTCCTGTTTCTAAAATATTAATTTTCCTTAATCCCATCCATGACTCTATGTTTTTAATGACCTGTTAAAAAATTTTCAAAACATTGGATGAGAATAAAAAATATTGGCATGGGATACACAAATAAATAAAACTATTAGTCTAATGAAAACAGGAAAACCATGATTACATAATAAGAATGTAATAATTTTCACATTTATCATATAGAAAATATACTTCACTAAATATATTCTCTTTTTGTACCATTTATTTTACCAAATGATTACCATAAACCCTTTGAAATTAACATATAACATAAAAAGGTAGCATGGGACATAACATATTTAAATGAAATAACCATATGTTAAACTTCAACACACATCACTAAATGGAATACCCATATTCCCATCATTCATACCAATTCATTGGAGGATATAACGTAACCACCCATATTTGGTTTCTCACGGAACCATCCATCATTTGATTTATCACATAACCACCCATCTTGGTTTATCACGGAACCACCCACCAAATTTATAAGTAAAAATTAATAATTAAAACATATAAAACAAGAATAAATGAAAAATATCATTTCCACACCAGAACTACAAGAGATCATATTATGATATAGAAATATTCATCCCTTCCAAAAACAATTAAAAACATTTAATAAAGAGAATTTTGAATCAATGTATATCAAACCACATTGAAAATTTGGAAATTAATTTTCATTTTAAAACATTCAGGTCCATATAAAAAAATGGTAAAAAATATTTTGGAATTATTGACCCAATATACAATAGTTTAAATTAATAAATCATTAAAACAATTTAAAACGTTGTTTTAGATAATGATTCTCGTACCACATAGGATAAAAATGAATAGAAATAAATATGGAATAAAATAAAATATATATATATATATATTATACTAATTTATAATATAAAGTGTCAAAAGGGTTTCATATACACACTATAGGATTATAAATGCGCATGAAAATAAGGTATACCTCAATGAAAGGACATTGAGATAAAATCCCTAACACAGATCATATAGTTAGATTAAAGATAAATTAATGATAAAGTTATGTTTGAAAAATATAATTACACCCAATATAAGTGAATATTCATTTTAAATTAATCAGAGGTCATTAAAAATATTCATAGGAAAATAAAACCAATGACATGGATATTTAACATGATGAATGATGATTGAGTTAAGATTTCCATTACCATGATACAAAATCACCTCTTATATTGCATGTTCTTCCTAAAAAATAATTTTATGTTATTTTATACATGTTTGGGAATTATTTTCTTTACATTAATTCTTTTAAATCACTTAATAACATGATGTAACAATAAAATAATTATTTATGTTAATATTAGTTATTTTTTCAATATTCGAAACTTGAGTCATAAATGATCTTGGTTTGATATAAATTGTCTATGTAGTAAAAAGCACATAACATCCCTAATTATATTCATGATTTAAATACCATATATATCTATTATATATGTAGTAGTAATATCCATTCTACTTGGAGATAATAAATGAAATGCACCATTCATGGGGATAGTAGGCCAAATGTACGCATGAACACTCGTTCATTTCTTGGTCATATTAATAAAATAATAATCAAATGATATAAATTTATATTATAAAACCAGTATTATATTTATGAAATATATGTATAATAGGTTTATTAAAACCATCCTTTATATATTACTTGTATTGCATAAGGTATTCATATCACATTGAAGGTGTGGTAGTCCACACTTTTACAAATGGAATTATCTTATGTACACATCATGGAAAGAGTAAAGGTATGTTGTAAATAAAAAATTAAGAATAATTTACACAATATAAATATAAAATATATCATATATAAATACCTTTCCATCATAAAGGCCAACATGAGTGGTTATAGTCGAAAATTAAACAATCATTGTTTCGTGAGGCAGTAGTTAACCGTATACTGAAACAATATGTTAGTATCAACAAGATGGAGGTCTATGAAAAGGAAGTTAAAATAAATCACATAACAACATACAATAATATTTTGGATACTAGTGTTGTTATGTAATCATATAATAATAATATAATAGGGAGTGGAGAAGAAAAACAATGTAACAGAACTTTTGAAAAGACATTACCACTAAATCGGGTTACTTCATTTAATTTGATCCAAAAGAAATTTTTGAATTGCCCCCTGCAAAAGGTATGAATTTTAGGTGGACTGGAGGGACTTTGGTAGATTATTTTTGTATAATTTGGTCAAGCCAATGTGCTTGAGATGTTTCATTATGTGGGTAGAGTTGGGGTATTTTATAAGAGGTAGGAGGGAACATTATGAAAGTCTAGAAATATTATTTTTTTATAAACTGATTTTAGAATAATAAAATCACCAATGTGATATATTTCAAGGTTCTGAAATTCATCGGTCTAAATCCTCTTAGACAATAGATTTTATACAATTTTAGGTCACAAAATTAACCATCTATTATAGATTTAACCTTTAGTTAACAATATTAACTCTTACCTTGTCTTCTTATTTTCATAATATATGGTTACAATAATAACAAACAAATGTCAAAAAAACAAAAAATGTATCATGATTTAATTTTTTACCATTATATAAGTTAGTTGGATGAATCTTATATTTTTAGGTCTAATATATCATTTAATAAAATAGTATTTTTTTCAAAAACTCTTTTACAACAAATTAGATACTCTGTAGTAATATTTTTTTTTTAAAGTAATAATACATTATTAATTAGAACAAAAGAAATAAAATAAAATAAAATATGTCAATATAATTCATAAAAATTATTTTATGGAATCAAGAAGATAACATAAAAATTGTTTTCATATTTATAATATCATTTATTTTAATCTATCACTAATAAGTTAATCACTCCATCTACATTTGCTCATAAATAAATTTATTTATTTATAGTATAAAAATGTAAATAAAATACCATGATGTAGGAATGATTTTTATCATTTTAATTTATATTTCAAGTAGAAGATAACATTTACATAATCCTAATTAATATTTTTTTGTAAAATATTCATATTTATGTCATATTTCCCTTTAATTTAAATTAATTCGTATAACATGTCTTTATAAAACCAAGTAGCTTAATTGGGTCCCATAATAGACCTAAGGATAACAATGGTTGGAAATATCTCATCCAATAAAATTAAAACATGTTTAAGGTTAGTTTAATATTATTATAATATTATTTTTTCACCTAATTAATATAATTTACCCTTTAACCATGGTAAATAAAAATAATTTCTGAAGTTTCTATTCATAATGTCCAAAAATAAAAGGTATCTATTTACAAATTTTGGACCATATATTTCCAAATAAAGAGTCTATATTCATGAATTCAAAACAAATAATTGTACAAATGTAATTTAAAATTAATTCTCATCATTAAAAAAATAAACCATGTTCTTAAAAAGTAAAAACTATCAAATGATTGACATGTGGTTATGTCCCATTTAACTGTAAAATTACATACAATGGACCACATTTTATTAAATTAAAAAACATAATCCAATTACAATTTAAAAAATATTTATATATAAAATCTATATATATAAATAAATTTGATGAAAAATTAGTTTTGAATTCAATTGCAATATTTTCCTCTATTAATTAAAATAAATATTTTATTAGAATAATTCTAATATTCGAACAAAATAAAATTTTTATGTCCCACATAAATATAGGAATGTTACATTTAGAAATAGAAAATATTAACATGAAAAAAATAATATTTAGAAATGTTTCTCCATCAACAGGTTTTAAAAAGTACTTTTAAAAGTATTAGAGTATTTCATGCTTGAAATTGGATTGATTACCATTATAAACCACTAAAATTTATTGGATAAATTTAAAAAAACATGTCAATATTGTTTAATAATAGAGTAGTTATTTATATTCATTAACACTAATAATATTTCTATGAAATAACTAAAATTAAAAATAATAATAATAATTTTTAATTATTGTTCTTTATAACTCAAGGTTGTGTGCAACATAATATTTCAGAGAATCGTGATGTTGTGTGTTGATTAAATTATCAAAAACACATCCCTTTAATTTAAAAATAATATATTATTCATAAATAGTAATATATTTGAATAAATATTATTTTATAAATACATGGAATTTTAAATCATTCCATCTTTTGGAAATTGCATCCTCATAATAATAAAATTTGGCTCGGTAAGTTAATTAAAAATATGAAAGATGAAAAAAGATTCAATAAAACAACCACATTAAAATAATAAAATAAAAGTACAACAGTCACCAGATATAACACATTCTAGGATTTCATGTACGAAAAAATGTATATGGATGAAAACCTAATCATCTTGTTCACATGGGTATTAATATAAAACATGATTAGGAGAAAGTTAACAACTAGAAAACCACAAACATGTGATGTGCTAAATAGTCATTGATTTCCCCAAACGAAAGTAAATGGAAAATGAATTTGTTTTAATATCCTAATCATATAGTTGAGGAATTAATTTATTATCATTCCTAAAAACATAAGTAAACATACTTACTTGTCATGTATAGTTTCATTATTTAATAAATATATACCGCAAACAGAACTTTTCTCCAAATGATGGATATTCAATATGACACCGTAACACATGAAGCCCTAGAATCAACTTCTAGGGAATAAAATAATCCATAAAAGATGAAATATATATTTTAAATGTCTTTATAAATTATCAAAAATCTAAATGGTTAGTACAAGAAATGATAATCACCCAAAAAAAGAATAACCCTTTATAAAAATAAATACTACTCATCATCTCCAAAATTCAACAAATAATACCCAATGTCCTAAAAAGGCCATTCAAGTAAAACACATCATTAAAATTATTCATAATAATTCAAACTATGAAAGACAGACAAAGTTTATATGTATTTGACCATATAGTCTTCTACGATAAATCATAACATTTATCTCCAAAAAACATATACTTCTCATAATGGCTCATATTTAAAAGTAATTAACCTAATATCATGTTCTCTATGATAGATTAATCATTTCCACAATCAATCCAAATTTCCATATGTCCATAATAAAAACATAGATTCTTTGAAAATAAAATTCAACCATTACTCCTCAAATGAAGTCCCATGGTATTCTGTTTTCCATATGCATATATCATTCCCAAAATAAAAAACATCTTACAAAAATCATTTATCTCTTAATCACAAAATAATTTTCCTATATTAAGGATATCCATTTAATAAAATAACAGTACGCAAATTCCACTTATTAGTTATCTATAAAATCATTTAACTAATAATAATAATTCATACTAACTAGAGACTTCACATAGGCTATTGGTAGTTGATAAATCCCAGTCAAACATCATTTGTGGGTTCAATTACTTCATTGTTGTCTGATGTGATAGGTTGTCACATGTTGTGTGTGTTTTCCTTTTTCAAAAACTATATAATTTTATAACATTCCAAAAAATGAGGTAAATTCTTCGAAAATAACCATAAAATATTTTAACCTCAAAGGTCATCTCAAACGTCATATTTTTCATCCCAAAAAGTAATAACTCATAATTTCCTGTAATTCAACGATCGTAAAAACACTAATGGTTCTTGATAACTTCATACACAAAATAAAATATAATTCATCCTCAATTAACATTTTTTTATAAAAAACATTAGGGTTAAAAATAATATAAGTCTTTCAATGTAACTATTTATTTGATACATTTCAACATATCATCATCCATAGATCCATCATAACACTTGAATTCCTAAAATGTAGACCAATTAACCATTGAACATTATTCATGGTCCTTTATCCATGTTTTCCCATCTTATTCATTAATAATTACTTCTTACAGCCAAAATCATGAATAATTTCCTATGATTTAGTAATGTTGAAACATGAGCTATAAAATAATTCAAACCATTCATGGGTTATTTTTTGTTTTTTTATCTTCAACTGGAATGGTCTTAGGTATTTGTATACATATATTTTTATGGTCCTATTGATCCAATAACAAAACCTTCTATATAGGACATCTTTTTGTGTAATGACCATGCACATCACGTTTAAAACAATCAATTGTTCTCTTATATATAACTTATTTCCCTTTCATAGAGTCTACTAAATGCTTCCTTTTTCCATTGACGGTTATTGGATTATGACCATAATAACTGTTTCTATAACATCTTCACATCCCTTTCAATCATTGTACTATGTGATAATTTCCACATACCTGAGACATAAGAGCTTGAATATCATTACCATTATAATTATTACCTAAACTTTCACTGGGATTCATTTCTCACATATATGATACCTTTAAAAAATCACCACGGATCTTGTTGTCAATCAGGGATCTAGATAATTGGATAATAAAATCCAAAAGAATATTAATTTCATACCCCATTTCAATCAGTTTCTTATTCAGAAAACCACCATTGTTTCCATTACATCCCTTGCTACATTGGTGCCTACTAGATCCAGCCATTAACTAAAACAAAAAAGGTAAGTGTAATGATGTCAGTAACACCATAATTTAAGTTATTATTAGGATGGTAAACACTAAGATATACTTATTCATGTTATCATAAACATGTAAAAGTTATCTAAAATACATATGACACGTTCTAATATGCATATAATTATTATAATATTAAACATGTCACTTATTCTTAATTAACACCATAACCTATAATGTTATCTAAAATAACCTTTGATACCAACTATGAGGCCTATTCCATAAACATTACATAAAATTTAGATAAGTCAATAATTTGATTTTAATAATATTAATGATAATTATAGGTTTAGAGTTTTAGATAATTAAGCCATAACTCATACATAGAAACATAAATAATAATTTTAGAAACACATTCTCATTATCCATTTGTTCTATAAAACAAAAACTCTTTAAAAAGAATCATGGAATCATTTCATTATTTAACATAAAAACTTTTAATTGATCTCATCCTTAACTCTATTCTTCTTTATGTCATTTGAAAAACATTTGAAAACATTGGATGAGCATAAAAAGCACAATATGGGATAAAAAAGATAGAAAATTATTAATCATGGAGAAAAATTAAATCCATGAATAGATTATCATAATGTAAGACTTCTCACCTTATATAATTGGTAAATATAATTCAAGGAATAAATTATCATTGCTTACACTTTTTTATCCAAAGGATTACAATAAACCCATTTTACTTAACATATAAAAAGTTTATTTAACTTAGGACATAACATATTTAAATGGAATAACCATTAGGTATACTTCCATACATATCAAAAAATTGAATACCCATATAACCAAATTACAAACCCAATACATTAAAGGTTATAACATAACCACGATTCCTTAGTTTATCATATAAACACCTGCCATATAGTTCATCACATAACCAACCATATTTGTTAATCAATAACCACCCATCAAATGTCTACGTACCATTTAGTAATCATAAAATATAAAAAAAATGGAAAAATATTATTTCCACACTATAACCACAAAATATAATTTTAATATTTATAAATATTCAACCTTTTTCAAAAAATGATTAAAAACTTTAATATAGAGAAATTTGAATCATATAGTCCCATAACCCTTTGAAACTTTTGAAATAAATTATTAGTTTAAATCATAAATTTCCATATAAAAAATATTAAATATAATTTTAAAAATGAGGAAAAAATTAGAGTGATTTAAATTAATAAATGATTAAAAACCTAAAACTATTTTGAATATAAAGGGTCCCTTATATCTTCGTAGACACATTAATAAAAATAATTAAAGAATAATGTTGAACATAACATTAAATATCCCGAAAATATAATAATTCATGATATATATATCAAAAGAGTTTTATATAAAAATTATAGGATAATAAATGTGGATGAAAACAAGATATGCCTAAATAAAGTTCATTGAGATGAAATCCATTAAAATTATTGTATCATTAGATTATGGATAAATCATTGACATAATTATGTGTGAAAATATAATTGCACCTAATATAAGATTATATTCAGCGTAAAAAATCAGAGGCAATTAACACATATTCTTGGAAAAATAAAAAATATGATTTGGATATTTAACTCAATGAATGGATATTGAGTTAAGATTTCTCGTACATTAAGTCAAAATCATCACATATGTTCCTTGTTCTTCTTAAATAATAATTTTAATGTCGTTTATACTTGTTTGAGAACCTTTTTAATATTAATTATTTTTTATAACTTATTTCCATGTTGAAACAATTACAAAATGTTTTAAGGTAATATCTCTCATTGTCACATATATGACATATTTTAAAGTTATTTTTCATTTAATTTACATCCTTGATTTGTTTTGGTGTTTTTCCATGCATTTTTGAAGGAAATAGTGGGTTTCCAAAATTTGGGCCAACCTGAGATCCCATTTCCAATATTGAAAGTAAATTTTTTTTCATTAATAACTCCTTCGTTTATCAACATTTTTCACCCATTCAACTTCCAAAATTACCTTCATTTAAATATTAAATCAAAAATTGAATATTGGTCCCCTTATAAATTCATTTGCAACTTGGATTTTGTTGATCAAATTAGGTATTGGGCCAACCCGAAAGCCCATTTCCAGTTTTAAAATTGTTTTGTTATTATTTTATAAAATATTAAGTTTTTATCATTTTTCGGTGATAACACATCTCACAGGTTCCCAATGAACTCTACCACACCCCCATATTCGTTTTAGCCTCTTTGTAGCTTAGATGCATCACCATTTAGTTCCTATCATCTGAAGCTATAGAAAAACATCCTGATTTCTCAAGTAAGTTGGTTCTCTTCCTTATTCCTCCATTATTCTTAGGGTTTCTTATTTATTTATTGAATCCCCAAATGTCCAGAAGATTCGGATTAGTACCTAGTGTTTTAGTTTTGAGTTTATTGGTCCAATCCTCTGGTTTTAGGTTCAATCTTACTCCCGTGTGGTGTGGTGGAGGTGCAGTTGAAGTGACACACAAGGATTTGGGGGTTTTGACTCATTTGGTAGGTGATTTCATATGTAGGTATTGTAGAATGAGTTGTCTTGCTATATTTCTATTTCAATTATGTTTCTCATTCAGTATTTTGATTGAAAAAATTTATTTGGGTATCATTTTAAAAGCGGTGGATTTTTAAGTAACAGTTTTGTGTGAAAATGGGTGTTTTACATGTGCAACCCATGTTGTGCCTCTTGGTGTTGTTTTATAATTTAGGGATTGGATTTATAAAAATGTTTTGATGTTGAAGATTCTGGTTTGTATAATATTGGTCTCAATTTGGTTTTAAATATGGGATTTTAGATGGATTTAATGTGCAAAATTTGATTACTTTTCTTGTAATTGTTTTATGGGAGTTATAAGTGCTTTATTGAGTTATATGAATGTTTTAATGAATGTGTAGCTACTATTTTAAATGTGTGTGACCATAACTGATATTTATATGTGAAAATTGATTTTGGTAGAATGTGGTGACTATTTTTGCACAATATGGGAAACCCGGGTAACTAGGAGGGCTAACGTGTACTAGTACGCTAGTGAACGGAGGGGGTTTGACCATGGTTCACTTAGCAGGTCTGGTGTGGATAACACAAAAAAACTATAATGGAGATAATTGGATACCACTAGGTTATGGGTATGCTCCCTACTAGTGGCTCGTGCATGAGAAAAAATTTCATTATGGTTACTTTCATCGTGGTATGAGGTACTTGGGGCTCACAACAAACTAGTACCTAGGGGTGTTCCTATGCTTGGTGGTGGTGGAATTTATGGAATTTATACATTATTTATGGTATTTTGGGATGTTAAAACCAGTAGCTTGAATTTTTTATTGAAATTCACTGATTCTTTAATGTTATCCCCATTGAAAGATATTTTCGTTTCAAAGATGCACTTTTGGAAATAAATGCTACCATTATCTATTTATAACTCTTGCATGAAATTTATTTTCTAATGCCTATCTCTTGGAATCCTTGGGTGATATACTATTGTAAATAGTCTCACAACCTACTTACACATTTTGGTGTATGTAGACTTGATCATGTTTGACACAGGAAAAGGCATGGCCTTGGGCGATGGCGGTTCGAGTTGCTAGTTTCTCTCGATGGTGCGGTGTTGTGGAGACGGCTTGTGGGTGATGACCCCTTGTCATGTGGAGTCTCACAGGCTATTTGCTACTTCTTTTATTTACCTTTGGACCTCTTTTGTCTTTCTTAAACCCATATACTCAGTTCTGAATTTTTATTATGTCTTGTTTGGCATAATTTTTCAGATTTGATTTGTTGTTTGTTTTTGGTTATTTTATGAACCCAAACTCTTGAAAATCGTTCCCAAATGAATTTTTGTGATACCCGGGCACTTTTGACAGCCCGTGGGGATGGGGAGCGCCCTTTAGGTCCTTCCATGAGCTGGGTTGGGAGCCGGTTTGATGGCGACCATATTCGGTTCGTGTCAAAATGGTATCAGAGGAGGTTAATGTTTTTGGGTTATATTGCTATTTTGGGATGAGTCAGAATAGAGAGGAGCTAGGAATGTCGGGGCTCAGGGTTTTGGTTGTGAGTAGGGTTTCTGGCCCACACCTCTCCTGGAAGACAGTGAGACAGTAGGGGATGCTGGAATTTACAGATTGAATTCACTTCCAGGTGAGACGTGTGGGACACAGACCACAGGAGGACATTAGGTGGATGTGGAGTAGTTGTTTATCGCATTACTTAAATGTGTTTAGATTATTTATATTTGATGTATTTGATTAAAATTTTCATAATTATGGTATTGATTATTGTTTTGTGACTGTTGCATTTTGTAGAAACATGCCTCCCCGGAAAGCTCTCACACACCCAAGGAAGGAAGCCGGAGAGAGTTCTCCCACACCAATTGATCAGAGGCTAGTCGAGGTCGTGGTTAGGGTGTCTAGGCACTAGGATATGGACTAGCTCTAGTTCCAGCTCCTGTTACTAAGGATGAGATTGTTCCTAGAAAGGACAAGGCCATGGAGTTCCTGAAAAATAAGCCTTCAACCTTCCAAGGCAGCTCAAAACCCCAAGAAGCTTAGGAATGGATCGAGAAGATCGAACGTATGTTTGAGTTCCTGGAAACACCCGAGGAGCATAGGGTGATGTGTGCCTACTTTTGTTGGAGGGTCCTAGTCGTAAATGGTGCGAGTCAGTGCTCTAGGCTGGGAAGAATGAGCAGATGCGCTGGGGAGATTTCAAGGTTGTCTTCAATGAATAGTACTTCCCTTAGGAATTGGCTTATTCCAGGTCTAGATAGTTCATGGAACTTGTTTAGGTAAATCTATCTGTGGTGGAGTATTCCAACCGTTTCATGGAGTTGGTTCGGAATGCTCTATAAATTCTCTCTAATGAGCAAGCGAAGGCCCAGAGGTTTGAGAAAGGCTTGAGACCAGAGATATACTCCCAGGTGTTCTTATTTAAGCTGAGGACCTATGCTGAGGTCGTTGATCAGGCATGCATGGTGGAGATTGATAGAAAAGGCTGGGCTGGTTTCTATTGTTCAGTATCAGCAGTGTGAAGTTGGAGCTCCTCAGAGAAGAAAAGGAAGCAGGAGGATCATGTGAAGAATGGAGGAGGTAGTTCAGGTAACTCTTCGAGGAAGTTTTCTTCACCGGCTTCTGATGCGAGATCGATCGTGTGCCACCAGTGTGGGAGGCCCAGGCTCATCCGTCCAGCATTCCCTCATCCTCCAAAGACCTGTATCCAGTGTGGAGGTATGGGAAACGAGCAACGCTTTTGAGGGATAACGCCTCCACTTTAATGTGGGGTAGGATCCATGGCTCCCAGAGGAGTGCCAGCACAGTCTGAGCCGTCAAGGATTGAGAGATCTCGATTTGTAAGCTGTGGTGGTAGGGCTGGGACTTCTTCTGGGAAGATCCAGTTCTGGGCATAGCCACAAACTAGCGGTTATCTTTAGGCAGAGACTAGACATCTCCATGTGGTGGATCAGGCTCCAGCAGGATCTGAGGCGGGATCGTCGACTGTTCAAGGTACCATTTTGATTTCATCTTTTATAGATACTGCTCTTTTTGATTCTGGTGCCTCTATTTAATTCGTTTCTGCCCGTTTTTTAGACATTCTGAATTTTCCAACTGATTTGATGTCATTCGCAATGGAGTTGGTGACACCGTTGGGAAAGAAGAAGGAGCAGGGTCTCAGGTGCCCATCATGTGCACTTTCTGTGTCAGGGGTCAATATGGAGTGGGACCTCTCAATCTTAGATATGGACCTTCTTGATGTCATACTCGGGATATATTGGATAGTACACTTCCAAGCACACATTGATTGCTACAGACAGCGTGTGAGTTTCACGACACCTGATGGGAGTCGTCATGTTTTTCATGGAGAATGGGATCCTCGGTCAGGTCACGCAGGGCCACCACACCTAGAGTTCAGAAGTGTTATCTTCCAGTTATCTTCTCCCATTCTATAGGATGGTCTTTCCCATGAAGGTGCACTACCTCATGTAGTGATTGAGTTTCCGGAGGTATTCCCAGATGAATTTTCAGGCTTTCCCCCGTAGTGGGATGTGGAGTTTTAGATTGTTCTAGCACCGGGAACACAGCCGATATCTCTTCCCTCTTATCGCATGGCCCTCACCGAGCTGAGGGAATTAACTTTATAGCTAGAAAACATAGAATCTAAAGTATTCGTTTGCCCGAGTGTCTCTCCTTGTGATGCTCCTGTGTTGTTCGTGAAATAGGCTGATGGATCCCTCCAGTTGTGCATTGATTACTGAAATTAGAATAAGGTAACAATTAAAAACAAATACCCTTTACCCAGAATAGATGATTTGTTTGATCAGTTGAAGGGGTAAAATTGGTTCTCAAATATAGACCTACGTTTAGGTAATCATCAACTCAGCGTGAAGGAGTCAGATATCCCAAAGACAGCCTTCCGAAGTAGGTACGACCACATTGAGTATTTGGTCATGCCCTTTGGATTGACCAATGCTCCAGCATTATTTATGGAACTTATGAATAGGGTGTTCTATCAGTATCTCTATCCTCTGTTTTGGTGTTCATGGATGAAATTATGGTATACTTTATCTTTGAGTAGGAACACAAACATCACTTGAGGGTCATTTTGGGTACATTATAGGATCACCACCTCTATGAAAAGTGGCAAAGTGCACGTTCTAGATCCGGGAAGTGATATTTCTCGGGCATGTGATCTCAGAGCACGGAGTATCATTGGACCTTTAGAATTTTAGTGTGGTTATGTCATGGGAGCAGCCGAAGTATGTGTTCAAGATCAAAAGTTTCTTTGGCCTGACTCCTTATTATAGGCGATTCGTTCGGGATTTCTCTCGGCTTGCTTCACTGATGACGACCCTCACCCAGAAAAGGGGTGAAGTTTGTATGGGGTCCAGAATGTCAGGCATCATTCAAGGAGCTGAAGGGGCGATTGACTACTACCACTGTGCTGATTTTTCTAGAGGTTGGAAAGGGATAAGTGGTTTATTGTGATGCTTCAAGTATGGGTCTTGGGTGCGTGCTTATGCCGGATGATCGCGTGGTGGCATATGGCTCTCACCAACTCCGGCCACACGAAAAGAACTACCCAACCCATGACTTGGAGTTGTCAGTAGTGATGCAATCTTTGAAGACGTGGCGTCACTACCTCTTTGGGGAGAAGTTTGTGGTCTATTCTGACCACAAAATCGTGGCTTATATCTTCTCACAGAAGGACCTCAACTTGAGGCAGCTTTGCTGGATCGAGTACTTGCAGGGGTTTGACTTTGACATTGTCTATACCCCATGTAAGGGTAATGTAGTGGCCGATGCCTTGAGCAGAAGGGTTCTAGTGCAAGAATTGAGGAAGTCCAGTGATGAGTGGACATTGATGGGGATCTTTTCTCAGATGCATGTGGAGACCAAGAAACACAGTGGATGTGCATTCATGGCGAGCATCCAGTTGAATCATTCTCTATTGGAGTTGATTCAGTGGGAACAACCTAGTGATGAGCTTTGTCAGCAGTCGAAGCAATTTATTCATGGTGGGGAGACATCCTTGGATTCTTCGTCGTCTCCCGAGGGCATCTTGTTCTTCAAGGGCCATTCAGTAGTGCTGTTATCTCTACGGAAGGTGGTGATGTAGGATGGCCACCAGTCTCAGTGGGATGTCCATCCGGGTGCCACTAAGATGTATTATGATGTCTTTCGGAAGTTGTTTGTGGCCTGGTATAATACGGGACAAAGCGGACATTGTGTCGAGATGCTACACATGCTAGCAGGTGAAAGTAGGGCAGCAAAGGCCCTCCGGTTTGTTCCAACCACTACCCATTCCTACCTGGAAGTGGGAAGTGGTTTCCATGGACTTCATTGTTGGATTAACTTGTATAACTCGAGGTAAGAATTCCATTTGGGTAGTGATTAATCTTCTAACCATATCAGCTCACTTAATTCTGATCAGATATGCATCTAAAGTGGATGAGTTAGGACGGTTGTATCTTCAGGAGGTTGTGAGACTCCATGGTGTTCCATCAGTAGTTGTATCATATAGAGACCCTCGTTTTACATCTCGGTTCTGGGAAGGCCTTTAGAAGGCCTTGGGGTCCCAGAATCAGATGAGCACAGCATACCATCCGCAGACGGATGGTCAGACAAATATGTAATAATTTTTTTTTTAAAATTTCAAATCATATAATTTTCATATATTAATTTAAAATTAATTCTTATTGTCAAAACTTGAAAGTGTATTTTTATGAAGAAAATACTAAATGACTGACCTGTGTTTTTACCAATTTAAATGTGAAATTACTTCTAATGAGAAAATAGATTTATTGATTAAAAAATAGTCCTATTACCCTTTAAAACCAATTAAAATTAAATAAAAGTATAATAAAATAATATGAAAAGGAGTTTTGAATTAAAATGCATTATTTTTCTCTATTAAATAAATTTTTGTTTTTATTATAAACAATACTACATTTCAAGGAAAGAAAATTTCAATGTCTTGTATCAAAATAATATGTTTAGTTTTTCAAATATAAAATATTAAAGTGAAAAAAAATTTATTTAGAAAAGGTTATACATAAAAACGAATTAAAAAATATTTTAAAAATATTAGAGTATTTTATACATAAAAATGCATTCATTCTCATATTAAGTATATAAAATTTCTTGAATAAATTTAAATAATTTTTTTTAAAAATGTAAAAATATATTGTAGTTAGTTTTTTCATTCCCCCAATACATTATCTAGTCATTGAAAACTATTTATAATATAAATAATATTATTTTATTATTTTTCGGAAATTCTCGAAGTTGTGTGCAATGTAAGATTTCAGAAAAACCTCTTGTTGTGGGTTTAGTGTGTTATAGGAAAAAGCATCCCATTAATGAAAAATTAATATATTATTAATTAATATTAATTAATATGAAAAAATATTATTCTCTAAATACTTGTGATGTCAAAATAGTATATACCAAAATCTGAATTTCCCCAACTGATAATTTGTGTAATTCAAAATCGATAAATGATCCCATTTTTAGTGATGGAATTAAATTTATGTTCTCAATGAAATGAAATTACCTCTATAATAACATAGGGATTGAATCATATATTTTCTCATCATGAGTGATAAATTAACTATTAACCATGTATCATAAATTTTCTTTTTACGATACACTATAAATATGAATAGTATAACTTACCCCGAGACTTTTCCCCACATTCATTAACCACTATAAATGGAGAAGAATTATTAGCACCATAAAGTAATTATTAAGCTCTACAATGACCTTGATGTCATCTCAGATATATAATTTAAATTGACAGTTTTTATTCATAAATATGATTCATTTTTCTATCGGATTTTTGGTTATACACTCATCTATTAGAACATTAACTTGATTTTTGACCCCTAATAAGCTTGATTTATCCACATGAGTGTCCCTGTTACTAATAAATATTGAATAGTTCATTATTAAAAAAAGTAATTATTAAATAATATAAATTTATAGGGTTTTAAATCATAGTATCTTATAGTTAAATAATAGTTCATCATAATACCACGATGAATAATTTGATATTATTTTGAATAAACATTTAACATTTTTCTCGATCCATTTTAGATTGATACCAACTGTTTTATCCCCTAATTTAATACAGTAAAAATGTGGTGTTTCATTAATTGAAAAAATTGGACGACCATGTTATTAAATTTAAATATGAGGAATCCATTTTTTTATTTTTTTTCATAATAACCATGATGGTTGAAATTCTATTAGTTATCAACTATGGATTTATAAATAATATAATTCTAAAAAATTATACAGTTTTCAACAAAAATATAATGAACCGACAATAAATATTTCATAATCTTGAATTAAGTTAATAATTCACAATGAGGATCTTTTCCGGTTTAGAGCCTTAGAGAATTATACCATAACGTATAAATAACAACTTGAATATTACATATAGACAGATCTACTCAGTATCTATTTCTTCTAAAAATAAAAACAAATTGAAAAAAATAGTCATATCTAGTTCCATGTTTTGGACAACATGACTTTTCGATGATCACATCCTTGACCTTATTCCACTTTATGTCATGTAAAAAACATTTCAAAAACATGGGATGAGCAAAAAAAGCTCAGTAAGTGATCCAAAAAGATGGAAAACTGTTTTTTTTCAATATAAAAAGTAAATCGTGATTAATTTATCATAAGTAATAATTTTTACCTTTATTAAGTAGTAAATAATATTCACTGAATAAAAGATTAGTTTTTTTTCTTTTGTAACAAAAATATTACAATAAAACCCATATAAAGAACACCTAACATATAACGGTAACTTGGGACATAAACTTATTTAAATGGAATAACCGTACAGTCGACTTCCATACATATCACTAAATGGAATAACAATACAGCCGAATTCCATAACCAATGCATTGGTGGTTATAACATAACCACCGATCCGTGTTTATCAGGGTACCACCATTTATTTGGTTTATCATGTAACCACCTGCTAAATGTCCAAGTACCATTATAAAATCATAACACATGCAGAAAAATATAAAGGAAAGATAACATTTCCCCATTTAAATCACATGATATCACTTAAATATATTAATATAACAAATAAATTATGAAAAAAAATTTAATACTGAAATATATAAAAGAGTATTTGGTATTTATTTTCCTTTTAAAAACATTACAGCTTGTTAAGGAAGGAAAAGATATAATAATACTCATGGCGGTGGAAAGGTCATTGTCACCGTGTACGTTAAAAAGAAACATTTCAATTTTGTCATTTGGTAAAATACTACGTAGACAAAAATTAATTTTGAATAAAATTAAAAGTAAAAGTGGGTTTATACACCATATAAAAGAAATTTGTGTATAAATAAAAACATGCCTCAATGAAAGGAGATTGAGACGAAGTCCCTTACCTCGTTTCCGACATGACCCGTCCGTTCTTTAATTTCCAGCATAATAAACTAAAGTGAATTTATACTTTCTTAAGAACATTTTTCAATTTCATTATTCATTTTATATAAATAATTACATGGTTATAAACATTATGTAATCATTTTAGTTAATAACAGCCATTTTGACAATATTTGGTACTTGAGTCAAAAATAGACATATTATATTTACATTTTGTTCATGTGGTCAAAGGTTAATTATATCCAGAGTGATATTCATAATTTAGATATCGTATATATAATATATATTCATTATATATTTTTATTTATAATATTATATAATATTTGGAGAGAATAAATGAAATTCACCGTTAATAGAGACGGTAAGCCATACGTACGCATGAACGCTACTTTAATTTTTATTTCATATTTAATGGAATGAAAAACTAATGATACATAGGTATATTAAAACTCCATTATATTATAATATATGATATCATAAAATCAATACTTTATACATACCACGTATGGTATGAATAAGTCATATTACTTTGAGGAGGCGGTAGTTCGCACTTCCTCAAATTAAATTATAGCATTTACCCATTATGGAAACCATAAAGGTGTGATGTAAAAGGAAAATGAAGATGAATATAATCAATATAAATATAATATGTATCACATATTAATAAATTTCCATCATAATGGCCACCATGAGAGGTGGTAGGAGATAATTGAACAATCATCGTTTTGTGAGGCATTAGTTTTCCATCAACATAAATAGTATGTTATTTGCACATTAGATGGAGGTGTCTGTAAGTGAAGATTGAATCTTTATCATGAAAATATACTAATATATTGAGGATACTTTTTTTATTAGATTAATAAATAGAAAGTGTTTAGGGGGTTGGAGAAGTAAAATAAAACAAAAGATCTTAAGAGAAGACGTTGCCTTTAAATCGAGTAACTCCCCTTGGTTTGAACCAAAAGGGTTTCATAAAGTTATTTCTGCCTAAGTTATGGTTTATAGAATAAATAAAGGGATATTTGGAGCTTATTTTATTAGATTTATTTTCTTCATAAAAATGGTTTTAATGGTGTGATAAATTGGTTATAATTGGTGTCCTTTTATAAGGGGGTTGAGGGGTCTTTAAGAAAGTGTGAAAATATTATTTTATTATAAAATTATCATCAGTTTAAAAAGGTAAAAAACATAATATAGTCTAATATAAGAAGACCAATATTCTAGATAAATTCTTCATATAATAATTGGACACGTTTTGGATTTTATTTTAGTCTTTATAATTTTATTTATTGAAATCATTTATTAATGAGGAAAACAATGTATCATTATTTTGTCATAAATAATTTTATATATTTGATTTATAAAAACTTTAAAAAAAATATCATGATGTAAGAAATAGTGTTATACATCCAATTAATATTTATAGTTGAAATTATAAATTACATAACCCTATGTAGAAATTTATTTACTAAAATAAATTTGTTTGTGTCATTTTTGTCTTTACTTTAAATTAATTAATCTAATGTGTGATTATCACTCCCATGAGGCTCCACGGGCCCCCAAAATCGACCAAAGGATGTCCATGGTCGGATATGACTCATCCAATAGGATTAGGACACATGTTAGGGTAATTTAATAATATTATAATATTATTTTTTACACTTTGTTTTCCAGATTTACCCTTTAACCACGGTAAATAGAATATTTAATAAAGTAAATATTTTAAAAGTATAAAAATAAAAGATACCTATTTAAATAATTTGGACCTACTGAATCAAAATATGGAAACAATTTTTACCAATTCAAAACCTAGTTATGGATGAAATTAATATTATATTAATTCCCGCTGTCAATACAAAAAGTGTGTTTTTAAGAAATAAGAACTGTCAAATGATTGACAGTTGTTTATGTCCAATTACAAAGTGAAATTTTATAAAATGAACAAAATTGAATTAAATGGTAAAAATAAAATCTAATTACACATTGAAACCAATAACAAGATAATCTATTAATTTAAATAAATTATATCAAAAGGTTCATTTGAATTAAAATACAGTATTATTCATTATTCATAAAAAAATAAACTATATAAGAAAAATACCAAAATTTTACCCAAAGTAAATTTTAATGTACTGATTCTAAATAAGTATTTAATTTTTTAAAATATAACATATAAGAGTGACAAAAATTGGATTTAAAAAGGTCTCCCCATCAAAAGGCTGTTAATCGGCCTTTTAAAGAATATTAGAGTATTTGTGCTCAAAATTGGATTCATTCACATTTTAAGTCTCTAAATTTTATTGAATAAATGTAAAAACATTTAACAAACATGTATAATCATATTTTAGTTAGTTCTATTAATTCCCTCTAGTAAAACGGTTACGCATTAACTACCATTTAAAATAATAACGTTATTTTATTAGTGTGCAATATAATATTTCAAAGAAACTCGTTGTCGTGTATCGGGTTAGCTATCGAAAATAGAATCCCCTTTAATGTAAAATAAATATTTAATTCAAAAATATTAATATATTTGAAAAGTGTCTTATTACTTATTTATCTGTGATGTTACATCATTTCCCTTTTTTGAAATTACATCATCACAATTTTTATTCACTTATCAAATATGTGGGGGTATTTATCCATCATAGCATTTTCAGATTCCCACATTGCCTATTAAGCCATATGGTTTTTCCAAAAAACCTTTTCCTGTTGAATTACCTTATTTCTCATCACTTGCTCTCTTTGGTCAAAAATCTGGATTGGTTGTTCCTTATAAGAGAGATTCTCTTCCTGCTGAACTACCTCTGAACATAAAACATTAGATGGATATGGCACAATCATTCTCAACATTGAAACATGAAAAAGAAATTGTGTAATTGGGATAAAATTGGTTGTAAATCCACTATATGTGCAAGTGATCTAGCATACTCTAAGATTTCATAGGGTCCATGGAACCTCAGAATCAACATTCCTTTTCACTAGAACACATCACACTTTTCCATAGAGAAACCTTGAGAAGGACATGATCACCTACCTCAAAATAATGATCCTTCCTCCGGTTATCCGTATAACTTTTCTGCATACTATGAGTAGTTGTCATATGATTTAAATCAACTCGACTTTATATTCCACCTCTTCTACCAATTATGGTCCATCAACTTCCTTTCACCTACTTCATCCCAAAAATCCGGAGTTTGAAAATGCTTTCCATATAATTCCTCAAATGGAGCCATTTGTATAATCGAATGAAAGCTATTACTATATGAATATTCAACCAAAAAAAGATGTCATCCCAAATTTCATGTTAATCCAATGAACAAGCATGTATCATTTATTCCAAATCCTGAATTATTTGTTCTGAAATCCCATATGATTGAGGATAAAAAGCTTTACTAAAATTTTATTCAGTACCCAATTACTTCTGATGGACATTATAAAAGTTAGAGGAAAACCCTGGATCATGATCAGATATAATGGAGAGGGGAACTCCATTAATCCTAACTATCTCTTGAACATGCAACTAATAAAGTTGATCTTGGGACAATGTATCTCAAATAGGAAGGAAATTAGATGATTTAGTCAACTGATCAATGATAACCCTGCTTTCATTGTTACCTCGAGATGTCTTCTGTAATCCCATAGTCAAGTCTGTAGATATATCTTCCCATTTCCATTATGGCATCGATAAAGGCTGAAGCATCCATTTCAGTAACTGCCACTCTACTTTAACATACTGACATTTCAAACACTTCACAATAAATTCCTCATTATATCTTTTCATTTCATCCCACCTGTAATACACCCAAATACCTTTGTAAGAATTAGTACTACCAGGATGAAATGAAAATGGAGAATTATGAGATTAACATAAAAACTCATTATTCAATTGTGAATCACAAGGCACAGAAATATCTTACAAAACCACAAAAAACAATCATTATTAACGTCAAAATCTGGAAACATACACTTCTGAACCCACTCTATATTTTTCTGCAACTCATTGTCTTCCTTCTGCGATTTCTTAATTATATTCGATAGAGATGATTTCACTAACACCTATAACAAAACAGAATTATTTTTTGCTCCAATAGATTCTATGGAAAAGTTCATCGAATCAAAAACAAATGGATCTTTTTACAAATATAGCATGGTTAAGGAAGAATTATTTTTTTTACTCAAAGAATCAGCCACTTTATTTGCTTTTCCCTGATGGTAAAGGATCATGCAATCAAAATCCTTGATTAATTCCAACCATCTACTATGTCTCATATAGAATTCTTTTTGAGTGAATATATACATTAAAATTTTATGGTAAATATATATTTCACATTTTACTCCAAAAAATTGATTCCTCCAAATTTTTAAATAAAAAAAATAGCAGAAAATTCCAAATCATGTGTAGGGTAATTTAACTCCTGAGGTTTCAACTAACATGAAGCGTAAGCAATTATCTGATCATTCTTCATAAGTAAAAAAACCAAGTCCTTTCAACGAAGCATCAATATAGATAACATTTTTGACATATCTAGAAGGAAATGCCAAAATAGGAGAATTCACCAATCGTCATTTCAAATCATGAAAACAATCATCACATTCTTTTGTCCAGATGAACTTAACTTCTTTTTCGAGTTAACATAATCATTGGAATAGATAACCGTGCAAAATTCTCAACAATCCTCTTGTAATAACCTACCAAACAAATAAATCTATGGATCTCTGTTATATTTGTGGGTCTTATCCATTCTTCAACAACTTCTGATTTATTAGGATCAACAGTAATGCCATTTTTAGAAATAATGTGACAAAGGAATGAAATTTTTTGTAACCGAATCTCACATTTACCTAATTTCCCATAAAGTTTTTTTCTATTAAAGTATGTAAGATAAATCTTAAATGAATTTCATCCTCCTATTTACTTTTAGAATAAACCAAACTATCATCAATAAATAGAACCACCATTTATCACCTAATTCAACTAAGCCATCACTATAACAAACTGTTAAATTCTGATTCTGACCATCTAAGGATACTGATTTGTAAGGTTATTTCCCTCTGTATGACATTCCATCACAACATACATGTTTCCACTATGAAAAACCATTCTCAAAACAGAAATATCTTAGGCGAAGCAACACAGTAATCTGTAAATTCTATATCATTTAAATCATAGCATAAATTATTTTATGGACAAGAATTTAAAATTATTCATAACTCTTAAAGATATCTAAACCGAGCACTGTTACCAACTATAAGGACCTAGATGTAAACATTCCATAATGATGAATTAATTTAATAATTCCAATTGAGTATCTTTTTAGGTTTATATATTTATAAAATTAAGTCATAGCATATACATAACAATATAAATATCACATGTAGACACATCTAATCAGTACCTATTTTTTCATAATTTAAAAACACTATGATAAATAAGATTCTTGTCTAGTACCATGTTTTAGACATCCTGAATTTTCATTGATACCATCCCCAACCCTATTCCAATTTTTTTCCTATGAAAAAAATTTCAAAAACATAGGATGAGCATAAAAATCTTATTAAGGGATACATGAAGAAGGAAAACTATTATTTTTTTCAAAACAACAAGTAAACCATGAATACTATATCATAAGTTATTATTTTCACCTTTATGAAGTAGTAAATTCTCTTCACTAAATAAAAGATCATTTGATACCCTTTTATTACCAAAATAATTCCATAAAACCCATATAAATAACACATAACATATAAAGGTAACTTGGGACATAAACATAATTATATGAAATAACCATATGGTCGACTTCCACACATATCACTAAATAGAATAACAATACGACTGACTTCCCCACCCAATGCATTGGAGGTTATAACATAACCACCCATCCTGATTTATCAAGGCACCACCCATCTTTTGGTTTATCATGTAACCACCCTTAAAATGTCCAAGTACCCTTATAAAATCATAACACATACAAAAAAATATAAAGGAAAGATACAATTTCCACATTTAAATCAAAATATATCACTTAAAAATACTGACATAAAAAATACTTTATCAAAACAATTTTCAATAACAAAATACATAAAAGAGTATTTGGTATTTATTATTCATTTTAAAAACATTACGACTTGTTAATGAAGCCATAGATAAATGAATATTCGCGTTAGAGGATAAGTCATTGTCAACGCGTACGTTTAAAAGAAACATTCCATTTTGTCATTTAGAAAAACGCTACATAGAACAATGATTCCTTTTGAATAAAAGTAAAAATAAATGGTTTTATACACCATATAAAAGAATTTTGTTTATAAATATAAATATGTCTCAATTAAAGGATATTAAGACAATGTCACTTACTCGTGTCAGGTATAACCCATTCATTCATTAATTTATTGAATAATAAACTACAGTTAATTTCTACTTTATTAAGAAACATTTTCATGTTAATTGTTACTTTTATATCACTTATTACCATGTTATAAACATTATGTAATCATTTAAGTTAATAACAGTCATTTTGTCCATATTTGGTACATGAGTCAAAAATAGACTTCTTATACATACATGTTGTTTATGTTGTTTAAAGATCATTATATCCTGTGTTATATTCATGGTTTAGATATCATATATATCATATATATTCATTATATATGTGTATTTATAACATTACATAACATATGAAGATAATAAATGAAATGCACCATTCATAGACACGGTAAGTCGTACATATGCAAGAACGCTACTTGCATTTCAATTTAATATTTAATAGCATGAAAACATAATGATACATATGTATATTATGATCCCAGTATAGTATCATATATAATATCATTAAATCCATCCTTTATACGTACCACATATGGTATGAATGAGTCATATCACTTTGAGGGGTAGTAGTCCGTACTTCCTCAAATGAAAATATCATGTTTGCCCATAATGGAAAAAATAATGGTATTCTATAAAAGGAAACTATAGAATCATCCAAATAATATAAATATAATATATATCACATATAAATAATTTTCCATCATATTGGCCACCATAAGAGTTGGTAGAAGATAATTGAACAATCATCATTTTATGAGCCATTAGATTGCCATCCATAGAAGCAATATGTTCTATACCCATTAGTTGGAGGTGTGTGTAATTTTTGTTTGAAATATTCCCATAAAAACATCCTAATATATTTAGCATAATTGTGTTATTATAAAATAAAGTAATAAATTGATTTTATGGGTTTGGAGAAGTAAAAATAAAAAAATAACTTATGATAGGATGTTACGTTTAAATCAAGTAACTCTGCTTTGTTTGAACCAAACGGGTTTCTAGAAGTGATTTATGCCTAAGGTAAGGCATCTTGGATGAAGATATGGATATTGGGAGCTTATTAAATCATAGGTTGGATGAGACAATGGGCTTGAGAGGAGTGAGGAATTGGTTATAATTTGTGTCCTTTTATAAGGGGGGAGGGGGATCTTTAGGAAAGTGTGAAAAACAAATTTTATAAACTTATCTTCGGTTTAAAATTTTCAAAAAAACATTAAAGTTGATGATAATATGACTCATATTCGAAATAAAATCATCCCATACAAATTGGAAAAAATTTGGATATTATTTTAGTCTTCATATTCTTAATTATTTAAATTATGTATTAATAAGGTAAACACTACATCATTATTATGTCATAAATAATTTTATTTAAATGATGTCCATAGTATTTTTCACTATTCATTAAAAAATGTACATTATTAGAAAAATACAAAAAATTAACCCAAATAAAATTTTGGTGTCACAATTTTAATGAAGGATTTTATTTTGTAAATTATAACATATAAAAATGACAAAAATTAGATTTAAAAAGGGTTCTCTATCAAAAGGCTGTAAATCGGCCTTTTAAAGAATATTAGAGTATTTTTTTTTAAAATTTGATTCATTCACAATTTAAAACTCTAACTTTTTTTGGATAAATGTAAAAACATTTAACAAACATGTATAATAATATTGTAGTTAGTTCTATTCATTCCCTCCAATATAAAGGCTAGGGGTTAACTACCATTTAAAATAATAATATTATATTATTAGTGTGCAACATAAGATTTCTAACAAACTCGTTGTTGTGTATCGAGTATGCTATAAAAAATAGAATCCGATTTTAATTAAAATTAATATTTAATTCAAAAATATTAATATATATGAAAATTTTCATATTCATTATTTATTTGGGATGTTACATTCAAGAGAGTATTGTTCAGATAATAAGAAAGTTCTATTACTCTCGATGCACATTTTATCATGAAAGGGTATACATAAATCAATATCGACTAGGAATGTACAAGATCATTAATTATGGAAAAAATAATAGGGAACCGAAAAGGAAAGTAACTACCGAATAATTTCCATCTCCTTCATATCATAATCATAGTTCAAATATCAAGAAACAAAACGTATCAAAGGACAAAAAATTTAATATTTGACCCCCTATTTTATATCATAATTTGGTTCTTCAAAAATGATAAATTTATTGAATTCAAACAAAGTACAACCATCCCTATATATAGTGAATGACCCCAACCAAAAACCTTTTTACGAAGGATGTCAAATAACTAGTCTGGATATAAATTGTTTGAAAACCTAGACCTATTATTAAAGGTTTTATAATAATGGGATTCATAAATTACTAAATATTCTTATTTTTCGATCCAAATGCTCTGTGATTCATTTTTTTGAATGACCATTTATTTAAATCATTGTTTTTTAGTGTGAAATTTATTTATTTTGATATTTTTAAAAATTTATGAATAATTCCCTGAATATTTTAAGATGTATTTAGAATTATTATAAATAAATAATGATGAATTTTTTATTAATATATGCGATCATTTATAAATTTTAAAATTAGATTTTTTTTATTTTTATTTATTTGAAAAGAGTCATTGCGTCAGGTCAATTTATTTTAAATGATCTCCAATATATTAATAATTTAATTTATTAAAATTAAATTATTATTAAATTTTACTATGGTATATTTATGTTTATTTCTATATTATTATGTCGTTCTCATAATAAATGAAATAGAGATCTTATAGAGAATTAATTTTATCACAATTATAATCATTCAATTCTAGAATGAAACTAGTTTTTTTCTAATTAAAGAGATTATATTTTATGGTTTGAAATATATTTTGATAATATACCGGGTGATATTGAAGTATTGGTTTAAATATTTTTTGTATTAGAATAAAATTTTAATTTTTAAATGATTACATTTTATTCTGTAGTGTATAACAGAAAAGAAAGTTCATGTTTTAACTTTTTATATGAATTTTAACATAACCTTCTAATGTAATTTTGATATTTTTAATGATATAGTTGTATTTTGAATTTTTTTAGATAATATAAATATATTGAAAATAGATTTACGATTAGTAACATAAAAAACAAGGGTTTACAGATTTATTTGGTATTCAATGCATTTAAATCATTTAGATCAAATTTGATAAATATTAATTATGATGGTATGATTTAAATTATAAAAAATTAAATTTAGGATTTATAATTAATATGTTATGATAGATCTTATATATTGGATTCATGATTTTGTTATATGATATACATTTGGAAAAAATGGGTTATCTATATTTGGATATGAGTTATTCAAATTTTATATTCCTTGAAGACCAATATAAATGGTGTTAGATGGATTATTTGAGTAGTGATTTATTTAGTCGGGCATTATCAATTATCTTATGACATAGTCTATAAAATATATTTATTCTTAATTTTATATTTTATTAATTATTTTTAAATAGGTTAATATTTATTTTGGTTAGATTTATTATGTAATTATTTTGGTATGTTTTATATGTTTAATATTTTTAATTTATAGTTTTATATGGTTAATTTTGTGATACATACATATTTGATCATGAAGAATTAATTATGTATGTATTTGTAAAACCAATAATTTATAAAAACAAAAATTTTATTCTAATGAATATGTGACATGAGACACTAAGTTTAAATGTCCACTAAAATAAATTTCCTTAAATTGTTTCCCATTGTATCTTATGGAACATGAAACCAAGAGTCTAAATTTGGTGTAATATGGTATATCATTATAACACATCCATTAAATTGGTAGGTATTAATAATACTAACTAAATTATAAAAATTTATAGTCCAAACATGTAAAATAAAAATATTGGCTGTCATTTTATTAATTATAAAATAAGAATTACTTAAAAGATAAAAACTGTTTTATGAAAAAAAAATTCTATAAAATGTTTAGTCACATATTTCACAAATAATTTAACATTAATAATTTAAAATATAACAAATATTATTTTATAAAATGATCATTACTTTTAAAATAAAATATATAAACTAAATTTTGGTTTATCATTTGGATTTTGATAATATATTTCTTGTGTCAATGAATATTAAAAATAGTGATTTTAAATTGAGAATTTTGTTTTGTTTATATTATTGATAAAAATAATTATATTTTAATTTGGATTAAAATAAAAATTTATGTGATTATATATCCATTAATAAACATTATGTAATTTTAATCCTATTTATATGGAATTTTGATATAAAAACATCTAAATATTATAAACATATTCTCTATAAAATCCAAGAATTTCCATTACGTCTACAGGATTAGAATTAATTAAAAATTTATATAATATGTGAATTGAAATTATATAAATACGTTCAATATTTTATTTAAATAATAAATTATAATTTCTTATTTGTTCAACATATTTTTAGACCAAATGAATAGTTAAATAGTAAAAACATAATTATTATGGTAAA
Organism: Viscum album; assembly: GCA_963277665.1. Classification (NCBI taxonomy): domain Eukaryota; kingdom Viridiplantae; phylum Streptophyta; class Magnoliopsida; order Santalales; family Viscaceae; genus Viscum; species Viscum album. The sequence goes on along the minus strand of OY728131.1, from coordinate 1,471,919,675 downwards.
GGAAAAAATCGATTTATCAGGGGTTAAACTAAAAAAGATAAAGGTTAAATCAACCAATAAAAATGTCAAAATTATATTTTATGGACATATATAGAAATTATACATTCAATTATCAACAATTTTTAACTATTAGTTTGTTGTGACATGAAAAAAAGAGGGCATAATTCATTCATTTCAAAAATTAAATTTGTGCCACTCAACTCACTTATAAAAGGCCATCCACTCTCATGTCATATTGACATTATAAATCCATTTTTTTTCTCATCCAAGAACTATCCAAATAACTTCCAAAATTAAATCCTCAAATTATATCATCCTTGTTTTTGGAATAATTCCATCCTTGGATTGATTGGGTGCATATATAGTGTGGAAACTCGAATAAGAGGTAATATTCATCAATTTGTGTTTTTATTTTTTTTGAATGAATCCTACATAAATTAATATAATTCTAGGAGTATATAATAATATTATTATATTAAAATTAAATATATGATTTTATGTTAATTTATTTTCCTAGAAAAATTATCTCTTCCATCATATGGTATACGAAATGATCATTCATGAGTATATCAGACTATTATCTCGCAAACCAATGTTATTCATATTTCTTTTACCACTTTTAATTGATTGATATGATGATGTTTGGAAATTATATATAGGATATTTATAAAATAATTATTTTATTTTATTCTTTATATCATATATATGTCTTATATTAAGTTTATTTTAGGATACGATAATATCACTCGTGTGTAAGGCAGACTACCGCCTAGCGAAGCGAAGTGATTCCTATTTCACTAGTGATATTAAATGAGTGTAATAAATATAATGGTTAGTAATATATGTAAAATTAAATACATAATTATTATATTGATAAAAAATTTATCATTCCGAAATTACTATTTATCATTTACATTTTTTACACAAGAAAATGGTTAAATTTGTCCTGTATTTGTGAATAAACACCTTTATAGATTTATGTGGCTTATTTTATTCACCAAAAAACAAGAATGACATATATAAGTAAGTTTAAAGAAATAATTTTTTATATATGATATTATTATTATAATATAAGGTTATAATATTATTTAAATCCTTTACATAATAATCATCTAAAAAATGGAAATGTTACTCATGCATACGTATAACATGTCATCTCAACTAGTGTAACATTTTCAATTACTATTACCCATCATCCATGATTGGTTCTAAATGTTAAAAAACGGTAAAAATATGTTACATATGTCATTATTATTATCCATAATATAATATATAAGTATAATATGAGAAATAACAACATCTTTTTTGATGGAACAAGCATTAAAAAATTGGAATTAACAACAAAAATAATAAAAAATAATGAAATATTATTAATTAAACAGCTATAATCTATATAAAAGGATCATATATTAGAATATAAATAATAATTTGGTTATTTTATATGTTATTATAATATATAATTCTAATGTAGATGAGGCTAAATAACTTTCAACAAAATGGAAGGGAAATGTAATAGAAATCATCTCAATTTCATTTCATTGAGGCATATTATAATGTTATGCATAGAATTTCTTTTATATGGTGTATATAATAACCCTTTTATAAGTAATATCATAATCAAATGACAATAAATAGAATTTTATGTGTAATTTTCTTTATTTTATCCAATATTATTTAATTTAAAATTTACCACATGGAAATTATTTTAAAAAATCACTTTAATTTCATTGGGTTATATTATTTAATTTTTTCTATGATATTATAAGATTATATGTAAAATTTTATTAGACCACGTTTTTTTATATTTAAAATTTTGTTATATAGATTTACATTTTATACACATAATTGATTTGTGGAAAAATTCTATCTTCAACATTTTTATTATTTTTAGTGTTTATTTCATATTATCATTTTAATAATCATTTTTTATTAAAAAAATTTAGATAATGGAAATTATTTTAAAAATCATTAACAAACACATGTAATTTCCTTATAAGTTTGTTATTCATGACATTTTATTCCAATAGTATCTTTTTTTCACTTGTTTTTAATTATAATGTTTTATAAAATCCTTTTTTAAAAATTCAACTTCATTTATCTCTTTGGTTGAAAATTCACTTTTATAAAAAAATATGTATTTCTATAAATGTTGTAAAATTATTTTACAACATTTTAAAAATTATTTATGAAATATGTTTTCTAATTTTTAGTTTTTATAATATATTTTTAAATGATCATTAACTTATTTTTCAAAACAAGTCCCATTTAGAATTTATGAACAAAGAGAAAGTAATATTTATTTTATATTATATATAATGAATGGTATATCAATAATTCAATACCATTATGATTATTTAATGATTAATTTACATGTTTTTAAGATTATTTTTAAATAAAATCCTTTTTAGAATTTTTTAAATCATTCTATTTTAAAAACTAATTTGAAAAAATAATAAGATATTTCGGAAAAACATTTATAAGTTTTGATTCTGGTATTTCTATTCATCAATAACCCCCCACCCCCTATAATTTTACATATACTATATTAGGTATATATTGTATTTATTCCAACCTTATTATTTATTTCGATTGTTTATGATTATATTTATGATGGATATTATTGAAATTCACTTCTTTAGTTCATTCTTGTAGACAATTAGATGTCCTTCAAATTTTCACAATCCTATTATCATTAAAGATGAAATTTTCCATAAATATCTATATTATACATCATGGATAATTTTAGTTTATTAACTTTTATGTCAATTCTACATATGTTAATCTACATCTAATGTCATTTGTTATCCATGTAAAATATTAAAAAACCTATATTCTCTAATCAATATAGATAATTGATGATAAAGCACATATTTAATGTATTAAATACATTATTCAATATATTAGGAATTCATGGGACATGAAATAGTTGTGTGGGACATAGTTATAGGTATTCCAAGTATTCATTAGTAGTTTTATTTGAAGAATTAGATTATTATCTTTAGTTAAAAGGGTTTAAACCCATATGATTTAACCTTCTTTGAGGATTGATACTAATGGTAGGTGTATCATGTTTATAGGAAACATGATGAAAAATAATTAATATTTTTATTCATTTTTAATTTAGTATTTTTTTTCTAGACTATTTTATTGATGGAATTATCTCTAGAGACATTTCACAATCATTAATTGATTAAATGTCTTGTATTTTCAGTTATTTACATTTTAATATTGATTATTCCTTATCCACTTATGATTTTCATGTTATTGATTAAATGGAATGTTCTTTTCGTAAATTTACAGAACATATTTTTTATTATCCCATGTATTTTCTCATTAATATTTTCACTATAAGAAATACTTTTTAGTTTATTTATTTAATGACATGGTATTTTAGTTATAAATATTTCCATATTTATTCTTTTTATTGATTCATTATTTTTATATTGTATTTAACACATATTGAGAATTTTACATCACCCATATTTTGTTTCCTATACTTGGAATCCTTGACCGTACTTTGTAGGATATGAATGAATAATCTAGAAATAATAATGATATTCTAAAAAACAATTTTTTAATTTATGAATGAAAATATAATATTTGATTTTTGTATATATCTATTTTAACAAACCACAAGACTAATTTTCCCTTAGGGATATCATTGCTTGTATGTTATTCCAATTTAAAAAATGTAAGCATTGGATCAGGGGTACTAGGGTCAAGGTTAATATAGTTTGTAAGATAGAATGTTTAGTAGAATCATTAGGAACTATATTTAGGAAGACATTGATTTGGGATCATAAAACTAATACAATCACTTAGGATAAGTATAAAAGAACATCATAATGTTATTTTAAGGTAGATATTAACTATTTTTCCTAGAATTTAATCCCTATCAAGATTATACAAGTGGACTTGGTTTCTGAAAAGATGTAATTTAGGGTTTTAAATCATAAAAGGGAATATTAGGCCTTACCTATTCAACACCTAGTTCATAAAAATGGGCCTTACTACAAAATATTTTTGACACTCTTTAGGGATATTATTATGGAAATTCCCATTTTTTTAAAAACCATTATGAGGGATTCAAAAAAATGATTACAATAAATAACATATATTGAAAATTATGTGTCTAATACTGAAAATAATTTGTCATTATTTTGATATCATATAAATGATTATAAGGATTTATTAATGTGGTTAGTGTTGCTCATAAAATGATTTCTTCTTTTATTCAATGGATGGTACCTGAAGGAATAAATATAACATTGAACATGAAAAAAATGTGGTTCATATGATAAGACAAATGGAATGATTATATTATTTAAATATATAATGTCTATTCTTGTCTAGTTATCCCAAAATATTATTGAACAACTATATATTAACCCACTCTCGGACTCACCAATGAATCGAAGGATTGAGTTCACTATGATCTTGAGTGATGCAGACCTTAGATGAATTATGGATTGTTTTTTCATTTTTTGAATGTGTAAGGAGACACACATGATAGTGTCTCAATGGTACATGAAATTTATTTATGTGTGTATTAGAAGTCTTTATAGACAACAATTAGCAAGGCAACATGATCTTTATGGTTTTTGGGACTATATCTCATCCTTGGAATCCATTTAATGTTATTTTCATAATATTGGATAAATAGTTATTTTTAGAGTGAATATCCTCATATAATGGTTATAAACTAGACCATTTAATAACTTATTCAGAAATAATATAATTGATGTATTTGTGGGAATTCCAAAATTATAATATATAATTATTACTACCAAGGTTATTTTGGTATAAAAATCATAGAATATTTATCTTCTATTTTAAATATTAGAATCATATATTTCTTCATTAACTTAAGAGTTTTTCATAACATTACAGGTTATGATTTTGAGGTCTATCGTAATTATAATTAAATAAAAATTGTTTTTAGGATTTATGTTATCGGAGTCTATAAATATTAGGGTTCTTTTAGATAAATTTGTGACTATAATATGTTTTAGTAGAAAAAACATTTAGTGAAAATTTTATGTTACATTTTAATGACATATGTATAATGTTATTGATATCCTTTAGGGTTAATATTATCATCAATGAGATTTTATTAATAATAATATAATAATATTATAATTCATGAAATAAATAACGTGTGCTGAAAAAAATTGAAAAAAGGGTATTCAGTGATGAGTATTATTTCATGTTTTCCAACATATTTTATTGTAATTTATTATTAATTATATTAATATAGTCTTGAAAAATGAAAACCTACACTTTAGGAGACAACACATCTTGTCCGTAAAGGTCATCGGGCATGGACCCATGACCAATGGATGCTATGGGCTTATCTCTTACCACTGGACTAAACAATGTTTATGATTTTATGTAATTAGTTTCATTTAAACAGTTTGAAAATTAAATATAAATTTTTAAAAAGTGGTGTTACTTTTGAGGTTTAGATTTTAATTTATTATATTGGATAACTTGGTTTAAAAGTATTTGTTCTGGAGAATAGTTAGAGATAGGAGAAAATATTTTTCACTATTTTGTGGATACTATGATCTGCTCAGTGTGAATTTTAGTGCCTCTTGTATAAAAAATAACTTTTTTGATATTCATTTATTTGAGTAAGTGATAAATTAAAAATTTATTACAAATCAACCAAATGATTTAATTATTCTAATAAAATTCATGCATACAAAGTATGTTTGTTTCCTTATATTTGAAGACAGTAAAAGAACACATCAACTATAGGAAAAGAACATTAAAAAATGTTATCCAAATAAGTTCATATCCAATTTATCATATGTTCTTTTAAATCATCATATATGTATGGTCTTGAGAACATTAAATTTTTGTTGAACATTAAATTTATTATGATCATTGATCTAAATAACCCTTTATAATTATTTATTATTCTCTTCAATATCAATATCATCTCTTTCCTCACATGTTATTTTAAATATAAACCAAATTATGTGTTATTCCAAACCACCATTTTTTCTTCCCTTTTTATCTTATTATAATTTTATTTTATTTACACTTTTAACAATGTGGGTTTTCAAAAAATAATTTTTGAATAACATCCCATTCAATACAGGGATAATGTATAAATTGAGGGTATTCAATTTATTTATGATGAGGAAAATGTAAAAACACAAAATTAAATAAGAATAACATATTATTCATTAGAGAATGTGACATGAAACAATAAGATTAAAAACTCTGAAATATATTCCATTTTATTTAATCCCATCAATATGTTGTGGTCCACAAAACCCCAAATCTAAATAAACCGTAATATATTATACGATTATAACATAGCCATTTAGTTATTGGGTATGAATATCACTAAATAAATTATTAAAATTTTATGGTTAAAAAATGTAAAGAAATTATTTGTAATCTATTTACCATGAATAAAATCTGAATTATTTAAAAGAAAAATAAAACTTTTATAAAAAAATATAGTTTTTTCTAAAAGACAGATTTATAACTATTTGCAAACATAAATTTAAAACTGAATTTTGAATTATTTTTTAAAACTTCATTGATAAAATTAATATAATTTTTTAAATTATTATATCAGAATTAAATAAAGAATTTTTTTATTTGTCTAAAATTTTTAATTTTTAAATGAATAGTGAAAATTACTGAATTTTTATTTATTACAACATTTTGGTTAAATTAATTATAAATTCAAAATATATTTTAAAATTAGTTTATATTTCATTGTTTTTAAAATATGTATAAATTAATACAATATAGGTTATTGTAATAATTTTTATATTTAATTTTGATATAAAAACATTGTCATAAATGGAATCATTTTTCTTTAAAATATTATATTCTCATCGCGTCTATGAGATTAATTTTATATTAAATTGTTCCACTTATATGAATTTTTTTTTGAATATAATATTCAAAAAATTTAATAAAAATAAATTAAACATTATAATAACAAAAATTTTATTTTTTACAATTATTTATAATTAAGAAATTAAAAAATTAATTACCATAATTATGCTAAAAATTGATTTACTATTTGGTAAAATAAAAATGATACTGGTTAAATTGTCCTATAGTGTCTTCAAAAATATACTAGATAGAAATATTTAGATCTTTAATGTTCCATGATATATAATTGAATATTATTTTATCCTTTTTAAATTAAATTTTTTTTTCGGAATTCCTTCTTCATAAAAAATTTCAATGGTTCCACTCACGTCACTTATAAAATCCCACCCACCTTCCTCTCTAATTGACTCATTTAGAAACATTTTTATAAGAAAAGACCTAACCAAATCACATAAAAACTGACTAAATATCATCCAATATGTCATATTGTGTGCATAAATCAACCATGTGATGCTTGTTTTCAAACATTAGAAGAATACTAGAAGAAGAAGTCACGTTCTTCAATGAGGGTTTTTATTTTATTTGTTCCTCCACCTCTTTCATTTATTATTAAAACATGTTGATATATTAACCAAAATATAAAAAAATATAATGATATTTTATTACTTTATTTTCATAAACCATCCCTACTCCCATCAAATAGGTGATGAAATCATCATTCATGTATATTGAGAACTGTCACCCCACGAACCAATTTTATTCATTTTTTTACTACAACATCTCACTATTAGATATTATGTTGGATAAAAAGTATATATATGATATTTATAACAAAATTATAACTCTATTGTATTTATATTCTATGTAACCACTTAATTTGAATTTTGTGTGGGATACAATGACATCTCTCATGTGTACGGCATACTACCACATTGTGAAGATCTATGAGACGTCTTTCACAAATGCTTCATAGGTAATATTAGAAGCATATAGTAAATGAATATATTTGATAAAAATGAAATAATTATTATATTACTGACATAATTATATGCTTAAAAAATAATATATAATTTCCATTTTCTTACACCAAAAATTGATTACATCTTTCATATAAGTGTGGACTACCGCCTTCATGAAATGATGTTCCTATTGTTTTATCACCATACCACATTGATGATGTTTATAATAATATATAATGATATGATATGATAAATAAGATATTATTATAATTATTTAATTTTAATATATTAATTACACCATTCCTATAATTAGCATTAAAAAAGTAAAGCATTAGTCGTGAATACGTATATCCTATCTTCTCTATGATTGTATCATAGAAAATATTTCATAACTATCTTTAATAATAGGTTTTAAAAGTTTTATTTATTTAAAAATATCATATATTTTTCATGATTCTTATTTTTGTGTTGATCTAGCTATATGATTTGTGCATGAACTGAATCATCCATGAGGAAACAGTTTGGTGAAAACATTGAAATTAACAAAGAAACAATTAAAATAATGAAATATTAGTTTTGGATTTATGATAATTTTTTCTAAAAGGATCATATAAGATATTATAAACAAATTTATTGGGTGGATAAAAGTTAATAAAATATATAAATCTATAATATAGGAGTAGAAATATTTTTTCGAACAATAGGAAGTGTTAGGTAATGGACCCCATCTAGTATTCACTTCTTTGAGGCATATTGTAAAATTATGCATGTAGTTTCATATACAACATGTATATATAACATAATTGAATTTTATGAATTTGTGTGAAATTAATGTTAATTATATTATGTTTTATTTTCACAATTATTAAATATATTACACATTTTATTCAAAAAAAGTATTTACTAATTCACACATCAATGTTATGATAATTGTAAGGATTTACATCATAATATCATTTTAATAGTTAATATATATTATTGTATTTAACATAAAAGAAATTATTTTTCCATTTACTAGTTACCCTATTATTTTCATTATACTATGTTTTCTCATGAAATTCTCAATTAATATTTTCATTTTACCAATATTTAGTGGAAAATTCATTTAGAAAATGTTTTCAACAAAATACAACTTCATTTCTATCATCTATCTCTAATAGATTTTCTAAAAAAACATTTTTTCTCAAAAAAATTCCCAATTTTTTTTAAAACATTAGAATACAATTTGTTAAATTATATTTTATAAATTTTTTTTTAGAAATAAATTACAAAGAAATATTTATGTCATTTTTAAAATAATTCTCATATGGTTTTTTTTGAAAAATATAATGGAATATTTTGTTTAGAAAGTACCCCAGGATTGAAATTTATAGTTGTTATAACCACTCCGATTTTTTATAGATACTATTATAATATTTAATGAACTTTTAAATTTTAAATATTTTTTAAATGTTCGTTGAACATATAGTTTTAAAATTTGACTTCCAAAATGTAAAGGATGTTTTCCTTGAGAGTTTTATTAAATATATTATTATGTTTTTCCTATTAATTAAGGACCAAAACAGATTATTTTACATATACTCTACTATGGGTATGTTATATTGATATAGTCATTATTTTACCTATAAATTATGTATTATTTTATTTTAACAAAGATATTATTAACCATCACATCCATAATTCATTATTATAGTTAATAAATTTTCAATGATATATTCACATTCATGGGATCTTTAAATATAAAATCCTAAAAAATGTCCAAATTATTTATAATGGATATTTATGTTGTTTAAATTTTTTTTATTTTCCACATATACTATTCTACATTGAATGTAAATTTTTTGTCTAAGGAATTATTGATAAATATTCATTATTTATCTGATATGGATATTTATCTATAAGGCAAATTTTTTATGAAATAAATAGATTATTATATATAATAGGAATGCTTTAGAAATAAAAGACCTAGGTGGGGCCCAGATATAGTTTTCTCCATGATGATTCAGTAGTCCAACTGGTTGAATTAGATGGTTATCCTTAATTAAATGTGTTTCTAAAAATCATTTTTAAACTATCTTGAGGACATATCTTGTCGGTAGAGGTATTATGTTCATGGGGAAGATGATGTCCAATAATTAAGATTTTCTTGTATTAAGAATTTATTTATTATAATCAATAATTTTTTCTCAGGGATATTTCTTTAGTATTAATTTTATTAAAATTTATTTAATAAATGTAATGATTTTAAGTTATTTATATTTCTATATTGATTATTCCATTCCCAGTTCTAATATTCATGTTATCGAATAAATGGAATGTGTTTTAAATATTTTACCTTTTTATATAAATTATAATCGATGTATTTTTTCAAAATTATTTTATCCAGATTCTCATATTTTATATTTTACGGATTACATGGAATGTGTATCCAATAATTTTTATTTAAATATTTATTGTTATTATTTTTTAATGGTTACTTCCACCACACTCTACACATACTGATTAGTTGATTTCATAATTATTTTTTATTCATATCCCATCAATCCATGAAGTGTACTACATATGATATGAGAGAATATAATGAATATAATTATGATATTCTAAAAGCATATATGATAAGTTGTTTATTCAAAAGTAATATGGTAATCATTTATTTAATTAATAAATGTAGAATAGCAAACTAATCGGTCCTTTTAGATGAGATATCTTGTATATTATAAAAACTCCATAAAGAAGGCATCAACATTGGGTGCATGGATTGATGTAACTATAGTGTTTTTTCATTGAATATATATTGATAAGAATTAATGAATGGTTGTTATATTAGGACACATTTTCTTATAATAATTTATTTGATAAATTAGATAATTTGTGAATGAATTTTTTTTATAGAATACATTTTATTGATTTTGTAATTTTATGAATTATAAACTCTATATTTATGGATTAATGATTAAAATTAGTTCTAAATGGTTTAAATTGATTAAAATAAAAATTTTAAATTATATTAAAATTATATTTTAAATGTATGCCTTGGTTTGAGAAGTTATTTTTGATATATGGGCTATTATACTAATAATTATTCTCAATGTTGGTTTTCCATAAATGTTTTATTTATTAAGGGTGTTTTTGGTTACTCGCTTATTGATTTATGTATTTGGTGTTATAAAAAATTACATGATTGTAGAGATATATCCTGATTGATATGAATTTATTATTAATAAAATTATATAAAAATATTTTTTGTGATATTTTTTTTGATTTTGAAATTATAACATTATAGATATAAAAAATGAATCATAGAGGTGTTGATATTTGATAAGATGGGTTATTTTAGTTCAAGGGTTTATAAAATTCGTAATTATGTATATTTTTCATATAAAACATCCCAAGGAATGTTTTTTGTTCTAATTATGTAATGTATTCATGAATCCAACAATTATAATATATGAATAATATATAGTTCCTAAAGAATGTTATGGTACATGTTTTTTTTAATCTGTGTTATTGTTAGAACATTATTTCTAATGGATTCTGCCTTGGATGATGGTTTAATAAATCATTAACACATAATTTTCACTCCAAGATAAATTTACCAACTCATTTTAAAAGATTTAAAAAATATGTTCACAATTTTTGGGAAATTGTATCATGATTAGCTTAAATAATTACTTTTGTAAGAACCATACCAAACTATATAAACTGGTAATAAATCACATAAAAATTTAATAGGTGTAAACCATTTTTTATGTATTAAATAGAATGAAAATATTAATATATATTTAAGTAATCATATTTTTTAATTTAGATAACCATTTATGATTAACAATACATCAAATGGATTATAAAATAGTGAACCAGGAAATGATAATTAAATATGTTTAATATGATGTCACAGATCAATTATAAAAGCTATGAATTCAATTGAATAATATTAAAGGTCAATCAAAAAGACTATAGTAATGATGAAATGTCGTATTATATCAAACATTTGGAGAAATGTTGAGTCATATCTTTCTTCATACCCTATTTTACCTAGTGAGAAGTGTATTTATATCAAATTTCATCATGATAAGATTGAATATATTATAAATGAAGATTTAATTAACAAGATAATAAGAAAAACTGAGATATATTTAGTTTTAATTCGCATATTGTTGGTAATTATGTGTTATATATTTTTAAATTATCATGACTTATACCTCTAGTGTGTTTATTTCTAGATTTTATATATTCCCAACCTGACAGAATTTCCTTTAACTTGAGTCGTACTGGCAGACACTTTAGGTGTGTTATCCTTCATCTCAATAATATATAAATGGGTTGTAAGGCTTAATAAAAAAATAAAGATATATACTTTCCACCAATATCAGTTTTAATATGTTTGAATCAAATCTGACATGTAAAATATAACAGTAAGAATTAATTTATATGTATTTAATTGACATGAGGGGACATTTCATATTACATACGACTTACCCTATGTTAAAGATCGAAGGGTGTCATTGATCCACATATGTTAGAAACTAGTGTTTTAGCATCATTTAAAATTAAATGGTAGTGATTTCACCATCATAAAATGAAATAAATAACCATTGGAATCAAAATAAATAAACCATCACAGATTATATAATAGAAACTAAAAAATGAATATAAAATATATAATTGATATAAAAAAGAATGAAAAACTAATTTAGTTAAAAATATAGCCTATTTATAAAATAAATCAAGGAAAAGTGGAAAATAATAATTTTAAATCCATAATAGACACCAAAAAATACACCAAAAAGTTAATAAATGACACATAAACCCCATCCAAAGTTAAATGTCCCTTAGAAAACAATATATAATAGAAATTAAATCAAATGATTATTGATATATAAAATATTAGTGTGGGCTAAAAATCCTACCTAGTTTCCTCCTAGGGAATATATACAGTCAATTTTATATAACATGGTAAAAATTATTCTCTAAAATAAAATTTAATATATACAATTATTATAATCCTTTACATTATGATGGAATAAAACATATTTTTCTATTAAAAAGTTTTTCTTTAAATGAAAAAATAACTTGTAATTTTAATTTATATAAAAAATCCCCTTTCAAAAAGTCTTATTTAGATTTCCTAATTTATAACCATCCCATTAAATTTATTTAAAAATTCACATTTCAATACTCAAAAGAGAATTAGCAATTATGAATGTTTTTTCAAATAAAATTGAAACCAATATCTATGTTCAATAATGAACGAAATCTCCTAATAATATTATAAAAAAACAGAACCTATAGTTTTTAAAACTAGTCTATCTCTTCATACAAACGAAACATTTCAAAAATAAGTGAAATATTATTTTCTCTATCAAAAAACATTCATTCCAAACCCACCATTATACAGTTTTAAGGATAACTAGAGTCATATTTTCAAATTCATTATTTAAAAACAATTCTAAATTCTATATTAAACCATTTCAAAATATTTACAAAAACCAATTATAATGGAAATCACATAGAAATTATCCATAGTGTTATATAATATGATAATGATAAATTAATAAAATTTATGTAGGTTCCATGAAATCCAACAAGATCAAGGTTATATGGTCGAATAAAAGGGATAAATTACCTAAACTAATACTAAATAAGATCAGAACATCATGGGAATCATTCTATAGATCATGTAATAACTCCCAAAACTAGAGATTATGAACCAATTCTGACTATTTTGAACTTGTAAATATACTTAATACACCTTTCATTCAATCCATACATAAACATCAGGTGATTTATGTTCGAACCCACTATTGTTGAGTGTATTTGATACTCTAATATTATAATGATCACAATTAATGATTCATTTAATACTAATTATATGCATATTATATGATTGAATTTTATATGGTAAGACTATTTTTATGATAATTATACATAAGTTTAATGTAATGTCACTATTATCAGAGAGTCACTGTTGGGACTTTTCACCATTAGGCAGGAGATACCATTGAGCTGAGTCACCACTATGGATGAGCTACCACCATTTTTGTAACTACAAGGTATATTATATCAATAGTATTTATTTCTAGGAAGAGATAAAACCAACCTTTTCAGCACCAAGACTTTTACCACGAGATGTTGATTCACCATCATCTTCTTGCTAAAGTTTCTATAGGAGGGGTTAATCATGATTAGACAATGATTACTTTCATTCTAATAAAATTTGACAATTTATTCATCACATAGTCAATACCAATATAAGGATTGTGGATCTCCTCCAAATGATGATGTTATATATTCTCAAATGACTTCTCTCTCTCTACCTTTACTAAATAGTTATGACATTTAAAGCGATTAATTACTAAAAAATATTATACCATAAAAATATCAATATGTTCAATTACATTGATTCAACTACTATAAAGATCAGCTAAAAGGAAGAATAGATTACATACAAAGAGATTGATTTTGAAAATTACATAGATAACCCAAAAAATTATAACATATTCATAGGATCCCCTATTAAGCTACAATTTTCATGAATGAATCTCAAAATCATCACCAACACTAATTAGAGGAATTCCATCATTCCGATCATACCAAACTGAGCATTACTATAATCATTAGTTTTATTTTAGTTTATTATTTTTCATTTTATCAGTGTGTTGTTACTATGTAATCAAACACTCATGTTCTCCTACACCTAACTGGATAATACATGATATTTTCTTTATATATTATTTCTGTTTTTCCACTATGTTTGTCTAAGAGGTCATTTTGTGTCCTGTGTTATTTATAATTCCCATGTATAGTTGTATAATATGGTAGTTATCAACGAAATCATGTTGTAGATGTTTTTCAACTGATCCAGTTTTTGATTTTTTTCATTACCCTTTTAACATATTTGGCAATAACAGATTTCTAAGGGGGTAAGATTATATATCATATGGAGACCGAACCAGTTGTTCATTCTGCTATGTTATTGTGTATTATTATGTTATCATGTCCTATTTATTCTGACACTGTAATCTACTATTACTTTATAATAAATATTATGTACTATTTTTATATTATTTTCTCAATCAAAATTCAATTAATAAGGTAATGTAATTATGAGAATTATTTTATTTCAGACTTAATAACTCATTGAAAAAAAAATTAAATGGAAATATCTTATATAATTATTATATTTTGATTTATTAGATCGTTTTTTTATTTAGGGTATTTTTTATTTAGTCAATCTTTATGATATATTTTATTTGGAACTCAATTAACCCCTCCTTGGGTTACTCACTATGACCAAAATTTGGTATTACTGGATTTTAAAAATTAACATGACACCTTGGATTTTACTTTTATTCTAAATAACTCAAATTTCAATAAATTATAAATATTTTTTTGTGGACAATCGAAAAGAATGATCTGCTACAAATAAACAAACTTCTTTCAAAGGTAAAAATTATACTCAATGGAAAATCAAAATGAAAATTAATTTAGAAATTATTGGTTTTGAAATATGAAATGTAATGGAAGATTAATATGAAATACCAAAAACTACTATAATTACATAGAGTGATGCTACAAACGCTACTTAGAATAATAATATTTATGCTATAAATTTTATGTTTTGTTCCTTGAGTGATGCTAAGTTAAATAAAATTTCTACTTGAAAATTTTCTTTTGAAATATGGAATAACTTATCTATTTCACATTAAGGGATATCAAATGTCAATGAAATGAGACTAAATTCTTATTCAATAATGTATTGAACTTTTAAAATAAAATTTGATGAACCTAATTTTGAACTGTATCAAAGGTTTAGTGAAATATTTAATACTATGTTCACACATGGAAAAGAAGTGATAGACAACATTCAAGTGATGATATCTCTCAGATTCTTACCTGACCTATGGGGATGAAAATTTGTGTAATTAAACAACCTATTCATGTGTAAAGTACATATCAAAGAATTATTATGAAATATGATGATGTACATAGATGATATTAAAGTCAACATAGATATCGATAAAGAGAAACCAAAAAAAATCAGTAGCCATCAAAGCTACATCCTACCAACAAAAAGAAAAAGGTATAAGATGAAAATACTGGTGGAGAATAATCTTATAATGATAATGATGAGAATATATCCCAAATGGTTATAATATTCCTGAATTTTTTAAGGAAAATAATTTCTCCAAGAAGTCAAATTTTATATGAAATTATGATAATAAGAGAAATAAGTTAATATATTAGAAAAATGATGACACTAAAAATCATATAAACATATAGAAATTGAAGAGTAATATACATATTAAATATGAAATTCTAAATTTAAAATATAAAAAGATGTATGACGATATAGATTCAAGAGATCCATGAAAGCAACATGGTAGGACTACAATGATAGGTCAAGTGATTTAGAAACTAATCAAGAAGATATGAATGAAATGGGAAATATGTTCTCTGTCGTAAGAAACTCTTAGGTACAAAATGTTCTTTATGCTTCTCCTAATAACATTTCAAATGTTTGTAAAAATAAATAATATAATTATATTGATGAATGCATGAACAATGAATACTTGTATGATTATTGTAACATGTTGGATGATATGTTTCGTGAGATTGAGGATAAATATATGTATCTTAAGAAACAACATTCTTTGAAAGTAAATATTTAAACCAACCTTACTATTGTGAAGGGAAAAATGATAAAATGTTTAAAAAGAAAAATTCATTAAAATTATTAAATAACCAGCTAAAGAAAGACATAAAAAGTATAACTAATGGTCAGAAAACAATAACTCAAATACTATAATATAAAGGTTATCTCAAGTATAACCAGAAAGTCAGTCAGAGACTATCCTATGACCAATTATTAAATAAAAAAATATTTGATTTTTCATAGGACACTAGGCCTCTGAAAAATTGATTCACATATAAAGAAAACTAGAACATTATTTGTTAGAGATCTAAAAAATCATGAATTCTAAAATTGAAGAGTTTGTGATCTTTAATAAAAAGGGAAACTTCATAAGATTTATTTTTTGTATATGAAATATGTTCCAATATATCCACCTATATATTTATTTCATATAAATAATATTAGAACCTCTATATTTTATATTTTAGTTGGAAAAACATATATCTGTGAACATATATATGACTTCTTTAGACACACGTGAGTATTCGTCATAGCTCAAAAAAATGAATAATATTCAAACATTATTAGGTATGCAAAATCTATATAAAATCATTTTGGGCTTAGGATTATGAAATTAATAAGTGATCATGTTAGAGAATTTCAAAATTATGACTTTGAATCATTTTTTTCTAAAAATGGAAATAATAACAACTTTTTTTCTTCTAGGGAACCACAAGAAAAATTTTATGGTAGAAAGAAGAAATAGAACTCATTAAGAGATATCTAGAACTATAAAAAATGAGTATTAAATTCCTATATATATTCTTAAATAGGTTGTTAACACATCATGTAATACTATAAATAGATTAATAAATATGAACTCTATTAAAAATAACACCATATGATTTTTGGAATAATAGAAACCCAAAAGGTTAATTAAATTAGATTTGTTGGTTTCAAATTCATTATATTTAATACAAATATAAACGATACAAATTTTTATCCAAGGGTGATAAAATAAGTTTCCTTGGATATTCAACATTTATAAAATCTTATAGAGTGTTCAGTAAGAGAACCCAAACAATTGAAGAGTCTTTAATTGTTAAATGTGATGAAACCACCCCTAATAAACCACAACCTATATTAGAGAACCTTTAGGATGATCTTAAATCTCTAACTCTCAAATCTAAGTCATCTTAATGTTATGTACGAAAACTAAGAAGTCTACCTAGTGAACATACCAAACCAGAACCTAACAAATATATTGACACAACTATCCCCTCTTCTTCAATACATATTAGGACTCATAGAAACCACACGTTATATGATGTTATAGGACATAATTATATTGGAATAAAATCTAGAGCTTCGCATAGAAATCAAAATGAACACCATGTATTCTTGTTATAGCTTGAACCAAATAACATTAATGATACCATCAATGATGGATTATGGGTAATAGGAATGCAAGAATAAATTAATAAAATTTTGAGAAACAATGTTTGGGATCTTCATGAAAATTTTATGGAGAAAATAACTATTGGAACTAAGTGGGTGTTTGAAACAAAGATGATGAGTAGAGAACTGTAATATTAGAAAAGTCTAGATTAGTTTCACAATGTTATAAACAAAGACAAGGTATTGATTATGACGAAACTATTTCATATGTAGCCAAATGTGAAACCATTTGGATACTACATTCTTATATAAGAAAGTTGGGTTTCAAAATATATATAATATATAATAAAATTTAATTCATAAATTGATTTTTAATGGATGTTTTATTAATGACCCCATTTATTTCAGAATCCACATTTTCCAAATCACAGTTCTGAACATAAAAGCACTTTTTATAGTTTAAATTAATCTCCGGTGGCTTAGTATGAATGAATTTCTTCTATTCAAATTTAAAAATGTTTTTCAAAGGGTATATATATTCAAAATAATTTTAAAAATATAATTTCAAAATATATATTAATATTAAAAATATTTGTAGATTATATTATTTTTGGATTTACTCAATATTTCCAATCAAGTGAATTTTTAAACCTACATTAAGTGAATTTGAAATGATTTTAATGTGTGAAATCAAATTCATTCATGGATTTCATATTTTTCAATGTAAAAAACTTGTATCTTAAATAAAATTAAATACTCTAAATAAATTTTATAACCTTTGGTTTATATTTCAATAAATATAGTGATACTCCCATTAGTACAACATGAAAACTAGATCCTGATGAAGCTAGAAAATCAGTAGATCAATCTTCTTATAGATCCATGATTTTACATCTCATATATGAAACATCTAATCATATTTATATTATGTTTAGTGTGTATATGAGTGATCACTTTAAATAAAATACAAAATATTCACCATTATTATATGTCCAAATAATCTTTAAATACCTCTAATATACAACCAATTTTGGATTGTTTTATTCAAGAAAAATTTATTTATTTTTATCATATTATTTATATGTTGATTTTAATGGTAAAAAGTTAGATAGAAATAGAACATCATGAAAATTTCATATTTTAGGAAAATCACTATTATGATGTTGCTGTAAGAAAAAAAATTTGTTTCACTATCTACTAATAAAGATAAATACATAGATAGAGGAAGTTATTGTGCACAAATATTTTTGATAAAACATACATTACAAGATATCTGACACCAATTTAGGCATTTTCTTATAAATTGTGAAAACATAAATGTGATAAAAATTTCAAAATATCTATTATTCCTGTATAGAACAAATCAAATTGATGTACGAAATCACTTTTTGAGAGAAAATTATCAAATAGGAGACATAACATTAGAATTTTTTTGGAACGGAACATCATCATGTTCATATCTTCAGATATCCTTTCAATTATGATGGATTAAACTACATTAAACATGAATTAGGAACCATTGATGACTCAACATTAATAATTCACCATTGTATAGTCACTATTAATGGTTCATCATTGATAATTAGACATTAGAAAGTCACCATTGGTGACTCTCCATTCAAAGGTCATCATTGATGAGTCACCATTGATAAGTCACCATAGAGAAAAAACTATTGGAAATTCATCATTGATGAGTCACTGTTGATAAGTATACATTATAAATAAACCATAGATGAATCACTATTTATAATTCACCATTGTAAAGTCATTGGGGATGAGTTTATATTTCTAAGTCATCACTCTTAAGTCATCAATGATGAGTTTAAATTAATAAGTCACTAATGGAATGATAATGTTGATGATTAACAGTTGAGAGAGTCACCATTCCTTTTTTTTCATTTAATTTATTACCATTTATATTATTTTCAAGATTAAATATATATTTTATTAAATTTATTATTTATTTTTTGGAATGCGTGAATGATAAATATATCTGGATATATCAACTTGATTCACTACATATTAAACCCTTAAACTCTTGATCATTTTTTGTACTCTTAAGATGATCGTCATTACTTACTCTCTTAAGCCTTCAACTGATCCAAAGGGAATTTTTGGTGTGAGAAGAAAATTCTCATCCATAAGAGATGAGGTAATCTATGAATTTTAAAGTATCTACCAATATTTTGTATATTTTCTCCCAAAACACGCACCTAGAGAAACATATTTTTATAGAAGAAAAAAATCGATGTGTAATGGATCCCATTTATGAAAAATCTAGTATTAAAATTTTAATAAAATTATAAAAGTATAAACGAGTTCACATAAAATTATGGAGTGTATTATATAATGTTATTATATTATCTCTATTATAATGATATGAATGTTTTTAGAAAGACATTGGATTTTATAAAATGACTCATTGATAGAGAAGATAATTGCTTGTCATAAATGGAATGAGAATAATGCCATAAAGTACCTTGTAAAGGGGTATATGACGATTTTCTATTAAATATTCGAAGTGATAAAGAAATGTTCAAAAATTAAGAGGATCTCATACATTTTACTAGAGATGGTACCCTTTAAGTGCCATCTAATGTTGAACTTAGTGGTGAATGTAAGGTGTTATTCATGTTTGTAAGGAATGTTTCTTGTCATAGAATATAATATTTCAACATCATGAGATATCATGCCATTTAAATTCTATTTATGAGGGAAAAAAGAAAAATTGTCAATCTATATTGATTTTTGATTATTCATATGTATCAGATATGATTGATGTGCTCAATATCAACTTCGATAAAATATCCTAACATAATTTATTTTATCTTATTTTTGAAGGTATTTATCAATGAAGTATAAGAAGAGGAATATAGGTTCTGTGGTTTTTATAATAAAATAGAATTTATAAATTGATAATGTGTGATGGAATCCATTCAATAAACATTGTGTACGATAAAATGGAAAATTATATGAAAAATTCAACTATGTTGATCATTAAATAAGGCCAACGGACATGGTGGATCCTATTCATGATGACAATGAGTTAGTTGATTACATAGATGACGATGATAGAGAAAAAGTTTATAAAGGTATGGAAGTGGATGAAGAATCTTTTCTGTGGTTATGGGATGTGATTTTGAGTTTCTTAAATCTCACACTAAAGTCTATTTTGGAGCAATCAGTCAACCATTTTCTCATAATACCTGATAATCTATTTCAGATAACAATGATGAAGAGGAAACTACACTATCTAGAGAGTCTTTGTTTAAAACTTCATTATACAAAACATCATGTGAATATAATTTTAATGAGAATTCCATTGTGAAAATACTGGTATGAAATAAATTGGTGACAATGGCAATGAAAAAATAAATGGAAATGATAGTAATAATGATGAGTATAATGATGATGTATATAATGATAATGTATTGGATCAATGAAATGATAAAAATGATGAATGTGGTGATGATAATGGATATGATCCTAGTAATGATCATAATAATGGAAGAGATAAGAATTGAGATAATCCACCTGATCATGATCAAGAAATATTTTAAATGAATCCTTTATCACCAGTGGTATCAAAATCAAATAGGGATGCGAATCAATATATAGATACTGAGATGTATTATTTCTACTTGTAATAGTATATGATGTGGATTATACTGGTGAGGGGAATTGGATACACCATATTATTGATAATTTATAATAAATGGATCAATTAGAACTATCATATAACTTATAGGTAGCTCATGCACTTTCCCTATGTATACTTGAAGTTGTTTTATCCCTTCCATTACCCATAGAATCTAAAATTCATCCTTATACTGGACCTAAAGATAGTTACTTTGATGAATTGGTAATGTATACTTTTTTTAGATTTGTTTTGTATTATATTGATTTGGAATATGATCATGAAAATGTTGTCATAGAAGATGTATATTTAGTGGATCAACATGAATAATCAAGGGTGTTGAAACCTTTTACTCACATTGAGAAAGATATAACAACTCAGACTAATGTGGCCCATGAATAAAGAAGACATATTTATCATCTATATGTAATAAGTTTTGATGTTATGAAACAATCTGAATTTGAATCATCTCAAAGGAATGTGATTTCTGATTTGGTCTTCTTGGGATGGAAATTAGTTTCAGATTTTAAATGTTCCATGAACCCTCAATCATCTCCAATTTCTAGACTCAATGAAGAAAAAAATTGATATTTACTTATGTTGGTTATATCCTATTCAAAAAAATTTGTTAAATTTAATATTCATGAAATATAAGTGGATAATAGAATATTATCAACAGATGATAGTTTCATGGAAGCCTTAGTAGAGGGATCAAAATCCTTTTTTTATAGATGATTGAATTATATTTTCTAGAAGTTTTAAATCATTAATTCTACTGCCTCTACATGATATTTTCATCCTTAAACACTTTTAAAATTAATAGATATATGATCCATAATATTATCATATAATAGCTCAGTAATACTTCGGTTGATGTGACCACTCATGAGGAACAAATATAAATGACACATAATCCTTTACAAAATGTATATAAGATGATTAGAGTGTATTACATTGATCTAAAAAAATGATAAGGACATCACCAAGATATAAATAATGTATTATTTTGTAAATATTTATAAAAATAAGGATATGTCAAATAAAATCAAATTTATGATATAGAATATTGTTTTTCCACTAATAAAAAGATATTTCAAAGAATATGTGATTTAAATGAAGGTTCTCACCAGAACTCCACATAGATAAATTGAAGAGAAAAAGTTTCTCTTTAGTTCGGTAGAAAAGGGATGTAATATATTAATATATTTTATCAATATAATGGAATCCTTATTAGATTTATATAGTACATATATTATTGTAAGAGAGCTAATTCTTGTGAGAATTATTGTATTAACCATAACCACTGATCTAGTTAGATACATACCTTAGTGATTACTCAGCCAGATGGTCTTCCGCCTATAAAATTTCAACCAATGATTTTATATCAATCTGATGCATTCATATAACATAGATTTGTTATTATTCCTAATCAAATTCCTCCTTCCAAAAAAGTCTATTCCATTACCAACCATGTTCCAAATTTTAGAACAACTGTCTCCTCACAGGGCAGAGATAAGGACAAAGAGAAAGAGAATGTTGATCTTCCACCTACCCCTAACTAGTGAATGTGATTATATTCAGCCGTTTTATGGAGATCATGTCTTCATAACTCAACATATATTTTTCTAATATTAAATGAAATATCTTTCAGTTATTCTAATTTATTGTGTTCTTTAGAATTTAATTTTTTTCACTATTATAATATGAAAGGGGGGGATAAAATTAAAATTTATTTTAATATAGTAATATTAATATATTTTTGTTTTTAACAAATATTTTTTATATCACAATCATATTAAATATATCTCATATTATCTATTTCTACTTTATTAATACATGTATTATAAAATTATATGTTTCTTGATAATCAAAAATTGAGAGAATGTTATAACCTCCTTGTGTGGAGTGTGTTTGAAACTCTTTTATTTTAATGATCACAAACCATGATTATTTTAGTAATAATGATCTATATGTTTTATGATTTCATTTTTTATAGTAAGACTATTTTATGAAAATTAGGTTAACTGTCATGGTGAGTCACTTTTTTATAGGAGTTAGTGTCTGGACTTTTCACTATATGCCAAGATCTAATACAGAGGTTGGTTAATATTAATGATTAGCCACCATCAGTATATTCATCATCAGGCCAGATACTTCCATATACCAATTCACTTATAGCTTCTTACTACCATTTTTTCTTGAGGACTTTTTCATGAATATATCAATGAATGTTTTCATAGCAGGAAAGATTGGCCAAGTCATTATGACACCGTAAAATCTAGTCTATGGATGTTTGATATCCTCCATATAATGGTGCAATATATAAGTGAAATAAATATCTCACTATGCAATCAATATATTTTAAATATACAAAAATTATTGATTTAAAAAAATACATCAAATTATGATGTCAAAACTATGAGTTTTTACAATCTCACAGATTCATATACTATAAAGATCAATAACATAAAAGCACATAATCCATTATAGGGAATAAATAATACACTGATGGAGATCAACTATAACATTACTATAGATTTCTATGATCTTATATTCCTTTTCAATTTTCAAGAATAGAGGTCAAACTCCTAATCTACACTAACATGTGTACTTCAATCATTCTATGCATACAAGACTGGGAATTAATATATTCATTGTTTCTCTTATTATTTATTTTTTCTTTTAAATAGTGTTTTGTTACTCTATAACCAGGCACACACAATCTCCTACACCTAAAAAGAGAATACTTGACATTATGTACTACCATTAAATCTTTTTTTACACTATGCTTTTTTAAGAGGTTGTTTTGTGGATTGTGTTATTTTTTCTTTACCCATTTAACTATATAAGTGTATCTTTAGAGAGTAAATGGTGTAGTTATTATTTCATTACCTCATTTAGGTTATGGATTTGGTGTTATTATGATTATAATATTATTAATTGCAGTTGATTTATATGTTGATGGGATTAAGTCTCATCTTGAGATGGGACCTCAATATTATTCTTATGTGTTATTGTGTTTTAATTTATTACTATACCATAGATTTTTTTATCTATAAACAAACACATTAATTTGAAAATTATTCATAACTTGTTTTTTTATTTGTTTTTGTAGAAGTAGATTGATTTTTAAAGAAATGGTAATAATAAATATTATTTTATTTTAGACTTAATCAATCAATGATAAATATTTTAAAATGATACATCGTCTACCAAGCTTCTATATAGATTAATTTGATTGATTTTTATCACATGGATTTTATTTTAACTAAATAATTCAATGAAATTATATTTTAAACTCAATTCACCCCGTGAGTTACTCTAACTGACAAAAAAACTCCTTCACAACCACAAAAATATAAATATCAGAAGATTGATGTCCTGAAATAAATTCTGGATTAACATTAGAATTGAATAAATGAAACACTCATTTGTGAACCCATTATCTTTTAATGGGGTTTCATTATATAGGAAATCTAATACTTTCCCTTTAATAACATTGAAATTCAAATAGATGTGAAAAAAATAAATTTTTTCATATGTCAAATAAATGGAATTTCTAATATCTCACCCATCATAAACTATATCATCATATGAAAAAACATAATAATTATAATTCATTAGAAATATATAAATATATATCAATATAAAACATCCAATAATTGGATTATAAGCCACACTAGGTGTAACAAGAATCACATGAGTAATGATTGGGTCTCTTAAATTTACATAAAACACTAATTTCATATACACCCAAACATACCATATTTCAAAAAAACCATAGAATTCGAAACCAATTAATCTGTTTTGAAGACCATCACAATAATATCATTGGAATAAATTTTATTTAAATACTAAATAAAACCCAATTATGAACTCACATATTCCATTAATCAATCATGCAAACAGTCAAGGCCACCAACTTGTTTCAAAACATAAATCAAATTGGTCGTGATAATATTTTAAAATGAAATAACACATTTTCATTATTTTAATATCATTAAACACATCATAAAGTTGATATAAAAAATAATTTAGTAAATTTATAATTATTTAAAATAATCAAAATGATGATAGATTGTAATTTTAATACAAAATTAACCATTTAAAAACAACATAGGATCTTTCAAAAACACATTACAAGGATTCCCATTCCATGATAATGATTAAAAGTACATTAAATAAATGTTAACCCCTAATGGTTCGTGTATACATGATAACATGAAGGAATTAACATTATTAAACAATCACAAAATTAATGGAAGAAAATAAAATGAAAAAAAACAAACACCAATACTGGTTCTATAAAAAACAGAAATATATAACCTATTATGGTGGACAATATAACAAGAAAAAACATTCCATATACAAAACATGCACACAAAACCCATATGATTAAGAAAAATTCCAACAATAAAATTGAACAGTATGATTAGTAGGGTTTATAGAAGGAGACAAATCAAATAAAATATGACAAATAAATGAGATATATGGTTTTAATGGTACATAGGATTTTAGAATACACATTACAAGAGGGTAAAGGACCATCAAAATCAAAGGGAAAATGATAAACAAGCATTATAGTGGTGGAAGGATAGTTTGTAAGGGGAAAAATTATTTGATTCCATGATTGTTAGAATAAATAGGGGTAACTGTAAATTCTACTTTATTTTTTTCATGGAACACTTCGTGGATTATCCATGTTGACTTCCAACCCATTCACCAAATATACATAAGTCACCACCTAGACTAATACCACTCACATGAAAAGACCTTTAGATTCCATACTATTTGAAAAACTATTAACCATCAAGGAAAATGGGATTTTTAAATTACAAAGCCAAATTTACATGATTATCTCAATGTTTTTAGCATCGTTATGTGACCATTTTCTTATAGAATAAATACCCATGGATCATTTTTATTTAACCTTGAATTTATATGTTTTGGAGTTAATCATATGATACCCATGCAGATTAACTTTTGTATAACAATTTGAACTAAAAATACATCTACACAAGTGTAACATCATGGATTTCTTTGTATATGAATTTAAACCACGCCTAGTAAGAAAAATGCATCTTAACTTATATTTATTTCAATAAAACATCACAAAAAAATTAAATATGAAAAATTATGTTTTGATAATATAAAATAAAAATCTCATTGGCATGGAATGGGTAACAATTCTACAGCCATTCATTTTTTTTCCAAGAAACAATCAAGACAATGAAAAGATTAATTTAATATTGATATTAAACCAAAATCTCAAGGAAAAGGGATGTCCCAAAATAGATGGATGTGCCCTAAAATAGAACACACCATCCTAAAAAAATGATAAACAAGAAGATTTATTAAATTGAAGACCAAGAATATGTCGCCCCAACAGTTACAATTTATAAAAAAATGGGTAAAGAAAAGGAAAACTATTTTCTAAAAAATAAAATATCATCCTCAAGAAACTCTTTCCCAAAGTATGATTGGAAAATATTATAGTCCAATGCCTAATGAAAGATAAAAAATAATGGCACCAAAATGACTTTGGGAAGGAATTAACTATGAGCATCTTGAAGGATCAAAAAACATGATCACCAAATACTTAAAATCGAAAATCTAAGGATCACAACTAGAAATAATCACATTTACGAGAAGTTATATCGATAAAACTGGCGTCATAAAATACATATGAGGTATCATATATCAATACCAACGGAATATAATACATTAAAAAAATAAAATTTAAAATTTAGCTAAATAGGGTCAATGGTGGGATTGAAAATAAAAATACACTCCAAGGTATCCATACAAGATCATAGGGATTTTCTCATGTCCTAACCAATATGACAAAACCATCCATAGATATATACCATAATAGAGAAATATAAAGAATCATATAGTAATGAGACATATATATCCTCTATGTAATAAATGTTTTATAAAGGAAATCAAACTATAACCTATTAGAACACTTCGAAATTAATTCACCAATACACATCCAGTCCAAACACACCTTGTTACTCATAAAAATTGTTCACCATAAAAAGAGGCCCTACCTAACACCCAATGGATACTCCTAATTAAGTACATTCTATCCTTCCAAATCATCTCCATTTTCAATAATATAATAATCCCACACTATAGCACACATTAGAGACTCTTTGAAAGCAGTATCTCACTTGACTAATAATTCAAACAAGGATCATATCCTAAGATATATATATCACATGATTCCCAAGAAAACGTTCAAACCAAAAGATTAATTTAATAACTCTATAAAACACCATAATTGTGGATAAATTACTCCTATGAAACCCTTAAAATAATTTGTACTGTTAATATAAAAAGAGCACAAAACACTATTGGCCAATTCTCACAATTATAGTATATTTTTCTAAGATGCTTACATCAAAAAATGATTGGACATTATATCAGACTAAAAATACACCCTAATTCACATCAAGTAGTACGAAAATAAAATATAAGGAAAAAATAGATACATATAAAATAAAATAAGTTCAAACCATCAAAAAAAATCTTTTAAAATGAATTTCCTTATAAAAAATAGTCCCAAAATACCATTTTAAAAACATGTAACCATTTATATTGGTTCTTAATTAACTAAAAATCAAATAGAAACCATTTTTCAATATTAATCTAAATCATAAATTTGATGTCTCCAATATATTTTTTTTCTAAATCTATATTCAAAAAAAACATCACCAAATTTTAAGCCAAATAATATATCAATATATAATGATAAAAACATATAAGTATTTAAAATTTAAAATTCTTATTGTTCCTAAACATGAAAAAGTGTAAATACTCAAAAATTCCTCATAATCTAATTTTGGAAGTCACCATATTTTTATGGAATATGAAACCCACCTATCAAAACATCATGTGAACCAAATTAAATAATAAATCATACATAAAAAATTTCCAAATATCGAAATGGAACTAATAATATAAAAATATATCATAAATCCCATTATCATATTACAAATAGGCCATATAGCCTTGTTTGAAATAAAAAACACTACTTCCATTAAATAATTATTTTCACATCATATGAAAAGTCACACAATTTAAGGAGTAATACAAGCCTTAACATGAATTCAATTCAATAATTCCAACATATCACATAAACCAAAATTAATATTTTATACATAACATAATATACTCATGTCAATCCATTCATAAAGGGGACTAAAGCTAAAAAATAAAGTGTTATATAGAATTGTTATTTCCTTGACCTTATAGCTGATGACAACATGTTAATCATTATTTGGATTTATATTAATTCTTGAATCTGGTTTAGGGTTGTTGTATGGATTTTTGTTACCAATAATCCAAACACAAACTTTCATCCCCCTTTATATCTTCAAAACACAAACAACCGACTATGAAAACAAGATTTTTTACAATTTTGAAATAAATAGGAACACAGTGCCATCTATACTACAACCAAACAAAGAAGTCCATTTGGATCTAAGGCAGTTCCTGATCCCCAAAGGCTAGAATCTAGTTCATTTATATCACATAAATTTACTTCCAAATGATTTCATAGTGACAAAATTTTCTAAATAAAAAAAAACAAAAATAATTAACCAACCATTAGTAGATATGAAGAATTGAACTGTCAATAAAAACATACAACTAAAATAAAAATATATCAACACTAAATGTATACATAAAAATAGTATATGAATAAAATAAATAAATAAAAAAGGACCAATATTAACTCAACTCCAAAATGGAAACCCTGAAATAAAAAACTTCTATACTTTACCCCTGAACACCAAAATAAGTCATCACGTCCCTCAGTAGACCAAGTTGGAAATAATTAAACTAGAATGAACCTATACATTTAAAATATCTATGTGAGTTAAATACCAGAGTGGTTCAATACATGATTAATCTATATATTATATTTTATATTATGTCTTAAAAATGATAATATTTAATAAAATAGAATTATACATTTTTAATAAGTCTTTAGATTATGATGAAATAGCTATAAAATTTTGTGTTAAAACATATATTCCTTATAAAAAACAATCACATGTAATAATTTTTCCTCTATTGAATACAGTTTTAAAATAATTAATTTTAAAAACCCAACTAAAAACTATATCATAAAAAGACATTTCATAATGAAATTTTTAGAACTCAAAATATATATCAAAAATTACATATAGTTTTATAAAATATATTTGAAAAAATCATATGTAAAACTAGGAATGATGACCAAAAATAATGTTATAAAAATAATCACCCATAGGATTTCATAAAAAATCATTAATTATTCAATTGAAAAAATTCCTAAATAACATATATAAATTCATTTCCACTTCAAATATAAGTCATCCAGATTTCATAAAACAAGATATGTAATGAACATTGGTATACAATTTCCATCATCATTCCTTAAATAAAATTTCTAAAAATCCATTTCAACACATTTTAAAGGACCTAATCAAAACCCATATGATGGAATGTACATAATAATTACCCAAAATATAAATATGTATATATGGATAAACATACACTAGAAAAAGGTCTCCATGAAAGATAATAGTTATAGGGTGTAATATCAATAAAAATTTTAATCGCTAAAAATTATCATTAATATAATCCTAGCATCATGGGAGTTGTCCTAGAGCTCTCGTAATAAAGACCCTAGGTGACTAAAATTTACCTAAGCTAGAAATATTAATCATATTATGGGAATATGTATACTTTTCATACTATTTATAAATTAACATTCTTGGATGGTCTTTTCTACCATACAAATAACATGATAACTTGATCATTGGCCTAATACCCCTTAAGTCAAACCATCATGGTGTAACTAGCCATTACTAACTATACAACCCTCTATTTATACCATTTTTTCCATGATTTACCTAATAAAAATTATCAACAATAATTTTATGAAATTTAAAATTGAGTAGTTAATAATAAATTAATAAATACGTAATATTTATGGATTTTGAAATAAATCACTCCTCACCTTCTATTCCCTCACCAGAATACCCCAAAAATATATATCATAAGAAGCTTTTAAGGTTGATTCAACTAAAATAATGCCCAACCAATTAATAATCCATGTTGGAAATAAAAAGAAAATAACTGGGTATAAAAGGATCTCCTTCAATTGAATAAAATTAATTTTTCATAATTTGAAAAATAATCAAATTTCTAAAATATCCCAACATTTCCAAGAAACTCCCTCTATTTTCAAAAAATTCCTAATCAAATATTTAGATAATACATTATTACGAATATCTATGAAACCCATTTTGAGCTCACATTTCCCAGTATAATACCTTTTAAATCATTCAAATATAACAATGGGTTACAAAACATTATTTTAATGGGTTAACACATGGTATTAAAATAGTCCAACATAGAAAGAATAATTCAAAACCATTAAACAGTTCATGAACATTATTTTTATAAAATTATTTTGTTTAAAAATATTAAAAACCTCATGTTGATGATCTCCAATGTATATAAAATAATAATCACCATTTAAAGCATGTTTTACGTTTTCAATGAAAACTCAAATGAAATAAAATTATATGCTAAAATTTATCCCCATATAAAAACAATTTTTCCCATGATGCAATAAAATTATGTGAAAAAATTACATGAAAACCCATTTTTAAATCATTCTAAATTTTATAGAATGAAAAAAATAAATATGTAAATATATACTTTAATTCAATAATGAACTAGCTTGAAGTCACCACATATGATGGAAATCACTATTAAAAAAATAATTCATTCACTTTACAACCCCTTTAAAAAATAATTCCCAATACACGGAACAAGACCTAGGGTAAAATTGACTGATACTATTATTTTGGATCATGTATTGAGATTTATCATGTGAAATAAAAAATACTGAAAATTTAGGGGGTTTTGAGGGACATAAATAGGATGAATCCATATATAAACATTGAGGAATATGACCAAAATAAATGGGATGTATAGAGGGGGTGATCATTTAGGGTTATTGGTCCATTAAAATGACATAAAAATATAAATAGAGGTTAACAATGCTAAAATATAGTATTCTAAAAATTGTAAATTAAACGATAAATGGAACAGGTTAGACTATAATTTCTGTTAATAAATTTGAACAACTCATGCATCAACCATCGACAAGACACTACCTCTATGAAAACAGCTCATATAAATACAAATAGGGATTAAACAATGTTAGAAATCAACGAAGAAACAATCTCAAATTTCCCCATCCAATTGAATATCCAATTATCATGATTTTCACATTCATTACTAATAAATTTCTATGTTTTTCACTTCCACCCTTACAAAATTAATACCCCACATTGGTTCCCATAATATACACATAGACTAGATTCAACTACTCATTACCCAAAAAAACTAACAATTATAAAATATTATAAACAATGGAATCATCAATGTAATTATAACCACATGTATTCCTATACATTGCTGATTCAATGTGTGCACATCATGATAAAGTTATATGATTTCCATATTTTGGGATAAAACATCATAGAAATTTAATACACAAAAAAATAACTTTAAATAATACAAAATAAACATAGTGAAATAGAATATATCACTGTACAAATAATAATGGTAAACTATATAGAAAAACAATGATATTTTTAGTATATGTAGGATTATATAAAACCATAAAATAAAAAATATAAAAACACACATATAAGATTTACTCCCCCATGTATTTTCACTAATTAAACCTCAGATATATATACATAAATGATTCCCTCCAGTAACCATAGGAATTAGAAACTTCACTACTACACCAAAAATCCAAAATAAACATTCATATTTGTATATACGATAATGCTAAAAGGAAATGGGATAGTTCATAAACATATCCAATACACTATCCCAAAATATGTATTATTTGAAAAAAATATTTGTTAAAACGTTTTCAAGATAGGAATGAATAATGTTTTGTTATTACAAAACACTTCTGAATTGGTAATTAATAATAAATATAATATTGAAAAAATAATTCAATTTTTATAATAATTTAATATGGGTTTCAAAATATAAAAACTGTAGTTCAATATAAATGATAGATATAGAGAGGCACCCATACTAAAAAGAAACCTTATCTAGTCCTGGAATAACTCACTAGTATCTAATGGTACCATCATTAACATAAATGAAAATTAACTATTTTTCTAAATTCAATAATACCATATAAACATATTTTCATGATTGATGTTTCACTGGTTGATCATACCTAACAACTATGGGCTTTTATTTTTTATAACAAATTTCTATCTACTGGTAAGAATCTGTGCATAATCATCACTAGCTAAGTAAATGTTAGTATAAAATATAAAAAGTGTTTATGTTTACCATGATGTTCTAAAAAACAATTTTTTAAATTTTTTATAATGTAGATTAACTATACTCACAAATCCCTTTTATAAAAATAGAAACACAACACATTGAGATAACATATCCATTTAATATATTGACTATAAAGAACATTTTTAATTCATAATAAAATAAATTTGTAAACTAGTAAATCATAGTAAACTAGAAAACCACTAATTTTTAAATAAAAATAATTTATTACAAATAAGGAATTTTTATTCTATTTTAAATATCATTTAAATATACCCATATTAATATTAAATCATTTAAATTAATTAATAGAACACAATAATTATGAATTTCTGAAATAAATTATTCTCAAAAATTTATAATGAAATATAAAAATAAATTAAACAATTAAACATATTAATTAATTTAAATGACATATTATTTTCCAAAATATCAATATAAAAAACAACATTTAAAAATGGTGTAGAAATTAGTTATCAATTACTTTGGTATAATGATACAATATATTCATAAATTGTTTTTAAAATGATCCCTCAATGCCTTTATTAGTTTTGAATCTCTTGGGCAAAAAAACAAGGGTAACTGAGACGTAATGGGAAAATTCAAAAAAAATCAGAGGATTAGATGATAATTTGTGTGATCTGGGTTCTTGGAGACAAAATGTCTACTGTATGTGAAAAAATAACAAAAAAGAAATCTAGAAACATAGCACCAAGATATCAAGTGCACTAATATATGATACAAGTGTCGTATAAATAAATAGTCAGTGGGGGTGGATTTCATCTTTACAAAATAAAAAAAATCATGTATAAAAATCCAAAAAATCATTTTATAAGACATTGGTTTCTTAGACATCCCAATTAAAATTATATGAGTTCCCACAATAGATTACTATTTATCTAACCCAATTTATATTATAAAATAGATTAAAAATATGAACATATATACATACCATATATTTTTATACAATATCAATAAATTCAACAAAATGGAAAACAATTCAAAAAAACATCTATACATAAATATTTAAAAATAAAAAACATCTAAGTGATAAAAAAATAATAAATAAATGGAACTGTCCTAGTGGAAGTTTTATAAATAACTAATTCATTTTCTAAAAATTACTATAATGTCTCAAATAATGGATTATTTGGATTTCAACTCTAACATTATGATATTATTCAGAAATAATAATCCTATATTAATAAAATAGTAAAAAATGTTCCATTCTGAACATGAAATATATTTCATAGAGTAAGTGTCCTTTAGAGTTTCCATATATGGTGTGATTATATAATGACACATAAAGGAGACAAAAACATGACTAAATATATAAGTGAAAATACAAGTGTGTACAAGGCATTTATACTGATCTAGATAATAATAAAAAAGTATTTTTTATCAACAATCAACACAAAGGGTGTAAGTGAAAGAACAGATGTATAATATCCTTACCTAGAGGAGATGAAACATAAAATCCTTATTATTGGTGGTTATATACAAAAACATGCAATATATATTCAATGAACTATATTGAATTTTTGATAGAGGTGGGGAAATATTATATAAACCACACAAAATTGTAGCACAAAAATATTTAAGAAATAATTTCATCCCATGGAATGTGTATGGTGTATACGATATTCAGGCCCTCGTCCCATCATGTGTGATGGGGAAAGTGTATACAATGTTAATATGTTGAAATTCAAATCCATCAGGAAGGATAGAATAAAGATATATTTGCATGAAAAATATGTATACATATTTATAATATATATATACACATCCAAAAAAGATCATAAATATATAGTGAAAAATCATGCTCCATAAAATGGGAAAATATAATGACATTCATAGCCTTCATCATGAATATTTTAAATACTTCTCTCTAATATTAGAGTTATTATATAAACATAATTTTTTTAATATGTATACATGGATTTAATGACAAATATTCTAAATACATGGAAATAAATATTCTAGAAATAATATAGGCTATTATTATGGAATGTCTTAAGGGACTTTGAATAATCATTTATTCATAAAACTAAAACATTATTTTTTAGAATAATCACATTATTTATTATTGAAACCATTCAAAATAAGGTAAAATGCTGAATCTATTACTATGAATTAGGTATCAACTATTTTAACTAATAAGTATGATATTAATATTACTTTAGAAATCGCTGGGATAAATACATTAAAAAGAAGAATATAATATAAAATATCAATATAAAACATTGTTTCATAAGTGAAGGGTTTTTTTAAATATACTCTCCATGATAGAAATCCCGTTTTTGTATTAGAAAACATTATTTAAAATAGTAGTTATACATTATTTTTTTCTGACCCAATACCACTAAAATTAAAAAACTAAAATCCTTAAAAAATGTGTTTTTATTTGACATGATAACTATTCTATAAATTTTTTATTATCCAGTTGAATTATCAATATTTATAATTGAAAAAAATGCACGATTTGAAGAAAAAATTGTTTATTTCAAACATAAGATGTAATTTAAAAAATTTATCATCCCCATAAATGAATAATGAATTATTAGCATATGATATATACTATAAGAAAAAATAATTAATACTTATTATTTTAAAACAAACATTTCAAGTTTATGTGATATAATGATTTATAAAACCAAGAGTGTATAAGAGTAGTTGATGTCTATCCATAAAAATATTAAATTTAATACCCACCATGGATGAAACACTTAAATATAATTAATTCTAGAACATTCAATTAGAACTTCGTTAAGTCATATATGAGATAGGTGGCCAAATTAAGGAGACATGGTGAAGACATGTAGTGTTGTGCCTAAAAACATTATTATTATATTTAGTTTCAGGTCATAATTTTCTCACAATTAAAAACATTTTAGAGATTTTCATGGGTAAAACCATTTATTTGAAACTACCAAATTAAAATCTTATGAATTTTTTGGAAATTAATATACTTGGTATAATTCATTAAACGTATAAAAAATCATGTAAAATTATTACATATACGAACCTTCAGAAACAACAAAATGAATCATTATTAAAAAAATGTAAAAATGTTGAATAAAAATACTCATTGTAAAGATTAATTTATATTATAATTAAATAATTTTCAAAAAAAAATATATTTACAAAATCATAAATCATATGTTTAATAAATGGTTTGAATATGACTTAAAAAAATATAACATAATTTCAATAGAAATATTACACTTTGTTACAGTGAATATATTAAAAAAATAAAATTTCATAATTTTCAACATTAGGTAAAAAAAATTTATTAACACGGGATAAAAAGTTCAATACGTGTCTCGGGTAAATCTTGGAAACTCGGTAATGGGTTAAGAACACCATCAAATATCTGTTGGTAAGATTTAAGACTCCAATGTTCCCTAATGTAAGGTCAAACCACAACCTAACTACTCTTATAGAGTATTAACAACAATTCAATAAAAACTCATCCTAAATAAATCCCAACATATTCAAAATAATATCCAAATCTATCAAGGGAATGAGGTAGAATATTATAAAATTTAATCCCGAACATATCAACTATAAATACTAATTAAAAACACAAAATATTATTCAAATTTTGTCCTCAAATATTAATGAACATCAAAATTATCATAATCTAATCCCATAAAATCATAATAATGAAAATTTTAAGTTCACTAACTCATAAGATCTTTATTTTTCTAGAATAACTTGAATCTTTTATTGAAAAATTTATTTTTCAAATCATATAGAAATCAAATCATCAAATAAAATGTCTAGGAATGGGAAAAATAAAGAATGATATAGAAGGTTGAATAAAGGTAATGATGAGGTTGTATTTATTTAAATGTTTTTGAATATGGACCACATAGATCAGTATTGGTTAATTTATATTTTTTAAGAGGATTTGATACTCAAGAAGAGCTATAAGAATGATCATTTTTTGAAAAAATAAATATTCCTTTAATGAAACCTCATCATGTGAAAAATATAAGATATTGAAATGACTAAAATTGAAATAGTTAAATTAAAATCCAATCATAATCTATAAAACTCACATATTATGTAGTTATTGGGTACCTAGTCATTTTCCCCATGCCCCACATCCACATTACAACCTATTATGACCCT
The DNA here is from genome assembly GCA_963277665.1 of Viscum album. NCBI lineage: Eukaryota > Viridiplantae > Streptophyta > Magnoliopsida > Santalales > Viscaceae > Viscum > Viscum album. Next base: position 1,471,882,663 of record OY728131.1, on the reverse strand, counting down.
ATTGAACTCCCACTAGGTATTTCTTGTCATATATATAAAATGATGTAACTAAAAAATTCTTTCATCTTTCTTGAACACCCCACCTCTATCAAAACCCTCACCACTATTGTACGGTTTCTCTAAATTACATATTTAATTATACCTCAAGGTAATAATATATTAAAAAACTATCAACTTCTATTTTGTGAACCTTGAAAATATAAAATGACCATTCATTTCAAACAACCTACATTCCCGAGAAACCAGGTCATACTTTTACCTCAAAATACATTATGTCACCATGTCAAAAAAATTATAAGATAAAAAAATATCATATAATGAAAAAAATAGATCAAAAGTGGTAATTATTAATGAAACACCAATCACATAAAAATATAAGCCATATTACCCAAAGGAATACCTACTTTTTTAACTTCAACTCATATATTGAGAATCATTAAAACTCCCTAAAATAACAATTCAAATTGAAATAACACCAAATATATTTATTAAATAATGAAAATAATGATGATATTTTATGAAATGATATTTTCAAATATCTTAACACAAAATATTCAAATCCAATATAACTAACTAAATAGAATAAATCTTTTTTTAACTCTAATGGTTTAATAAATAAACTAAAATAATTAAAACTAAACTAACTAAAAACCCTCTAAAAAATAATATACCCACTATAAAATAAATCAAGGCCTTAATATATCAAATATTTTATTGTTTTTTACATGTAGAGTATATGTACATACCAAATGTTTTTCAAATAAAATAACTTATTATGTCCAAATAAAAAATCAAATTCATATATATAATCATTTTTTACCCATCCTAATTTACCCAATACATATCAATGTAATTATATTTTTATATTCCATATATTTTAAATATGAATATGATATTCACTTATAAAATACTATTTTTTAATAAAAATAACTTCATAATATATGTTATAAATAACCATTATTCCATTAACCACACCAATATATATATATATCCTAAAATTACTATCATTTAAAACCATATTAAATATGTATAATATAATAATAAAACATGTTGTTCTATTATGAACTTTTTTTTTGATACATATATTTCATAATTTCCACTCAACGTTCTTCTAAACGTTGCAAGAAGACAACTTATATCATTATGAATATAATAGTTCACAATAGTTTAGATAGTTTATAAGCTATTATATAAGTTTAGTGATCCATAGTAATGATTTACTAATTAAATATTATAAGTAATTGTAGATGAAGAAAATAATACAGGGAGAATTATGAAGATCAATTTAATAATTACTAATTTTAAATAGGAAACATACTAAAAATTAGAAATATATTTATGGTTAATTTCTATGATCAATTAAAAATAAGAAATAATTTCATTATATAAATCACTAACCAAAAAATATAGCATGCATGAAAAAAACATACGAGGAAAACATTTCAATTGATCAAAAATATAACATTAAACATTCATTAGTCAATTAAATTAATAATACAATCAATATTATAGTTTGAGTTAAATAGTCAATTTTATCATGGGGATGTATGTGGAAAAAATTAATAAATCAGGTAACACCAGGTAAATAATACAATAATCCACAATTTACCTTATTATTTACTATATAATTAATTAATGAAAATAAATAATGACAATATTGATAACAAAAATGAAATTATAATGTCCTAACATTCCTATTGGTTGTGTAATGTATCAACCAATATAAGGATTAGATCATTGATTGATACCTTGATAATTGATACCAAATTCTATGAGTTACACTTTAAAGTACATTAAAAAATCTCTCACATTAAACTATAATTTATAGACTACGCACTTTGATATTCCTAGTATCATATGTTTCAAACATACCCCAAATGGAATGAGATATATATAATGTACAACTCTAAAATTCCAAATACACTATGGGTTTTATAAACCCAAAAAATATCTATCTCAAAATTTATTCAACAGTCGATAATAATACAAATTTTTTAACAATCATTACCTTATCTCCAGATTCAAACTAGATCTAATAATCATAAAACCTCAATTGCATGTCCCATAATAAACTTGATATATTAAAAAAAGAGGTAACATGGAAACCATTGATGGATTTGGATTCCACCTTAAAAATTTAAACATTCAAGTCTATAAATACATTAAAATTTTAACAAAAACATGGAGGAAATAAGGTTTCTTATCCCAAACTACATTAGTTTCCAATATAAATACATGTAATGAGGTCTAAACTAATAAAAATAGTTTTGACAACTACATAAACAAGTGTTCATAGAACATATATATTCTAAATAACAATAATTTTCACTATGTAAAAAAATGTTCAATATATATTGTGAATAATAATTCCAGACCATAGGATGTATAAAGATGAAATTAATACGATTTTAAAATAGAATCTCACTTTTTTGATACATTATATATCCACATTGAGTGTTATACATATCAACATTGTGACCTCGAAAATACTTTATCCAAAATCTAGATTATAAGTACCTAATATAATCTAAAATAAACCAGGATAAAAATATCCAACCTCTAATAAAATTTTATATTTATACATAAAATGAACTATATGAGACACCATGCCCACTAAATATTCAAAATAAGGTGTGTCCATATACAATCGTAGTAGAGAACCACCATCGGGCCTCGACTTAGTAACTAAATTATTTATATTTTTCTAAACATGTTTATTAATTTACATCAGAATAATAGTTATTTTTTCCAAAAAATAAACACCATAAAAGAGTTTTAAAAAAATCAAGTAAAATAATGATAATAGAGATGATAGAAGAAAAAACACCCTATATAAAAATGGTCCATACATAAACCCATAAACATCATGTAAATTCATCTTTTAAATATATGATATATGTGGGAAAATTATTCAGCATATCCCATATATATTTTTTAACGAAATATGTATGTAAAGTGGAATGGGGGATGTGTATATATGAGTCAAGGACACATCCTATCTTTTGAGAATGATAATAGAGAATAAAAAGTGAAATTATTGTAAGAACACCCAATCATAATACTCTAAATAATTTTATACCTTCCTCATAGTAAAATATTTATGTTTATCAATAATATTCATCTATTTATGATCATAAATTTATCATGTTATAATCATGTTTCATATATAAATAATCTTAATAATCATCAATACTTTAGATATATTAAAATCTATTAATATATGTAATAATATTCTTATTATATTAACATCTAATTCCATATATTTTAATAATTATATATGTAATGGACACCCATTATCTAATTATGTAGTTTCAATAATTTTAGATATGCTTAAAATCAAACGTTTTATTAAAGACTAAGGAAATTGAAATAATGATGTATAAAAAAAATCATATAACATGACATTGTATAATGGGAAATCCATGATTTACTCACCCATTTCAAAATACTCAACTTATTATAAGATCGAATGAACTGTTGTAATCTATATTACAATAAATTAATTTATCAAATATATATTATTCTTAATTTATACCTACTCAGGAAAACCATATCAGATGGTTGATTAGAATATAAAATACAAATTAAAGCATTATTTCAAAATTCATGATTTTATTTTTTACAAAATATGAATTCAAAATTAAAAATAGGATTTTTAAAATTATAACATGTTTATGATAATACATTTCTATTAATAATTATTTTATAACCATATATTTTACTACATATGAAAATATAATCCCTTAAAAATGAATTTGTATTTGATAAAACATGATAACCATTTTATTTATATAATTAGTTTCATTACATATAGTTTTAATTAATATTGATTATTTTTATGAAATGGAAAATTTTATATTTTTATGGGGATATATAGTTTCATAAATCCAACATAAAATATGTGTAATTTTAATAGTCTGGTTGAAGATCTATACTTTATGGAAAATTATCAAATCTTTTCAAAAAATACATGTTATTTTATTGTGACCTAATTTTTCCTAAACCAATGAGAGTATAATTATCTTTCACTTATATCAACAAAACTATCACCACCATTTCATCACTACTGAAAAAATCATAACATGAGTTAAATTTGGAAAATAGAAGTTTAAATCACATATGCCATTGTAGACTGATATGACCACTTTAATGTGACATTGTAAAGGTATATAAAAGTGTGTCTAAATAAGACAATAGTTTTCTATTAGGATTTACTTTAAATATTTTAATTTATTTGAAAAGTGTAATATGTGAGGGAATATATTGGTTAACACAATTTTAAAAAAAATTCATTAAAATAATCTTATAACATGTCATGATATTGAATAATTTGAAAAATTATATAAAGTAGTAGTATAAATCATGAAAAAAAATAACACAAATAAAACCTATGGAAAAATGTAATGTTTCATTTATAAAATAATTTTACTATAGATAACTCATTGAAAATAATGTTTATTTGAATGAATTTAAAAATAAATACATTTTAAATAATCTATTAATTAGAAAACAATAATTTTATGGTTTAATGATTAGTTTGATTACTATTTGATAAAATTTCAAAAATATACAATATTTTTCACATTATAGAGTAAAATATAATCAGAAAAAATTATTAGAACAATTTTCAGTATTTATTTTTATGGTTTATTATTTCTATATGAAATTTAGTGTCATAAATGACCGGGATATAACATAAAAAATAACCAATGGTAGTAGAACAGACTAACTTTTCCATATATGGGATTTGAAAAAATACAATTATCATTGATGGTTTATCCAAAGGGAACCAAAAAACACTAAAATACATTGAAAACTATTTCATAAATAACCAATCCAAAAAATCACCAAGGTAAAATAATAAAAGAATGAATGAATGAACATAATAAAACTAGTGAATATATTTTTACAATACAACATTATGAAATTTATCAAATTTGAAAAACCAAAACATATTTTAATTTTATCACTATATACATTAATATATTTAATTAAAATTACTATAACAACATAAAATTATAATAATTATAAGTATAAGGAAGTCAAATTATATGATATTCTTTATGAAAGGTGACGTTGATTTCCAATGTGAATTTTCCCCATATGTTGGTGAAGTCAAAACATAAAATCCATATAAAAAATATGGTAAATATATAAAATTACAATGAAGAAGTAAATTAAAGATAAAAAGGTAGAAATTAATTAATTTTCTAAAATATATACTCCATGGATCTCCCATTATTATATGATATAAGAGGAGAATATACCATGGATGATACATGAAGTGTTTTCGATCAATGTAGAGGAAAATGGATTGAAGGAATTCACATTTGGGGGTAAAAAATATATATTTAAATGAAAAAATGGTTTATATAACAATAAAATAAAAATAATCTTATTGGTTACTTGTTTTCTAACCACCTAGTATGTTTAGGGCACTACTGGTGTGTAACAACAAATGTACATAAAAATAATTTGTTTTCATTCTGAAATTAAATATTAAAATTTATTATAAATGTATAATTGAATAAGTGTTATTTATAGAAATTAATAAATCTATAAAAATGGAATAGTAACCTCACTAGTAAAATCATTGATTACATAATTTTTTTGGAAATGATAAATAACGTGTTGGTATTTTTTATGTAAAAAGTATTAATTTTCAATTTTATAATTAAGATAATTATTTAACATAAAATATAATTTCTGAAAATATAATAATATGATAATGTTAAATTGTCTTTTTCATGACCCATCCCCCAGGGCTCATGCTCTGACTACCCCAAACCCACCGTCCATAGGCCTGGGGCAGGAGACTGGCACCAAGGGGGATTTCCCTAAAACTGGGAAGGCATTGCCTTTCTAAACTATAAACATACACAACAGAGCACATAGATGGATATATAACACTATGTGAAACTATTTAATGAAATAGTTTTGAAAGTAAAAAAGAATCCATAATACAATTCCAACTGAAAAGTATAAGAAATTTAAAGGTAAAAGTTCATATGAAATGAGAAACTACCGTCAGGTCGTCCTCTGAGGTTCCTACCTGAAGGGTATGTATAGATAGCTTGCTCAGCATTCCACGTCCGTCAGTCACTTTCGTGTACCGACTCTTCATAAGGTCTACCTCTGGGTGCAGTCCAGTCCTGGTCCTCATAGCCTCCATCAGCATTGTCTATCATCTGCAAACAACCTAACAAGGTGCGGGCATAGCCTGTGCAGGGGTCAGTATAATGATACTCAGTAGGGACCCCGAGACCCTCATGGTCTCACAAAATCCAACAAGGATAGACCACAATGTATGAAATCAATTGATAACCCACCATAGGTATAGGCACATACATATACCTATGTTATCAATTAATCCATCTCAATCATGAAGAAAACACAAAAGTTACTCACTCATCTCACACATGTATACAACTTAGGTAGAGAGATATAGATGATGAGATGTGGCCACTAAATCAGCTTATCTATCGAACCCACATAGGATCCTGGTATAGTATCAGAGCTGCCGAACCCACGTAGGATCCTAGAATAGTAGTCAGAGCTATCGAACGCACATTCCATCCTGGAACAGTAGCCAGATATGTTGAACCCACTTAGGATCCTTGAACATTAGACAGAGCTGTCAAACACATATAGGAACACTTTATCACAAAGAAACCATCCACAGGGTTCCCGCACAAAGCACGATTGATTCTAGGAGGGTATTATCCTCATGACAAGTTACAAAACATCAACTATCATGAAGTCCCATGACGATGTTTGTAAAAGGTCCACCACATTATAGGGGTCTCAACACAACAGACGGAGCGTCAATCGGACGCCCGGTCTATGAGTTATTATCCTTTTTGTCCTGAGGGCCCGATTAGATTTGTTCTCAATCCAACCTGTCTTTATCTCAACTATACCTAAAACTCTAATGGGGTATACACAAAGTAACCGCCATGCTCCAAGAATACCATCTTCGCTGAACGTTTTTCAAATGGACTTCCGGTGTCAATGATATGGCCAAATGGATGTAAAGGGTCATAGTTGGCTTGGGTCCAGACTAACCCAGACCGACATAGTCTGGGCCGAAGCAGTTCAGTTTTAGCCTGGATCAGCAGGCCTTAAAGGCTACGAGAAGCGCGAGGACTCGGAAGGGTGGTTGGCCCGGCGCGCATGGGGCATGACTCAGTGGTTTATCCTAGATGACCGAGGCTAGTTCGACCAGTGCCGTGAGCGGCGCAGCTCAGGCGGCTCAGCCCGGAAGGACGAGGCCAGTTCAAATAGCGGCAACACAGGGCACACGAGGTGAAAGGGCCAGTGTGTTCCATTCGAGGTGAATGGGAGGGTGGCTACGACTAGGACGCGTAGGGCGACCGGGAGGCGCAGAAGGCCGACCGTGCACGGGCAGCCAGGAGGGCGACGTGGTGTGGCCCGTGGTGGTGGATCTGGTTCGGCTGGTTGACAGGGTGGCCAGGGCCAGTTCATCCAATTCGGTCGGATGAAGGGAGCAACACGGCCGTGGCGCAATGTAGCCGAGGCCGGTTCGGCCAAGGTGCTATGCAGCTCAGTCTGGTTCGGCCAGGGGATGGTGTGTCCGGCGGACGAAACGGGTCGCAGAGATTGCATGTACTGTGGTCGTTGCCCGTCGCCTCATCGTTTCATCACCATGTCCAGAAACATCACAAAAGAGATCTACGTAGGGAGTCGGGTCGTGTTATTTTGGCCCACACCATCCATGTTTACAGTGATTGAAATCATTCCATCATAGAAGGAGAATGATGAACATTAAATACAATAGCCTCTACAATGATTCATTCCCAATCCACAAAAGATAAATCAAGGAATGAATTAAAATGGAAATAAACCCCCTACCATGATCTTTGTTCATCGATGGAGTCGCAGGTAAGAAGACGGTGTTTTCATCCTTCATCGTGTCTGCCCCACACTTTTAATCTCGAGCTCGTGCATCGGTTCATTGATGATGATGAGGAGGGAAGCTTTGTCAAAGATGTCCCATGTTGGTAGGATTCCATGGATGAAGGTCTATGGAGATAGTTCGTCATAGTCGAAAGTGTTCCTCGTTGGGAGCATTCTTCATTGGGTGCTTTCTTTGTTCTTTGATGGTGAGTGCTTTTCACTCAAAAGCTCTAATCCTCCTTTGCCAATCTTTTTCCAACCAAAAAGAATATAAATCCAAGTTAAAGATTATAAAATCTATTGATTTCATAAGAATTCAAAAAGGATGATTTAATTAAGTTAGCTCCACCTATATAATTCATGAGGTTGGCAAAATAAATTAAAGAGGAGGATTTGGTACGTAAAAGGAGGGGGGGTGGGGAGACTCGCCCTCATTAATAAGGGGAGTTGAGAGGTTTTTCTCTACCACCATTATTAGGGGGGTTTAGTCCCTGGTGGTCCCCAAATCGTAACCTCTCGTGGGAGGATTGTTTTTATTGGGCCCCACCACCATAACCATTCATGGGAGGTTATGGACAGGTGGTCCCCACACTTCCTACTTCTAACATACAAGTGCAGGTTTTAACCAATAAAAAAATTAAGCTACACAATGTTATTTTTATTTAATTCATTCACTAAAAACCCAAAACTATCTTTTATTCATGATCAACTGTCATAGAGGTGAAAGTCCTCTTATGCGAATACTAGCGTTGCGAGGTCAATGGTGCCCTTAGATTTCAATTCTATAAACCGGTTCAAAAGATATTAAAACCTGCTCGTACGTTTACTGAACGTACCCGAACAAAATTTCTGAATGTGATTCTTGGCACACTGAGCATCAGAATCATCCACCGTCATATTTTGAAAACTCGCAAAATTTCAATGTATTTAAAAAAATTTCACAGAAATTCTGGGTCTTTACATTCTCCACACCTTAGGGCAATACGCCCCCATAAGCTAAAAATCGAACTATGTGAACAAGTGGGGGTGCTGAGCATGCATCTGAGCCTCCCACTCCCTTGTTCTCTACTGAAGGTTCTCATGCTTCTAGTGAATGTGCACTAGAGGTATCGACCATCCACGTATGACTTTCTCCTATCGATCCCCAATCTCCACTAGAACCTCCTTGAATGTCGCCCCATCATCGACGTCCATCTCTCTATGGTAGATGATGTGAGAAGGGTAGTGCATGTATCACCTCAACCTGGATACGTGGATGTCGTCGTGAACCCAGTGCATCTGAGGTTTAAGAGCCAAGCGTTAAGACACCTCGCCAAATCTACTGAGGACCTGGAAATGATCGATGAATACTAGCGATAACATTCTGCCTCGGCCTAATCTCCATAGCCCTAGTCGAGGTGAGACCCATAGAAAGATGTGGTCACCGTCCTCGAACTCCAGAGGCCTCCGTCTTCTATCAACATACAACTTATGCCTACACAATGCTGTTTGTAACGCCCCGACCCCAGTTGCCCAGAGTCGATGCATTAATTACATAACATTGGCATGATCACAAGAAAGATCAAATCCCGAAAGACCGATTGGTTTAGTAGCCTTGGAAACACTAGATATAATCATAAAGTTTTACATTACATTTCAAAGTGAAAAACTACTACAACAACAAAGTCTTCATATCCACACTATTAACCCCTCATAATATCCCTGCAAGTCATTCATAAATTACTTCTTCACTACCTGGGAAAAATAAAACATAGAAAAGGGGTGAGCTCAAATGTCCAGTAAGGATAACAATATAGCGGAACATTCAAAATAAGCATAAACATTTAAGTCAATGAATTATTAAAACAAAAGCCTTTTAAAATTGAACTTCAACATAGTATGGCAAAAGTAAAATGAAATAATGCCATTTACTTGTTCACATGGATATTCTACTAATCGAATAATCACATGCAATATCAATAACCACTTTCATAATGTTGGAATGCATAATGCCAGACTATCATAACCACATAGCCAAGGCCTCGTGCCAAGACTACAAATAAGATTTTGTCAAGGCCTTGTGCCAAGACACTAGTTTGTCTCATGAGACATACCGATGCATCGAGGAGCTATAGCGGGCTCCACCCGTCACTTATTAAGTCCAATGCATTCCCATATGAAAAGGTTTATAACATAAACATTCGTATTAAAACTAGCATAGGAAATGTCAATAATTTCACCATAAACTATGAATGGTATAAAAATAGCACATCCACAGTCAAACATATCACAAAACCTTCAATACAATATAGAATTTTTGTATCATAATAAATCAACTTCAAATAATCTTAAAATCCATCAAAGGATGTTGACATAGATGAAATCAAAATTCTTTTTAAAGAAGTATCTCCTTTTATTTTGAAATCATTTAAGATCCATATAAAATAAAACATTTTCTTTGAAAATATTCTTATAAGCTTGTATGGAAAGCTTCGACGATTTTATAACGGCGGAAAATAACCGCACCCGCCGTATAAGTTAAAAAAAACATTCTTACCTCAATTCAGTCGAAAAGGTTAAAAAGGACCTTGTTTTGAAAACGACGGAAAGATTCCTTTATAAAACTCTTATAAAAAGTCAAAAAAGGGTATAAATGACTTTTACCCATATTCTTGTAAGTAGTAAAAATGTTTTGAAATACATTTCAAAGAAACATGGATGTGGATGATAAAGAGGTCCCAGTAGATTATTACGTATAATACAACCTCGGATAATGAAGAGATTGTGAAATAACCCTTACCTTGTACTTTTCCTTGGTTGGGGGTAGGTTAACCTCCTGTATAATGGTGAAATAAGTGTTATTAAATTATACAAGAATCATATACATTAATATGATATCATATATGATCTTTTAATATTGTTTTGATAATAATATCTTAGTATTATCGTTGTTTCGGGTGTGAACTTACTTGTTTGCTTTTGTATGTTTTGTTACGTAAGACATGTTTGTAAAGGATAAGTTGTATATTATTCAAATCCAGAATTGTATCAAGTCCTTAACATCATTTTTAAATCATCAAATGATAATTATACTTGAATGGATACGATGGAGAATGAATCTCATCACGTTCGTGGAGACGGTAGTCCGTACGTACGCACGAGCGACAATATCATTCTTTTGATATTAAAATAATATATAAATGGATGGTATATCATATATAAAGAATCATTAACATGTTATATTTATTATTTACATGAGTTACACATCATTATTATACCCATCCACATAATAATATATTGAATAACAATTACACCACGACGTGGAGACGGTAAGCCGTACGTACGCACGTATGGTGACATGTTATTCAAAGGGTGGATAGAATACTGAATATGGTTGTACCATATTTATAATAACATCACAGTATATGTGAGATACTGGAGTTATTATTTTAGAATGGTAAGAACAAAGGAAGAAGAAGTGGAAGAAGAAAGGAACTTAGAAAAGGGTGGTGAAATCATTACCTCTTCTTCGGGTTCTTCCTTTTTATTTGATCAAAAGGGCTCCTTAGGTTGGCTTTCTGATCAAACTAAGGCCCCTATGTTGTAGTGAGGGAAGTTGGGAGAGTATTTGGGCAGAGTTTGGCCGAACCAAAAGGCTTGGAAGGTGTGAAGAAATGAGAAGGAGGAGTGCCCTTTTATAAGAGGGGTGAGGGGCACCTTTGGAAAAGCTAGAAATATTAATTTAGAATAAATTCATATTCGGTTTCTAATGGATCCAAAGCTTATTATTCAAAGGTTAAGGTGGGGATAGGTCGAAAACCACTCAACCAATAGAATTTAGACAGGTTTGGGTACTTATATTAACCTTATCTTTAAGTATTAACTCTAAGTTAATTAGTTTCACTTTTACAATGTCTCTTTGTATTTTTATATAATATGGTTAATAAACTTACTATATACATCCAAGCTACCCCCAAGTGGTACATTAATGATGAACCTATCATGATATAAGTCTCTTGGACGAACCTTAGATTTTTAGAAATTTAATATCAATTAATAATATAATATTTGTTTTAAGAACTCTTTTATGTCAATTTTGACACTATTCAATAGTTGATTTTTGTGAAACTCATAACAGATTGATTACTTCGAAAAAAGTCCATTAAATCAATCCTAATATATCATATTATCCTAGAAAATTAGTTTAATTCATTAAAAGTTTCATATTATATTTATTTGGGTATTTATAATATCAATTATTTTAATTTTTCACTATTATAGTAATTACTACATCATCATTGTGTCATAAATAAAATAAATTATTTAATGTCAAAAAATTATACATAAACTATCATTATGTAGGAAATCTCTTTAGCTTTCTAATTAATATTTGTAATCTAAAATCCAACTTATATAACCCTAGATAACAATTGTTTTTCTAAAAGATATATGCTTGTGTCATTTTTGTATTCATTTTGACTTAATTAAAATAAAGTGTCATTATCACTTACAAGTGGATCCATGGGGTCCCAAAATAGACCCAAAGATTCCCATGGTCGACCATGTATCAACCAATAGGGTTAAGACACGTTTTAGGGTAATTTAGTATTATTATAATATTATTTTTTTAACCCTTATTTACCGGATTTACCCTTAACCATGGTAAATAAAATATTTACCGCAGTAATTATTCAAAATGTCTAAAAATAAAAGTTACCTATTTACACAATTTGAACATCCTGATTCCAAATATGGAATCCATTTTCCTAAATTCAAAACACAGAAGTGGTAGAAATTAATTTAAAATTAAATCCCGCTGTCAAAACAAAAAGCGTGTTTTTAAGAGATAATAACTATCAAAAGATTGACACTCGTTTATGTTAGGTTTAATTGTAAAATTATTTCCAATGACCAACATTATATTAAATGGAAAAAATATATTCTAAATATACTTTAAAACCACTCAAATTCATAATTTATCACTATTAATTATTTTGATTAAAAAAGTTGTTTTTAATTAAAATTTAGTAATTTTCACTATTCATCAAAATATGAAAGTTATCCGAAATGTACCAAAATTTCATCTTAGGCTAAATTCGATATTCCGAATCCAAAAATGAAGTCCATTTTCAAATATAAAATATATATAATTTCAAAATTTAGGTATTACTATTCATAACGGCTAGTTTGATCGGTTGTGGTGTGTGTTAAAACTCGACGTTGCGTACAACACACGCTACTGTTTTATTCAAAGGAAAGCGTACCGTGGAAGCTTGGGATGTTTCATTTTAAATTTTTTGATGTCTCCATTTAGTCAAAAAGTTTAAAATATTGTATTTAAAAAGGTTTCACTATCAAAAGTTGATAAAAGTGCAATACTGAAAATGAATCTGTTCTTGCATTATGACTAAGAAACTCATAATATGGATTCTAAAATTATAAGGATTATATAAAGTTTAAAATGTAGTTAATACTATTCATGACCCCTTTTAATGGTGTGATTGAACTCGGTGTTGCGTGTAGTGCAATGTATTGAATTATTTTTAAGAAATAACACACTCTGAAATCCTGGGGTGTTACATTCTCCCCTCCTTCAATAAATTGCGTCCTCGCAATTTGAAATTGTTCTTCGAAAATAAAAGGTTGAAAATAAAAAATATATTTGTGGGAAAACCCACATCGGAAATTGGGTTACTAAAATTTAGTCTTAATATGAGGAAAAGAGAAATGAAAGGGTCACCACCAAATTATGATCTCGATTAGGAGAACATTGGTGGCAATTAGAGAAATATAATTGGAGGAAAAACGTAAATATTTATAGGTAGTGATTGAGGTCATCAATCACAAACAAGTATAAAATTGAGGTCCTTAAACTCATCAATCTATGATGATTTGAAATACCATCGGTTCAACAAAACATAGGGTATTAGGATAACACATTTTTGACGTTTCAAAATATCTTAGTTGAAATCCCACATCGAAAAATGAATTAATGAGGACTCTATTTAAAATAAAAAGTCGAAAGTATGAAGATTACCGAAAATAACACATACTAGGGTTCCATGTAGGAAAATATGGATATGGAGGAGAAATCTAACCATCAATTATCTGATGGAGAGTGGTAGAGAACATGGATATGAAAAGGCCAACAATCCCAAAGCCATAAATTAGTGATGATTTAAGGTACCATCTAGGAAAACATTTTTGTTCTATGTTCCTTTTATTAATGTTGAGGAATTTATTTATGAGATTGGCTAAGATCATAAGGAGATATACTTACTTTATAATTATAGTTTTATCCTTTAATAAATTTCTACCACAAACTCATCTTTCACTCTAAAAGATAATAGAATGTAAAAATTCTATTTACACTATTCGTATAAGGTTCCAAAATAAACGAATTTATAATTCATCTACCAGATCTTAAAAAAAAACTACATTATTTAATCCAGGACATCTCTTGGGCCAGTGGTAGGTGATACACCCTTGTCGCCCTTCGGTTGTGGGTTCAAGTCTCGCAGCCTTGCCGGACGCGACGGGTTGCCGCCCGACCTCCGGGTTGTCCTTTTATGGCAATCCAAAATAATCCAAACTAGAACTATCCAAAATTCTTCTGTCCAAACTCATAGTCAAACATTTATAAGGAAGGTAAGCATAATGTAGATTCTTTTTACCCTGTAATAGAATATGAATACCTTCATCATGTATTCTTTTAATACACTGAAACATCCTGAATTACCATATTCCTTATTGATTACATTCATGCTCCCTTATTCCATATAGAATGCTGGATATACTTCATTAATCCAAAAATGTTTTAAACCCCAACAATGATGGAATATACAAATCATTAATCAGTTCCAAGGTAGTCAAGAATATCCAATATAATTTATCCAAAACAATCATGTATTATTCCAAAATCACTACCTCGGCATCAGAACTATATTATGGTTTATCATTCTCTCAACCATATATTTTCCAAAAATTTATCCTGCTATTGAGTCACTTTTCTTTGTTCCACAAAATCTCAAGTCCTTAATGAAATAGTACTGCAGTACAATCCTTATATACTCCATAATTATTTTAACAAGTACATTGTTGATACAACACTCAATTGACATAATCAACATAAGAACTCTAATCATTCCTCTTCATCTTTGGTAGTATCATAACTTGATTATTATCCAATAGCATCATTTGCGTCATAGTCTGATGACTGGGACATAGGTTCGCGTAGTGTCCAAACTCCTTGCAAATGAAGCATTGTACATTTGAAACCATTTTCTTACCCTTGCAGTCACGTACTTTTTGCCCTTTTCCTCCACACTTATAACAAACTCCCATTCCTTTCAGGCAAGTTCCAGGGTGTTTCTTTCCACAGTTACCACATATGGGAAAATTCTTCTTTTCCCTCTTCCCTTTATCCATCTTTCTCTCTTCTATCCTTTTCTTCTCTTGCTTCCCTTCAAAGCCATAGGACTCAGTAAACTCTTTACTTATCTTATCAACACATGATATTATTTCTTCATATGATGATAATACATGGGAGACTATTTCTCTTATAAATTCTAGCTTAAGACCATGAAAGATATGATCCTTCATTATCTTTGGATCATGTGCATTTCTGGAGTTCTCATTCCTTCTACTGGGCGCCATTTCTAAACAATGGAATACACTCGATCAGTTTATGAATCAAAATACATAATCCCATACTTATAAAACACTAAACATAAATTGAACTATTTATGGATATAATCCATAATCATAAAAATGTTTTCTTTGAGGAGGTATATACTCATAAACCCTTCATAATGATTTGTAAAGATGGTGAGAGTTATCCTAAGCATATCCCCCGGGAGTGTCGTAACCAAGAGTGCAGCAAGGCCCGTTGTCGTGCACCAGTTCCCGTTCGAGTCTAGCTCAAAGCCGTGTTTTCGGGTTTTACCCCTAGGTACATCTGTGCCAGAGCCGCCTCTACCTGCTCGTATCCAGACAGGGATGTATTGCTCGAAAAACTCACAAAATCTCTACAATACCAAAATTCTAGGAAGTTCTTCTATACTAATCCTCAAAGTTCATCTTAGGTCTACGTGCTCTAATCAGAGTTTATCTAAATCTAGCTTCCAAGGTTTGTACTAAACTTCCTCTGATACCAACTGTAACGCCCCGACCCCAGTTTCCCAGAGTCGATGCATTAATTACATAACATTGGCATGATCACAAGAAAGATCAAATCCCAAAAGACCGATTGGTTTAGTAGCCTTGGAAACACTAGATATAATCATAAAGTTTTACATTACATTTCAAAGTGAAAAACTACTACAACAACAAAGTCTTCATATCCACACTATTAACCCCTCATAATATCCCTGCAAGTCATTCATAAATTACTTCTTCACTACCTGGGAAAAATAAAACATAGAAAAGGGGTGAGCTCAAATGCCCAGTAAGGATAACAATATAGCGGAACATTCAAAATAAGCATAAACATTTAAGGCAATGAATTATTAAAACAAAAGCCTTTTAAAATTGAACTTCAACATAGTATGGAAAAAGTAAAATGAAATAATGCCATTTACTTGTTCACATGGATATTCTACTAATCGAATAATCACATGCAATATCAATAACCACTTTCATAATGTTGGAATGCATAATGCCAGACTATCATAACCACATAGCCAAGGCCTCGTGCCAAGACTACAAATAAGATTTTGTCAAGGCCTTGTGCCAAGACACTAGTTTGTCTCATGAGACCTACCGATGCATCGAGGAGCTATAGCGGGCTCCACCCGTCACTTATTAAGTCCAATGCATTCCCATATGAAAAGGTTTATAACATAAACATTCGTATTAAAACTAGCATACGAAATGTCAATAATTTCACCATAAACTATGAATGGTATAAAAATAGCACATCCACAGTCAAACATATCACAAAACCTTCAATACAATATAGAATTTTTGTATCATAATAAATCAACTTCAAATAATCTTAAAATCCATCAAAGGATGTTGACATAGATGAAATCAAAATTCTTTTTAAAGAAGTATCTCCTTTTATTTTGAAATCATTTAAGATCCATATAAAATAAAACATTTTCTTTGAAAATATTCTTATAAGCTTGTATGGAAAGCTTCGACGATTTTATAACGGCGGAAAATAACCGCACCCGCCGTATAAGTTAAAAAAAACATTCTTACCTCAATTCAGTCGAAAAGGTTAAAAAGGACCTTGTTTTGAAAACGACGGAAAGATTCCTTTATAAACCTCTTATAAAAAGTCAAAAAAGGGTATAAATGACTTTAACCCATATTCTTGTAAGTAGTAAAAATGTTTTGAAATACATTTCAAAGAAACATGGATGTGGATGATAAAGAGGTCCCAGTAGATTATTACGTATAATACAACCTCGGATAATGAAGAGATTGTGAAATAACCCTTACCTTGTACTTTTCCTTGGTTGGGGTAGGTTAACCTCCTGTATAATGGTGAAATAATTGTTATTAAATTATACAAGAATCATATACATTAACATGATATCATATATGATCTTTTAATATTGTTTTGATAATAATATCTTAGTATTATCGTTGTTTCGGGTGTGAACTTACTTGTTTGCTTTTGTATGTTTTGTTACGTAAGACATGTTTGTAAAGGATAAGTTGTATATTATTCAAATCCAGAATTGTATCAAGTCCTTAAACATCATTTTTAAATCATCAAATGATAATTATACTTGAATGGATACGATGGAGAATGAATCTCATCACGTTCGTGGAGACGGTAGTCCGTACGTACGCACGAGCGACAATATCATTCTTTTGATATTAAAATAATATATAAATGGATGGTATATCATATATAAAGAATCATTAACATGTTATATTTATTATTTACATGAGTTACACATCATTATTATACCCATCCACATAATAATATATTGAATAACAATTACACCACGACGTGGAGACGGTAAGTCGTACGTACGCACGTATGGTGACATGTTATTCAAAGGGTGGATAGAATACTGAATATGGTTGTACCATATTTATAATAACATCACAGTATATGTGAGATACTGGAGTTATTATTTTAGAATGGTAAGAACAAAGGAAGAAGAAGTGGAAGAAGAAAGGAACTTAGAAAAGGGTGGTGAAATCATTACCTCTTCTTCGGGTTCTTCCTTTTTATTTGATCAAAAGGGCTCCTTAGGTTGGCTTTCTGATCAAACTAAGGCCCCTATGATGTAGTGAGGGAAGTTGGGAGAGTATTTGGGCAGTGTTTGGCCGAACCAAAAGGCTTGGAAGGTGTGAAGAAATGAGAAGGAGGAGTGCCCTTTTATAAGAGGGGTGAGGGGCACCTTTGGAAAAGCTAGAAATATTAATTTAGAATAAATTCATATTCGGTTTCTAATGGATCCAAAGCTTATTATTCAAAGGTTAAGGTGGGGATAGGTCGAAAACCACTCAACCAATAGAATTTAGACAGGTTTGGGTACTTATATTAACCTTATCTTTAAGTATTAACTCTAAGTTAATTAGTTTCACTTTTACAATGTCTCTTTGTATTTTTATATAATATGGTTAATAAACTTACTATATACATCCAAGCTACCCCCAAGTGGTACATTAATGATGAACCTATCATGATATAAGTCTCTTGGACGAACCTTAGATTTTTAGAAATTTAATATCAATTAATAATATAATATTTGTTTTAAGAACTCTTTTATGTCAATTTTGACACTATTCAATAGTTGATTTTTGTGAAACTCATAACAGATTGATTACTTCGAACAAAGTCCATTAAATCAATCCTAATATATCATATTATCCTAGAAAATTAGTTTAATTCATTAAAAGTTTCATATTATATTTATTTGGGTATTTATAATATCAATTATTTTAATTTTTCACTATTATAGTAATTACTACATCATCATTGTGTCATAAATAAAATAAATTATTTAATGTCAAAAAATTATACATAAACTATCATTATGTAGGAAATCTCTTTAGCTTTCTAATTAATATTTATAATCTAAAATCCAACTTATATAACCCTATATAACAATTGTTTTTCTAAAAGATATATGCTTGTGTCATTTTTGTATTCATTTTGACTTAATTAAAATAAAGTGTCATTATCACTTACAAGTGGATCCATGGGGTCCCAAAATAGACCCAAAGATTCCCATGGTCGACCATGTATCAACCAATAGGGTTAAGACACGTTTTAGGGTAATTTAGTATTATTATAATATTATTTTTTAACCCTTATTTACCGGATTTACCCTTAACCATGGTAAATAAAATATTTACCGCAGTAATTATTCAAAATGTCTAAAAATAAAAGTTACCTATTTACACAATTTGAACATCCTGATTCCAAATATGGAATCCATTTTCCTAAATTCAAAACACAGAAGTGGTAGAAATTAATTTAAAATTAAATCCCGCTGTCAAAACAAAAAGCGTGTTTTTAAGAGATAATAACTATCAAAAGATTGACACTCGTTTATGTTAGGTTTAATTGTAAAATTATTTCCAATGACCAACATTATATTAAATGGAAAAAATATATTCTAAATATACTTTAAAACCACTCAAATTCATAATTTATCACTATTAATTATTTTGATTAAAAAAGTTGTTTTTAATTAAAATTTAGTAATTTTCACTATTCATCAAAATATGAAAGTTATCCGAAATGTACCAAAATTTCATCTTAGGCTAAATTCGATATTCCGAATCCAAAAATGAAGTCCATTTTCAAATATAAAATATATATAATTTCAAAATTTAGGTATTACTATTCATAACGGCTAGTTTGATCGGTTGTGGTGTGTGTTAAAACTCGACGTTGCGTACAACACACGCTACTGTTTTATTCAATGGAAAGCGTACCGTGGAAGCTTGGGATGTTTCATTTTAAATTTTTTGATGTCTCCATTTAGTCAAAAAGTTTAAAATATTGTATTTAAAAAGGTTTCACTATCAAAAGTTGATAAAAGTGCAATACTGAAAATGAATCTGTTCTTGCATTATGACTAAGAAACTCATAATATGGATTCTAAAATTATAAGGATTATATAAAGTTTAAAATGTAGTTAATACTATTCATGACCCCTTTTAATGGTGTGATTGAACTCGGTGTTGCGTGTAGTGCAATTTATTGAATTATTTTTAAGAAATAACACACTCTGAAATCCTGGGGTGTTACATTCTCCCCTCCTTCAATAAATTGCGTCCTCGCAATTTGAAATTGTTCTTCGAAAATAAAAGGTTGAAAATAGAAAATATATTTGTGGGAAAACCCACATCGGAAATTGGGTTACTAAAATTTAGTCTTAATATGAGGAAAAGAGAAATGAAAGGGTCACCACCAAATTATGATCTCGATTAGGAGAACATTGGTGGCAATTAGAGAAATATAATTGGAGGAAAAACGTAAATATTTATAGGTAGTGATTGAGGTCATCAATCACAAACAAGTATAAAATTGAGGTCCTTAAACTCATCAATCTATGATGATTTGAAATACCATCGGTTCAACAAAACATAGGGTATTAGGATAACACATTTTTGACGTTTCAAAATATCTTAGTTGAAATCCCACATCGAAAAATGAATTAATGAGGACTCTATTTAAAATAAAAAGTCGAAAGTATGAAGATTACCGAAAATAACACATACTAGGGTTCCATGTAGGAAAATATGGATATGGAGGAGAAATCTAACCATCAATTATCTGATGGAGAGTGGTAGAGAACATGGATATGAAAAGGCCAACAATCCCAAAGCCATAAATTAGTGATGATTTAAGGTACCATCTAGGAAAACATTTTTGTTCTATGTTCCTTTTATTAATGTTGAGGAATTTATTTATGAGATTGGCTAAGATCATAAGGAGATATACTTACTTTATAATTATAGTTTTATCCTTTAATAAATTTCTACCACAAACTCATCTTTCACTCTAAAAGATAATAGAATGTAAAAATTCTATTTACACTATTCGTATAAGGTTCCAAAATAAACGAATTTATAATTCATCTACCAGATCTTAAAAAAAAACTACATTATTTAATCCAGGACATCTCTTGGGCCAGTGGTAGGTGATACACCCTTGTCGCCCTTCGGTTGCGGGTTCAAGTCTCGCAGCCTTGCCGGACGCGACGGGTTGCCGCCCGACCTCCGGGTTGTCCTTTTATGGCAATCCAAAATAATCCAAACTAGAACTATCCAAAATTCTTCTGTCCAAACTCATAGTCCAACATTTATAAGGAAGGTAAGCATAATGTAGATTCTTTTTACCCCGTAATAGCATATGAATACCTTCATCATGTATTCTTTTAATACACTGAAACATCCTGAATTACCATATTCCTTATTGATTACATTCATGCTCCCTTATTCCATATAGAATGCTGGATATACTTCATTAATCCAAAAATGTTTTAAACCCCAACAATGATGGAATATACAAATCATTAATCAGTTCCAAGGTAGTCAAGAATATCCAATATAATTTATCCAAAACAATCATGTATTATTCCAAAATCACTACCTCGGCATCAGAACTATATTATGGTTTATCATTCTCTCAACCATATATTTTCCAAAAATTTATCCTGCTATTGAGTCACTTTTCTTTGTTCCACAAAATCTCAAGTCCTTAATGAAATAGTACTGCAGTACAATCCTTATATACTCCATAATTATTTTAACAAGTACATTGTTGATACAACACTCAATTGACATAATCAACATAAGAACTCTAATCATTCCTCTTCATCTTTGGTAGTATCATAACTTGATTATTATCCAATAGCATCATTTGCGTCATAGTCTGATGACTGGGACATAGGTTCGCGTAGTGTCCAAACTCCTTGCAAATGAAGCATTGTACATTTGAAACCATTTTCTTACCCTTGCAGTCACGTACTTTGTGCCCTTTTCCTCCACACTTATAACAAACTCCCATTCCTTTCAGGCAAGTTCCAGGGTGTTTCTTTCCACAGTTACCACATATGGGAAAATTCTTCTTTTCCCTCTTCCCTTTATCCATCTTTCTCTCTTCTATCCTTTTCTTCTCTTGCTTCCCTTCAAAGCCATAGGACTCAGTAAACTCTTTACTTATCTTATCAACACATGATATTATTTCTTCATATGATGATAATACATGGGAGACTATTTCTCTTATAAATTCTAGCTTAAGACCATGAAAGATATGATCCTTCATTATCTTTGGATCATGTGCATTTCTGGAGTTCTCATTCCTTCTACTGGGCTCCATTTCTAAACAATGGAATACACTCGATCAGTTTATGAATCAAAATACATAATCCCATACTTATAAAACACTAAACATAAATTGAACTATTTATGGATATAATCCATAATCATAAAAATGTTTTCTTTGAGGAGGTATATACTCATAAACCCTTCATAATGATTTGTAAAGATAGTGAGAGTTATCCTAAGCATATCCCCCGGGAGTGTCGTAACCAAGAGTGCAGCAAGGCCCGTTGTCGTGCACCAGTTCCCGTTCGAGTCTAGCTCAAAGCGGTGTTTTCGGGTTTTACCCCTAGGTACATCTGTGCCAGAGCCGCCTCTACCTGCTCGTATCCAGACAGGGATGTATTGCTCGAAAAACTCACAAAATCTCTACAATACCAAAATTCTAGGAAGTTCTTCTATACTAATCCTCAAAGTTCATCTTAGGTCTACGTGCTCTAATCAGAGTTTATCTAAATCTAGCTTCCAAGGTTTGTACTAAACTTCCTCTGATACCAACTGTAACGCCCCGACCCCAGTTTCCCAGAGTCGATGCATTAATTACATAACATTGGCATGATCACAAGAAAGATCAAATCCCAAAAGACCGATTGGTTTAGTAGCCTTGGAAACACTAGATATAATCATAAAGTTTTACATTACATTTCAAAGTGAAAAACTACTACAACAACAAAGTCTTCATATCCACACTATTAACCCCTCATAATATCCCTGCAAGTCATTCATAAATTACTTCTTCACTACCTGGGAAAAATAAAACATAGAAAAGGGGTGAGCTCAAATGCCCAGTAAGGATAACAATATAGCGGAACATTCAAAATAAGCATAAACATTTAAGGCAATGAATTATTAAAAAAAAAGCCTTTTAAAATTGAACTTCAACATAGTATGGCAAAAGTAAAATGAAATAATTCCATTTACTTGTTCACATGGATATTCTACTAATCGAATAATCACATGCAATATCAACAACCACTTTCATAATGTTGGAATGCATAATGCCAGACTATCATAACCACATAGCCAAGGCCTCGTGCCAAGACTACAAATAAGATTTTGTCAAGGCCTTGTGCCAAGACACTAGTTTGTCTCATGAGACCTACCGATGCATCGAGGAGCTATAGCGGGCTCCACCCGTCACTTATTAAGTCCAATGCATTCCCATATGAAAAGGTTTATAACATAAACATTCGTATTAAAACTAGCATACGAAATGTCAATAATTTCACCATAAACTATGAATGGTATAAAAATAGCACATCCACAGTCAAACATATCACAAAACCTTCAATACAATATAGAATTTTTGTATCATAATAAATCAACTTCAAATAATCTTAAAATCCATCAAAGGATGTTGACATATATGAAATCAAAATTCTTTTTAAAGAAGTATCTCCTTTTATTTTGAAATCATTTAAGATCCATATAAAATAAAACATTTTCTTTGAAAATATTCTTATAAGCTTGTATGGAAAGCTTCGACGATTTTATAACGGCGGAAAATAACCGCACCCGCCGTATAAGTTAAAAAAAACATTCTTACCTCAATTCAGTCGAAAAGGTTAAAAAAGACCTTATTTTGAAAACGACGGAAAGATTCCTTTATAAACCTCTTATAAAAAGTCAAAAAAGGGTATAAATGACTTTAACCCATATTCTTGTAAGTAGTAAAAATGTTTTGAAATACATTTCAAAGAAACATGGATGTGGATGATAAAGAGGTCCCAGTAGATTATTACGTATAATACAACCTCGGATAATGAAGAGATTGTGAAATAACCCTTACCTTGTACTTTTCCTTGGTTGGGGTAGGTTAACCTCCTGTATAATGGTGAAATAATTGTTATTAAATTATACAAGAATCATATACATTAATATGATATCATATATGATCTTTTAATATTGTTTTGATAATAATATCTTAGTATTATCGTTGTTTCGGGTGTGAACTTACTTGTTTGCTTTTGTATGTTTTGTTACGTAAGACATGTTTGTAAAGGATAAGTTGTATATTATTCAAATCCAGAATTGTATCAAGTCCTTAAACATCATTTTTAAATCATCAAATGATAATTATACTTGAATGGATACGATGGAGAATGAATCTCATCACGTTCGTGGAGACGGTAGTCCGTACGTACGCACGAGTGACAATATCATTCTTTTGATATTAAAATAATATATAAATGGATGGTATATCATATATAAAGAATCATTAACATGTTATATTTATTATTTACATGAGTTACACATCATTATTATACCCATCCACATAATAATATATTGAATAACAATTACACCACGACGTGGAGACGGTAAGCCGTACGTACGCACGTATGGTGACATGTTATTCAAAGGGTGGATAGAATACTGAATATGGTTGTACCATATTTATAATAACATCACAGTATATGTGAGATACTGGAGTTATTATTTTAGAATGGTAAGAACAAAGGAAGAAGAAGTGGAAGAAGAAAGGAACTTAGAAAAGGGTGGTGAAATCATTACCTCTTCTTCGGGTTCTTCCTTTTTATTTGATCAAAAGGGCTCCTTAGTTTGGCTTTCTGATCAAACTAAGGCCCCTATGTTGTAGTTAGGGAAGTTGGGAGAGTATTTGGGCAGTGTTTGGCCGAACCAAAAGGCTTGGAAGGTGTGAAGAAATGAGAAGGAGGAGTGCCCTTTTATAAGAGGGGTGAGGGGCACCTTTGGAAAAGCTAGAAATATTAATTTAGAATAAATTCATATTCGGTTTCTAATGGCTACAAAGCTTATTATTCAAAGGTTAAGGTGGGGATAGGTCGAAAACCACTCAAACAATAGAATTTAGACAGGTTTGGGTACTTATATTAACCTTATCTTTAAGTATTAACTCTAAGTTAATTAGTTTCACTTTTACAGTGTCTCTTTGTATTTTTATATAATATGGTT
Organism: Viscum album; assembly: GCA_963277665.1. Taxonomy (NCBI): domain Eukaryota; kingdom Viridiplantae; phylum Streptophyta; class Magnoliopsida; order Santalales; family Viscaceae; genus Viscum; species Viscum album. The sequence goes on along the minus strand of OY728131.1, from coordinate 1,471,857,532 downwards.
AATAAACTTACTATATACATCCAAGCTACCCCCAAGTGGTACATTAATGATGAACCTATCATTATATAAGTCTCTTGGACGAACCTTAGATTTTTAGAAATTTAATATCAATTAATAATATAATATTTGTTTTAAGAACTCTTTTATGTCAATTTTGACACTATTCAATAGTTGATTTTTGTGAAACTCATAACAGATTGATTACTTCGAACAAAGTCCATTAAATCAATCCTAATATATCATATTATCCTAGAAAATTAGTTTAATTCATTAAAAGTTTCATATTATATTTATTTGGGTATTTATAATATCAATTATTTTAATTTTTCACTATTATAGTAATTACTACATCATCATTGTGTCATAAATAAAATAAATTATTTAATGTCAAAAAATTATAAATAAACTATCATTATGTATGAAATCTCTTTAGCTTTCTAATGAATATTTATAATCTAAAATCCAACTTATATAACCCTATATAACAATTGTTTTTCTAAAAGATATATGCTTGTGTCATTTTTGTATTCATTTTGACTTAATTAAAATAAAGTGTCATTATCACTTACAAGTGGATCCATGGGGTCCCAAAATAGACCCATAGATTCCCATGGTCTACCATGTATCAACCAATAGGGTTAAGACACGTTTTAGGGTAATTTAGTATTATTATAATATTATTTTTTAACCCTTATTTACCGGATTTACCCTTAACCATGGTAAATAAAATATTTACCGCAGTAATTATTCAAAATGTCTAAAAATAAAAGTTACCTATTTACACAATTTGAACATCCTGATTCCAAATATGGAATCCATTTTCCTAAATTCAAAACACAGAAGTTGTAGAAATTAATTTAAAATTAAATCCCGCTGTCAAAACAAAAAGCGTGTTTTTAAGAGATAATAACTATCAAAAGATTGACACTCGTTTATGTTAGGTTTAATTGTAAAATTATTTCCAATGAACAACATTATATTAAATGGAAAAAATATATTCTAAATATACTTTAAAACCACTCAAATTCATAATTTATCACTATTAATTATTTTGATTAAAAAAGTTGTTTTTAATTAAAATTTAGTAATTTTCACTATTCATCAAAATATGAAAGTTATCCGAAATGTACCAAAATTTCATCTTAGGCTAAATTCGATATTCCGAATCCAAAAATGAAGTCCATTTTCAAATATAAAATATATATAATTTCAAAATTTAGGTATTACTATTCATAACGGCTAGTTTGATCGGTTGTGGTGTGTGTTAAAACTCGACGTTGCGTACAACACACGCTACTGTTTTATTCAAAGGAAAGCGTACCGTGGAAGCTTGGGATGTTTCATTTTAAATTTTTTGATGTCTCCATTTAGTCAAAAAGTTTAAAATATTGTATTTAAAAAGGTTTCACTATCAAAAGTTGATAAAAGTGCAATACTGAAAATGAATCTGTTCTTGCATTATGACTAAGAAACTCATAATATGGATTCTAAAATTATAAGGATTATATAAAGTTTAAAATGTAGTTAATACTATTCATGACCCCTTTTAATGGTGTGATTGAACTCGGTGTTGCGTGTAGTGCAATTTATTGAATTATTTTTAAGAAATAACACACTCTGAAATCCTGGGGTGTTACACTGTTTCTAACCCCTCCATGATGATCTGAACCTTCTCCATGGTAGGTCGTACCATCTTTGGTCCCCCCTAGTGCTGACTCCCCAGGGTTATTCCATCCCAAGTGTGATATGAAAGGTTACCCGTATAACGCCTAAAAATGAGTCATCCCAATGGTGGAGTGATAGCTGTTGTTGTATGAAAACTCCACCAAACATAAGTGATCCTCCCAGCTGTGACTGATGTTGAGAACACAATCACACAACCTTTACTCAAGGGTCTGAATGTTCCTCTCAGTCTGACCATCCGTCTAAGGATGGAAGGCGGTGCTCAAATGAAACTGCGCCCTGAAAGCCTCCTGCATCCACTTCAATAGCTGGGAATTAAAACGTGTGTCATGATAGGAGACAATCGTCATAGGTACTCCAAGTAGCCACACAATCTCTTACACGTAGAGGAGTCCCATGCTCTCTACTGAACCCCGCTCTATGATCGGTAGGAAGTAGGCCGACATGGTGAGTCAGTTTTCGATCACCCAAATCTAGTCATGAACTCTAGATGTACGTAGAAGTCCTGTAATGCAGTTCATGGATATCCAATCCCAGTTCCACGATGGTTCATCTAATGACTGAACAAGGCCTGCTGGTACCTGGTGCTCTACCTTCACTTGTTGACAAGTGAGGCACCAAGAGACAAACTCGGCAACTGCCTACTTCATTCCCAACCACTAGTGCTATTACCGGAGATCTTGGTACATCTTCGGAACTCATGTATGTACTGCTAGAGGGGATGTGTGGAACTCCCTCAACACTTCCTCTTAAAGTGACATTGTCACCATAGTACATCCTCTGAAGAAGATGATGTTGTCTCCCCCTTCATAAAATCCATTAGGTTCCTACCATGTGGATATTTGAGCAAGTCAAGTCTTGCAGTCATCGTCCCCATGATGTGCCTCTTCTACTCGCTGGAGAAGTGGGGGAGTGACTATAACAGACTTATGGAATACTTCTCCATCTCTATCAACAATGGATAATTGTAATGAAGCCAGCTACCCTGTCACCTCACCTAGCAGCTGAATACAAGACCTTCTGCTGAGTGCATCTGCAACAACGGTCCCCTTCCCATGAGTATAGACAATATAGAATTCATTGTCCTGGAGGAAGTCAAACCAGCGTCGTTGTCTGAGGTTCAGGTCAATCTGGAAAAAGATATACCTGAGACTCCTATGATCAGATTACATGGTAAAACCTTCACCCATCAGATAATGTCACCACATCTTCAAGGGGAAGACCACTGCTGCTAAAACCAGGTCATGGGTAGCGTAGTTCTTCTCATGTTGTCTCAGCTGCTGAGAACCACATGGGATCATTTATCTCTCCTACATCAGGACACACCCATGTCTAGTCTTTGATACATCGTACTAAACTACGTAACCTAATCCTTCCTCTAGTATCCTCAAGATGGGGGCATTATTCAGTCTCGGCCTCCGCTCCTAAAAGCTCTGTTGGCATCTCTCTGACCACACAATGGGTTGCCCCTTCTTCATCAACGATGACAGTGGTGCTGCAACATTGGAGAAATATGTCACAAATCTCTTATAGTATCCATCTAAACCCAAGAAACATTGTACATCTGTCACACTCCTAGGTGGCTCCCATGAAGGTACTGCCTTAATCGTCATTGGATCTACTGAAACTCCAGCCTCTGAGATGACATGTCCAAAAAAGTGAACCTCTAAGATTTAAAACTGGCACTTCAATATCTTACCATAAATATGGTGCTATCAGAGTGTGTCTAGTATTACCTGCAAATTGTAGGCATGATCCTCCTCAGTAGTCGAGTAGATCAGAATATCATCGATAAAGACTTTGAAAAAGCGATTGATGGATGACTGGAAGATCCTATTCATGAGTCCCATGTACAATGCTGGAGTGCTAGTTACACTGAATGTCATAACCATGAACTCTTAGTGGATGTACCATCACCTGAAGGTTATCTTATGTACATCCATGTCTCGAACACTGAGCTGATGATAGCCTAAAATGAGGTCTCTCTTCAAGAACCACCGTTCTCCCTTCAGCTGATCATAGAGGTCGTCAATCCTCATGAGTTGGTACATGTTTTTCATTGTCACCTGATTCAGGTGCTGGTATTCAACAAAAAGCTTCAATATCACATCCACCTTCTTAGCGAATAGAATCAGGGCTGCCTAGGGAGAAACAATGGGTCAGATGAATCCCTTCCCCTAGAAATTTTCTAGCTATACCTGCAGCTCATGAAGATCTGTGGGAGCCATCTGATATGCTGGTGTAGATAACAGTGACATCCCGGGGTACATGTCAATGTAAAAGTCCACATATCTATGTGGAGATAGACCTTGGACATCATCAAGGAGGACATATGTGTACTGGCCTACTACTACAGGATAGATCATACTCTCCAAATCATTTGCATTGTGGGTAAGGTAGGACAACAGATAAGTGATCGGTCGAACCCTCCTCCGGGTATGTCTTCCATGTACTGCAAATGCACCCTTCTCACTAGTGAAGGTAAACCTGGTCCCATCTATGCCGACACACCGCACTTTTCACCTAATAAAGTCAATCTGAGCATGGACTATAGATTACCAGACCATAACCAAGATGATTTCATAAGGCCTTGACACTACTACGAGAAGATCCTAGTCAAAGCTCTCACCTCCTAGAGTAAGCTCACACTATTGACACGAGTGTGTAATCGTTGAGTCTTCTCCTATACGAGTCACTATCCGTAAGGATCAAGCTAATAGCTTAGTCGAAATCTCCGAGCTCCAAATGAAGGAAATGTCAATGAAAGAGTGACCGACACCTGTATCTATAAGAACTATAGCTAAGGTGAAGTATCCACATATCGTACCTCGAATCATCTCTGGAGATCCATTATCATATGCCTCAGCTACCTGGAGATAAGATCCATCTTTTCCACCCACTCCATATGTTCATGGTGGAACTCTTGGTGGTGGTGGTGGTGGTAACACCTCAAAAAAATTTCCACATCCAGATGCATGGTTAAATCCTCTTCCACGTCCGCTAGCTCCCTATGTACCACCACAGTCAAACCTCTGCCTCTGTCTGGGAGGTCTCTCAACTATATGTTGATCATCTACATGATGGGTCAGACATTATTGAACAATTTGACACATCATGTCGCATGAGTAGCTCTTCATTCTCCTCATACGACTGGATCTATCTCGTATACCCCACACAACTGAAACCTAATCCTGAGGTCATCCACTAGATGGTCTGGTCCACTTGGATTTCTATGACATCTGTCTGCTGGTAGTTGTAGAAGACTCCACTATGTGACACCCGGAGGTGGGTATCACTGCTGGTGACTTACCAACAATGAAACCCTCCTCTGATAAGGCTCACTCTCCCACCTCCACATGTGTCAAGATTCTGATGGAGATCATCGAAGCCTGATCTCTCAGCTAATCCCCTTCTCGAAGCTTCGGGCCCTGAAGAATGGGTACCAAGCCATATCTGTAACACCCCGAGATTTTATGAAAAATACTCTTTTTAATTTCATTAATGTCTTGTGTTCTACGCTACACCAAAAGGAGCTTTCACAACACAAATCTCTGACGTGGCTTGAATTACACGCAATCACGACCTTCCACGATAGCGTGTGTTGTACGCAACACCAAGTTTCGCTAAACAACGATATGCTATTAAAATATTATTAAAACTAGACGTTATGAATAGTAATAACCACTTTTTGAAATTTTGTAAATTGTATTTTTCAAAATGGACTTCATTTTTGGATTCGGAATATCGAAATTATCTTAGGGTGAAATTTTGGTGATTTTCGGATAACTTTCATATTTTGATGAATAGTGAAAATTACTAAATTTTATTTAAAAACAACTTTTTCAATCGAAATAATTAATAGTGATAAATTATTAATTTTAGTGGTTTTAAAGTATATTTAGAATATGTTTTTACAATTTAATACAATTTTGGTCAATGGATGTAATTTCTCATTTAAACCAGTTATAAACAAGTTTCAATCTTTTGATAATTATTATCTCTTAAAAACATGCCTTTTGTTTTGACGACAGTAATTAATTTTTATATTAATTAATGCAACTGATATGTTCTCAATTTGGTAAAATAGAAATCATTTTTGAGTTCATAATATCAAATATAGCTTAGGCCTAATTTTTGGTATTTTTCTGAAAACTTTCAATTTTTGATGAATAGTGAAACCACTAAGTGGTAGTTAAAAAAATGAATTTTTCATAAAACCTAATTTTACCGCTTCTATGAATGGAATTTCGAAAATCCGAGAGACACAGTTGATTTCAGTAAGTAAAATGTGGTTCAATGAGATGAAAATAATTTTTGGTGAATAGTAACTTTTTACTTTTATTTACCACGGTTAAAAGTAAATAGGGTAATTAAGGGTACAAATGATATTATTATTACCCTAACACATGTCCAAATTCTATTGGATAAATGTAATTCGACCAAAAAAAAGATTAAGAATAAAATATGACCATTTAGGCCCACATGGATTAGATTAGGGCATTTATTATTATTTAATTCAAAGAAGAGTTAAAAGAGTTAAAATCAAAGTTTATTTACTAAAACATTATTAATATAGGGTTATACATAAGATATATTTGATAGTAAATATTAATTAGAAAGACAATAAAATTTAATACATAATGATATTTTATTTATAATTTATAGACATTAAATAAGTTAATTTATTTATGACACAATGATGGTTCAATAATTACCATAATAGTGAAAAATTAGAATAATTGATATTATAAACACCAAAATAAATGTAATTTGAGACTTTTTATGAATTACACTAATTTTCTAGGTTAATATGACATGTTATTAATGATTTAATTAACTTTTTTCGAACTTATCATTCTGTTATGATTTTCACAAAAATCAATTACTAAATAGTGTCAAAATTGACATAAAATAGTTTTTAAAACAATTATTATTTTATTAATTGTTCTTTTATTCCTAAAAATCAAAGGTTCGTCCAAATGACTTAGATAAGGTTATATATATTAATAATAAAAAATTTGGGGTTCGTTTGGATTCTTATAGTAAGTTTATTAACCTTATAGTGTAAGAACACAAGAAGACACGGTAAAAGTAAAATTATTTAACTTAATGTTTAATCTAAATGATAAGGTTAAAATAGGAACCTAAACTTGTCTAAATTATATTTTATGAGAGGCTTTTGACCCATCCCCACCTTAGCCTCTAAATAAATCAATTTTGAGCTATTTAAAACCGAACCTGACTTTATAATAAAATAATATTTTTAGTTATTCCAAAGGTGCCCCTCTCCTCCCTTATAAAAGGGCACCTCCTCCCTCTCCTCCCCACACAACTTTGAGCCTTCAAGCTCGGCCAAACCCTGCCCAATTCTCTTCTCCACTTCCGTAGCAACATCCTAGAGGTTTTGGTCTTCCTAAAAGTCCAATTTTAGTGCCCTAAGAGGAGGTCTCAAAGAGGCGCTTCAAAGAAGAGGTAATTTCCGTTACCGATTCTTTCACCTTTATTTCTTCTTCCACTTCTTCTTCTTAGGTTGATTCATTATGAAGTAATAACATCAGTATCCCTCATATACTGATATGTTATTATAAGTATGAAACAATCCTATTTCACCATCTATCCATCCTACGGAAAACGAAATCACTGCGCGTGCGTACGTACGGAATATTGTCTCCACACCGTGGTGAAATCTATTTTCCACCACCACCTTACATGGATAGGTATAATGGGGTAAAGAATAACTATATATAGTTATTATAACATCATATTTATTCTTATATATTGTATCATACACTCCAATTCAATTCAATAATTATGGAAACGATATCATCGCTCGTGCGTACGTATGGACTACCGTCTCCACGACGCGATGAGATTCATTATCCATGTTAACCATTCCAGAATTATTATAAAGTATATATAATGAATAATAATGGAATATATGACATGTTAAATCTACTGTATTTATGTATATATATATATATATGTCATCTACTTACTTCCATTCAAGATAATAAGGAAAGGAAAACAGCGTTCATGCATACGTACGGACTACCGTCTTCATGAACGGTGTGTTTCATTTCATTTATCTATCTATTATATATATATATACTGAATATATATGATATATAATTCATGTTTTATATTCTGGAAGTAATTAAATCTTGATATAAGTAATAATAAAGTCAAGAACAACAAGTCCAAACACCTACGATAAATGAAACGATTTTACCCAAAACGCTTCTTTAACATGAAATTTACAAAAGAACGGGTAATATAAAGTCATAAGTGAACCATATATGATATAATAACAATTAATTTGATTCTGTAATAAGTCAATGACATTATTTAAATCATTATACAGGAGGTTCGGACACTTACAAAGCAAATCGGACCTAAGGTAAGGGAAATATCACAATCTCATTTTTATCCGAGATTATTTATACCTTGGTATTTACTGGGGTGTATTTTATAATCCAAATCCATGTTTTCTCAATATGTAATATTATTTCCATACACCTACAATTTTTTAAATATAATTTTACCCTTCGATGAGTTTTTAGTAAAGGATATGAACGGAATCTTTTTTCGTTTTTCGTACGACGTACTTTTTGACTTTTCTGACAAAAGTACGAGAAGAATGTTTTTTTTAACTTAAACGGCATGAACGGATTTTTACAGTTTTATAAAGACTTATTTTCATGAAGCTTCCTCCAAAAGATTTCATGACTATTTTCAATAAAATCTATTTCTTTTAAAATTGCATGATGTTTTGTGAAAAGAAATTGATTTTGAAGAAGAAATGATATTTTCCTCAAGAATTCATTTTAAGTGTTTTATCAAAATTATATTCCATCTAAGATAATAAAGGGTCCTGTTTCTATCCATATTTTTACATATATTTGACTATGTTGTGATGGAATTATGATTATGAATTCCTTTATCTTATATGAATGGTTTTATGATGTCATGTTGTTTAAGAATCCCGTTTTTATTACATGGGTTATTTAATGATGTATGGTTTATGATTTTGTGGCACACATAAGAATGGTATCATTATGAGATGGGTGGGACCTATATCTCCCACCAATGAATTGGGTAAAGATTTTATATCTCATGAGATAGACATGGCTGGAATGGTAGGTCATATCGGTTCAGTGAAACATGACTAAAACGAGGGTGACTCGGTTCAGAAAGAGACTTTGTCCACTAAGATAGTCTTGACAATGAGTCTTGACTAACATGAAATGATTCTCTATGATTCTGTGTGTATGCCACAAAGTTTAATGTTTTATGTTATGATTATTGTGATTACATTTCACTTCCATGAGTTATTCCAGGTTATGAAATTATGATCTCTTTTACAGGTTATGATTTCTAAAAGTTATGTGCTTATGTATATGATGTGATTGATATTTCTTTTGTTTACCCTTACTAAGCATTTGAGCTCACCCTTTCATGTTTTCTTTTCCCCAGGATATAAGAAAAGGTTTTAGGTATATAAAAAAAGGGAAGATCTTTATGTGAGATGTTGAAGATCTTTCACCAGGATTAGAAGATTATATTCTGAGATTCCAAAGACACTAAACTATTACGATCCTTGTGTGTGTGTTTTTGTTATGTACTAAGTATTCCGCAAATGTAATGTAATGTCAATGTTCGTCAAGCTTCGGGTCTCTATAGTTGGTGTCAGAGGAAAGGTTTAGTCAACCTTTGGAAACTAGGATGCGTGAATGTTAGTGAGATCCCTAGAGATATTTCGAAGGTATGTATAGGGATGTCCCTAAGGTTAAGTATACGTATATGTTATAGTACTAGAATTACTCTAACGATCATATAATTAAACCTAAGATGTCAGATATTTAAGGTACTCCCCCTTTATTATGTTGTTTTCCCTAGCATGATTTTTTCCTCTCACACTATTCTTTTTGGGTTTTAGAAAATGGATGGAAACAAGATGATTCACGATAATGGAGGATATGATGGACAATGGAATGATATTCTTTATGAGAAACCAAATGAAATGGGATTTGGATGTCTAAACATCATTATTATGCCGAATCTGCAATCTCATAATATGATCAATAAAGTAAAATTTGGTAAGTTCCCGACTCAGCTAATAAGAGAAAGATGGAGTTTCATGATGATCATAGAGGAAAGAAAGTTCAATTTCCCCTATGTAAATCATGTGGAAAGAGGCATCAAGGAGAATGTTTCAAAGGAACTGGAAGAGGCTTTGGGTGTGGAAAAGAAGGATACAAATCCAGTATGTGCAAAGGAAATGGTTCAGTTAACACCAGTGATGATGATAATGGTATTGCTACGACATCAACAATGGTTAAATGTTTTAAATGTGGAATGTACGGGCATTATGCAAACCAATGCCCTAAGGGAAAGTCTCATGAAGAGAATCAGTATGGTCATATTGGTAGTATTTATATTGATGATGATGATGAGACTACAAATGATATGTGAGATGAAAGAATTGTTGAAGCTTGGTCAATTGTTTAAGAAGGTAGTGGAATGATTACATGTTTATCAAGTGTAATGTTGTATAAGTAATCTTGTGGTACTGTAGAATAAAGAGACATCTAAGGATTGTTAAACTGTTGTCTTTCCTTGTGTTTTAAAATTGTATGATTAATGGTAATGGTATCCATGAAAGGTTATTCAGATATTTTTGGAAATAAGATGATATGCGCATAACGAAGGGAAAACGAGAAAACGAAATGTTTAACAGTATTCATGAGCTCATGACTGATATAATGAAATAGTTATATCATGGTTTGAGTATATAGAATTTTGGTTTTTTGGTATGTGGAAAGAGTTAACTTTTGACAGCATTCATGTTTTCACTAAGGGTTAATGGGTATTTATTTTTTAAGAGAATACATCATTAAGGTATTCACATGATTGGAATGTGACCAACAAGATATATGAGGGATAAATGATGGTATTCACATGCTTGGTTGACGAAATTTCATGTTATCGTTTACTTTATACTATGAGCTTGGACCGAAGTATTTTAGATAAGCCTAATGATTGGAATGGATTATGTTAACCATAAGTTAGTATTTTTTAATGATAGAATTTTTTTTATATTTTTTATGTGATGTTATAGTAATGTAGTTTTAGAAAAAGGACAACCTGCAGGACGGGCGACAGCCCATCGTGTCGGACAAGGCTATGGGAATCGAACCCAAAACCGAAGTGCAACTGGCTTTTATCGCCTACCACTGGCCTACAGGAAGTCCCTGTTTAGTAGAAACTAGTTTTATTTTATTAAGCGGTATGATATATGAAGTATAAGTTCATTTTTGAAACCATATACGATTAACCATAAGATGTACTTATAACTTTTTCTAACCTTTTGTTTGAAAGAGACGGAATGACACATCATTCTATCACATGATCTTCTAACACATCACGAATGACAAATTCAACTACATTTCTTTAAGAGATGAAGTGGAAATTGTCCAAAGAACGACAAACGGTGAGACTATACCAAAATCACTAAATTATTTCTTCTAATTCCCATTTCATCAACTTTAGGGAAATGATCTTGAAAACTAAAAATGTTGTCTTAGTGCTCTTATATCTGATGAATCAGATGGTACCTTAGATCGTCACAAATTTATGGCTTTGTGATTTCTAGCTTTTCCATATCCATGTTCTCTACCACTCTCCATCCGAACATGATGGTCAGATTTTTCTTCCATATCCATATTTTCACCTATGTGGAAACCCAGTGATTAGTTTATTTGGGTAACCGTTAAGTTTCATACTTTTGTTTTTTAAGATTGGTTTTGGTATTCCTTTTTACGATGTGGGTTTCTATTAAAGAAACTTTCGAGTAGTAAACCATTTATAACCCTGACGAATTTCGAGGGCGAAATTCATTTTAAGGGGGGTAGAATGTAACACCCCGAGATTTTATGAAAAATATTCTTTTTAATTTCATTAATGTCTTCTGTTATACGCTACACCAAAATGAGCTTTCACAACACACATCTCGGACGTGGCTTGAATTACACCCAATCGCGACCTTCCACGATAGCGTGTGTTGTACGTAACACCAAGTTTCGCTAAACAACGATATGCTATTAAAATATTATTAAAACTAGACGTCATGAATAGTAATAACCACTTTTTGAAATTTTGTAAATTTTATTTTTCAAAATGGACTTCATTTTTGGATTTGGAATATCAAAATTAGCTTAAGGTGAAATTTTGGTGATTTTCGGATAACATTCATATTTTGATGAATAGTGAAAATTACTAAATTTTAATTAAAAACAACTTTTTCAATCGAAATAATTAATAGTGATAAATTATTAATTTGAGTTGTTTTAAAGTATATTTAGAATATATTTTTACAATTTAATACAATGTTGGTCATTGGATGTAATTTCACATTTAAACCAGTTATAAACAAGTGTCAATCTTTTGATAGTTATTATCTCTTAAAAACACGCATTTTGTTTTGACGACGGGAATTAATTTTTAAATTAATTAATGAAACTGATATGTTTTGATTTGGTAAAATAGAAATCATATTTGAGTTCATAATATCAAATATAGCTTAGGCCTAATTTTTGGTATTTTTCTGAAAACATTCAATTTTTGATGAATAGTGAAACCACTAAGTAGTAGTTAAAAAAAATAAATTTTTCATAAAACATAATTTTACCGCTTCTGTGAATGGAATTTCAAAAATCCGAGAAAAACGGTTGATGTCAGTATGTAAAATGTGGTTCAGTGAGATGAAAATAATTTTTAGTGAATAGTAACTTTTTACTTTTATTTACCACGGTTAAAAGTAAATAGGGTAATTAAGGGTAAAAATGATATTATTATTACCCTAAAACATGTCCAAATTATATTGGATAAGTGTAATTCGACCAAAAAACAATCTTAGGAATAAAATATGACCATTTAGGCCCACTTGGATTAGATTAGGACATTTATTATTATTTAATTCAAAGAAGAGTTAAAAGAGTTAAAATCAAATTTTATTTACTAAAACATTTTTAATATAGGGTTATACATAATATAGATTCGATTGTAAATATTCATTAGAAAGCTAATAAGATTTAATACATAATTATATTTTATTTATAAATTTTAGACATTAAATAAGTTAATTTATTTATGACACAATGATGATGCAGTAATTACCATAATAGTGAAAAATTAGAATAATTGATATTATAAACACAAAAAAATGTAATTTGAGACTTTTTATGAATTCCACTAATTTTCAAGGTCAATATGACATGTTAGTATTGATTTAATTAACTTATTTAGAACTTATCATTCTGTTATGATTTTTACAAAAATCAATTACTAAATAGTGTCAAAATTGACATAAAATTGTTTTTAAAACAAATATTATATTATTAATTGTTATTTTATTCCTAAAAATCTAAGGATCTTCCAAATGACTTAGATAAGGTTATATATATTAATAATAAACAATGTGTTGTTCTTTTTGCTTCTTGTAGTAATTTTATTAACCTTATAGTGTAAGAACACAAGAAGACACGGTAAAAGTGAAATTATTTAACTTAATGTTAAATCTAAATGATAAGGTTATAATAGGAACCTAAACTTGTCTAAATTCTATTGTATGAGAGGATTTCGACCCATCCCCACCTTAGCCTCGAAATAAATCAATTTGGAGCTATTTAAAACCGAACTTGACTTTATAATAAAATAATATTTTTAGTTATTCCAAAGGTGCCCCTCTCCTCCCTTATAAAAGGGCACCTCCTTCCTCTCCTCCTCACACAACATTGAGCCTTCAATCTCGGCCAACCCCTGCCAAATTCTCTTCTCCACTTCCCTAGAAACATCTTAGAGGTTCTGTTCTTCCTAAAAGACCAATTTATTTCCCTAATAGGAGGTCTCAAAGAGGCCCTTCAAAGAAGAGGTAATTTCCGTTACCGATTATTTTACCTTTATTTCTTCTTCCACTTCTTCTTATTAGGTTGTTTCATTATGAAGTAATAACATCAGTATCACTAATATACTGATATGTTATTATAAGTATTAAACTATCCTATTTCACCATCTATCCATCCTACGGAAAACGAAATCACTGCGCGTGCGTACGTACGGAATACCGTCTCCACGCCGTGGTGAAATCTATTTTCCACCACCACCTTACATGGATGGGTATAATGGGGTAACAAATAACTATACATAGTTATTATAAAATATAATTTATTCTGATATATTTTATCATCCACTCCAATTCAATTCAATAATTATGGAAATGATATCATCGCTCGTGCGTACGTACAGACTACCGTCTCCACGACGCGATGAGATTCATTATCCATGTTAACCATTTCCGAATGATTATAAAGTATATATAATTAATAATAATGGAATATATGACATGGTAAATCTACTGGATTTATGTATATATATATATGTCATCTACTTACTTCCATTCAAGATAATAAGGAAAGGAAAACAGCGTTCATGCGTACGTACGGACTACCGTCTCCATGAATGGTGTGTTTCATTTCATTTATCTATCTATTATATATATATACTGAATATATATGATATATAAATCAAGTTTTATATTCTGAAAGTAAGTAAATCATGATATAAGTAATAATAATGTCACGAACAACAAGTCCAAACACCTACGATAAATGAAACGATTTTACCCAAAACTCTTTTTTAACATGGAATTTACAAAAGAATGGGTAATATAAAGTCATAATTGAACCATATATGATATCATAACAATGAATATGATTATGTAATAAGTCAATGACATTATTTAAATCATTATACAGGAGGTTCGGACACTTAGGAAGAAAATCAGACCTAAGGTAAGGGAAATATCACAATCTCATTTTTATCCGAGATTATTTATACTTTGGTATTTACTGGGGTGTATTTTATCATCCAAATCTATGTTTTCTCAATATGTAATATTATTTCCATCCACCTAAAATTGTTTAAATCCAATTTTACCCTTCGATGAGTTTTTATTAATGGATATGAAAGGAATCTTTTTTCGTTTTTCGTACGAGGTACTATTTGACTTTTCCGACAAAAGTACGAGAAGATTGTTTTTTTAACTTAAACGGGACGAACGGATTTTTACGGTTTTATAAAGCCTTATTTTAATGAAGCTTCCTTCAAAAGATTTCATGACTATTTTCAATAAAATCTATTTCTTTTAAAATTGCATGATGTTTTGTGGAAAGAAATTGATTTTGAAGAAGAAAGGATATTTTCCTCAAGAATTATTTTCAAGTGTTTTATCAAAATTATTTTCCATCTAAGATAATAAAGGGTTCTGTTTCTAGCCATATTTTTACATTTATTTGACTATGTTGTGATGGAATTATGATTATGAATTCCTATATCTTATATGAATGGTTTTATGATGTCATGTTGTTTAAGAATCCCATTTTTATTACATGGGTTATTTAATGATGTATGGTTTATGATTTTGTGGAACACATAATAATGGTATCATTATGAGATGGGTGGGACCTATATCTCCCTCCAATGCATTGGGTAAAGATTTTATATCTCATGAGATAGACATGGCTGGAATGGTAGGTTATACCGGTTTAGTGAAACAGGACTAAAACGAGGGTGACTCGGTTCAGAAAGAGACTTTGTCCACAAAGATAGTCTTGACAATGAGTCTTGACTAACAAGAAATTATTCTCTATGATTATGTGTGTATTCCAAAAAGTTTAATGTTATAAGTTATGATTATTGTGATTACATTTCACTGCCATGAGTTATTCCAAGTTATGAAATTATGATCTCTTTTACAGGTTATGATTTCCAAAAGTTATGTGCTTATGTATATGATGTGATTGATATTTCTTTTGTTTACCCTTACTAAGAATTTGAGCTCACCCTTTCATGTTTTCTTTTCCCCAGGATATAAGAAAGGTTTTAGGTATATAAAAAAAGGGAAGATCTTTATGGGAGATGTTGAAGATCTTTCACCAGGATTAGAAGATTATATTCCGAGTTTCCAAAGACACTAAACTATTACGATCCTTGTGTGTGTGTTTATGTTATGTACTAAGTATTCCGCAAATGTAATGTAATGTCAATGTACGTCAAGATTCGGGTCTCTACAATATGTGTGGAGTAGTGTGAGTGTTCGGTGAACCTCACTGAGTCCTACTTCACCATCATGATGACTTGTTGTAGATGAAGCAGATCCTGTATAGGAAATAAAAATAGGGTGGCTGGGACAAACCATGCCCAAAAATGGCTCTCAATGTTTTCCCAGAGAAGTGTCACCCCGTCATGCACCAAGAGAATTAGGTGCTACCATATTCCTGATGCTTCCTAAAGGAGACCCATGGTAAGGATCACCATAAGGTCAGATGTTGTCCCTACTAGTTGAAAAACCCTCACCACAACCTCCATCCATCCTAAGCCACATGTGGGTCTGTCTCTCCCCTGAACCTGGGTGGCCTCTAGCACTGGAACTCATGATACACTCTCAATAAGCATGCATCATATGTTGCTGGGGATGGTGGAATCAGTGGCTCAATGGGCAGTGGTACCACTGGTGCCTCCACTGTGATAGAGCCCTACACCAAGGCCTCATCGCTCGGTGGGCTGCCATCTCATACAATGCCTGGAATCTTGGGTAGCTGTCTATGTGGGGCCATCCAAAAAAACAAGTGTGTCACTTTCAATAAATTATACCTAGTGATCTGACCTGGTTGAGTTTACTTAAAAAAACTTTTCAGAACACACAGGTAATCAGTGTTTTCGTGCACTGAATTAGAAATCCGATGTTCGGGTCTTGGTGTGTTGATCTGTCGGCTGCCACACCAATAATGTACTCACTAAATTGAAAACCACTTACCTAGTACCATTAACACTATTTATTCTCAAAAAATATTATAGTCCTAAGATCTGTGGTAGAACCGACTACTCTGATACCAATTTGTAATGACCCATCCCCTGGGGCCCATGCCTTGACTACCCCATGACCCCCTTCTATAGACATAGGGTTGGCGGCTAGCATTAAGGTGTAATTCCCTAAAACTGGGAAGGTTTCTCCTTTATAAACTGTAAACAAACACAATAGATCACATAAAAGGGTACATAACAATATGTAAAACAATTTAATGAAAGAGTGCTAGAAGTTAAAAACAGGCCACAATACAAGACCAACTGAAACGTACAAGAAACTAAAAGGTACAAGTACAACTAAAGAAAAGAAAAATTGTCACATGGTCATCCTACAAGGTTCCTACTTGAGAGGTGGGTACATATAGCCTCCTCAACACTCCACATCCATCAGTATCCTCCGGGTACCGACACATCATAAGGTCTACCATCGGGTACCATCTAGTCCTGGTACTCTCAGCCTTAGTCCGCAATAGTTGTCATCTAAAACAAACACATCGAGGTGCGGACATAGCCAGTCCAGGGGTGACTATATAGATACTCATTAGGGACCATGAGACCCTCACGATCTCACAAAATCCAACAAGGATAAACCAAAAATTGTGAAATCATCAAATAACCCAACATAGGTATATTCCCAAAAATATACTTATGTTATAATGTAATCCATCTCAATCATGTGGGAAAAAAATAGTTAAGGACTTAGCTCACACAGGTCTACAAATTATGTACATAGATTGAGATTATTAGTTGTAGCCACTGAATCATCTTCTCTATCGAACCCACGTAGGATCCAGGTATAGTATCAGAGATGTCGAACCCACATAGGATCCTGGAACAATAGTTGAACCTGTAAAACCAACGAAGGATCATGGAATAGTAGTCGGAGCTGTCTAACCCACGTAGGATCCTGGAATAGTAGTTGGAGTTGTCGAACCCATGTAGGATCCCTTTATCACAAATCAGCCACCCACAGGTTTCTTGCACAAAGAACGCTTGATTCGAGGAGGGTCCGCTCCTCATGCCAAGTGATGAAACATCAAATGCCATGAAGTCCCACTAAGATGTTTTCCAAAGGCCCGACATGTTATAGGGGTCTCAACACAATAGATGGTGCGTCAATTGGATGAATGGTCTGTGAGTTATTAGGCTTTTACTCATGGGGCCTCGGTTGGATTCGTGTTCAATCCAATCTAACTGTATGTAAACTATAAAAAAACACCAATGGGGTATACTCAAAGGAACCTTCACACTCCAAAAATACCAGTGCCTCTAACAATTCATCAAATAGACATCTGGTGCCAATGATATGTCCAAAAGAATATAAGGGTCATAGTGGGCCCGTGTCTGGTCCGACCCTATTAGACTGACCTAGACCGACTTAGTCTGGGATGACCCAGTTTGGGTTCAGCCCGACCTGACCCATTCGGTTCAGCACGGCCCATTGGTCTTGGACCAGCTGGCTGTAAATGCCATGAGTAGCATGAGGGCGCAGACCGGTCATGAGGGCGTGCAAGACCATATCGGCCTCCCATGCATTAGGTGCGGCTCAGCGGCTCGGCCCAGAAGGCCGAGGCTGGTTCGGCCAGTGGCGGTGCAGGGCGTGCGGGCCGGTGCGGTTCGGCCAGGGTGCACAGGAGTTCGGCGTTGGTCGTGAGGCGCAGTGCGACCGGGAGGCACGAGCAGCCGGGAGTGCGCGGGTGGCCAGGAGGGCACTGCGGTTTGTCTTGGGGAAAATGAGTCAGTTTGGCTGGTTGACGGCGTGGTCGGGGGCAATTTCAACAGTTTGGTTGGATGAAGGGTGCGACCAAGGCAACATTGTCGAGGCGCGACATGACTGAGGCAGGTTCAGCTGGGGTGCGGCGCATCTCGGTCTGATGTGGCCGGCGGATGTTGTGGGTTGCGAAGACAGCAGGCAACATGGTCATTTCCCATCACCTACTTCACAAAGACATTTCAACTCAATGTTGAAAAAACATCACAAAATAGATCGATTGAGGGAGTAGGGCCATGTTAGTTTGGCCCCCGCCCTTCGCATTTAGAGTGATAGCAATCAGTCCATCAAGGATGAAGAATGATGGAAATCAAATTCCTCATCCTCCTTAATGATTCTTTCCCAATCTGCAAACGAAAAATCAAGAATATCATTAACATAGAAATAAACCCCCTACCTTGATCGTTGCTCGTTGACGGAGTCATGGGGATGAAGACGGAGTTGTCGTCGTTTGCCACTTCCGTTGCACACTTCCAATCACGAGCTTGTGTGTCATTTTGTTGACGATGATGATGATGGAAGGTTGGTCGAAGATGTCCCACATCGATTGGATTCCATGGAAGAAGGTCGAAGGAGATCTTTATTCGTAGTCTAAGGTGTTTCTCGTTTGGAGCGTTCTTCGTTGGG
The DNA here is from genome assembly GCA_963277665.1 of Viscum album. Lineage (NCBI taxonomy): Eukaryota > Viridiplantae > Streptophyta > Magnoliopsida > Santalales > Viscaceae > Viscum > Viscum album. The sequence goes on along the minus strand of OY728131.1, from coordinate 1,471,838,529 downwards.
AGCGCTCTTCGTTCATCGTTGGTGAGAGATTTTCTTTCGAATGCTCTAATCCTTGTTTCCTAACCTTTTTCCACCCCAATCAAATAGGAAGCCAAGGTAGTATATTATAAAATCTATTATTTGCTTAAGAATTAAAAAAGGGTGAATTAATTAGGTTGGCTCACCTTAATTAATTCACAAGGCTGGCACAATAAATTAAAGAGTAGGATTTGGCACATTAAAGGAGGTTGGTGGAGTGACTCTCATTAATTAATGAGGGGAGTTGATAAGTTTCCCTCTCTCACAATTATTAGGGGGCTTAGTCCCATTTGGTCCCCACAACGTGTCCTCTCACGGGAGGTTAGATTCAGGTTTCCCACTCCCCTATAACCTCTCATGGGAGGTTATTGTCTGGTGGTCACCACACTTCCAACATCCAACATTTAAGTGGAGGTTTTTACATACAATTAAAAATTAAGTTACACAACATTATTTTTATTTAATTCATTTACTAAAAACCCAAAAACTATATTTTATTATTGACCAACTTCCATTGAGGTGAATGTATTTTTAAGAGAATACGACACTGTGAGTTCAACAGTGTCCTCATATTTTAATTCTGAGCACCTGTTCAAAAGTTATAAAAACCCGCTCGTACGTTTACTGAACTTACCCGAAAAAAACATCAGAAAATGATTCAGAGCACACCGAGCCTCAGACTCATGTGTTGTGAAATTTCACAGACTCATAAAATTTCCATGTATTTAAAAAAAATTCATTGAAATTTATTTTCTTTATAGTCTTATGATTATAAAATAATTTAATTAGGCCATAATTAATTTTTCAATGTGGCATAAAATTATTTACAAATATAAAATTGGTATTATTGATTATATATGATTTTAATTAAAAATTAAATTTCTCATATTTATAAAATACTTTCATAAAATTGATTTAATTATTTAGTTATTCACAGCAGTAAATATTTTGGGTGAATATGTAGGATTGTTCTAAAACAATTCAATTTTTGTGGAATAGTAAAATATATTAATTTATGGTATATTTACATTACAAGTTAAATACGTTGATTATTGATATAGTGGGGATATAATAACCATACTCCCAAAAAACATAAAAATTTAATTATATATATTTATTATTTTAAATTATTCATATTCTGGTTCTAAAATATTCTTTTAATGAATAAAATAATAAAAAAAACACTCCTCTCCTCCACTATAAATATCAAACATCACCATCTTTTCTAAAGACAACTCAATTCATTGTAGCTTGTTTAATTCATACACAATTCCCTTCCCAATAATATTTCTCATTTCCAAGAACTTATAGTCTCACCAAATTGGAAATCCCAAGGGCCAAAAAGCGGTTCTCTACATGATGAATTCAAGATGTTTAATCAACTTTAATTTTTTTTATTTTTTTTTATTTTCAATTTTTTTCTTATTATCTCATTACTTATGATAATATAACATAAATTAAAACTTCAATATCATATATGTACTATAATTTTATCATATTGTTGATAAAATTATCATAAAACTCTTTCTCATCGACCTTTAATGCTAAAAATGAGAACATCTTATTTGATATGGAAATTTATGGCCATCATGGATGATATAATTTCATTTCCATTACTTTCTTCAAATATTTTCATTAAATATTCATTATGGTTAAATCACAGTTTTTTATACATATTATATGTTATAAAATGTTCTATAACTAATATATAAACATGATATTTAATAAAATGTTAAGGGTTCGTGATAGTCATAAAAATATTCAAAATAAAATAAATAATTTTCATTAATGTATTATCTAATGAATCATCCTAATATTCGAAATAAATGATTTATGATATAATTTAATATTTTAAAACATATTAATACAATTTTATTCCAATTTTGTAGTTTTTCATCAATTAGAAATTAATATCCAGAATTAACCTACCATGGAAACCATGAAATAAATGCATCTCATATAATGAATATAAAAAAATAGTATAAATAAATGGATGGAGAGACTTTGTAAAAATATCATATAGGGTATTATATATATAAATATGTTTCTATATTATAACACTTTTAAAAACTTTATTGAGTTGGTCTGAAAATTTTTGAAGTTAGATTAACTCGAGGTAATAAAAAATTCTTTCCAATTTTTTTTTTAATTTTATATATTAAAAAAAATTAAAATGAATTATTTTTTATGAAAGTATTCCTATTTTTTTACTATGTTTTGGTTCATTGATTTTTTTTTTGCATAATGGTGGTTAATATATATCCCTCCAGTCAATTGGGTATAATTATGTTTGATTTTGATGGTATTGTTACTTCAAATTCCATTATGATTGTTACACCATAAGGTAACTGTGAGGGTTACATTTTAGGGTAGCCCAAGGGTTACATTATAATGTAGCCGGGAGGGTAACAAATTATATGTTATATGTGATGGTTACATTCTTATATATTTATTTCACTATGGTCACTTGAAATATTTATTTATCTTCTCTATGTTTTATACAAATCACATGATTTCATGAAATATGTAAAAAAAATTATGCGTTAGAAGTATGTCTTTGTATAAATAATTTAATATGACTATAAGTATTCATAGAATAATTTTTCATTTATTTTTTATGTAACATACTGAGGTCTTTTTTGTAATCCCTTGTTTTAAAATTTATTCACATGGTTTAAAGATGGGTACGAGAATAGAAGTAGAAAATTTGAATATTATGCTGATTTTTCATGAAAAATTTTCAAATTGTATTAAAAATTATTGTATTATAGAAGAAATGTATACTATTTTACTATTACATACATTGTATGTTTTTGTGTTTATATGTAGGAATTATTCCCAAATATTACAAAATTGTAAATCGAAAATATATTTGTGAATTTAACAAAGTAAATTAAATTAGAATTTACTAGATTGTGTAGTGTTTATGGTGGAGTATTTATAGCTGGTATCAGATCATGGTTTAGATAACATAAGGGGATTGGATACTTTCAATAGGACACTATAAATGAATTTTGTCTAATCATTTTTTTAAATGATATATCATTTGAATATTACCATGTTATTTCATCTAAGATATGTATTTCAAATATGAGTTTTTGTAGAAGAAATAGGGATGCTAAAGTAGGAGGGAACTTGGAGGATATTAATATTCCAAGTCGTTAATATGTACTGGTAGGAATTTGAACCAACAAATTTGTGATAGTAATATATCATATTATATTGTATATAAATGAATGTTTTATCCATATAAGTGAAAAAAAAGAGTTCTCACATAGAAGAATTATGATAGTGGGGCATTTTATGTGGCAATGACTTCCATCATTCAGTGGTACTTCTGATCTAGTGGTGGATGTCGGGTGTATTAAATCCCTTTAAATGATATTCAATGTCATGGTGTGTTTAGACAATCAATATATTAATCTCTTTATTTTCCATTTTGATAGTCAAAACTGCCAATGGTGGTCAATGGCCAAGAATATCATGTATAGTGATGACATCGATGCATAGAAATTTTATAAATTTATGAATATTTTATTTGAAAAATGTTATTAAATGGTGGTTCTAGATGGAGTGAGAAATTAATTCCATGAATTGAAAAAATAGAGAAAGATTCAGTGGTCGTGTGTGAATAAAACTTCACCTGATTATAAAGGTATTCTTCAATTTTTATTCAGGATATTGATAGTAAAATCTGTTGGTTTTACATAATATTTAAGGCATGATACAGAAGGGATTTGGCCTCCCGAGAATTGAAATGTTTTAAAAAACTTGGTCATTGTGCTATGTGGGTATAAATGGATTAGTTTGATGATCACGTGTGAATTGAAAACTACTAGAATAAATTTTCAATATGGAATGAAATGGAAAAAAATCAATTAAATAATTATATTGTTTCAAAAAATTAGTATCTAGTTTACAGAATGTGTCAAAAAAATCATCTTTATGAATTCCTTCACTAAAATCAGAAGTGTTTTTTTTGTGGTACGTTTGGACATATGTCCTGAGATTTCAATGAAAAAGTTCTCGATTTTGTTGTGTTTAATTTTTATATAAAAATTATAATGTTTTTTAAATGTAGTGAGAGAGAGAATTATGAAAATAAAGATGAAAATTATTATTTGAATGGTTGAAATCATCTATATTATAATCTAATGGTGAAGTGAAATACTTTGTGAATATTTCGTTAGATGTTGGGTCATCCCATGAAGTGGTATCAGGTACATATTTTATAATCGTGTTTGTTTACTATCTTATATGATACAAGGTCTAGACAATTTCTTCTTTCTGATAAATTTTCATGTAAATTTAAAATTTCACCTCAATAAATGAAACCCAAAGTTATGTTTAAAACACCAAAGGAATATATTAAAGAGAAATGGAATCATGTTAATATTTATGGTTATCATTGTGGAAAGAAAATAACTATAATATTTATGTTATTTCTTTAATGGATTTCGATACTATTCTGGGTATGAATTTGATTTTAATTATAATGATGTAATTTATTGTATATGTAATGAATTTTTATATCAATAGAAGTTTAAATTTATATACATAAATGAACCCCTATCATTGATAACATATCTTAAAGATGGGAAAAAATCAAAATGTAGAAATGATTGTTTTCATGGAAATATTGTTGAAAACAAGAGAAAACCCCATATAAATAATGTGCTAGTGGTAAATGAATACCAGGATGTCATACTGATTAGTTTCATAGTGTTGTACCTGATCAGGATGTTGTATTTACAACTGAATTAGTATTTGATGTTAATAGAAATTGAAAACCTCCGTAATGAATGATTCAAGTTGAACATCATGAATTGAAAAAAGAATTTTGGGAGTAGATTGATAATGCTTTCATCCCAATCACTTCAACATGGTGTGATCCAATATTATTTGTTAAATATAATAATGGTTTTATGTGGTATTTCTTTGATTATAGATGATTGAAAAATCATACTATTAAGAATAAGTATCCACTGGCTCATATAGAGGACTTATTTGATCATCTCTAGGGAGGTCAGTAATTTTCCTGGATTAAATTAATATATAGGTATGATCATCTAAAGGAGAATGAGGATGAAATTCCAAAAAATAGTATTCTCAATTAGATATGGGAATTGTGTGTATTTTTATGCGATTTAGTTTGACAAGTACCCATGTGGTATTTATGGATCATTTGATAAGCATAATCTATGAATACATGTGTTGCATTTTTTTTGATATTTTTGTTTTTTGAAAAGGTTATAAAGATAATGAAAAATAATTAATTATTTTCTTGAAAACTAATTAATTAAACCAGTTATTGGAAAATTTACCAATTGTGATTTTTGGTTGCAATAGATTTCATTGTGTGGGAACATTGTAAATAAATATAGAATAGTCGTTGATCCAATAGAAACAAAATTATTTTATCGATGGAAAAAGGACTACATACGTTTCTAGGATTGATATATTTCAAGGTTTAGTTATTTATTATAGATTTTTTGTTAAAAAACTAACAAGTTTTTGATTACAGTAACAAAATTTACACAATGAATGGTTAAATTTATTTTGACAAATGAATGTGATCATTTTTTTAGAAAGATAAAAATAGACCATCGAATTCTCTAGTTTTATCCCTAAATTCTAGAAATGGTGATTTTTATCTACATTGATTCTTCGTTGCAGGTACATGGTGGTGTTCAGATTCAAAGTGATTAGGTAATTTATTATTCATCAGGAAAACTGAAATTCCATTGTTGAAATAATCCCACAGACGATCTATAATTAAAATCTGTGTTTCTCGCTTTGAAATTATGGGGATAACATTAATATGGATCCATATGTAAACCATTTTTGGATTATAAATGTTTTATGTATGTATTTATTTAGTAGGAAATGAACATAAGGCATGTATGATGGTGGGACGTTATAAAATATTATTATTATAGGATCTATTACCATATTAGAAAAGAAAAATAAGTGGATGTTGACCTGAGTTAGAAACATGTTTAATAATTAACCATTTTAAATTTGGAACATGATATCTTGTTTTATGATTTTTTTAATATTTGCATGGAATTGTTGGAACATGAAATTTTTCTGTTATATTTTAGGTGTCGGTATAGTCATCTCTATCAGACTGAATTAAGAAATCACATAATAAATATAAAGAGTTATTGAAAAAGTATAATTGTTTATAAAAGGTAAATTTAGTAATTAAATGTTGATAAATATTGTATTTTTGAGATTTGGAAAACAACATGTATAACTTGTGGTACCTAGATGAACAAGTGATTGATTAATGAATCTCATAGTTCCCTATTTTTAGCTCATAATGATATCATTAATATATACAGAGTCCTTCAAATGTAATGCATATGGGATTGAATGAAATGATATATTTTTTTGGATAATGAAATTATTTAATTTTCAATAGGTTAATATAGAGTGAAAAATACATAATGGGATACTTTATCATTTTCTAGTTCCTGATTATAAATGAAAAAATATATCCATGGACATTGTGGTAGGACTACCAATAAAATATTGATGTAACAATGTGATTTGGGTTATATTTGACTGATAAAATAAATCTTCTAATTTTTCTCATATTCGATATACTCTTTCTATAGATTACATTTTCTCAACTTTACCTCAAATAGATTATACTGTTGCATGGATTTCTCATATCTAGTGTATCTTACTATCATCTTGGTTTTGCTTCTATCTTTAGAAACAACCTTTAGACAACATTTTAAAATAAATTAAATTTCAGTACAACCTTTTATCCCAATCATATGATATGTCGGAACAAAAAATTCTTATATTATAAGATATTATTCAAGATTGTTCAATGTATTACTAGGAAATATGAGAAAAATATATTTCTTTAGATGATTTTTCATATAATTATAGTTTTCATTCAAGTATGAAAATTGAACCATTTTAGAAATTATATAGAAAGCGGTGTCAAAGTCCAAATGTTTTGGATGACATTTGAGGAAAAAAGTTGATGGGACCAGAATTAATATAGTATGTTGTATTGAATGTGGAGATGATAATGAAACACATGTGAAAATCTCAATGAATGCCGAAAATTTATGCAGATAATAAGAGGAATTCCTCTTCTATATATGTAGGTGATCATGTTTTCATAAAAATATCTCCTTGAATAAATGTTATTCTTTATGATAAGAATTGAAAGCTATGCACACCTTTTATCAGTCCATATGAAATCATGGATAAAGTTGTACCCATTTCTTAACTCCTTTCATTGCCTCTATGTTTATCAGACGTACACAATTTTTTATTGTTTTTATGTTGAGATTTTTTTTACCAAATTCATCTTATTCACTTATCCTAGATGTATTTGAGCTAGAGGAGGTCATATCTTATGAAGAAAAACAGGTTCAAATTTTTGACAAATGGGAGAATTTATTGGGGGAAAAGGTAATTTAACCAGTTATGGTTTGGTGGGAAAACCACATAGTTGAATGAGAAACATGGTAATATGAAACTTCTATGAGGGAAAGTTATCCTCACTTTTTTATTTATTAAATAAATATTTTGAGGATATAATTTCATAATGGTATGGATAATATAGTGACCCATTTACTTATATTTTTTCCCATTCTAAAATAATATATTAAAAGTAATTATAAATCTATAATAAAATATGAGGTATTTGTTGAAATTAAGGAATATATACTAATATAATATTAACCACACCAATTAATATATTAACCAAAATAATGTATCTTATATTTTATAATATTATAAATTTATATCATAGATTATGTAACTAAATGGTTTGGAAATTACACATTAACTGTTGATATTTTTGTAAATCATAAATATATAATTACATATTTATAATTAATATAATGATGAAAAAGAAAATATACTTTATTAAATAGGTTCATAATTTAATATTATATTTTATTATTATTTTATCACAATTTTATAAGAGCTTAATTAATTTTTAAATGTTTTATAACATCTATTATAATTTTAAAATCATTATTTTTTTGAATAAATGATGATTTTAATAAAACAAATACATAAAATTTATAAAATGATCTTCAAAAATTGGAGTTCATTTTTTTATTTTACACATTGAATAATTAATAGGTTAATTTTTTGGGTTTTTTCTATATTAATTTAATTTTTAGTGAATAGGAAAATATAGTAATTTATGGTATATAAACATTATAATTAAAACACACTATTAAATGAGTAATTTATGATGTTATAACCATAATATATAACTATACATTATAATTTTAATAGATTTAGTGATAATTCCCAAACTATTCATAATCATGATCCTAATTATAAATCTATTAATAGAATAATAAAAAATACCCCTCTCCTACAATATAAATACCATCCCTCACCATCTCTTCTTCTCACTCCTTAATGTCCTGAATCATTCCAAATTTCTACCCAATACCTTAAAAAATATTATTCCTCATGTCAAAGACCATCTAGAATCACCAAAAGTAAAAAAAAACAAATCCCTTTAGGAGGTTCTCAATGACACGAATTGAAGAGGTAAAATCCACTTTCATTTTAGTAAATTTTCTCATTATCTTTTAAAATACCCATAAAAATGAAATTTAAACTCTACTGTCTAATATATACTATAATTTTACCTTTTTATTTAATTATTCATCATCATACTACCGACCTCCTATTAATTATAAAATTTAGAGCATCGTCTGTGATGTGCCGATTTATCGTCACTGTGGATAATATAATTTAATTTTTCATTAACTGGTTTAATAATGGTCTTTAAACCAATATTATAGTTAAATAATATTTTATTAAAAATTTAATATGTTATATAATTATTTATTACATATATATAAACATGAAATTATATAAAATTACTTGAGATCATTATGGACTAAAAACCCACCAAAATATTTTAATTACTTTTAATTAATATTTTATCAAACGATTCATCCTCATACTAGAAAAAAACAATAAATGATATCTTTTAAAACATTGGAAGCATATAAATAATATTTCATTCAACTTCAGGATATTTTAATCCATTCAAAAATAAATTCAATAATGATTGACCCTTGGAAACCATGATATAAATGCACTTGAAAAAAATGAAAATAAAAAATTATTATCAATAACTATAATGAATTTTACTATAAGAATATTATACAAGGAATTATATATATGAATATAGTTATGTAATATACCACTATTTTAATTGTTATATAGTAGTAATGAACAAGGTTTTTATAAGTCAAACCCCAGGTAAAGATATTTTCAATAAAAACCCTATTTTAAATATTTATTTATTTACAAAATCAAGTGGAATGTTTTTTTGGTTGAAAGTTCTAATGTTTTATGACAGTGTAATGGTTGTTGTCAATTTTTATTATTAAGGGTGGGAACTCTAGGTCCCTCCAATTTATTAGGTATTTTTATGTTTGAGGTTGAATTTATGATTACTTCATCTATAATTTCGATGGTTACACCATAAGTTAGCCGTAAGGGTTACATTGTAAGGTATCCATGAGGGATTCATTTTTTCATAGTTGTGAGGGTTACAAATCATAAGTCATCTTCTCAGGTTATAATATTAGTTAAGTAATGCCCCAATTAAACATTATAGTCTTATTTATTTTTTCTATGTTCAATATAAGTCACTTGTTTTCATTGAGTAAGTAAATAATACTTTATGGGTGAGAAGTATGTCTTTGTGAAAATAACTTCATATGTTTATATGTATTCATGGAAAAATAGTTATTTTATTTTTTTCCTATTAATGATATTTTTTTTTCAACCGATATTTTTACAATTCCTTCCTAGTTTTTATATATGGGTAAGAGAGAAGAAGAATTCTAGATGAATACTGTGATTATTTTTCACGAAGCAATTTCATGTTTTATTTAAAATATCGTTATTATCGATGAATTTAACACTCATTTAGTAGTAACAAAAATGTATGCTTGTGGGTTAAAATGTATGAATTTTTTCTAATTTAATAAGAATAAAATGAAAAATATATTTGGGAATGTTTGAAGGCGAATTCTAGTATTACTAACTAGATTATTTAATGTTCATTGTCAGAACCTTATAGGGTTCCCCTTATACTAGTCAACCTATCTTGTACAAAATGATTTTCCACTTCATTACTGGTTTTGACCAAAAAAATGTATGGTTAGTAAATCAACCTTTCAAAATTATTAAACCATATGTCTCTCTTCAAAAAAAAAACAATTAGAAGCACCCAATATTCAAACCTAGCAATTGAATTTTTTATTCGGAATTCCAATTTACAAATTATACAAAGAAACATGATTTCTCATGCTCTCATATACCATTTATTTAAATTACAATATTAATGGTATCCCTAACGACATTAACACTATTACATAGCTCAGAAGGAAGATGGAATACACGGAAATAACATATTATATTTGATGGATAATAATACAATACTTTATAATGTGGAATAGGTACTTATACCATTATGAAATGTTTTCTCGGGGAGTCGTACTATAATTTTTTTTTAATAAAATCCATGATAGTGATGCCCTGTGTATATAATATCTTAATTATGTGTATTGTCTTGGGCTATTACTAATGGTTTTGAAATATATACCCATTCAATGTGTTAGTAAGGATGATTTTTGTTTATAAGAGGATGGGAAAATTATAGGTATGTCCCATGTTGAAATATTATATAAGAGGAGATATAGGGAAATATAAACACATTATAAGTGGGTATTGATACCTCACTTTTCTAGACAATATTATATTTTGAGGTCCATCTCGCACAATTGAAATAATATTATGTGGTGGTGAGTTCCAAATTGAACAATATATTTAGTATGTGTATTATTAAAATTTGATACTGAGTTGTCCAGGGAAGAAAACAAAGATAAATATTTTTCAATTAAATAAAACTAGAGGCGGAATGACATGGGATGTTCTTTTGGAGGAGACTAGCCATAGAGGGGACCAAGATTAGTATTAACATGAGAAAATATTAGTGGAATGTCCTAATTCTATGAGATAAAAGAGATATGTTTCATGATGATTCCCTATGGTGAATAAAGAAATGTATATACATGGAATAATTGAAGAATATGTTTTGTGACAAATAACCTCACCCAAAAGGATGAATGAATTTTTATAGTGAGTGTCAAATACTTTCCTCATTTAATTAGCCATGTAACCATATAGATTCATTAAATAAAACATCGTAATCAATAATTATGATGAAGAATAATGACCTATTTAATGTTAGATATTGATCAGCAATAAAAATTTCCATCAAAATAAATTTGTTAATTTCATTGAAGAATAATTTTTTTTCCTTTAATAAATAAATTTGATATTGATCCAAAAAATGTCAATAGGTGGGGTTAAACTCAAAATTAATGTGATTAAAATATATTTGGGAATCTACTAAAATTCAATATATAAATACCTCATTGAAATCAATGGTTTCTCTATCCAATTATGAAAAACCAAGAAAAACGAATTTCTAGTCCAAAAAAACCTAAATTTTATAGAATGTTAGGGGGATATGAGGAGTAATAGAAATGTACTAGATGAAAAATCGAGGATAAATATTGGATATACAAATTGAATTTAATCCTCCATATAATTAAATAAACAACAGTGGAGAAGAATAATGGAAAAATTATGAACTATATTCCCCCCTTATAGCCTGCAGTTCCCCATCAAGGGGAAAATGTTTTTTTCTCAGAAATATTTCCATTATATAAAAATAATGATATAATAACATTTATTTATTTTTATGATTATGAGGATGATGATGGTAATGATAAAAAAGCACAAATTGTGTGTGGGGAAGAAAATCATGGGAAAATGTAGTAAAACCCTTGCCATGGACACTAAATAATCATTATAACCTCTCCCCTTTAATGATTAATTTTATTATCCTTCATCTCCAAAATATGTAATAAAAATTTCAAGAATATCTTATCTCTAAAAATAGGAAAATTATTTGTAATTTTGTATTTATTGATCAATTTAAAATTTTCCCAATCACCCATGGAAGTACCATTATTTTTATATGTCAATTATTGTGATTACACATGACTCTAATTTCCAAGCTAGGTATGATTACATACATTATAATTTAATTTAATTTTTGATGCTTCACCTTACATCCTCAAAGAAAGATATTAAATAAAATTTATGTCACCTTGTATAAAAACAATTCTCTATCATCATTAAATGGAAAAAAATTTCATGATTATATGAGAAACTTATTTGATATTACCTCATAATGATTCCTAAAATTTTGTTCCCCCATAAAAATAGATATTCCCAATATAATTGATTATAATTATAATTAAGAATGTTGTTTTTTCAAAATCGAAAAACACATATATATTATTGATGAATTTACGATTTGATGTTCATCACCACTATATAGATCAAATGCTTGAATCACAATATTATCAGAGAATCAAGTGTCTAAAATCATATGATTTTCAATAAATTGATTATGGCTATATACCCAGGGAATTTTCATTCTTCTATGAAATTCTTAATTTAGCTTATTTTTGCAAAAAAATATGGACGTCATTATTTGGATATGAAATTCTCAAAATTATCATCTATTTGTATTTATATTGAGGATCAGTATGATATGATTATTATTATTTTGAAATGGTAATATATATTTTTTATCATTATGAATTTCTAGGACAACCCATGGCTTGTTTCTCTAATTATTACACTCATTAAACCCAATGGTTCTCTTTCTAAACTATCAATTTCACATGACCATACATATTTTGACTGTGACGACCACCTTCATCCATTGTAAATTAATCATGACTTCAAATCATCCAATTTCTTTGAGAATGAATTAGACGTTTATTTTATACTTAGGATAGGTGACCTAAATAATATGATCTCCTAAAAATACCTCTATCGCTTTTATGGTGATAACACAATGTAGTTTTCATACATTAAGAATTGTTTTTTTATATTTATTTGGAATAATTTGGTATAGAAGCATTTTCACAAATTACTGCCAATGGATTATATGTTTTAGGTATCTTGTTAGGATTCCTCTTTATACTATTCAGCTACATGAATTTTATTTAATCTTCTTGATATTTCAACTAAGAATTTTGCTTTGATAGAATGATTTGGAATCATGATGGATAAATATATTTCTTATTTTTTTTATTATGGTGGATTAGATTAATTAATGGGGTATTCCCTATTCATATATTTCATTCCATGGGTAAAATATATTTTTATTTCTTTTATTAATTTTCATTCCATTACATATGTCTAGAATGAAATTATCCTAGGTTAGAGAAATAATATCCTATTTTTAGATATTTCTTATTGGTTATTTTATGGACATTAAAATGGCCTTTTTATTTTAGGATACATACATGAATAATACTAGGGAGAAAATTTTCATCATTAAACATGATGGGTTTGTTTTTAATACTAAAAATCCAATCATACCAAAAAATATTGGATGAGACCTCTTCAATCATGGATTAATTTTAATATTAATGTATTTTAATATATTATTCATGTCCTTTCCAAATATGGTTCTTCTTTTTGACGCACTAGGGGATTTATGAAGGGAATAATTTATCATTTTTTTCAACATTATAGCCAATGTATTTTAGATAGGATTTTATTCATGGAGTGGATTATGATAATTATTTTTGATGAGGATATATTTGGATTGAATATCATTCAATGTTGTTAGTTACTATCCTATGGAAACACCCTTTTTGATTTTATTTTAAACTATTCAATTAATGGTTGAATTCTATAAAATTCATCGAAATGATCGATCTGAGGGTATTAACATATATAGGGATTTTCATGTGGTGGTTGATGCATTTTCAAAGAATGATTTGGAATATTGAAGTTTCCTCTAGACTTAAACAATAAAAGATCATTTTTATTTTTAATATCTGAAATATAAAAGGTGATGTGTAAAATAAAATATAATACTTCTTGTTTCAAATCATTATTATAATAAATTATTTCTTAGAGGAATAAGTATTTGGTATATTTATAAAACCTGCATGGATTAATTTTTATTTCTATCAATACTAATTTTTTTTATCCTTCATATCTTATAATCAGTAATACTACATAATTAATTGGGGGATAATTTTTATAAGATAGAAGTTGTACCATGGGCATTATAATAAATTTTAGAAATATTTCATGTCATGTAAATAGTTTATATTATAATTTTATATTAACATATTTATTTATTTGACATTATACAAAAATGAGATAATGTTGACACTTATACATGGGACTATTATACTAAACAACCCCTAATGTATACCCCACCACTAATTTTACATTTATATTACAATATCCATTGAAGGCCTATAGAAAAAGACAATATGGCCTAACATACATATATTGATGGAAATTGAAAAAATAAACCAATATGATTATTTTTAGAAGTTCATAAACATATAGAAGAATTTAAATAGGAACTCCTTTAAAGGATTCTATAGTACAAACTTTGTTTCCATTTATAGAACCACCACTACAATAAATCATTAGAGATATGCGATATTGGTCATATTTGGGTAAGGCAAAAATCTTCTATAATATTAACCAAAAAACATGAGGGGACCTTTAAATTTTAAAATCATGTAGAATAATTTATTTTAACCCATGAAAAATAATTCATATTTTATATTTTTTTCTCCTAATAATACCACCATATCAATGCCTCATGCTTTTTCTCTAAATTACTTTTATTGAGTTCTATATAATATTTATTTTAAAATAACAACATTAGCTATCCTAATGTCAATATCATTACCAATAATCCATACAAAACATTTTAATGGTATTACTATATGATAATACCACTATAAAAATTCACCTTTCACTCGCACCATGAAAAATAAACTCTACATAACACCTCCTTGATAATGAAATTTTTACAATCCCATGTACTATTTTCTTATCAATAAAAAAACATTAAATTTAAGACCCATCATTGACCATCCAATTTTCTAGAAAGTAAATATTCTTCATTATCAAATATTTCTTCCTCAAAAACATATTTTTTCTTCCAATAAATAATACATATAATAAAGAAGATGATAATCTCCCAAAACAACAACAATGTGAACAACAACATCACAAGTACTAAAATAATTATAATTTTTTTATAAATAATTCCATTTTATTTAATATAAAATCATTACACATCCATTAATATAATTTGTAATCAATTTTAGTGTCTTATAATAGTTACATGTTTAAAATATATTTAAATAATAAAATTCCTATTCATAAATAAATATTTTGGATGATTGAAGAAATCCATGTGATTATATAATTTTTCCAATGATCATGTCCCTATATATGTATAAAAAACATGATTGAAAATAAAATGTCAAACTTTCTTGATGTATCCAATAATCCTATATAGATATAAAATGAAATTATAAAAACATTATTAATAATTAGTAGGATATTTTATTTAATATATTAAAAATGTTTTTCTATTATGATATATCCCACTATAAAAAATTAACTCTCCCAGATTTCAATGTATAATATTTTTATAAAAATATTTTCATGTTTTAAAATATTATTATAAATAAATTATCATTATCAATATCATTATAATATATTTTATATCCTGAAAAACATGGTATCTTCAAAAACATAGTGAAATCCATTCTGAAAAATTCCATTTAACATTTATCTCCCTAACATAATACATTTCCATGTATAATAATGAATAAACATAAAATTCATTAAAATTAATGAAATTAAATTTCCATGGATAATGGTTTAGAATCCCTGACCCGATTCACCTCATTAATAAAGAAGCTTGTTATTACACAGATATTGACATGGTAGAATGGAATGAAGGGTTGGATTGATATGTTTATAAAAAAATATAATTAGTTTTGAGGTAAAATTATTTATGTATAATGGAAAATAAAATATAAACATATGTAATTTTATATCACTTCAGGTTAATGTGATCCAAGATATAATCATCAAATCACTATATACCAAATATAAATGGTACTCATTAATAAAATGAATTTTTTAATGCACTCAAAACCAAATTAAAATCTTACTTTTTTAGTATAGGACCAATAAATCCAACCATGACTGTTTATTGGGATTTTAAAATAATTTCAACATTTAATTTTAAACCTATTGTCAAGAAAAAAACCCTCTATCATTTTACCCATATAGAAACAACCCAAACATTCTTTTAGCGGAGGTATAACCAGTATATTTCTATTTTGAATGAATAATTATAAACTGACTATATTTCTCATAGAAAATATAATTAAATTACAATATCACAAAAAAATGAATTTTACTATAGAAATTATTAGATTAATAGTTCCTTTGATCTCATTAGGTGTTGAAGACTATGACACACTAAAGTCATGTAAATATATTTCTATTATTAGTGTTAACAAGTTGGAAAGTGTTTCTTCTCATGTAATGAAAATGTAATACCCATATGTTATATCATATATAATTTATTATTATTATTCAATCTCAAATTGTAGATATCTATCATTATTCAATAAAATTAAATAGTTTTACTAAAAAATTATTTTCATTCAATCTTCCTTATTTTTATAAATATAATTTTTTGAAAATTAAATGAATTATTTATTTGTTAGGGTAATATAATAAATAACATGTTATTAAAATAAAATCATTATATTAATATTATTTACAATAAAGAATAACTAAAATAAATCACCATGAATTAATATTTTCAAAGTCTTAATTTAATAATATAGTAAATAGATCAATTAATATTATAAAAGGATTTATAAACTCAAAATAATATTTTTGATTAAAATAAAAAATATATAACAAAATGTTTATAATATTTATTTCACTCTAAACTGTTTGTAAATAAAAAATTTCACAAAATATTATTTATCAAGTTAAACATTTCCCTCTAATCAAACATATGGATTAGTTTCTCATAATTATGATTATATATATAGATCATTTTGAGTAAGAAGGATTTTTTTTGAAAAATCACCAATATATATATAATATTAAATGTAAGGATCTATTTACTATTTAAGATTCATTTTTAAGTAAAAAATTTATAAACATTAATTTTTACATTAATGATTATGTCCTTCAACACATACATATAGTTATGAAAATAAATTTCTATTAGGTTGTTTTAGAGAAGCCTCAAGGATGATTTTCTAATATAAGGATGTTTTTTTGTGAAAAATATACATTATAGATACAAATTTTTTTTAAGAGTCATTTATAATCTTTGTATGAGTCATTTCATATGTAAATGATTTTTTTGAGTTGAGTTTATTTATCATTGTATAGAATTTGTTTTAGTAACCTGAATCATGTAAGAGTAAAATAGAATATCAGAAATCATGATTCAACATAAAATAGATTAATAATTCAATAAATAAAATTATAATTTTATCAATAAATAAAGGAAATAAAATAATTTCTAATAGATATAATTTTTTTTAGTATATGTTATATATTACTACAACAATAAAACATTTATATTCATTTAAATTATAATATTCGAGGAAATCAAAAAAACTAATAATTTTGTAGAGATTAAAAAATTAATATTGATAGAGGAACCATTCTGAATATTCTAGCCATATGACCCTATTTTATTGTTGGAAAACCAAAATAATAATGAATTATTGTGCCCCTGTATTGAATAATTACAAATTTTAAATTTATATACCTTTATTAAATAATAGTTAGTTTATTTAAACTATAATAAAGATAATTACTTGTCTTGTGAATTTAAAAAAATATTATTCATAAATGCACAATCAAAATATGCTAAATATATAAATTTAAAAAATAGATCATCTAATTAATGAAAAATGAAAACTTATTTAAAAAAATGTAGTTTCACCTTGATTAATAACATTTTAATATTGATTAAACATATATTTTAATCTAATTGTTTAATAATTGATTATATAGTAAATCAGAATAAATTAATGCACATATATATATATATTAATAATATATTCATGAAATAAATAAATATTTATACCACCATTATATTTCTATTATTATTATAAATGATTCTGAAATTGATATGAGAGTGACTATGCAATACATTGAATAATTCATTTATGGAAATAAATTTTATAGTGGGGCAACACAAGAAGATATACAATGATAATCATTAATAAACAAAAAAGAACCTTGAATATGATATATTTTTATAATATTTCTAGTATAAAATTTTTATAGTTAATCTTCCGATAATTTTTAAAATCTAATTTTTTATTCAATATTTCACTTAAATAATCATATATAAAAACATACTCTAAATAAATATTTTCATTTATTAAGTGATCCCTTATAAAATGGTATCTCACATATAATTCAGATCTATATTGTTTTAAACGGCTCTTGGATCTCTAAATAGGTGAGTAATTATGACATATAATAGGTAAATTATCAAAATAAATTTAAAATGATTAATTTTTTTTATTATATAATTTTTTAATAAAATATATAGTATCGTAAATGTAAAAATATTTTATTGTAGCTAAATATATAGAGAATAATTTTTTTTATTCTATGAACTAAAAAATTTTCCAGTAAAATTAATGATACATCTAGTATAATTAAAATAAAATATATTTAATAAAAAATCATAATCAAAATATATTTTCTTTTCAAAATATGTTCATCATTGTTAAAATAAAACATAATTTAAACACTATTTAAATTATTTAATTAGTATTCTTTCATCATTTAATTGACATTCTTTATGGTCAACTTTAATTCGAGCACTCATACATATTTAAAATATTATCTCAAATCTAAAATTAGTCAAAAAATTAATTCTATCAATGATGACAATAAATATATTAATATCTAAATATTTACAAGTAATTTAAACCTTGAATATACAATAAATTATAATAGGGGTATATTCTCTTACAAGGTTAACATCAAAATATTTACAATAATTATTTAGACTATTTTTTATAATCCAATAAAATTCCATCATTTCATTGATATATTGATTATGATGAAAAAACATTCAAATCATCCATATAGATAATTTAAAATTTAAAGTTCATTTAATCTAAAAATATTTTAATAGAAATTCACTTTAGGATCCAAAAAATATATCCATAACATAAATTTAAAAATTAAAAATACATTTTTATAAATTATTTACAATATATTATGATCAAATATGAAATTTATAAAACTATATATCAAAAATAAAATTATACAATCAATAATACCAATATCATGAGGAATATTAAATTATATAAGTTGCACATTGATTTTTAACAACTTGGTAAGGATTCAATTATTATTCCTGATATTGGGATATATTAAATAAACTTCTCCATAAATTAAACAATTAATAAAAGAAAATTTTACACCTATAAGATAAGTTTTAAATATCTGATGAGATTAAATAGGGAAAAAATTATATAAATTATAATATATCCATAAGTGAAAAAGTCTCATCATCAATGCCTCATACTAAATAATAACATTGAGAAAATAATATATTTTTATTTATAATAGTCTTACTAAAATATTATTGTTTGGTATTTAAATTTGTTACTTATTACATGTTGATAATTAATATGTTCAACTAATGTATATATTTTTAGAAAAAAAATTAATTCATTTTACATACCTAACATACTGTTAGAATATTTTTTTATTCAAAAAAATAATTTTTATGAAAATCATAAATATAAAACATGTGGGAAGAAAAGTTTAATAAATAATTTATTATCAACATATCTAATTTATTTATTTGTTTGAAAATCATTATTTGTTTTTTGAAATCATTCATGAGGGTAATTCCACCTATAATAGGTGTATTAACAACATCGGGTTATTCATAAAAAAATTAAAACCTTTTTATAAAAAATTATTGTAATTTTTCATTAAGTTATTTATAGGTTAATTTTTTTCATCAAAAATATCAGGTGAATATTCATTAACATTATTAGTTATTTTATTATAGACTCTATATGTTATACCGACAATAAAATATACTAATAATATTCCTTAATCTAATTTACAAATTTATTTATATAAATAATAATATATTTATTAAGACTAATTACATCCCTACTAAAAACTCTAATATAACTAACATAAGTTTTCATTACCTTCAATAACTAATAAGGCATGATGTTCTTTTAAGTTTAAGATTTTACAATTTATTTATTTATTTTTAACATAGTTTTCTATATTTTTTTTGAAGAAAATGATTTTCTAATTTAAGAAGAAGCATGAGATCCTACTAATATAAATACATTCGATATTATATTGATTGCCAGAGTTTCTAAAATAATGACTAGTAGATGGTTTTCATGGTTCAATATGTTGTTTTTATTCAAGGAAAATTTGTATAATCTTCATGTTATATAATGATGATGTTAAAAATTATATAATGTTCAACATATTAAGACGTATTGGATAGATATGTATATTTTATATTTGATGAATGGAGTTATGATGTTCAACATGATTGATATACAAATTTATATTTTTTTATATAAATATATAATTATATAATTATAATAATTTAAATCTAATGACCAAATTTTTTTATGTTTATTGATTTAAAAATTCCATAGGATAGAAGGAGATTCCATAAGAACATTATAACTAAAAATGAAGAAGAATAACTAAAAATTGATAGACAAAAATTATGAAGATATACTATAAAAAGTAATAAATTTCTATTAGACATGATTTTTTAAAAGTTCTTCGAAAAATACTTCCACTGACTCAACATCTCAATGAGTACCTGATGAAGAATGGTGGTGTTATCGAATGGAGAAATTCTGTGACGTCAGATAAAGAAATGTGATGTCCAAAGATAATGAAATCAGTCCATTAATAGTCTCTAAATGTGTTTTCATCAGAAAAAGTATAACATATAAAGAATAATTTTATTATTAGCACTAGATTTAGTGAAAACAGAAAGAGTATTGTCGAAGACAGTTCCATATGGTGGAACTCTAAAAACATTTATCAGACAACTGATGTTTGAGTTTACCATCATGTGTGTATTAAATAGACTTTTACTAAGATCATTGGTTGGATGTTTGAGAATCTCTGTAAAAATTCAACTCAATAAATGTGATTATTCTATTATTTTACTTAAATATTTATATATATTTGTGATACTTATTTAATAGTGGAATAATATTGTTGGTGTTATTATTTAATTATGGACTCAATTGTGTTGTTTCATTTGAACATTCAGTGTGATTGAAGGTGGTGATATATATATATATATATATACAGGATAAAAATTAAAAATTAGATTATGAATATATTACATAAATTATAGATGAATTATTCCTTTATAATGGGTGTATGATCATTATTAGTTTCGATTGTTAATATTTTTATAGACTGTATGTCCTAAATAACTTTTTTATAGTAGTATCCATCAATGTATTTTATTGGTTTAAGAAGAGATTCCAAAAGGTGTTGTCGAATGTATAAGCGATTGACTATGGGAATCATATTTACGCACACTAAATTTAGGTGAACCAATATGATTCATAACAAATGGTATTTAGGTTCACTAGTCAGAGTAATAAAAAAACGAGTTCTATCAAAATTTCTTGAAATAAATTCATTGTCAAAAAATGTCATGCATAAATATTTCCATCGATTAGAACTATAAGAAGACATTATAACTAGTGATAGCTAGTATAATAAACTATTTGGAGATATAAGGATGTTATGGTCAATGGAATATTCTTATTCACATTCGGATATAGTGTATATCCATGGAATTATTGGAGTCATCATGTATAGAATGTGGTAGAAACTATTTAAAGGAATCCTTGTAAAAATATATGTACCTTATTAGATATTCTTACTTGTTCATTTTTGAAATTTTGAGAATGAATTTATAGAGGATATAATAATTAAAAGTGATTAGGGTTTATTTTAAATGACTTGAAATTGTAAAATATTATAACTAATTCAGCCCAATTAGCATCCTATATCATCCTAGAAATATCATGTGGTATCAGAGAATGTTACTCTATAATATCTAACTTCTTATTATATATAATCGCGATGTAGTTAATAGAATATGTATTCTTACCATCAAGGAAACAAAATTATCATTTATGGGAGAACCAAATGAATAATTATATTTCATCACTTGTCTTACAAGTAATTGATGACTCTTTTTTATTGTTTTATCAGATGGTGAAAGATGATTTGATTAAAAATATTGACAAAATATTTCTTGATGTTGGTGGAAAACTCATAATGATATAGTTATTCACTAGTTAAATAATTTATACAATTTGGATGGGTCTCAATATAGTTATTGAAACCTGATATGAAATCTATATATTTTTCATGAAAATATTAAAGTGAAGATATTACATATCTAATTCTAGAGAATATAGTTTAGAGATTTTAAAATGATGAATGTTGAATCTTTTAATTTTTACAGATTCGAAGTAAATGAAATATAATTAAATATCATATGATTAGAGGATATGTAGTAGTATAAAACAATTTTTTAAAAAATAATGAGGAATATTATAGATATGTTTGATCCTAAAGTATGTACATTAGAAGAATATTATTAATTTCCACCAAAATAATTACACTACTTTTTTATTTCATATAAAATTATGATGTATTATAAAATCAAAAGGAGGATTCATAATGAGATGGTTTTGGAATCATAGAGGAAGATGGAAATTCACAAAAATGAACTTATGTTTATGGGAACGATTGAATCAATTGATAAGTATAATGATGTTAAATAGAATGATGAAAAAAAATTATAATCTCTAAATATTAATGAACGGGTGGGGAATATACAATGTTATGTTCTCACATATATATATATATATCTTGGAGGAATGACACACTTTGATAATGAAAAAACTAATTATGAATGATGAAGAACATGATTTTGATAATTCTGATGAAAATCCTTGAGGGAATATGTGAAATCAAATTTCATGCATTATAAGAAAAATTTCTCTTAAAATATTAAAAGATGTATGTTTATTTGAAGTTTAGTATATGATGATTTCGACAAAAACACATAATATAAGAAAAATAAAGAGAAGAATAAAACCATTTTGGTTAATATTGAATAAAAATAATATATTTCAGACAATGAAGTAAAATAATGGGATTAAATCTACACGAAATGTCTAGTAATTGTTGAAATATTTTCTTGTATTTGGAAAAAGAAACTACTAAAGAGAGAATATAGAATTTTTAAGAAGTATTATGAGAATTTTAATGAAGTAAAATAATAATTTCTAAGAACTAAATATTCATACATATAATAATTTAAAAGTCATAAGAATAAATTTGAATAGTAAGGAAAAATCGTGAACCATCATGTTGAAAATTTTACTACTAAACAAGTGGAGCTCTGTGTAAATATATCAATATGTCTCAAATTAAAAATACAAAGAATAATATAGGTTTGAGTATCAAAAATTCCTTGGATGTAAATGATGAAACAATATAAGTATCCATAATGATTCAACCCTTGTATTAACTAAAATTAATATATATTAAACATACTGGATAATATAATTTTACAAACTATGAGGTTTTATGAATCACTAGTGGGATATCTTGTGTTGAGAGTTGTTTTGAGAAATATATCACTTAATAAAAACATAAATTATTCGACAATAATATGAGTGACCAATGTGATGATATACAATATTTTTATAGTATGTTTAATCTCAACCCCCTTATCCTAGTGATAAAACATAATTCTAAAACAGATCCATGATCAATGATTACATCTTGTGATTTCCAATATAGGGGGATATAGAATATAAATATTTTAATAATATGTATCTCCCTGTGAGGTCGAAATAATTATTGTATAAATACATTTTAACAAAAGGATGTAACCCTTTAATGATGTATGAAAAAATAATAACAAATTAAATCACCATTTTGGAATCCCTAAAGGGAAAATAGGCTTTTTTGTTTGAAATGTCCAGAAGGAGTGACCAATCGTTTCATGTTACTATATAATATAGGATAAGTGTTTTGGAAAACTTATATATAATAGATGAGAAATAGAATATTCGAAAAATAAAATTGAAGAATTTTTTTGTTATATAGACAAATTTGGAATCCTGTAAAATGTATAATTTTTAGATTATATATAGATTTTTATCTTAATATATGATATGTGATTTGAAAATCATTCAAAAATATTAGAGAGGAGTTGGCAGGATTGGAAACATTAAAAAATGATAAATATTAAAAAATTAGGGTAATTAATATAAAAAATATATAATTTTAGAATTTAATGTTAGATGAATTTATAATTATTTATATTTATAAGAATATCATATTGAGTTTTATTCTACTCTAATATGATGGTATTTATGTAATCTTTATAAAAATTCCTATATCATGTGATTGTTAAATAATTGAAAAGATATTAATATGTGATAAAGAACAAACATCATTCTATTTGAGATTAGAGATCTTAATAATTCTCTTTATTTTTGTACTATTGATGACAATGATTAGTATCACCAAATTAATAGTCATATTGGTTATAAAATATTTCAAAAAAATTCAATGTTTGATTTTTTTTGATATTTACAATAACTATAGAATAAATATGATGTTGTTTTTAAAAATTTATAAAATGAATTATTGTTATTGTAATACCAAAGAATGTGATAATTTAATCCACCATCAATATTAATTGCATATACGTTGATTAATTTAATATAATGGTATATAAAATAATAATG